>JAXCHB010000009.1:1384166-2768333 GCA_036926305.1 Uropetala carovei
TTGAGTGAATAACATAAAAACAAGTATCGTATCGGTAATTTTTTTTCTCTTCGAAATATGTCTTTAGATGATACACACACAATTTTAAAACGCCTTCTTTGAGGTAGTAATACCATAAAACCAGTCCTGGAACGCTTTATAAACACCTTGTATTAAATAATCTTTCCAAAAATAGATATCTATTGGTTATTATAAAATATCTCGTTATAATGAACGATAACCATAATTTAAGAAATAACAAGCATGAGAATCTACAGCCTAATTGTATGAATGACAGACTCGACACATCTTTGCTTACAGACCATTACATGAAACCAAATATGTCAGTGACTGGGGAGATCCAATGTTGAGATTAGGTTTTTACGATTGAAAATTATTTTACACAAACGGTGTTGTTGACGCTATGCCATTCTTTATAACAATTTAGAAATCAAAATACGAATTAAAAATCTCCCCTGACGATGAAAAATCGGAACAATCACCACGCATCTTTGGTGAGTAATCCTAACTACAAGAGCTGAAGATTAGATAAACGATTTTAAAGTGAAAATTATTTTTATTCATGTACACTCGTGTACTAAATACACTCAGTCTACTATTTTGACAGGTAACGTACTGATTTGCAGGCAAAAAACTCACCGTTGCGCGCCAAATTTGTTTAGATTCGAATTAAACGCACCTCTGCGTTAGAAGATCGAATTCGTGGGAAATTTATTAACTTCCGTCCGTTACCAGGCCATTCCAATATCAGTAAGTTCCTTCTCTCAAGACGTTTTATTTTTAGCAGCGCACCCGCTTTCAAGACGTCGGTGACATCGCTCGGTGATTTGTTCAATACGTGATCGCGGAAGGGCTTCCTCCTTTTTCGAACCGCATTCGCCTTTACTCCGGCGATTCACGAACGGAATTCAAGTCGGGGGAAACTCTGTACGGTTGCCGAAATCTAGTGTGTATAAGGCCCACCGATTTGATCGCGTCCACAAATCAACTTGTTGACCTCGGGTTTCAATTGGTTTCCTTCGTGTGATTGGGTTTCGATTGCGCCGTATCCCTCAAATTACGAATTTTCGGCGTAGTCTTTTGCCGTTTTTTTTAACTTTTAAGTTTGTCTGTTTTTTTGCGAAATAAATTTTCGTGGTTTATTTTTCAACTGAGATATAAATAATAGAAATTTTAATTTAAATTGGCCATTAAATATTATATATATATATACACACACACACACATATATATATATTCATTTCGGTGAATGGCCAAGTTTTTTGTGTCTTTATTATCTTGCTTTAATGCAGTTCCCAAACTTTTTGACACGACGCCTCTCTTTTGGTTTTCACTATCACGTTTTTGATTGAAATAAATATAACTCCATGCACTCGTAGTTACACCATTATTCATGATCAACTAGTAATTATTTTACCCATGTATCTGGTACATATTGGAAAGATTAAAAAATACGTTTAATTTATTTCAGCTGAATTTGGCATTAAAAACTCCGTGGAACCACTGCTTTAATTGAAAGAACTTTATTATACCTTAATATAGTAAACGTTCTATATATGTTGCGTGTAAATCCAGAAGTATGTGTACTCGTTTCGGATAGGTTTTGTAAAACTTTTAACAACGTAGGACGTTGATCAAAGAGAATGAGCGCGTTAATGGGTAGGAAATTGGAGTAACAAATATGTAAAATAAACTTCCCTTCGTCGCATTACGCGCTTAATCGTTTCGGAGCACGAATTACCTCCCCCTCCCCCCACTTCCCCCCACCCTCTCCCTCTTAACCCCCGTAATCTCCTCTACATCTACCAGGATTCTCCATCCAAGGCTTATCCATGCCGACGGCGTAGTATCTTTCGTCTCCGAAAACCCAAAAGCGGAGGAGGAGGAGGACGTAGGAAGTGAATTAAGTAACCCTGGGATCAATATGGCGTGGACGAGGTCCGAATCACCTCCTCCTCCCTCCTCCTCCTCTCCTCCTCCTCTCCTCCTTTTTGGCGACGCTCTCGACCCTGCGGAGATCCAATTTTCGCGCACCGGGAAACTTGATCCGAGTCGAAAATGGAAAGGGGTTCTCACGCTCTCGCGATGAATAAGTCTCTGACCGTCGCCGTGACTACCTCTTTGGACGGGGATCCAAGAGAGTGCGAGTTTCGAGAAGGGTTTAGAAGTGAGAGGTTTTTGGGGGAGGCTCTTGGGGGTGGAGGGGGGGGAGGAGGTCGGGGGGAGGGGTAAGGGAAGGAATACAAGCTCTCGATGTCCTATTACCAGGGTAATGTCCGGTGAGACCGCGTAGTTATCGATTTCTCTATCGATATCGCAATTGGGTCGATATATGATGGTTTTTAGGACTGTATCTGTAAATGTTTTTTTTTGAGCGCGTTCGTGATCGATATTTCAAAAAGTTTCACACCGTAAACGGAAGAAATAGATCGTGAGGGTATATCACCAAGTTAAATTTAGCAGTTTCCCCCCAAATAACGAGTAATTTCGAGTTATTGTTATCACGACTCCACTAGGCTTTAAAATCACAGGTTATACAAATAAGTTTCTTATAACGCAATTTTCAGACCACGGGCCTTGCTCGCATTAATTTTCGAATTTCAAAAGTAGACTTTTCGCTCACTTCCCGAAATTGAAACAGTTCGACACGATTTCGTGTAGTGCGTCATGTGAGGCACATGAATCAGTGCTGTTTTCGAACCCGGGCCTTTCACTTGCCGGACAGATATTCTACCACCGAACTATCGTATCAGACTAATTCTTTCAGCGAGGATTGTTTTTTTTTAGTCTAAGCAGGTTTTTTCTCCTGTTACTAAACTTCACAAATATTTGCCTATGTCATTGGGATTATGTGAACCGTAAATTCCATCTTTTAGAATTTTGGTTTAGGAAATGGAAATATAGGATTCCCTTCCTGGTACCGTTAATTTTAATGGCGTTCTACATGTTGATAGAAAGTTGATAAACGCTTTCACTTTACCGTTCGCACGATTGATCACTCGATAAAAATATTCCTCACCGTAGGAATTTTGTTTCCATAAATCGACTTTCCTATTTCCCTTCCTTAATGTTCAAAATTTGTAGATTCCGTTTCATAAGTATTCCTGTAGATAAGCTATTTTGAAATTTCAGTATTTTTAAAACTCTTCAGAGCTGCATTTCTGTGGAATAAATTATGCTTCACTTGGTGAATATTTCCTTACAAAATGGGAATGTGCTACATTCATCACTTGCGCACCGAACTGCAGTCAACTCGATTCACGAACTAATCGTGCATGTATTCCACTTTTATCTTCTGTCACGCCGGCTCACAGATGCATTCGTTGACCAGCTTTCGTCTCAAACAGAACTCAGATTAATATTTCAGATTTTTAAAACTAGTTAAACGGCAAAAACATTTCCGTAGTCATCAGGGTTGAATATTTTCACCTAAGGGTACAACCATCAAAAAATGAAAAATTCAAAAAAATGAATTACTCAGGCCTCCATACGGCACGAATGCAAAAGACGGCCGTGATGAATCACGCAGCTGTGAAACGGTTGAGTAAATCATTTACGGATTTCCAGCTAAAGTTGGTTATTATAAGAACCGACTGTCATCGAAGACGGCTGCCGTTAATATTAAACGTGCCCAAATCGTTTTATAGCTTAAGGTGTTACCTTGGTTACATAACACGTTAATCATAGTAATGTTTAACGGGAAAAACATTCCGAGATAGGCTACTTCGGATTGCGCTCCGCTTCCTAGTGACTTAATCTCGACTAATCTCGGTAGAATTGCATCAACAACTGCGCTCTCCCCCAACTGTAGTGAAAATACCTTGTCAGTATCATACACGGCATGGTTTCACCCTCGCTTTATTACCGTCGGAACCGTAAGACAAACGGAAACGGATCGTACAAAAATTATTGCCCGATTAATCAACCGGAGCGTGACAAGGAAAACAAGCGAAATTAATAGCAAAAAACTAAAACCTTATAAACTTTAATTACCGAATATCCTCCCAGAAACTAATGAATCCCACGCAATTACATGTGTGCTCCTTGAGGGTACTTTTAATTAATCAACTTTCGCATCTTGCTCCATTTTTTTTGTTTCATTAAGACGGGAATCTCGGCTCTCTACGCTAGAAATAAAATTGAAGAAGAGGGAAAAAAATGACAAAAGAAAGAGAGAGAGAGAGAATCACATACACACACACACACACACGAGAAATTTCTAGAGTCAAGTCAGTGAATATATACCTTTTTAATTAGTTCTTCCTGAAGGCAAGAGTAAGATGAAATTTAGTCGGGCGTTTTTTTCCCTCCCCCTCCCCACTCCCTCCACCCCCCTCCCCTCCTTTCCCCTCATCCCATCCTTTGCACTGGCGGAGACCTAAAGAAGTTTTAATGAGGATCTGACTACGATGAAAGTCATTAGCAAAAGTTATGGCACTTTATGTTTCGCTTCTTTTCTTAAACCGACTGTTTTCGCTCACCAAACTGCAATATGGAAAATCTCTTGTCGTTAGAGAGAGAGAGAGAGAGAGAAAATATATAACCTCCGACATTATGGTACATGGTTTGAGTCTTGAAGGGAAGAAGGGGGCAGAGGGGGGAAATAGGTTATTTCGCATGTATATACATGTTTTCTCATTAAACTGGAAGAAAGAGGAGGTATAAAGAAATGCGAGTTTTTTGCTTTCTTTATCTTCACTCCCTCCTCCCCCTTTCTCTCGTCTATTCAAATAAGCGATGAGGAATTAAAAAAATAACGTATTAATATTTCTCTTATTTTTTCACCGAGCAGCGCGAAGCATCTAATTAATTGCCTGCAGAAAAGAAACTCGAGTACTGCCGACAATGGCGCGGTACAATAATTTCGGTTAATTATTTCCTTATCTTTTTTTGGACATGTATACGACTGCTTTATAAGAAGTGTTTTTTATTCGCTTCGCCATTGTTTAAGGCGAACTCTATTTTTTATGGTAATTTCTTCCTCTCCTTCTAATTGTAAGTATAAATAAAAAAACTAGATTTAGAAGCGGAAATGTATATACTTATGTATATATAGTGTATTCCTCCCTAATTTCACGCCGTTTTGATATCGCGAATTAAAAAAAAGGAATCTTCTCGGGGTAAAAAATAATCCATTCAAAGAAAACGTAAAATAATTAACTCGCCGAGCTTCTTTAAAAACTCCAGCAAAGCGGCTTACGTTCGCAACAGCAAAATGTTTGAAATCGAAAACAAGTTAGGAAAGCGTACAGCGTATCACAAATGGGCACGTTTCGGGCAGTGGAGTATTAGAAAGAAATGATACCTGCACGCAGTGGCGTAGGGACCGTGGATCCGATGGATCGGTCGAACCAGGGCCCGGAGCTCGAGGGGGCCCGAAGGCCCGTGGTCGACATATACAAAATTTGACCCTTTGTGTCATTTTAAACCACGATCTGCTAAATACCGTGAAAAGAATCCGCGATCATGAAACTTTTTTCGTTTGTAAGATGAAAGTTACGAAGGGTAAAACATTAGATAACAAAATCTAGTGGGGCCAACACATGACTTTCTCCATATTTGGGGTATAGATATTTAAATTATTATTATAGCATTATGAGGCAGAATTATTATTTCGTATCGTAAAAGAATACAGTCGTCCTTATTGCCGTAAATTATGTTTTGAATATGTTTACAGAATTCAACGCTACATGGCGGTGGCGATGTATACTGGGAATTAAGAATAAGTTAAATATCTCCGGAATGGATAGTTCTAGGAAAATTTGTTTCAAACAAAACTTGGAAGAAATGTTATTCTCTACAACTTTGGTCCTCACGAAGATTACCAGTAACGATGTTTTTAAGGAGATATTTGACGGAAACCGAAAAAACCGATTATTTTTTATAAATAATTCCTAAACAATAACTGCTATGGAAAATTGTTTCAAATGAAAGTTGTAGGAAATTACATTCTCTATAAACTTTGTATAGAATTGTATATACAATAATGATGTTTTAACGGAGAAATATCGCAAAAACGGGATCGGGTTTCGAATAAACCTCGACTTCTGTTTAACCGGTATTGTCCAAAAACTAATAATCCCTTTATACTCATACCAAAGTGTTATATATGAAATTTGGTAATGATATGGCAAATACTCTTCGCGGTAGAGCGCCCATAACACACACACAATTTTGTAACCTGATTTCTGTAATAGATGTTCCCTGAAATGTAATTATGGCCAATTAAATGATAAGGTTATTAAATGTTCGCAATATACTTTTATTTATAAAAATCGAATTATTAATAAAGTTATTTCATTAAAATTTTTCCTTAAAAAATAAAATAACCAAAAAATATATATTGGAGGAGTGGGGGGCGAGGGGCCGTAAAGAATTCTCGAACCAGGGCCCGGCTTCACCTTGCTACGCCACTGCCTGCACGTAAGGGACATAGCGTTTTAAAGTTCTTTTATTCGTCATAAATAATCCATTTTCTTCCCATTTAAAAATATTGCATGCACACGTAAGGAAATTAAACGTATTTTTGTGAGATTGTTTATGTTAGAAACGATGAAGAACTAACCATGCTAGAAAATTTCCAAGTTCAACTCGAATTAAGACATTCTTGTTTGATCTTCTTGATAACAGTACTTCTACGATAAAAATGTATAGGGAAAGAAATACTCTACTTTACTCGTTCTACAAGTTTTATTTGAAAACTATTTTGATATGACCAATACGTTGCGAGATGACGGAAAGTTTATTTTTTGTCACCAGTAAAGTGGTACCCCTGATTGGCTTCCGTGATTCATTTTTGCGATTTTCTTATTATCTTTGACTGTAAGTCCTTAATATCAAAATTCATGAAAATCCGTTCGGTAGAGGCCGAGAACGAACATGAGGACGGACGGACGGACGGGCATACATACATACAGACAGACGGACTGACAGACCGACGACAATAGGCGCTCACGCTGGAAGCGAAACTCACCCAAAAAGGGCTGAATTTCTTTTTAGAGCATGCGATAGACCGTTTTGTGTTCATTTTTCGCAATCAAAGTCTCGCTTTTGTGTGCTTCCTGAGAAAGAGTTGATTAAAAGGATGACGGTGAAGTGCGGCCTATTTACGATAGCCGATTATTTCCTAGTAAAAAGTGTCGGAGTGATTCGATGGCGTTTCTTCTACTGTGTATAAGTTAACTCAGCGGTTTACAAGAATTGCAATGACACACGCCTCCTCCTCACCTAAAGAGAAGACATCCCCCTCTATGTCATGTTCAATCACAGCTCATAAAGATTATCTACTGGGCATACAAATGCAATTAATATAACCATCTTAAGAAAAAACATGGACACAAATGGTATCTACGTCTTAGCCACGTGAGTTCCAGAATTTGAAGGCTGTATTTTTTAGGTCTCAAGATAAGGGTGATTAAACAGACAGTGTGTGTATGCATGTGTCAAACCTTTTGCACCTTCCGCTTCTTGTCCATCACGCCCACCACCCCTCCAACCATTTCGAAACCAATGAGTTAACAATCTCTCTTACCAAAAGGTAACGAATGGCTTGAAAGTGATTCATCAACGGATTCAAGAGTAGAGAATAATAGAAAATTCATTTTCGCGCGTTAGGAAGTTTTGAAAAAAAAATTGCCGACGACCACAAAAGTAATCCCGCAATGGCGACCACAGGCGCGCGCGCGCACACACACACACACACAGACACACACACACACACATTTAGATATACGCCAAACCTAGCGGCTTAAACACTTCTGCGGTTGCGTCCATTTGTTTCGACAGTTTCGCTTCCGCGGGAAGAAATCAACGCGAGAGGCGCTGCAGCATTCCATCCTTCTGGGGGAGGAGGGAGGGGGGTGGGGAAGTGAGGGAGGGGGGGTGGAAGTGAGGGAGGGGGGGGAAGTGAGGGAGGGGGGGGAAGAGTCCCTCATTCCATCGCTTTGCTCCGTTAATGATCAGAGCGGGTGAAAGGAGATCGATGCCCATCTTTAAGAAAAACCAAAGTTTCCACTCTTCGGTCATTGTCTCCGGCGGTGGGGACCGTTCCTTTTTTCTCTTCTCTTCTATCTTATCTCTCTCTCTCTCTCTCTCTCTCTCCTCCCTCTACCGAAATATCGCGTCTGCTTCTTAAAAGAATCCGCCAAAAAAAGTGGAAAATCGCCTCGCTTAATGAACCCCGGTAAGGGAGCGTGTCCACAAGAGAGAGAGGGATGGAGAAAAAAATGGAGAAGAACTTTTTTAACTGGAGGAATAGTAATTAATTTGATGGCGAAAGGTCAGTAATAAATAAACTTTTGATGGAGATTTTTATTTTCTTTCCTTCGCCAACTCTTTCTCTCAAGATTAATTTTATGTACACCGAATAACTTGATGGTTTTGGTCGTTGAAAATCGTTACTCCTGTTTGATTTTTTTCTGTTTATTGCCCATATTTTTGTGGAAACAAATGACCGGATTGTTGCGTATTTAGTTTTGGCAAATAAAAAATAGGTTTCGTCACGTTAACATAAAAATATGTCCGTATGAAAGCAATATAATTTATTTTGGGTGAAATCAATCCATTTTTGAAGAGATATATTCAAGAGGAAATAAAAAAATGGGATCATTCGTGCGCCAGTTTAAAGATTTATCGTCGCATCGTCCAATTTTAAGCACTTTCGCCCGTTTCGTAATTAGGAAGTGGTTAGGTTCCATTCGTCTCTCTCTCTCTCTTGGCATTATGCGTTTAAAAGCGCCACTCTGAGACATATAGCTCAGGAAAAAATTGACGCCTCGAGCCGCTAATAAAATTCATCGATAAATTGTAAACAGAATCCACACTGACAATTTCAAAAATCGCATTCTCGTATGAATTCTGTAGAGCAAAATAAGACAATTTGTTTTTTTTCAGAGGACCTACCTTTTAAAATTAGAATTACGACTCGCTATAAGCGTTCACTTCTTTTTATTTATAGTCTCTTCACTATCTAAAGTCTCTTGGCCTTGAAGACGGGCAGCAGCCAATAGGAGACGGTTCGTTAGGGAAGGTAGTGGGGGGAACTCAGTGTTACTCTTGATTTCGAAGCGTTCACATCGGTCTGCGTTGCCATTTCTACCGCCATTTCCTTGTTGTTGCTGTTCGTGATTGGGTATCTGTCCTCCCGCGCGAAAGTTGTGAGGGGCGATGGAAGGGAAAACGTTCGTGATTGGCTACTTGCTGTATGAAGGTCAAGAGACTTTAGATAGTGAGCAGACTATAGAGATTTTATAACCGTCAGCGCAACGTAAAGCTACCAATGTATTAAAAAATGTATGAATTGTAGGAATGAGTACATTTACCAATACAGCCATTAGCCACGAGGTTAAAATAACAAAAAAACAATCGAACACTATCCACTCTGACGTAGGTATTACGTCCTTCAGGTGTTTTAGCTTAGGGGTCGCGGCACAGGGCAAATAAGCACATCCTGAAGCTTTATGCAACCGAACGCGACGTCTCTGCGTCGCAAGTTGCCGCATCTTTCAGGATACTTCTTTTTTTCCCTCCACCTCAACCTCCTGAAACACCACCCTTTCGCGTTACTCCTCTTCATCTTTTTTAAAAACCGCACCTCTCTCCCTCCCTCCCTAAAGCGCCACTAGTCTTCTTCTCCTTTCTCATTAGTGGAGAGAGTAGGGAGGTGAGGAAGGTAGGGGGAGAAAAAAGTTTTTTTTTTGTTAAGGGATGGGGTTTTTGGTGCCCCGAGCAGAAGGGAACTCGTTAGGACCCCCTTTGTGAGTTTGTTTTATCGCTTTTCTTATTTTTTTCCCTTACTCCCTCCGCCACCTCCCTCCTCTTCCCTCCTTCCTCTCCGATTCCTGTTTATTTTCGTCTTACCTCTTCTTCACTGACTACTTCCTTCTTTTCACGCTCCTTATTTTAATGGTCTTCTGGGACGTAAAGGGGAGGAATGCGGGTAATGCCAGGGGTTATGCTTGTGGGAAGAGGTGGAGGGGAGAGAGAGAGAGAGGGGAGTGGGGAGAAGGGGAGATGAAAGAGGAGAGAGGGCGCATGTGTCCACGTGTGAATTTCCCGTGTGTTGCGTTTCTCTACCTCGTGGATATATATATATATATATAATATGAAAGCGAACGCATTAGCGACTCCTTTCAAAATACAAAAGGCATTTGTGATGGCGTCTTGAAGAAATGTTTCTTTTCTCTCTCTCTCTCCGGGAAGATAATTATATTTGTTGCGCGCAAAATATTAAGTCGCATATTATTTCTTTTTAACCCCCGCCCACCTCTACTTCTTCTTCTCGTACACACACAGAGGGGACAGTTTGAAAGTTTAATTGGAGCCGAGGAAATGAGAAAAGAAAATATAAAAAAAGTTCTTGCGAGAAAGTTTCGGGAAATTATATCGATATGTTCTTTTTTCCTTTCCCGGTCGTGCGTAAGCCATTGTCTATTACGGAGGGATAATCGAATAGTGTTCGATTATCGATTCGCGGGAGCGTCTAATACGTTCGTAACTGCCTCGTGGCTTTGATACCTTAGGATTATATCGAAGGGAAATTATGGCGAAACGAAGGAAAATTTTGTTGTTTTTTTCTCCTCCTAACTATCCAGAAAAAAGTGACGCATTATGGATTGCTCATTTTTGTCTTTGTCGGGTGTCTCGTTTGTTTAACAAATCCGGAATTTTTATTAATTGGCGGGAGTATTTATTTTAAGTAGGTCGAGGTATTTTACTAAGAAGTGCTTATGTTATCATTCTCTTGTGTTCCATCATTAATGGCAAAGAAAATTATTTTTAAAAAGAACGCAATAAATACGGGAAGTTTCCTGCTTATTGTAAAGGCCCAAATCCTCTGTTCTTTTTCAAACTCAAATTCTGTACGGAAAACAAACGAATGAATCTTAAAAATGTCTTCAGGAATATAATTTACTCTGCTGTCAAAAACAGTGTTATACATATTTTAATTTACTCTTCTGTCAAAGAAAGTGTTATATTTTATGTATATCTAAAAGCAATGATTACTTAGGAAAATTGTCCGCTAAAACTGAAATGAATGAAAAAAATCTTTGAAGCTTAGTTCGACACAGCAAGGATTTAATTTACTGAAAAAAACAGAGCATCCTATTTGGTTTAATCGAAATTTTAATATATATTTTATTATTAATATATATTTTCTGTAGCGTTTTGAAATTTCTTTAATGCCATTTCGTTTTTAGTTAAACGCATAATTATACGTTACTATAAAATTATTACCTTTTCGTGTCTAACATTTGCGCTGACAGTGAACCCAAAAAAAAACCGAATCCTCCAAATATCTCACTGTAGTTTCGTTTTTCGCTTTATATTCTTGATTTTTACTTTTCCAGTTGAACTAAACTATCGGAATTTAAATCATACAGCACCATGTTTTATATAAAACGTATCGTTATAATTTATGAAAAGGATATTGCGGCTAGAGGTTGAGAATGTTAAGTGTTGGTGAAATAGACGGAGAATTGAAGAAAGAACGAGGACTTTACCGGGAATCGAACCAACGTCTTCCACTTATTGGACGGGTGTTTCATTACTGATAATTTAAAGCACTCGTGAATAAAAATTAGAATTATTTCCATTCACGAATTGGGAATATCTCATTAATAACACCTTTTGATGTGCAAATAATTTCCGTAATTTGTTTTTATGTCGTTAAGTTAAACTAAGAGCTGTGTAATTAGAAAAATCGTACCATTAATATCTCAATAAAGCGAAAATAGTACCAATAATATTTCAATAAAGCGAAAATCGTACCATTATTATCTCAATAAAGCTCAACGCCAAAAAATCAAAGAGCATCCCCCCCCGTCCCCGGAATGTTATAATTACCTATATGGAGAATAAAAGAAAAACGCGTGGAGGGAACTTATCGACAATCGTTTCTTCAAAATGCGAGCAGGTAACAATAGACTGATAATATTCTCCGTTATTTGTGTGTGTGTGCAGGAGCGCGCGTGTTTATAATCAAAATGATGTAAGAGAGCAGAGAAAGAGAGAGAAAGATACGGGACGTAATATGCTTGGTCCCTAATTGCTTTATAAAGGCGAAAAATCCTGGAATCGTATGCGTGTGTGTGGCGTAATGGAAAGCTTTCTTAATAAACCAGTTAGGGTTCCCGGATACCTAGAAATCGGTCGGCCATGTTAGCTGGAATTGCACGAAAAAATTAAAAAAAAATAAAGATAAGAGATTAACCGTAGAGAAAGAGACGTGTGTAAAAATGAAGAGAACTAGAAAAAGGGATGATAAACGATGAGAATAGGGAAAGATAGAGAGAGAGAAAAAATTATTGGAAATAGAAATGGATGCAAAGGGGAAGGTTGTACTCCGTGTTGGGGTACACAAGGGTTTCCAATTGTAGTTTTAATGTTTTATCAGAAATTTATAAAAGCGGGGGAAATAACGATAAAAGTATACGACAGGAACCGAATTCAGCCCTACATAAAAAATTCCTGATATGATTGTTATAATTTAAAACCCAAATTAGTTAATTCCCGCTTTTGAAGAAGGTAAAAATATTCTTACTATCTTTTCGTCTGCCATTTATAAGTTGTTGTCTGTGAATGATCAACGAGGTGTACGTAGTAATTCACACAAATTAACTTATTCAAAGGAGATTTTTTAATGGCTAAACGTGGACCGAAACGAATTTCGTTGTAAAACTTTTAAGAGTAGATCTCACTGCACAAAAATCCCATACAAATAAGTCGAGTGGTTCGTGAGATGAAAAATTCGGACAGCGAGGCACGGCTTAGCTCTTCTAACTGATAAATATAATATACCCTCGAGTAACCAAAACACCTGGGAAAAAACGGGTTCTCGGATGATCCGCTATTTTTAGGAGGAGGATTAAGAGGTAAAATGATACACGGGATCAGTGGTGTGATAACGATTAGGGGACCTTTCGGTGAAGACTGGAGGAGACGAAGGAACAAATGAAAGAGGCCAAAGAAAGATAAAATGGAGGGAAGGAGAAGTGAGACGGAGAGAAAATGAGGATAAAAAATGAAAAGAAATGCAGTATAACCTCTGAAACTCGCAATTTGTAAATGACGAAAAAATTCGAGTTATAGATGGTGATGCTGGACACAAATAATTCCGAAAAAGAAATTTACTGCCGTGACCGGGAATCGAACCAGATTGTTCCAGTTTCCAGGCGGATATTCTAACCACTGGACTTCTGAGAGGCAAACGAATTTACCCCATTCGTAATCGGTATCCAATTGGTATATTTATTAGGTTAAAACAAAAGAAATCGCCTCCCAGAGGCCCTTGGCATTTGATCACCCAAGCTACCCGATTATTACACCATCGATAAAACTTCGACTTGTCGAAATCTAGCGTCCTCTTAACTTCTATCTACAGATGCTTTAATCCTTTCAGCCATGAATCTCATTGGGGGAATAAATGTTCAATTATTATTAAGAATTGCATCTTAATTCTGAATTAGAAATTTTTACGCCATGAAATTTCCAGTGCCTATCCTATCCACTACTGCGACTGACAAAAACATTCACAGGAAGTTATTAATGTAATGTCATTGAACGTCCGTAAAATAGACGTGGTCACTGAAGGAATTAATGCATAGAACGTTTAGATAATACAGGAAAGAAACGGGAGAGAGAGGATAAAAAAGAAAGCATGGGTTTCTACGACGAGAGGGAGAAATGAAGTGACGGAGAAGAAGAGAAGGTAGATTGCGTACGATAAAGAGAAAATGAGAGAGAGAGGGAGGAGGGGGAAGGAGAGGAAGTGAGAAAGAGAGAGCAGCAGTATGCAGGTGGAGTAGACGTGAAAGGGTCATTACAGCGGTGACCAAATTAGACGCCGGCGATAATGACGAAAAAGTCGCGTCTTTTATCCTCACCATGTCAAAGCAAAAACTCCGAAAATATCAGGCATAATTATCGTCGAGTTTTTCTTATTTTTTTTATCATTTTCGCCGCGAAGTACATATATTGCTTTAGCGCATAGAAAACTTAAAAAAAAATTAAACTATTCCCCTTTTCCCGTGCAGGTCCTTTGATAGCATGAAAGGAAACTCTTATAAATTTATACTATATATATATATATATACTTTTATTTATGGAAAAAGAGGCATTTTATTTCGTAAATGTAGCCTTCGCGAAATTAAATCCTATCGGGAGGGGGCGCCATTATGGGGAACACTTTCATTAGGAGGAGGAAATCATTAATTTCTGAAGCTGCGCGCGAGAGTTTCGACGATATCGTCCCGCTGATATATCGCTGCAGGGTTTACGACAGTTCGGCACGACCGGTTCGGCACGACCGGTTCGGCACGACCGGTTCGGCACGACCGGTTCGGCAAGACCGGTTCGGCACGATCGGTTCGGCACGATCGGTTCGGAATGGGGATAATTAACATGATGGGGGGATAACATACCACTACCGTTAATTTAAATCTATTTTCCTTTAAATATAATATACTCATTTTTACTTATATGTAATAGATTCGGTAACTTAATAGTTGCAATATTAATATTATCATGACGCCATTCCCTCCCAAATATATTGGAATCGTGCCGTGCGGAACACGGCTGGCGCCGAACTGTCCGGTGCCGAATAGTCCCGTCGCCGAATAGTCCGTCGCCGAACCGGTCGTGCCGAACTGTCCCTTTCCGATCGCTGAACCAGTTTATATATATATCTATGTGTCTCTCCGACACCCCAGCGGCTCTCCGGGTAAGTGCTCACTGGGTTTCCTTCAACACCCAGTTGACCTCGATATATATCATCATAGGTAGTCTGTCCGTAGAGAGGTCCGTGATTATTCATGGTTAAACTTGGTTTTCCAATACTGTAAAGTTGGTGTTTCATATTCAGACAAGTACGTCGTTTTTTAAATTTAAAGAATGGTTATATCGATAAAAAATATCCACCAATGTAAATATGGCACGTTTATAACAACTCAACGCTGCGTTAACGAGATTACTCGTCCTAAAAAATTTCACATTGAACGAACAAGAATTATTCTATAGCAAACAATGTAAGCCTTTTGTTGCGGTTGGGTAAAATTTGGGAATGTTTCTCGAATGAAACTTCAATTTTCAGTTATGTGTTGCCTATGTTTTTTTTTACGTACAATCAACAGAAGTTGTTAGGCCTCATCAAGGCCGCAACAGGGGAATCGAATTTCCTACCGTCCAGAGGTGAAATACAATTTTTTTAAAGTTGCGATTTTGTAAAATATTTCGCGAAATAACGAAGCTAACGATTGGCGTGATTTTTAGGCAAATATATTTTTTCGCAAAAAATATGGCGACCGACCATTGTTATCGCAGCTCTTGGAGCGATTTTATTTTTTTGCACCTTGTCCGAAGTTCGAAATATATTATCGAATAACGCATAATTGGTGCCTCATCAAGTCCCTCCCGGAAACTTCCGGTCTAGTTTACCAAGCAAATAGCGTATCCACCATGCAGGTCTTTGAGTTCCCTGGCTAGTATTTCAAATTAACCACTTCCATTAATGAAGCGTGCGTGGATTGACTCGAGTAAAACTTCCATCCGTGAGGGAAGGGGCCACGCCGAAATTTCGTTGCCCACTCCCAGAGTACTTTGATATTTCGACTGAAGAAGCACCGCCTCTTTTAGGTCAGCATAATTTAGAAATCTCGGTAGACGAACACATTTAATAGTCAAGTTACTCGCTTAGAAAAAATGAAACTTTTATTTTAACCTCTTATTAACTTCCCTAACTCGAACCTCTATAACTCGAACTTCCTATCGATCGAAGGAGATGTTTCTGCCTTTTAATTTTTAGGCGTAATGTCCAAGTGCTCGAAATTCCTTTACTCGAACTTCTCGATGTTGATATTTTTCGTCTTTTATTTTTGGAGGTTCAACCTATTAAAAAAATGTCCGAATGTTATATTCGTAAGGCAGTCCAATTAATCGAATTTAATTTGATCGAGTTAAAATCGCGTCAGAACGGCTTCGTAGATGTTACATAATAATGGGTGGCTTTATTCGATATGCGTCGCAAATTTAGAAGACGATAAAAAAAGTCGCCTTTGACTGACTTATAATCCATTACGCCCATGTTTACGTGCTTTAAAAATATCCCTTGCACACTCTCCCAAGGACGTGGAATTATGTAGATATCTCCGCTTACTTTACTCCCATTCCAGACACGCTCCAATCCACCCGGTTACTTTCTTTTTTCACTCGAGATAAAAACACTCGCACTAAACTTAATCCCAAACTATCCCCCCCCCCCCTCCCCCCCGCCAATCGGCCGCATCATACCCTTAAAAGGATTCCCTATTTTATATTTTTTATTAGGGAATCCTACCACCACCACCGCCACTTCCTCCGTCACTCACCCATTCCATCCCTTCCAAAACTTCCACTCGCATCTCCCAAAACCCCCCCCACCCCCCCTCCCTCTCTATCCTCTCCTCTCTCCTTCACCTCCCAAGACAAATTAGCATTGGGACCTTGGACTACCAGCCTAGCTTCTCCCAACGGCCATCTCGCTAATACGCCGGAGAGTGGAGGAGTTGTGCTTCTCCCAACCCCCGTCGGACCCAAGGGTGGCGCTGGTGTTGGGGGAGGGTGGAGGAGGAAAAGGAGCGGTGTTCGAGGTGGAAATGTGAAAGGGGCTCTCCGGGATATTAGGTCCCTCACCCCCCAGTGCCATCTAGACTTTCCTCTCTCAACTCTCTCTCTCTCTCTCCAACTCCCTCGCTCTCCAATCTCATCCCTCATTCAACCCCTCACCTCTAGTCTTTCCGGTTTTTCCGGACGAAAAGGGGAAGGGGGGAGGGGAGGGGAGGGGAATGGCTCCGGGGACACGAGGCTGCGGGTTCGAGGACCAAGGCTTTTAAGGCGTTTCCCGACGTCGCGATCATTCATCTTAACGGATGAATGCACGCGGAGAAAGTAGCCTTATCCCCGATCTCCATCGGAATTCCCGAACGGTTCTTGCGCCAAGACCGCATAAATAAAAAAAAAAAGGAACCAACGAACAAAACCGGCAAGGAGGAAGGGACAGAGAGAAAAGGAGGCAGACATGGGACGGCGGACAGACAGAATTATGGGCAGACTTGTTTTTGGAAAAACTGCGATAAAAATTACACACGTTTAAGAATTAAAATCGAATTTGTTATGACGTATTTACTCGCGTAATTGTATCACTTTTTCGGCAAATTTTTATGCTGAAACAAGGTTGAGGCAAATATGGGGTTGCCCCTATCGTATGAAAGTGGTCGTACCAGGAAAAAATATTTTAATTCTTGACGATTCAGATGGAGCAATTACGCAATGGTGGTAGTTATGTAAATACGGTACATATATAAAAATATCTATCATTCTTTAGTCATTTTGGATTAGTGCTGAAAAATAATTTTGCCAGATTCACAATATACATCTCTGCAAAAAACTCAATAAATAAATATTTATTTATACAAAACAATAAGTCATTAATACAAGAGTAATTTCATACGAGTTTCTTCATTTACGCTACCTTTTGAAACAAGCCGGACAAAAACTATGGAAACTGCGTTCTTGCGTTTTCCGTTCTGATTTTACAACTTTATCCTGCCAGCGTAAACTTACTCTATTGTTGAGAAGCAATTACAATGGACTGTTCATGTATGAATTGATAAGGAAAATACGCTTTACCAATTAACACAGAATATTTACGAAATAATAAACTGCGTCAACTTTTGACAAAGGACGTACTCATTTCTTTAGACACGAAAATAAACAAATAATTCAGGCATAAGAAACTCAGCCACCCCCCCCCCCCCTCCCATCCCAATTCCACCCCACCCATTCCTGCCCCCTGGCGGGGCGTTGACATATTAAGCGCGGAGAGGGATTTTAATATATTTTTAAAAGCTAAAAATACAAACCGAAATTTAAAGAAAGATGGGGTTGCAATTTGGATTCCGGTTTGAAATATTAAAAAAAATATAATAAAACCAGAAACGAAGTTCCGCGAATTAATAATGAGAAGTATTCTTCGTCCCGTATTAAGACCAGCTTGTCTTTCTTATTAACATGAGAGGTCATTAAGATGGAGCAAGCTGAGGAAGTAGAGAAAAGGAAGAAAGCTCTCTCTCTCTCTCTGAAAAACCCTCTTCTTTTCATCCCCCACTCCCCCACCCCCCTTTCTCTCCTCATTAACCTTTATCTTCGCTCTAAATTCCTAACTAGGGTCCGACCTAACTTTCAGTTTCCTAACTGTTGACCTTACTTGAGTGCACTGAGATAGTCAAGTTTTCCCGCTCCGTACTGAGAGCGTGCACGGTTTCAGGACGCGGAAAGCAAACACGCCGCACGCATGGTCCGCAATTACGCCGCAAAAAAATTTGTGCATTTTATCTGCTGAGCATGTTCGTCATTCGTCGACTGAGACATTTTAATCAGCGCAAAACGCAAAAAATGCATTTTAATTATTTTATTTAATTGTTTTACTCATTTTAATCAGCTAAAATTTCATATGCATGTCCACGGGACAAACATGGAATAAACATCCAACGTACTTAATTAGCGATATCATTATGGGGTTTATTTGCTTTAATAATATTAAAAAATGGTGGTCGATACAAAAGGAGTGCACGATACAAAATGTTGTGACGCGTGGATTTTTACGTAGTTGAACTTAATTTATGAAAAGAAAAATAGTAATCTAGTGTGTAAGATATATTATCTATCCGTGAAATGAAAAAATGATAAATCCCGATTATTTGATAGGAAATTCGAAGATTTAAAAGACACTAGATCAAGAAACTGTCCGAGCAATAAATCCGATTTATTTGCATCCGATTTGTCCATATTTTTCCCAAGGGATATTTTACTAAAAACCGAAAATACTTATGAAATAATTTTCGCCAATTATGTTCTTTTTACGTACTCATATACGAAGTATATTGAGAAAGTATTGTAATCGCGAAAAAATTCGACCGAGATTTTAATGGAAATATACGTTTTAGGTGTACCTGAGTCCGAAAAAGTGGTTTTCGCAATGCCGTCTGTCTGTTGTTGGATCTAGGGGTGGCAGAAAGTTTCAATTGGCTCAGATGAAACAGAAGAATATCTTTAAAAACATTTTATTTCAATAAAAACGAGAATAAACGTTAACAATGATATCGAAATCAAAAGAAAAGCTGTCATTGTTCTAATGTCCCGAATGATCGATCTTCATTAGATAACAAGTGCGGCATTATACTTTTACAATTGCAAACAATTTAAGCTGAAATCCGACCCAAACGAGAATTTATTGACAAAATGTTTCAAAACTTACTTGTCGCTTAATTTATCAGAATATGAACCGATCTCAACCTTTAGTTACCTCTATGCATACGACGCACATATTTTACTTTCTCATATACGAAGTATATTGAGAAAGTATTGTAATCGCGAAAAAATTCCACCTCTATATTTTGACGGAAATATACGATTTAGGTGTACCGTAAAAGTGGTTTTCGCAATGCCGCCTGTCTGTCTGTTATTGAATCTAGAGCCTGAACGGTGGGGCGAAAATGAATGAAATCTCGTACTTTGGCATTTTATCACACAGAATAGAAGCCATGAAGAAATGGTTGATATTGCTCAATAATTAATGGAAGTTTATTCTACGCATTTTTAACAACAATTTGATTTTATCAAAAACGGTTCTAACGATTTTGATCAAATTTCGTACAGTTACTTGAGTATACGTCTGCATTAATACTACATATTTCATTTTTCTCAATGAATGAATATAAGGCTAGTTTATTCTTGGGCAACTTTAACAAACATTGGATTTTCTAAAAACCGGCTAATGCGATTTTCATTTTCTAAAGATAACTAAACGTCGCATTAGTATATGAGAAAGTTTGTACAATGTTTGTTGTGCCGATTTTTTTTAACGTGACGTCCTGTATAAACCATGATTTGTTCCAAATAACTCTATATAAACCTCTAACATAAGTCATATCTATCTCTATCAACTCCTCATTCGAGAAGAGCAAGATGGCGCACTCTACGCTTTTCCGAACATATCTCTTCTTTTTCTTCCGAAATAATACTTTCGGTTTACCCTCCGCGAGGGAAGCGCATTATGTACACACACACACACACACACGCATCCACCCGCATACACACAAACACACCTGCATTTCGCCTCTTTCTCGGTCACGTGCACGTTCGTTATATTACGTCGGAAGGAGAAGAGGAACAAGAACACGCTTTCCAGAGACACACACCCCCCTCCTCTCTCTCTCTTTTGCCTCTCACCTTTGACCTGCCATAAATTGACGTCGGCCCGCGTTAACGAGCGCGCTCTGTAGATGGCGCAGCAGGAATGCAAAGTACGCATTCTCCTCTTTCTTTCTTTCCCGCTCCGGATGACGCCTGGAGGATTCTCCGGAGAGGAGGGGAGGCTTAACCGTGGGGGAATTTTCCTCGACGAGAATCTCACGAGATGAATTTTTCATACCGGTAACCTTTTATTTTTTTTTACATCGAGAGAATGTGAAGCTTTTTTCTTTACGTCGGACGTTACTTATCCGGAGAGCGCACGTGATTTTTCTTTTGTTTCCCGCCCGCCAGTTGACGATCGGGATCCGTTTGTGGCGGTTGTTGTTGGTCGGTAAGATCAGTTGGCTTTATTACGGGAAAAAACGGTAACAGGTGTCGCCAACGCAGCGGCAAGCAAAGGAACTCTCGTGCTTGCGATAATCGAATTCATCCCTGTCGCGACGCATACCTTGTCAATATGTTTGTGTTAAACATAATGAGAGTAATGCTAGTAAGACGAAGAAAATTCCTGGAAGAACTGTTACTCAAAATGCACTGTTCATTTTAATTGCGAGTTTCTACTAATTGTAAGATAATTGAACTGCGAGTATATTTTTCTATAGTAGACATTAGCTTACAGCGACGGCAAAATATGGAAAATGTACACAAAAAAATCTGTATTCGAGCAAACGGTAGTGCCATTATGACCCCGCAAATTATCACGTCGCTAGGGTCACGATTAACATATGAGGGATCTACGTTTTATTTGTAGACCGAGTTAGGTTGGATTGGTTTCTACCAAGATATATGTAGTCTACAGAGGAATTATATCTCGCTTGACTGTTGGGCCGTAAATGGAGAGGATGTTGACGAGCCTTCGGCTCGCTTTGTTTTCATTTCAGTTGTCGTCTCCGGGCGCTACCGCGCCCTTCGCCTCGCTGGAACCAAACTATCCCTCCCCGTTGTCCGGTGATCGGGTTTGTAAATGTCGCGACAGGCCGATCGGTCATGGGTTAGCAAGCTTTAAATTAACTCAATGAAGCCATTGTTGATGGGTTTTATTTGTTTTCGTTGTTGTGTCATGGTAGCGGGGAGGAATAAATAAACAAAAAATTTGCGGGGTCATAATGGGATAGTACCGAGCAAACTTTCAAACTGTAATTCACGGGCATTTTTCGCACAGCCATCCTACTTTAGATGTCGTCAATGGCTAAAAAACAGAACGAAAACAGCTCTATATATTTAAGAAAAACTCACAATGGAGACAAAATAATATCTAGGACGCGAGTTTCCACATTACCTGTCTACATTGAAAGTTTCCAATCTGAATATACTTTACAGCTCGAGGAAAAACTCAGAGTTATGTAATATATTAAAAAAATGGACCGGCGGAGGAAATGATTTCATATAGCTCATTTTAAATGGAAAATGAATCTCAGTAAAAATTTTTCATTCTTCGACCGATATGGTATACATAATGTAATGTTGTGGGAATTAAGGTTACCGATTTCTGTTCCAATCTTATGAGATGAATGGTAATTCGTCTTGACTAGCATTTTACGAGAGAAGAGATAAGCATCAACAAAATATTATTTTGTAGCTTAAATGCTTTAGAAGAAACCAGTTTCATTAAATTCATTGGTTAATAGGGAAAAGGTTACTATCATTAAAAATGTACGCCAAATCCAATTGTTTTATTATATTAAACGCCTTAGGCCATATATAAATTACAAAATGAGTAATGTAACTTTTATAGATATAAAAACAGTTAATTAAATAAAATATATTTCTAACACAATACTGACGTCATCAGTTAATTAACGGAAGGTTGGTAAAATAATCACCGTGACCGTTGGGGAGTTTTAACATGATATCGGATACGAGGTGAGCTAACAAATTAACATGTGTGATATTTCAATTAGTTTAGAAACCGTACCTATATGCCACACGGAATTATAACCGGTTAATCGTCCTCCTCTTCGGCGGAAACGCGCTTTAATTGAGAAAATTGGCGAACAATTCTAGTGTCTTCGCGAGCGGTCTCCATCCCGTAATTAAAATCCGCAAATCGAGGACGCCGGCTGACGATCGGATGACGCAGGAAGGACGGAGAGAGTTAGTTTCATATCCGATCGAGCCTACGAGGCGGAAACTATGAAATTAATCGCATCAACAAACCAGAATTAAAGAGGATTTACGGCGTCCCTCGAAATTCAAAGCAAATGCATAATTGACGGATTTTCAGCGTTCAAACCGAAGCCCGTTAACGATCGTAGAATTTACGTGTGACCGATGCGTTTTTGGAGATGATTAGGAGGACTTTTCGAATCCCGTTAAGATCGCTAATCCGTCGCAATTAGTAAAACGCCGTCGGGAGTTAGGACGGAGTTCTTTTTTTTCGGGGAAAAGTTTTTAACGAGAGGAAGGTGTAAGAAGGAAAAAAAACCAAAATTTTCGATCGAGAATCCCTTCGCTATCGACGTACGCTCGTCACGGAAATGACGTCAGAGGAGGGAAGATGCACCGGCGGCAAATATTTAGGCAAGGGATAACGTGTCGGCCGAATTCCCTCGCAGTGGAATGCGACACGGAGAAGAGGGTAATATCACGTACTGTCCAGACGCATAAAGCAGGGATGAAGTCGTTAAAGCGAACTCTGTCGGAGGCAGAAACAGAGAGAGCAACGTCTACTAATTGACGAGGAATAGTTTTTTTTAAACCGAAAACAGTATGCAATAAAATTAATTTTATTTCTTAATTTCATTTTTATCTAATACTTTTCAGTCGGTAATGACAATCTCCATCAATTTTACCACAAAAGCGCCTTTTTGATTCCTAAAACGTTACCAGAGAGATTTAATGTGAAGAGGTACCAATTGCTTCGATAATGGACTAAAAAGGATATGTTCCCATGAATAGCATAGATTTTATTCTTATACAAGTAACGATATTATCTGTTTAAATTACATCGTTGACAAAAGCAGCTAAAGCGTGTTCTGTACACATTTCATTTGTATAATAAACAAGATAATTTATTATGCGATATAAAACATGCGTTAATGTTGCTCTGTTTTATTAATGTACAGAATGTTCCAAGAAGAGTTAGAAACTTCAGCGTAGAACTTCAATATGGTCGGTTTTTGATACCTATCCTGAGTTTTTCTCAACTTGTTTAATTATTGTACTATGAATCGAATTCGGCTGCTGTTCGAAACGGTGGAGAAAACCTCAACTGTGGCATTCTGTCGGGATTGGTAGCATAATTCTCATCATCGAATTTTGCGGAGAGTAACCTCACTTTATCGGACCACTACGCGCTTCACGCGCTATCTAGTTTAAGGGCGACACGATCTTCAAGCACCCGTAGATTTTAATTCCTCCGCTTATTGTACTATGCGGTTGTATTCGGTGGGCAAATAAACTGCTCCGTTTAATCCTAATGCGGTACGAAATGGATTTCACGAGGTATAGAGTGAGAGGAGGCAGAGGAAGGGAGGGGAGGAGGTGGTAGGTCACAACGGGCGCACGGGCCTGCATGCAAACACGTGTTAGCCGCTCCAAATAGGCGGTAAATAAGCTAGGCCGCGGGGGCATGTGAGCTACGCTAGAGCAGATATGCATTACGCCGGGAGAATATTGACGAAAGCTAATGTTTCCGGTAACCACCAATCGGATTCGCGTCATCTGATTCTCTCAGACATTCGGAAAACGTTCGACGTTAAAACCGGGGGAAGGTCTCACCTCAATCTCTATATGGTTTTTCTCTCTTTCTCTCTCTCTCCCCCTCTCTTTCTCTCACCCTCTCTCTCTACCAGACTGTCTCTCTCGTTATCCCTCTAATGACTCTCTCCGTCCCTCTTCGTGTTTCCTGTTCCCCCCTGCCCTCTCTCCCCCTTTAGTATCCCCCACTCGTTTTCTCCATATTCTTTCCTACTTCTCTCTCTTCTCCCTTCTCACCATTCTCCCTCTCTCCTTCAATATTCTCCCTATCTTCCCCTATTTCCTTTTCCTCATCCTCCTTCCTTCCTCATTTCCTTTCCATTTTCTATCATCTTTCCTCACCGATTTTCCTACTTTCCTACCTCCCTTCCTTCCCTGTCTGTCTCATTCTACGCCTCCCTTACTCTGTCTCGAAAGAAATACTTCAACATTTTTTCTTTGCCTAATTTCGCTAACGTACTCAATTTAGCCTTTCCTCGAATTCCTTGATCCCAAGAAACACCAGTCGGCGATGCACAAAAGTCGTCGAGCGATCAAATTTCATTTAAAAGAGGAGGAAAATTTGTTTATTTATTAATAAACCTTAATTTAAAAATATTTTTGTGACGTCAAAACATCCGACTCAAGATTTCCTCGAATTAACCGCGAAAAAACAGGTGGCTGAATTCTTCCGCTCATTCTTACTACGTAACTTAAAATTCGAGGAGGCAGTTTGGGAAGAATTTTTGACACGACTATTTTGAACGAGTGCCGTGTTTCTCGCAGGAACAGCAGTTCAATTAAAACGAAATAAATATTAAAGTTCGTATGATGCCGCTTTTTTACTGGTTGCCTCGAAAAGTTTAATGAGAATTTAAGGAATATAATTCCTGTGGAAAAAATGGATAGTTTCAATAACAAGCTTGGTGAATGGATACTTTAAACAACAATGATAATGCGAGCTCCGAGGCAGCGCTTGACCAAACAAAAGATTGTGTAGTCATTAAGACGGACAACACCCTCGTATTTATGTAAATACACGGCTCATTTAATCCTAATTGAAAAAAATAAACGTAAATACATGTAATGTGATAGGACGAGGGTAAAAGTTATTTCTCTTGAAAACGTTCCCTTTGTTATTCGCGCTCACCCGGCTGTTATTTTGCTAATGGCATTCATTAATTCAGGCGGTGGCGTGGCTAATTAGCCGGTGGATTCAACTGATGTAACGAGGAAAGAGTTGGTAGTCACGGTATTTAAATTTATCTTCTCAAGGGTACGTGCGAAATTTTCGGCTCATTTTCTTCGCGAATAAAAAAATATAATTAAACCCTGACGCGTTCAGATGATATCAGTTAAGGGAAACGAAATTCGTCCTTTTGTCCCCAAACTCCATTACTAGCAACTTTAACGCATTCCGTCCTGTTTGATATATATATATATATATATATATATATATATATATATATATATATATATATATATATATATATATATATATTTAATCAGCAGGCATGAAACGTAGACTCGGCCTCAGCGATGGCACGTACGGGGCAAAGCGGCCAAGTTTACGCGAAATTCTCTCGTAAAACATTCGTTGCTTTCCGTTTTTCAAATAAAAAAACAAGAAACGAAAGTGTGGATATCTTTTTTTCTGTTTTTTTTATTTGGAGCGGTTTCGGGGCGACAAAAATCGCGTCGCTTAACGAAATCAAAACGTGTTTTGCTTTAATCGGATCCAATTTAATTGTCACGTCGGATAAAAGCGTTTCGGTTAAAAAAAAAAAGAAAAGCAAGTCCGCGAGAGTGATTAGGGAGAGGGATGGTGCGAAAATAAACCGACCTTCATCCGTTTTATTTTTAAAAAAAATTTTTTTTTCCCCCTCCGGGCGCCGTGACTTTTTGATGATTTTTTTTTCCGCCGGTAGGCAGCGACGTCGTCGACGGCGACGACGACAAACTCTGCCGAACGAGTTAAGCGTTAAAAATAATACATATATAAATAAAAACAGGCAACGATTCTAATTCGCATTAATTGCCAATTAACGTAATTGCCAGCTGCTATGTTTTAAAACAGATGCGACGGGATTTGTAGCTTCAAATGCGAGAACTAATTACGCGGACGGACTGGCAGTAATACTTGCGCCTCGCGCGAAATGAATTGCCACTCGGATGGCTCGAACGATTAAATTCCGCTGATGATATCGGAAGTTTTTCCCTCTCGAACGTATTCGATTGGATTTTCGAACTACGCGAGGGACGATATAGCTGGAAATACTACGTCCGAAAAATCCTTTTTTTTCGTTTTTTCCCGAAATCCTTAACGTTAGCGATAACGTGCGAATCTTTTATTTTCTCCCATGTTTAGTTAAAGCGTTCTTTCTATGTAATCAACGATCGGATAATCACCACAGATGAAACGCGTATTTGGTTATCTGTTAATTTTTTTGGTAAATTGCCTAAGCTGTTAAATCAGTCAACTACTACAACTGATGTAGATGTCAGGAGAGTCATACGTGTACAATTCATATTTGGAAAGAGGGAGTCGTATGTTTGAATTTTAAAACTGGTTAGGAAATAAGATGCAGGCACGGATAATATGAGGTATAAATTTCGTAATCGAGTGCTCATTAAAATTATGATAAGCCCAAAAATCCTTTTAGATTATGAACCAAAGAGTTTTTTTCTCTGGACCAAACAAGAGAGGAAAAGAAATCTATGAGTACTACACCTGTATCAAAATTACAGCGATTTTGACGTAATAAACTGGTCTAATACATTGAATTATATCAATAATGCACACCTTTATGAATTGACTAGGTTATTAGTTGTGCATTTAATTGAGAAGATATAAATATTCACCATTATGGATAGATTTTACGGGTTGCTGCGAACGTGAATGCATTATGTTTTCCGTTTTAATGGTGTCGCCGTCTCTGATTATTCTAAAACGGCGCAGTAAAAGTACAAAGCGAGCGCTTTTAATCCATTAATGGAAAGTTTTCGGAATGATCAAACAGACGCTCATTCCAGTAGGGATATTTCCGAGGTAACGTGCTTAGCTGGCCACCGATTGGAATTCATTTCGAGCAGTGAGCTCTAAATGATTCAGTGTAGTCAATGCCTTTATCCACGAAGAAGTTTGCGTAATTCTCCGAATCGTTCGACCCTGGCAGAGTGTGAGATAACTAGATGTTTTTGGACGCGTTCCCAAAGAGGAAACCAAAAGAGTTTTTATGAGCAGCTTTTTTAGTGATAGCAAAAAAAAATATCGAACGATAAGAATGAGAAATATGAATAAATTTAATCGATAAAATTTACGATTGTTTGTGTTTTTATGGGTTCTAAATAATTATTCTTTCGCGTGTAGATTACCGATTCGGGTTGCTAAAGTTAACTATAAACTGAAACTCGTTATCAGGCGCGCATATAAAGAATGATATCGGACATCGACTACAATTTTCAAAAATAAAAAGCAAGAGTGTAAGGAATCTCCGTCAATTAATACTATACAGCGGAGAGAATTAAAAATAAAAGAATACAGAGAAGAGGGAGAGAGATGGAGAGAGAGGGAGAGAGAGGGAGGGAGGGAGAGAGAGGGGGAGAGAGAGAGAGGGAGGGAGAGAGAGGGGGAGAGCGGGAGGGAGGGAGAGAGGGAGGGAGAGAGAGAGAGAGTGAGGGAGGGAGAGAGAGGGAGGGAGAGAGAGGGAGGGAGAGAGAGGGAGGGAGAGAGAGGGAGGGAGAGAGAGGGAGGGAGAGAGAGAGATAGGGAGAGGGGGAGAGAGAGGAGGAGAGAGAAGGGGAGAGAGGGGGTAGAGAGAAGGGAGAGAGAGAGGGGAGAGAGAGGGGAGAGAGGGGGAGAGAGAGGGGGAGAGAGAGGGGGAGAGAGAGGGGGAGAGAGAGGGGGAGCGAGAGGGAGAGAGAGAGGGGAGAGAGAGAGAGGGGAGAGAGAGAGGGGAGAGAGAGAGGGGAGAGAGAGAGGGGAGAGAGAGAGGGGAGAGAGAGAGGGGAGAGAGAGAGGGGAGAGAGAGAGGGGAGAGAGAGAGGGGAGAGAGAGAGGGAGAGATAGGGAGAGAGATAGGGAGAGGAGGGAGAGAGATAGGGAGAGGAGGGAGAGAGAGGGGGAGGGGGAGAGAGAGGGGGAGGGGGAGGGAGGGAGAGAGAATGAGCGACGTGCGCTTTTATGTCAGCACAATATATTAATTCGCGAGGAGAATTTTCGAAATTCCAATTAGATTCTCATGCGTCGCTCACATTACGGACCGTTGATTTGCCCTCGTCATTAGAGGATTGCCAAGGACACGAGGGGTGGAGGGGATAAAGGGAGATGAGGAAGGGAGAGGGAGGGGGGGAAGGAAGGGATGGAGAGAGGAGGGGAGTGAGGGATGGAGAAGAGAAGAAGGGGGAGAGATAGGAACGAGGGAAGATGAGAGAGAAAGAGACAGACAGATGCAGGAAGGGAAAGAGAAAATATGTAGGAACAAAGGATAGATAGATAAACATCTTTGTAGGACGAGATTGAGACAGATAAGTTTAGTCTTCCATCTAAGCCTGTGTCATTTACAAATAATAAAATAAATTTACCTAGCATACATTAAAAAAATACAATTGGAGATGAAAGAGAAACGATAAAATGATGAGGACAGACAGACAGACGACTTTATTATTATTAAGGACGAAATTGAGAATGTAAAGAGAGAAGCAGAGAGAAAAGGAAGTGAAGATAATAAATCGGACGAAAAGGAAGAATGTGGTAGAGAGAGGTGGAGTGAGAGAAGAGGAAGAGAGATACATATATATAGATAGACAAAACTCTATATTAGATTAGATAAGGGGATGTTAATAACAAGGAAGAAATGGGAGAGTGGAGATAAAGATAAGGAAATGAGGAATAAAAGGTTAGAACGGAAAGCGGAACGGTGGATTGGAGAGGAGAGTGGGTTAGGATGAGGAAAGGGAAGGGAGAAAACGATGGAGAAAAGGTGGGAGAGGGAGTTGGATGGTTTGGGGGTTGGGAGACATACATACAAACATATATATATATATTATATATATATATATATATATATATATAATATATATATATATATATATATAGAGAGAGAGAGAGAGAGAGAGAGAGAGAGAGGGAGAGGTGTGTGTACATGATTAAAAGTGCTTTCATTTAATTCATTACCGGGAACACATTGGCTTAATGGGGCGAGTGGCGTGCTCATATCGGCGACTGAGCTGGATCGAACTAATTGATCCGTTTGACTGGTTTTGCGCAATGAAATTCGCTCGCCCGTGCTTTTTGTGTGCGAGCGAGCAGGTGTGAGTGGCAATTTTGCATGTGCGCCTCGCGTGTGGTTCCGAACACGAAATTTGTGTGCGTGTGAGCCCCGTGTGTGTGTGTTTCCAGTATACTTAGAGGTCCTCCTCTTCCCCCCTTCCCTTCCCCTCCTCTCTAATGACGCTGCCAATTATCGGGCACAGTTTAGTCGGTAATGCAACGTATCGAGGAATTTATTTATTTTCCAGTTTTTCCTTGTTAACTTGCATAAATTAAAGGGAGAGAGAGACAGACAGACAGACAAACGACTTTATTTATAATGTCTTTCGGTGCGATTATATCTAATTGAATCTCATTAAAATTCGCTGGCTCTCACGTACAACAATTAATTTGTTTTTAGAAAAATAATATTTGCTCTCGAATTTCTTTTCGCTCTTCCCTCTCCCCTCTCTCTCTCTCTCTCTCTCTGTCTCTTTTGCTCTTCTGTCGCCAACCTCCTCGCTATCACAAACAACGCTACGCGCTTTTAATTCCATTTGCTTGAAACAACATTTTTGTATTAAAAGCGTTTTGCAATGATTCCCAGCGGAAGGACAGAGGAAATTTAATATTTTTTCTTTATTTTTCCCTGCTCTTGTTTAATTAGATCTGTTTTTCTCTCTCTCTCTCTTGCACTCTTTTTTCATCTCGTTTTTTTTAATTTTCGCTTATGTTTTGTTTGTTTGCGTCGTTCGGCGTCATTCGACGCTCTCTACCTTTCTCTCTCTCTCTCTCTCTCTCTCTCTCTCTCTCTCTCTCTCTCACGCTTTTTTTTTATTAAATCGCTGGTTCATTTTTCGCGTTTGTGTTCTTTCTCTTTATGCGCTCTTTCATTTGTAAAACGAGACGCGTGGAAAAAATCAATTTAATTCATATTCGATAAATTATCTATATATAAATGTATTCGCGAAATTAATCCTCTCTCTCTCTCTCGAATTCATTGCCTGTTTTAATGACGCGGACCTAACGTTGGAGCTATCTCTGCTTTGTAGTCATTTGTATATAGGAAGCTATTAATTGTGTGAGTGTTAAGGTTTTAACAATTGATTAAATTTGCATAATTAATGGGAGACGTTATTGAAGTTGCTCTAATTATAAGTGAGAAAGTAATGCTTCATATCGACGAATAATATTAATTTCGTATATATTTATACGTCCTCATGCGCACATCAAACAAATTTTTTTTTTGAAGTTTGAGAAAAGAACGTCATTAATGATAGATTTAAAAAAAACTATAATGATTGAGCCGAATCAAACGAAATGAACATAATATTAATAATTAAATATTAATCAGTCAAACTGTACATTGTATTAATTAATGAATTAATTAGCTCGTTAAATGAAAATCATAATTAAAGCCGTTATTATGGTTTTCGAAATATTTTAAATTATAATACATCTGCATGATTAATGTGTGATGACGTTTACTGAAACAATGTTTTTCTTGTTATGATTAATCGGTGGGATTATTCGAATTATCGTATTTTATTACGAAACGAAGAAAAACAGGTTGTTCGGGAAAGACATAAAATTTTTTTCAAGATTAATGTAACGCAATGCGCCACCGATAATCGTGCATATAATTTGATCGGAAATGTTCTTGTCCCTCATTCTTATATTGTGATGCAGTTTTGTTTTTCTGAAGACACAATCTTTTATGACGTATTTCTGCTTTATCGTTGTTTGCTTCCCGCACTTAAAACTACACTTGTATCATACATCGTCACAGGAGTTAATTCAGATACAATTTAAAAACGAATATTAATGCTTTGTAAAGATTGTCTCTATTAATGATTATAATGGCATTTCATGATACTGCAACTCAACATCCATAAATTCCCATCAATTCTACCAATTAATAGGCGGAAGGGTGCAATACAAATTGCGTAAAATTAGCATTACTGAACTGCTCAATCATAAACATTTTAGGTGAAATGTGAATTACAATTAACGGTAGCTAAGTGCTAAGCAAAATAAATTGACTGCAATAGCGGCCACCGTAAGGAACATTCACTTCATCAATCGACTTGTTTTATGCACAAATAGTAGAATTTAAGAAATATTTTTCTTTCTAAGATTAATTTTGAAGTTAAAAAGATGCGTAGCAACTTTAAGCATTATGTCATTACTTTTACTAGCCGAAATTATTGGCTCTTGTGATCATACATAGGAAAAACAAGTGTGTCTTTCAGGGGTATGGTGCATGGATATCGGATGACAATGAAATATTTTCAACTGTTTATATTTCATAAAATTGAAAGTCTTACTAGTTGTGAGATAAAATTCGAAAAATCCAAAGAACTAGGTCATGAAAGGCGAAATAAATTACCTTTATAATGTTTAGTTTCTTTAAAATCTCCAAGGTGAGACTATTACGAGAAAAATCAAAGTCCAAAGTTTTAAATTAAGAATGATTTTTACAGGATTAATTTAATAAAATTTCTAATGAATTGCACACTGCAATTTAGCTTGAATGTTATCAAAATGCGCAGTGCGGGATTTATTCATAATTAAAAGGGAACGTGCGCTTCTATGCAAAATTTTCTTTACCGGTTACATTCATTACAGCGAACGATTTACATTTCACTACCTTAGTTGATAATATATCTGTAGATATTATTTAGGAAACACGTTCTTTCATCATTTACGGAATAAATCTGAATAAAATAATCGATTATGTGCATGTTAAAAATATGGCAAGGAATCATGAAATCATGTAAAATATTTAGAAACAATATCCGATAATAACATTTTAAAACGAAGTCTGTATTGAAGTTAATCGATTTCTAAATTGATTGCGCGTCGCAAAAACCCTCCGGCGCATGTCGCTGTCTCCGGCAATCCGAATCGATTCGAAATAATTTTTCCGCCGCATCACTTGCACGACCTCTGTATCGCTTAACGATCTCGAGTCGGCATGGTCGACCGAGAAGAACTCCTCAAAGGCTGAAAAATTAAAAAAAATAAATAAAACGATCTTCCCGGAAATGGTTTAGCATGGAAAAATGAGAGAGAAAAAAGGAAGGCATTAAAAATAACTTTTTACATTTAGGACCATTCGAGAAATCTCTTTCAACACCGCGCACGGCCACTTTTCCCCCTTTCTCATCCCATTTCTTTTTTTTTTTTAAGATCATTTCCTTTACGGGGCGGAATCTCTGGTCATCAGGTCTTTTTTTTTTCCGTTCCGACCCCATCGAAAAAAAAAAACCTCCGAGTCGATTGGCCCTTAGCGGATCGCCGAAAAAGGACAAGGGAAGGAAGGGGCGGTTGGGAGAGGGGGAGGGAGGGGGGGGAAAGAGCGCGTAAGGGGAAGGGGAGAGAGGATGGAGGGGAAAGGGGTGTTTATACGGTTGGAATAGAGAGAATACGCGGTGAGATGGGAGGTAGAGTTAGTTAGAGAGAGGGGGGGGGGGTGAAAGACAGAGGTTTAGATGGAGGAAGGGAATTAGATGAGGGGAAGGGAATTAGATGAGGGGAAGGGAATTAGATGAGGGAGGGGGAGAGAGACAGGAGCAAGGGAGGGAGGTAGAAGAAGAGGGGAGATGGGAATTGGGGAGAGAGAAAGAGAGACAAAGAGGAAAGGAGGAACTGGGGGAGATAGTGAGGTAGAGGAGGAAGTGGGTAGCCAAGGAGGAAGATAGAGATGAAGGAAATTGGAGAGGAGAATGAGAGGGGGGGAGAGAGAGAGGTGATGAGAAAAGGAGAAGAAAAACGCTATAAAGGGATAGATGCTTATTTAATATAAAAATAACAGAAGGAATAATTAATGATGATAATAAAAAGATTTTATTTAGGGAGAAATTTAGACCATTCTTACGTCTGACCCTGAATGACAAATGTAAACCTCAATGACCCGCAGTCTTCTTATCCGACGGTAGATACTCTTAACCACTAAAGGCGATGGAATAAATTAGAGTCAATGGAACATAAAGGGGAAACGTAAGCGAATGTAAGACGATGATAAAAAAGAGAAATAGCTAGACGAAGTCTAAATAACCAATTTAACAGAAAAGAACATGCGAAAAAATTCGTTAAAGCTAGATAGAAAAAAAATGATAGATGTCTTTATTTTCAGGACGTATTTGAGACCATAAGGTCCCCTCTTCCCATTTAAGGAGAAATTCAAAGCCAAGAGGAAATCGGGATGGGATTTTTAGGTGTCATCTGAATAAAAAAAACAGAGTTAGTAGGTAAAAGTACGTAAAGTGGAAACGGCAGATACAAAACAGTGAGGTTAAAAGCGAGTTAAAAGACAAAAAAAATCAAAATGCGCATGCATAAAAAAAGTTAACCTCAACGAAACCGCAAAAACCACAGCTCGAGCTTCTCCATATTTCAATGAACAATCAAACCTCCGTAAACAAGAGCGGAAGCCGTGGAAAATTCGATCGTCGGGACAACGAAGCGAACGAATATGATCGGAATGTTCTAATAATAAAATTCGATTTTTGGCGGATCGACCGTTTTTTGCTCGCGCTCGCATTCGACAATTCGATGCCAAAATCGTCCGAAATTAACTTAAAAAAAAATTCTCTTTCCGAAACGAGGAGACTAATTATCGCAACGAAGGGGCTGATAACGCGAGGAAGAATGAGGAACGCAGGATGACGGAGATGAAAGATAATCGGGAAAATGTATCGCTGAGAAAAGTAGTAGGAAACGGAAATAAAAGGTGGAAAGAGCAAGGATGAAAGACGTGGAGGGATAGAATAAAAATATGGAGAGAGAGAGAAAGAGAGAAATTCAGAAAGAAACAAGAGATTCGGAGTAACGAGGGAGAAGAAATCGCTAAGGCGAAATGGTTATCCCAAAATCTTCCCCATTTCCACTCTTTTTTTATATATTTTTTAAAGTCCTCTCTCTGTCTCTCCAGCTCCCATTACGATTCTCTCCGTCTTTTTTCTCTCTTCTTCTCCTTAACCCACGTGCTCTCACATTCCCTCCATTTTCTCTCTCTCTCTCTTGTTATGGCCCCGCGAAAAATTTTAAGGGGCGATTATCATTTTATCCCCGTCGCCGCTTAGGGGAGGAAATAAGAGGGAATTTGAGGGAAAAAAAGTTTGTATGGTTAGAAAAAAAGAAAGGAGGGTGTGGGGATCGAGGGAGGAAAAGAGCAGAAGAGAAAGGGAAAGATAGAGAGAGAGAAAAAGGAAGGGGGCCAAGGAGGAAACCTTGGGGCACTCAGCGGAAAATTTTTTTCCTCCCTTCATTTTTACTCGAATGTTCTTTTTTTTTTTGGGCGGGATCTTTCCAACGCAGGGGAAAAAAGGAAGACTGTGTGTGTGTGTGTGTACACTTCTGATGTAAGACGGCAGAGGGGGAGCTAGTTTGTGAATGTGGATGGGAGGAGGAGGAGGGAAAGAAATCGTCTGTTAAGAGAGGGGGAGAGAGCAAAGGTTTTTTTTAAATGGAAGGGGAAAAAGAAGGGGGGGAGATGGTTATACGGGTAAGAATGCGGTGTAGGCAGTTCGTTGCCGTGAGGATCATTTTTGAGGTGATAGAATGAATTTGAGGATGGGGGCGGAGGAGTGGGAGAGACTGGAGTGGGGGTAAGAGTCAGATTGGGTGGTTTAAGGAAGGAGAATTTTTTTTACCGAGTGTCGTGTCCTGAAGTGAGTTCGGAGAGAAGTGAATAAGGCAAACGTTGGCGTATGGGGGGACATGGATGGCTTTATTCCTTGCGTATTTATTTTATTTGTTATTCTCGGAGACGTTATTCCAGGTTTCCCTTTTGGGGAATTGGTGTAGCACTCTTACATGGCTGTAACTCTGAGATGGAAATTCTGCTCTTTCTTTTTTGAAGGGTCGACTTGGAGCGAGTGGATGACCGGATAGTAGTGAAACCATGAAATTCTCGCGAATAATATATATTATTCTTTCTTTAGCTTTATTCATTTTTATGCCTTCTATAACGCGCGCAATGTAAGTGTATTGCATGTTTGTAATTCATATTTAATTTTTTCTAAAATGGGTTAGAGTCAAGTTCGCATCTCTTGTCTGAACGTCAAATGACCTAATATTATCGTTTGGCGAAAGTGAACAAGCTTTTTGAATACCTTTCGTACGCAAATCGAATAAAAGAAGTACCCGAACGAAAAGTGACAATTCTTTTCAATACATTTCGCATTTTTTAAATCTCATCAAGTGCCTTATTTATGGATGATGTGTAACATTTATTGTATTCAGCACAGAATAGATTTGGGTTCATTGTCTTTTGTTTAATGCGAAGGAACATTTCCTGAACGTAGACTTTTTAACGTTTTAGAGATAAACAATAATACCGAATAAGATTTAATAGAAATAGCGAGTGAAATTAAACTTAAATCTTATCGTTGAAATGAGCATACTGTTACGCGGCGGCATTTCTTACATCTACTTTATTCTATAATTTCCTTAAGATTAGCCATTTCATTTTTTAAAAGTAACACAGCGAAATTGATTTCATTCGTGCAATTACATAAATGACGCAACCAACTAACTATGCTAAAAGTCGGTAAGTTACAAAAAATATTTTTTGTGATAGCCTTAGAAAATTCAAATGCTCATCCTTACATTAGAAACAAAAATTCCTGGAGTCGAGGAAATTAATCGGACATTTATCGTTACGAACCCTAGCCAAACTGATACAGTATTTAATTCGAACAAAAATAGAGGAAAGCGACATATATAGCGCAGACAACAAAGGGATTGGCTGCGCATCTCAAAACCGCCTTAATGACACAAAAAATTCGCGAAACGTGCATCGCTCCAAAATTGTTCGTTTTTTCTTGGAACGTTGTATATTTTGGAGGCAATCAAAGTTAGCTGGCACGCTCATGCCTCATCACGTGCACTTGTTTTTATGGCCATTAATCCGAGAAAATTTTATTCTTAACGTTGTATCGGTAATGGCCTATTCCGATGAAGCCCCAATTCTCGGGAATTTCATCGCCTAATCGTTTCTTCGAAGAGAAGCAGAAAGACACAGCAGCTTCTCTGCAGTTGTGACTAGCATTAATCATTTTTGGGGCGTTTCGTAGCATCGGGGAAAGAGCTTATTGACTACGCCGACTCCGTCCTTCCGTCTGAGAAAGTGTAGCATTGCAGCATGACGGACGGAGACGTTGACAATTAAAATTTGCGTTTACGATTCGTCTTGTATTGAGAATCGAACATAAGTACAACCGAGAGAAAGTTTGTTTTATTTAAGAAACGATTCAAAACGCACATAAATATTATTCGGAAAATCGTGAAAAGCTTATCACCTATAGATGGTAGTTTTTTTTAAAGCCATTTACGTATTTCGGGTTAGGTTGTTAACTGTACTCGGTAGTAAGTAAAATGAGGTAACTTTTACTGAAAATTAAGCCTATAAACTTCTAAAATCAGGGCACGATTGGTAACTAGAGACGATGATATCAGGTCTAGCAACTTTGAAGCGAAAATTGGCAACTTAGCACTGCATTTCATAGTTTGATACCTCTGACTAAATCAGGAGTCTCAAATTCTTCCCGCAGGTGGGCCTCCAGCTCAAAAAATTTGTCCCTCTCATTAATTCACGGTATATGGGCGGAAGAGAAAGAGTAGCTGAGTCAATAGTGGAGTAAAATAGAGATACGATATGGCAATGATTAATATTTAGAAATCGGATGATTTGTTCTTCATTGAGACATGAAATATTATTATTAAATGCTAAAGTATAGTGCATCCTTTTGAGAGGTTGTTTCAGCGAAATGTTCAGGCTCATTATTATGGCATATGGTCCGCCGCGTATATTGAAATTATCTGTCTCTCCCCATGTAGTTTTAGATTCCCGGTCTAAATCACTGAATTAACGATCAACGCTTTTATGTGTTTCATAATCATTTCCATTACAATGACAGCAAAGCATATTTGTTTTAATGGGCGAAAATTAATAGCGCAATTTATTCATCAATTGCAATTAACTTTTTCACTGCCTTTTGATAGATTCCCGAGTCAAAAGGATACGACAGCGTTACTAGGGATTGATGGCCGAGCCGGAAAAACAGCAGACGGAAAACATGAACTTCGGCGATATGTTTTTTTTTTCGCAATAACCCTACGAAATTCACCGATTGATTGCTTTTTTTTAAAAAAAAAAGAAGAAGCCACGTCCGAAACAAAGCGAACTCAGAATATGGAGGAGAGCGTTGACCCACAAAAACTCGATATTTCAACCCCGATGCACTTGGAGAACATCTCTTCCTCCGCAAGTAGGATGATCTATTATTCTTAAGAGTCTCCACTCCTCCCTCTCCCCTCCCCCCTCCCTACTCTCGCCAAAATATCCCCTACAAACTCCAACTCCCCCTCTTTCATTTCTTCTGTCTCCCTCTCTTTCGCTCCCATCTCTTTCTCAATCTCCATCTCTCTCCTCCTCTCTCTTTTACTCTCTTTCTACCTCCATCTTTATCTTTATCTCTCTCTCTTATTTCTATCTCCCTTTCTATCTCTTTCTCCATCTCTCTCCTCCTTCCTTCCTCTCTTTCTCTCCAATTTCTCCCTCTATCTCTGGTTTAATGTAACGGACTATATGGCCACAATTTAACCTTAATGTAGTCGTTTGTCTGTCTGTCTCCTCTTCCTCCGTCTCTCTCCTTTCTTTCTACTTATCCATCTCTCTCTCTGCCTTTATTTTCGTCATCCTCTCCCTCTCTCCTCCTCCTCTATCCTCCTCCTCTCTCTCTCCTTCCTTTCTCCGTTTATCTCATCCTCCCTCCTCCCAATACATTATCTCCATGTCTGCCTCCCCATCTCCCCCCTTTTCTTCCTTCCTTTATCCTTTTCCTGTCTCTCTCTTTGCTCCTATCTTTATTCTCTCTCCCCCTCCTCAAACTCGCTCTCCCTCCTTTTCCCCATCCACCTTCTTCCTTCCTCTCGCTGCGAAGGGGTGAGGGGATGAATAGATGACCAGTGGACATAAACCAGAGTGCGTGTGTGTGCCTGTGTTTGTGTGTGAGTATACATCTAAAAAGGGCAGCCAAATGCTTTTAACCTCTTCAACCCTCCGTCCCATCTCTTCCCACTCCCAAATGCCAACCTTCTTCCTACCCCAACTCTTGCGTCCTATATCTTTTATATATATATGTATCTTATATATATATCTTATATATATATATATATATATATATATATATATATATATATATATACACACACATACATAAACGAGGGCGGGGAGAAATTAAAATGAAAGGTCTTTGTGTGTGTGAGGACAGATAGGATGGGCGACTCGATGTCGGATGGATCGCGGAGAGGGGAGGGGGTGGATAGTGAAAGGAGTTTTTTTGGGAGAGAGGGATGGAGATAGCGCCAACCTCATTCTAATGTCCGGATGTTCACCGCTATCCGCTTACAGTTCCTTTTAATTTCCATGAAAACCGGGACATAACTCCGTTCCCTAACATTATATACATAATGTGTGTGTGTATGTGTATATTTATACGTATATATACATACATACACATAAACACATATACATATATTTATAATATATATACACACATACAATACATGCTATCCTTCTACGTATTCATCCATTAAGACGGAGATTTCTCCAAGGCGTCATTCTTGGCCAAAATACCAAGAGAAACTGTTTCTTATTCCGGTCGAATAAGGATTCTTTCGGATTTCTGCCTTCTTTTATTCTTTATGTATGGGAATAAGGGGGAGGAGAGAGGGGGGGAGGGGATTCTGGGATAGAAAAGGGGCGGCGGCGTCGTAATTCACTTCTCTTTTGTAATTCCACGGAGCTCGGACGAAGGCGGAGGATTTTTCGGGAGGAAAAAAAATAAAATACCGTTTTACCCGTTTACATCAAGGGGGACGCCCATTCCTGCGGAAGAATGGCGGAGATATAGTTTTGCTTACGACTTTCGCGCAAAGAATAGAGAAATATTGCCCAGAAAAGCGGTGTGTCCATGGAGGTTATCCGTTAAGAGTTGAAGTTGTCGTATTTTTTTTCTCTTCTTGTTTTTGGGCCGGAAAAAACTTTTGCGGTAATATTTTACAAGTTTTCGGTAGAGGAGTATGCCTTTGCCACTGACGTTGAGGTTACTGTAAAACGTTATCAACTGTTGTTTATAATCTTCTAACCGCGTACGACAATTCTATTTTCTCCCTGATGTTGGCCGGGTGATTCGTATGCTCCAGCAAAAAAAAAGAAAAGAAAAGGCTCACTCACCAAGGCGATATCATTTCATAGACTGTATACGACGTTGAAAATTAAGATGTCCTATGCCAGTGATGGCGGGCCTTCTATAGTCCGCGTGCCAATATTACCGAAATTGTCGAATCTTTTCCGCCTCGCGTGCCACAAAAAGTCCTTGATTTTTTTTGGGTGCCAACTAAATTAAATTCGAGATCAATAAATAAGATTTTAACCGTAAAACTAACGTTTACAATAGTTAACTAAATAAAACCAATGTTTTTGCGGCGTTAAATCAGTACGATAAATGCTTTGTATGGTTTTCGCCTTTCGTTGGCGTTCCGACCAAAATCGTCTTGCGTGCCACTTACGGCACGCGTACCATAGGTTCGCCATCACGGTCCTATGCGGTCTATCTGCAGTGGTTGTTTTGTTAATATTAGCTTGTTTACATTATTATTAAACCATTTACATTATTAAATATAATGAACAAATGATAGACTGCATACAACGATAGGCCGCATACGACGTGAATACCGACTATTATCATTCGTGGAGTAATCACGCTTCACCAATGTTCGATGCAGCGGAAAAATACACGAAACATGTTCTCAAAGGATAAAAAAAATTGAGGCCATGGAAAAAAATTATCGTTGTATCGCGTTCCGCTCCATAGTAGACCGTGTTATAGCAGGTCCCTTCTTGCATAATATTAGGATGAAATCGACAAGATGGATGATGCGGTCCATTTCGCCGTGTTACGCCACACGGATTTTGAAATTCATGAGATGTTTCATAAAACTTCCGTCTTCTCATTATTATGCCGCCTGCTTTTAAGCTAAATGTTACCGCATCACAGCCAAATGTCCGTATCCATTTCGTTCGTCTGGCAAACGTCTAGAAGTTGGTAAAAACTTCGATCATTAAGTTGAATTATGGCGTTAAAAAACCATTTTCCACGCTAAGTGCTGGAACCCGTTCAGTTATTTCGAAGGAAAATTCGAGCCCCGTTAAGTTCCCGTGCCAAAAATGTTATAAACATTCTTTTTCGTTAATATTGGCATTCGGTTTTCCTTAAAAAATAATGTGTAGGCCTCTGGCGTACCGTGATTTTTACTTTATCATATACGGAGAATATTGGGAAAGTATTGTTATCGCGAAAAAAATCGACCTCTAGATTTTAATGTAAATGTACGTTTTAGGTGTGTCTGAGTCCGAAAAAGTGGTTTTCGCAATGCCGTCTGTCTGTGTGTTATTCGCACTAGAGCCTAAACGGTAGAGCGAAAATGAATGAAATCTCGTAATTAGGCATTTTATCATACAGAATAGAAGCTGTGAAGAAATGGTCGACATTGCTCAATAATTAAGGGAAGTTTATTCTAGGCAATTTTAACAATAATTTGATTTTCTCGAAAACGGCTGTAACGATTTTGATAAAATTTCGTATAGTTATTTGAGTTTACGTCTTAAATAATACTAGATAGTTCACATTTCTCAAAAACTCAATATAAGACTAGTTTATTCTAGGCAACTTTAACAATAATTTCATTTTCTCAAAAATGGCTCGAACGATTTTGATCAAATTTTGGACAGTTACTTGAGTTTACATCTGAAATAATACTGTAAATTTCATTTTTCTCAAAAAATGAATATAAGGCTAGTTTATTCTTGGTAACTTTAATAACAATTGGATTTTCGAAAAAACGACTCATAAGATTTTCGTATAGTTATTTAAGTTGATGTTTATAAGATTGTAGATAGTACATATTTTTCAAAAGATAACTAAACGACGCATTAGTATATGAGAAAGTTTGTACAACGTACGTTGTACCGATTTTTTTATGTCGTTATGACGAGAGAAAGTAAATTAAAAAGATTTAATAATATTGATTACGTTTGGTGCCAGTGGCACTAGGCGCTAGCCTAAGGCTTCACATTTATTGGTATCACAGATTTAGGTTGTTTTGTAGTGCGATTATAAAAAGTTGACTAAAACGCTAGAAAATACACATGGAATTATTTTTAAAAAATTACTAACATATTTTAGTAAGTGAAAAATAACATATCTTTTTGTTTATTTTATCTTTATTTCATTAGTATGGTGCGCCTCCGTTTAATCTAGCAGGTCCCTTTATCACCATAATGTTTAGTGTATTAATAAGCGCATCTGGATTTGCATTTGTGTTGCGGTTTATGATTTCAAGATAATGTTGCAAAGGCAATTTAAAAAATTATATTGCCAACTTGAGCCAAGGAATAAAATCTTTTTATCAAAATGTTAAGCCCAACTTTAATATTTCGTAATGCTATCATTTTCGATTTATTCGTAATCGCTTATATACTTGAGGAAATTTTCTCTATAAATCGACTGATCAGGAATATATGCAAGATATTTCTATTCGTGAAGCCAAGACAATTCATCATTCAACGCGCTTGAATAGTTAAACATTTATTTTTGACGTCGGAACTCGATGAAGAATGCCTTCGGAATTTTGATTTATTCGTCGCCGTCCTACGGAGAGAAAAAAATTTCCGCGGTGTTTCATCGACTCGAATTAATTTTTTGGGAAGCGATGGAAAGTTACCAGTAACTTCTCGGGGGAAAAAAGGAGTGCGCGCCTGGTATGCCTCGAACGAAGCTGTGGACAGTCCAGACTCCTGGACAATGAAGGGTTTTTGAAACCATTCCAGGAAGAAGAATGAAGCGGAGACATTCCGTAAATCATGCTTTAACAATACTGCCTCCCATTTATGGCTCCGGCTTGCTCGAGATGAGCGCCGCAAGTGATGAAGCTATACGAGCAGCCGAAGAATAAGCGGAGAAAGAGAAAAAGGGAGGAAGTAGGAAAAAAAACAACCTTCAGTCAAGACCATATAAGACATTAAGACAATTGACATGGCCTTTCTGCGCGCGCGGGCGTTTGCGATACCGTCTCCGTGAGCGGTTTTTCAAAATCACCTCTCTTCTGGCGAAATTCCGCGGCAGTGAGACGCGACGAGAAGGAATAAAACACACATATATATATGTACACAAGCACAGATATGCGTAAGGTTTTAGAACGCGGCCGGCACGCCTGATACATAACGGATGAAACGAAACGCCAGCGGCTAGCGCAACCGGGATAAAAAAAAAACGAGTCCCCTAAACAAATACGCTGATGTCGATACGTCAGAAGAAGGAGAAAACGTCTAACTTTGGCATAGGAAGTGGAAGGAGGTGAGAAAAATCCGATGAAAGATCTTTAATAAGTATATAGATATATATGTGTGTTTGTGTGTGTGTATATGGGGTGATTTCAAATTCCATTCCGAGAATTTCCTTCGAAAAAAATGGTCGGCTTTCCTACGCTCCCAGTCTTTCTTTTTTTCCCTCTTCTTCTTCAATTGGTTGATTTACCGCGTCCGTAAACCGCTCACCTTTTTCTCCTCTTCCTTCTTTCGATTTCCTCAGGACGGGATTTCTGGATGATGTTTACGGTTTTTTTTCCCCCCGGTTATTCTTTTGTTTGCCCATTTTCTTTTGTTTTCCGCCTTTTCGCGTGGGCGTCGGTGATTTATCCCTCTTTACTTTGCCACGTCAATGATATCTCGGGGCTTTCTTTTCGAGGAGCGTACGCTTTTTATTCTCCACGGATAGAATAAGCGTTCTTTTCTTTTTTTTTCGTAGTGGAAAAGAAACGTTTTATGGGATCGAAATGAATTTACCTGGCAACGAAACGTTAAATCGAATGAAAGGTGGATGGTTTATAATGGTTGATGAAATATTAATAAGTCGATCATTGGAGACAGTTTCCGCGGTGAAATGGAGTAAATCCGAAGTAACTGGCTTTATTCATGGTATATATACGTGTGTGTGTGTGTATATATATATATCTAAAGGAATGTTTATTGTAGATAAAAATATACAAATCAACCTGGGTATCTTTTGAACCAATCAATGTCGCTGCTTTATGGGAATGTGCGATCTCTGTATTATACTCGAGGAGAAGTTTACAAAGGAAACAGCTGCGGAATATCGTAGCATTTTTTCACATTCGGCAAGAAAATCAAATTATATCATTACAATTGTCGTATTGTTATGTAACATCGGTATCCAGAAAATTCTATAGCAAAAATACTCGATTTTTATAGAGATTTGCACATGGATCATGTTACCAAAGTGATATGGGATAAGTGGTTCTCAACCGGGGTGACATGACACCCCAGGGTGACGCGACAGTCATTGAGGGGTGACGCGAATATTTGATAAATTCACTGTATCATATTCTGGCTTATAAAAATAAATAAAACCAAGAGAATAAACGCTCGTGCTTATTGAAATGCCATAATTTCATCTTTATATGGTACGGAGAGCTTAATTTATCATTAAAGGTGACTTGGAGGTAATAGAACTGTAAATGGGGTGACGTATAATTGAATGAACTGGACAAAGGGTGACGCAGTCAAAAAAAGTTGAGAACCTCTGCTATAGACGTTTCGTGGCTAAGGAATTAAGTGTAGACATATTTTATCCGAATAATAAAAGAAAAAAATTCTCTCGATGCAAACGAATCAGAAACAATTTATCGATATTATCTTTTTTTAAAAAAATATATATACGGACATAGGCTTTTTTACCTTCGATATATTAATATCGTCAGCTCGAGATATCGATATATTGGGATTCGATCTCGATATATATATATATATATATATATATATATATAACGCTTTTAATCGTTTTATTACGAAAGTTGTGGGCCAATAACTCGTCCCTTTAGAAGGACGTCCTCTACGTCTTATCGAATTATTTTCAATTCCTTATGAGGCCCGTTATATTCATGATATTCCTTTGCGTGGGGATAAGAGTAATGGATTTTTGTCGAGAGGCTTATAAACGCTCGAAACTAACTTCTTCAATTTTTTCTCCGTCGCCGACTCTCTTCGGACCGGTGTATTCGTTGGGAGGGGGAGGGGAGGGTATTTTTTTTTTGGGTTCGAAGAATCTCCGGAAAACTTTTTCGTCCGTCCCATGATTTGCGACTTTTTCCTCCCTCCGCGCGTGATTCAATGGCGGGACTGGAGATAGAGCGAGAGAGAGAGAGAGAAAGAAAGAGAGAGAGAGAGAGAGAGAGAGAGAGAAAGAGAGAGAAAGAGAAAGAGAGAGAAAGAGAGGGGGGGGATGACATGTTTTCGCGAATTTTCCGCGCGCGTTCTTTCGTGCAATTTTTTCTTCTTCTTCTTCGCCTCCCTCCTTCCAGAAGAGTTATGGACGCAGAAAGAAAGTATTTAAAGGGATGGATTTACGGATTTTTTTTCGTGGAATAAACCTCGTACATCACGGAAAAATTGGCTTTGTGCTCCGTTATTTTTTTTTTCGAAAAAAAAACTTTCGTCTGAGTTGCATAAGAATGGTTGGTTTGCTTAAAGCGTTCGTTTAATATTACGTTCGAGTGCGGGAATGAGGAATAAGGGTGGTTATTTTCGTGGAAATGGGTGTAAAATTCTATGTCGCTTACGCTTAGGTATATATGTTACTTGCTATAACGAAATGTTGTTATAAAATTTGTTATTAAAACTCGCTAAAATTTAGTTCCCTAGACGTATGTACTGACGTGGTTATATTGTATGTATTATCATAGGAAGCTTAAATTTAGCGTAACGAATCTACCCAAAAAGTGTCAACGACCAAATTGAGCGTAAAGACGCACTAATCTTAAAGTTGTTTTTCGGTAAAATAGGCTCGATCGTGAGAGTTGACGTAATTTATTTTTTAAGATGTCATCCGGTATATTTATTAACGTTGAGCTTATTGTTTGTAACGATTGTATTCCTTTGTTAAATCTTCCGCCGTGGACACAATGCTAAAGAATCACGTTGCAAGTAACGTGATTCTTTGCCATTGTTTTCATTTCCCTCATTACTTTTCGTCTCGTTATTTCAATTTCCTCGACTCCGATGTCGCCTTTTATTTCGTTCCGATTCGCGCATTCTCTTCATTCGCCCCAACCCCGACTTCCCACCTTCCTCCCCCTCCGTTTCCTCCATTATCCGTTATCTCCTCGCCCCTCTGTAGCCTTCTCTTCCGTCTATTCCGTTTCCTTCCTCCTTTTCCTTTCTCTCTTTTCCCATATTTAACCCACTCGAGATTCCTCTCCGAAGAGGGGAAGGGGAGGGGAGGAAGGGGGAAGTTCTCAAGGGTGCCGTAACGCGGCGCTGAAGTGCGAGGAGGGTGGGTTGGTGGGTGGCGGAGGAGGAAGAAGGAGGAGGTGGAGATGGAGGAAGAAGAAGAGTGGTAGCAGATGGAGAGGAATGGAGGAGGAGAGGGCGGGGGAGGAGGAGAATTCTTGGAGTACCTTTACAGACAGCCGCTGGTGGCAGATTACAGCACACACTCAACGTTCGATGAGCGTGTCTTCGAGACCGCACCAATGCGAATACTACTCCCACTCCACATCTAGCGCTTGATGCCCATTCGCTTCCTATAGTAAGAATGGCAGAGGGGGGTGGGGGGATCTTACGGAGGTGAAGGAGAAGGGGGAAGGGGGGGAGGTGGTATTGAGCGTGGGAGGAAAGGAGGAGGGGGAGGAAAGACGGGGAGGGAGAGAGATAAAGGGAGTGTGTGAGAAAGGAAGAGTGAGAGGGAGCGATGAAAAGGGAGGTTAAAGGAGAGTCGGTGGGGAAGAGAAAATGTGGGAGAGAGCAAGGGAAAAAATTTAGAGTGAAGGAGAGAGTGAGGGAGAAAGTGATTGAGAGAGTGAGGGAGAAAGTGATGGAGGGTCAGCAGGTAAGAGAAAGAGTTGGAGGGAGTAAGGTAGAAACGAGAAAGGGAGAAACTGAGGTAGTGAAAAGGGAAATAGAGCGAGAGGGAGGAGGGTAAGTCAGAAGAGGTCGACAGACAGACAGACAGACAAACGACTTTATTTAGGGCGAAATCGAGACTATATAGTCACTTCTTACATTTAACCCTACGTTACAAATGGCAATAAAAATAGAGAGAGAGAGAGATGTAGAGAAAGAGATAAGGAGAAGCGAGAGGGAAAGATGTCGACAAAGAGGAAAAGAAAGAATTATGAATAAAGGGGGATAAACGGAAAGCCAAGATAATAGGGGGGGGGGAGAAAGTGATAACAGGAAGAGAGTTGAAATGTGACGTCAAGGGAGGAAAATGGAGATAATCCGAAAGGAAAGGTAATGGATAGAAGGACAAGATGATTATAAATTTGATTTTAGAGTGACGTGGATTGAAAGAGCGGGAAGTCATTAGAGAGAAGAGATATTGATGAATCGAGAGAAGATTAAGTAAAAGAAAAACAAAGAAAAAATTTTAAAGAGGACAAAAACGACTTGTAAGAAAAAAAGGCAGGAGGGATAAAGAGAGAGAGGGAGAGAGAGAGAGAGGTAAGGACTGGGAGAGAAAGGTGTAAGTGGCGGAGAAAGGAAGAAGAAAGGGACGGGAAAGTTTTTTTTTAAAGTGTGACCATGGGGCGGATTTTTCTTTCGGGGATATCCAAGGACAAGGGTGGTGTGGGTTGGCTGTGTTGACGAAAGTAGAAAGAGAAATGGGAGAGGAAGACAGAGATGTGGCCGAGACGTCTTTGTAAGAGGGTAAGGAGATCTTTTGTGGGGGCGTTGTCTCTCCCATCCCTTTCTACCAGTTCAGCGGTGACAGTGTGCTGCAGACCCGTTGGAAACGCTCGTGTCACGAGGTTTTTGGAGTGCGAGGGAAGTGGGGGAGGGAGAGGGATGGGAAGGGAGGGAGAGAGAGAGCAGAAGAGAGGGTTTTCCTCTCACTCCGAATCCTGTAGTCGGTAGCACTCAAAGTGAATTGGATAGGGGGGGTGTGGGGGATATGGAAGGAGGAAACCTTAGGCGCCTTAATGCAAGCGAAGTTAATTAAGATTTTCGTCGGGGTCCTTCCTCCCTCCCCTCTCGCTACTTACCTCTCTCTCTCTCCATTTCCCTTCCCTCTCTCTCTCTCCCTCTTTCACTCTCTCTCTCGTTTTTACCCCCTTCCATTCTCGCAGTAATACGACCCCATCCACCCCTCCCCCATCTGGCGGTTATGGTTGGAACTTGGCGCGATTCGTATATTCGAAGAAAACGTTTTATAAGAGGTCTCTCCTTGTATCGTTCGAGTGGGCGGTTTTATCTCGAAATTGAGTGGCTTAAGTCGGAATTTCGTGAATCTTTTTTTTCTTCTTCCTCTCTACCACCACCGCCCCCTCTTTTATTCTCTATCTCTCTCTCTTCTTTTTCTCCTAGTTACGTTGGGGAAATCTTTACGGTTGGGAGTTTTTTTATTTTTATTTTTTTCGTAGTAATTTTTTATATTAAGGCCGGAACGATCGCTTTGTGGTATTTCTTTCGTGAAAGAACGGGGTTCGGATTAAAAGGGGATTTTCTTTTTCGAGTTTTCGGACTTGCGAAATTTCCGTCGGCGTCTTTTCTCTAGTTACAACAGAGTAGGAGGAGGAGGAAGAGGAGGAAAAGAAGATGGAATCAATTAAGAGGGACGCCAAATTAATTAATTTCGGTGGTTTATGAAACTCTCGGCTTCCCGTGGGAGTTGATCAAAGGGAATCCTTTTTTAATTCTTTAGTTTATTTCTTAACTGTTTTCATTAATTTATAAATATACATAAATTGACGTAAATGTTTGTATTACGTGTTAATTAATGCGGTTTTCTCCAACCTTTCCACCGCTACGTTTATTATTTTTCTATTTTTACAATGTCTGGAGTCGGTTTTACTGTATTATTAGCAAACTTCCTGAATTAGGAAAATGATTCTCGTCGCGCAACATTGTTGCCAAGGGTTAGAATTCGACTTCATATTTCCCATCTACGTTAACTGTATTTGACTATGTATTTGCCCAGTATATTGAGATAATTTATTTCGATAAACGATAATTTTTACGCCTAGAAACAAATTATGCAAAACACGTTTTTTTTTCCATTTGAATAACAAAATGTGACGATTAGCTTGAGTGTTACTACCATATTAATAAACCCTCCTCGATCAAAACAAGGGTATACTTATTCATCGCGACGATTTTACCTCAACTCAAAGTTTTTTAAAAATTATTCTTTATAAAAAGAACTAGATAAACCCCCGTTTCCTTTAGAATACGTCATTAAATTTTACGACGGGAGCTGTAAATTGTTTTTTGTAGATTGCATCAACTTGGGTATTTTTAAAGTGGTTTTTTGTAGTATTTTTACGAAAAAAATGATAGGTAAAAACGAAATAGGTCCATAAAAACGTTCTAAATTAATACGTTGGTAATTATTTCGTACTAAAAATTAGACACGGCAATGGAAATGCACAGTGAGCTATATACGTACATGTATTAGTTTAAAAAATAACATCGTATATGCTTAATATTAATACTAATTTCGTACTTTTTCGCGTACTTCAATAAATCAATTTTATACCAATTATCACGCGAGTGCTTGGATCAAAGGAAAACAAAATGGAGGTTTTCGTTCACATTACCAAATTCTTTGGCACACGCAATAAACGATAAATCACGATTAACGAGGGATTTTTTTTCCTTGACGTCGTGAGCACGGTTGAATCTTAAAAGAACCCAGCGAGAACGGCGTTGTGACAATTAAGGCGGCTACAATAATTACGAGGAGAGTTTAATAAACTCGAAGTAAACTTAATAAGCGGCGTCCGTTAACTCTTTAAACATTAAGTAGTTTGAGAGATCGAATTGTTCTTTTTTTAACTTCACCCCACCTCACTTCTTTGGAGTCACGCCCCGTCCTCCTAACGAGATAACCCAGACTCATATTTTTCTCCCTTCTCTCTCTCTCTCAAGAACTCTCCCCCTCAATTCGAAAAACTCTCATTTTCCTTTCCCATTTTCCTCTTCTCCCCCCTCCCACCCCACCCCTCACCCCCTTTCTCCCTCTCTCTCTAGACCACCATCTTCCTTCCCACAATCATTCTAAGGTTCCTCTTTTACAAACCCCCCCCAATCTACCAGAGCTATTTACCCCCGAAACCCACCTCGCCGAAAATCTCTTCTTCACGACGCCAAAAACCTAATTACGACGCGGCAACGACTTCTTCCTTTTCCACACAACACAAGCGACTCCTCCCTCACCTCCCCTATCCGCCCCTTCCCCTCTACCCTCATCCGCCCACGAAAAAAAAAAGTTTTTTTTGTTTTATTTTTCCTCTTCTACCGTCTTAAGAGTCCCCGTAACAAGACGCTATCCTATCTCCATTGGAACTCTCAAGTCTACTCTCTCTCTCTACTCCCCACATCCTCCTTTTTTCTCCTTCTCCCTCATTCCAATTCCTTTATCTCTCTCTCTCTCTTCGTTACTTTCTCCTTCCTTTCTCTTTCTGATCTTCTCTTCCGCGCCATCTCCCGCTTCATTCTCTCTTTCATTTTTTTCTCTCCTTTACCCTCTCTCAATTTCGCCCTAAATAAAGTCGTTTGTCTGTCTGTCTGTCTCTCTGTCTCTCTCTCTCTACCCCCTACTGTTTCTTCTTTTCGTTTATAGCAGATTTGCGCTGGTTTTTCACACCTCACTTCTGATGGGCGTTGTCTCGCTACATAGCGTGTTTTTTTTACCAAATAAGTATACTAAAAGCTTTCTTCATAATTGGCTTTTACCGCTTAAATCATTTTACTTGTTAAAATTTCGTATATCTTATATTATTATTTTTTTATTATAGTTTATTATTTTATCTTTAGTTTTTTATTCTTTAGTTTATTTTTACTTTGAACGTTTAAATATAAGTTTATATATGTATACCCTTCATGGTCCCTTATAAAATATGTGGCGAACTGCTTTAATGTGCAAGAGAGAGAGAGACATTTATCTAGCTACGCATGCCCTCTTCTCTCCTCATTATCTCTCTCTTTTCTCCCACATTTATCTCCGTTATTCTCTCTCCCATTCTCCTCTCCCTCTTCCCTCTTCTTCCTCCCACACTCCTTTCCCCTTTTTCCTACCCTCTCTTTTCCTCTTTTTTACTCATCCCCTCTACAACCCCGTTACACTCCCTTATCTCCTCCCATACTCTCCAAGAGTATTCTCTTACTCTTTACAACCACCTTCATTTCTCACTTTCCCTTATTTGCAGATTCTTACCCCTCTTTTTTCTCTAAACCGACCACTTCTCTCTCTCTCTCCTCCTCCGCTTCCCCTCCATCCCCTTTCTTCTCCTCTTCCCATGGCGGCGTCACGTTTCCTCCTCCTCCTTTCGATGTCGCAGTTTCCTCTCCTTGACGCGAGGATAGGAAAAATCTCCCGACACGACTCAGCTCCTTACAAGCACTTAAAACCGCTTTCACTTTCCTATTACAAGCTGTTTTTTTCGGGTCATTTCTCTCTCTCTCCCTCTCTCTCTCTCCCTCTCCCTCAACCTTCTCTACTTTACCTTATTCGCTTATCTTACGGTTCTTCTCTTCCCATTCTTTTTTTTTCTCGCTTTCTCCGTTTTCACCCTCTCTCATTTATTAACCTTCCGCTCTTTCTAACGAGATCCTATTTATACTCGGATGTTTCTCTCTTTCTCTCTTTCTCTCTCTTTCTCTCTCTCTCTCTCTCTCTCTCTCTCTCTTTCTCTCTCTTTCTCTCTCTCTCTCTCTCTCTCTTTCTCTTTCTCTCTTTCTCTCTCTCGCCCCCCTCTCTCTTTCTCCCCCTCTCTCTTTCTCCCCCCTCTCTCTCTCTCTTTCTCTCTCTCTCACTTTCTCTCTCTTTCTCTCTTTCTCTCTCTCGCCCCCCTCTCTCTTTCTCTCTCCCCCCCTCTCTCTCTTTCTCTCTCTTTCTCTCCTCTCCATTTGTTAATTTTTTTACGCTTCTTCGTATGCTCATCCGATACCAATCTCCCAATCACGCTTTCCTTAGCAGGTGTCGTGCGTCTTTTTTTTCTTTTATTTCGGAGGTGTTTGTCGTCTGAGGGGAGTTGTTGCGTAGGCGGTGGACGTGGGAGGGGGTGAGGTAGAAGGGGAGGATGGGAGGGGGAGAGAGGGATGATCTCAACTCTCGCCTTTAGTCTAATTTGGAAGAGGAAGAGAGGGAGAGAGAGAGAAATGGGGGAGAAAAGAGGAGCGTGGTGTGAAGGAGAGACGTCTGCTAGCCTGCACGTAGTCGCCATCTCTGATATTCCCTCTAAATCCCACATATGCCTTTTTAAGAATTTTCCATTTATGCAAAAAAAAAGATTATTATTTACTGAGATTTTTTTAACGAGCGACGGAAGAATTTCAGAGAAAATTACATAAGGCGCTTTATTTTCGTTTTTCCTCAAAAACTACCGTGAACAAATATTAAAAACAATCGTAAATAAATATTAGAAACTCGTAAATATTGTTGCGTCCCGCTAAAAAGCAATAAAAAATTCGATATTTATAAATAAACTCCTGAGGATTCGAACCCTGGTACAAGGGTTTTAGAAATCCGATAATTTATCCATTGCAATGACGTTTAATCTGTAAATAATTCACTAAGAAAACAATATTTTCTTTTAAACATTAATTCTTCTTGAGCCATTAGCAAAGTTCTGATGTATACACCAATGTTTTCCAGCAACTGATTATAAATCCACCAATTTTTTACCGTGTCCATCATTTATATTGACCGATATACGTATATCCCGAAAATTTAGATTTTTCCAAGTTGCGGAGATATTACCCACACAAACAAACTAAATACGCAAGCGACATTTTTTAAGTAAAATAAAGCACTACAAACAAAACTCAGTACAAACGATTTCTCAGCTAACGATAACCTTTATCTCCTTTTTATTTTTTAGCCACTGCATTGTTTTATTTCTCTCTCTCTCTCGCCTTATAACTTAATGCGCGTTAGTTCTAGCATTATCTCCGTCTCAAGGGAGCCGAGGCTTTAAAGTTTATTTCATTACCGGTTCGATTGGAAGCGGATAGTACCGACATGAACCGTGTAAGGAGAAGAGCTCGCGTTAAAATTTTTTTGATCTTTTTTTTTTTCAAAAAAAGGTGCCTGCATCTCGACAAGGAGATCTCTTTATCTCCCCTCTCTTTCCCCCCTATCTCCCCCCCTTCCCCCTCCATCTCATGATCCCGCGGAACGGCGTCGAACGATTGATCGAGTCATTAAGAGAGAGTTCGTGCTGATTAAGGCCCAGAGATGGCGCTGCGGGAGTAATGACGGGAAAACGTCGCCGTGATTGTTTTTTTTTCTCTCCCCTCTCCTCTCACGACGACCGAAGCATCGCGTCGTTTGAATTGACGGACAAAAAAAGAAAAGAAACGCGAGTTAGAGATTAATGGTGGCAAGGGATTGAATTAAACATAAAACGACGTAGTCCGTTTGGGTTTTTGATTACCGGATCGACTTTCCTGATAGCGCGAAGCAGACCAAATCGTAAGCAACGTTGCTTGGATCGAACCCCGCGTACGATTCATTCGCGAATCCTTCGTCTCGCAGTAAGGATCGAGTTTCTTCGTTAACTCGATGTTTATATCTACGCCGCTCTTAGCTGCTATCGTTTTTTTTTTTGGACGACCTTCTTTTACGTTCCTTTCTATTCAACTCGCCATTATTTTGGTATTAATTGATAAATTCAATACTTACATGAACTTATCGAATATTATGACACGTAACGGTCGCCAGTTTGTCTTTTAAGTGGAACGTTTTCCTCCTTTTCAATTTCCTAACTCACGGGGATTTTTGTGTATCAGGTATACTTTAAATCGAAATTCGACAGTAGAAATTTTGCTTATCGTAACTCGATTAGTCGAATACGGTAAAATACGATTATGAGGAAATCTGGAGCATGATTACATTTAATTTGATTTCATTGTACTGAAAATAGGTTATAGGGAATATTTACGTTAAATTTTTAATACAACTTTAGAATATTTTTCGACGTATTGGTCGAAGTTTTCATCTATTACTTTAATTCTTAAAGCTAAAAACAAAGTGCGTAGTATATCAAAATATTTACGTGTGTAAATGGATAAATGAAACAATGTTGTTGTAGCGAGTCAGCTGAGAAAGAGATGTTTTCACAGGAATGAAAAATTCATGACATTATTGTCGGTTGCAGTATCGACGTCTGTCACTTTTCCAAACTCACGAAGGACATTTAATCGAAAAGACGTCCCATTTTTTAATGAGGCTACCATTATTCATTACGTTGAAAACGTCATAATGTGCATGTGTGGACAGAACGGTTTTTCGCGCAAGAAATATTTGGCGGGTGTTCAACAGTTCGAAGTAAAAAAAATGGGTATTCCTCTGAATGAGGCGTCACGAAAAGTCACAATTTGGAGATTATTTTCCCATCGAAATCTGAGTCATAAATAGCAAATCGTTCCCAGATCGAACATTTCTATCTCGTAACAACCCAAAAGATTTATTTGATCTAGCGTTCATAATATTTTACTTAAAAAGTTTCCTGAAGCTTAAAATTTGAAAAGTGATAATCACTTAGAAGCAGGTGGCTCGGCTGGAGGAGGAGAAATGCATATTGTGTGATAAGATTGGCTTGGCGCGTTCGCGGATATCGTAATAACAAGGTCGCCTAGGTTGTTAAGGGAAATGCAACGCAAACCGATTCTCGGAAACAGAAACGACGCAGAAAAATAATCCAACAGCCGCCGAAAACTCGATCCGTTTGGTCGTTAGCCCAGAATCCGCCGAAACTCGAAAACCAAATTGGCCCTTTTAAGAAGATCGATCTTTTTTATTTTGGTGGGAAATTGCGCTTTTTGGATACGTGTAGCATTACTTTTTTTTTACTTCAACGCGAGCGAGTTTTAACGCTTTTTCGGAATTAAAAAAAAAAAAAGATTCGAACTTGCGAAGGAATGGTGTCGACTTCTCCAACTAGGATGTCTGTATTATAAGGGAACGATTCTGACGTTTGTGTGGGACATCGATCTCAGATTTGAACGCTCTCATAGACGTTTTATTTCATTTTTCTAATAAGTCGTAAAAAATGTAGATGACGATATAAACTTTTCACCTGAAAATTAATCGCACTCTGTTTTTATAATCGGATGAATGATCCGAGAAAACACTTTGCACTTGAAATGTTTCTCAGTTCCATCAAACCGTTTTATAACCATATAATAACAGCATAATTTGACTTCTGAAAAATATATAATTTATCGTGAAAATTACGCCCTTGGTCCAGCTGCGAGAAGCATTTTTCGCCTCGGTCGTAAATTAAGACGAGTAATTTCCTCCATAACTTGCTCTAATTACGCAAGAATAAATGATAAAGGTCCCTCCTGCTTTATACGACGCGCATTACGCACTACATAGGGTTATGAAAGCTAACACATATTTTAACGCGCAAATCCTTTTAAAGTGGTACAGCAACAACAACAACAAAAAAAAACGAGCATCCCTCTTTCTTTTTTCCATGGCAACACCTCTTAGAGTTATACGTGCACTACTTCACTCCTCCCGATAATAAAAAAATTAGCGAGAGAGGACCACTTTTTCGGGAGGGGAGAGAGGGGGGGGGGGGGGCATTTTCGGAGATATTTTTTTTCGTGATTCAAGAGGTAGAAAGCTTTCCATTTAAGAATTATTCCGCTGCTCATCCATTAACCCTTTCATCTGTTTTTCTCATGGCTACTGACTTTTTTTTACGCTCTCGCGCGCCTCCTCTTTTTCGTCCCCCTCTTCTTTCTGCCCTCTCTACCTCCCGCCCACCTTCCTTTATCACCTTTCTCCTCCCCACCTCACCCCCTTTCTCTTGCTTACATTCACTTAACATACACCCACTCTGAGTAACAAGCTTCTCCTTTCCTTCCCCTCCTTTCTCCTTCCCCATCACCTTCAATTTCGCTTCTCTTTTTCCCCCCTCCCATCCGCGCCTCTTTTTTTACTCTCCTCTTACCTCGTCCTCCTCTCTTATCTTTCTCCCCCCTATTCCTCCTTCCCGTCATTCACCTCTCTCTCACCACCTCTCTCTCACTCTCTCTTTCGTCACATTTTTCCATTGGCCTTTGGCCTTACATTTCCATCTTTTCTCATGATTCAGGACTTCCATTACCGCGCTTTTTTATATATGTATAAAAAAACCTCTCCATCTCTACCTCCCTCCCTCTCTCTCTCGCCCGGTCTCTTTACCTCTTACTTTTTTAACGCTCGCACTCGCTTCTATTCATTCCCCTTCTTTTCTTCATCTCTCTCTCTCCCCCTCCCTTCCTCTCTCTCTCTCTCTCCTCCCCTTTTTTCTCCCTCTCAAGCCCTCATTTCCATCTCTGTCCCTCCGCATTTCTCTCTTAAGAGCAAAAAAAGAAAATGTTTCTCATCTCTCTTTTATTCTCTCTCTCTCTCTCTCTTCGTCGCCATCTTAAAAAGCTTGATTCATATCAAGATGGATATTTTTTGACGTGTTCGCGCCCGTGTTAAGCGACTATCTGAGTGGCGTTTGCTCTTTAGTATTTTTTTCCCCCGGTGCTGTCACACTCCCGATTTGGTTATTTTTGTGTTTCGTTTGGCGTAAGACCAGAGAGTACGTGGGCGAATAACAAAAAAAAAATTCCTACGCCCAGCGAATAATTAAAAAATCGGTACAGCATACATTGTACAAACTTTCTCATATACTAACGCGTCGTTTAGTTATCTTTTCGAAAATGAAAATCGTATCAGCCGGTTTTTTAGAAAATCCAATTTTTGTTAAAGTTGCCAAAGAATAAACTGGCCTTATATTCATTCATTGGGAAAAATGAAATATGTAGTATTATTGCAAAAGTATACTCAAGTAACTGTATGAAATTTGTTCAAAATCGTTAGAGCCGTTTTTGAGAAAATCGAATTGTTGTTAAAGTTGCCTAGAATAAACTAGCCTTATATTCATTTTTTGAGAAATATAAACTATACAGTATTATTGAAAACGTAAACTCAAGTAACTGTACGAAATTTGATTAAAACCGTTACAGCCGTTTTTGAGAAAATCAAATTGTTGTTCAAAATGCGTAGAATAAACTTCCCTTAATTATTGAGCAATGTCAACCATTTCTTCATATACTCTGCTCTGTATGATAAAATGCCTAAGTAAGAGATTTCATTCATTTTCGCTCTACCGTCTAGGCTACAGAGCCAGTAACAGAAAGACAGACAGACGGCATTGCGAAAACCACTATTTCCGATTCAGCGACACCTAAAACGTATATTTCCGTAAAAATCTCGAGGACGAATTTTTTCGCGATAACAATACTTTCTCGATACTTTGTATGAGTAAGTAAAAAAGAGAAGTGAAAATTATCTCCGTGGAAGGAATTTCGTCGCAGCTTAACGTTGAAAATTCTTATTTTTTTACTGTACAAGTTGCGTGGATTATAAGAGTAGATTTTACCGACTGAAATGAATTATGTATATAACCACCATGAATGATACTTTAGCGCTTAATTGAGATTTTAAATTGGTATGCGATGAGGCCGTAAATTTTAAAATAACAAGGAATTCGAGGTTTTATTTTCTTTATGTAATTGTAGGCATAGATATCCCCGAGAATTGATAAATTGTGGGTTCCCAGCGATGACGAATTTACAGCTTTCAAGTAAATGTGTTTTATGAGCCCGGTTCAGACAATTTATACCAGGCAATTATAGTGATGACGCCTAATTTCATAAATCATGTAGAGCTTGATACTGCTGAATTTCTTTACAAGCGTTCTCAATTTTAATTGTACGTCCATCATATTCGAAAAATTGCCCTCCAACTCATAATTCTTCTCATATGCTTCGTAAAGAATAAAACTAAAGGTAACTCCATGCATTTTTCACCTTATCTATTTAGAACTATAGCAAAAATTAGGCAGTGAAATTTAAAAATCATGGCGGTCAATCTAGCGAATCATGTTTGTATGATATTACGTAATGGATTCTGGCGTTATGCACATAGGTAATAGCGCGCCTTACGTCGATGGAAATATCGCAGTTATGTTTTAAAAAAACTGTTTCTACGTAATACTTCATCTCTTCGAAAGGGACATCTTAATTCCGAAACGTCAGAATAAAAAATGAACGTCAGGAGCGGATTAAAAAATGGATTAATTCCGCAGATGGCACTCGGCTCAGACGAAATCATAATGACACTGAACATAAATAACAAAAAACCTACACTTCTCCGGCATTCTGTTCCTTTAGGCCATTTTACCTTTCCATTTTATTTTACAAGCACTCAAAAAGAGGACGCTTCTACTACTCTCTCTCTCTCTGGCTCGAAATTTCATTCGAACGAAAACATTTTTTTTCCGGCCATCATCCTCTCCACATCCTCCGCTTTATGCCGACTCCTGGATCCATTCATTATTTAAGTATCTTTCTTCTTTTTATTTTGGCGGAGGGGGATGGGGGACTGCTCTTAGGGATATCCTCATTCATGGATTCATGACAACTCCAGGGTGTCGTAAACACAGGGGCCTTCCTTAAGCACGCGCCCAGGTCTCAACCTCTATACTCTCTGTTTCTCTCTCTCTCTCTCTCTACACACACACACACACACACGCGCGCGCGCGCGCACACACACACACACACTCTAGCTGCTTCTCCTCCTCCTCCGTCTTATTCTTTCTATTGCCATAGTTTACGATTACCGTTCATCAACCCGAAGCAGTTTGTTCTCGTTTTGAAAATTTCACTGGGGAACCGTTTCGGCGGCCAAGTTTTATATCATTTGTGTATTCTGATGCATTATGGGGGTTTTGTCGTTCGTTATATTTAGATATTAATCTTCGAATGCATTAGTGTCGACTTTCAAAGTGTACGCTAGGCTCTGTTCTATTTCAAATCCGGCCGATGATGGCGAGTTACTTTACTCACGAACTTGTAAGAGAACCGGATACTGTTCATAATTAACCCACTCGTGAGAAGCTGTATTATACATATAGTCTTTAACTTAGTTATTCAAATTTTTGCAGACGGTAACCGAAACAAATTATGATCAACTTATAAAAATGAGTATCAACGGGGAGCAAACTTGTATTACTTAACGCGCTCAAAAGTTGACGTAGATCGTAACATTGTTTTGTCAAGTGTAGGAAATTTAATTGACGATTATTTCGGTCGTTTTAAGATTTTATTATGTGTAAGGCGAACAAATGGATAACTCGACGGACATATATTATAGACGTCCTATAAACAATATCTCCCTTGATTGAATTACAATGCAAACTTTTAGGATGGAGAAAAATTCCGAACTTGACCGAACCCGAGTCTTCCATTTTCTGAGTAGGTACATATAGTTTTATCGTAAGCGTTTTATGCTGAGGTTCTTGCTAGACTGCGATATTAGGCAGTGAATTTCCTCCATTACAATTAGAAATATAAACAATCCGTCTTCCAAATACTTCGAATATTACAAAACATTTTCCATAACTGTCCAAACGACGATTTTATGACAGCATGAGAGTATAAATCAAACAACCAGATTTAATTATTCAGAGATTTATTTATCACTTATTCACCATAATTTAAGACAAGAAGTCAGGGTCCTCAGGAATGTCCAACCAATGGGATAGATGGACATACCGGTCCAATAACCAGTGACGTAGTGCGCGATATTTTTTCATAATTTCTCGTGAAACGCAATAAGAACAGCGAAGACACTTTATCCAGAAATGAACGCTAGATTTAGGGATCTCGGTATTGCCCATATCCTAATGCCATCCTGTCCTTTTAATAACGAAATTCTTTTCCCCCGTCTGATCGCGTTTTTTTTGGGGGAGCTCGAAATAAAAAAAAACAACAAGAATCTTCCCTTATTTGACGTAGCTTTTTGGCGTCATCTACGTCCTACCTCCATTTGTCACATTTTACCCAGCATCATCCCTCTCTCTCTCTTACCTCCCCCTTCTGCCACGGCTCTTTCTCTCCCTCTCTCCCTCCTTCTCTCCCCTCACCCACTCCACTCTCCTTAACACCTCTACTCCGCCCTCAGCGCAACACGCTACGGTAACTCCGACATTCTTTCCACTTTGCCTCCCTAAGCGACATGCAGTAAAGTAAAATTTGAGTCGCCCGGTCCCACTTCCTCCTCCTCCTCCCTCCTCTCATCCTCCTCTTTTATCCTTCTTCCTCTTTCTCTCCCTCCTCTTTTCCAATTCTTCCACCCTCTCCTTTCTCTCCTCCACCTTCCTCTTTTCTCTTTCTCATTCTAATTCTTTTTTCCTCATCTTGCCCTTCTCCCCTTCCGTCTTTTCATCCTTCCTACCCTCTTTTTCTGTTCTATCCTCTCTCCCTTTCCCTCTCTTCATTTTCACCCCTATCTCTTCCTCGTTTTCCTTTCTCCCCTCTCCTTTCTCCAACTCCTTTCTCCCTTCCACCATCTTCTACCTCCTTTCCTTCTCTCTCCACTTCCTCTCTTCTTCCTCTTATTTTGCCTTGCAACCAATTCTCTTCTCGCCTAAAACTAATCCTTTCTCTTTTGTTTTCTTCTTCTTCCCTTTCATTTATTTTACATCACAATTTTTTTGCCTCTTTTTATCCTTTTCATCGTTCACTTTCTTCTTCCTCTCCTCTTTCTCTTTTGTTATTCGTCTTCTTCCAATTCTGTCCATTTTCTCTACATCTGATTCCCTTCCTCATTTCACGGCCACTCGCCCTCTTTTCTACTTCCACTGGCTGCTTTTTCATCCACTTACTTCTTCTATTCCTAAAACTCCTTTATCCTACTCCATTCTATTTTCCCTTCGTCCTCTTGTCTCTACTCCATTTCTCCTTCCACGACTTAATTTTATTCCATATGCATTCCCATTTTTTCTCCAGCCACTTCGTTCTTAATCCTCCATCTCTTGATTCAGCGTCTACAGTTTTTATTTGAGCAATATTTTTCCCTCTAAACCTTTTTCCATTTGCATTAACCCTCTAAAAATAATAAACGGAGCAAAATGAAACCGTGACTTTTTTACTTCGTCCCTTTCTTTATTTTTTTCGCGACGTCACTTTCCCCTATGCTGCTTCTGTTTATTTTATTTTCCTCCCTCTTTTTAGCGTTTTCGTAGTCCTTTGTTCCGCTGTACTTTTTGTTTATTTTTCAGGAGATTTATGATGGGAAACTTCTGTTTGCGTTTTATCTTCCGGTTACTCTCCCGGAAGTCATCCCGTATGTTTCCCATAATTTTTGCGATTTAACTTGAAGGAGACATTTAATTTGACCGACTTCGTTGTGCGTGTATGTACATGGGAAGTCATTTGAGCAGGTGTGATTAAAACGGACTACGTAGTCACCACTTAATTTCAGTATAGAACTTGTTGATATTACAGAGCATGAAATCTCATCGAAAATATATACATATACATATATATACAGTTGTATATATATATAGTTGTGTCTCTCTTGTGCTGACGAAGGGATCATCCCGAAAGCTCTAACCTCTACAAATGTGGCTCTCCAACACCCCAGCGGCTCTACTTCCGGTAAGTGTTCACTGGGTTTCCTTCAACACCTAGTTGCCCAAAATATCCTTACTTACCTTTCCTCTTCCTTAGTATTTATATATACATACATATATATATATATATATACACACATATACACACACACATACATACATACATATATATATACACATACATACATACATACATACACACATGCATGCATGCATGCGTACATACAAACATACATGCCTGCATGTATAATATTAACAAGTTCTATACTGAAATTAAGTGGTGACTACGTAGTCCGTTTTAATCACACCTGCTCAAATGACTTTCCATAAAACGAAAAGTTATGTTCCGTAAGGGTTTCCCTTAATATTTGAACTAAAAAAATAATAGATCTCCAGGCATTTTACAGGTGGTCCTAACATAAAATCCTGGGAATTCAGCTCTTAACGTTTATAATTTATTCGAAAAATATTTCTGTTATCCGTTAAATCAACGTAAATCGAAATAAATCGCTATCGATGCATTTATGCATCCCGTTCTTTAGTACCCTTCCTTTCAAGTTTCGTCTCCCGACACTGTCACCTTTTATTAACTTGCATTAATTTATGTGTCTCGCCTTTCCTCTCTCTTTATCTCTCGCTCTTTCGCCATTCTTCATGCAGTTTCTTCTCGCAAAATTCGCCCTCCCGCTCGGCCATAAGCTAAAACGTTCCTCCACGCTGCGCATAATCCACGGCCTGCTTTATCCTCCATCTCCCGCCATCTGGCTCGCACCTTCCTTCTCCCTCACAATCCGTCTAGCTCCCTCCCTCCTCCACCTTCCTCCCTTTTCCCTTAAAATCTCCCTCTCCACATGTTTTTTTTACCCTTCCTCTCTCTCTCTCTTTCCCTCATCACAAATGTACACCTCTCCTGTTCTCTCTTTTTAACATTATTACTTTGCTTTTTAGCCGTCCATTTTTGTCGTTGGCCCTTATCTGTTTGCATTTCCTATTTCTTCGCTTTCCTCTTTTTCTGCCTTGCTTTCAACCGCAATTTTATTCGCCTCTCTTAACGTTGTTTTCCGATTTTCTAAACTCGTCATCGCTCGGATTCTCTATTTTCCCTTCTCTCCTTTCCTTGTCATTTTATTTTCTCGGGGAAATTTCTCCGAGTTTTGTCACTTTCTCATGACGCACCCATTTTCGTTTTTCCTTTGTTTCCACTTTTTTTTCCTTCCGTGTGTCATTTCTGCCATTCTCTCCTTTCTTTTTGGACTCCCGTTTTCGTCGCCGTTCGTCTTTATCCTCTCTCTCTTCATTTTCCTTTTATAATTTCTTTCCGTACCCATCTCATTCACTATTTCTCTCTCTCTCTTTCCAATTCGTCGGGAAAATCCGCTAATGCACTTATCTCACGTTTTAGTGGGTTTCATCAGCTTTATCGTCGAGTAATATTAATCCGAGATGAGGGCGCTTCGGAGAGTGCGTGCGTGTGTGTGCGCGCGAGCGCGTGTGTATGTGTGTGTGTAGGTGTGGGTGGATGCGAGCGAAAGCGTAAGGAAGGGGTAAGAGAGAAGGTCGGCGTTAAAAGGCGAACAGTAAAAAAAGAGTGAGAGATAGAGGGAAAATGGGAGAATTAGAGTGAGTGAGTGTTTAGCCTGAGAGAGAGGGAGAGAGAGTGGGAGGGAGAGAGTGGGAGGGAGAGAGAGGGAGGGAGAGAGAGGGAGAGAGAGAGAGAGAGGCCCCCAGCTCCTGTAATTTGTGTTTTTTGTTCGATGAAAGGGAACGGAACGCCGCGTATGATGGAAAATTGCTTCGATAGTCTTTTGTCTAGCGCCGTCTCAACCACCGTCTCGTTCTTGATTAAGCGCATTTGAGCGCGAGATAAATGGCGTTGTTTTACGAGCAATTAAGGAGAGGGAGAGAGGACAGACATGGGGAAAAATAAACAGTCGAGAAAAGGTAAAGTTGAAGCGTGTTTTCTCGGGTAGGAGTGAGAAGTAAAAAAAGGCGTAGGTTATTAACTTTAATTCTGTTGTTATGCACATAAGCCACTTGTCAAATTGACTGTTATAACTAATGCTTGGAAGGAATTTTACAAAAAGAGGCAAAAAAGCAAGAAGGAGATATGGATTTCAGATATTAAAAATTTCGGGGTTAAAAAAATATATACATAATGCCAAGGAAAGTGTATTGGATGAGACAACAATGGAAGAATGAACGAAAAAATATTTAAATAGTTAGTAAATAAATAAACAAATATATATATGTATAGCCTGCGGACAGGCTACCTTATATATATATATATATATATATTTAGGGCAACTAGGTGTTGAAGCAAACCCAGTGAACATTTACCGAAAGGAGAGCCGCTGGAGTGTTGGAGAGACACATTTGTAGAGGTTAGAGCTTTCGGGATGATCCCTTCGTCAGCACAAGATATATATATATATATATATACATACATACACACACACATGTGTTGTGTCTCTCTTGTGCTGGCGAAGGGCTCACCCCGAAAGCTCCAGCGTCTACAAATGTCTCTTCAACACCCCAGCGGTTCTCCTTCCGGTAAGTGCTCACTGGGTTTCCTTCAACACCTAGTTGCCTCAATTATCCTTATTTACCTTTCCTCTTCCACAAGTATAAATATATATGTATGTCAGTGGCGTACGCAGGGGGGGGGGGGGTCCATGGTCCGGAACCCCTCCCCCCCCCCCCCCCCTGCGAAAATAACACAGACCTAAACAGATGAGCTGACGAAGTCGAACAGATATTCCAAATACAAATATCGCCCCGTTATTAGCCACAATCATGTCGCGGCTTAATTTCTGACGCTTTCCCTTGCAGCCGCTCGCTAGCGTGTGAGTCTAGATAGTATTCTAACGTCTTTTGTTGTTATACATGGAAATTATATTATATCTATCGATCTATACCGAAATAGGCTGAGAATCGCCTATAATGTAACCACAATGATCGAACGACTGGCATCACACGGCTTTGTCCAATTTAAAAGACGAAAGAAATACACACAATGTAATCGTAACCGTAAGAACCCAGCGGTTAAGAAGAATATTTAGACCAGTGGTTCTTAACCCCTGTGTCGCGACCCAAAATTGGGTCGCCAAACCATTCTGAGTGGACCGTCAAAGACTTTCCATTGCTTTCTATATCCAAATCATTCCTCCTAACAACCCGTTCAATGATAATGTCCTGAGAGCTTATTTTCATTTATTTATTAAATTCCTATTAATTTTATTACTTATTACAAGTGAGATATTGGAGGAATTGGGTCGCAGCCAAAAAAGGTTAAGAACCACTGATTTAGACCCCATAGGAAAATTCTGCGTACGCCCCTGATGTATGTGTGTGTGTATATATATATATATATGCCTACATACATATATGTATATCATCATCATCATAGGTAGTATGTCCGTTGACAGGTCCGTGATTATTCATGGTTAAACACACACACACACATACACACAAATAAATAAAAAAATATATATATATACACACGCACAAACACACGAAGCATTAAACCCTTAAGCCGGATGTTATTATACAAAGAATAAGAAAAAAATGTCTAATTAAACTGAAAACGCACGATCTCTTCGTGTAAAACCTAATTGTTTATTGATGTTCCATGCATTGGACTTAAAAATATGCGTCGCTGGCAATTGCAAACGATATGAAACCGAACGCAACACGGCACGACGATCGTATAAACGCTACCCTTAGACGCGATTTATTTCAGTTTGTTAGCTTATGACCCTGCGTTACAGACGACGCGGAAGGAATTACGTCCTAAAGATAAGGCGAATCGATAATGGAGGGAATCGAATCGCTCGATCGCCTCCCGACCGCTCGCTTCTTGGCTCTTTATTTTTTTTTACCGAGCAAGCCGTGATTGAAATTAGCTCGCGAAGGGATGACGTGTCGCGGCGTAAGGGGAAATGGAGGTCGGTGACTCAAAAGGTGCGCGGCACATTCGCTCTCAGAATGAATGGGTCTGCCGCGATGTAGTCTGGAGATTAGGGTGAAAAGGGAAAAGGGGAGGGGGAGGGATAAAGGGAGTAGGTAGGATTACAGATGGAGAGACCCTAAGAGAGAGAGAGAGAGATCAGAGAACTGGAAGGAGGAGTTGAGAAAGAATATGCTATAGTCTATTCGCTTTCTTAAGTCTCTTGACCTTCATAGAGCAAGTAGCCAATCACGAACGCTTCCCCTTCCGTCGCCCCTCTCAGATTTTCTCGCGGGAGGACAGATACCCAATCACGAACAGCAACAGCAAGGAAACGGCGGTAGAAATGGCAACGCAGACCGATGTGAACGCTTAGAAATCAAGAGTAACACTGAGTTCCCTCCACTACCTTCCCAAACGAAGCGTCTCCTATTGGCTGCTTCAAGGTCAAGAGACTTTAGATAGTGAACAGACTATAGTAGAGGAGGAGATGGTGAGAAAGTGAGAGAATGTAGAAGTTAAGAGAAAGAGTAAATGGGGGATAGGTTGAGGATAGAAGTGGAAGAAGAGGGAGGAGGTGAGGGAAGGAGAGATATGAATAACAAACCGGTTGATAAAGAGATGCATTATCAGAGGAGGGGGAAACAGAGAGAGCATGATGAGAGGAGAGAGAAAAGGTAGGCGAAAGAAAAAGGAGGAAAGAGGATGATGGAAAGGGAGATATAAGAGTAATAGATAAAGTAAAGAGCAGAACGAGTTCGAGAATAAAAGGAGATAGATGAAAAAGAGAGAGGAGAGATTTAACAGAGAGAGAGAGAGAGGTGGGAAGGAAGGGAAGAGAGAGCAGGGAGGAGGGGGGGTGCGAGGATGAAGAGAGAGAGAGGGGGTGTGTGAGGAAAATGAGGGGCCGAGGGAGTAGAGAGAGGGAGAAAGTAGAGAGGAGAGAGAGGGAGAAGGTAGAGAGGAGAGAGAGAGAGAGGGAGGGGGTGAGAGAATAGAGAGAGGGGGCGAGGGGGGAGGTAGAGTGAGGGAGAAGGAGAGAGGGACTGAAGGGAGAGAGAGAACGAAGTAGAAATGAAGATGAGTATGACAAAGATAAACAGAAAGGAATGGAACAGGATGAGGGAATCCAGGTTAAGATGGCATGAAAGGGAGCGGGAGAGAGATATGGAAGTAAAAGGAACGGTTCCCTGGGTCAGGCAGGATAAGGGAGTGAATTGAGCGTGGTGGAGTGGAGAGTAGGTAGCAGGGTTTGAAATAGGGGGAGGATTGGGGGGGGGGGGGGGTGAGGGAGAGGTTATATGTGTTGCTTTCTGAACAGGTGGCGACTGGGTTGGAAAGGGCGGGAAAGCAGGAGACAGAAAAACCAGATAACGGTCCACCCTTAACCACCTACCCATCAGGCTCGAATCAAATCCTATCCTTCCCACTTCCCCCAACCACTCCTTCTCTTCGCCAAAAAAAAACAACCCAAACCCATCCCGCCACTTCCTATTAAGCTTAATGGATAATGGAGTACCGCTGGCCGCCTTTTGAGACCTTTGTGTACTTTGCGATTGCGGATGTGATATACGCACGCACGCACACATTCATAAATACATAAAACGTATGTATAAGAGTGATGGAGGACACCATATTCTCTCTCTCTCTCTCTTTGTCGGCACTCCCGCCTTATTTTGTATATATTTTTCGTTCTCCTTTATGGAGCTTCGAGGATATTTTTTCCCATTCCGTGACGGGGGAAATGGCTTCCCCCCCCCCCCCCTTTTTTACCCTCCCGTGATTCAGAAAAATGGCGCTTCTCATTCCTTCGTCCATTATTTCATTTATTCGGTCGCCGGCAAAAATGGCGAGTTCTCATTGGCGGATGGATACGCCGGGGAAAAGCTTTTTAAAAATATCGAGTAGGATTTCGATTTTATGCGTGCACGCAACCAAAAGATTTATTTTCTATATCTTGTAAAATTAACACTATTATTTACATTTATTTTCTCTTTCCTATAAAACTAACTTAACATTTTCGACTGATTAAAAATCTTAAGAAATGTAATTTTACACCTCCGTGCAAAGATTTGATGTGGTTAACTCATATAATTGAATAAACTTTCGGAAGAACTAAGTGAACATTTAAATTATGCGGGGTTGTTATTCTACAAAGTCTTCACGTAACCTTAATCTATTTTCGTGAATATATCACTCAAACATTTAAGTTAACTCTTTTTCTCTTCTATAATATCTTCCATTCTTTGATCCCCTTTCATACTGTTTTCCCGCTTTTTCTTCCTTTATCTCTACTGATGCATCCTTTTATCTTTTCTCACTTTCGAAAAGTCACTTTCAGCCTCCATCATCCCTTATAACTTTTCCTTTATCTCTCCTTTTACCCCTTTTATCCTTTGTCCTTTTCTCATCCTCTCATTCCGATTGCTCCATCTTTTTTCTTTCTTTAGCGGAAGCTTTTTCCGGAAAGGGAAGAAAAATAAATAAATATATATTTAAGAGAGAGAAGTCCACCACGGTCTCATCCTCGGACCTATTTTATTTTCTCCCCCTTTTTTCCATCCTTCTCCATCCTTTTCGTCGTCCTCTTTATTTCTTAACTCCACCTTGATGCCCCCATGCTTCTTCCTTTTGTGCGGTGCCTTGAGAGAGTGTGTGCGCGCGCGCGCAAATGTGTGTGTGTGCGCGTGTCAAATGTGTCTGTGTGTGTACGTGAAAGCTGTGTTGGGAAGCACTCGTCTCTCTCTCTCTCACACTCCTCAACTTCTATCTCATCCGAAAAGCCTTCGCCGCCTTAACTCCACTCTCCCTTTCTCTCTCCCCCTACCCTCTCCACCTCCTTCCCCATCCTCGCTCGCTACGAAAATCTTTCCTCCCCCTTCTTTTCTAACCCCCTCCGCTCCTTTCTTCATCCCTACCCTGGGAGACGGCAACACAGAGTGCATTCTCAGATTCTGTTTACCATATCTATCTTTCTTCCTCGAAAATAATAGCGAATTCATGTACCAGTCTATTAGCAAAAGGATTTATTTTCATTTTGCTTAAGAGACGGCGGGAGGGAGGAGTTAAGGGAGGGAGAGAGAGAGAGAGGGAGGAGGGATATTTTTTGGCGGAAAGGAGGAGAGAGTAAGTGGATATAAAGGGGGGGAGGGATAATGTCGGGATAAGGGAAGAGGGAGAGAGAGGAGGGGGGGAGGGGAGAGGTTGAATGAGAGGAAGCGGAGGTAGCTTGAGAAGGGAAGAAGAAAGGAGAGACGGTGGCGTTTTTTTTGCAAGAGGCAGCGTGAAAGGATTTTCGGACGGAGAGGGAGTTTTTTGAGGAGGGGGAGAGTGAAGCGGCATTAAGAAGCGGAGTGGGATAAAAGAGTAGGTGGAAAGGGGAGGGGAGGAAGGAGGGGGATCGAGAAAAGCTTCGCGGTAATGGAAAGTGGGGTGGGGGATAGATGTATAGCGGGGTTTTTGTGGAGGAAGTTTGATGAGCGAGGGGAAAGAGATGAGGGAAGAAAGGAAGAGGGGGGAGGGGGGGGGGAAAGAGGTCGGCACCAAGATTGATACCTTGATTTTAATCGATCCATCGATAAGAGGAGAAGTTTTAGTTCGACGTATCGCACGGACTTATTAATTAAAAGAGGGAGCGGGAGAAGAGGGAGAGAGAGGGAAAAAAGCGATCCCGCCCGGAATTTGGAAATTTTTATATAATTTTTTTATAATGGTAAAAGAACGCTCCGTAGATAGAAGCTTGCGCGTAATTTAGTGGCCGGATTATAGGGAAGAGGTCCTAAAAAAAATCTGAATTATGATTCCGCGGTTTCGAGGCTGTTTCCGAGAAGTGATATTTTAAAAAAGAAATAAGAGGAGGAATCGGATTTAAAACGCTGTGAAATGATGACAAATTGTGACAAAATACGCTGGGAATTAATTACTATTATCTTCTTACGTTCTTTCTCATTTCCGTAAAATAATTACAATGTCCTCATTAGGTTTGAAACTAGAAAGGCGGATTAGGATATTTTTTTCAGCTTGTAGGTTGGTATGCAAATTGTTTTTACTCTGATAAAAATAACGATGATTAATATAAATTTGATTTTGAAAAAGTGACAAGAAATGAAATTGAATTTGATGATTTTACATAATTTTTCTGATTAATGTTATTGAATGAAGAAACATTTAAGGAGTCCAAGATAAGTTCTTAAATGCGGAGAGTTTCACTGAAGTGGTTAATTAATTTCTTCACCGTGTATGTTTAAACTAAAATTTCATGGAATATTTTCGAAAATCAGTCACTTATCTGCTCGATCTTCCTTTGAAAAAGGCCGTAAATTTCCTTTTCAAAAAAATTAAAAATATTTTTGCACTTTGAAAATAAAATTTCCTTCAGTTCAGATGAGAAATCAGTTTCAAAAATGGAAGAATGTATAATAAAACGTCTAAAACGTGAAATTTTGTTACTAGAACTTTTGATAAATCTAAAGAAAATATTTCCCGTTAATATCTTTATGAAAGAGAACCTCTTTAAGTCCAACATAATGGTGAATAGTGGCGTTATATTGAATAAAACTTCGAGCTATAGAACTTCAAGCAAACGCGAAGATACTATACCGACGACAAAACGTCTTACTTCGAGTCTTCCAAAACCCAGTTTTATGGACTTAATATTTACGCAAAAAGTTATCATCTGTCACCTTAATATTCTGCATATCGATATCTTCTGCTCACCCCACGCGATTCGAATTATAGAGGTTCGCAGCATTTTCTCCAAACTTTCGCAAAGTGCCAACGCAGAGAACTGACGTTATGAAGGAGTAAAGAATAGAGAACTGTGTTCTTTTTGGCGAGAAAGGAGGAAGCGAGTGCGGTCACAGGGGAGGAAATCATCTCGGAAGAGAAAGAGAGAGAGAGAAAGAGAGAGTGAAAGGAAGGTCAGGATAAAACGAGGAAGAAATAGGTACAGAAATAACGAAAAAGCAGGGGAACCACCCCCGAAAAGAAAATGACGACGAAAAGGAATAAAAAAAGAAGAGAAATAAAGATGTATAAAAAAATAAGGATAAAAAAAGGAAAAATAATAATAAAGCATGGAGGCAAAGTGTCTTCTTCGGCTAATGCTCTCTCTCTCTCTCTCAGGAAATTTGGGATGGAATCGGAGTGGCAGTAGGAGGAGTTTGGGAGGGAGAGAGAGAGAGGGGGGGGAAGGAGGGGGATGGAGGGGAGGTAAAAAGGAGGGGGAGGAAAAAGAGGACATAGGAGGGAAGAAGGAAGGGGTGAGGAAGCTTTTGCGCGAAGTGGAAGAGATATTAAGGGGAGAGGGCGGCGCGTAAAAGGGAGAGAGATGGAGGAAGGAAACAGGAAAGAGGAGAGAAAAAGTGAGGGACAAAAAAAGGAAGAGAGAGGAAGGAAATGAAGAGGAAGGTGGAGAGGTAAAGTGCGATAAATAAAGGGAATATATATATATATATATATATATGAATACCACGAGGCAAAGATGAAAAGAGAAACTAGATAGATGTTGAGGGAGGGAGAGAGAGAGAGAAAAAGGAACATAAGAAGGAAAATGAGGAAGAGAGGCAGAGAAAGAAAGGACAAGAGGAAGGTGAGAAAGTCGTGAGAGAAAGGAAAGTGGAAAAAGATGAAAGGATAGAGGGATGGAGGTAGAGGAAGTAGAGAAGGAAGAAGAGAAAGAGGGAGAAGAGAAAGAGGAAGAAGAGGAGGGAGAGGAAGGATAGAATAGAGAGGAGGGAGATGAGGAAGAATGGGAGGAAGGAGAGGAGGTAGATGGATTAAAATACGGAGGGAGAGAGTGGAGATAGACGAGAAAGAAGAAGCAGAAAAGGATAGAGGACAGAAGATGTAGGGAGAAAGGTAGGAAGAGAGGGAGAGAGAGAGAGATGAAAAGAAAGCGGGAGTGAGAGAGAGGGAGAGAGGGAGAGAGAGATTGAGAGAGGGGAAGGGAGAAAGGGGGTCAGATGGATGTGAGAGAAGGAGAAGGGGGGAGAAGCGGGAGAGAGAGGGGAGAGAGAGAGGGTCCGTTATAATGGGATTGTCTTGTATGGATGATTACAATAGGGCACTCAGAGCAATCACTTTTAAGGAAGAAGTGGATGGCTGGTGGAGGGAGAGAGAGAGAGAGAGGTAGGATGGGGAAGTTGGGAGGTAGGTGGGGCGGTGTGGGAGGAAGTCAGAGCTACGAGGAGGAGATGGGCAGAGTGCGTTCTCTGGGACGAAGTCGGGATGGAGTGGTGGTGGGGGGGAGGGGGGGAGGAGAGGGGGGAGAGAGAGTGTAGTGAGTTAGTAGGAGAGAGGAGCATGAGTAAGAGAGAGAGAGAGAAGGTGGCGATGGAGCTAAGGCTTTCAGACAAGAGAATTCCCGGATTGGAATCGACAACCTTAGCGCTGGTAGTGGAGAGGCTGAGGAAGGAGGTGAGAGAGAGGGAGAGAGAGGAAGTGCGCGGGAAGTAGGAGGTGTGAGAGTTAGTGAGGATGGAAAGGTTTTGAAAGTGGGGGGCGTAAAGTTTATATGATGTATGTACGTATGTATGTATGTACGTATGTATGTATGTATGTATGTATGCTTGTATGTACGTATGTATGTATGTAAGTATGTACGTATGTACGTATATATGTATGTATGTACGTACGTACGTATATGTGTGTCTACTTATGAAATAGGAAAAATAATAAGTATATTTAGGGCATACAAACACACACACACACACATATGCACGCGGGTGACTTAAAAAGGATGTCACAAAAGACTTTTGTTGAGATAGAAACGTAGAATGGATCACATCTGCTTTCGTTTCATTCTGTAGATATTTTTTTGGACAAATCTTAAAAAGACCTAAAACCGTAGTAGTTGTCAAGGAATTTTTTCTTCGCAGTAACGTTTCGTGGAATTTAGTTTCAACTTCTCGAATACCACTGTATTAAGTTTTCAAAATATTTATTGCTTGTTTTTCTCTTGAATTGTGATTTAACATTTAGTTTATGTGAAATTTATTCGTTGAGAGCTTCTGGCTCTCTTCAGATTCTCAATGTATCCTTTTAATCTGCGAAAAATCTTAAGATTTATCTTGTGTTAAAAACTCACATTTTTAACAATATACATTGTGTAAATAAACCTTTTAAGTAATATATTCCATAAAAGCTTCCGTTGAGCCCTGTTAACAAATAGATAAGTGCGACAAAAGTGATCACATTCTTCAAAATTCTTAGCTCGAAGCGATTTTGGATGAATTACCATTATTTTTCCGTCTCGCGAATCACAAGTGCGGACTTTACGAGATCAAATAGGTTCATTACCGCTTACAAATTTGTAGAATGCAGTTACGAGCGCGTGTTGGTCTATTGCAGTAATGGCAAATGATTTTTGAGTCGCGTGCCAAGAAAGTAGTGTGAACCATCAGAATTTTTTTTTTGCTAGTGTACTCCTTCTCTAAGAAACTTCGTTTTATACAGAAAATACCAGCTTACGTGTGCCAAGTAAAATCGCACGCGTGCCATCTCCGGCACGAGTGCCACGTATTTGTCATCCCTGGTCTATTGCATGACATGCCATCAGACGAGGCGGCAATTAAATTCTCTAGGAGGGATTTTTTTAACCGGCATTTTTTATAGATGATCGTGGCGGCGGCGTTACGACAAAAACCCAAGTGTTGAAGAACACGAGTGAGAGAGAAGACAGACAGACAAACGACTTTATTAGGGCGAAATTGAGACTATATAGGGTGAGATAAGGAGTGAGATGGTTGGGAGAGAGTTGCGAAGGAGAGTTTCGTATGGGGAACGGAGCTGTTGGGAGAATTGAGCCGAGTGGGTGCTTGGATTCAAACTGGTCCATCCGCGGACAGGAGCCATTAGGTACTGGAAGAGGGAAGAAGGGAGAGTGGGAAATGGAAGCGTGGAGGGGAATTTAAAGGGAGAAAGAGGGGGGAGAGAGGTGTGTAGGGTGAATCGGTCTTTATGCTAGGGGTCTCGGGTTCGAATCTTGCAGAGATGGATGCGATCGTCTTCGTTTCTGTTATTAGGTTAATTATTATGAAGGCCGGCAAAAATGTATACCAACTGCTTGAAATAAATTGATAAGAGTGTATAGAGGTAATCAAGAGATGTAATGTTATGGGTTGCTCCACAGAAAACGTGAGAAAAAAGGTGGTATTTTTGGCTGAATTACATCGTATTCGCTGGTCACTATTAAGATTAGTTTATCTTTAACTAATAAGTCAAATTCGACTAGAGTTTCAACAGGCGCATGAAATACTACGAATATCCACGCCGTTCATCTTTCATCGAAGTTACAAATGAATTTATAAAATCAGCACTGTTTGTATTAAGTAATACTAGATCAATGTTTATGAAATAAGAATCGACAAGAGTTAATGAAAATTGAAACGCGATGAATGGACCGCGTGCCATTTTCTATAATCACGTCCAAGTGAATCAAAGCACTTGGGAACCACTGATTAAATTTACGATTTCAGGAATTTATCGAAGCCAACCGCGAAATTTAACGCGTAATTATCAAACTTCCTTTCCTCAAATAATAAACGTTCACCCCGACAACAAAATGCGAACCACTTGATTCCCTCCCATTTGAATAATTCTTCTCTTTAAAAAAAAAAATAAAATAAAATCAACCCTCGGCTGAACAAATTTCTCACCTTCTTAACGGTTTAAACAAATCCCGCGAGCTCGTGAATATAAAAAATTAAATTAAAAAAAAAAGAGGTGAGAACGGGGGGACTTCCTTCCCCGCGCGCTATTTCCGCCCCGTCGCATTACCATAACACGGCGTAGTACACGTGTCGGACGGGGAGAATCGCGCATGCGGTGGAAGACGGAGGCGGATGGGGGTTGGAGTTTTTGGAGGAGTGTGAGAGAGATGTTATGGATGTTGAATGGGAAATTTGAATGAGGGATTGGAGAGGCTGAACAGCTTTTCACTGAGAGATGGAGAGAGAGAGGGGGAGGGAGAGAGAGGGAGAGGACGGGAAATGGGGGGAACCTCTTACGTTAGTTTGATTTTATCTTTTGCTGCGAATTCAAAGTTTTTTTAAAATTTCGAACGGGAGATAGAGTCGACTGTATTTCGAAATGACGTGGTGTGTGATACTACGCCTATCAACGATGAATTAAGCAAAGGTGTTTGGATTTCAACACTTTTTGCAGATTCCAAAATAAGATAATTTTGTCGGCTTAAAATTAACTTCGGAAAACGAAAAACGTTTCTCCGCATGGCAATCTGTTCCTGAGTTGGAATACGTGAAAACAGACTTGAAAACTTTTTTCGTCGCGGATTAATTCCGACAGCGTGTAATGGAACTTCCATGGAAGATGAAACGCGTTGGAAGATCTTCCGTTTAACCTATTTGGATAAAAAGCGTCTTAATGAGAAAATTCTAGCAACACAAGTTCGAGTTATGGAGGTCCGAATATTATTATGCGGACTTAATTGACAGAGAGTTGGATATTTTCTTAATATTTTTTTATGACAGTACTCAACTACGGACATATAAATATTAATGGAGCTCGAGTGAAAATATTCAAGAATTGATAATTTTTTAAAGGCAATAAGATAGCAACGAATATTATATGGCGTCGAGATTCCAATAATTCTTGGATTATATTTCGGAACAGGAAGATGTCGAAGATTTTATGACACCATCGTGTTCATTCGCCGTTTAGCTGTTATAAAAGGTGGCAAAAACCTTATGTCAAAATGCTGGATTGTTGATATAGTGATGTAGAGACACGGCACTCTTTTGATATTGAAAATTGGGACACTGAGTGCCGTAGGACGAGTGTAGTTGACATCTGGAGATATTTGTCTTTATATCACGAAGTGGATGGTTTTTCCACGAGGTATCGTATAGAAAAGCAGAAATATTGCTGTTGTACAGGGCCTGTGGGCGCAAGGGGTGCATCGCACCCGGGCGACAACATATTTTGTGTCTTTACAAACATACAAACGGAGTCTTAACTTGTGATACACCGCCTTCTAAAATAAATTACTTTTAAGTAATATATCGAGACGATTCGTACACGAGAAAGTTTGCGAAATGTGTTTTGCACAATTTATTTCTTAAATTAAATAACACTTTTAATCTAAAAATCGAAAAAAATCTGGGCCGGGGTGCTTTTATAAGTCCTTAAAGGGGCGGCATAAACTGCTTTCACCCGGCGGGAAAATACGCCCGGCGCGGGCCTGCTACTATATGACAACATTTCCGACCAAACACAAGTACCGTACATTTGGTGACAGAGGTAAACAGTAGGAATATCCCCTCCGATTCGCCTTTTATAAGAAAACCTCGCACTTTGCGATGCTTTCGTTTAAAAACTTAACGCCGCTCGTATCTTTTCTTCCTTGGACTTCAAGTTCGCAGATATATATAACGGGCACTCTTCCAGCGAACGATGGACACTTTAGAGTGGGCCGAGAGAGAGAGAGAGAGAGAAAGAGGAAGGCGGGGGGAAGGGGAGATTGGACGTGGCACGTGTCATCTCCGACGGGTTAAATATTGCACGACTTCGCCGCTGACGGGGCGCGCTGTTGAGTCACGTGCGGAGCAATATTGGAGCCGGTAATGAGACGGAGGACGGCTGTGTTATTGACGTGTGCCAGCCTTGTGGTGGGAGTGAAGTGACGTGGATTTGTTGGATATTGAGCATGGCCTTCGGAGCAATTACGGCCGGTCTAAGATATGAGCCGTGAGGACATCGGCGAGGGGAAGGAGGGGGGGAAGATCGTCACGGTTAGGGCCCACAGAGTGGGTGGGATGGGTTGTGTGTTTCGATTCGCGGTCGGCAGATGGCGGCCCGGCGGTAGAACCACGAAGCTGGAGCTGAGAAGCGCCAAGAGTAACTCTTGACAGTTTCGTCGATTTAAAAAAATTAATTTGTGCGATGATAATTTTCTCGAACGTGTGCTTTTTGAATGAAGGATTAATAATCTGCTAATGCAGTTTTTTTGTTGCAAAGTTGCGGCTGTCATTTGAGAGAAAAGGGCTTTTACTCGACCAGGAAAAGTTTAACTCGTTTACAAAATATACGAGTTAGTTTAGCAATAAACGCGTTAAAAATAATTTAAGAAATTATCTACGGAAGAAAATGTTTAAGATGCCAAAATAAGCGATACCTAGAGGAAGAATTTGTTAAAGGGGGTTCACTGTCGCAATTCTTATTAAAAGATTTTTAAACATTTTAATCGGAAGAGAGCGTACTTTATAACTTTCAACAGCAGTGTATAACCCTTGAAAGATAAGGCTAAGCTCAATACGCCACAACATTAAAAATCTCAAATATTTATGTAACATTTTCTGATTTACTTGGTTGGATAACGTGTACCAAAATCGATATTTGGACAGGAATACCTCCGCGTCTCCATAAACCACGAGAGAATTCATTCTATTGTCTTTCTGTAACGCTTGATTCCTTCAAAGACTGATGATAAATACGAAAAAAATTACAACCTTTAACCCCTGGCGCCTGAATCGTGCCCGACAAATTTGTTCAGACGACATAAAAAAATTAGTATAAAAAACACGCGGAATGTATTTACCGTGCTGCTAGGGAGCAGATGGAATTCGAAACTTTTTTCGGGTTTTCTTTTTAATCGTTCGTTACGATCGCTTGAAGCCGTAAAATTTCCAGCGAGTTATCCTCCGATACTAGCCGAATTTATGTTCCTTGTTTCCGACTTGAGATATTCCCCGTCTCCTAGACGACGTCAACTCGGGGCTCGTAATATTCTCTGCGATTCTACGACGTTGCTCGTATGACTTCAAGATTGCCACGATAACGGAATCATTTTGACATTTATGTGTATGTGTACCTATGCATGTGTAGCTGTCTACATGTTTGTACGAATAAACATACACTCACATAGATGCATTTCTATAAATGCTTCCGTGAAATATCCAGAAACTGTATAGTACTATTTAAAAATATTCAATTTGATAAGCTAATGTTGGTTGGCCAAGTTCTTCAGGAGGCAAAACTGATTGTGAGACAGCATGCTATGTCTTTTTTGTATGCTATAATATAAACAGGTTTTGCGTAGATTGGTTAAAATTATATACCAAATTAGGAAATAATTTTACGAATTCAAACACTACGCACACAGTTTTAATATAGAATTCTTCATGGAATCTACGGGAACAAGTACTTTTGGTCGCATATAGTGAAAATTGAAGAAATAAAGCTGTAACGAAACCATGCCAAATGAAATAGTATGATCCATTTTTTTTAAAAAAAGGGACATTGCTCCCAGAAAATTCTTTCGGTCAAACGTATATCGAAAAACTAACCCATTGGCTCTGTGGTCCGCAAGCACTTATGAGGCGTTTATTGACCAGGGATCAATAAACTAAAATTTAACATTATTCCTGAATATTTTAGGAAGTTTTTTTTTTTGACTATCACCAATCATAGGCCACCTTGCTCAAAATATACTTTTTTAAATCCAGTATATTACTAGTACTTTTACCTTTCTTACTCTTCAAAATATACGTGCGAAGCAGGATTCTTTACAGTGACAGAAACGAAAATAAAACATCGAAACGGACTCGAGATGAAATACGCGTTGCGACTATCTCTGTCCAGTTTTACACTATGATTTGAAGACTTTTGTTCCAACATTGAGACTAAGGGATCGCACTAATAACAGAATGCGCATCTGAAGTCAAATGCGAAAGCATGCTTGTAATTAGCAGTTTGAAATCCAGATCAATATGTCTGAGTTCATGTTAATAATTATAACTCATAATAATAAATTAAGATTGCTTTTGTTATTTAAATGACAAGGTTGATGGCATTTCTGTAAAATCTGTTTAATTGAAAGTGGTCCTTGGCATGTGAAAGGTTAAGAAACATTGCCCTAACTTACGGTGTAAAACCAATGCATGCATAATTATCAGAAGAGTTGATCATTTCTGTATACGCAATGTATTTCACGTCGCCGTGTGGTTGGCAACCATGCCTATTTCTCCGTCTATCTTTTTCCCCAACCGTCATCTCGCATTCGAAAAGGCGACTTTTCAAAGGAAAAATAAGCGCATCGAAATACACCTACACCCATGTTACGTCTCCTTTCCAAGCACGCGCGAGAGAGAGAGAGAGATATCGAGTCTGTGCCGTGTTAGGGAGAGGTATCATACTTGCGTCAGCGTGTGTCCCAACTCCGTGAGAGAAGCATAGGCAGTTGGTTTATTCCGCCCCATGTGTCCTTCCCATCTAGAAGGCCGACTGAAGACCTCAGGAGGCCATTAGGTTAATGGCATTCTGCGCTCCTGTCTCCTTTGGAAACGGGAAAGGCAGGGCAGAGGGGGGAGAGAGAGAGAGTTGATGGTCTACAGACTTCCAGCCTCTCATGGGAAGGAGGGAGGGAGGGTGGAAGGGAGGGGATAAAGGGAGAGGAACGGAGGAGGGAGGTGCATACGCCATGTCAAAAAGTATGTGAATGGAGGAGATAGGAGAAGTCAAGATGGATATGCTGGGCACAGTCGTTAGCCGTATATAAGGAGTTTGGGAATCACATGAAATTTGAAAGGGGCAGAAATTGAATGGGATTCTTTTTCTCTTGTGAGATTGGGGGTCCGTGTGTGTGCATGTGTGTGTGTATATAGATGTGTGTGTATATATATATATATATATATATATATATATATATATATATATAGTTTTGAGGGAGAATGTATTTTATCCTGATGGAGGCGTATGTCTTTGTCCCTTAAGAGTTTTTTTGCCTGATGGATGTTTATGTATCCCGTAATTGGTGACGTACGCGGCTGTCGACGCCGTTATTAAATTTTACGTTCCTTATCCGTTTGATATTGCACAGTTCCAGGGTTTGATGATTAACGACGCGGTTGGAAGTACCAGAGCAATCCACCAGGGGGGCCATGAGGTAAATTTTACCGGTCGAATTTATGAATAATTATTGCCATTATTTCCGCCCGACTTCGTCGCCTTTTTTTTTCTATCCCAGGGCCATGTGTGAACTTCGCTGTCGTATTATCTTTCACGATCCGTTGTCGAAAATTGCTGTTACAGCGACAGTATGAATTATCTAAAAATATATGAGTTGAACCGTTGATCTGTGTACGCTTTACTTCGAAATTCTTATTTAGAGTATTACTAATTAGCAGTGGTCGACTGTTCTAGTATTTGTGAGCTTTATCACCAGAAAACTTCGAATAAAAAGGTTAAATGTCCCATTTCTAAGACTCATTAGCGGAAATAATGTCACCATCTCCGGATTCGTTTGGATTTCGTGTGACTTCTTTTAAGGAAAAAAAAAAACATTAGTTTCGCTAAATGCTGTAGGTTATTAATATCTATTGCAGAAGCATAGGCCAAAGTGCAGTTCAAACAAATTCCGACACAAAGCAGGTGCTGCCATCTACGCTTCCATAAATACAAATGTAGCTTAATCCGCATAGGATTTAGAGGTACTGATAACGTATACGAGAAAAGACGAAAATAATAGTGCCATAAATCAGCCTACTTTCATATTACATTTCCACGTATTCGTGAGTTTGAGAATGATTTACGTCCATCCTTCGTAATTGAAAGGATAATAAGTATCTCGTTAGTTTTTTCCCCCTGCTTCACGAGTCCTAAAAAAATGGCGCAAGAGGTTTTTTTAGGGTAACAAATAAAAAATAAATACGAGACACATTTCCCCCATGTTAGCGTTGCAGTTATGACCGAGGATGATACTACGTACATTTTACCAACAAATGAATTAAGCAAAAGCGAGTAAACGTTAACCCTGGTCAGTATAACAATCCCCTTAGCATATCGCATAAGTTGAATATAAAGAGGACTCGAATCCTGGAACTCTCTTGTGAAATTGTCACAAACACATTAGGTACCTCCAAGATTGAAGCTTGCCTTAAAACTAATGAAAGATTTGGTGCTAAGTAATAAAATTCGTCCACCCGTCACGCCGCCCTTTTGTAATGCCCTGCGAAAGCGGAAATATTATTTTTAACAACTTCCGAATAAAAGTTTCACGAAACAACCTGCCGCTCATCTCATCATAAACCTTTTAGCGACACCTTTTTTTTTTTTGAAAGACCGATAAGCTTTATCCTAATAAGATATCGCTTAAGTCTTTTGACGATTCGTCCGTTTACCTATTTAGGGTGATTGATGTTGGTATTATATGTGTGTGTGTGTGTGCGTTGATAAACCATTTATGTGGTCACACAAACGCGCGCGCGCATTGCGCGAAGAGAGGAGGGGGAAACTCTGAAGACGTAATATATAGAGCCCAGAGAAATATGTTAAAGGAGAGGGGTGTGTTATGTATATCGACCAAAAGTTCCACGAAAACATTTTGCTTCCTGCCAAGTATAATAACAATAAAATAGACCAAAATTGCGTTTCAGAGAGAGAGAGAAAGTGAGAGTGGGACAAAGTTTCCCATCCCATCACAAGGGACCATCCTTCCCTCCTCATAACGCCCTTCCTGTTTCCTCTTTGAATTATATTCTCCTCCTCCCATCTCTCTTTCCATCTTCCTCCGCCCACTCTCCTTCCTCTCCTCACTGCACGTCCCTCTCACTCCCTTATTGATCTCTCTCTATCTCTCTTTCCATCCATCATTCACCCTCCCTTCTGCTGCTTCCTTATTTTCTTTCCCCCATCTTTCTTTCCCTACGCACCTCTCCATATTCTTTCACTTTAATTCCCTCTGTTTTGTATTCCCTTTTATATATATATATATATATATATATATATATATATATATATATATATATGAGTCAAATGGAGTAAGAGAAAATGAGTCAAATGGAGTAAGGAGGAGCTGTTCATTCATATATCATCATCATCATCATCATCATCAGCCTTTTTCAGTCCACTGACGGACGAAGGCCTCCCCCAGACTCTTCCAGTTTTCCCTGTCAACTGCCTCCCTCCTCCAAGTTTGCCCCAAGAACTTAACAAGCTCTCTGTCCCACCTGTCTTTCGGTCTTCTTTTTGGTCTCCTGATGTTTCTTGGGATCCATTCGATGACACTGGACGTCCAACGCTGGTCATTTCTTCTAGCAATGTGGCCTGCCCACTGCCATTTTAACACCTTCACTCTTCTAATCACGTCACAGACTCCCGTCTTCTTTCTTACCCAGTCGTTCCTCTTGCGGTCTCTTCGGGTGATCCCTAACATGCATCTCTCCATGCCCCTCTGTGTTGTTTGCAGGCGCTGTATCATTCTGGCATTCATGGTCCATGTTTCACAACCATATGTCAGAACAGGCAGAACACATTGGTCATACAGTCTCCTTTTTAGGAAGACTGGAATATTTGATTTAAAGATGTTCGCATTCTTGCCAAAAGCACTCCATGCCATCTTCACTCTCCGGTTGATTTCTCCAAGAAGCGAACCATCAGTAGTGATGAGTTGACCTAAGTAAACATAGCTGGTTACTTCTCCAAGTTCTGCTCCGTTGATATGTATCTTCTCAGAATTTGTGAAGGAGTTGTACATAACCTTTGTTTTATTAAGATTCATCTTAAGTCCAGCTTCTCGGCTTGCTTGCTCAAGCTCTTCAGTTCTTCTAAGGAGCTCTTCTGGGCTTCCTGCGAACAGTATGATATCATCTGCAAAGCGCAGGTGACTCAGATATTCTCCATTTACCTTTATGCCTTTTTCCTCCCAGTCTAGCCTTTTGAATACTTCCTCTAGAGCTGCTGTAAATAACTTAGGGGACATAGTATCTCCTTGTCTCACTCCCTTTTCGGCCTTAAAGGCACTCGTCTCTTCATGCAGCTGGACAGATGTTGTCGCATTTTCGTAGATATTCTTGATCAAGGTTATGTACGTTTCTTCTACTCCTTGTTTCTTTAGTGCACGTAACACCGACGAAGTTCGGACAGAGTCGAATGCTTTCTCGTAGTCGATAAAGCACATACATAGAGGTAATTCATACTCGTTGGTCCGACTGATTACCTCTCTCACGACTTGGATGTGGTCCATCGTGCTATACCCACTGCGAAATCCAGCTTGCTCTCTGGGTTGGGCAGCATCAAGATGGTTTTGAAGGCGCATAGTGAGTATTTTGGTGAATATTTTGTAGACTGTTGGGAGTAGGCTGATCGGTCTGTAGTTATTCAAGTCTTCTTTGGAACCTTTCTTGTGCAGAAGGATAATACATGCGTGGTTCCATGTTTCTGGTATCTTTTTCTTCCTCAGACAGGAATTAAAAATCTTAGCGAGAATTGTTTCCGTATGATTCCCCATTGCTTTGAATACTTCCGCTGTGATACCATCCATTCCAGATGCTTTTCCATTCTTCATACTTCTGATTGCGTGTCTCACCTCTTCCGGAAGGATACCTGGGACCTCTTCGGTGGGCATGTTTGCATCATCATTTACTTCATCATTTCCTAGAGGATCCTCATACAGCTTGGTGTAAAATTCTTGTACCCGTTTCAGGATCAGTTTCCTACTATGGGTTATGGAGCCGTCTTCTAGCATCAAGGCCACCAGCTGTCTCTTTCCGATCGAGAGATGTTGCTTCATTTTCTTGTAACTTCTATTGTTTTCTATGGCTTTCTCGATTAGTTCATAATTATATTTTTTCACATCTTCCTTGATGCACTTCCTTATAGTTTTGTTTAGTTCTGCAAAATGGATCATTTCTTTAGGATCATTAGTAATTAACATTTTCCTTCTTTTTTCCATCAGCAGTCTTGTTTTTTCAGTCAACTTTTTCTCTGGCTTTGTTTTAACTGTTCCGCCTATTTCTTCAGCAGTATCCTTGAGTATCTCTATAAATTGGGATTCAACTTCTTGGTCTTCCAGTGCACTGAATCGATTTTTCAGTTGGAGCTGAAATTCTTCTTTTCGTTCTTTTAGCACCTGCGTGTTGATAATAGACTTAGGCTTCTTCTTTATAAGCTTCTGTCTTTCTAACTTTGAGTTGAATTTTATTCTGCATCTTACCAAGCGATGGTCGCTTCCAGTTTTAAACCGGTTGAGGACGGAACAGTCTTCAGCCAATTGCTTCTTATTTACTAGTATGTAGTCAATTTCGTTTTTGGTACCATTGGGTCCTTTCCAGGTCCATTTTCTATTGGGATTCTTTTTGAAGAAAGTGTTCATTATATATAGACTAGTACATTCAGCAAAGTCTACAAGGCGGTCCCCTCGTTCATTTCTGTCTCCATAGCCCCATTTTCCAACTGCGCTGTCGTCTTCCTTTTGTTCTCCTACCTTGGCATTGAAATCACCCATGACCATTTTTAGATGGCAGCTTCCTTTGTCGTGCAGTTCTCCAACTTCTTGGTAAAAATCTTCCACTTCCTCATCCGAGTATGATGACGTTGGCGCATAAACTTGGACTATTTGAAGTTGATATCTTTTATTTATTTGAAGCACTAGTCTAGCTGCCCGCTCGGATGAACTTTCCATTTCCACGATATTATTCTTCAATTTTTTGTTGATGATGAATCCAACACCTCCTGTTCTTCCTGTGTCAGTTCCCCTGTAATAAAAAATATCTCCACTCTTCAACTCCAATAGGCCTTCACCTTTTCTTCTCACCTCACTAAGTCCTAAAATGTCCCACTTGATCTTCTCCAGTTGTTCTTGGAGCTCTTGAAGTTTATCTTCACTGGACAAAGTCCGGCAGTTAAAGGTAGTTAGGTTGAGGTTAAAGGAATTGGGTAAGGATGAGAAAGAGTGGCAGTGGGCGTTTAACCTCCGGGGATTCTTAGCACCCTCTGCCTTCCTGCCTTGTTCCTGACCACTGCCACGGTCAGAGGCAATCCAGCCTCCGGAGAATGAGGGCCGTTTTTTATGGGTGTACATGTCATGGGGGGATTGTGGGCCTTAAAACACCACGCTGGCCCAGAGCGGGTTGGCGAGTACCTCTTTCACTTTGGCCGGAGATATTGCAGAAAGACTTCACAGCATGGTTGAACCTACCGGTGTCCGAGGACACCACTGTTCTTCGCCCTTTAGCCTCCGTTTACACCCTTCCGCCGACTTTGAGGCAGTGAACTGAGGCAGTTGGAAGGGTCATTCATATATATATATATATATATGAATGAACAGCTCCTCCTTACTCCATTTGACTCATTTTCTCTTACTCCATTTGACTCATTTTCACTCCCTCTCTTTTCCCCTCTTCTTCTCCTGCTTCCTTCTCTTTTCCAATATATTTATTAATTTCCTTCATATCACTCTCTCTCTCCATTTCATCCTCCCGAATTCACATCCCTTCATTTATCTTCTTATACCTTTAGTCTTCCAATTCTATACCGTATCAACTCCTCTCTCTCTTCTTTTACTTTCATTTTTGTCCTCTCTCTCCTCTTTTTTTCCCTAAATCTCCCGCTAACTCTCTTTCGTTTCCCATACGTCACAGCTTCTTTGGCTCGCCCACTTCCAATCTCTCTCTTCCTCATAACCTCTTCATTCTTTCCTGCCCGTATCTTTTTCGAGAGTTTCCTCACAATTTTTTTACAACTTTATCGACAGAATCTGTATATTTTACACTCGCGACTTGCTCTCTCGCGGAAAAAAATATGCTAGGATTTTATTGTTCACATACTCTTATCTATTTATTATAATAAGTTGAAAGCAAAATTATAGCTGTAGTGCTTACTTAAATGTACTGGAGCACCGAAACAAAGTGTCAGATAAAGAAATGGAAAAGAAATTTAAATCGACATCAGGGAATTTCACCGCGAAAACAATGCAGTCTCTGAATGGTCGAAAATTGGAATAATGAGCGTTAAGCGTTAACATAATAGTCTGAAGGTCGTTATACCTAAAAGATCCAGTTAATAGATTTCGAAATATAGTGTGTCGGTTGTTTTTACCTTCTAAATATTACATTTTTGTGCTCTCTAGCACTTGCTGTTTAGTCTGCCATCTAGCGAAATGTCCCAAACTAGAGAACGGCGTTGAATTTTAGCAAGTGGCCACCCCGTCCGCTTTTCCCATCTCTGCAAAATACCCCGTGAGTGTTTGGTGCCTCTCAGCGATGTGGTGCCTGATGAGATGGAAAGGAGTGTTGGGGGGTGAGGAGGAGGAGGAGGAGGTGGGAGGTGGGTTCTGGGTCCTTTCCGGAAATTGGTTTCGAAAGAATGGTGCTGGACGGGTGAAGGGATGGAGGGGATTTCTTTTCTGGCCTGCAAGTCGGAGCAGCTTGATATGATGAAAAAGGGCTTTAAAATAGATGGATAAGCCTTTAGGAACATACGCATTGTGCAAAATTTAGGGAAAGAGCTTTTCGAACTAAGGCATCGGTTTCCTGTCGGCAGCAGTGGAAATTTTTTGGAAAGTTGGTGCCCCTGACGCAGAGTAGAGTGTCGTATTGTGAAATATTCGATGAAAGAAGAATTTAATCGCGTTTACTCCTAGCTGCTATCTTTTACGTTCCTCGATTACTAATACTTTGAGATCTATTATACTAAACTAACGGCCGCGCTTAATGCAGGGGCGGCTAATTTGTCCTTGTCAAAATTCTCGCTTAACTTATGATGATGTAAATACGTCTGTCAAACAAAAAATCGTGATATGCAAGCAAGTAGAATTTAAAAAAATCTTCGCGAATGCAAATAAACAAATAGTCCTGAGTACACATTTAAATGTTTTATCCTTAGCGTCCTTTAAATTTCAAATGTGTCTTATAATAATGAGTTTAAATCCCACTTCCAGATCGGCCACAATTTGGAGTAAGTTCCAACTTTGTCGAATCGTTAATTACTGGTGAAGTCGTTCGATTGCCTTAAGCAGGGTTTCCCAAAGTGGGGTACGCGCACCCCTGGGGGTACTTTTAAAGGGGCTAGGGGGTTACTTGAGTATATTTACGTAATGGCTGAGACATTATGACACTGGACACTGAAAATCGACTTTTTTCATTTTGATGTTGTTATAGAATATATTTTACAATAAATTTGTACATTATGTGTGTGCACATAAAGTATGCAGTAATATATCTTGTTTATAGAAATATTGAATTCATGCATAACAGTAAACTGTAGCCTTATCACTGAGGACGGCGGCTTTCAGTTTGGAAATGTCAGATATGAAGAAACATTTGGAAGGAGAAATTAACAGAGCATTTTCCAGAAACGGTCGATTCTTATAATTGTGTGCGTAATCAATTTGATGCTTATTTTCGGATTCCACATTTAACAGGAAAAGAAGAAAGCCTCATGGACTTTTCTAGAGACGGTGACTTGGAAATAACATTCTCGAAGGTCTCTTTGACTAGTGTAATTCCCGTTGAAATATCAACGGAAGAATTATAGATAGATAGATTGATTATTAACATTTGCATTTAAATATAAAACAATGAGGAAATAGCCTGACCGTCTTATGAAAGCTCATAGCAGTTATAATAACTGCCGCAAGGTGGCAGCACCAATAGATGAGGTGAAATCTTATTCGCAAAGACACAGACGAAAGGACAGAAACTGATCGCTATTATTAGAAATTGCTTTTTTGGCAAAATTTTCAAACGAGTATAGGTAAGTGGCTAAAAAAAGCAATCAAAATACTGATTCCTTTCCCCACAACGTAGATGTGCAAATTTGGATTACCTTCTATTGTATGTTCAATAGATTGATTGAGATCAAATGGATACGCGGCAAAAAAAAAAGGTAATGGAATTGTAGGATCACGACACCAAGTATCTGCCAGATATAGTTATAACATCGCTTGTAAGTGATGACCCACTCTGTAAGTTATACAAATAGGTACCGATACATAGACAACTGTATGTATCATACCCATATCAGCATAAGAAGAGCATGAGCAACAATATCGAATTCACGCGTCTAAACCGTAAACAAATATCGAGATGAAGTGTTTATCGTTGATTTTCGATATTTTTCGATCTACATATCTTCTAGGAACATTGGAGGTATTATGGAACAACTAATATTATTATATCAAACAAGTTAACACACAAGTTTCAAGTATTCAAAAAGTCGACAAAAACAAATTTTCGGTTACTGAGTGAACCAAAATGATCAATTTAACTGAAAAAATCGGTACAATTGTACAAACCTTCTCACATACCAATGCGTCGTTTTTGAAAAATATGAACTATGTAGAATTATTATAAACATCAACTTAAATAACTATACGACATTTGATGAAAATCGTATGAGCCGTTTTTTAGAAAATTCAATTGTTGTTAAAGTTGTCCAAGAATGTACTAGCCTTATATTAATTTTTGAGGAATATGAAGTGTGTAGTATTATGGGCGACGTAAACTCAAGTAACTGTACGAAATATGATCAAAATCGTTGGAGCCGTTTTTGAGAAAATCGAATTGTTGTTAAAATTGTCTAGAATAAACTGCCTTTAATTATTGAGCAATTTCAACCATTTCATCATAGCCTCTATTCTGTATGATAAAATGCCAAATACGAGATTTCATTCATTTTTGCTCTACCGTTTAGGCTCTAGAGCCGCGAACAGACAGACAGACGTCATTGCGAAAACCACTTTTTCGGACTCATTGTCAGATACACCTGAAACGTATATTTCCATCAAAATCTCGAGATCGAATTTTTTCGCGATTACAATACTTCTCAATATACTTCGTATAAGAGTGTCTGATGTGTTTGATGGTATTATGTGCAGAAAATACTAAGTTGCGCCAAGTTCTGCCGAAATTACTTAGTAAATGATTCGTAATCAATTTCGCTAACCATTGATAAAATTCAATCTAATTATTTCTTTCGAAAACGTACGATGGATGAATGGTTCTTAAACGTCCAAGGAGTCGAAAAAAAAACTATGGCCCGTAGAATAGCGATGACCTCCCGAACATGTATGTATTGAGGTTTGGTAGAGTTCCAGGGAAAGGTTCTCTAAGAGTATCTACGATGACAATGCGTACATACGTATATAGTTTTTTTCGGTGCTGCCTTAATTTATATTACTTGTTGATGATCACTGGGAACTCGGAATCTTGGCTGTCATTTAGAGATGAAAAATTCCCACTAGGCGATTTGCGTAACGATTATAGCGTTTTAAGAACTTATATATTGTAGACATAATATTACGTATCTCGATCACACATTACCCTGTTTTCGACGAAATACACCGCAGCTATGCACTACTTCATTAAAAACGTCCAAGAAATATATAAAAATAAAGCATTTTATGTTACACGTGACCCTCCTGTAACTAGAAAGATGCAATCAGAATAAGTGCCCTGCGATGTGAATCCCTGTCACGTGGCCCTAACTTTACATGGTGAAAAGAGGGTTCCATATCCCTTCAGGCAGTTTATTCCCATAATTCCCAAATATTTCTCCGATATATATATATATCACTAATAGAGACTTTGTAAGCTAAAATATAACTCCAAAATGTCTCTTTCCCGTTCAGCAATCTTGAATCCCACGTCCAAAGTCCGACTAAACTGCGTTAATGCGAACCGTAATACGCATTATCCTAAATTTTTATATATTAAAAACGTGTTGTATGGAATCCGTGTTATAGGAGGGCCAGGTGTATTTGGAGAGAGCAAACATGGAAAATAAAGAGAGAGGTAAGGAACGGGTGTTTTTTTCTCCTTACCTGGGCCGCTCTCCGTGTTGTGCATCGCTGCTATCAATGCTGGCTCCACTTTCGTAGCTTTGTCTCTTTCTTCCGCACCGTGACGTCGCAGTAAGGCCTTTTTCTCCCCGTTTCACACGCAAACGTTTTTTTCCCTCGGCGTTTGATCGCGTTTCCCTAAAAGTTTCTTTTTTTCCTCTCCCACTCCCCCTCGAATCCTTAAAACTCTCGTTCACCTCCCTCGTCCTCTGAGGCTGCATGCACAGCGCCAAGACGCTGACCAACCCCGCATCGCTGAAACGAAAAATAAATGCGAATGAATCGGCTGGAAGTGTCGTGTTCACATTGCACGTTAAAGCCATATCCTATTTTTTAAAACGTTTCATAAGAGATCATCGTACTAACATTCGGTAAGTGTACGTCTAAAAAATATTTTCAAAACAGTCATTTATGCATTACTCTAAAATTCCTAAGGGAAAGACAGTTTAAAACATTTGACGTTGCTAAGCTTCGGAATATACGGGGATTTACGGATTTCGAAATCGTCTCACATTTAAGTAATATATGCCGAAAAACAATAAACGCGGTTGAAACTCTCCAATCCAGAAAGTTCGGAAGCGGAGCCGTTCTGAACTATAGAATTTTTCAACCCATGGGTTATTAACATAAAATGACTGTACTGTTACTCTACATAATTTTACTTTTAACGCAACTGTTTGAGTAAATAAAGAATGGGAAGACATAAAATAATATAATGATGTATGTTTCTGAATTAGATTTATAATAGAAATAGATTGGTTTACATTTTTTACGTTGTAACGCTTTAAAAATTCTTTCTTAAGTTGTGGGAACGCAAATAACGAGAAAATAGAAACGCTATCCTCGCTCAAGGATATATTTTAGGATTAGTCACGATTCCGGAACTATTCCAAACCAGCGACGTCTCTGGGCCGCAGAATTTCGGACAAGAGGGGTTCACCTGTATTTATTATTTTTTAAATATCATCAAGGTTTCTCTATTTCCATTTAAATCGAAGCGAACGAAAAGCAGAAAACTAAATTACGTTCAACAAATTCAGCAACAATAATTGCGAAGAAGCGTCGATAATTGCAAAGTCAATGAAGATCCAGCATTTAAAAAACAGCAAAAATGGCGCACTGATTTTCATCTTTTTTCAGAGAAATTTGGAGAAAATATCTTATTTCCCAGGAAAATTGGAGTAGGTACATAAAAATTTTCTTCATTCGATAAGCATGCAACGAAAAATGAATTTACAAAATATAAAGCTGGATATTTTTTTTATTTGAGTTGACAACAAAATTCAAAAGAAAACAAACTCCGCAGGGTCGACAGTTTAATTTAATATAAGTTTAGTATCGATGATGCTGTCTTACCCATCCTTACGGCTTTGTTGGAAAATGTGTGCAAATTAGATTGAAATAGGTAACGATGGAACGGATTGAACGTTAATTAATTAACTTGAATAACATTCTCAACCTTTAAAAATTTTTTCCTTTAGAATAATGTTATTGCATTAGTTAAAGAAATAATTATTCAGATTTGCTTTTGGTATGTCGTTTTGGGAGAACCCTGTAATAAAATTCTTAATCTTTCAGAAGTAATTTTATTTTAATTTTGTTTTTATATGACATAAAACGATGAAATAATTATTCAACTTTGTTTTTAGTTTATCGTTTTGTGATGCCCAGTATATACATATATACACACACAACACACAGGCATTTGTCTTAACCCAAGTGCTCCGCGTGTTTGTCTCCTCCCCTTCCCTTCGTCCTGATCTCCCCCCTTCCCCCCCTCCCCCCTCCCTCGCACCCCAATCTCCTTCCGCCCTTCCAAATTCTCCCACTCCGCAGTCTTTTCAACCTCCGACAGACGCGCGCGCGATGAATGGAGTCATTAGAAAAACCAGACGTTGATTAACGGGGTCACTGATGGAATAGTCGCTGGCCGCTGACCTGTGTCACAGTCGATGCCAAAGGTCACTCGCAGGAAGGGGAAGAGAGAGAGAGGGAAATGAAGCGGGAGATTGGTGATATATATATGTGGGCAGGTATAGGGAGGGATAGGGTGTAGTAGTTAATCGGCACCTGACAGCCAGAACTGCGGAGGTAACGTGTTGCCGGTAATTAGTTACCGCCGGGAAAATACTTCCCATTCAGACGCATGGTATCTGTTCCGATTATTCGCACCAGTAACTTGAGTGAGTGCTGGTAGCGGGACTGTGCAACCTTTTGGTATCGCGGGTGGAAATTAAATTTAAAACCAGTCAACCTCTTTGAGTAATTTGACGGAAACTTGAAACTAATTTCGGCTGCAGTGATTTTTAAAAAATCCAAAGTACAGTTGTGTTTGAAATATTGCGAAAAGTTTAAATAATATATGGATATATTTTCCGATTAAGGTAGTGTTAATAGGGCACAGTCATTTATGATCTTATTCTTATTTTGCGACTTCGATACAGTGATGGATAACTTTCAATTCTAGGGACGCGGATCGAATCCTGCCCGTGGCGTGATTTTGTGTCCGTATATCTTACAGTTATATTAAGCAAATTGCAATAGACTTTTAAAAGAGTTAGATGTAATGAATAAAAACCTACGAAAGGAATTAGCAATAATAATAATTTTTTAATCCCTGATCTGTAGTACCGTCTTCATGCAGTATAATTTCCGCTCAGATACAAAACGCAGAATTTTTTTCAGCCCCGCAATTTTTCTCGCGGACGTAACGTCGTTTTTGAGAGTTTTTTTTGAATGACGGCGTCTTAAAGCGTAGAATGAGACGGGAGAAGAAAATGAAAGCGAAGGAGAAGAATGAGAAACGAGGAGTGAGCGTTGCGGACGAGGAGACGTCTCCGAAATAGCGGGAAAGGAGGTGGGACGAGGCAATTGGAATAGGAAAGAGCAGGAAAAAAAACAAGAGAGATACGTTAGTGGCAAAACTAATTTGCTGTCCGATTCGATGGAAATTCTCGGAAGTCACTTTCACTCGTCGTTTTCTTCCTTCTTTTTTTTTTTGGTTCAGTCGGATTTCGGACAAATCTGTTGTGTGGCAGTTTTGGCGACTACGGGATGATTAAGTTGTCCATGTATACGTTTAGATTCTAGTATGTATATGATTTTAAATGTAACTGTGCATCATTTTAGTTCTTAACATTTTCTTTTTTATTTTCCGTTTAATTATATAATATGTTTTGGTTTACCAACAGTTTTATGTCTGTAAAATCCATCTTAAATGACAATTGATTAGGTGCAGATAAAACTTAATTAATCTCGTTTACTACGTATATGGTTAATATATATATATATATATATATATATATGTACACACAAACACTAGGGGGCAAGCCCCCTGCTCGCCAACCCCCTCCCCCCCTCCCCCCTCCCTTTCCTTCGTTCCTACCATGTACCTATTGGATTTCGATTAGTTTAACGGGAGTATGTTTTGAATATGAGTTTAATGAATATATTTTATAAGAGATGTATGTTTGGTTTTTAGTAACAAATTAAGAAAATTAGTTTAACAACTCGATGAAAAATAAATTTTAGAGGGCTGAATTTTCCGGAGATTAAAAATGTCTTAGGTATAGAGAGTTAAAGAGAGAGAGAGAGAGAGAGAGAGAGAGAGAGAGAGAGAGAGAGAGAGAGAGAGAGAGAGAGAGACAACCAGAAATAGGATTTTAGTAATATAGATAAAAAAATAAAAATAACATGATTACTGCGTTCGATTTATTTGCATTAAATTTATATATTCGGTCATTTCGAGCAAGTTTTAATCTTATTTTTTATCTTTAAGCCTTTATTTAAGTGCATATGCACGGAAATTACCGAGGACAACAATTGAAATGTTAAAAAAATTACCAAAACTCGAGTATAAATTCAAAATATGAGCGAATTCGAATGAGATTGAGTATTCGACGGTAAGAATAAGAATTCACACTCATTTTGGCGTGTTTTAGCGCAAATTTCGTGTCGATAACTTAATTTTAAAATATTTTAAAGAGTAAAAGAATGAAAGTCTTCAATCCAAAAAGGTGATTTTTACGTGTTATCTTAAGAGAAATGACATTCATCCTCTGGAGTCGAACCCGTGACTTTTTGCAAAATTTCTTTTAGTCATCACATAAAGATTCATCAACACTGAAATCCTGAGAAATTTCTGGTTTCTAAGTTTATTTCTAATCGAGTTATTCACAAAATTAGAGCGTTACGCATGACCATGATGATGGTGACCATTACGATTTTATAATATAGAGAGATATACACACATATGGTATTATTATCAAGGAGGGAGCGGGAGAAGATGAAAGAGAAGAGGGAAAATGGTAGAGAGAAGGAGTGGAAAATTCTGCATTCATCTACATAATACCATGCAAGTCACATTATTGGTGGATGGCAGGGGGTGCAATGCGCCAAGATTCCCTAGCTCACCCTCCTTATCCCTTTCTATTACGTTTCCTTATCGTCCCGGGGAAAACGATCCTCTGTATCGCTTCTTCCTACGACAGCAGTTGTAAGATATGATTATAATAAGTTTTTACTTTTCAAGTATTTTTGTCTTTCTATTTAAAACCCATTCAAAAAATACATAAATGCATGAAATGCGATTTCCCGTCAATTTTTAAGGGCTTTTAAGCTACTATGAATTTGTTATTTTATCCTCGAGTATGCCTTTTACTTATCTATTTACTGTTCACTTCACAAGTTATTTAGCGACTATATAACACATCTACATGCGATAAAATAAATGTACATAATCATATTCTCACTAGGGAATCAATTGTTTCATTTGAACCGCAATAGTGATTTTATTAAAAATTCTACCCATAAATATTTCCTATTGATCTGAGTTATGTTTTCACTAGAGGATACGATTTCGCAAAATTTCGGCCATCAGTTGAGATACGGAAAACCCACGCAACTGACAATGAGATTTAAAAGAATTAGACGAAGGCATTTCCCAATCTCTGTGTCTCGGAATGCGTTAACTTCTCCCGAACTTCAAGTGTCAGATGGGTTTTTTTTTGTTTTAAGGGGCCGAGAAATTTTATAATACTAAGATACGCGAGGTAATACCGTTAAGAGATTAGTTGATAGCTTTTAATAATAATAATAATAATTTATTAAACACAAATAGGATATCCTCAATTACATGTGTTATAATAAAAAAAAGTATAAATATAAACATAAGTAGAACAAGACAAATCAAAAAACTACACACATTCGTACAAAAATACACACACAGTCATAACACTTCAGAATGTTCTCAGTGTGTTCTGCACGTCTCCTGAATACAGGAAGGGAGTCTTCGTATATGTCCATAGTACTGCTTTTAGCATTCGCCTCGTTGTATGTCCGAATTGCTCTGGGAATGGCTGAGTGTTTGTAGACATTCACTCTGGAGGATGGCTCGTAAAAAAGTGGCGTGTGACGGGATCTACGAAGGGGGGCGTTGAGGCCAATTAGTGCCACTAGTTCTTTGGAATCAATGACTCCGTTCACAATATTTCGTAGGTAAATAATATCCGAGATCATTCGCCTATTACACAAGGGGCTAAGTTTGAAGTCCTTACAAAGGGAAAGCACTTTCCTGTAAATTATATTAACATTTTCAATGGCATCTATATTAACATTTAGGGCATTATTCCAAATAATACTTGCGTCTTCCAGCACTGGTCTCACTAGTGCGCAGTATGAGCTAATAATGGTGGGGAGGGAGAAATGTTTGATGGAATTCCGTTTAATAAAACCCAGGAGTCTGAATGCTCTTGAACCAATGGACGTATCTAACCTTGTGAGTTTTATTAGCGCGAGAAACCACATCAAACTGTATGGGAATGATATCGTGGAAAAGGAATTAAACTGATTCGAGGAAATGAAACATAAGTCTACGAATATGAACACTAACGTAATAAAGTTCATTAAAAAACTCTTAATAGTTTTTAATGAACTTTATTACGTTAGTATATATATATATATGGAGAATTTAGAATGAGAGAAGGCGGAGAGACCACCATGTAGTTAGCGGGGAAAACGTGACGCACTTGGGCGAGGAACTTAAGACTCTTTGAGAGAAGGCGACGACGAAAATGAGATTGAATGAATTCGCGTAGGAGGAAGAAGAAGTGTATGTAGACGGAGAGATTAAGAGAGAGAGAGAGAGAGAGGAGGGGGAGGTCCGCCATGCGAGTAATGCAAGGGGGAGGGGGTAGAGCTGGAGAGGTAGGGAACTAGAGCTACTAGGGACCTTTGCCACATTTATCAAGTCACGTGGAAGTATAGTGTAGGGTGATGTCCTGATTGCCACCACCAGTTCTCTCCCCCTCCATCTCCCTCTCTCTCTCTCAAGAGTCTGCGGGTTTTGCTCGGAGTCAACTTGCGGGTATATAAGGGTGGGAAGTGGAGGTAGGGGGAGGGGGAGGGAGAAAGGGAGGGGGAGGGAGGGAGTGGGAGGGAGGGAGAGGGAGGAAGGGAAGGGATGGGATGGGTAATACGCCTCGTTTGGCGTGAGCCACGCCGAAACCTCACTCCTCCCTCCTCCCCTCCACCTCTCATTCACTCACTCCCTCTCTCTCTCTCTCTTTTCATCTCTTTCTCACCCTTTTCATCCCTATCCCTCCTCTCTCTCTCTCCATACATCTACTCACTCTCCTCTTTCTGTCCTCATTTTCTTTTTTCACTCGACATCTCCGTGCTGTTTTATGCTATGTATCTAATCCTCTCTCGACACTTCCGTTATCTGTGCTTTTCTCTATTTTCTAAGCCTTTCTACCCTTTCTCTTTTACCTGTCATTCTTCTCTTTTGCTTCCCCCCTCCTCCTCCTCATCTTACTCTCCTTCCCCCCCTCTCTCTCCTTTTTACCCCTATCTCTCCTTACATCTGCCGGGAACATCCTTTGTGCTCCATCTCCCTATTTCTACCCTCTCAACTTCTCTCTCTCTCCTTCATATCTCATCATTGTCCTTGCCCTCTTTTCTTTGCTTCCTTCCCTCTCTCTCTCTCCCTCTCTCTCTCTCTCTCTCCCTCTCTCTCCCTATCTCCTATCTTTTACCTCTTTCCAGTCCTCTCTCTTCCATCCCTAACCTGCTTCTGGTTAACTTCAATTCTGCAAGGGCTTGCTGCTTCGTTAGCGTGGCATGCACCCTTTCTTAATCCGCGCTATTAGCTTCATTGTGGGGGAGTCCCCTATTTTTTTCTGCCCGCGGTGTGGCTTCGTAGGGAGGGCTATATATATATATATATGTAGGGAGGGCTATATATATATATATATATGTATGTATGTATGTGTGTGTGTGTGTGTGTGTCGGGTCTATTTGCCGTGTTTCCTTATTTGGAGGCCAAGTCAGGAGGAGGGGTATTTCCTTTTTTTCTAGCGGGAGATAATAACGAAGGTATTTTTTTACACGAGGTGGGTTTTTTTATCGCTTGTTTCATTCTTCTCTCATTAACTCCGGAAAAGGGCTTTTATGCCCTTTACTTAAAAGGTCAGCAGCGGCGAAACTTCTATAACTCGAATTTCGGAAGACAGAGATTTGACTGCATTACATGAATCCAAGCAGTCAATATTTAAAGATGTTTTTCCAAAAAAATGCTCGAGTTAAACAAAATTGAATTCTGCAATACCTTGTAATAATATTTTATCATAGTTATTAGTATTAATCCGTTATCATTTTAGAAAACAACGAAATAATTTTGCTCTAGCGTGGGCCGCACGATCCATCAATAGAATATCGCTTTTGTATAAATTATTCGTGATAAAATTATTGCATTGCAATTTTGATTATTCCTTATGAAATGCAATATTCAGATCTGAGCAGTTATAGCTACTGAAAGAAAATAGAGCTGTGAAAGATCAATATAAAGTCTTTTATAGGTTGAAATTTCCATTTCATATTAACGGAAATTTATTTATATTTTCACGGTAAGGAGAACGTTATATATAATTGAACCAATGAATGTTTTCCTTATAATTTCGAAGAAACTTTTAAACATCGCCGATAAGTTTGATGAACAAGATAAAAAACTTCAAGATCATTGAAATAGACTTTCAGAATTTCCAGCCACGCCTTAGAATTCGATTCAGTGTTGGATTTGGTATATTTATCTACTTAACTCTCTACCTCGGGAGGTGGAAAACTAAACGGGATCATTACGAACACGAACCGTGAAATATACAGATAATTTAATGTTTGCAGGTTAAAATTATGCGCGATAAACCTTTACTGGTGAAGTTATAACGCTAGAATATTATTATTGATCTTAACTAATGAGGGCTTACGCATTATCCAATTTGAACTCTACTGCACTGCCAAAGTACCTGCAACCAGCTCATATAAATCGTGCACAATCCTGCGCGATCCAATGGTATATAATCTAATAGATGTGCCATTTGAGACATGGCGAAACAGCCGATGGAAACCGGATCTAGTGGGTTCTTTCCGGTTACATCTCCTAAAAAGGAGAGATTTGTACAAATTTTCTTTCGTTTTAAAAGAATGTCTTCTGTGGATGCACAGGAGTTGGAAATCCTTCGTTCCACATCCTCTCGAAGTGACCTCACGTTCCGAGAGGAGAACGTCGAGAAAAGGAAAGTTCGAATTCGAATTAAGAAAGCTCATTTTTTCCCCTTCTTACCCCAAAAACTTTTACCCTCTTTATGATCTAAAGGGGAGGGAGAAAGGAAAAGGAGAGGGTTTGGAATGGGTAAGGCGGGTTAAAAAAAAAATGAATCGAGATTGGAGGAGAAGAGGGGAAGGAGGTAGGAGTATGGCGGGGTAATTGGCAGTCGAATGGGGCGGAGCGAGTGGAGAATGGGGGAGATCCTAGAGTCGTCTACGTTAAGCAGATGAGGCGTGTCGGGAATCGAGATGAAGGAGACTTCTTTTGAGTCAGGGAAAGAGAAGGATTGAGGGGGAGAAAAGGAGTGGGTGTTTCTTCAACTGTTATAGGGGTTAAGAATGGAAGAAAATTATCTTGGTTATAGATTTATCCCCTTCTACGAGAGTAGAATTTTTTTAAATCAAAAGACTGAAAAAATGGCCGCAAATGTAAAAATTCATAAATCTCTGGATTATTGAATTGCCTACGCAATTTTTAATCTTGTGAAATTCTGCCTTTATCCTTTCTCTAGAAAAAGGAAATATTTTTCCGAGTTCATCTCGCAGTTTATGCTTTTTATACCCAAATTTCTTGTTAATTAGGAAATCAAGCACCGAATGTAAGTTTTCGGTGATATTATATCTAAATTTAGTAAATAACCGCTTGTTAGACCCGACGAAAGCAACTCCGATTGGCTAAACGAGTGGGAAAACCGAAACCGTCGCAGAAACGCAGCGATATCGCCAAAATTAAAGCGCTCCGGGATCACGCCTCCTCCACCTCCTTCCTCCCTCGTTGCTTCAAATTAACCCTAAAATCCGTGTCTAGAGCCTGGCGCCATTTTGGAGCCGACACACAATGCGGGGCTAACAAGCTACCCGTTTCTCACGCTAGGCTAGCCGCCGCGTAGTTAGCGAGGGATCGAGTAGGCTGCGTAAGCGAACCTTAGCTAGTTGTCGGGCGGGAGGGAGAGGGACGGAGGGAGAGATCAGGGAGGGAGGGAGAAGCAGGTATAAAGGGAGGGAGTGAAAGAGAGAGGGGAGGAGAGAGAGAGGGAAGGAGAGAGAGAGGAGGAGAGAGAGGGAGGGAGAAGGCAGAGGGTATAAAGTGTGAGGGGGAGAAGTAGGGAGGTGGGAGAGGACGGAAGAGATAGTAAAGATAGGGTAATAGAATAAAGGAGAGAGGTAGGGAGAGAGAGGAAATATGGAGATAGGGAGAGATTAAGAGAGAGAAAAAATGATGAAGACACAGGGAAGTATAAAGAATAATTAGAAAATAGGGAGAATGAGGAAAAATTAGAGAGAGAGAGAGAGAGAGGACAAAGACTAGAGGAGAGGGAAAGTTGAAGGATTTGGAGAAAAGAAAAGGTGAGAGGAGAAGAAGAAAGGACAAAGGAAAGAAGAGGGATAATAGAGAATGAAAGGGAAAGCGAGAGAGAGAGATGGATTTCGAGGAAGGACGTGCTGAGAAGACAACTGATTCGTGAGAGTTGGGGATAAAGAACAGAGAGAGAGAGAGAAAGAGGGAGAGAAAAGACATGGAAAGCGAAGGAAGGCAGAGAAATTAGACGCAAAAGCGAAAGAGTAACAGCAGCAGAAGAGACGACTAAAGGATTTCAGGGAACCGGTGATAGCTGAGGGGGAAGGGAGGGGAGGGGGAAAGGTTTAAAGCTTGAAATGGCGAAGACAAAGGGGAGAGAGGAAGCCAGGATACAATTAAACGAAGAAAAGCCTCTATTTTGTGGAAATTGATGAGAGAAAATAAGGTTCGTAAGTCAGAAACAAAAGGTGGCGGAAAATTCCCCGATCTGAGAGAAAGGAGAACTTTCGAGAGGACAGAACGACGGTGGCGATGACAAAAGCGCGCGGCGAACGCACAGGGAAGTGGGAATGAAGATGAAGCAAAAGGTAAAAATGGAAGCTTAAAGAGAGATGGATGAAATAGTATTTTAATCTTTATACCTCTCTGTGTGTTGAGAGCAAGAACGTTATGATATGTCGCCCTAAATATTGAATCGGTTGGGCACATTTATCCGATTATATTGGTTTAGGAGTATTTAGATGTAATACTTAGCAAATATAATCAGTATTACAAATCTAAAAAATCGGTAGAACATACATTGTACAAACTTTCTCATATACTAATGCGTCGTTTAGTTATCTTTAGAAAATGAAAATCGTATGAGCCTGTTTTTAGAAAAACCAATTTTTGTTAAAGTTGCCCAAGAATAAACTAGCCTTATATTAATTCATTGAGAAAAATGAAATAGGTAGTATTATTGTAGATGTGTACTCATGTCACTGTACAAAATTTGATCAAAATCGTTAGAGCCGTTTCTGAGAAAATCGAATTGTTGTTAAAGTTGCCTAGAATAAACTAGCCTTATATTCATTTTTTGAGAAATATGAACTATACAGTATTATTGAAGACGTAAACTCAAGTAACTGTACGAAATTTGATCAAAATCGGTAGAGCCGTTATTGAGAAAATCGTATTGTTGTTAAAAATGCGTAGAATAAACTACTCTTAATTATTAATCAATGTCAACCATTTCTACCTATACTCTGCTCAGTACGATAACATGCCTAAGTACGAGATTTCATTCATTTTCGCTCTACCGTCTAGGCTCCAGCGCCAGTGACAGACAGACAGACGGACGGACAGACAGACGGCATTGCGAAAACTACTTTTTCGGATTCAGCGACACCTAAAACGCGTATTTCCGTAAAAATCTCGAATTTTTTCGCGAAAACAATACTTTCTCGATACTTCGTATGAGAAAGTAAAAAGTACATTTAGGTATTGAGTGAGTTTACTTATTCCCTGATTTATGGAAATCTTAATATGCTCAATCAATTGCCGCGTTATTATTATTATTATTTTTTTTTTCTTCTCGAAAAGAGATTTGCCATTTATATTTTAACAATAGTGGAAAGCGGAACAGCAAGTCGGAGTGAATGGAATTTTCAAATTCGTTCTGTTTTATTTGAATTTCGAAAGTTTACATTGAAAGCGTGTCATTAACGAGATTCACGTAAAAGTTCATTAAGGGACATACGTATGTTATAATTGGCCAATATGGACGAAAATAAATTTTGAGGAACGGATTTTATTTTATGTTTCCCATACCTGGTGTCATGAGAAACACTCGAGTGGTTCGATAGGGAAAATAATGGTGACGGACAGACGGGACGTATAGACATGACCTCGGCTCTATGCGTTCCTCAAGCGCAATCTATCCTGAGGAACGCACGTAGAAACCACAGGTTTCGATTTAGAATACTTACAAAAAAAGACTATGATTCAGCTATAATTAGCTTAAAGCAACAAAAGCCATATTAGCCGTGGCGCGTGTCTAAGCTGGCCGAATTAACAGATGCAAATGCTTCTGCGGGCCGCATCACACCTAATTAACAAGATGAAATGTAGGAAAATAGATTAATTATGCATGAGCACATATGACTTAACGTACATGTCAAATTTGAGGAGTAAAATTCTGAACTTGACTAGGGATGAAACGCAGGTCTCCCACTTTCCTGGCGGGAATTTTAACCAACTAAGCTAACAACCCAGTCTAATTCTCCTTTCTCCAATCATATTGGGTTGGTAGCTTAGTTTGATAAAACACATTCTCTGGAGGTCGGAGACCCGGCTTCGTTTCCCGGCCATGCTCAGTGTTTTTCTCCTCAAAATTGACGTTCACATCTTAAATTAATTGCGGGATTGTGAGGGTGTCCATAAGCGAAAATTCAATGATATTTAGCGCCATGACTTCAGTAGAAAAGGTCTTCCGGCCGTAATTTTAACAGAAAAATATGAAATCATCTACTATATATATATCGAATTACACGGTTTATTTTCATAATGGCATCGCGAGCCCAATAAAATGCCCTTATAAGCCTGATGTGGCCCTAGGCCCGTATTTTTTCCAATCCTTGCTCAAAGCGTTTAAACTCATCTGTAAACAACATTTTTACATATTCCGGTATACACAGCTTTCTCGTAACCACAATTCCACAAACGATGGTACTAAGTAATTCAATAGATCGCGCCTGCGGTGGGATTCGAACCCGCGACCATGCTGGCGGCGATGCATCGACTCTGTTCCAATTAGGGGAAGGAAACAGATACAGTACATCGGAGGTGGATAATATGAGGAGGAATGGGAATAACCCACAGAAAAGGAGAGAGATAGAGAGAGAGAAAGAGAGGGAGAGAGGAAATTAAAACCGAGAGGTACTGTTGAGCAAAGCGAGAAGATAAGACGTCAGGGTCGACGCGTATAACAGATTGCAGGGATTGGATGAGGGAGTAAATATGGAAAGAGAGAACGGAGGAAAGATGGAAGCTAGGAAAGACAAAGATTAAAAAAATCGGTACAACATACATTGTACAAACTTTCTCATATACTAATGCTTCGTTTAGTTATCTTTAGAAAATGAAAATCGTATGAGCCTGTTTTTAGAAAATCCAATTTTTGTTAAAGTTTCCCAAGAATAAACTAGCCTTATATTCATTCATTGAGAAAAATGAAAAACGTAGTATTATTGTAGATGTATACTCAAGTAACTGTACGAAATTTGATCAAAATCGTTACAACCGTTTTTGAGAAAATCGAATTGTTGTTAAAGTTGCCTAGAATAAACTAGCCTTATATTCATTTTTGAGAAATATGAATTATACAGTATTATTGAAGACGTAAACTCAAGTAAGTGTACGAAATTTGATCAAAATCGTTAGAGCCGTTTTTGAGAACATCGAAATGTTGTTAAAAATGCGTAGAATAAACTACTCTTAATTATTGAGCAATGTCAACCATTTCTTCATATACTCTGCTCAGTATGATAAAATGCCTAAGTACCAGATTTCATTCATTTTCGCTCTACCGTCTAGGCTACAGAGTCAGTAGCAGGCAGACAGACAGACGGCATTGCGAAAACCACTTTTTCGAATTCAGCGACACCTAAAACGTATATTTCCGTAAAAATCTCGAGGTCGAATTTTTTCGCGAAAACCATACTTTCTCAATATACTCCGTATATGAGAAAGTAAAAAGGAAAATAAAATTGGATGTCACGGGAGATAAGACAAATCTGCGGAAGATGGAGAGGAGAACGCGAAAGAAGAAACAGACGACGAAGGAGAGGGTGATAAAGGAGACGGATAAAGAGTAGATGGAGGATGGGAGTGAGACGGAAGGTAGGTAGGTAGGGAGGAATGGATTCGCTGGGGTGAACGTGGAGGGAGAAGAGAGGGAGGTTGGGTGGAGAGAGAGAGAGAGGGAGGGAGGGAGGAGGAGGAGGAAATCCCCCCTCCCCCCACCGTACTATGCGGGCTCGTTACTCCCGAAGCTCCGGGGCCCGGAAATAAGCTGTCCTGGACACCCGGATTAATCAGTGACAATAGCACTCAATCAACCAAGCATACACTAATTTACCGACCGCCGGGTAACGAGGCGGGCACAATTCGGCTAATTATCCAGACTTTGCTCTAAAGGAGAGGGAGAGAGAGAGAGGGAGAAGAAAGGAGAGAAGAGGAGAGAGAGGAATGGAGAGAGAGAGAGAGAGGAAATGAGAGAAGAGAGGGAGCAAAAGTGAGGCGAAAAGGAGAGGAAAGGAACGGAATAAAGCAAACGTTAAGGCAATAGAGAAAGGTTTGAGAGTACGGACAAGAAAGGAAAGCAGAAAAAAAGAAAATAACGGGATGGGAATAGAAGCTATAAAAGAACAGAAGTGACGCTAAAACGGATTAAGAGAAGAACAGGGGTGGGAAGAACGGAACGCGATGAAATCGGAGATGGAACAAGAGTGGGAATGCGTCGGAAACGAGAGAAGAACGAGAAAGTGACGGAAAAAGGAACTAAACAGGACGGTAAAAAAAGGAACGAAAAGAGGAAAGAAAAAGGAACGAAAAAAGGAACGAAAAAAAGGAACGAACAAAAGGAACGGAATAAGAACGGGGGCTGAAATTGATAGGGAATGGGAGAAGAAAGTTTAAAGGGATGTGTGCTGACAAACGAAATGTAAGAGGAACAGAAGAGAGAAAGAGAGAGAGAGAGATAGGGAGGCAGAGGAAGTTGTCAAAATGAGGGAAGGATAATTGCATGTCTGAACGAGAGGGAGAAGAGGGAATGGAGGAAGGATACGTGGAGGTCGCAGGGGGATTGTAAGGTAAATATAATCCGGGAGGGACGAAGATTGTGAAGCAGAGAGAGAGAGAGGGACGCAGTTTAAAGTCTCTGATGGAATTATTTCCAAGAGAATTTCATTGACGCCAGTACTCTTTGGGTGTTAAGTTCAGGTGCATTTCAAGTACAGCGCCATAACACGCTTGTTAGTCTTCAATTTAAATTGATAAATACCGTCGCCCTGGAAGAGGATGGGAGGAAAAATTAATTTGGCCGCTAAAAAAATTCTGGCAACAACGAGTTTAATTTAGATTTACATAATTCCGTCGCTTAACGATGAAACTGGACCATTAGTTTCTCATGCCGTGTACATTGGCGCTTTCTTGTTATTGTCGATAATTAAAAAAAAGATGGAAGCGTCGCTCTTTTTTTTAAAATTAAAAGTCGATGATGAATATTTAAATTATATTTCGAGTAAAAATTACTTGGAACATATATTTTTCCCCAATTTGCAATTTTATTATTTCGCCGAAGCGCGTTAAATTGGAATGGGAATTGACAATCAATTGCGGACTTCTCTAGGAGCCCATTAACAACAACTCGATTAATTCGCAAAAAAAATCATTTCGAATTCGTAATTTAAATAATTGACAGAGTGAAAAACCTCGATAGGTGTAATTGCGTAAACGATAAAAACACGTTAATAACGTCCAATTAACGTTTTCTATCTCCTGGTGTGTCCTTTGTCGGCTTTTAACAATTTTAAATTTATCTAAAGCCATTCTCTTAATATTCTCATAGCGCGCAAAAACATAATGGTAGAAAAAATAACGTTTAGCAAAATTTCACTAATAATCATTACGAACTTATGAAAAATAGTTCTTTTTATTCGAAGCAAAAATATTACAGCGAGAATTGTATGTTCTTTTCCGAATGTTAGCAATATAAATTTATTTAAACCAAGCATGCCAAATTCGAAGAAGCAACAGGGCCGCACTGAAGCGATGGATGTTATAAGAAGGCCGCATTAGGATTGCAGTTGTTTAATGAGGGCCAAAATAGACTTTATCTAGAAGGTTGGTAACCTTTTTTTGCTATTAAAAACAGTGATTTAGAAGCCGCCTTCTACTGTATTTTGTATTGTAGAAAGAAATACTGTGTCCTTTTCACAAAAATAAAGTATTTGAATAAAATATCGAATTATTTAGTTGAGAGAGAAATTGGCATTCGGGCCGCAGTAGGTAAGGCAGAGAAAGAGAGCCACCAGTTTGACATGCCTGATCTAAATCCTTAATCTTCGTGATTTTCATAGCACGCTATAGTAAAATGTTTGAAAAATTTAAAGTTTTCCTAAATTTGTCAATGATTGTTTTGAACGGATGATCAAATGGTTAATAAAACCAAAAATAGACGAGAAAAAACATTTTATTCTGTCGAAAAAGAAAGAGAGAGAGAGAAAAAAAACCTCGTCATTGAATGGGATCCAGTCGACAATCAAACTCGGGTCGCGCGGAGGGCGCGCGTAGAGCAGTAAAATTTTTAAAAAAATAACCGAAGCGCGATATTCGCAACGTCCCTCTCGTCTCCGCCAATTAGGCGTCCAGAACAGGAGGGGGGGGGGGGGGGGGGGGGGAAGATATGGACGGAAACGTAGCCCTCAGTCATCGTCCAATTTTCCCCCGTTCGAGAGCTAATCAATCGCATTTGCCACAAGATTGCCTCTCGTCGCTAAAAGGGCGGTCGTAAAAGAGGGTTGGAATCGAAAATAGAAGACGTAATGCGATATGATCTCTCTCTCTTCAGTTGTTTGTGGAGGATGGAAAGAAGCCGAATGGAACAGGGAAAGACGAGAGAGAGAGAGAGAGAAAGGAAAGAGGAAGAGGAGAGGGATTGATTTCTCCGGAGCTTAATTATAACCGAATCTTCCCCCATAAACCCCGCGTGGTTTCCAACGTCCCATTAACCAATGGGAGAAAACCCACGCGCATACGTGTAACCTGAAATGTAGTGGGATGGAAAAGAGGAGAGAGATGGGAATAAAGAATATTATGGGATAGACAGGGCGATGGAAGTGGTCGGGAGAGTGGAAAGAGATCTGCAGGGGACGAGTGCAGTGGGATGAAATGGGGATATGAAGAATTTTGGATTGGTAAATGGGATCGAGAAAGACATTTAGTTGGAGGTGAGTGGGGGGGAAAAGAGAGAGAGAAAAAGGGGCGAGGAGAGAGGATATGGAGAAAGAAGAGAAAGAAATGGGTGAAGGAGAAGGAGATATAGAGAAGGGAGAGAAAGAAAAGGGAAAGGAGAAAGACGGAGAAAGACGGAGAAAGAACAAATCGGTACAACATATATTGTACAAACTTTCTCAGGAGAGAGAGAGAGACAGGAGACAGAGAATGAAGAAAAAGAAATGGGAGAAAAGAGAGGATGGAGGGATGAGAGGAGAGAGAGTGAGAAGAGAGAAAGGGAAGATAGAGAATGGATGGGGAGAAAGAGGAAGAGAGATAGAAAGGGGCGTGGAGGAGGAAGGAGATGGAGAAAGAAAAAAGGAAATGAGAAAAAAGGAGGAGATAGAGGGGATGGAGAGATGAGGAGAGAGAGAGAGACAGAGAGAAGAAAGAGAGAAAGGGGAAAAAGAGGGGAAAGAGAGCGAAAGGAGTGAGAGAGAGAGAGGAGATGGAGAAAATAGATAGAGATGGGGGAGAGAGGAAGAAGAGAGAAAGGAGCGAGGAGAGAGAGAGAAAGGAGATGGAGAAAGAAGAAAAAGAAAGGAGAGGGAGATAGAGAGGATGGAGAGATGAGGGGAGAGTAGAAAGAGAGATGAGGGGGAGAGTAGAAAGAGAGAAAAGGGGAAGACAGACAGACAAACGACTTTATTTAGGGCGAAATTGATACTACATATTCCCTTCTTACATATACGTTATGAATTACAAATGACAACAAAAATAGTAACACATACAAACAGAAGACAAATACCTGACACTAAACAAATGAAAAAACGCGGTTAAGAGATTGAAATACAAATTCGGAAACTTCGAAAAAGAGAAGACTAAGTATTTGTGGTAAAAACCTAGGAAGGAAGAGAGAGGGAATGGGGGGAGAGATGGGGAGAAAGAGGAAGGGGCGAGGAGAGAGATAAGAGGTGGATAATGAAGAAAAAGAAATGAGAGAAAGGATAGGTAGATATAGTGGATGGAGTGATGACAGGAGAGAGATGTCGAGAGAGAGAGGAGATGTCGAGAGAGATGGCGAGAGAGAGAGGAGATGTCGAGAGAAAGAAGAGGAAGACGGAAATGAAGTGAAATGAGTGAGAGACAGGGGAGAGAGAGATAGAGATGGGAAAGAGAGAGAAGAGAGGGAGATGGGGAGAAAGGGGAAGGAGAGAGAGGGGAAGGAGAGATGTGAAGGAGAAAGTGAAGAGGGGGGAGGTAGATGGGAGAAAGGAGAAAGATGGAAAGGAGAGAGTTGGGAAGGAGCTATGGTAGGGAAATAGAATGGAGAGATAGAGAGAGAGAAAGAGAAGCAGTATCAAATACATAATATAAGTACGAGAAAGAGGTTTAGTTCCCGGTTAAAGCAAAATGGAGTCATAAAGGCAATTTAAAAGGGGCGAAATTTATAAAAAGTCAACAGCTGCGTGGAAATGTCGGGGAACAGAACGCGAGGGGGGGGGGGGGGGGGGGCAGAGAGGAACGAATTACAAAAGCTAAACGCGATGCGATGAATAAAACTGAGAATAATGGAGGAAACCGACAGAGAGACGCACAAAAAAAGGGGGACGCGATCGGAAAACAAGAGAAGGACGAAACTGTCTGTAAAGGGGTATGGAGACAAGGACTGATATTTCATCCGTTCGCAGTGGGGTTAATATCGCTCAGTTTGGAGTGAAAAACGCACGGACATCGCATCAATCTTCGAGGTTTTTTAAAAAAAATATTGTTATTTTCGTGGCAGTTATAATTTTCAAATTCACCTGCGCGATGTTCTAATTTATATAGCGATTCCCCTCGAATGACGATCATCCATTCTCTCTATAATTGCCGTCCATACGGACTCGCTTATTAATTTTAGTCACCGTGAACATATGCGCGTAATGTTTTAGTTCATAAAAAAAATCGCGTGTTGATTTTTAACGGTAAACAGAAGAATGACGAATATCGCTCGCGATAGTTTTGATGTCGACGCTTTTTTTTTCGAGAGGGCATAATTAAGCGCGATGTTTGTGTTAGATCGCGTAACATTGGCGAATCCACAGCCTAAAAAAGTAATAACTCGTTTGCGCGTAGTAAGCGATAAGGAAATAAATTTTTTAAAAAATGTATGGAAATTTTTACTCGCGACGTCGTCGATTTGAAATAGAGAGAGACAGAGAGAGAAAAATAAAAACAGACGAAAGAAAATAATTGTCCAATTAACGACGAAAATGTCAACGAATGGATTTGTCGATTTATTCTTTTTCAAATAATAAAAACTTTTAAAAAATGGAGCGCTCTTGATATTCGTTATTTTGGCGGGTATGGGCGTTAATTACGCGCGATGAAATAATACGTATATGGCCTACTTTCTGATTATTCGCAAATTCTTTTATTTTTTTGGTTTATTATGATCGATTAAATAAAGGAACCGTACGATTAATTTTGATGCTTTTTTTACGCCGTGAATTTTCATATTATCCAATACTTAGCTTCCTTTATAATAAAAAAAAATTTCCCTGTTCCTCAAGAATCTAGATACGTTTCAAATTTATATCTTGTCTCCACCACTATATTTTAGTAAGTCTGTCTGTCTGTTCCTGTATGCATTTCTCAAGTACCATGTATCATCTAGAATTAATATAGGATTTTAATAACATTTCTCCGGGCAACGCCGAGTATTTCTGCTAGTACTCTCTCTCTCTCTATATATATACCTATATATATACCTATATATATATATACATATATAGTATATATATACTAGCTGAAAGTACTCGGCGATGCCCGGGTTATGCCAGACGTATTTGGCGAATAAAATTATGTATTATATGGTAATACAATCATTTCTCCCTTTGCGCACCTCAAAACGTGTATTTCCGTTGAAATCTCGATATCGATTTTTTTCATGAAAACAATACTTTCTCTATACTACGTATATTGTAGAAAGTAAAAACTAATTCTGAGATGTCTCTGATACCTATGAATTGGGCCGGGAAGGTCCATGGAGGTCCGGAGAGAACGTGAGCATACGTGAGAGTAATAGGATTTCGAGTTTAACAATGTAACCTGTTGGCAAGGCAACTTCACGTTAAAAACGCTAAATTTCGTCTAAATATGATGTTAAAACGTTAAATTCGAAAGATTTATATTCGAAAGCGATAAAAGACGATAAGAATAAGAAACTGCATGTATTTTCCAAGTCCGAAATTCGTAGGTCAAATATGTGAATTTTCATAAGCAAAATAAAATAAGATTGCAGGTCGAAATATCGATTTTTCCATGTTATCTTATGAGGAATGGAAATCATTCCCGGGAATCGAACCCGGGTCGATTTTGGAATTTCTTTTCGTAAATGGCTTCTACTTTAAGATCCGAACATTCCTACCAAATGTCAATCTTCTAGCTACTAGGAAAGTTTATTGAAAATAGCATTACAGACAGGGCCGGCTCTATAAATTGTGGGGCCTAATTAGAAAACTTTTGGCAGGGGCCCCTACCTCTAAAAGGCGTAGTTTGAAAAAAAAAAGAATTGGGAGGGGCACAGCAAGCGAGGTCCAAAGGACCGAAGCAACGAGGCCTAAAAGGCCGAGCCAGGGGGTGGGGATCCGGGGTGGATTCCAGGGCCGCGGGACCCGATTGGGTCCAATAGGTACAATTGGCCTAAGGCCGGCCCTGATTACAGAGTTCCGATTTCCCACCGACGACGACGACGAAGTCAATTTAATATATATTAGATATATATTTCCGAAAGTTTGTCTCTCTCATTATGCACGTCCTAACTATAAGACCTAGAATAACCAAATTTATTACGGTTCTTACTTACATCTTACATTAGTGAATGGTCATGCTTTGGTCAACCGATATTAGCCAGTGCTGCCAATATTAGGGATTGACATTTTTCCTTGAGATAACACCGAAAAATCGATTGCTTATCGTGCAGGTTTTTATACTTCCGCAAATGTAAATAATTTAAAATTAAGGTACTGACTCGGGACAAAAACGTGTATTAAGCGAGAAGAGTTAGCTTTATATTTTAAAAAGACATTGTTCGAATCTAAGCCCATTTAGCGTAAAATTTAGTTTTTAATCATGAAAAATCGTATTTTTATAGGTTTGTAACAATGGAAAATGCTAAGTGCCATGGCAACGAGATCGATGCTTTTAATTGGGAGCTGATCTCGCATGCTATACCGTTTTCACATGCAAACCAGGGTTTCCAAGCAACGCCGGGGTAATTTTGCTAGTGTTATATATTCTATGAAATCATTGTGTGGACGTGTCATAGCAATTACAGGCAATCTAAAAAACCCCAATCAAGCTCATTTGTAGCGTTGATTTAACTTTGTCGTGCCTTTTAACCTCATTCTTCCAGGTTTTCTTCTTTCAGAATCGTTTCAAAGATTCAAATTTTCGGAATATTCTCGGTTAACGAGGAAGGCGTAACGAATGACAACGTCTGTGATTACAGCTTCCGCTCCGCACTCTTGATATCCCGAGCTGGGTTTTGAACTCGCGTTCTCCTTAAGGGACGTCTTATTCCCTCCCACTGCCGCTAGCCTCGTACTCCGGCCCTTAATGAGGTCGACATCTCTTCATGAATTAATGCATGAGAGAGGCGACCCTCTTCCGTATCGCCTCCCCGCCATCTTCTTCCGCGCGCGAAAGGAGAGAAAGAAGGGAGGCAAGGTCGACGAACATTTAGAGGACAAAAATGTTTACCGGTTCGAAAAATTTTCGAACCAAACGGATTGATGGAGCACGACGTCCCTCTGCTGTGGCGTGTAGCAAAACTGCGCGCGCGCGTTCACTTTTGTCGGAAGTTAAGAGAAAATGGAGAAGACGCGCGAAAAATATCGCGGTGTGATTGTTTTTGAATTTTTTTAAAGAACGGTAACAAGTTAGGAAAGTGTACAGCGTATCACAATGGAGTATTTGAAAAAAATGATATACATATGTGTACGTAAGGGAAATATCGTTTCCAAGTTCTTTTATTCGTCAAAAATAATCCATTTTCTTCGCATTTAAAAATATTGCATGCACACGCAAGGAAATTAAACGTATTTTTGTGAGATTGTTTATGTTATCAACAATGAAGAAGTAACCATGCAAGAAAGATCAACTCGAATTAAGACATTCATGCGTGATTTTCCTGATAACAGTAATCCTACGATAAAAACGTACTACTTTACTAGTTCTACAAGTTTTATTTGAAAACTATTTTTATATTACCAATGCGTTACGAGATATGACGGAAAGTTTATTTTTTGTCACCAGTAAAGTGGTACCTCTGACTGACTTACGTGATTCATTTTTACGATTTTTTTACTATCTTTGACTGTAAGTCCTTAATATAAAATTTCGTGAAAATCTGTTTGGGAGAAGCCGAGAACGAACACGGGGACAGATAGACGGACGCTAATGGGCGCTCACGCTGGAAGTGAAACGCGCCTAAAAATGATTTTGTATTGGTCTGGTTTTGTTTTTAATGCTCTAAATAGCAAGGGAGATACTACTTCTGAACCACAACATCTTGTTTTTTTTTTTTTTTTACGACCTGCTGATTCCCTCTTGCCTACGCACAATGGGTATCTAAGAGGTAGTGCAATGAATAGCTGGTCAATTTCAAAAATTTAGAAATATACATCTTGTTCGAGTAAAGATAACACTTCTTAAGATAATTTCTGCGGCAATCACACATCTTCCAAGAACTGTTTTTTTAAGAACCTGTTCGAGAGGAAATGCACGCATTTTTCGGAATCAGCTGATAAACTGATGAAAGACTTTTTGAAAATGAAAATCAGGATACTGGGATTGCAGGACGATGAGAAGTACATATGATCCGACCAGTATTCAAACGGCTAATTTACATGTGCCGATTATGCCCTCTGTTATCGAAACCGTGAAACTACGCAGTCCCATCTTAATTTCTCCCGTTTCAACTTACAGTTAGTGTATTCTGAGCATACTTTAACTGGCTCCGAAGATTTTTCTCTGTTTTTCTACATAATCTGCGTGATTTACCGATGGATAAAAACATATCTCCCATTGATATACGTAATTATTTAACTTCTCCCGTGAATTAATTCGTTTGAATTTTACCATGCATCCTTTGCTCATTATTTTTATGAAAACCTTTTTTATCCCTTAATTATAAAACACTGGCAGAATTTCCCGTCGAATTTCAACGGATTTAGTGAAGCTACTACAGCACAACATACAAACTCTTTAAAATATATGGTAGATACTTTTTAAAATACAATTAGCTTTTCTTAACAATTAATCATATTTGCTTGTAACAATCCGTTTCCGAGCCTATTGCATTCAAATATAACGATAATTTTATTTCCTATCATATTATTTCGCCAAATCCAGCTTCATTTCCTACGTAATTATGCCTCGCTGAAATATTTACTTTTGTAAGCAAGAAACCCGTGAAAAAGCAACGTACAGTTGTCCATGATTGAACACTGACTCCGGTAAATGTACACCAGATACGTGAGCTTATTTACGTTAATAAACATTATAATGAAATGTTGTCCATGATAATGAAATGTTGTCCATGATTGAACACTGACTCCGGTAAATGTACACCAGATACGTGAGCTTATTTACGTTAATAAACATTATAATGTAAAATATAATGATTTTACTTACAAAAAATGTAAGATTCCAGTATTCAATAGACGAAAGAAGGTTAAATTACTTTCATCAATAAACGCTTCCTGAATAATAATCAGTAACTATTTACGTTGCTATCCATAAACATCGATCGCTTCGTTGCTTAAACAAAAGTGCGAATCGAATAACGCTAAACTTTCGTCTATTTGTAAGCTTCATTGAAGCTAACTGAATCGGAGGTAACAATGACGGCCGCCTTGGCAACGCCCGGAATGAGTACGAAAAATCCACAAAATTTCGAAACAAATAGCGTATTTCTGAAACTTTCGACCGTGTAACATGTAAACTTCGCAGGAATAAGATAGTATAGAGTTTTCTTCGTCGAATAAAGCGAAAACGAAAAACATCGGTCCATATTTACGTATTTTGATGCTTGAAGGAAGAATACCTTGCAAGTCAAGAAATGGGCTCATACGTGTTATCTTATGGAAAAATGTTAATCCCCTATATTGGCAGCACTGACTAATCCCGGTTGACCAAACCTTGACCATTCACTAAGTTAGGATGTAGGGAAGAATCGTACCAAATTTGGTTATTCTAGCTTTTATCGTTTAGGAGGAGTTCCATGAACAAACACACAAATACACACAAATACACAAACACACACTTCAAAATATATTATAGTATATAGATTACCGTTATTCATCTTGTAATGGAGAAAAACTCAAATTTATCTTATGTGGTTTTTACTTTCTCCATATACGTAGTATAGAGACAGTATTGTTTTCATGGAAAAAATCGACATCCAGATTTCAACGGAAATACATGTTTTGAGGTCCCTAGAACACGTTTAGACTATTTTCGGACTGATGTCTGTGTATGAACATATGTGATTGTGGGCGCTCTAACTCGAAAAGTACTTGCCATATACACTTTGGTATGAGGAGCTGATTAGTTTTTGGACAATACCGGTTAACCGGAAGTCGAGGTTTCTTCGAAACCCGATTCGGTTTTTGCGATATTTCTCCGTTAAAACATTATTATTGAATAAATAATTTGATACAAAGGTTATAGAGAATGTAATTTCCTACAACTTTCATTTGAAACAATTTCCCATAGCAGCTACTGTTTTGGAATTATTTATAAATAATCGTTTTTTTCGGTTTCCGCCCAATATCTCCCTAAAAACGTCGTTATTGGTAATCTTCGTGAGGACCAAAGTTGTAGAGAATAATATTTCTTCCAAGTTTTGTTTGAAACAAATTTTCGTAGAACCATCCATTTCGGAGATATTTAACTTATCGTAATCTCCAGTATACAGCGCCACCACCATGTAGCGGTGAATTCTGTAAACATTCAAAATATACGTAATTTACGGCAATAAGAACGGACAGTATTCTTTTACGATACGAAATAATAATTTTGCCTTATAATGCCATTCATAATAATTTAAATATCTATACCCCAAATACGGACAAAGTCACGTGTTGGCCACATCAGATTTTTTATTGAAAGCATATCGAATTCCTTTTTCGTTTTGCACTGTTCGAGTTTCCTATAATGTGTAAAAATACCGCCAACTCAGTTTATTCAAAGAGCGGCTCTTTTCGATAAATTTCGCTTTAATTTATCATTATTTCATTGCATGTCTACATTTTTGCTTCTCAATTTTTTTTACAAAACTCTTCAGATTTCCTTCTTATCATCTCCTCTTTCGTCAATTTCCCTTCCCCCTTCACATTCCCCCTCCATCTTTCCACCCCTTCTCCACCTTCCATTTTCTCTTTCGCAAACACACGGGGAAATGTACAATTTTGATTGCGCGGAACAGTTATCTAACGAGTCTAAATTCCCCAATGAAGGGATTATTTTTTTATATATAGATACCTATCTTCCCTTCTCCCCCCCTCCCCCCTCCCTCTTTACCCCCTCCCCTCTCTTTCCTTATTCCCCCCCCCATCTTTCTCATCCTTTCCCGCCCAACACATTCCTACCCTCAACTGCTGCAACTCCAACAGCCGGGAGACCCCGAGAGCAAACAGCCCGTAGGCAACTTGCCTCTCTTCCCCCCCCCCCCATTCCCCTCCCACACTCCACTTCCTTTAACTCATCCTTTCCCTCCTCCTTCCCCCCCCCCCCCCCCCCCTCCCACATCCCTCCTATTTTTCATGGGGGGAGGGGGAACGCTTTACTGCCCCCCTTTTTTTGGCTCCTCATCCTATTTTCCCCCTTTCCTTCCTCCTCTTGAGGGCGCCTCTACCTGCACTCTCTCTCTCCTCCCTCTCTCTCTCACAGACCTCACCCTCCCACACACACACTTCCTCCTCCCGCTTTTGGCCCTCTGACGAGCTTGTTAGGAAGCATCAGTACGATTCGTTAGCTCTGAAAGCGACGCCGTTCTCCAACACTTTTGCATCCAATTGGGACAGCAGTTCGTCAAGGGAGGGGTGTGAGGGGGGGGATAAAGGGAAGGGCGGGAGAGTGGAGTTTTGCGGTGAAAGAGAGAGAGAGAAAGAGAACGGGAGAAAGGAAGAAAAGGGAGGAAGAAGAAATGGCGGGAAGGAAGAAGAAATGGCGGGAAGGAAGAAGAAATGGCGGGAAGGAAGAAGAGGTCGGAAAGTCGAGCGAAAGGAACAGGAGGAGAAAGTTTATAAAAAGAAAAGAGAGCCAAAGGGCTGACAGATGAAACGGGAAGGGTTGCAAGTTCAGAAATGGTCAAACTTCCCCATAGCGAAGGTAAATACTTAGAAATTTTCGATATATCAAAACAAAAAAAAACGTTTTTTATCTGTTGGTTATGGCGGTGGATTCTTTCCGTGAATTTTATAATAAAAATGATTTATAATACCAAAAAGTTATGAGTTACAGAAGTTCGACATTATGGGAAGACGGACAGAGAGAGAGAGAGGAACGTATGGATCTATTATAATATTAACAAGTTGATAAAGTCAGGAACAACACAACTTTTCACCATTTCATTAAAAGCGATATGTTTCGCGGTGCATCGTCAAATTGTCACTGCGAAACCTTTCGCTTTTCGTGAAACAGTGGAAATTGTGCGAAAATGTGTTGTTCCTTATTCCATCAAATTGCACTTCCGCAAAATCACACCTTCGACAGCGAATTATATTCACAACTTTATTATTACGGATCTTCCAAGGTAAAAAATATATATTTTTTTCGCCGTTTGAGGTTCTCCGATCCGATCAAAAAAAAAGCATGCATTTCCAGTCCCTCCGAATTTGTAATTTGGTGTTTTGCTTGTGTGTTTTTCTATTTATTTTATTTTCTAGTTATTTTCTGTGAAATTATTATTACTATTTTATTCTCATTTGTAATTGTTGACGCAGGGTTAAATGTAAGAAGGGACTATATAGTCTCAATTTTTCCCTAATAAAGTCGTTTGTCTGTCTGTCTGTCTTGCGTTTATGTTCGAGACACAGAGTTTCCAGAGTGGGTTGATAAGTGGAAATAGATATAAATCTCCGTTGATTGCACACATCGCATTACTCAAAGACCATTTCTTTTGCAGTTATTGGCCCCATTCGATTCCTTGCGGCTCATGATAATGTACGAATTTTCATCCATGTTCGTATTATAGAGGTGTGAGACAGACAGAGAGAGAGAGAGAGAGAGAGAGGGACGGGAGGAAAAGGAAGTGCGAAAGAGGATGCAGAGCGAGACACACACGCACGCACAAAAGAGACTGAAGATAGTTAAGGAGGTGTTAGCAGGCAAACTGACTGAGCATGCGTATAACGATCGAAAGGTGTGATAACCGTGCGTGTGTGTGTATTTTTCATACGAGAAAGACGCGAGAAGGCGAGAGGACTTATGGGACTGTTGGAGTCTCGTTAAGGAATTCCGTTTCGGGTGTATAATGATCCCTCCCAAGGACCCCGCCCCCCCCCCAACTCCTCCTCCTCCTCCTCCGCCCACACGTTGTATTGCCTGGGATGTTATATTTTTAGGTGTTGGAAGACCTTGATATTTTGAATGGGCTAAACGAGATTTGATTTGCACCGGAAGAAATGAAACGATCATATGATAACGACTGAAACAAATTTGTTTGTAAGTTTCTACGCGTGTTTTCATAGTTGGACTTTCAAAACTCGAAATTTAAAAACGAAGAATAAGTTTCAGTCACAGAAATAAACACTAATTACTCTTATATAAAAAACCAGGTTTGTGCATCTTTATTGAACGCTTTGTTTACATAGTGACGCATAAATGGGACTACTTGACGTCTGACGACAGAATTCAGGCAACGTATGTTTTCTGCGTAACTTTGTATCTAACTTATTAAGTTTCAGTTTTCAGTTGTTACGTTTTTTCTTTGACCGCTCGCCATGATTAGCTATTTGAGGGAATATTTTCCCATTTTGTAGAGATAGTAGGGGTTGTTTTTTTTTTTACCATTAGCGCCTTGGTAGCGAAGTTTTTAAAAGGGAATAATCTTTTTTTTCCTCCGAAATTTGCAACACTCTTCGAGAGCCATTCTCCATTAAAAAGGACGTACAGAGATAACTTTTTTTCCTTTCCGCCGAATTTTTCCCATCCCTTCCTCCTTACATTTACCCCACCTTTTCAACCATTCCCCTCTGCCTCATTCCCAACTTCCTTCGCAGATTCCCATAACATCCAGGATATGACGAAAAAAAGTGGAAAGGGAAACAAACAATCAATGAATAAACCTCCCATTTTCCAATCTCGCCAATCGTCACCACTCACGGCTGCACCCCCAACAAACCGCTCCTCTTAGCTGCGTCACACATTCCCTTCCAACTCTCACTTCCAACTTTTTCTTCCAACTCCTTTCGGCAAACATTTTCCAATCCGTTCTTCTCGCTAGAACAGCTCGTCCAGGGACCACACATTCTCCGGATCCACTTCAAACTTTCTCTTCCAATCATCCAAACCTTTCCAACATTTCCTTCAAATACCTTCGTCCCAACAAAATCTTCCAATCCAACATTTCCCTCACGCAACACCATCAATAATTCCTTCCATCTACTACTTCCTCCTACCCTACCCGCATACAAAACTTTCTCTTCCACAACCTTAGCAACCCTTCCGAATCCGTTCCAAACTGCAACCCTCTTCCAATTCGCTTCCAATAACGTCCAACCCTCCTTCCGAACATCTCCCCTTTCCAACTCCCTCTTCAAACTTCTTCCGAAATCCTTATCCAATACTACTCCTATCCTTTCCTCCCCTCCTCTCTACCACCCCTTACGTAACACGGAGAATCCTTTCCTCTAGATATTCCTTCAGACGGAGACCCATCCTTACCCCTCTCTCCCCCTTCCCCCTCTCTCCCCCTCCTCCCTTACCCCTCTCCCTCCGAAAACCTTCCCAATGCACCTCGTTATCCTCTTTATCTCCAGCCTTCCCGTCCACACCACGCCTCTGCTTTTCCCCCCCTTGTTATCCCTTTGCGCCTACCGCGGAGGTCCCTGCGTCATCATAACTACCCAGTCCCTCTCCCCCTCCCCTACCCTTTCTCTCTCCCCCCCCCCTCTCCCTCCCTCCTGGCCAATCTCCTTCCTTCCCTTTCCGCAAACTAAGGAGATATCCTTCTTCTCCGTGCCTTCCTCATCTAAAGCCTTCCGCATCTCAAAAATCTTTTGCCTTTTTGGGGTTTTCTTATGCGCTTCCATTCTGAGTTAGTGTCGAGTTTTATATCTCGCTGCATTGCGATGGGTTAGATTTTTGTAGTTTTGAATCGCGTAAGATAATTTTTTTTTTCAAAGAAGAAAATGTTAAAAATTGATGCATTTTTTTTGAGGCGTCCTTATTACGAAAACAAGTTAAGAAAGTGTACAGCATATCACAAATGGGCGCGTTTCGTGCAATGGAGTGTTACAAAGATGTGATATACCTGTACGTAAGGGCTTTTAAAGTTTTTATTCTTAAAAAATAATCCATTTTCTTCCTATTTTATAATATTGCACGCACACGCAAGGAAATTAAACGTTTGTGGGATTGTTTATGTTAGCAACAATGATGAAGTAAGCATGCAAGAAAATTTCTGTACAACTGGAATTAAGACATTCTGGTTTGATTTTCTCGATAACGGCTACTCCTACGATAAAAATATATGGGAAAGACTCTTCTGTACTAATTCTACAACTTTTATTTGAAAGATATTTTGATATGACTAATACTTTACGAGATATGAGTAAAATTTAATTTTTTGTCACCAGTAAAGTGGTACCCCTGATTGTTGTGCACGATTCATTTTTGCGACTTTCTTATTATCTTTGATTCCAAGTCCTTAATGTCAAATTTCATGAAAATCTGTTCGGTAGAAGCCAAGAACGAACATGCGGACGGGCGGACAGACAAACGGACAGACCGCCGATAATAGGCGCTCACGCTGGAAGCGAAACGCGCCTAAAAACGAGGACGTAGGCAAATTAAAAAAAATTATAAAGAAAAGTATTGTATTATGATGTACCTACCACAGGAAGAAAAGAATTTAGAAGAAATGTTTGATATTCCAATTATGTCACTTTAATGGATACGTAGTCATAATTCTCAATAGCTATAGATACACCATGATTTAAAACCTATGCATAATGATACAAAGGAAAGCGCCTCTCACTGATAAAATCTACATTGCAAATTTTAACGAGAGGACACTATTAATTTTTCAAACGCCGTTCAAAGTGGAAATAAAATCAGGAAAAAAGCCATAACGAATGTTGATAGGCATTACGACGTCCTAAAATGCAAACCACGAGCGCGAACGCCCTATAGCCAATTAATCTTGCCTTATAAAGATTTCTGGCTATTTAAAACTTATCCAGCGACTAGTAGTACAGCTAAATATATTTAGTGTCGACCTTCGTTAATTCGAACCTCGCGCAATTCTAGCAAAAGCGTTCAACGTAACGAGAACACTAACGTTTACAGACGAATTCTTCCAAAATACACAACGTTCGAACCGTGAATATAGAAGTTCGATTATCGGAAGTCCCTCCCCGTGAAATTTCATCGTCGGAACACGACATTATCGACGAATATATCCCGCGAGAAATCAAACCGCTCCGTGATGACAAAAATAAGAGAAGAAGAAGAAGAGAGACGACCGTTATCACTTAATGCAGGAAAAGAGTTACACGACCAGTTAAACGCGAGCACGCACGAAAGTTTTCCTCATCAACAGAGAGAGATGAGAGAGGGAGTCGGACGAGGGTATTACCCGCCCCGCCGCATGTTTGATTATATAAAACATAGCGCGATTTTGCGCCGTTAATTAATTTCATTAGTTAACGACTCTCCTTAATGAAGCTCCCGTGCGTACGTTACACGGGGCGTAACGGTCGATGACACAAAACGAGTGGGATTAGCGCACAGAGGGGGGAGGAGGGGGGGAAGTCTCCCCTTCCTCCCCCCTCCCCCTCTCATTGGTCCCTTTCACCGTCCTCCTCCGCTCGCCACAACCTCCTCCTCCCCACCCCCTCCCCTCAGTCTGCTCACGCACCCAATTAGGTAGCGTCAAATCATCCCCGTTTTTAACGTTTAAAAAGGGCGTATAAGGGAGGAGGAGAGGATGATCGTGGTTGGGGGGGGGGGGGGGTGGGTTTGTTAGCGTCCTCCGATTTGCGGGTGCGTGTACGTACGCGACCGTGTATGCCTCCGTCGAAAATCTATAATTAGATCGTCTATAACTCGATTTTTTTTTATTTTTGGAAATTCGGATGCGATTTTCCGAGCATGAGCATAAAACAAATCACCCGTTTAAGCGTCGGGTTTTTTTTTTTAAAGGAAATCAGGTTTATATGCCCACTCTTATTAGTATGAATCGATGTCAGTGGCGGATCCAAAGGGGAAGGGGTGATCGTTCCCTCCTCCTTGAATATTCTTTAGGAGTCGCAAAATGGGAAACCGAGAGGGTTGTAATGCTGCAGGAGATTTTCCCCAATAGACTTCCCTATCTGTGCAAATAAGCCATATTATTCTATCGTGTTCCGTGGTTTATTAATAAAAAATAATAGAAATAATTTTGAGAAGGATTTAGTGCACAAATTAAACATATCCCTCACCCACATGGAAAAATAGTAACTCCCCCCCCCTGGAAAGTATATAGATGCGCCTTTGATCGATGTATACTATATAGAAAATCGTCTTTGTGCGTGTTTAAACGCGTAAATGAAGGTTTGTAATCTCCTTATTTAATCCAATTCGTTTGATCTAATATCGCAATCCTATCAGAAATACCTGTGATGATTGAGACGACTCATATAGCCACAAAACAGTTCAGGAAACCAGATCTACATTTCGGCCAAAAAGCAGCCGTCTTCAGTGGAGATCCAACCGTCTTTGATTATAGGTAGAACGGCTGCCATGTAGTCGAGATGCTTAACTGTTTTTATTTAGATTAATTTGGATTTCTCTTTCCTCACAAAGTGGATTCAAAGCCATTAAGTTGAGCTATGTAACTCATCTATGAATCAGAGCATTGAGCGTGTTGTACTTCGCCTACTTATCTTCTTGCAGTTAGTGCGGAGGTTGTACTCAATCAATTTGCATTTTAAGTTTAATTTAAGGCGAGAAAAGTAAGAAAAAGATTTATTTATACCATACCCCTCAACATTTACATGTTTAGTATTTGTATATGGTCTCAGATTTCGAATTAAAGCCTTAATGAGAGTTTATGTAACCATTAGGGGTTTAATTAGAGAAAAGTAGTAACAGTTTAAAACTATAACGGTATTTTTTCAAAAGCTTTTCCTTCAACAATTTAACAAGCTAATTTCAAGCGAAACAAAAAAAAACTCTTCATACTAAAAAATAATAGTCGTGCTTTACATTTACAAGGATAATTTATGGAGAAGAAAAGAGAGAGAGAGAGAGAGAGAGAGGGAGACAACACAAAAACGGGAAATGTTTGCGCTTGCGTATTTTCAAAAGGCTTCCAATAAAAATCCACGCATGCGGCTTAAAAGGTGAGTTACGTTAACGGCTGGCTTGAAAACATAAAATGCCTTGATGTTGAGGTGTCCTCTCTCTCTTTTTCTCCCTTTCCCTCCCCCCTATGGGGCCCGTTTCGTCAGCGCCCTCTCGCTTTGAAAACACTCCTCCTCTTAGAAAGAGGTCGCCGTAAAGTAGCAACGTGCACACACACACGCACACATACACACATCCGTTTCATAAATCTCGAGACACACGTCGCTCTTTTCGTGTTTACGGCCTCCGCGAAGGAGAATCTTAAGGTGTGAGCTCCATATGACGAAAGTGTCGATTAACGAGATAGAAACGGACGCGCAAAAAACCGTTAAGTTTGTTGCACCCGCCGATGAAATATGTATTATTCTCTCTCTAACTGTAAAGGTAAATATCAGTTTGAGTAATTCTTTTCCCTTATATACACAACCGTGGCGGCTGGTGAAACTGCGACGCATAAAATCGCCACTACTACAGCTGTATGTATAATATTCAACTTGGTTGAAATTTTATCCGAAAGATAATCGCTATCATCACAACCGACATTTTAATGGCTTGTGGGAATAAATGTAGCTCTAGATGTCGAGATTTTAATCGATTAATCGAAGCGTGCACTGAACATAAATTGTGGATAGTAACCGTGGAGATATATTTCTGACAGGTTGTGAAAATGGAGATTTTGAAAACCCCTTCGAAATGCTTCGATACAATTACCAGTTTAATTTACGACATTCCTAGAATTAGGGGCAGTAAATAATCGTTTTATTGTGAAAATTTGTATAAAGAATGACCTGATTTATTTTTTAATGGGAACAGCAGCGTGGCTTACGAATATTGGATGTTAAGTTATGGCAAATGCTCAGGCGCAATATAGTTACTCTCATCTGGAGTGATATTATCAGCCGAATGATTGATCGCTCGTTGGTTCGCAATTAAGCATAACTGAACCCTACACCGCGCACCATAACCGGCTGACATCCACGCATTCTTCCCACCCACACACACCCTTTCTCTCTCACGAAAACTCTTACGACATCCTCCCGTAAACCGTAAGGACGCAAAAAAAAACTCCTATCTAATTCTCCACCATCCCAAAAAACCAAAATCTAACTTCTAACATCACATCCTCTATTTGCATCCTACTGCCCCCCCCCCCTTCCTCCCCCCCCCCCTGCGCCTAACCCTCTAACTCTCTTCCCCGTCCCTTTTTAAATATTCCCCCTCGCAAAGCCTAATTCCAACCCTCTTTCGCTCCCGAAAAACCATCCCATTTCTCTTCTCCCCCTTCAGCCCTTTCCGCCTCCCCCTTATATTAAGCCGTAACACTCCAACGGCTCCCCATTCCTCTCCGGCATTTTCTAAAAAAAAATGTTTACATTCACGCAGGATAAATAGTATCGGAGAGGCGATAAGTATCAGCTGCAGTGATAAAAGAATGAGGAATTTCGGTCCAGTCAGATTTGCAGGTAAAACACGTTCCTGCGCAATTCAGAAAATGGTTTGTGTACACTCGCATGCTCTTGAAATGAGGTACCAAAGGGATTTTTGCATGAAAAAAGGTAAAGATATAATTGTAAGCAGGAAAAGGAAAACTAGTTGGATGGGATAGGTCGGCACAAAACTCATGACCACGGAAATACCGCTGCCAAAAAATTCTATGGACAAAAATCGGCTGTAAAATCCTCGCTGCGCATAACATCGGTACAAAAAATTGTTAGCCCCTGTAAATCTGGCCGCACGCTAAACTTCCCGCATCCCTATATTCCAGCTCCCAACTGTCTGCCCCACAAATTTCACGTATCCATTGCTTTTCGCTTCTCCTCGATACCAAACCCACTCCAAACCCTATACTGATACCCTTCCCATCCTCTATCTTCGTTCCCCTCCGTGGTCCATATCTCTTATACCCTTTCCCCATCCCTCCTAACCCCAACCCTCTTTTCCCAACCCCTTTCCCCCAAACCCCCTTCTCTCCTCCCCACGTAAATTAGCTCCCTCCACAACCACCGTCGTCCCATTCTATGGCAACCGCATCCCGAAGGCCGGGTTACAGTCCCAAGGAAGTGGCTCGTGTAAAGGGCGAAGAGGGAGGGAGGGGGAGGGGGGGGAGGGAGGGAGGGGAGGTGGTTGGGTAAGGGAGAGAGAGGTTAGGGTTTTAGAAGGACAGATGGGTGTGTGGGACGGAGTTGGTTGGCGCATTAAGGGTGGGTCGCAAAAGGGTTGTGGATGTCTCCGCCTGAATGCATTTTCCGGCATTAACCCCTTCCTCCCTCTCTCCCTCGCGCGCGCGCACACACACACACATATAGGAACGCATCCTCCTCTCTCTCTGTGCTCCAACCATCGTGAGTTCACTTGTGCGGCAAACATCGCCCCTCCCCAACACACAATTCTCTGGCTTCGCCAACTCCCCCCTTCCTTCCCTCTCTCTCTCTGCCTCATCCTTCCGACCGCCAAACCATCTCAACCCCGTCTACAATAGGAGCGGCAATTACATATTCACGCGCACACACGCATTTTGGTGCCTCTTCTGTCTCCGTCGCATTCACTCCCATTATGCTAACGACTTGCTACGTCACGTACCGTCTTCAAACTGCGCTCCAACTACCAAAAAATGAAATGCACAAAGGAAAAAGAGGGAGGAGATTATTTTTTTTCGGGCTATAATTGCGTGAGCAAGAAGAGGCGGTCCTTCACTTCCGCGCGTTTCTTAATGATTCATGTTTCCATTATGACTCAGAAAGGAATATTCGTTTTTAGCGCTGTAAAAAATTAAAAGGTGTTTTATTTTCGTATTTCTCGCCCATCCTGGATTAGTATATGATATTAATAGCTGAACTATAGAAGTCATAAATTGTTGGAATGAATGATCCGAAGAACCTTATGCGACAGGAATAAGCTAGATTGATGGGAAATGTGGAAACAGGTGACAAAGTCTGCTATGACCGTGAAACGAACCCGGGTCTTCTACTTGTCGGGCGGATAGTCTACCACTGAACTACCGTAGCAGACTAATTATACTTTTTCAGAACGGGAATATTTTTTTAAGTTGGGACCGGGCTAGCCATGCTAGTATCAACCAACCCTAACAGATGTCCTCAAGGAGGTACATAGAAATATTTCCGTTCTGAAACAGGAGAATTTTTTTGCTACAGTAGTTCAGTGGTACAATATCCGCCTGATAAGTGAAAGACCCGGGTTCGATTCCCGATCATAATAGCAGATTTTCCCATCTATAGAAGTCAGTTGAAGTAAAATTTCAAGGAATGAAAATATTAGCTGGATTAAGGCACATAGGTGATAATCGTCCTTAGGGTCTTTCTCTCTCTGGGTGGCTGCTATTATGCAAAAAAAATTGTTAACGCAAAAGAGATGTTTGATAAAATGTAAACTACACTAATTAATACTCCTATACCTAGCTTTTTGGAAACTGACAGAATAAAGGGATATGAAGATCCTATGCAGACAGGCACAAGTTGTGATATTGGGAATATTTTTGAAACAGGAGAAAAATTATGCCACGGTCGAGAACCCTGGTCTTCTAATTGCCGGGCGGATATTCTATCACAGAAGTATTGTAGCAGAGTAATTCTTCCGTTTCAGAGAGTTGAAATTTTCTTAGTTGGGACCAAGTTTTTAACGATGACTTTTTTATGGGCGACGGGACATCGATAGAGTCTTTGAAAAATAAAAAGTAGCACTTAATCTACACCTGTTTGAACCGCAGTAAGTTTAGCAACAAAGTGTCGTGACTCCTATCCAATTTTTGAAACAAAAAAAGGACATTGTTGAAGAAAGGCTCATCTATAACCGACGGGGAAATTCATTTTTTTATTAAAATACCAATATTTAAGTTACACAAATGAGAATCGGCTATTACATTCGAAACTAAAAAATTATATGTTTTTGAACGCTATACTCGTAAAAATAGAAATAATGTGATTAAACTATTCACGGAGATAGCTAGATTGATCGAATCGATATCTGTCTGTTGATGCAATGTAGTTAACGCTGATATCAGTGTTCGTTCTAAAATAAACGCGAAAAAATCTTTTACAGTATGCTTAAATTGATCAGTCTTATTACCCAATTGACGTAATAAACAAATTTTTTAACGTTTCATAATTTTTATTGCTATTTTTGGCAGACGCATGCCATTCTCATACCAATTTACTTGACATTTACTTTTCCTAATTGGCACTCGCCGTTTTAACATTTAACCTGCGTTTTAGAGCGATCGAAACTCGAGAATTTATTCGAATTTATGGGAATGCTTTGCGATAGGAAAAAAAAAATTTAAAAACGTTTCGCCCACATTCCATCCTAGTTTTACAGTCGCGAACATTGTGATATCTACTTTCCGCGATAACCCGGCCCCATTGGACGCGTTCCAAAACGTTTCCATCCGTACGCTTTGGACATTCGGGATCGAGTAACGAGTTTCGAAATAAATCCAAAGCGCTTTTTATCAAACATTTTTTTCCTCCGAAATTCATAGCGCGCGGCTGCGACTTCGAACTTCACCTGCCGCGCCAAATTCTTCCACTAATTCTTCCCATTTTCTTTTTTCGGGGCGACGCGTGACTAATCTTTCACGGAAATGTAATTTTTAAAAAACGAGCGCGTGGGAGAAGCGGAGATTAGAAGAACCTCTTATAAAAAAACGGAAAATAAAATTAACGAAAACTACCAATCGAGCAATGCGTAATACCCGCTAGACATCGATAACGGAGGGAAAAAAACAAAAGCATACCTGGCCTTAATAAAATGATTTCGCGCCATCTTCTCGCCTTTCTCATACCTCTCTCTCTTTCTCTCCCTTTTGTATTCCCTAACTACCGAAGTACATCATGACTGTTCTTTGAAGGTCAAAAGAAGGTAGGTTAGAGGATGTGAAGAGAAAGAGGAAAAGAGAGAGAAAGAGGGTAAGGAGAGAGAGAGAGAGAGAAACTGTCCAATCTACTGCGGCGTCTGGCGGCTTCCCCTGTTTCACGATGCCTCGTTAAGCTTTCCTCGAGAATCCTTCTCCATGATTTACGCTGGATTTAATTGGATGTCAGAGTCCCTCTCTCTCTTTCTCCTCCCACCCTTCGCCCTCCCTTCTCCCGACGTTTTCCCTTGCAGATTCCTTATGTCCTCGCTAGAGGGAGAAGCGGCTCGAGTGCGCGCATGCTTCAAAGGTATTACTGCCAACCGTAGGCTGAAGTGGAGAAAGATAGAAAAAACTCCCGTCTTTAAAATGAAAAAAAGCGAAGGAGGTCTTATCCATCCATCCGTCTATCTTTATAAACTCGAGTCCGCGTGTGAGGAAAGACGACGCATCTCGCTGATTTTTTTGTTTTTCGTTTTTCGTTTTTTTGTTTTTGAAGTTTCGCCGCCGTCGAGGGAAAAAAATGAACGCAATCGAGCGAGGCGCGACTCTTGCGCTCTTTGAGGGCGAGGTTTTTTTTTTGAAGCTTTTTTTTTTTAAAGGTCGCAATCAATTCGAGTCATTTATAGGTACCATAAGGTGCGACGGGAAAAAGCCGTCCGTCGCTAGCATGCGTGTGTGTGTGTATCTTACGCACGTGTTACTTGTTACGGGGTGAAATATGACGCGGAGTGTACGGCAGGTTAGCTGCGTGATGGGAGAGAAGAAGGGGGTGCAAGGGGGTAGAGGATCCGAGTGTTTTGCAATATCCCCGAAAGATGGCGTCCTATGTCGTCGTTAAAATACCTCTTCCCTGGATTTTAATAATCGTGAGAATAACTTTCCTCGTGTATGGTGTCAATTATAGGATCGGGTCATCACATTAGTTCGAGACTAGAAACGAGACGGCGCATATTCTTAACTTCATCTGTTTCCAGGTGGTCATAATGGTGGTTTTTACACGTTTCAGCAAGATTTAGAAATATTTTGGAGAAATATATAATGAGCAACTTCTGTTGTAACTTGCCTTTTAAGTGGCTAGTTGGACGTATAAATTCTTAGAGTTAATACAGCGTTAAATAAGATTGCCTACCAAATATTATATATCAGGAGAAAATTAAAAGATCCGCAGTTTGTCAATGGTATACAGATTTAACATAAAATCAACGGAAGAAGCCTTGCCTTTGTGGAACTCCATCATGAATATAATGAGAAAAATCACTTGGTATAAGTTCCACTTTATTAAAATAGATGCGACCGGTTTCGATTACTACGTACACCAGGTACAAAAACAAGAAGCAACGCAAATATATACGGAATCATAGGAGAGTGATATTTGAATTAAAAGAAAATTTTCACAACTGAGACGAACAAAGTTTATCTTTAATTCTAAACAAGTCACTAGGTCGATAGCAGAATGATGAAAGTTTCAAAAGATGTTTAGTTCATTTCAAGAACAATCACTTTTAAAAAAAACTTGCATCAGGTATCTCCAATAGCCACAAAAAAATTATTTAAAAAACCACTTCGACTGCGATGCAGCCGTCTCCAGTGGTCATTCAGTTTTTTTAGGTGAATCACCACTGATGACGGCTGCTTTGTAGTCAAAATGCGTAGCTATCTGTTTTTATAACATTCTTGTGTCTATTGGAGACACCTGAAGCAAGCATTTAAAAAAACGTGCTTGTTCTTGTATTTTTTTCAGCCATAAGACGGATCACGATGATTCTCCGTTGAAAATTTCGTTTGTTAATGAATGCAGCTAATAATTAAAAAATAAAATACCAAATTCTTTTTTAGTTAAACGGATATAAAAATTAGTGCGAGAGTATAAAAATAGACAAAAATCGAATGGTCTTGCATTGTAGTAAAAACTATACAATTTTTAAATTATTCACCTCCTAAATTATCACATTCTAAAATATGCCTAAAAATTTTGACGTATTTTATTCTCTTATATAATTAACGCTCCTACATTTTTAACGTCATCGCACTGAAATTTGGAGCTTTTTTCCTGTTTCATTTAACGCTTCAAAAAATAGACAAAAGTGACCAGATGGCGAGTGTATGACTCCTTAAGGGAATTTTGTTTTTATTGTCTTTTTTTACTGAGAAAGGACCAATTTACCCAGCGGGAGGATAGTGCAACGTTTTCGTCAACAAAAAAAATAGGAAAATTCCACGTAGTTTTTTTTTTACTTGGCGTCGACGACCTCGCGAGATAACTAGTGGCGTAATTTTCGGAGCGAAATGCTACTCAGTCACTCCGCTAAAATTGAAAATTTGAACTCCACGTCCTGTCGGAACACGAAACTTTCTCTCAAAACCAATAGAGATATCTATATAAATTTTTTTAAAAATAGGCCGATGTGTTTTTTTCCCTCTCGGACGACATCCGTCCAAATCAGTCTCAACTTTTGCTCCTCCATTACTTAGACAAAAGCGTAACGGTAAGCGGAATGATTTTCGTGACGAGGAACATGCTACGTCTGCGGGGAGGAAAAAATATTATTACTACCACCCTTCTTCCCTCTCCTATAGCTCTCTCTCTCCTCCCTCCCCTCCCCCCCTCCTTTCCTTCACGTGCTCGTTATGCCGAACCTGCGCAAATTGCGATTCTGTTTGAATTAGTGCCTAATTGGATGAGAGACGTGGGTTGAGTCAACACAGGAAAGTTCTCAAACTACCCCCTGAATAAGGACAGTAAAGAGGATATTCAAATTTCATCCTTGTTTACACTTCCACTCTGGCGGGGAGGTCCTTCTCTTCCCATGCAAAGTACCTTCTCCGGATCACTTTGTCATTCATTTGACGAGTTACCCCCTCTTTCCTCTCCTCCCCCGTCCTCCGCTAATCCCCCTCCTCCATTTCCTCCAACCCGCCCATTCGGCAAACCCTAAGTCTCGTTTTTTAAGATTTCCGCGACGAATGATACGTGGGGAAAGCTAATAATAATGATGGTGACAACGACGAACGTGTAAAACAAGCTGGGAAAGTACCTACTGCGAAAGCAGATATAATAAGGCGATTTTTTTTGCAAAAAATAAATTTCTTCCATTGGTCGTAATTTAATATTATAGTCTGTTCACTTTCTTAAGTCCCTTGACCTTCATAGAGCAAGTAGCGAGTCACGAACGTTTCTCCTTCCATCGACCCTCACAACTTTCGCGCGGGAGGACAGATACCGGTGCGCGTTCAGCTGATATACTACACAATTTTTATATAACATAACTTCCCTCCTGTTAGCCGTTGCAGATCACGAACTCAGCAGGGTAACAAAAACAACAAAACTAATAACAAAAATAATAACAAAAAATAACAGTAATAATAACTTAGAACTCCACAGCAACAGCAAGGAAACGGCGGTAGAAATGGCAACGCAGACCGATGTGAACGCTTAGAGAGCAAGGGTAAGACTGAGTTCCTCCCCACCACCTTCCCAAACGAACCGTCTCCTATTGGCTGCTGCTAAGTGGCGTACTCCCCGTGTTCAAGGTCAAGAAACTTTAGATAGTGAACAGAGTATAACGGCAATATAATATAGCACACTGATTCCCGTTAAAAGAGTACCCGTGTGAAAGCACTGAGATCGTTGCCATGGTAGTCGATTGTTGAGACCCAGAAAAACTCCCAGTTTTTTCGATAAAAACTAAAACTGTACGCTAAATCTACAGGGATTTGAATCCCGTCTCCAAAAGCAAGAAACTACAATTTCTAAACTTTACGACAGTTTTAAGTCCTGAGTTCGAATATTGACGGGAAATAATTAAAAAAATCAAATATATATAAACATCGTGCTTTTCTTACGGAACAATCATGAGCTCAAATTATCCCCAAGCAATTGATCTCGGTTCACCAAACTCTTGCCATACGTATCTCTCATATGTAGTAACTTATCCTGAAATTTTGGTTTCTCTAGGTTGAACCGCTTCAGAGATTTATAAAAAAAAATCGCCAAAACGTTGTTGATATTTATATGAAACGTTTCATCAATGAGGGGAAATTTTTTTGTGTCCGAGTCCCTAAAAAAAAAAACAGTTCGAATCGGGAGAGATTTTTTTAGTGACAGAATTGGAATTGTTTTTTTTAATTTGTGGTCGTTCGTGTTTTTTTAATAGCAATAAGTCGCGTATCGTTTCGACGTCGAGAAACTTTAAATCGATCAATACCGTTAATCACATGATAAAGTTTAAAAATCATTTAAATGAAAAATTCGTTCCGCCATTCGTTGCGTTCGTGCCAAAACTGCGGCTTGCGGGCCACGTGCGGCTCGTCGTGGGTTTAAAACAATTAAGTATTATAGTTACGATGTAACGTAAAATGAAAGCACGGAATAATAAAACCAATAAATATAGATATGCAGTGGAACTTTTTTAAGTAGAACCTCAAAGTAAACCAAAAAATATTCGACTTATAGAAAAAAACATGAAAAATGGCGTCCTGTAAAATTAATTCACTTCGAGGTATAGACCTTTCGACTTACAGATGTTCGACTGTATGCACACACGCGACTGCGTTCGACTGTATGCACACACGCGACAAGCACAAGTCACGTGAAAAATAACACAGTGCAATTATAATCTAAAGATTAACAAGGAAAGGATTCACTCAACGAAATTTACTTATTCTCCTTATACCAGTGCAGTGGTCCTCAACCGGTGTGCCGCGAGGAAGGGACTAGTGTGCCGCACACTCCGAAGATATTTAATTTTTATGAATTATGTATGTATGTAATGTACAATAAAATTATACAATAATTGCTTTACCAATCGTTACATTATAACTGCGACTTTTACTTGTTACCCTAGTTTTTATCTTTAAAAATGATTATTTAAGCAGTGAAATTAATTAGGGGTGGTTTGGTTTGCCGCGATGTACTTATTAAGCGTGTATGGTGTGCCGTGGAGCAAAAAAGGTTGAGAAGCACTGCCTTATAAAGTTTTAATAAAAGACCTCAGCAATCACTCCATGAATGCTTATTTGGAGAATTGTCAAATTGGACTGAAACGAGTTACCCGATGGAAATTGACACAATAATCTTTAGGAAATTCGCGAAATAAATCGCACCTGCGCAATAACAATAGCCCCCTTAGTACTGAAAAGGTTAATTCCATAAAAATCAACCGCCGTCATTTACGACCTTGGAAAGCCCTTAAGCTGTTAATTGTCTTACCCTTCCCGCTTAAAAGGAAGGGGAGTGAGCGCTATCTATCGGCCGTAAATCCAAGTGTCTCGTCAAACAATGCAAACTCGTTAATTCAACCAACCCGTCGAATCGATTGCACTGCGCCGTAAGCGAGCGATTCGATAGCGAGGGGGTCGTCTTCGAGGGTCAAGCTCGCCTCTCTCTCTCTCCCCCACTCCTACCTTACCTCGTGTCACAGCCATCCTAAACACAAACTAGGAATAAAAACAAAAAAAAAACATTTCCAGTTTCGGACATTCGTGTTCCGAAAAATAAAAAAACAAAGATTCGATGTTTGGTGATCTGTATCTTTCGTATCTGATTCGTGTTCTCTCTTATTCCTCATCCCACCAACCCGACCTTCAAATACCACGCGTCTTCCGAAACATCGCACCCTCGAACGGAAAGATCGATGGGTCGAAATCTCGAGTGGCAATCGAATCGAGAGCGAGTTCGAAAGAATTCCGATCCTCTTTTTTTTTCCGACGGAGTCGATGAAGTAATCGGGGATTGAATATTTTTTTTTTACAATTCTCGCTCGGTTTTCCGGTCGCTCTTTCTAATCCACTCTGCCTAAATGCCTTCCTTCTTTATTGGTATCCCATCCATTTTAAACTATCCGTATTCGCTTAAACGACTTCCTCCCTCTCATCTCAAAATCTAACCAATTTCTCTTGCCTCTGCCTCGTTACTTTAATCAAGACTTTCTATTCTCCGACATTATAGCATCCATTGTTTTCGGTTTCCAATTCAAATAACCTTTTCGATAAATTTATAATTATTATAATTCACTGTCCTAGGACAGGTCCTTTATATATATTTATGAGTTTGTTTGTTTGTTGGTTGGTTTGTTTGTTTATTTGTGCATCTATACATTTCCACGCCGTTAAAGCTAGAGTAATCAAACTTTCAATATTAGATACTTTCTTCACAAATAGAAAGGCCGTGAACTACTTTTTAATCCGAAATGTTTTATATTAATTGTACAAAAAGCAAAATAACTTTGTATGCTAATGGCACAAGATTAAGCATTACAAAGGTAATGCCACATTTAATTGAAGCAACAATTTTTACTGGATGTGCAAAAGGAGAAGACGTTTTCATAGCGAGGATTCCAATGATTCCTACGGACATGCCATTTGAATTCAAGAGATTACAGTTTCCAGTTCGGCTTGCATTTTCTATGTCAATCAATAAAGCACAAGGGCAGTCACTTAAAGTTGCAGGAATTGATTTACGGGAAGATTGTTTTTTGCATGGTCAGCTGTATGTTGCAGCATCAAGAGTTGGATCCGGAAAAAACTTATATATGCTTATAAATAATCAGAAAACCAGAAACATTGTTTACAACGAAGCGTTGAAAAAAAAAATTAATTTTTGTTAGAAGATTTTTTTGTTTTTTCCCCCGGAAACGCCGGGTGCTGTAGCTGTGTTCTCCATCTATTTCTAACCTCCAATTGCGCGTAGTTTCTACCTTCTTAATACATCAATTATTTGAATCCTTCTCCTACCTCTTCCTTTTCTTCCTTCAATTATGTACTTCCATCAACAAACTATATCTTCTCAGTATTATGTCCTAACCATTTAGCCTTCCCCTGCTTTATCACCTTTAGTATTTTTATTTTTTCATCCGCCCTCTGTACCAATTCTTCATTTGTTACCCTATCTGTCCAGCTAATCCTTCCATCCATAAATTTAAATTTTTTTTATAATTTAAAAATTTTAATTTAAAACTGTTAACGAGCAGAATTTTATTTAAATGGCAAATAAAACTAACTACAAAGCGAGAAGAAAAAACTACAATTTGTGAAAGTTTAATTGCGCGGAATTTTAGTCATTTCTCCGACAAAATTACACACATCGTTTTTTTATATTCGATTTTAACACCTTTTTCGATCAATTTATTTATCCGTGAAACATTTTAAAGCGCGGAATTTTATTTGAAATGACAAACGAAACAAACTAAAACTAGAGCTTGTGTATTCACTTAAATGGACTGCTCAAGTTTCTACGTTACAACGTCGTCGAACTTTAATATTTATAAACCTTACCCGAAATCTCCAACTTTCTTAATATCATTCCTAGAATTCGAAATATTAAATGCGTCCTATAATCGCGCGAGCACGGTCAAAAGAAACGATTTGCGCGCAAAAAAAAAAGTAGCGGAATAGAAACAGGAAGACCGCACCCTATCACGAGGGTGGTTAACTAGAGAAGGGAGGGCAGTGAGGAGGAGGGAGAGGGGGAGAGAGAGAGGGGGGGAGGGAGGGAGGGAGACGTGGAAGGGGAAAAGAACCCGCTCTGCAATCTCGGAACGGTATCATCTTACAAGGGGAGGAGGTTAGCCTCCTTTTACGCTCCTTCATTAAAAACCTGAGTGGATTCAAGTAGCCATTTCTTTTTTTGAACTCTCACGCATGTGAGAACGAAAGGGGTTGAGAGGAGAGGAAGAGAGAGAGAGAGAGAGAAGAAAGAGAGCACGGAAGATAGAGAGAGAAAGAGAGCGAGAGTGTGAGAGAGAGAAAAGGCGTGAGAGATAGGGGGAAAAGGATAGGAAAAGGTACAGAGAATGGAAAAGCGGTACTATATTTGGAGAGAGAGAGGTAAGCTGCGCATGCGCGTACACACACGCACGAGAAAACGCACGCACGCACGCAAAAACATGGAGACGCTCGAAAAAGGGCGAGAAAGGAAAGGAAGTTGCATAAAGAAGTGGGCATTTTCCGAGAGAGAGAGAGGAGAGGGTCTCTGTTGTAGTCTCCTCCAACTCCCTCCCTCTCTCCCTTCCTCTCTCTCCCTCCCTCTCATTGTCTCCGTGTTCTCTTCCCTTGTTGTCTTGTGATTGCCTTCGGCGTGCATTTGGTGATGCTGCATGCAGGGAGCAGCGGCGCCCTGGGTATTTTTGGCTCGAGGAAGGGGGCAGAGAGAGAGAGGGGGGAGGGATGGAGGGAGTAAAAAGGGAGGGAGTGGAGGAGGGGCGTGTAAGGGAGGAGGCGGCAGGTTGAGTAGTCAGGCCTCTGGGGCAACTGTCCAATTAAGCATCGCGCAGCCGAGCCATTAAGACCAGTCACGTTGGTAAGCGTAATTGGGAGAACCCGAGGTGGGGGGTTTGAGTGTGGACGGGGGGGGAGTAAGGGAGGGGTGGGTGGGGAGCGGGGAGCGTAGAGGGGTGTAAGTCGGAAAGGGCGGAGCTTTGGAAGGTGGAAGGGGGGAGGGAGGGAGGGGGGTGGAGGAAGGCAGAAAGGGGTTTATAGGACGGAAAAAGCAGAGTTAGCGATGAAAGTAGGATTAGACGGGTATAATACGATGTTTTCCATGAGCCTCGAGCCTTCCTAATGCTTTCGTTTCTTTCTCTTTTTATTATTTTTTATTTTTGAGGGAATAAAAATCTCGCGTTGAAAATGCGAGAAGAGTGGGCGTTTCTCTCTCTCCCTCTCTCTCTCCCTCTCTCTCTCCCTCTCTCTCTCTTTCTCTCTTTCTCGCGAGCATTCGAAATAAAAACGTTAAAAAAAAAGAAAAATTCGGAGGAGGAAAATAAAACCGCCTTTGATGATGACGCCGAGAGGAATAAAAGCGACTGTGTTTCTCTCTCTCTGTTTTATGCTATCCTCCTTTCTTTTTTCCTCTCTTTTTCGAAAAATAACGAAGAAAGCGCGAGGAGCGTAATTAGAGAAAACTTTTTCATGTGTCTTATAAGCTCCTGCCATCTTTGAGGATAGGCGGAAAATATACATTTTATATAATATATATATATTTCGTATGTTCAACTACGTCAGCTTTCCTTCTCGCATATGTATAGGCACAAAAAATGTTCTTATTATATAATTTTCGGCGTTGCGGTTTTTTTATTTCTGCGTTTTATAGCCATTGTGAGGTTTTTTTTTTATTAAAGCTTGAGCCGCGAGAAATCAGTTTTATTGCGCCTTTGATTTTATTTAATTAAAAAAATTAAGTATTTTTTTCAATTCATGCCAACACCCCAATTAGCACTAAGCTATGATGGAGAGAGGTAGACATGAAACAGCTCTGCGAAGAATATATATATATATATATATATATATAGGTATTCAGTTTAAAGAAATAAAATGAAAGCGGCAAAAAGAACATTTCGGCGTAATGAGACGAATAATTACGCGGCGTAATTTAACCGACGCCAGAGAGTAGTAGTAATGGAGCCCGCTGAAAATGGCTCGAAGAATCGTGAGCTTTATTTATTTTTTTCGCGCGATAATTGGAACCGAAATAAGGAACTCCTTTTATATAATTGGGATATGGAATGTATCGACGCGCACCTAAAATTTAATAAATAAAAATAGAGCCGAAAAAATTAACCATGAAATACAGTCGAGCGAAAAAATGCCGTTAATGTATATAGGGACAGGATAGTCGTAATAATCAAAGTAAAAAATATAGAAATATATAAAAACAAAATTAATCACTTAAAATTATTGCATTATATTTTTATAACCATAGGGTCCTGTTACTTTAATGTACGGTTTAATTATTTTTGAAGATGATATTCTTGATCGAAAAAATTAATAATTCCGGCGTTTAGATGCTGAATTATGAAGTATCCGTTTATTATTACGGAAAAAATGGACGTCCTCCACGATAGCGACGAAAGTTTATCAAAAACGCCGATTACATACCTAGATGACGACACTGTCGCGCGGGATAATTTTTTTTTTACGCGCTGTTCATCGTCGTCGGCGGCATAATAAAAACGTTTCAATCGAGGGATATTCGTCCGTCAACGGATTAGGACGTTGTAATTTCAGGAATTTTCTTTCGTTAACATCGTTATTTTCAAACTGTATGGAAGCGCGAGAATCGAGACAAAAAAGCTTCAGAGATCATAAATAAAAAAAAAGGTTCCGCGAGCAGATTTGTCCTAAGTTACGCTGAACACGATTTAACGAGCAACGACCGAGATTGTAATGACCGCTAAAAAAAAAGTTGACAGTGGATTTTCCGCAATCGGACCCTGAAACAGATGAGCGTGATTAGGAAAAGCGATCCACGAGAGAGATGACGAGGCAATAGCATTCGGAATCAATTAAGACCCCTTGCATGAATGAGGGAGTGTGAGAGAGAGGGAGAGAGAGAAATACAGACACGCAGAAATAAACAAAAGAAATCGAGAATCGTAAAAAGAAAGGAGGAAAGTGTGAAAAAACACGATTGAGAACCCTCTCACTACAGCCATAGATCTCTAAATCCGATGGAGATGATAATATCATTTTTCAGGTTGTAAGGATAATCGAAATTAAAAACTTACCAAATCTTAATTTTTCTCGATTTACAGCGCGGAACGTTTGACTTAATTCCTCGCCCGTTTATTAGATGAGCGGCTTTATGAAAGATGTCACTGCGTGAACAAGATGGTCAAATTCTCCATTCTCGAATTGGGGTACGCATTTACGATGAGGAAGGGCTAAAACTTAGTTGGTAAAACTTTTAAACGCTAGATGTCCTCACAGAGGCGCAGATGAAAGCACACCATGCTTTATCTAAAAAAAATGATATAACTTTCAGTTAACATGAAGGAATGCTGAAAATGTAGCTTTAATGAGTGAGTGCATAGAGGTACACACAAAAGTGAAGTTCGAGGGGAAAAATTCTGAACTTGACTGGGAATCAAACGCGGGTCTCCCACTTGACGTATGTGTGCTTTAACCAACTTAAGCCATCAACCCAGTCAATTTCACCGCATATATGTTTCTCAATTTCTCGATTTAACAGTAAATGGCAATGGTGTATTGGTTTAGAAGTATGCGTCCGTCGATCGAACCACTAAAAAAAATTGAAAAAATAAACAGAATGACCGGTTCTAATACGGGGAACATGTGAAGTTACCCAGTTAAAATCGATTTAAAAAAATATTTCTAACGAAAAAACAGGATTGCACGTGCGAACGGAACTATGCACCCGAAAATATAGGCACTTTTGAGCGTTTCAAATTCGCGGCGGTAAGTAAGAAACGCAAGAGATAAAACTGAAATTCAGTTGGTCGGGCAAAGTTGCAGATGGGGAAAAAATACGTCGAAAACGAGAGACGAAGAGGGGACTATAACATAGCGCGGTGTTTTTTGGGGAGGAGGAAAATGCGATTGGAAAGAGACTGAAGGGGGTGGTTCTTGAGGGATGGTAATAGGATCACGCGAAGGGGGTTGGTTGAAAATGAGAAAAGGGGATCGCAAATCTTCCGCGCTCTCTCTCTCTCTCCCTCTCTCACCCTACCACTTTATAGAAGTGGGGGGGGGGGATGTAGGACTATGCGAGGGAAGAGGGACAATGCACATTACTGTAGGAAAATGGAGGGGAAGAGAGAAAGGTGTGAAAGGGGATGGGGTTAGATATGCGGCTTGGAATAGGAAGGGTTTTTTTTTTAAAGGAGGTTTAGGAATTTTAAATAGGGGGTAGTTGCGGGGAGTTTGAGGGGATGAAAAGTGTGGGAAAGAGAGGGAGATAAAGGAAGATAGAAGAAGAGAAGGCAGAGACAGAGGGGAAAAGAGAGTGAGGAGGAGGAGGCAGATGACGGAAGAAAGGGACGGATTATTCGTGGAAGAAGAGAGGGCGAATGAGAAAGAGATTTTTTATAATTATTATTATCATAAAACGTCACGCGGAGGCGTAACCGGTCAGGTAGCAAAGACAAAGATAAAACACAGGAAAGCTAAAATTGTAGGGATAAATTAAAATGGTCATAATAGCGTGCATTTATAAAGTTGAGTTAGGATTTTCAAGTTTCATGGTTGACCTTCACGGCTACCGAAGCGGCGAGAAGAAGAGAATGAAATGAGAGAGACAGACAGACAGACAGACAAACGACTTAATTTAGGGCGAAATTGAGACTACATAGTCCCTTCTTCCATTTAAACCCTACGTTATGAATTACAAATGACAAGAGACTGATTTAAAAAAAAGACGGAGATGCTGGTAGAAAGCTGGAGAGATTCAGTGAAAGAGGGAAGGAAAGGTAGAGAGAGAGAGAGAGAAAGGGGAAGGAGAGAACGTGTGAAAGGGAGATAGACAGAGAGGAGAAAGTTTGAAAGTGGGAAGGTCAGATAGAGAGGAATAGGTAGAGAACGAAAGAAAAGAGATGGAGAAACACTGGGAGAGATTGAGAGATTAAAAGATAGAGATGTAGATACTGAGAGAACGCTGGAGAGATTTGAGTGAAAGGGAACTGAATGAGGGAAGGAAAGATAGAGAGAGAGAGAGAGAGAATGGAGGGAAGGAGAGAGAAAGGGAGAGAGGAAGAGAGAGTGCAGGTGGTAGAGAATGAAAGAAAAAAGAGAGGTAGAGGTTTAAGGAGAGGAAGACAGAAGGGGAAAGAGAGAGAGAGAGAGAAAGAGAGAAAACGAGAGAAGAAGAGAGATAAATATTATGAGAAGGATCAGAGAGAGAGAGAGGAAGAGACTGAAAGAGATGACGAGATATGGAGAGAGAGAGAGATGGAAAGATTGAATTAGAGGGGAAAGGATTGAGAGGGAAATAGATAAAACGTGGGAGGGTGAACGAACAGAGAGAGAGAAGGGAGGGATCAGGAGATAGTAGTTCGAATAGTAACAGAGAATGCGAGGATCGTATTTAGGATGCGTAGGGAGATGGAAAAAGGGGGTGAGAGGTAGGTAGAGAGAGAGAGGGAGTGGTTGGGAGGGCGAAGCACGCTTGCTTATTAGCGGTGTGAACGGCCTCTCTGCCAAAGAGAGAGAGATAGGGAGAGAGAGAGAGAGTATAACCGATAACGAGGGTGGTCATTAAATGGAGGGAGAAAAAAAAGAGATTTTGAGAGCGAGTGGGAGGTAGGTAGGAGATATAGGATAGGAGGGAGTGATTAAGGATTTGAGTGGTAATGAAAGGGGAAAGAGAGAAAGATAGATAAAGAGAGAAAGAGAGAGAATGATAGGACCTGCTCGAAAAAGGGGTGGATGGGTCAAAAGAGGAGAGAGAGAGAGAGGGGTAAAAGAGAGAGAGAGGAAAAAAGGAGTAATGAAAGTGCGCAGACGAAAACAAACGAATAATTAAAGCCGTTTTGATGGGATGGGGTTATGGCGTGGCGATACGAGAAAGTGGGAAGGAAATGAGAATTTCAACGCGTGGACCGATAAAGTATTATTACATCTCCACGAAAAGAGAGGATTTAAAAAAAAACTTATTTAATTATCGCTGGAATTCTTAATTTTCTGCTGAAATAAAAAAAAATTCACCTGAGAGTCCCGGAGATTATTAAAAAAAATACGAATCCGTTTCCAAGGCATCATCAAGGTTCGATTTGTTTTTATTTATTTATTTTTTTGTAATTCTATTCGAAATTCGTTTAAAGTCATATATTTCCCTGCTCGGTTATAAAGATTCGTTGGAATTCTCGAGTGAAAAATCCGATTCGAGATTTTGTTTCGTCCGTTCCGCACGATTTTCCGTGTTCTTTTTTTTTTTAGACCGGATATTTTTGGGACGTTTTGATAAACCGTAAAATAATATTTTTTATAAATTGATGGATTGTTTTCTGTTTTGATTCTGAAACTAGAGAGGGGAGGGAAACATTTTCCTGGGTTAAATTGCTCGGAGTTTCGCCTGATAGACGATTCCATATTCCAAACTTTTCTGAACTAAAGTCGTACTCCATTTTAAGAACGCTTACTTCGCAGTTTTTCAACTCAATTATTTTTTAAAATCTTGCGCTGGCTTTAATTATCGCATCTCCAGGGGAAGAATTGTCTTCGCGAGGATCGTCAAGAGGGCATTTTAAAACGTCGAGTCTGACAGCAAAACTAAACTTTCTTTTCGAATGAAAAGAAACACGCCCATATACGTATGGCCTGTATACATTTAGCTGCCATTAATTTCCCCAGCCTTTGTCATTGTATCTCTTTTACATTTAATAAAAAAATTCATTCATATTTATTCTCCTTATGAAAATTTTCGCCTCTTTTAATCCTTTATTCTTTCTTCCGAGAAAACAAAGAAAACTCTCCCGTCTACTTTTTTACTGCCGGCGTTGTTTTTTTTTGGTTTTCCCCCTTCCCCCTCCTCCGCTTCAAAATAATTTCTTCTTTTCCCCCTCGCCTCATGCTTCTTTTTCGGTGCGACGTTGTTTGCTCTTCATTAAGTTAACGACCTTTCCTTTCTTTAGTTCTCTCTTAACAAAAAATAAAACTTCAATTCTTTCTTTATTTCATTCTCTCTGCAATGTTCCTCTCTTAATTGTTGCTTTCTTCTACCTTTCCTGTCAACTTTTTCCGCGAAGAAAATTTTCCCTTTGTAGCTTTTGTAAAAATGAAATTAAAAAAAACACTCTCGGGCATGTATTATTTCCTCAAAACTTTTCGCTCGTTTGTTGTTATTAACGATCGTCCGCGATCGCGGAGGATTATCTTTTCTTTTAATTTTTAATTTTTTTTGTAAAAAAAATAAAATCTCCTAAGATGCCCTCGTTCGCGAAGTTTTCGCGAACATTTAATTGGTCGTGAGAGACTGGGAGCCTCCACTCTTTGTGTCTCTCCTTAATAATTACTGGATCTTTTTATGTAACCGATTCTGTTTCGCGTATAAATTACGCGAAAGATTTTCGATGTAATGCCTCAACGGGCAAAGGATTTTTTAAAAAACTTGTTAGTAATTTTCAAAGGAAGTAAGAATCTTGTTGCAATTTGCAGTTAGCATTGGCGAAAGTAACTGCTGTGCGATTATCATGTCGAATGAACGGTATTTTATTTTGTCATTCGATTCGTTTCGATACATATATATATATATAGATTTATTGCTAAAAATTATACCAATTTACGAATTATATCGAATTTTCATGTTACTCCATTCAGCCTTGAATGCAGTTGTCTAATATTCAATAAGAGCCGCTGGGGTGTCGGAGAGACACATTTGTAGACGTTGATTGAGTTTTCGGGATGATCCCTTCGTCAGCACAAGAGAGAAACAATTTGTGAGTTATGCCTGTCTGTCTTGTGCTGTATATATAAAGCTTATCGCGAGTGGACAAAATCTGCCTGAATTAAATCTATTTTCAAATTTCATACAATGAAAGTCATTTTATTCTAACTAGATTTCTCGAGATTTAGGTAACTACTCCGAACGAAACATCAAAACTTAAACTAGTTCATTCTGCACTCTCTTCTAAAATATTATATTTTTCAAAGAAAATACCGCTTCCTGTTGTTCGCAAATAAAAATATCAAAATTCTTTCCTGAAGTCCTTTCAGTTGTCTTTCGCGCGTATTCTCCGCACTTAACCGCTTCCGGTGACAGGCCCATCTTACCTAAATTAATAGAACAAAATCATAATTAAAAAAAAAAATAAACTGATTTTTTCCCCCCGGGTTTTTATCCCGGATGTTTCCACCGATTATTTTTTTCTCCTTCCTTTGAAGAAGGGTCTTTTAAGAACACGTCACGTTTGAGGGATTTCGTCTTCTCTCCCTCCCACAGTTGTGAAGTGCACCCCACCTCCCTGCCATACTTTAAATCTCCACTCATACACTCCATCTGGCGTTTCTTACTCCCCTATCATTCCCACGCACCACCACACACACGTTTCCCCATTCAACTCTCCCATCTAATTATGCTACCTTCCCCATCTTACCTCTTTCACTCGCTCCACACCCCTGGCCAACTCTGCTACCCCTCACACCTTTTCGACACCTCCGAATTCTTGCACCCAACTCTCCTTCCTCCGACGTCACTTTCCCACTACCCCACTGCATTCTCATCGCACGTCTAACCGTCTCTTACCCGCACCCCTTAACTCATTCCGCTCGCCTAACACACTCAAGTGCTGCGTCCGAGTCCTCTCCCACACAACCAATTGCTCTTATATAAACTCTTCTCGCCGTTTGTCTGCCTTTTCCTTATGAAACTTCCCCTCCCTTAATCCCTTATCCAACCCTATTTTACACTCCCTCCTCCGCTACCTTATCTCCACTCATTATTTCACCTCCCTCCTCCCTTCATCTATTCCAGTTATCCATTTTTTTCCTATTCCCTCATACTCATTCTCTCCAACTCCACTTTAATCTACCCCTTTCCCCTCTCCTCCTACTCTACTCCCTTCCCCTCTCCTCCTACTCTATCCCTTCCCCTCTCCTCCTACTCTATCCCTTCCCCTCTCCTCCTACTCTACCCCTTCCCCTCTCCTCCTCTATCCTCCTTCCCCTCTCCTCCTACTCTATCCCCCTTTCTCTCCTCCTACTCTATCCCCTTTCTCCTCTCCTCCTACTCTACCCCTTCCACTCTTCTCCTACTCTACCCCTTCCCCTCTCCTACTCTACCCCTTCCCCTCTCCTACTCCCTCTCTTCCCCTCTCCTCCTACTCCCTCTCTTCCCCTCTCTTACTCCCTCTCTTCCCCTCTCCTCCTACTCCCTCTCTTCCCCTCTCCTCCTACTCCACCCCTTCCCCTCTCTTCCTACTCCACCCCTTCCCCTCTCTTCCTCCATCCCCCTTCCCCTCTCCTACTCTACCCCTTACCATCTCCTCCTACTCCACCTCTTCCCCTCTCCTCCTACTCTATCCCCCTTTCCCTCCTACTCTACCCCTTCCATCTACTCCTACTCTACCCCTTCCCCTCTCCTCCTACTCCACCCCTTCCCCTCTCCTCCTACTCTACGCCTTCCCCTCTCCTCCTCTATCCCCCTTCCCCTCTCCTACTCTACCCCTTCCATCTACTCCTACTCTATCCCCCTCCCCCTCTCCTAATTTACACCCTTCCCCTCTCCTCATAATCTACCCATTCCCCTCTCCTTCTACTTTCTCCACCCCCCCCCTCCCCCCTAACTCCCACCCTTCTTCCCACCTCTGCATTGCCTCTGCCGCCATCATTCGCTTAATTACGCCAGCCTTTCATTTCCTCGCGGGATAAAACGGACCGTTCCCCTCCCCCTCCCTCCTCCCCCCCTCTCCCCTACTCACACCCACTTCCCTCACCCCATCGTGTGGGCGAAAAGCGTGGGCCGAGGGAGTAGGAGAGGAGGCGAAAAGAGAAAGAGAGAATAAAACCAAGCGAAAAAACGCGAGTGGAAAAGCGAAAAAGAGCCGAGGGGGAAGGGGGAGGAGGAGAGATGGGAGGGGGGTTTAAAATAAAAAAAGGTGAAAAGATTGAGGTGAGCGCTTCCCGCATTCACCTGTCTTCTATTTCTGCCAATTAAATTTGCATTCAGAGCCCCGCGAGGACGAATAAAATGCGGTGAGAAAGGGGGAGGGAAAGGGAGGGCGGAGTGGGGGGGGGTGAAAGTGTAGCGGAGAGAAAGTGAGATAAATGCGACGGAGAGAGAAAGTGTTTGTAGGTAAGGTGGAAAGAAATGAAAAAGACGTAAAGTGAGAGAGGGGGAGAGGATGAAAGACGCGGGGGAGGGGAAAGGAGCGCGAAGGAGGGGAAGGGGAAGAGGGGGGTAACAGAGAGGCGATGTAGAAGCGGGAGAAAGAGAGATGAGGAAGAGAGGTAGAAAAGGAAAGGAGGGATTAAAAGGAGGAGAGGTAAGAATGGAGGAAGTGAGGGAGGGAAAAAGTGAGGTACATAGAGGAAGTGCGGAAGAGAAATGGAGACGGGAGAAGACGTTTTCGAGAAAGGAATGGAAGTAGCGTTTGGTGATTGACACTAGAGGAAGAGAGTGAGGGCGCTTTCCACGCTGACCACTTTTTACGTGGCGCGACCCTGGGGGGAAAAGGCAATAAACTCGACGCGTGCGAAACGTACGTTTTTCCCTTATGCTCCAAGCGTCTTGTTTTGTTTTTTTTTTTGCGAAGGTAAAAAAAGCGCTTTCTTTTAGGCCAGGACCCTGCATCGCGTCTCCTTGTCTAAAAAAAAAAGGATCCTTTCAAAGCGCCTTGAAAGCTGAAAGTGGTTCCACTGGCGCGCCACCAAATAGTGGCCGCGCTAAGGCGCCACAAGAATTAGCGAGTGGTAGAGAAGGTCGAGGGGTGGTAAACAACGGTCGAAATGACAAAGAAACCGAGAAAAAGAGAGAAATTCAGAGAGACTGATGTGCGATGACGGAGGAAGAAACAGGGATGCAAGGCGGCGCACGAAATGATCCAGTATTTGTGTTTACGATGAGACGACAAATATGATACGTATAGATACAGAATCGCGTGGGTGAATGCACTAGTTTGCGGTGATACCGCTAGGAGGCATATAGCTAACACGAGGTTTGATAGCGCGAGTTTTCTCGTCGGTATGCAAGATGGCCGATAAAGGGGGAGGCTTTTAATAAGCGGAAGGAAAGGGGAAGTTTCAGAGGGTGCTAAGAGTTTAAGAGGGAGTGTATTTTAAAAGGTTTTTGTGTTTTTTTTCTTTTAGCGGGATAGGGGTGGGATGTTAAGAGGGTAAAAGGGGTGAAGCGGAATGCATTTCTGAAGAGGCGGGAAAGATCCAGAAAAAAGGGGGTCTTATCCAATGGTAGGTGTTTGCTAAGGGTGGGAAGTTGGGAAAGGCACCAACGGGACGGGGTCATGAAGTTGTTAAAAGGAGAGAATGGGATGAAAAGGGTTGGAATTAAAAAGGGTTAAGAGTTAAATAGAGTTGGGGAATTGTTTTTTCGGGTCGGAAGCTTGAGAAGCAGTAAGGGGAAGAAAGAAGGGTAACTTTCTGTTTAGAGAGAATGAAGAGCTGGTATTTAAAAAAAAATGGCAAGGTCAGGAATATGGATTAGAGAGTTTTGAACTGCAAAAAGAAAGGTTGGAAGTTTGTGGTGATAAGATGTCGTTGCGATCTGGCCATATAACGGATGATTTTTGTGGCCCAAAGTAACCGTCTACCGCGGTAAATTCACTTATAAGAAATTTCTGAATTTCGGTGGGATATCGTGGTTCGCCTCTCCATTGGGACGGTCAGAGATCACAATAGAATATTCAAGCCTAAAAGTGAGATTTTTTTTAAAAGGGTGTCTGATACTTACACTACACCCTCTGCCATCCTCCAGTACAGTGAATTGCAAGGTGTTGTGTAAAGGTGGAGGTGACGAAACTCGGGTTTACCAAATGCTTTCCTGTTCACAATTATTTAGACTTTCTTTGATCCCAATTCTGAATAGGATTACGTTTCATAGGAAACTTCATAATATAACATAATTGATCTATGGTTAATTTATACCAACCTTTTACAATAGCCTGACTCGGTAAGTTAGTGTCATACTGCAATTTGAATACGCTATAGTAAAGCTCCAACACCTAAGACTACTCTAACTAGCATTTTCAGGGGTTTATTTAAAAAATACTCGAAAAAAGTTTAATTTGATAATGGATTTCAGAAGTTTTGGCTTTAATATAAAATCGTAGAGAAAATAAGTAAGTAAGCCGAATAATTTCCTGATCCATTACTCCAACGGTCTAATAGAATACAATAACTTTTTATCGGCTGCATAACACTTGACACTTATTAATAGATTTTAGGTGGAATGGTGACATGTAAAATTGGATAGAAGTTCGAATAAAACATACGGAGATTCGGAGAAATGTAACCGTAAACATTTCCTGTTTTTCAAGAGTAGTAACAGCAGTTAAAAAGTAATTATCGAATCTATATAAGGTGTAATAGATTCCGATAAATTAACGTTGAAATATTACAGTACCGTACCAACGACATGCAAACACTGAAATTGGAATATGTTAATACAAGGTTTTTTCATCAAAACCGGTGTTTTTATAGTGTATAAGGTCGTCTTGAAATCTGTTCGTTTCGTGGACCAATAAGTGAGTAATAAGCGTCAGTTTTGTTACTATCTCGATTTTCTTTTCTCCAATCACTCCGTTTCCCTCTAGCTCTCCCCCTTTCCCGCCTTCTTCTTTTCCCCCTCCACATTTTCCGCATCCCTAATGCGCCCACTTATAGTTATTCATTCAGTCTCCGTAAACATCTTCACGCTTTACCTCCTCACCATACTAAAAACGGCCGATTTATTTTAGGAGCAGCTGATTTTTTTCCGTTTTCCCCATTCAATTTTTATCCCCGCTTTCGTCCAACGAGGAGAGTTAGAGCTTCTGTTAGCCTCGTTTTTAGCCGTATTTAAAAATAATATCGTTTCATATCGGTTGATCGGATGATTTTTTTATTTTCAATATGGTGTCCTTTGATTTTCCGCCGACGATGAAAAACGCCGGCGCGTTATCGAGGGATTTATTTACGTTTTTTTTTAAGTGCTTCCGAATTTGGGTCAACACCGTAAGAGGCTTGTTTTTTCTAAATTATCATTCTCCGGAAATTTTAAAATATTTACCAACGGTCGCAAACTGTTACTTTTCGAGCGTTGGACTTTTTTTAAATTGCACACACCTAAGCTGAAATACGAAAAGTAATTAAAAGTAAAAAAAACATCAAACATCGATTTGCTAATTTTGTGTTTCCATCCGTAATAACTCTACATAAGAATAACAAATGTTTCCGAAGAATGTTTTTCGTATTTGGATAGAATATCGACAAATTTAACTCGAATTTTCGGTAACATGAATGAGATTATCCGTAGAACTAAATTTACCGGTGGAGAATAAAATCAGTGAAAAATCATCCTACCCGATTATAGCATGTATATATGTATGTGTGTGTGTGCGTGCGTGTGTGTGTGTGTATCTCAACAAAATGACTTTAAAAAAAATCACATTTGCAGCTACACATCTAAAGTTAGAACGTAAGAAAAAAGCTTGAGGAGAACAACTTCGAGCCATCAAATACGTTCACATTAAGTAATTTCATAATTCGGTGATTAAAAAAAGCGACCGTTCCTTGTTAGATTCAGAGAGTTTCGATTACACTTCACTCTTACAGCATCGGTTGCAGCACACGAGGGAAATTTTCGCTCAGGTCTCCGATTTTATTTTTCGGCTAAATATGTCCCGACGAAGCAACTTATTATAACGCCTTTTTAATTCCTATTTCTCACAACTAGCGAGAATACTCCTCTCTCGCGAATCGCCAATCACATCCCTAAAAAAATATACGCCGTTCACAAAAGCCGATCACTTAAGCCGGCGAGCTAACTTGAAAAACGAACAGTCGACATTAACTACCCGTGAGCTCTAATTTCGTCCCGGCTTTTCCGCAGAAAATAAAAAATAAACGCCCATTCAAACTTGAGACGGAAATTTTTAACGACGGTCGTATACCTAAATATATACACACGCACATACATTCGCTTGAAAGCGGAAATAATAAAAAATAAAAAAAAGAGATTCGCGGAGCATTAGCGATTTTACGATACGCTTCGGCCAATCTCGATAGATAAATTTTTTGTTTGATCGGCGAGCGGGTATTTCCGCCGCCTTTTTCGAAAAATCGTCGGCGTGGTAGTTTGGCGCAGTTGCCGCGCGATTCTGCAAAAATTAAAAATAAACAAAATCGAGGTCGTAAAATTTTCTCGGAGAGAGAGGACAAAAAAAAAAGCGGGCGCGCTCATCAGTTCCGCGCGATAAATAAAACTTTCGAAAAGGTTCAGTCACCGAGATGGGAAAGGCTTTGATGTCAGATTAAAAGGGAGAAACGGGATGCTGGAGGTAGGTTAGGCGCAAATTATTACACAGAATACGGAAGAATAAGAAGCAAGAATATTCGCGGTTTGATTTCGAATCTTGCTTCTCTGTAAGACGATGCAAAAATAAAACGAGGAAAAACTTGGCAAAGCAACGACGCATGCGGAATAACAGGTTAACACGGACGCGGATGCATACACACGTGTTCACGAACGCCAAAATTATATAAACCATTATCATGGGTAATTTGTCCGTGATTATTGTCGGTTAAGTCTTGGTTCTACGCATGTTCCTGCTTTCCGAAATATTTATTTTTGTTTAGCTTCCTATCTCTTTGAAGCCATCTATCAGCTGAAACCTTTTCCTTCCCCTTTCTTCCCTCCTTTTCTCTCTTCTTCTGTTTGACTTCTAACACGTCTTTAACAATGCTCTTTCTTCCCAGGTAATTTCCGATCTTATTGTCTGTATTCTCCTATTCTTCTCGGAATTTCCTCGCTTTTCGTCATTCGTAAAACACGCTGATGTGCACGAACAAAGAAGAAAAAAAAAACGCCGACGCGCGCGAGTGTGCTTAAGTATACAAACGTTAACAACGATCGAATGGGACCGAAACCGGCTCACAGTTCAAAATGGACACCTGGCTCGTTAATCAATAGAGTACTTGAAGGGATTACCTATACCATGCACGACATTTACGGACGTTTTTACGAGATCAGGGACTTAATACGCTCGAAAGCACATCTGGATAGATGCGAAAAGGCGGCAGCTCTTCATAGAAACTGTGGCGATGGCAGACTTTTTAGTAGGTTGACGAAAGGGATGCGTAAACGCGGAGGAGAAGGCGAGTCGAGGCAGAAGTGTTCCCCCCTTCACCCTAACCTCCACTAATCCACCCTTACACTCATTTTTAATCTTGAAAATTCCACCTGTCCTGAAGTAATAAGGCTGAGGAGAAAGAGTGGGATAGGTTAAAGGGAGGAGAAGGGAGGGTGAATAAGAGAAAAGGGACAGACAGACAGACGACTTGATTTAGGGCGAAATTGAGACTACATGTAGAGAGATTATATCAGTGGGGGAGAGAATAGGAAAGTGTTATAAATTGGAGCTGGACAGAAAGAGAGAATGAGAAATAACAGCAGGAATTGGAAAATATAAAGAAAGGGAGAGGATAGAGAAGAGTGAGCGACGGAGAGGGAATGAGATATATGGAGAAGGGAGGGAGAGACGAAGAGAGAGAGAGAACAAGGGAGAAAGAAGGTAAGGAGAGGATAAGTGGAGGATAGTGAGGAGCTAGGAGGAATAGAGAGGAGGATGTAGAAAGGAAAAGAGAGAGAGAAAGGGAGAAGAGAGAAAGGGAGGAAGAGAGGAAGAAAGGGAGGAAGAGAGAGAAAGGGAGGGAGAGAAAGGGAGGAAGAGAGAGAAAGGGGGAAGAGAGAGGAAGAAAGAGAGGGAGGAAGAGAGAGAGGGAGGAAGAGATAGGAGGGAGGGGAAGAGGAAGAAAGGGAGGAAGAAAGGGAGGAAGAGAGAGGGAGGAAGAGAGAGGGAGGAAGAGAGAGGGAGGAAAAAGAGGAAAAGAGAGGGGGATCGAGATAGCAAGAGTGGAGGGAGGAAGGGAGGGGGGGGGGGGAAGAGATCCCTGTAACTGGACTCGTCGGAATGAATGTTGAATACTTTTTTTTTGGCGGCGTTGGAAACCGCGCTCAGCACGGAACTTAATGTGTGCCGAATAAGGGGCGGTGATTTTTTTTAATTTTCGACTTCCGATGGAGAGAGAGAGAGAGAGAGAGAGAGAGAGGTGGAGTTTAGATGCACGAGAGAGGGAAGAGGAGAGGTGGGAGGGGTGGGGGGGAGGAGGAGACGTGGAAGGAGGAGTTTTGAGGGAGCGCGTTACTTTATGCAACTCTGCGAGATACGTAATGCGGAGAAAACTGTGCCGCTCCTCTCTCTCTACTAATTAAGGGAGGCCGTTAGAGGGAGTGAGGGTGGGAGGGAGAGAGAGAGAGGGAGGGACAGAGCAAGGGGAATATGTAGAGGGAGGCATAGCAATCTGACTTGATGTTCGTGATGCCTCTAATTAATTTCGGCGCATGCACGCCGCTCTCTCGCGGCCATGTGCGGATTATGGAGCCTTTTGGAAACCGTGGTTGCGTGCGTTGAAAACGGTTTTTATTCGTTTCTACTCCACTCTTCTTTATCTCTCTCTCTTTACCTCCATTTCTCTCAAAAGGGGGCAGAGGGAAGGCTTTTATCGAAAGTATTTTAGCCATTCCGGAGCTTTTACACGTGTGACAGAGTGAGTTAGAGAAAAAAATGGGAGGAGAACATGCAATTTCTCTTTTTTTTACATTCACCGGCATCATTATTATTATTATTATTATTTTTATAAATTATTTTTCGTGAAATTCATCTCTCTTAGAGAGAGAGACTGAGAGATGGAGGAGTAGGAAGTGTATATGACCCACTTAAGCATCTTTTTTATCGGCGTGTTTTTTTATTGTAAAAATAAAATTCGTCCGTATCTTTTTTTTATCGTGGAGATTGATGCGATGCAAAAGTCAATTTTTTTTCCTGCACGAGATCGAGAAAGGGCTGTACGAAAAAAAAACTCTTATCGGCTGTTTTCTTATTTTATATCCGTGGAATTCCCATTAAGGAGAGGATGTGGCACGAATTAATTTTCGTCGGTGCGTCTCGCAAATGTTTTTTTAAAAAAAATCTCGGATTTAGGAGACGTTATTATTTCTTCTTTTTTTTAACGCGACGGATTACGAATTTACAAGGTAGAAATGGTCGCTGATTTTGCTGGTTCTATTAGAACCCCCGAACACTTTCGAATGTTGGGCGTTATTTTCTTTTTTTACGGGCTTGACATCAGATTCAGATGCAAGTTACACGATTAAGCTCGTTTTATTCGACCAAAATGTTTGTGTGTATGTGTTGTTTGGATGAAAATTCATGTTTTATGCGATGTATATAGTATATGTGTTAATGATGTGAAGCGAAGACTAAGGAAAAATTACGTTCCGACTCAAATCCACGCAGTATAAGCTATTTTAAATGGTCACTAATACGATGACATAATGTATGTCGCCTCATAAGCGGCTAAAGTACTTAACAGTCGCGAAAATATAAAAGCAGGAAAACTTCGGAGTGAGAAAAAAAGTAATTTTAGATGAAGACTTGTGGGTACATTATATATATATATATATGTTACGCAAGCGAGGACGACCGCCACGAGAAGTGCTACCAGAAGCGGGACGGAGAAGGAGAGTACTAAGAGATCACGTGACGCGAGAGAGAAGAGTGTGTGACGGGACTCGTAGTAGTGTGGGCCGTGTGTTGGCTCGTGGGAGAGCTTCTGCTGGAGAGCAGAATGCTGGTGTAATTCGGGTTTAAATAAAGTTGGAGTCCCTTGGACGTGTTGTGTTATTTCGGGTGTGCCTACCCGAGGAGGAAGTTGGAGAGTGGTGTAGTGTTTTCTGACAGAGCAGCGGCGGGATCGGGATCAGATAAGGATAAGAAGATCAAAAACCAGTTTTCGGAAAGGAGCACGTCGTGAGAGAGCCGACTGTTTGCCGATGAAGACTGTACCCCTCCGTAAGTACGTGAAAGAAAAGTGATTCCCGAGTGAACAATACCCCAAGTATAACTAGGGTTGTGAGCGTCGAAACAGACCTAAAAAAGCGAAATTAGCGAAAAAAAAAGCGACCGCATGGCGTTTAGTGGGGAACCGGAAATGACGTATCCAGTGGCGGGAACAGGAGTAAGCGAGGCGTTCTTGACGCGAGCAGCGAGCTTTCCTGAGCTACCGAGAGCGATGTCGACGCCCTCTGTGACCCGACCAAAGAACCACTTAGCGCCTAGGGCGAGCGATAACGACATTGAACGTGAGATTCTACGACGAGAAAGACAGTTGCTGGAGAGAGAGCGCGCGTTGTTAGACCGCGAAAGAGAAATAATGGAAGCGAGACATTGTAGTACGATGGCGACAACTGTAGTTGCTCACCGAGACATGGCGGAAAGATTGTTGCCCGAGTTTGACGCGTCGACGACCTTAGGATTTACCGCCGAACAGTGGGTGCGGCGAGTGGAAGGGGTCGCTTCCGCGTATTCGTGGGACAATTCCGTATTGCTTACTCATGCGGTGAATAAGCTGAAAGGAGTAGCTAAATTGTGGTTAAATAGTGTAGCGGAAGAAGTGTATTCTTGGGAGACTTTTAAAGAAAGGTTACTTTATAGCTTCCCATCAACAGCTGATCAGGCCGATGTCCACATGAGTCTCACGAAGAGGAAGAAGCAGCGCGACGAAACCGATGAGTCATACGTGTATGCCATGAAAGCGATAGCGCGGCGAGGTAACATAGATAAAGAATCCTTGATTAAATACATTTTGAACGGCTTAGGTGACAAGGAATTAGTAAGGTCGCTGGCTTTGTGTGAGTTCAAAGATGTTGAAGGGTTACTGCTCAAGATAAAGCGCTATGAAAGTATTACAGAAAGAGCGAGATTAGGTGAAAGACAGTTTTTATCTAACCGTTATAGTGTCCCAATTGAACCGCCAAACGAAGGTAATGTGGTGAGGAGAAATAAGCAGACAACGCAGGCGAGGTGTTATAATTGTAACGGCCAGGGACACATGGCTAAGGATTGCCCAGAACGACAGCAGAGCAGGCGATGTTTCCGATGCAATAAAGAGGGACACATGATGAAGGAATGCCCTCAGGGAACCCAAGTTAATAGACAGAATTTGGAAATGAAAAGGCGAGTCCAAAGAATTTCGGTGCCGAACGACCAAATTAAAGACGAATATTATAAATGGATAAAGGTTAATGATGAACAAGTTGTTGGGTTCATTGATTTAGGGAGCGATGTTGTGACCATGAGGCAAGATGTCGCTGAACAGCTAGGTGTAGAATACTTTGCGAGTCAAAAAAGTCTGATTGGATTCGGCTGTGGGAAAAGTAACGTAATAGGCTCCAAACAGTTAACCCTTGTTGTGGACGACGTAAGCATTGAGGTAGAAGTGCTTGTGGTCCCAAACTGTTCGCAAGACGATGCCATAATTCTAGGACGAAGCGCCCTAGACCAATCGGGGATTCGAGTTGAGAAGAGCTATCAGAAACTTGTAATTAGGAGAGAGACTGATGGGCAGGAGGAAGAAAGTAACTTCGAAGCCAAAGTTCGAAATGTCAAAGAGAGGGCCGGGATAGAAATGGAAGAAATAAATTTGAATAACGACCTGTCTGAAGAGGAGAAGGATGCGGTATACGAAATGGTGAATGAGTATCGAGAATGTTTTGCGAAAAATTTGAGTGAACTGGGTACAGTAGAGTCTGCCAGTTTCGAGATAGAATTGTTGGATAACCACCCTGTGAATTTAAGACCGTATCGCCTACCGTACGCCCAAAGAGCAACGATGCAAAAGGCAGTCGATGAGTTAATGAAAATGGGTATCGTGCAGGAGTCGACATCAGAATACGCAAGCCCAGCATTGTTAGTGAAGAAAGCTAACGGAGAAGACCGGCTGTGCGTCGATTACAGAGCATTGAATTTGAAGACGAAAAAAATAAAATTCCCCATGCCAGCCATTGAGGAACAATTAGACGCGCTTGCAGGAAACAGTTATTTTACCATTTTAGACTTGGCGTCGGGATACTATCAAATCCCTGTAGCCCCAGAGACGAGACCCTTGACAGCTTTTGTCACCTCAAGTGGACTGTACGAGTTCACAAAAATGCCTTTCGGAGTAGTAAACGCACCTGCAGTGTTTAATCAAGTGATGAAAAGGGTAGTGCGAATGACAAAACCAGGAGAGGTCCTAGTCTATATGGATGATCTGTTGATACCCAGCAAAACGGTGAAGGAAGGGTTAGAGAGATTAGAAAGACTGTTGCAAGTACTGAAGAAATTGGGGCTAGCGCTAAAAGTATCAAAATGTGAATTTTTCAAAACTAAAGTAGACTATTTGGGCTTTGAAATAACCAAAGATGGGATCCGACCAGGCGAGAGAAAAATTCAGGCAGTTAAAGAATTTCGAAGGCCGGAGAATGTTCACGAAGTGCGACAATTTATTGGTTTGACGAGCTTCTTTAGAAGATTTGTATTAGGATTCGCTACGTTAAGCAAGCCGTTAACGCTCTTGACGAAGAGAGATACGGTATTCGAGTGGACAGAGAAACAAGAAAACGCATTTCAAGAGCTGAAGAAAAGATTAATCGAGCGTCCGGCACTTGCGTTGTTTGATGTAAATGCCGAACATGAAGTTCACACTGACGCCAGTAAGAATGGACTAGCGGGGATTATCTTACAGCGTCGAGAAGGAGAATCTCAAAAACCTGTGGCATATTATAGCCGACAGACGACAGATCTAGAGAAGAACTATCACAGTTATGAGCTAGAAGCGTTGGCAGTAGTTGAAGCCGTAGACAAATTTCGAATGTATTTATTGAACAGACCCTTCAAAGTTGTTACTGACTGTAATGCTTTAAAGACCACCATGTCCAAGAAAGAATTGTTACCGCGGATAGCGAGGTGGTGGCTTCGATTACAAGAGTATGATTTCACGATCGAGTACCGACCAGGACGCAACATGAGTCACGTTGATGCTCTCAGTCGAAATCCCGTGGGAGATTCCGAGGAACCGGATACAGCAGACTTGAAAATCTTCACGTTGCGAATAAATCAGGATGATTGGTTACTAACGATGCAGCTGCAGGATGTAGCTATCCAGAAAATACATCGTACCTTACAGCAACCTGCGGTCGCCAATGAGGATAGGCAGATCCACACAGACTATGTGCTGAAAGACAACCGTGTCTGTAGAAAGGTAGACGGTGGGGTCCGTTGGGTTGTGCCTAAGAACTCTATTTGGCGCATTCTAAAGGGAAGTCATGATGACATGGGACATTACGCAGAAGAGAAAACCCTAGAACACGTGAAGAGATATTTTTGGTTTCCGAAGATGAGAAGAAGGGTAAAGAAATATATTGCAGCTTGCATTGAGTGTGCTTATCATAAGAGACCGGGAGGTAAAAAAGAGGGGCAGTTGCACAGTTTAGAGCGTGTAGCCATCCCATTTCACACAGTTCACATGGACCACTTAGGGCCATTCCCAAGGAGTAAAAGGGGCAACGAGTATGTTCTCGTGTATCAAGACAACTTTACAAAGTTCATCCTACTAAAGGCAGTGAAAACCACAAAAACCAAACCAGTGTGCGAAGCTATCAGTGAGATTACGAGCTTATTTGGGTGTCCTGAGCGTTTAATTACAGATCGAGGTACGGCATTTACAGCGAAGGAATTTGAAGAATTATGCGAAAGAAACCAGATAAAGCATATAAAGAATGCGACTGCTACCCCTCGAGCAAATGGACAAGTAGAGCGATCAAACGCATCCATTACAAACGCCATATCCACTATGTATGCACAAGAGGATGGAGGCGACTGGGACACGAATTTGAGAAACATCCAATTCGCCATGAATTCTATGTCAAATAAAACTACTGAGAAGAGCGCTTATGAGCTATTGTTTGCTTATAACCCAAGGAATTCATTGCAAAACCGTGTTATATTGGCGTTGCAAGAAAGCGAACTCGATGAGACTAGAGAGACCTTAGGCGAAGCAAGGGAAAAAGCGTTAGTAAAGATATCAGAGACGCAGAAAAAACAGAAGGAGCGTTACGATCAAAGACATAAGGTGCCGAGAGTGTACCAAAAGGGAGATTTAGTCATCGTAGAACGAGAAGCGCAAGCGACAGGGTGTTCGCGAAAATTAGCTCCGAAATTTAAGGGTCCGTATCTTGTCTCAGAAGTGCTAGCGCGAGATAGGTATTCTCTCATGGATATACCAGGGGCAAAGAGGACTCAGCGAGCGTTCAATTCCGTGTTTAGTGCAGACCGAATGAAACCCTGGTGTAAGCCCCCCCAAGGCGAAGTAGGAGATGACGACCAGGCCGAAGAGAGCCAGGACGAGGGAGATGACGACCAGGCCGCGGACAGCAGAGGGAAAGAAGACGAGAAGCGGATGGAGAACGGCGCGAGCGCCAGAGGAGCAGTTCAACCGGAGGCAGACCGGACCGGGACCGAGGACGGCCCCGATGTCAGGAAAGGCCGACTGTTACGCAAGCGAGGACGACCGCCACGAGAAGTGCTACCAGAAGCGGGACGGAGAAGGAGAGTACTAAGAGATCACGTGACGCGAGAGAGAAGAGTGTGTGACGGGACTCGTAGTAGTGTGGGCCGTGTGTTGGCTCGTGGGAGAGCTTCTGCTGGAGAGCAGAATGCTGGTGTAATTCGGGTTTAAATAAAGTTGGAGTCCCTTGGACGTGTTGTGTTATTTCGGGTGTGCCTCCCCGAGGAGGAAGTTGGAGAGTGGTGTAGTGTTTTCTGACATATATATATATATATATATATATATATATATATATATATATATATATATATAAACACATCGCAAGGCCAAGCCACAACAAGATAAAGATACTTTCTCAAACGACACAAGGAACAGCAAGAGTAATTCACAATTATTATTTTATCCGCTGTAAGACAACTAAACTTCCGATGAACACAGAGTATTGCTTTACGTCATCAGAATTTTAAACAATCTTCTGCGTATCAGAAAAATTCATTTTTAACCTCGCAGTTTGTAAAAGAAGTGAATTAAGATAGACTTATTTGTATGCAAGAAGTCATCCAAAGTATCGCGGACCGCGTTATTGCGGGGCTCCAACGTACCTGTGTGTGTTTGTGTGTGCGTATATGTGCGTGTGTGTGTGCACACACACACATATAGAGGGCAAATAGGTGTTGAAGGAAACCCAGTGAGCACTTACCGGAAGGAGAGCCACTGGGGTGTCGGAGAGAGACATTTGTACACGTTGATTGAGCTTCTTCAGCACAAGAGAGACACAACTGTGTCTCTCCGACACCCCAGCGGCTCTCCTTCCGGTAAGTGCTCACTGGGTTTCCTTCAACACCTAGTTTCCATATATATATATGTGTGTGTGTGTGTGTGTGTGTGTGTGTGTGTGTGTGTGTGTGTATAAATACTAAGGAAGAGGAAAGGTAAGTAAGGATATTTTGGGCAACTAGGTGTTGAAGGAAACCCAGTGAACACTTACCGGAAGTAGAGCCGCTGGGGTGTTGGAGAGACACATTTATAGAGGTTAGAGCTTTCGGGATGATCCCTTCGTCAGCACAAGAGAGACACTCTCCAACACCCCAGCGGCTCTACTTCCGGTAAGTGTTCACTGGGTTTCCTTCAACACCTAGTTGCCCAAAATATATATATATATATATATAAAGGGCAACTAGGTGTTCGATATATATATATATATGTATGTATGTATGTATGTATGTATGTATGTATGCTCTCTCCTTTCCATTCTCAGCAGAGTGTACCACCATTTACTCACGCTGTCCAAACCACTCACGACAAACACAACAACGCCTTTACCACCCTCCTTCCTCCCCCATTTTTTCCCACTCTTCTTCACTCTCACCCTCCTTTCTATCCTTCCCGCTTCTCTTTTATATATCTCTTCAGTTGCAATTGAAATGCCCAACTCATTCTAGCCATGAACCAACCGGAACACCCTCGTCCCCAAACACGCCCACTCCCACCACACGCTCACCATTCACACACACACACACATACACAACTTCCACCTTTCTCTCCTTTTTCTATATATAACTCTCTTTCCTTATTTTTCTTCGTGTGCTTTTTTCCGCGCATTCTCTTTTCCTCACATTTCCTCTTCAAATACATATTTTCACTTTCTCTTTTTCCGTCAGATATTGCTTCCCCGTCCTTTTCTTTCCGTTTCCTTTGTAAACTCTTCTCCCTGAAAGTCGAACTTCTTAGATGGAAATGAAAGAAATAGGATAATTGAAAATTCGAGTTACAAAGGTTTTGCTTGTATTTAACCTAAGGTTCGAGAAGAAGAAGAGGTAGGATTAATTTACTAAAAAAAATTCGAGTTGCGGTGGTTTGATTCGTTTTATATTTGCTACTAACCTTTTCCTCTTATTTTTTTTCAATTTTATTCTTCGATAGCTCGAACATTAATTGAGGTCGAAAAAAATTATCGAGTTATCGAAGTTCGAGATGTATCTACCAAGAGACTTTCTTTTACGAATTTCTCCTCCGCACCTTCCTATTTACTCTTAAAATTCCAGGAACTGGAACTTCTAATGTCCTTACCACTTACTTTCTTTTCTCTTCTTCGATAAATCGAGCATTGACGAAGGTCGAAAAAATTCGAATTATCGAAATTCGAGATATAGTGCCGTGAGACCTTTTTTATTACAAATTTCTCCTCCTTGCCTTCCTCTCCCTTCCTTCATCCACTCTCCCTTTCGTAACCTCCCATTCCAACCCCCTCGCTCCTTTCCCTTCCGATTCGCTTCCCTCTTACCCTCTCTCTCTCTCTCTCGAGAAAAAAAAATACATAAAAAGTAAGAAAACCTCTCTCTTTTTCCCTTCCCCTTTTATCCCTCTCCGCCCTCCTCCCCCCCCTCCCCTCCTTCCTCTCTACTCCTCCCTTTTATCTCCCCTCCCTCCTCTCCACTCCACTTCCCCATCCCACGCCCTCCACTTTCCCACTCCGCCTGAGCGCTGCTAAGTGCTTTTTCTGTCTGCGAAAAAGGAGTCGGTGTGACTGAGTGAGCCAGGCACCCCACTATACGTAATCCAAACTTCTGTCGAAATGGGGTTGGATAGGGAGTGTGGGGGAGAGGAGGGAGGAGGAGGTTGTCGGAGAGGAATATGGGGGGGGGGGAGAGAGGCGTAAGTAGAGGAATGGGAGGGGGGAGGAAGAAAGAGGGGAACGTACTCGGAGGTAAAGAATGTTTTGAGGGTGTCTGTCCGTGTGCGTAGTTGGGGTGCGAGAATTTTTCGGCAGAGGGCGACACCTGCGTGTTTTTGGGATAGGTACATAATATTTTCGTGATATCGCGGGAATTTTTTTTTCGAGGAGTGAGGCTTGCTTGCCGAGGGGTGGTTTAACATCTGAACGAGATATGAGGCGAGATGACCCATGCGGTTCTGTATAATACAAGAACGAATTAACTCGCATTAATTTAATTTTTTAAATTGATCGCCCCGGTAACTTCTGCAAGTCACAAAGTAGGAGAGTGATTCTTGCGGGAATAACGAATCCAGAGTAACCTCCTTCAGTGGTAAATAATTGGATCTTTGTTACTGAATGGTGACTGAGCTCGATAATTTGTAACTGAATTCTATACAGTTTGTTTTCTAGGCCGAAAATTTTCATGCCTTTTATGTTCATATCAAGAATAATAATAATAAATCAGATGTCTCCAAAATGTATCAGTTTACCTTAGCTATAAGACGGGCATGATTTTTTTAATTACTTAATAAGTTTGTTAATGATATTAGATTCGAATTCGGAGCATTATAAATCAACAGATTTCAAAACTCAAATATTTATTTGCATGTTCCATTTATCATAAACTCATAATTGTAGCCACGGTATCAAAATATAACTATAAAAGGACCAACATTAGGTCCATTTTTTGCGGTTCGCAGCCCTTCGATGACCCGGGAGGCCATAGTTTGCCTCTTGAGAATTTCTTATATTTCTTAGACTTTGTCCCGAACGGAGAAATTGAAGCGTGAATATATTAACGGTAATAATTTGGTTTTGTACTTTTCATGCGAGATAAACGCACGAAGGTATTTTTGAAAATATAAGATATTAATTTCACGCTTCAGTCGTTCACATGAGTAAACAGTCAATTCAGGAAGAAGAAACCGGAGTTGAATTAAAATTTAATTAAAAATGAAAAAGAGAAGCATTTTTTTTACATCGATAAACGGAGGGAATTATCTAGCTTTGTTCGTACGCATCGTTTCTACGTACGGTTAACGCGTTAATTTCTCAACGCTACGTTCATTCAGTCATACAATGGGTTTATAGCTCACCTAACACACAAAACAACGTGCGAAAGTTTTATTTTTTTATATTTGATTTAAAGAGGGAAAGGACGAATGAAATGGAGGGATATATTCTTTTATATTTTTTCCGAGAGGTGTCTCTCTTTCTCTCGTACTCTACGGGAGTGGTCTTTCTTCGGAGAAATTGGGGAAGGAGGAGGAAGATGGAGATGGGAAGGGAGAGATTGTGGAGAGAGAGAGAGAGAGAGAGAGGGAGAGAGAGAGAGAGAGAGGCAGGGAGAGTTGAGAGAATGCCAACGAGTTTACAAAAGGATCTCGGAGGTGTCAAAGGTGACGAGACAAAAGGGAAAAGAAAATAGAAGGGAAAGGATGGCGGAATGCTTGTTGAGTAACGTCTTAAAGGAGTGAAAAAAAAGGAATGGAGATGGGAGGAAGGAAGGGGTGGGAAATATAAGAGGGAGGAGGAGGAGGGGGAGAGTAATGCGGCAGACTCTGTAAGGGGAGGGGGTGGGAGAGGGATGGAGGGGGGAAAGGTTTAGCGAGAGGGACAGGTCGAAAGGGGGAAGATTCCGCACTTCTTACGGTCTTTGAGATGTCTGACAGAATGAGAATAATAGTTGACGGTTTTGGACGGTGATGTCGCGGCGATGGTGTGGAATGTAACGGGAATGGACGTCCGTGGCATCGCGGTGGACGGGTGTGCTACGGTAGCGTGCGGGAATACGCCGAGAATTGACGGGAATGTTTCGGGAATGGATGGGAATGCGCGGGAATACGTCGGGAATGTTTCGATAATGTACGGGAATCAGTAGGGGATGTACGGCAATATATCGGGAATGTACATCGGGAATGGGGTGAACATTTCGGGAATGGACGGGAATGTTTCGGGAATGGACGGGATTCTGTCGGGGATATATAGGGGAATACGACGGAAATGCACGGATATCTGTTGGGAATATATCGGGAATGCACGGAAATATGTCGAGAAGGCACTTAAAAGTTACGTGAACGGATAGGAACGTATCGTGGAATGACGGGATTTCTACGGGAACGAGCGGGAAATTCCACGAGTACGGGAAAAGATACTGGACAGGGAACGGATGCTGAAACGGGAAGGGATGCTGAAACGGGAACGAATGCTGAAACGGGGACGAATGCTGAGAAACTGGGACGGATTCTGGAACGGGGACGGATGCTGGAAGGGGAACGAACACTTAAATCTTGCCAAGATGGACGGCAATTCCCGCGAGAGGCGATTGCGGTTTTTTTTTCTTTAAATCAATAGTGGTATCATGTTGGGAATGGGACAGGGGAAGTTTTCCCATGGGTTTTGGGTCTTGGAAACGCCCTCGGAAAAAAAAAGGGAGGGTTGTTGAGACGGGAGAGAGGTTAGGGGAGGGAAGAGAGGGCGAGAGGTGATGGTGGTGGCGTTTTCGGGAATAGGATGAGAAGGGAGTGGCATGACGGGAAGGAATATGACGAAGAAGCGTGGCGGAAAAGGGAAAAGTGGATGTGTTCCGTTTTTTCTTCTTCTTTATTTCCATTTCCAGATGAAGGACTTCTTGCCATTTTGTTTTGTTTTTTTTTTACTTGAAGCGATGCGTCGCTTCTGGAGAGTTTGGATTTTTTATGCATTCCCTAAAAATGTACAAACTCGATTATTTTGAGTGCTTTTTATATTCTCCCGAGACGCACTCGCATTTCGATGCGAAAGATTTATGACACGTTTTATAATTTTCCGATGAATATCATACACTTTGGAGTGCTGCTTTAAAAAAAAAAGATACAAACGGCAAATCTATATTATAATTCTGGACGTAAAAACAACGGCTGAGAGCCATTGCGGCGGGGTTACTGCTTCTGTTACATCACATACAATATTTTAATACTGCGCATACGAATAAGCGCATACAAACACACGTAGGTTCATATGTGAAACGTTGGCATATTCATGTATAGGATCAGTCTTATATAACCAGTACCTTAGCAATGAAAATTATGCGAATTGAAGAAAACTCGAGTTACATATGTTGACCTTTCAGAATGGAAATACTGATGTGCATACTTACGATCAGTGAGATATCAAGCGAGTCTGTAAAGAGGTTTCTTTGCTTATCTTTCACGGCTGCAAAGAGAGAGGTCAGAAATCCACGTTCATCACAAAGCATTATGGTGATATTCCTTGAATCTTAAGCAGATCGTGAGGAGTGTTGTCGTGTACGTCGATTGGCCTGGCTCCCATAGCACTTGCCAATTGCTCTCTGAAGATAGGGGCGGTTGCAATAGGTGCACACTACAATGCTATTTCTCTATTACACTTAAGTTCGGACGCAGAAAAACCCGTTTACTTAAATGTCTATGGAAATATTAAGAAAGCTTGATTAACAGACAAAATAAAAATTATAAAACAAATCTTAACGATTACATAGCACGCATCATTTTATATCCAATGACTAAAATATCAAGAAAAACTTTTTGAGCTGAAAAGTTTTTAGGTTAATTTTGTATAAAGACATGGTTAACACATCTCGTATATAGACGTCGGAGTATGAGTTCCATCAATGGAAAGAAAGCTTACGTCACTCACTTTATGGGGTATTCAGTTCTGTTAAATTAGGAATAACTTAGGACAACACCTTGAAAATATTCGATGGATTTCTAGTAAACATCAACCATTCTAATCCACGCTTTTCATTGCGAAAATTATAGATTCTGTAGTCGAGTGTTTGACTCGAAGGGGTGTCAGGCCCGCGTTAAAACTATCGATGTAATACAGGCGTCTCAAACTTGCGGCCCGCGGGCCGCATGAGGCCCGCGCGATGCATTTGTGCGGCCCGCGAAGCAATTTACTTTATACTACGCGACCCGAACTCAAATCTTATTTCTTACAAATTATTTCACGCAAATATTTCTAAATAATCTAAGAAGTGTATTAAATCATTCCAATTTATACCAGACAGCACGGTTGAGTTGCTGAAGAAGGTTTATCCCACTGTCAGCGAGTTTATTGCGAATCAGAAGGACAACCCTCGACGCCAAATCTAGCATTTTTGTAATGACTGCGTGTAGGACGCGTAATAGAGCCATTCCTCTCTTGTGGAAAGGGAGAGTGAAAATAATACAAAGAATACGAAAATATGTGTTTGAGACCCCTGTTGTAATATAAGGGCCGCATTGGAATTACAGTTATTAAATAAGGCCAGATACGGAAGATTTGATTTTATCTAGAAAATCAGACCTCTGTTTAGCCATTAAAAACAATAATTTAGAATACGCGTTATTTGGACCTCAGTAAGAATGCCAAAATATTGTGTTCTTTTCATAAAAAATAAAGCATTTATATTAAACTTCACGCACTTTAGTTGAGACAGAAACGATCATCCAGGCCGCAGTTAGCCGCATGCAGCCTGCCGGCCGCCAGTTTGACATGTCTGCTCTAGTCGAACGAAAGCGGCGGTTCCGTGACATGTCTTTACACTACCAACCGATGTTTAGAAGACAGTGGTTTTTACTTTTTCATATACGAAGTATATTGAGAAAGTATTGTAATCGAGAAAAAATTCGATTCGCGATTTTAGGTGTAGGTACCTGAGTCCGAAAAAGTGGTTTTCGCAATGTCGTCTGTCTGTCTGTGGGTCTGTCCGTAGGTCTGTCTGTTCGCCGCTCGAGAGAGGAAACGGTACAGCGAAAATGATTGAAATCTCGTAATTAGGCATTTCATCATACGTACAGAATAGAATCTATGAAGAAATGGTTGAAATTGCACAATAATTGAGGGCAGTTTATTCTAGGCAAATTTAACAACAGATTTTCTCAAAAACGGCCCCAACGATCTTGATCAAATTTCGTACAGTTACTTGAGTTTACGTCACCGATAATACTACATAGTTCATATTTCTCAAAAAATGAATACAAGGCTAGCTTATTCTACACATCTTTAACATCGATGTGATTTTCTTAAAAACGTCTGCAGCGATTTTGATCAAATTTCGTTCAGTAACTTGAGTTTACGTCTGAAATAATACCACATATTTTATTTTTCTCAAAGAATGAATATAAGGCTAGTTTATTCTTGGACAACTTTAATAACAATTGGATTTTCGAAAAAAACGGCCCATACGATTTCCATGAAATTTCGTATAGTTATTTAAGCAGATGTTTATAACGATTCTACATGGTTCATATTTTTTTTAAAAAGATAACTAAACGACGCATTCGTATATGAGAAAGTTTTACAATGTACGTTGTGTACCGATTTTTATTTTTAGAGGGAAAATAAGAAGGTTTGACTTTCGTTCCAATCGTAACGACTCCCTCCTTCTGCGTCCTATCCTCCTCTTTCCCTAAACCTCCTCCCATCCCTCTCTCACTCTCTCTCCTTGTCTCCTTTCCATCATATGCTTCCCTTCTTCTCCTTCCCTTCCCATTCTCACACTCCCTCTCCTATCGCTCCGACGTCTTCACTATCTCCCTCAGCTTGCCATATCTTCTTATTATCCATACCCCCCTCCCCCCACCTTCTTAAAACCCTTCTTCCCCCCTCCCTCCCTCCGTTTCTCAACCTAAATCCCTTTCCTCCCTCTTCACCATCATCCCTCCTTCATTCCTCCTCACCCTGTGACCACCTCTTTCTCACACCCTCTCCCGCAACCTGTTCCGCACACCCCTTTCAATCCCCCTTTTTATCCTCCTTCCATTTTTCTCTATCCCCCTCAGCTCTCAGAAAGTCGTCACACTTATCGCCACGCGTGAAGTGGGGCAAAGGAGAGAGAGGGGGAGAGAGAAGGGGAGGGGGTAAAGGGGGACGGGGAAACGATTCGTGGTGGTGTTTTTAAGACTGTCAGAAATTGTGTGCAAAGGATGGGGTGAGAAAGAGAGAGAGAGGGGGAGGGAAGAATGTGCGGTGGAGACAAGGAGAAGGAAAGAGGAAGAGTGGGATGAAAGCGAGACGAAGGAGAATAAGCGGAGAGCGATAGGAGGAAGATAGAATAGGGAATCAGAGGAAAATCGGGATAGGAGCAGAAGAAAGGAATTTAATATAATAAAAGCCGTCGTCTGTTGGTTGGTTGGTTGGTCGGTCACGCTATGCAAACGCTAATAACTCGAGAAATAATAATGATAGAAACTCGAAATTTGGTAGAGATGCTTGATTAACACTTATTCAGGGAATGAATAATTTAAATCGCGAAAAAATTCCTTGGTTCGTCTCCAAGAGAGGCATTTCCATTTTTGTAAACCATACGTGCTTACGAATTTATACTGTTATTCCTCGAATTAATTTCGTAACAATGGCCGAAGTTTGGAAACGAATATAAATTAAAATTAAAAGGACATTTAAAACTGTTAACAGGCAATTTTCGAAGAAACAACAATGGATCTTTTAATGAATTAATTTGTTTTTATAAAAGGAATTTTGGTGCTTATTTAATACATAGTAAGTTCTAAGGCTTATAATCCATTTAAATCTAATATAGTGGCTTTATTTATTCACTTTACAGAATGAATTAATTTTAGGCTATCATTGCCTATTATAAAAGGAGATACTTTGGAATTTACAGTATGTAAAGTGGAAGTTGTACTGAATTGACTCAAGTATATTTCAAAGCAAAAATCAATCTAAAACTATTGAAAGTTGTTGTTTCGGAAACTGAGAAGTCCAGAGTGGTGAGCAGAAGCTAAACGGTATTAAGGTATATTTTATTCCAAAATCTAAAGTATTATCAGAGGCAATTGAAGATTGAACAAATTTTTTTGTTACCGGAATTCTGCTTATTTCATGAAATTGAAATGCTAATGCATTAATCCATTAAAATCTGTTAAGAGTGGCTATTTTAGTTGAAAGAAATATATGTACATAGTACTTTTATTCACTTTTCAGAATGAATGAATTCTAGGTTAACATTGCATATACTAAAAGGATTTTCTTTGGAATAAGATGTTTGTTGTGTGGTTATTTCAACTGAATTGAATCAAGTTCTCTTCTAAGTTTGAAATCCATTTAAAACTGGTGAAAGTGGTTGTTTCGGAAAATGAGAAGGCAAGAGTGCTAAGCAGACGATAAACGATATTGAGGTACATTATATTCCAAAATCTATTTAAAGTATTATCAGAGGCAATTGAAGATTGAACCAATTTTTTGGAACCGGAATTCTGCTTATTTAATGAAATTGAAATCCTAATGCTGTAATCAATTTAAAACTAATAACAATGCCTATTTTAGTAGAAAGAAAGGTAATATTTTATTCACAAGGAATTTCTGTGAGATTGTAGTTAATTAATTAAAACAGACTTACAATATAGAAATATTCGATGGTTAAAACAGTGCAAAATTTTATTCTTGCGATTTTTGCATTGACGAAAATTGAGATTCATTAAACCCATTGAAATTCAACGGGCACTTATGCTAGTACATCATAAAAAGAAGGGAGCATGAAGTAGAGATTGGAAGAGGAGGAGGGAGGAAAAGAGGTAGAAGGGATGAGATGGAAGAAGAGAGGGAGAGAGAGAGACTGAGGGAGGGATAGAGGGACAGACAGACAGGAAAACGACTTTATTTAGGGTGAAATTGAGACTATATAGTCCCTTCTAACGTTTAACGCCACGTTAATAATTAAAAATGAGAATAAAAATAATAACATATACACATACAAACACATTGGCAGAAAACAAAACCCTGAAACTAAACAAAAGAAAAAACACAAGAGTTCCAATTACAGATTTGGAAACTTCTAAAAAAAATCGGTACAACATACATTGTACAGACTTTCTCATATAATAATGCGCCGTTTAGTTATCTTTAGAAAATGAAAATCGTATGAGCCGGTTTTGAGAAAATCCTATTTTTGTTAAAGTTGACCAAGAATAAAATATCCTTATATTCATTCATTGAGAAAAGTGAAATATGTAGAATTATTGCGGACATAAACTCAAGCGATGGTACGAAATTTGGTTAAAATCGCTCTAGCCGTTTTTGAGAAAATCTAATTTTTGTTAAAGTTGTCTAGAATAAACTAACCTTATATTCATTTTTGAAAAATATGAACTACGTAGTATTATTGCAGACGTTAACTCAAGTAACTGTACGAAATTTGATCAAAATCGTTAGAGCCGTTTTTGAGAAAATCGAAATGTTTTTTAAAATGCATAGAATAAACTACCCTTAATTATTGAGCAATGTCAGCCATTTCTATGTATACTCTGCTCAGTATGATAAAATGTCTAATTACGAGATTTCATACGTTTTCTTCTTACCGTTTAGGCTCCAGAGCCAGTAACAGACAGACAGACAGACAGACGGCATTGCGAAAACCACTTTTTCGGATTCAGCGACACCTAAAACGTATATTTCCGTAAAAATCTCGAGTTCGAATTTTTTCGCGATAGCAATACTTTCTCAATATACTTCGTGTGAGAAAGTAAAAAGCACAGGAAAACATCCACGAAAGGAAGGGGGGGGGGGGAGTGGAAAAAAACTGCGAAAACCCTATATACATAAAAGAACAATAGCGGAATTACAATAGTGCGTAGAACTTTTAAAATATAAGAATCACGAAATATATTTTCAAGTATTGAAGAATGAACATGAAGGGAAGGAGCAAGAGAGAGAGGAGAGGGAATGAAAGGGGAATAGAGGGAGGAATTGTGGAAGGAAGAGAGGGAGGGATATAGCAGGGAATAGAGGGAGGAAGAGAGGGAGGGAGAGAGGAAGGAAGAGGGAGGAAGAAAGGGAATAAGAGGAGGGGGGAGGAAGGGAGAGTTGAAAGGGAGGAAAGAAGAGAGGAAGGGGAGTGAGTTCAAGGGAAGGAGGAAGAGTGTGAGACAGAAGGCTGGATGTGGACGAGGAGAGTGGATGCCGAAAAGGGAAATGGGCCAGAGTAGTGGCAGATGGGTAAAATAATGGAGAGAGGGTGTATTAGGATAGCGAGATAGGGAAAGAGTGAGAGGGAGGGAGAGAGAGAGAGGGGTGCGCGAAAATGGGAATGAGGGCGGGAATGAGAGCGGCTTTTTGCCAAAGTGGCGGTGTGAGGAGATTTGATGGGTCTTGAGTAGCGGGTTGTGGGGAGGGAGGGGGGATGACGTGTAGGTGGAAGGGGAAATTGAGGGGGAGGGGAAGAGGGGTGGGAAGCGAATGTGCGGGATGAAGGAAAGAGGAGGAATATACACGGGAAACAAAGGAGGACCAAGTTTTAAAAAAAAAAATATACGCATTACTTTCGTTCGCTGAGTCACGTTTGGGAAATTACATGAGGAATGTTAGTACGTACTTAAAAAAACACCATATGGGATAAAAATTAACCCATCTAATGAGAACATTCGCACGTGAAACGTTGGGCGAATTTCGTGTAACCTATTGGGTTAAATTTAAAGATTAAAATAAATGGAAGACAATAAATGGAATACTTGATAATAAACTGGGAAGTTAATGAAAATGTCGTTTCACCTAATAACGAATACTTTCACATCGCTTATCCATCCGTATGGATGTGACTTATTTTTTTTAAAAATATAATAAATTGACAATAGAGGGAACAACGTTAAATTTCAAATTCTACCTGCAAAACAATAAAATTAAGATAGCAACAACGACAGAGTGACAGGATGACACACGAAGGCTTTTATTATAATACAAGTGTAATGCCCGTCAAAAATGACGGGAGGAAAGATACGATCGTTCAAACTACTCAGGAAGATCATATTAATATCAGAAACAACTGTCTTGAAAATCGTTTCCCCCCTCCCACCCTCTAACCTCTCCCTCCCTCCCTCTCCCCCACTCTCTCTCCCTCTATCTCGTATTAAAAGCATTCAAAGCACGTTTATACCCATAAGGATTGAAATAACAATATGATATCGAGGTCTAACAATGGAATAGGTAGGCAAGATAACATCCCGTTAAAAATGCCAAGATTTCCTCAAACTGTGTGAATTAAACATTTAAATTGAGCGATTTCGAACTGTAGGCGGAAAAAAGATGAAAAGAATAAGAAACTTGATAACGTTTTCTTCAAAATGGTTCATATCCGAAGATTGTAGGTCAATTATTTCTAATTTTAATCTAAAAAAGAATGAAAGCCTGCACGTCGAAATGTCCATCTTTACGTGTTACCGTATGGGAAATGGAAATTATCCCCTGGAGTCGAACTCGGGTCTTTGATCTCGATTTTGATACATTAAAACGTTTTGCTATTATGTATATCATAATGCTATCCTGAAAATTTCATCAAATTCTGTTCAGTCGTTTGCGGGATATTAAGTTTCAAAAAGCGTTACACACAACGTTTGCTACAGACTAAGGCTTTTATTTATATGATGAATGCCACTTTCCCATTTCAGGTAAGCGGTATAATTTTACATTCTCCTTGGAGCCTTGTGAGATTTAGTAACTGCGGCCAATAAGGAATAATTAAACAATACAAAAATAGTAACCGGAAGTGGTGCCGTGCAAGAGTTTTTGCAGAACGCAGACGGAACGCTAAAGGAACGGGCGGAAAAGGTTTTGATACAGGATCAAGAGACCTTCTGAAAGTAAAGGACGACTGACACTTTCCACTCTTTTAACATCTTGGCCGGAAAACTGGAAATAACCTTAAGACCCGTCTTAATTTCTCCGTGCGATCACGGGGAGCGGGTGCGCGCGCGTCCATCTTCCTGCATTTTACTCCACGCGTGCGGTCTCTCGTGTTGTGACTTGGCGTGGAGTTTCGGATTTCGCGCACCGTCCTACCTGGAAAATTCTCAGGCGCGTGTGTATTTTAATCCAGATATTTTTGAAAAAGGTTTTGTTTTCTGTGTTGACCGTCGCGAGAATTAACGCCGCGGAGTGAAGTATTTAATGTGTCCAAGGATCTTTAATTTATTTCATATCTATGTCCTTGGACAGCGGAACTTTTTAAGACTTCAGATCTCTGACTGAAAAAAACCACTTCTTGTCCTCGTGGCTTGAAAGTCGCAAGTCTAGAATGACACAATAATTGGGATTATTGAGGATATATTTCTATGCTTGGAATCGTTTCCAAATTCTTCCTTGACTGGGATATTTTTCAACAAACTGGTGAAAACAAATATTTTTTAAAAGGAAAAGAACGGTCGAAATACTGGTAAGGACGGATTCTAGGCTGCCCAAATGGTTTCTCCTACATTTTTGTGATTGATAAAATCATTTATAGGACGGTCACTGTGACACCTTTTTGGAATTTATACCCGATTGTCAATTTAATAATATTTGAATATTGTATTGTTTAATGGTACGATAAAATTCCACGTGGTCTATTGGTTTCATTTTCAGACGAATAATTGCATGGTATAATCTGAGCATAAAAGAACTGAATTTAAGAATCGCACCAAGATCTTGTTTATTTTAGTAGATATTATCCGTGATACGTTACCTACATATTCATCATGCATATAGAGCTATAAATTACCGAGAATGGGCAAAAAATTAGCTTTTATTTCCTTTTTTTTTAGTCAAGAAACGAGTCAATAAAGCCATAACCAGTTTTTAAAAAAATACCTTTTGAATCGGATTTAATTAAACAACGGAGAAGATAAGATGGATAAAAGGTACGAAGAGAGAAAATGATTGATGAAAGGAACGTTAACCAGTAATTATGGTGTTAAGGTTGCCATGACGAGGCAGAGACAGAAAAAGGATGCCGTTTATCCCGAGACTACGGGTTACTTAACGAGAAGACTAAGGGTTACTCTTTGAACTGATATCTTTGCGGTAGTGAAGAAAAAAAACTAGGAAATGCGTAAACAGGGAAAATGCGAGCGTGACGAACTCTGAAATGCGGCAGAAACGGACCTGAAATAGGACAGAGACGTCCCCAGTGCTAAATACGAATTTACGGCGGCCGAAAAAGTGACAAACGTCCTTACTTTCGCGTCCTCTCTAGGAGAAGAGCGGGAGTTAGCATGTCAGCCGCCGAGAGAGGAGTCCACGCAGAGCGGTAAAGACATCTCGACCCAAAGAGGGAATCTTGCCAATAAGGAGGCGATTTTATTGAGCAAACCCTCCGTGAAAACATTCCGAGAGGAAGTGAGAGGGAAAGAGAGCAGGCGCGATTAGAGAGAGAGAGGTAAAAACGGAGAGGGGCAGGGGGGGGGGGGGGGGGGGGGGAAGGGGAGGAACTGGGAGGAGGGAGGGGAAGCTACAGAGAGTGGAGGGGGAAGGGAGGGAGGGAAGGAAAGGAAAGAGAGGGAAAAGGAAAGGAGTAAGAAGAAGATGAGGGTAGAGTAGTGGAAGAGGAGAAAGGGAGGGGAGGAAAAGGAAATATGTACGGAAGAAGGGAAAGATGAGAAAATGAGAGATTAGATTAGACAGTATGGTACTTATTTGTGGCGAGATTGAGACTAGGAAGTTCCATCTTCCACCTAACCTCTCGTCATGATACAAATATAATATTACATGCTAGAATTAATAGTCAATCCCACTATATAAATTGCTTGGTTATGCGTGATGGTGTAATGTTCACTTCGCATTTTTCATTGGTTGAATGGCTAGCCAATCATGGTTCGGGGCATCACTTACGTCAGTGACGCTCGACTGCAACGACGTTTCTAAGGCATGGATAAAACGCGAACTAATACAATATATATGGATGATATAGGTAATTCAGAGTTATTTTCCACTAGAATTTTGAATAAATTTTTGATATTCGAAAGATATTAATAAATAATAAGTAGGAGATTTTATAGTTAAACAACATATTCCTTCCCGTCATATTGACGGACTTGTATACACACTAGTAATATAATAATAGTACCGTAAAAAGACATAAAGATATATTTGCGTGGGAAAAACAAGGACTGCTGCATCCACGTACAAACCCAGGAAGAGAGAAAATAGGAGGAGATGAAAGAGAGGAGAGGAGAGGAGCGAAGATGGAAGAGAAGAGGAGGGGAGAAGGAATGGGAGGATAAGAGAGGTAAAGGAGGGAAGGAGGTGTGGGATGGAGGAAGAAGTGGAGATATGAAAGAAGACATGGAGGAGAGGAGCAAAGGAGAGGAGCAAAGGAGAGGAGACGGATGAGAGAGAGGGGGGAGGAGGGGGGGGAGAGAGGTAGAAAGACGAAAGGTATGATAGTAAAATGGGAGGTAAAATAGGAACGAGATAGATGGAAAAGAGAGGCAAGGATGCATTGAGACGAGTGCTTGAAGAGGGCGAGAGAGGGAAAGAAGATTAGAAAGGGTAAAAAGAAGGATGGAAAGAGGAGTGAATGAAGAAAGAGGAATAACAGAAGGGCGGAAGAGAAAAGACAGGTTGAGAAAGCGGTTTTAAGCGAAATGGCTCGAGACCCTCTTATCCTTTTTTCCCTCCCCCCCATACAGCTCAATACTACTTAAGGAAAGAGTGATAGAAGAGGCAGGAGATGGAGTCAAAAGTGTACCCACTCCCTCCCTCTCCTTTCACTGTGTGTGTGTGTGTATTACTCCGCCTTTTGGTTCTTCTCGGGAAGAGAGTACAAGCGGACACGCACAAAGGATACATTAAGACTTGGAAATCCCTCCTGGTTTTATTACCTTCTGCCAAATGGAGGCCGTAAATCAGCAGGAAGGGACTGCCAAAAATTCGCGAGCTGGGTTTTTTTTCTTTAAATATTTTTTTTTCTCCTCCGCACGAGTGGTTTCGCGAGGGCCAATGAGCGTTTGGCGCGCGGTCAGGAACGTCGCGGGGAGAAAAAATCTGGCGAATATAAGAGAACGCGGACGAGTTTTTTTTTTTTACGCGAAGATCGCGTTTCTCTTCCCGGGTGGGAGTGTCGCGGTTAACCCTTCGATTTAAAAAAAAAACGAAAAGCGACGTGTGTGATTTAAAAAGACGCTTATCGTACGCACCTTACAGATATGGGACGTGTCGATTGATTAACATTCAATTAAAATACATTAATTTTTTTTAAAAGTTAGTGGAGGCAATAAATATAATTTTATCGCGGAAAATTTTGTGCTGAAGTACAGCGACGTTTTTTTTTTTTTGGCGAACTAATACTTAATGCATGAAAATTTTCGTCTTAGTTGACGAACGGGACAACTCCTGTTGTGCAATAAAACCGGTTGGCTAAACTGAATACGCAATTTCTCTTTTAAAAGCGACTGTCTTCTGGGAGGATTAACCGGAAATCGATCCTAAAATGATTGTGTCGAATATCCTCGAAAGAGAAATCTCATTTTGGTATTATTATTTACATACTGAATGCAAGAAATCTTTTCCTTAATCTTAAGTAATGCGTAGAAATTATTGCTATTTTTGTGAAATCTCATCCAGGGTAATATGGATGCAGAAACCATGGTAACTCGCAGGAAATAATAGTTTTCCGGATGAGATGGATCATAAATCTCTCCACAGACTCGAAAATTAATAAAGTTAAGCTGGAACCACTTCCTTTAATTACATAAGCGATCATCATAAGGTTATTTCCATCTATTTAAATGCAAAACTGTCACCAAAAATTACGTTTCGCTTTATTTTTCTCTTATAAAAACAGGAAATTTCGTACGTTCCGGAATAGATTAACAACTAAACTATTTAATTATTAAGTTATTACCGAATCCAGTTCATTTTTTCGCAATCAAAAAATTAATCACAATAGGAATGAAAACAAAAGACTTCTTGGTTTATTACATGACTATCGTTCACAATCAAACCTCTGCTACGAATTCCGCGAAAAAGTAAACGCAAAGGCCGTAAATTCCAATCGCGACAAAAGCGACGCGGACACAACATTAAGCTTAATATAACAAAAGCAGCGCAGATATAAATGGAAGGATTCGGCGTGAGGGAAGGAAGGAAGGAAAGAGGAGAAAGAGAGAGAGAGAGAGGGAGATGGTGAGGGTTGAGAGGAGAAAATTTCCTCTCTTTCCATGAGAGAAGGAGAGAGAGAGCGAGAGAGAGAGAAAGAGTTGGAGGATTGACGAACGGGGACCACTCCCAGAGAGCTTTTGGAAGTAAGAGTTTTAAAACACTGTGGAGTGGTTTTCTAACCTCTTAGAAAAGTGAAGATCGGGAAAAGATGGCGGAGGTGTGGGACGGAGTGAGTGTGTGCGTGAGATTAGGCGAAGAAAGTGTGTGTGTGCGCGCGCGTCCATGTGGCGGTTGGATGGAGGTATAGAAGTTGGCGTGTGGGAAGGGGGTAGATGTAAATGGACTAAAGTGGATGGGAAGAGTGGGATGGAAATAAGAGGAGGAGATATATGGTAGATTGAGAGAGGGAGAGAGAGGGGGGGGGGAGAGAGAGAGAGAGAGGAGGGAAAAGAAAAAAATAGGCGGAGTAATGGAGAAAGAGAGAAGAAAAGGGAGAGAAAGTTGGAGGTGAGTTTAGGAGGGGGGAATGAAGAATACGGAGGGGGGGGGAGGACGGTTAAAATGAAAACAGATGAGATAATAAATAAACAAAAGAAGAGACAATAAACAACAAAAGAAGGGAAGGAAAACAAGGAAGGCAGAGAAAGAGAGAGAGAGAGTGAGATGGGAAATGACGGAAAATATTTTTGTTCTAATAAAACACGATGCGTCGAGTAGGTTTATAACTCTTGTAGTTCGAAAACAAAAGCAAGAGCTGAGCCGAGTTATGCAGAAAGCAACCAACCCTCAAAATTGAAAATTTTCAAGTAACCTGTGCACTGCATCGGGGAAAACCCCATTCTGCCTCCTGCAAAAAAACATCCATCCTAAACTAGTACCATGTTGTGCTAATGCTGCCTTCAAACTAACCCGCAATCTGTGATTTTTAAATTTAACGGTCGGTAAAAGTCTTAATATATCAGCTTCTTGTCCATGTGGGTTTGTAGGTTTCTGCACAACTCGGTCCAATTTTTCATCGAATGAAAATTTCCTTGTACCACCACTACACGCGATCGCCGAGTAATAAACAAGACCAAAAATATAAGAATTTCAGGCGAATCAAAATAATTTTTTTTCTTTTTAACTTCCAATGCTCGTGAATATAATACAGCAATTAAGTTTTACGCAAAAATGGTATCGTTTTAACAGACGGAACTGGGAATTCATTTTGGATCTACGAACATTAGGTTTACAAAATTTCGGTCTTACGAACAAGAATTTTTACGCCACGAATTCGACCTCAAAATTCGATCGTACGAACTTGAATTCATTCAACTCCGATTATTTTCGTCATTGTAAAAAATTGTACGAAAAATTAACGTTTCTTTCTGGAATACCTAAATAAATTGTTGCTGGATCCTTTCAAGGGCGTTTAAAATATTTTTTCATTGCTTTGTGTCTGCAATTCCCGTTAAACTTCCTTTGGATTCGTTTTTCATTCCTTTACAGCACTACTATTCTGATATACCTATTAAATGTTGAAAGTTCTGCACCTTCTTCCACATCATGACGCCTGCTAATCTGCTCTCACACGAGTAAGAGCTTAACTTCAGCTGTGGAAAATGACGCCAAATTCAAATAATGAATGTTATGATTAAGATGCATTTTAAAAATCTATTATAATTTGTTCCGTTCTCCTTTTTCCTGCACGTGTAGGAGGGAAAATTTGCTTTAGAACACGTCCCATGATTTTAACATTGTATTAATGGAAAAATCTCTCCAGATTTACGAACTTTCTGTTTACGAACTACTCTTCGGGAACGCATGGTGTTCGTAAATCGGGAGTTTACTGCACACAGAAAATTCCACGTGAACAATAATCGTGTGGCCGCACTGTTAAACGTGTTAATATTTTCGTATTCTTACCGTTTCGTTTCGCTGATCAAGTTCAATGCTATGGTGAGTGTATAAATTGAATGCGCTTGCGCAAGATACGACAACAACGGAGGTAAATTAACTTTCACTCTCTGACATGACATTTCAGCAATTATCGACTCAGAAGACGCACGAAGAGCTGGAAAACACTATTATATATATATATATGGACTTGTTTTATTCTCCACAACTACGTGAAAATTAATTAATTTTCTTAAATAGCTCATAAACCCCACTTAGTGGCCTTTAAGAACGATCACAAAATAAAAACAAACATTCTAACGTTCTATTGGTAGGACTCGAATTCACAACCATTGGGGAGATAGGCATGCTAAACACAACTCCCCTCAAGGTCAGCCATAAGCTCGAATTGGTGAACACTGATGTAAATATGAATAATATAAAATTTAATCCCAGCTTTCTAGTAGAAGATATTTAAAAGGACGACGCCGAAAACGTATAGTACAATTATGTACAATGTAAAGGAAAATTAAATAAATGACTCACAAAACCGAAAACAAGAAAGTTAAAAAATCGAAAAACAAATTCTTGACCGCTCACCTTATCGGTTATATCCAACATATGACACGTCAAAGGACAAACACCCTCACAGGAATCGATCTTTACTGCACTCACCTGCGAAAGGAAAAAAAAAACATTGAAACACGTGTTCCTTTATCGATCAATAGCAAGCGAACTGACGTCGATAGCGGCCACATTATTGATGTAATGCACAGAGAGATATCGTTTCAAAGAAACAGAGGCTACCTTATAACCTCAGTATGCAATGTGACAACTTTTGGCGATAACGTCATTATGATACCACATCGTATAAATTGCATATACAACTTGAAAATAATAGTACTCTACATTTCAACATTTGTTGTCCATAAATAAATTCGTCACTTGAACAGAGAAGTTGATGTTGAGAATTTTATCGAAGTTACGTGAATTTCTATAGCTCATGAAGGAGGTAAATTAGCCACATCTGTGTTGTTTTCGCCATACAGGATTTTCACAAAGCCACTCCGAGGTTTAAATATTCATTCTTCCGGAGCTACAAAATATATCACCTTTTTAGCTTTAAGCTTAAAATAAAGCCAAAGCTAAATAAACCCTTGAAATGTGGTTTCGCACGTTTGATACTATAAAAAAAACTTTGTGAGTTTCTCCTTATGATAAGCTTAAGGCGATAACTTACCTATGTACTTCAGGAAATGTGAATTTTTAAATCCCGAAATGGCTTTGGGGAAACCATGCTTATGGCGAGATACTGAACAAGAGGAAGAACACATTCACTTCACTCTCACGGCCGAAAACAAGTTCAAGAACAAGTACGCGAATATTAAAAGTGCAGAAAATAAGTTATTATTTCCAATGATTTTTCAATAACCTTGTTATGGTATTGAAGATACCTAGAATAAGTTTATCTTAGTTATCTATTAATCAATTTTTTTATACTTAGTTGATTATTCTTGAAGAATAACTTATATACAATGCGGAAATATCAAGTTTAAAAAGGCGTAAACTTAAAATATTTACGACTGTTTTTTACGACTTACATTAATAAATGACTTAGCAGTACATTAAGATCGTTAATAGAAAACGAGATCTAAGGGAGAGGGAGATAATTGGCTGAGAAGGAATATTTTTAAGACAAAGACAACTGAGAAACAGAAGAGAAAGGCTTAGTATTATAGTAGAGGAGAAGAAAGCAGGGTCGTTTTGAAGAAAAAAACAAATGAATACATTTATTGAGGCGGAAGAAAAAGAGGAGATAGAGATGAAGAGATATATCACAGGATGGTACATTATGGTTTAGAATGAGGGAGAGGGAGGGGAGGAAAGAGGTGGGGGGAGGGGGGGGGCTAGCTGGAGTGGGGGAGGTGTCGAGGGCGAGTTAGAAAGGAGAGAATTAGAAAGAGAGAGGGGGAAATGGGTGGAGGAGAGAGGGAGAGGGGAGGGTGGGAAGGGGAGTGAGGTAAGGAGAACGAAGGAGGGGGAGGGAAGGAGGAGAGAAGGGGGGGGGGGGGGAGAGAAGAGGAAGAGAAGATGGAGATGAAGAGGAAGAGAGGGAGAGATGGAGAGAGGACGAGAGGGAGAGAATGAGGAGAGGGAGAGAAAGATAGGAAGAAAAGGAGAGGAAGAGATGAAGTGGGAGAGAGGAGAATAATTAGGGGGGATAGAGGGAGGAAAAGGGGAAAGGAAAAGAGGGGAGAGAGGAAAAGAGGAAGAAAAAGATATGGCAACGGAAAGAAGGAGATGGAAGAGACGGAGAGACGAAAAAAGGGAAAAGAAGACGAAGATACTGATAGCACGAGACATGCAAAGAGAGAGAGAGGGAGAGAGGAGGACGGGGTTTGAAAACGAAAAAACTAAACGGAGGAGTAGGGAATTAAAAAGGCCGTTTATGAAGTTGAGGATTGTCTGTGGGCGTGTTCTTAGAGTTCTTAGAGAGCGAGAAAGGGAGAGAACGAAAGAGAGAAGGATGATATAAGACGTCGGAATCAAAAGAATGATGTAAACTCGTAGATTAATGGGTGACATAAATAAAACTCATGGGTCGCTGTTTACTCTAATTCTCGCCGTGATATATTCGTTTGAGTGTGGGTGGGGTTGAATGGGGCTGACGCTAAATGGGAGAAACATAAGTTGTAATAAATTCGTCGTAACAGCTAGTTCCTCGACAGGGAATAATGGGCGATCGCTAGAGTTTACAGGAAAAAAAGGTTGATTTATGGGAAATTTACAAGTCTAAATATGATATCAAGTTGGCCTTGCCCTGTGAAATAAAAGGGATATAACTTAATCTCTATTGCGCCGTAAAAATATACGCTTTATGATGTCATGGTTTCATAGGCCCATGCGTTGCGAATGTAAACGTCGCAAGTGCGCCAATGTCGTGCGACTGCTTCCAAAAACTTTGATCACCCACAGACGAAAGATTAATGCGAAATGTTGGAATAAATGGTGTCGGTAAACTTTTATACACTGCGTTAAAATGTTGAGAAATTCTCAATATACCGTATTTACCCTACTATAAGACTTTTAAGAAGCTAATAGAAATGGTTTGTATGGAGTCCTAAGGGAAATAGTTTTTTTGGATATTGTTTATTTTTATTTAAATCTCTGAAAATTTACATCACAATGTGATAAGTTTCACTAATTGTAAACCATTCTAGACTAGTCATAATCGCTCTATTATTTTTTTATTTAGTAATTTCTTTGTTCGCCAATATAAGATGACCCCTAAACTTTGATTGAAAAAACTTTGTCTTATAATCAGATAAATACCATTATACTGTCGCAACTAAACGAATTTGTATACATATTCAGAAATCGAAAACTGTCAAAGATCCGGAATGTCAATGCTGAAAATTTTGATACAGGATTTTCAGAATTTGTAGCTAATAACAAGACAAAATTAATAAAAGAACAACCGTGGATGACAGTCTTACTGCGGATACAACATCTAATGAAGGAAGGTGTATACGTGTTTCCGAATAAAAAAACTGGTCAATTATATTTTCCTGCTTTCAAAAGCCATATGGGTTTTTTTTTAATCCTACGGTGTGTGTGTGTGTTTTTGTGAATCCATTAAAGTTATTTCCGTCACGTGAGAGTGGATATGGGGAGAGAGGAAGAAAGAAGAGGGGAGTGGGGAGAGAGAGAGAGTACTTAAGAAGACGAAGTGAGAGGTGAAGAGAGGGGATTGAGGAAGAGGTAGAAAAAACTAAGAAATCGGAAAGTAGGAGGAAATGAGAAGCGAAAAGGATGAGGAATGGAGGAAAAGGGAGGTAACTAGAGTGGGAGGGAGAGAGAGAGATATGGAGAGAGAGATGAGGAAGGTTGTAAAGAGGGAGGGAGGCACTCACTCCACCATCCCGAAGCATAAGTGTGTTTTAAAAGCCTTTCTGACATCTTGACCAAATCGGACAGTTCCAGACACGAAATAGCTTTCATTCCCCACTCCCTTTCCTCCCCTCTCCTACCCCCCCTCCCTCCCTCTCTACCTCTCCCCCCACCCCGCCCTTCCTCACTTCCTCTCCTTTTCCCTTTCTCCCTATCCAACTCCTTTTAATGCTGGACCTCCATCCGTTTTCCCCGAAACCCCATCTAGCGGTACGGTCCAAAAGTTCTTCCTCGCGCCCCGCCCACTTCCCCTCACTCCATCTCCTTCCTTTAACAACATCTCTTACTTTTCTCATTCCAAACTCTCCTCCACCCACCCACCCCCTCTCTCTCTTTCTGTCTTCTCTCTGTTTTCATCTCTCTCTCTCTCTATCTCACACACACTCTCACTGCTTAGCTCCTTCCATCTTCTCTCATTCAATCTGCTGTCCTGCTTCAGTGTCTGCATACTTTCTTTATCCCTCCTCCGTCTTATTTTTATCCTTCCTTCCTCTTTCCTTTCTTTCCGCTCCTCTCTTACGTCTTTCTCCTTTCTCCTCTCCCCGCTCTCTTTCTAATTCAATCACTTAATTGTGTTCTTTTTTCATTTGTTCAGTTTCAGGTATTCGTCTTCTGTTTGTATGTTTATATGTTATTATTTTTATTGTCATTTGTAATTCATAACGTAGGGTTTAAATGTAAGAAGGGACTATGTAGACTCAGTTTCGCCCTAAATAAAGTCGTTTGTCTGTCTGTCTGTCTCTTCTCTCTCTGCTCTCTCCCTCCTCTCTCACTCCTCTCCTCTATCTCACTCCTCTCCTCTATCTCACTCCTCTCCTCTATCTCACTCCTCTCCTTCCTCCTCTTCTCCCTCCCTCCTCTCTCTCCTCTCTCCCTCCACTTCTCCTCCCTCTCTCCCTCCATATCTCCTCCACCTCTCTCTCTCTCTCCAATTCTCTCTCTCTCTGACACTCCATCACTTTTATAACCTTCTTCCTTGCATACTTATCACCTTTCCTCCACCTCTTAATTTCCTACCTCCCTTTTTCATCACTCCTTCTCCATCTCCTTCCCTCCTTTCTTTTCTACCTCCAATCTCTCCTTGAATCCCACCTACTCCTCCTATTATTCCTTCCTCATCATCGCTCTTTCCTTTTCTCCCTACTCCATCTCTCCTTTCATTTCCCTATGTAACCCTTTCTTACCTGTGTTCCTATCTTCCATTATCTCAGCTTCTTCCTTCTCTTATCCTTTCTTTGCATTGCTTTCCCTAACTTTCTCTCTCCTTTCCTTCTCTCTCCTTGATTTTTATACGCTGTCGTTCGCTTTCTTTTTTATACGAATTCCGACACACAAATAATACGATACATACTCTCTCTCCTTGGTCCTTGTTCGCTTGGGTCCTGCTGTCTCAAGTATTTGTAAATCCCTTTGCGATTAAAGACCATTTGACCTTTAAGGAGATTAGAATCGAGTTCCGTAGCAAGTCTCTTGTTTCCTTAATTCGATTCATAGGAGCGGTATGGAAATAAAGAAGGAAGTCAAAAGTGTGCTCGAAAGCACCTTCGCAAGTACTAATTTCGGGTTTTCCGGAAAGAAAGGAAGTCGGCTTACTTGTCTATGAAAAGGGTCATGTGAAATCCTAATAAATTACAAAACAATGGCATTGATATATCAGGAGACAGGTAGACATATTATACCTATTAAATTTAACTAATAATTAATAACTTGGTAGTTTATTTCAATCCGTGTCGGTAAATATAAGTTCTAGAAGTATATTGTTTCATGGACCTGTCTTCAAAATAATTAGCTTTGACAAAAACGAGTAAAATTACTTGTAAAAGGATGATTATTGTTTCTTATGTGGTATAGTTTCCAAAAACTAAGGGAAACATTTTTAGGTATGTTAATTATCAAAATTTCGTTGATAATGTATCATATGAAATAACGTCCTCTTCGTCAGTTCCATTTACACCCAACGAAATTAGTCCCTCAGATTTTTAGCAGCTTGAAAGCTGACTTCGTCGGACACAAAACTCAATCTCATTCTTACGAGGAAACTTTCTCAGATCGGCACCTTTTGACTATTGATTTCCCCGGATTCGGATTAACTTGACAACGATGTCCACGCATGCCTTTCGGATTTGGAAGTTGTCAAAGGAACGACCGAAGGAAAAAAGGAAAGGAGCATCACCTAGGCGACACGGATTTCGGACCGGCGTTGAAAATCGAGAGCCGCTGGTAGAGTATTGGAGAGGATCGTGTTTGTGCCGCGGTCACGGATGAAAAGGCGTTGGACACACTCTTTTATGCTTGGCCATCCCTTTTCCATTCGACGAAGCCGACTCCTAATTAATTTTTTATCATCGTCTCGGGAGAAACGTAGGTTTTTATCTTCTTCTTCTTCAAGGCCCGAAAAACGAGAAGCGTTGAAAGGAACCAGATTTTGAGCCGGCGTTGAAAGGGTTAAGGAATAAGACATAACGAGTGTTGATGGAAATGTCTTAAATGAGTATTCCGATGATAAATTTATTAATTGCGTATAACTCTATTGGCTCGTTAAATCGGCAGAAATAGAAGCAGCGGTGAAAAACTGTGCAATGTTTATGGAATGACCGATGATTTGTTTTAATGTAATGGTAACGTATTTTACATTAGGGCAGCCTTATTTATCGTGCATATATATATATATATATATATATATATATATATATATATGTATGTATGTATGTATGTATATATATATGTATGTGTGTGTGTGTGTTTGTATATATTAATGATGCCTTCCCCGCAAAGCCAATTTTAGGCTTGTCTGCAGGTAAGGGAAAAATCCCAAGACGAATCACAACATCCATGCCCGAAGCGGGATTCGAACCCGCGACCTTTGGATTAGAAGGCAGGCACACTACCTACCAGTCTAACCCGGCCGTTATATAATAACACTAATCACTGCAATACAAATAATTGCATAAGTAGAGTAAAATTATATAAATTACGCGAAAATACATTCCGGATTTCATAACACCGAATGAGAAGAGAGGTCTGCAGTAATAACAAATGTGTTCCCATGGAAACTAAATGAAACGCAAACGATTTTTTCCGCTGCTTTTTTATGGAAGAAAAGGATGTCATCTTGAAAATCAGTGATAAATTGTATTTTTCGCCGAAACAACAGGTGCAAGTTCATATTTTTGAACCTTGATAAGTCACTTTAATGAAAAAAGCTACTTAAACATATATTTTATTTATATGGTATGACGTCTGTTTCCTAGGGCTGTCACATCATCCAAATTATGCAATAAAAACTTAAACCTACAATGAATACATAGTTCATTGTTTAACTGCTAACAAAAAATTCGACGAAAAGTTCATTTTAATGAAGTCTCAAGTTTTAATTAAAATCGGAGTCTTTTATAAGTGCTGTAAAAATAACAAACCCACAAAAATAAAGATCGTAGGTATCCCTAACGAATCAGTAGCGAAGTTAATGAAGAGATAATAAAAACGCGCAATAAATTAATTAACAATATCCCCATCCATTTTTAAAAAATTACCGCCCTCTAAATTCTATCAAGTCTCGGCACGCGCGCGTCATCACGCGCAGCTGCCTTAAAAAACATTTACAACCAATTATTAACGGGTAAATAATTCCGTAAGAGCTCAAAACATAGTCGAATTCCCTCCGCTGATGCCCTTATTAGAGTTTCTGAATGCAAAAAATAAAAAATATAAACGGGGCGACCACTTCGGCACGTCGAGAAAAATCAAAGGGAATTGCGTAATCTCGTCAGCGCGTATCCTTCCTCGGCTGATTTTTTTTTCGTAAATGAAAGAGGATAGCGAGATAGGAAAAGAGGGTTAGAATCGACCTCTACCGTTATCAAGCTATTTAACAGTTACCGGGAACCAAGGATCTTTCTCCCTCCCCTCTCCCTCTCCTCCCCCTCCCCCCTTCCTCTCCTACTCTTCTGTCTTTTGCCGATGTCATGACCATTTTAACCTTTTCCGCGAAAAGCCTTTAATTTTCCCTTTTTCTCTCCCCCTCCCCCCATCGTTTCTCTTCTCTCTCGTGTTCATCCAATTTTCTGTATCCCTCAAAAAAACATCCGACAATCTCGCTAAGCGTCTGCCTCCCCCTCCAACCCCTCGGAAAAACGCCGTTTCCGACCCCTCTCTTTTTCTTTCTCCATCCTGCTTCGCTCCCGCTCTTTTGTTTTCGTCCTTCTTACCGACAGTCTCTCTCTCTATCTTTATATACATAAACACACATGAAATATATACATAAACAAACATGAAATCGACTCTATCCGTAAGCTCTTAGCCATTAAGGCGAGGAAAAATTTAATTTTTGATTTGAACTGACGGAAAAACGATTATTCGACTTAACGGCGTAACCTTGATTATCCATGCGCGCAGTAACTGAGAAACTAGGCGTTCTGAACTGATTTAGGATTTTATCTAATAATAGTTAGGCAGAACTCCTGTTTTTATGCACGAAATTTCCGGCCACTTTTTGAGTTTTTTTACTTATCTTTGACTCATGAATAACATCGTAATGCCATTTACAATGCGATAGATTGTTTTGTCTATCTAGTTTATTGCATGCCGCATGAATCTCATCATTTAATAAAGCAATGGATTTTTCTTCGTAAGCATCGTCTTCACCCGGGTGAATACTGTATGTAAGTTTGCTTTTCCATAAATAAATTTTTGCCGTGTTCATTTGACATTTTAAAAAAATACCCACTAGATTCTACGTGTTATCCATGCTTATCCCAACATGTATTAGCACGGTTTATCGGGATATTACAACAGCTGAAAGCAGAATTACACACTGTTACAGTTGTTCATCTAAACAAACATGCAAAGGTACGCATTGTCTGTCATGATTCAAATGTCTGTACTTACAGTAGTACGCATTTCAAATTTCTATTTAACGCGTCTATTGGAGCGGTGCTTTCTTCGTCGTCTTTACTGTATCTTATTTTCCCATTCCACGCTCCGCATTTTTACTAGTTTCCTCTCTCATTATCTATGGGTTATTCAATATCTTCCTCAATAATTTTCTCATTTCCCAAGTTTATCTTCCTTACAACTCCTGTCACTCCTTCCTGTCTCATTTCCATCCTCTTCCTCTCTCATTCACTCTCTCTGTTAGTTTTTCTCCAATTATCACCTTTTTGCAACATCTCCCCTATTTGACCCTTCCCTATTTCCACCGATTGTCTTCCGATACATTCTACTGCTGTCAAATGCAGCTAACCACCTGCTGACTTTTATCCCACTCTCTCTGTTTCGCACTGCGTATTTCTTAAGACTCGCGATCTTAGCGCCAACATGGTCTCAGAAAGTTCGATTCAAGGAATAAAAGAAAGTCACGTCTCCAGTGCGAAGAGCCGTTCGATTTTTTTAAATTTCTGCCCACTTTCGATATTTTTTTAACGGAAGATTCGTAAAGATTTGGGTTCTTTTGTCTCGGTTTTAATTTCCAAGCTTTCAAAAGCAGGGAGGAAAAATTGAAATCGCAAAAGAAAACTTCGTATGGATGCTTAAAAATCGATGATGGCGGCAGGTTATCATAAATTTCTAGGAAAAGTGGCGTGTCCGGCGTTATTTCGTGAAGTTTGTGTTGTTTTATTTTTCTATAGAAGGGTTTTTAAAGTACTAATAAATTAGCTACATAACTGGGGAATACATTGAAGTTTTTTATATCTCGATCGCTTCGCTGATTTTTTTGGTGTATTAAAAACAAATTTTATCATGCTTTTGCCACTGTACTGAAAAGGCCACTTTAAGATGAACAAGTATTGTTTCAAATAATGAAAAAATACTCAAAGCGCGGGATAACTTTATGATAATATTACTAGATAATGATCCGTTTAAAAATTTTCATAAATCGTATTTGATGAATCCGAGCATATAACACGCGAGAAAATATTGACTCTATTCCTTCAACTTCGCGCTTTTTAAATTGAGAACGTGATGATTTAAGTCGATCTTTTTTCATTACCTTCGTTTTCTTCTAAGCTAATTTACGGACAACCATAGCAACACGTCAAGGGGCTATTGGATCACCAAGCAAAAATGTAAGATAGTTTTACTCGAACAAAACAAGGCAAGCGACCCATAAAATAGTCCACGCCTTTGAAAAGGAATTTCTATTCACTTTTTTCCTCGAGATAGGTAATTTACTCCGCATAGCAATTGCGTTTAAAATCCCGCAGACCTATTTCTTCCCCCCCTCTCCCGAGACGAAAAGCGGGCGGAAAAAACATCGTCTTCACTTACGCTTTCTTCTCCAATTCCTTAACAGCGACATTCCCTCTTTTGTTTTCTCAATTCTTCCAATCCCCGGATTCGATCTTTTCCACCTTATCCCTTTCCTTCACCTTTACCCCGTTTCCTCTTTCGGTATCTCTTCCGATTCCTCCGCTTTTGTTTCCCTTTTCTCCTCCGCCTCGCATCTTCCCACTTTGGCACACCCCCCTCCGTACACCCCACTCACTCCACGGGACCAACAACTTATTTTTCGCCTCATTTGTAGCGAAAATCCCGCCGGGGTCTATAGGACTTTCTTCCCAAACCCTCTCCCCCTCCTCCTCCTCGCACTTCCTATCAGCCTCTCTCTCTCTCTTTTTCGCCTATCCGGGAAACTCCATTCTCATCCCCCCTCCCCTCCCCTCCCCCCCCTTTCCCCGTTCCCACACTGTAAGTTCTCCCTCCACTCTTCCACCCGTATCCATTGTCACACTCGTTCGACCGGCAAATGAGGTCGTCCGTCTTTGAAAATTCATTTCGGGAGCTTCACGCTTCACTTGATGCTCTGCTGGCACCGCCTCTGCCACCTTAGGATATCCCACGCCTCCTCCTGCCGCTACTGCTACTACTCGTCCTTCTTCTTCTTCGCTTCTCCCCTTCCTCCCTATCTTCCCTTTGCCCTCTCTACTTCTTACCACACTCCTCTTGCTCTCCTTTACTCTTCTACTTATCTCTCCGTTCTCTTCCCTCACACTTTTTTTTTCTCTTTACGGGTTTGTCTTCTCGTTCTGCCACGGTCCGTCTTCTCTCTCTATACTTCTCCGTCGTCCATCTTATTCTCTTCCTTTATGCCACTGACTATTTTATGTGCCTATTTGTTTTTTCTGTCTCGTCCTTTTTCGTTCCGTTCCGTTCCTTTTTCGTTCCGTTCCTTTTACCCTCGTTCCGTTCACCCTCTTTCCGTTCAGTCCGCTCCGTTCCTTTTCGTTCCATCCGGTTCAACGTTGTAATCGCGGGCTCTTATTGTTGCTACGGTTATTTTCCGAAGTCGCTCCTTGCGTCTCAATTTCTTTCCATTTCGTAGAATTCGTAGTATCTTTCCTTTTCCCTATCGAGTCTGGAGGGAGTATGAGGAAGATAATCGTTTTAGAAATAAAAAACGGAGACGATCACTGAAATGGGAATTTTAAACTCTCCGATTTTCGTCCAAAACGAAGCATCAAACGTTTACTCATGTATCAGTTTATTTGCGTTAATCTCAAGTCAATCCCGAAGGCTTTTATTCAGGTTTCGGCCAGTTTTTATTTAGTGCAATCCTTTACGAAGCAAAATGCTGGCGAATGAGGATTTCTGAGTTCGAGAAACTATCATCTAGTGACAACTTATAAAGATTTAGCACATGAAGAGTCAAACATATAGCGTCCTTGCCGTCATCTCCTGAGCACATATATGGTAAATCGAACGGAAATTTGTTGATTAATCATCCCAAGCAGAATGCAAAGCTGTAAGATTTTGTATGCTTATCTTTGTGATTTTATATTTACATACATACACACACCTGTGAGTTGTCCGTTGTCATTTTTCGAAAATGAATTTCGCATTATCGACTTTTCACAAGAAAAGTTGTAGAGAAATAAAAAAATGTAATTCTTTTATTCTCATAACGCCCAACTTGACATTAAATTAACATGTTTTTGCAAGTTATAAGAGTCTTGAAGCTTTTATGGAACTTTTTTAGATAAATTTTGTCGAGTCAATAAGATTAAGCATTTTTAGCACTTAGTTCACCCTTTGTCCATTGAAGGCTGATAATAAATGTTTGGAATGAGGTATATACAGTTTTGATTCAACCCATGACCGCGTAATTTACGATATAGGATCTGTTAGCGAAATTTTAGTGCCTTTAAGTTAGGATGATTAAAATTACATCTACGCTAAAAAATATACAATTAAACTTTTAGGCGCGCAAAAATATTCCCATCCCTAGGATAACAGGAGATAATATAAATTATTAGCATCGGGTTTTCGAGTTCAAAGGTGGAATCAATTGAATATAACAAGTGAAAAAGTTACGTTAATTAAAAATTACATTTCAACAAAATCAAAATTTTTGCTGCGTAATATTGGTCGACAAACTGAATTATTTTAATAGAATCCAAAATACGATTCCGTGTCGTTAAGTTTGTTTAACGAACTTTTTATATTTATAAGGATTCGCTAATCATAGAACTTGCGAGGCTTGCATGTAAAGTATTCTACGTTGCGTAACAATCGAATGGCGATTAATCTTAACGATCACGACGGGCACGACTGTTAATTTATTTCAACTTTGCGGAATAATTAATTCTAAGGAACTTGGAGAATCGCTTCAATCACGTCTTAGAGTAACCTTTTATCGAATTAATGCCCTCTGTGTTTTTTTTTCAAAGTCCCGCAATTACTGAAATGCAGGCAAACATTAACACATCCGGGATATGCCTCGATCAACCTTTTCCCTCTTTTCATTCAAGGTGGCGGACTTTTCTTTTCTCTCGCCGCATAATATCATTTGTTCACAAATAATCACAGCGGAGCCATTCCGGAGGGATTGAGATTGTTGTGTGTATGTATTGCTCGAATGATAATGGAGGAAAAATATTACGGGCCTCATAGGATCGTAAATTTACCTCTCTCTTTCTGTGTGAAAACAATACTGCCGTGTTACAAGATTTTTCAGTCTAATCCAGGGACTCTCAACCTGGTGCTCGCGGGAACTGCTGTGCTCTCTGACAGCCAGACTGTGCTCTTCTGCGGTGCTTAAAACCACGCTTATTTTAACCAATAATTTAATTTGATCGGTTGTTTTCTTTCTAAAGACACCCAAAAACATTGAGAATAGCTCTGAAGTGTGTTTGATCGTATTCACGATCATTACCATTTCTTCAGGAGTGTAGTGGTGCTCGCTTTGTATTCCAGCATAAAACTTGGTGCTCGTGATTTAATACAAGATCGAACTCGAGTCGAGCACAAGGTTCAAACTCGAGCTAACAGAAATCTCAACACAAAGCGAAAGCTTGAGCTCAAGCAATAAAGCTTTAAACCTAAAGCCGACGTTAAACACCACCCACGCATATAACACCATATTGGTGTAGGTACGCATATAACACCATATTGGTGTGCTTTAATGGAGCGACGAGCGTGAACGACTCTCTCACCCTTTTCTCCGAGTCGAATCAATTCTCGTGAGATGTCTTTTTTTATTTTCTTCGTTATTCCACCTTCTCTCTCTCTCTCTCTCTTTTCATTCGCATGCGAAGCTGTCGTTTTAATCCGAAGTTTTTCTCCAAAGGGAAAATTAGAAGAGGAAAAAAATCCCATTGATAAACCGACCACTTAAATCTTTTGTTAGTCTTCCCTTTTATCCGCTCGCCGCCTCTTTTCCTCCTTTCTCTCTCTCTTTTACATTATCCGAAGAGACGACTAAGCCCTTGGTAATGCGTAGGGAAGAGAGAGAGAGAGAGGGAGAAATGAGATGTAAAAGATACCGAGTGGTACCACAAGGTCGTGTGGGATGTGTTCGATTTTAATCGCCTTCTCTCTCTCTCACTTCTGAAGCGGAAAGCGTGTTCGTTTGCATGAAGTGTTTTGTGGAACTCTTTTATTATTTTTTTCTTAACGCGAAAAACTCGTTTGTGCCTCTCTTGCTTTGTCCGATTATTTTATCCGTGTTCAACCGTATTTTTGACGCGATTTAAAATAACGCGGAAGATTCTTTTTTGGTGTGTTCTTTAAAAAAATTGTTTATGATGCGTGTTTTGTCTTTTCTTCGACTCTACGAAATTTAATCGATAGGCAGCCGTTGTGAAAGTTTTTAATTTGTTAGAAAGATAGATGTGGCGACGGCATTTATGCGGGAACTACCTTTGATGTCGTCTTTTGGTATGAAATACCTATCAATCTGTAGAAAACTCTGCCATTTGAATTATCGATTATTTTATACAGCACAGAAAAAAAGTATTTAATAAGCTCCAATGGCTATTAAAAAAGTCGTGGAAAGCAAACGCAGCCGTCCTCAGAAACGATTCACCAATTGTGTGTGTGTATATATATATATATATATATGTTTTTTTAATTGAAGGATTCTACTAAGAATCCGATAACATCCATGAAAGGTGAACTCTATAGCACAGTACAGTAACCATTCTTTCGCCCCTTCATAATTATGAGGCTCCACTTCGTCCACCACCATGTTTATCCTGGAGATACGTGGCGAACACACATTTGTTCACATTCTCGATAAATATCTTATGTCGCACCGACGTTCTCTTTTTTATTGGAAGCATGAATTTATGTTCTAACGACCTCTTAATTCCGTCAGCGATACCATTGCAAAACTCTCCTTAAAAACGGTCTCAGCATCCACGACTTAAAATAAAAAGATAGCAAGCAAAAAAAAAACACAATTACGGAGGCATTTCCTCATTATAACAGCGCAAACAAAAAGAACTTCCCGGTATTAATTCGCCGTTTAAGGATTGTTTTTATTCCATCGGTCGGATTTCTATCCTTTCCTAGAGAGAAATTCTCTTTCATATCCAGCAGTATTTATCGACTTGAAAGAGAATTTTTTTTTATAATCCGTCCTTGAAGGAACTGCTAAGATTCCCGGGAACGAAGGAAACGTAATTGCAACCTTTTGGTTTGCGCAACTTTCCCTCCTGCCTGGCTTAGCTAATGCGAAAATATCCGTTACTAATGGGAAACCGCCGTCCGCATGTCCTCCGCGCGCGTTTCTTCATGAAATACTACAAGACACGCGCGTGGAATGATTTCATTATTGAAATGGCAGGAGAATAATGAGTCGTGTCGGTTTGACGTTAACTCCGTTCGTAAATGGATTCGCTTGTTCTCGATTTTTCAATAAAAAATGCGAATGTTGCCTTAGGAATTCCTCGTGTTGTTGAGCATTCGATTAAAGAGTGCCTTCTGGCACGTCCGCGTTTATACTTGTAATGCTTCACGATGAAGGTTCGCTGTAAATTGCTTTCAATAACATTTAATGGAAACTTTTGAATTGAATTTTTACAGGACTTAAAAGTCAAAACGATAAAAATCATAGCATGTGTAACCAAACGAATTGAACAACATAGTTTTTTTGAAAACGAACAGCAATGCATACAAAAAATGAATCATCGACCTCACCTTATCAGTTAAATTTTCAGCGATCAAAATGAAAATGTTTCTTCATAGAAGAATTCAAAACAGTTATCGGAACAAAGTTTGTAAATGTTATTTTCGTGTCATCTCGTACTTGTAGAATCCAAATCCTTTAAATTGAACTCAAATTTTCGTTTATGACCATATTAATAACAATATTATCTTGCGATACGAAAAATAAAACCGCTGACTTATGCATAAAAGATTGGTTTAATTACCAGCCTCCTCGTGTTGACTTGACGGAACGTCGGCGTCGTATTTTCTTGTGCGAAATTGCGCCTTTCTCATTGCAAACAGAAATATGAAAGAGTCAAGGGATAAATATTAATTCTGTGGCATTTTATATTATGGCCGTCGAGGTGTGCACGGCAAGAATACAACCGCATGTTTAAACCGATTCTCGATCGCAATAAAGAAGAAGTAAACGGAATGCAACTATCATTCGAAGTTTTTATCTATGTATATAAAGTATTTAGAAAGAGTTTCTGGCAATTATTCAAAGAGCACTTCCCTATTTGCTTTATATACTCCAGATACGCCCTTTGGAAGGAAATACCGGCAAAAAAAATACGCGAGGAAAAGGTTATGAGTTTGGCATGTTTTTTATTACTTTTATCGATTTCGGCCTAAAACTTGGCGCGATCTGCGGATTCCAATAACTCCTCGATACAAACCCTCCGTCCCCGCCACTAGGCGCGTTATCCGAAAAGATCCCGGGGCTTAATTTCCTGCGCTGGATTCTCATCTCATTTCCAATTCATTATTACATTCTCGGAAGGAATTTCCAATAATAAGGCACCGAAAAGGTCAGCCGGAATGCCACCTGAGACGTGTAACTCATAACATCGCTAAAATTTCTCCGAAAACTTTTTTTTTCCTCCCTCTCGTTCTTAAGAGGGAGCTCATTTTGATTCGTCCTCCACTCCAACTTCCCTAACGCCGTTCTATTCCCCTGACTCTATAAAATCATCGTCGTTTTTTGACCCCACCTTTTATACCTCGGGCATTGCCCATCAACCTCCCCCGACTTCACCTTCGAGTCTTCCGCACCACCCACAGTGTCCTCCCCTCTCCCACCATGTACGCTTGATAATCCACCAATTCTCCTTTCGTCCCCATTATTGGATACATCTTTACCTCTCTCACATAAAGTCCATCTTAACCCACATCGCAGCCATTAACCCTTTTATGTCCTGAATTCATAGTTTCGCATATTTTTCGTTGGATTTTTTTTAATGATTAGGAAAGTTTCCTGATAATTAAAAGTTGACATTTATCGTTTATATGTAACAAAATATGTTAATTGGGGGACCCGGAAGTCCCCGACTGGATTTTGGATGGTTAACGTGACTTATAGTGAAAATGTTACTAATTATATTTGGTAAATACGTTTACACCTTTACAATGTCATTAAAACCTCTCGCGACAATTTTTACTTGTATCTAACAAAAATAAAAATAATAAAGTGAATATACTGCGGTACTTCCAAGTTCTTATGATCTCCTGGTACAGCGGGAGTAACAACGTTACTCCTTAAAATTACTAAATACATTTACACCTTTACTATATAATTAATATCTTTAGCGATATTATTCACATGCAACTAATAAAATTCTAAAAACAAGAAAGTTACTGCGGTACTTCCAAGCTGTCATGGTCTCTTTGAAGAGCGGGAGTACCGAAAACTTTCCTCGCAATTTTCACCTAAATGAGCGCTTCTGCCCCCCCCCCCCATTTAGGATTAGAGGATACTTAAAAGCGACGGAATACCTGACCACCATTTTCTTAGCATTCGATTAAGGTTCATATGCTTTTTTTTAAGATGTGGAACTCTAAAAGTCTCGTCAGGTCATAAAAGGTTTTAAACCACTATCACATCTTCACCACTTACAACCCTCTCCTATTACCTTCCTCCAGTTCCCTCCCCCGTAAACACCTCACACTTCTCCCTTCCTCCCCCCCTCCTCCACACCCCCCTCCACACGCCGTCCCGATGATCCAATCTATTCCATCACTCAAATCAATTCTTCCTATTACCAAACAGCCCCTTCCTCCATCTCCATCCCTCCCTCCCACCTTTCTATTCACCCCCCTTGGAACCCAATTCTCTTCCTTTTCTTTCCGATCTGTTCCTTTCTATTTCTCGCTCAATTTCAACCCCCTTTTATGACGTTCGGCCGCCTCATACTCCCTTCTCCCCTTTCCTCCTTTTCTTGCCCGCCAGATTCCCTTCCATCGCTCCCCTTTCACCATTCCGAAAACCTTTTAATTAAACATCACGGTTCTCCGACAGTGGTAATCCGTTTTTAGGGTGGGGAGAGGTAAAAGAGAAAAAAAGAGGGAAGGGGTGGTTAGGAGAGAGAGAGAGGGAGAAGAGAGAGAGAGAGATATAGTGGAAGACAAGGAGAGGAGGGAGTGTGCTAGAGGTGAACGGACGCATGGAGATATGTAAAGAGGGGCGGGGTTTTTACTTTCTCCGTACATAGTATGGGGAATGTATTGTGATCACGAAAAAAATCGACTTCGAGATTTCAACGGAAATACACGTTTTGAGGTCCCTAGAACACGTTTAGACTATTTTCGGAATGATGTATGTTGTGTGTGTGGATGGATGGATGTATGTATGTATGTATGTGATTCTGGGCGCTCTAACTCAAAAAGTACACGTCATATTAATACCAAATTTCATATATAACACTTTGGAATGGGCACAATGAACTGATTAGTTTTTGGACAATATCGGTTAACCGGAAGTCGAAGTTTATTCGAAACCCGATTCGGTTTTTGCGATATTTCTCCGTTAAAACATCATTATTGTATATACAATTCTATACAAAGGTTATAATGTAATTTCCTACAACTTTCATTTGAAACAATTTTCTATATCAGTTATTGTTTAGGAATTATTTATAAATAATCGGTTTTCGGTTTCCTTCAAATATCTCCTTAAAAACGTCGTTACTGGTAATCTTCGTGAGGACCAAAGTTGTAGAGAATAATATTTTTCCAAGTTTCGTTTGAAACAAGTTTTCGTAAAACCATCCATTTCGGAGATATTTTGCTTATTCGTAAATTTCCCGTATACAGCGCCATCACCATGTAGCGGTGAATTCTGTAAATACATTCAAAATATACCTCATTTACGGCAATAAGGACGACTGTATTCTTTTACTATACGAAATAATAATTTTGCCTCATTATGCTATTCATAATAATTTAAATATCTATACCCCGAATATGGAGAAAGTCATGTGTTGGCCACATCAGATTTTTTTAGTTTGGAAAGGAGAGAGAGTGAAAGGAGAAAGGGAACGGAGTGGAAAAGTGCACAGTAGTATAGGGTAGACGAAACAGCTCTTGAGATCGCCAAGAGACACGGGGCGAGAGAGGGATGGAGGGAGGGGGAGGGAGAGAGAATGGTTGAGAAATTGATAGTAGGGAAAGGTGGATGGGATGAAGAATGAGGAAGAAATAAAGGAAGAATCAGATTGAGAAGGAGAGATAGATAAACGGAGTTTTATAGAAGGACAGATGAAAGAGGAAGAAGGGAAAGGAAAAGAGATGAGGAAGAAGGGAAAGGAAAAGAGACGAGGAAGAGAAAAAGGACTGGAAGAGGAGATCGAGAGAGAGAGAAATGAGAAATAAGGAGAGAGGAGGAAGGAGAGAGGAGGAAGGAGAGAGGGAAAGATGTAAAAGTAGACAAGAGTGGAGGAAAAGAGTCAGAGAGAGAGAGAGAGAAATTATAGAAGGGGAGGAAGAAATGAGATTAAATAACAGAAGAGAGGTATGAAGAGAGAAACTGAAAGGGATGAAGAGAGGGTGAAGGAAGTGAAGAGAGGCATGGAGGGGGTGAGCGGAGGAAAAGAGGGGAGGGAGAAAGGACGAAAGGAGAAATTGGATAAAGGGTGATTGGGAAAGAGAGGAGTAGAGGGTGGAAAAGGTGAAAGAAAAGAGATAGAGAGAAAGCGATGAAAGCGGAAAGAGGGAAAAGAAGAGAAGGAAAAAGAAAGGGGAAAGCTGGAGAGGAAGAGTGGAAGGCAAGGGAGATGGAAGAGAGAGAGAGAGAGAGGGGGGGAGAGAGAGAGAGGGAGAGAGAGAGAGGGAGAGAGAGAGGAGAGAGAAAGAAAGAAGTGTGCTGGCAAGGTGTGGGAACGATCCGGAGGAAATACGGCGAAAGGCGCGTTAGAGATGGTTTTGAGAGGTATTTGCGTGGGAAAACAGGTGAGCCAAGGTTGTTGGGGGGAGTTGTTTCGGTGGAGTTTTACCAAAAAAAAATAAATAAGTTCGGGGGAAGAGATTCGATAAAAAAATTAATCGATCTTCTCTCTCTCTCTCTCTCTCTCTCTCTCTTTTTTTTGCATCGTGCCTCTTCGCCCCCACTTTCGTCATTTCTCCGCGAGCCGTGGAAAACGAGTGATTATAAAAATAGTGTCGTGCCTTGGCTTGGCACAGATTTCCGGTCAAGATTTTTACGGCGTCGGGACGAATTGGATTCGACGAAAAGCTTTTGTCATGAGAAATTCACGGGAGATTGATAAAAGACTGATGATCTTTGTGGAGAATGGTCTCGGAGATACACTTCAAAGGCGTCTTCCTCGTTTCAAAGCGCCTAGATGACTTGTTCGAGCGAAAGACATTTCGGAATCTCATAATACAGTTGTTTCAGAGAGATTTGAGCTAACAGGAAATAAAGTGTCGAGACGAATAAAAATCTGGATTTGATGTGGAACAGATGAGATGGCTGGTAAAACGAAGAGGAGCAAATTAAGGTTCGTTTAATGGAAATCTAATAATAGGCTGTAATTATGAATGATTAAAGTAAGGCGCATTAAAATTTTGGAGTTGGTTCAAAGAAAGTCAATTAAGAGAGGAAAGAGAAGGTGACTGCGGTTATTTGCCTTCTTTTAAAATGAAAATAACTTTCGTGAGACGTCCAAAGGAAAGAAAGTAAGTTATTTTGTAACCGGGTCCGACCATAAGTTCCAGTACTCGAACGAATTGCTTCCTTAAGTAACACATGAATTAATCGCTGCTGTTAGCGAATCAAGTTTGAATGAACTCACAGCAAATGCATATTTACAGCAAGGGACGAAGCTTTCCTTTCATTTACCTTCAACTAAGGAGCTACCTGAATCTTTTCAAGCTAGGAAATAGCACCGGGAATCACTTTTATTCGAGATCACTATCCTAATAAAACAGATGTAAGCATTAACATCGCAGAAAAATCTTCCCAGCTAAAACTATCTTGAAAGTGAGTAGGAGTGTCTCTCTATCGATTTTGTTCCCCTTCCTATGTTATAGAATCATTTAAAGATAATAGAATGCTTGTATAACTCTTAATTTTTAAGTTAACAACACTATGCAAAGCTTTGCGAAACAGCTAATTGGAAAAGTAAAATCAAGCGGGTTATTATCTATTACATTGCTAGCGTGCATATGAAGGAACCAAGTAAAACAAGAGAAAAATATGAAAATTGAAATGTTGCACACGAAATTCCGAGAGAAATAACAACCGATCGAAAAGAAACTATCGATTTACCCGTTCTATATCGATAAAATAACGAACTCCTCTGCTACATCGTCCGAGACGTACCGAATTATTTATAAACGGTTAGGCTAACAATAAGCTATTTTCTCTTTTCGACCTTAGGTATTATTTTCGGTTCGATTGCGTCGCGAGAAAGACTCGGGTATCACTCCGACGGTGCGCTTAATCTGCACGCACCCGGCGACGTCGCTCAAAACCCTAAAGGCTTCCAACGGAGAAAGAGAGAGAGAGGGAGCGCACATGCGAATACCGCATCAGTGTACGTTACTAATGCTTTTAATTGGGTCTAGAGGCGGGCATGTCTGTCTCTCTTCAACATTTTTTGTCTTCTCCTGTCGGTCGCCACTTGATACCGTGTCTCCTTTTTTTTAAAAGCTAAGAGCTCTAAGAGAATTTATATTTGGCTCTGGTCGACATTTCGCTTAAACTTAAAATCGGAGACGATCAACCTTTTGTGATTTTTCTCCTTCCATTCGGGCCAGCGGAGAAATTTTACTGTTCCAAGATGGGGAAAATTAAAGTATGAGAAAAGAAGGAGGCAAGAATATAAGAAACCGTTGTTCACTATTTTACGAAGGAAACATGTTTAGTATTTGACTTTCCTTTCGGAGAAAAATGTACGCATTCAAAGAAAGATCTTCTTAACTCAGACCTAGAAATTCCAGCTTATCAGTGCTCGAGATGTGGATGAGAGAAACGTTGAAATTTAGAATCTTCGGCAAAGAAGTTTTCGGGTAATGGAGCATTCCAGAAATCTGAAATTCGATATTTCGCGTCCGCATTTCGAGGTATCGAAATTTTAAAGAAACTTTAAGCTCTACGCAGCGTGAAATATTCGTTGAGCGCGACTTTCACAAACAGTTTTGCGGAATGCACGGAATTTTAAAAGTTTATTTCTGTGTAAATGCAAAAACTTTGCACGGCTTGTAATTATTGTTTAACTTATTTGGACTTATTTTGGTAATAAGTAGTCAGGTAGAGGAAAATTCACTCTTCTTGTCGAACTATCTTCGGATCCTCGTTTAAAACAAATTGAATGAGGCCGTGAAACTGAGTTTGGGGAAGCATACAAAGAAATTACTTTTCAAACTTACGGATTTAATTTAATGTGAAATTTAAGCGTAAAATAAGCGTATTCAAACCTTTATCGCACGACCTATTATAAGTGGAACTTTCGATAACTCGATGAGTGTGTTTTTCCCGATAGATCTCTTGTGCATCGAATATCCTCATTTTCTATAAGTTGAAACATTAGTATTTTCTCGAAATTCAGCTTATGGAGGTTCCGCCGAATTTTGCCTCCAACTAATACTCGATTTAATATTTGCATTTTTTTTAAAAACACTTTGCGACGAGTAAGTTCGCAAAAACTCCTGTCAGCTAATACCAAACATATTTGTTCTACCAAATCAATGCGAATTTAGTGCGTAACAAAATTATGGTGTGGGAATCACGAAAACAAAATTTTCGCCTTAACACACAAGAAAGATTAAAAGCGCAAGCATCCAACGGGGAAAACCAAGCTTTTGACCACCCATCACGTCTTTCCAAACTTAAGGTTCACCTCTGTACCCCGTCCCTTCAGCTGCACCTCATTGAACACGCGCGTAATTAATAAGAAACAAGAGAGGCTCGGAATGCCTCGTCTTGCGGTCAAAAGGAGGGAGGAGGAGAGGTGGGGGGGGGGGAAGGGAGGGAGAGGAGGAGATAACAAAAAAGGATAGAGTGCGGTATTTAGGGGGAAACCGTCGAGAAAGACGGCTGGAAAGGGGTTTTTTTTTTTTAAAGCATTCGCAGCTCTCGCGTCGGAAGTTGTGGTAACTCGACCTTGTCTTGTGCTTTTTTTCAGAAAATTTTTTTAAAAAAGACAAAAGAAGGAAGCCCCGCGCCCTTGTCTCGTGTCTGCCGCGAGGAAGGAACGAGCGCGTGCTCTGGAGCACGTGTGTTGCGGGTTGCGGAGAGAGAGAGGGGGGAAGAAGCGTATTCCGGGGAAACGCGAGTTGAAGGGAACGGCGGACATTTTTTTTTTCCGCGCATCACTTGTTTCTTTTCGATTTTTTTCTCTTCGCTCAAAAACGATAATGGTATCCGTTTGCGACATGTGTGCAGAAATAGATTTTAAACGGGCTTTATCAAACTGTTGTAGCTTTTAAGAGAGCATTAAAAAGCTCACGTTTTCTCATGCAAGGATAACTTCATAATGAAATACTCATCATGTAATTACACCTTCGTAATGAAAGCTCTCACGTCGGATTTCAGAGTGATTATTAAGACATCATCATAATTTATGCGTTGCGACGTAATTTTAAATGTTTTGTCATTGGTCGAATATAAATAGCCTCAATTAATTACATCAATAATAAATCCAAACGGGATTTTCTGAGATAACTTATGCGATTCAACACGTCCAAGAATTTCTGACACAACTACATTTCACCAAAATTAAATGATAAGAGATAGTTCATGTTTCGACACTAAAATTAACGCTCTAATGGAAACTTATCAACTGACACTGTTTATTAGTAACATTTGCATAAATAAAATTCGAGATATAGATGTGCGAGTTATCTAAGCAAAAGACTTCATTTAAATATTACACACACATATTATCTAAGCAAAAGACTGCATTTACATATACACACACATCTTCTTACACTAAGTCCTTGCGACTTAATTTTTCTATTGGTTAAAGAAATTACTTCTCCCTCTAAGTTTCACCCCGTGTTTATTTTTTTTTTCGAAACAATGCAAAAGTCGTCACGCCATCTCGTGGGATCAGCGAGGTACTAATTTCCTTATCTCCCATGAGAGAGAGACGGAAAACATTAATTAAAACGGAGATCCCCGATTCCGCGACCTTTACCCAAAACATTTAGTCCCTCTTGATTCTTAACATGCCGCGTCATCCCGCGCAGGTTCGAACCGCGTTAAACGGATTGCCGCGGAGAAGCGTTTTATTTTTATTTATTTTTTCCTCCTCCATTCTCGTCCTACTTCTTGTGGGACGTGCCTTCGAACTTGGGGCGGCACAGTCAGTGTGTTTCTCGCGAGATTGGAAACTTGGCAACCCCGCCTCCATTCCTCTCGGGCCAACTTCTTCAATCAGAGCTGATAATTGCGCCAAGTTCAATAGGAACAGAAGCGAGAGGGGTCTCGTGTGTGTGTGTGTGTGTGTCTTTGGAGAGGTAGAAAACGCTGACAGCGGAGAAAATTAGGATTGGCTTCTTTATGATGGCCGAGTGGGAAAGGAACGGGAAAAAAGAAAAACAGAAGACGATCTGGAGAGAAAATGTAAGACGACGGAGGAAAAATAACCCGCTCCATGGGGTATCTCGGATTTCGAAATTTAAAAAAAATAATAACAACAAACGAGACATTAACGTCGTTCCCAGGTTTCCTAGCGACGATATTACGGTCGTTTTGATTATTGCTATTATATGTGCATCGTTATCCGAAAGCTTATTTTGACCAGTTACTGCATTCTACTGAATTTGTTCGGTCATAATAAGTTAAGCTATCGTATCTAATTTGCAAAGAAGAACTTATTGGGAAAAATGAACGAAATGCCATCATTGCATATACAGCAGACTTTTGTTATTGTTTAAGTCGGTTGTTGTAAAAAAAACATGGGGAATACACAAGCGAATATAGTTTACAATAGTGTGACGTTTATTTTCTATCAGTAGCTTAAATCTAATCAATTAAACTCAGCCCAAAGCAAATACGAATAAGCGGCGTCCACCAAATATTGTGCAACATATTATTGAACTATACCCTATAAAATATGTACATTACAACATTGTTAGTAAAAACATCAAGAGACTTGAAAGTTCAATATTTATACTAATGAGGTTCGTAAAAACGAGTTTGTTTGAACAAGTAACATATACCTAGGTTTTTACGGGGAACTCCATTGCACCACATACTTGTAAACGACCATTACGAATTAACTGAATTTGCATTATTATTACTTAACTGTTATAAAAATCAACTTACGTACTAGCTATTGTTTCAATGAAGCTATAATTTAAAACCTTAATCATTAAAAATTATATATAATTTAAATATGTATCGATACAACATTTTTGGGTTATTTCAAACGAAAATATATACATCTCGTATAGCCTTATAGGCGCGTTTCGCTTCCAGCGTGAGCGCCTAATGTCGTCCGTCCGTACGTCCGCATGTTCGTTCTCGGCTTCTACTGAACGGATTTTCGAGAAATTCGATATTAAGGACTTAGAATAAAATGTAATGAGAAAATCGCAAAAATGAAGCGCGTAAGCCAATCGGGGATACCACTTTACTGGTGACAAAAAATGAACTTTCCGTCATATCTCGTAAAGTATTAGTCATATCAAAATATTTTTCAAATAAAACTTGTAGAACTAGCAAAGAAGAGTATTTCTTTTCCTATTCATTTTTATCGTAGGAATAGCCGTTATCAAGAAAATCAAACAAGAATGTCTTAATTCGAGTTAAACTTGAAATTTTCATTGTTGCTAACATAAACAATCTCACAAACAAACGTTTAATTTCCTTACGTGTGCATGCAATATTTTTAAATATGAAGAAAATGGATTATTTATGACGAAGAAAAGAACTTTAAAACGGGTATATCATTTCTTTCGAATACTCCATTGCACGAAACGCGCCCATTTGTGATACGCTGTACACTTTCCTAACTTGTTTATCACTATCTCGGGAACTTTAACGGAAAGGGAATGGACGAAAAAAGAAAGAGAATCTTCAAATATTTCTCGATCGGTAAAATTTAATCGAAACTTTTTTCTGCACAATACCCAGGTATATGCTCGTATAAACGACTTCTTTCATCGACGCCTTGAACGCGGACGCGAACTCGGAAATATGAAATAATTCAAAATAGTTCGCAACAGAATCTTCTTTTTTTTTAATAATCGACGAATTTCCCCGAAAAGACTTCGCGCACACCAAACAGTTCGATTCCTTCTTTTTACAATCACCATCATCGTCGCCGTCAATCAGGAAGCAATCTTATTCTCGCGCTCGCCCGTAATAAGCGGGTTTTTATAAACTTCCAATAAAGACGAACCCTTTCTTTTTTTTTTCCTTTCTCTTGCATTGAATTCCCGATGAATTGGGAGGAAGCCGAGACGAGATTAATAAAAAAAAGAGAAGAAGAGGAAGGAGCGGAGTCAATCTTCCGACGAAATTGAAAGTGCTTTTTTTCGGATCGACGTCTATCGCCTCATTTAAATTGGAATTTTTCAGTTTTCGGTCGCGAGAACCTCGAAAAGAGTGAGAGAGAGAGAGAAAAGAAGAAAGAGGCACGGGAAAATAAAACCTTCGGGACAGAAGGAGAGAGGAGAGGAGCGAAATAATGGGTGGAGGGGCTCTTAATAACAAAAACGAATCGACGTATAATCGAATGAAGACGGGGGAGATATATATATTTTTTTTAAATCGCACCCCGGAAATGAACCGGTGAGAACGCCACCAGCGAGCGGTCGGATTTAATAAACAAATGTCGCCGAATTCCGCTCGGGAAAAATATATTTTTTTTTTGAGAAATACGCGACGTTTCGTGAAGCATATTTCTTCAAATTTCCGCTCCGGCGCCCTAATCGCGTTGTTGTGTCGAATTCCTTTCGTGACCCTAAATGCCGACCTCGTAAAAAATTTCCGAATTTTTCGTTTTAATGTGGGAAAAAGCTCCAGGGATATAATTATTTTCGTAGACATAGAGCAACTGTGTCTATTTCGCCGACGTGTTTGTCGTTAATATCACGGAAATTAAATTCATGCAACTCGAGTTTCGCCACACGCGATAGATTAATTACCAACTAAATAAGCTTTATAGCGCGTAAATTCCCGACACTGAGAGCGTCACGGCAAAGATAATGAATTTTAGTATATGCGGTGATAACCGAATGTAAATTTTGCCGCGGCTCGCTGCATGCCCCAATAAAACACGGGTCCTTTAAATTAAGTCTACCACGCACGCAATAATGCAGGGGGAGATAATTTTGTTCGCAATTTATTTCTTTCTTCATATTTCGACAACTACACGATGTTAAAAAAGAATTAACGGAATGCATTTTCATTAGTAAGTTGAAAAGAAAGTTGAATGTGTTAGCCATCCACGTAAAGTATGCACTACGAATCACGTCACCGTATACCATCTTTATCTCTCTTTTGATGTGCCTTCTGCTGCACTTTGAACGCTCACACGTAACTCTTCTAGAGTATAAACGGTTTTCTGAATACACAGTGTTCTTTAAATTACCCTAAAAATCACATAGCTACGGTTACAATGTTATTTTATATTTATAAATAACACGCTATTAAAATAATTTTGTACAAATTTGCTCATAAAGTTGGATTCTGTAATGGGTTGGCATCATTTTTGTCGATCCTATAAAAAGTAATTTGATACACAGCGTTCCTTAAAAAAGCCCTATAAAAATCAGCTGGGGTACAGTATAAAAACATTTTCTATTTTTAAATAACACTATTAAAATAATAATTTTTGCAACTTAGTGAAAAACATGCATTCTGTAATGGGTTGGATATTTTTTTTAATACAGTAAAAAATGATTTGAACAAGGAAAAATTATATTCCAGCGTTTATACGAAGCACGGTTAACGAAGGTATCGAAATCGTACCACCATAAAAAAAAATAAATCACTATTTCCGGGCCAAAGAACACGGGACCTCTCTCTGTCTCTCTTTCTTATTGGAGGGGAAAATTCCTCGATGCCTCGCAAAATAAAATAAAAATTTTTAGAGAGAGCCAACCTTACCCATAATGCCCCGCGAAAAAAAACAGAGAAGAAGAGCGCTAAACATGCGTTGCACGATCGAAATTGAGCCCGTCCTTCTTCTTCGTCGTATTTCTCTCCCTCTCCACCTCTCTCTCTATCTCTCCCTCTCTCTCTCCCTCTCTTTCTTTCTCTTTCCCTGCCCAGCGCGAGAATTAAACTTTTCCATCAACTTCGGGAAATTCAATCTCTTCCTTTTTTTTAAATTGCCAAATAAATAACGTCGTACGGAGAGAGTGGGGGGGAGAGGGGGGGAGGGGAGAAGGAGAAGAAGGGGGAGGGTTTTTATTTTCCTTCTCTCACCCTTCCTTTTTACTCCATCCTCAAAAATGAGGTAATTTCCATCGTAATTAAAGTCGCCACAGATACAGGAGGGGGGGGGGGGGGGGGAGGGTGGTGAGTGGGGGGATGTGGAAGAATTTCGCGTGGCGTATTTCTTTTTTTTTCTCCCTTTTTCTTTCTCTCTCTCTCTCTCTCTCCTTTTTTTCCTCTTTCTCTATTTCTTTCTTCTTCCATTTCTCGTCGCTGAAAACCATTTCTACCCACTCGCACAGAATTAAAACACCACCACCGCCGCACCTCGCGGAATGAGGAAAAAAGAAAACTTCTTTTGGATTATGTTTGCTTCGTGGATATATATATATATATATATATATATATATATATATATATATATATATATGAGGTGTTGCGCTGTTTTGTTTGTGTGTGTGTGTGGGTCGGATGTGAACGTGGATGGAATGATAAACGAAGGTCAGGGTTTTTTATATCTCTTGGTTCGAGGTCCGAATAAAACGAACGGGATGACGCAATTGACGGGAAAAAATAACTTAAAGAGGGGGACGAAATAACGGCGTTTATCCGTAGCGCTTAAGATTGACCGTGGGAGTTTGGTTTTGCGGAGATAACATGAAATGGATAGGCTATCTCTTTCGGCAACTTCATGGACATGCGTGAATGAATTTGTGCGTACATACGTGCGTTTACGTTGCTTACATACATGAAGTATCGTATTCTATTGAGTGGGCATTTTCAATTCGATTGATCTACGAGTCCAAGAAAACGTTTTCTGTTAACCCATTCAGTTACGCTGTGTGAATTATTTACGGGCATTCGAGTACATTATTGTTTTACTTTTCATGCATACTGCTGACGTAGTAGTGGGCAGAAAATACATTGAGAAGCGAGGCCTCTAAAAAAAATCGAGAAAGGATTTACAGAAGCATTCGTAATTAAGTTGTAATTTCAACGAAAAAAACTTGAATTATCTCAGTGAAATTCGCGAAATAAACGGTCAATATCCTATTTGCTTCGACTGAGTTCGGTGACTCTTACTTCTCTGTGTATTTCACCTTTTTGCTCTTTTATTTAGGTCCGATTGTCACTTATGCCGACAACAAAAAATACGGCCTGCCAGCGCGAAACTGTTTATAACGTCGCTTTCACGCAACCATTATTTCATTAATCTTATCCTTATACCATTCCGGAAAAAAAATTCAGAACGGCAGTTATTCGATACAGTTAAGTTCCCCTCTTAACGTCGGGGTTGCGTTCCTAGAAACTGCGACGTTAACCGAAACAACGTATAATTACATGTAATGACAAGGGGTTACGTTCCTCGACAGTTTAGATCCACACTTGTGCGATTTTTGGAAGGGCGGGAAATGGTTACATTAACTTGCGTTAAGCGAAACGTGGGTAGTAATTCGTCAGCGCTCTAAATAGCGAAACGACGCTAACCGGGACGATTTTAAAAGGGAAATTACTGTACTCGAAGATCGTCAGAAAGGGTGGGACCGGATGGATCGAACCTGGAAGGGAAGAACATGCCCGAAATACGAGCAGAAAAAGGAGGAAGAGAGAGAATGGAAGAATGACGTCTAGGGGAGGAAAGAGAGAGAGAGAGGGAGAGAGAGAGAGAGGAAGGAAAGGGAAGCGGATAGAAATGAGGGAGAGTGATTAATTAAATTGCGCATTAGTTCTCTATAAAACTCAATTAAAATTTCCAATTAAAATTGTCGCCGAAGGAGGAGGAGGAGAATGTTTTTTCGGGAGGGAGAGAGAGAGAGACAGGGAGGGAGAGGGAAGGAAGTCACAATTATTACCCCGGCCCATCTTTCTCCTTCTGAAAGTTTAACCCATGACGGAAAAATTACCCCGATAATCTTAGCGCGCTGAAAAAATTGCGGTTTTCTTTTTTGAGCGCGTCATCACGGAGGAAGGGGGGAGGAGAGGTCTGAGGAAAGGAAGCACGTTTGAGTAGATGGAGAAGGATGGTGGGAGACAAGGGCGAATACAGGAGGGGGAAGCATAGGGAGTAATTACCCTCCAGAATTTCGGAAAACCGGAAATAAGTAACAAAAGATGACATTTCGAAGAAAGATTACCGCTTTACCGTATTTATTTTGTGGTTCCTTTTTTACGTATTAAAATCTGTGCGCTCTAGAAGGTATTTTCAAAGTATTTTTTCATCTTTGATTACCTCAAACCGAGGTCGAGACTAGGAATGTATAAGATATATTATAAAATGGAAGAAGTACAATTCACCCTATGTTAACCAATTGGCACTAAGGATACCGAGACGATTTTTAAAAAATTTTCCGGCGTGTTGCACCGTATTTTTTCTACTCCCTAGTACGTTCATGGGTTTTATTCGTAAACACATTAAAAAAAAAATATATATATATATATATACATAATATACATTATATATATATATATACACACACACATACATACATATACAAGGAGGGAAAGAGAGAGACTTCCTATTTCCGTCTAGAATCTCATTTTCCCATATTTCTCCTCTTTTTCTTCTGCCATCCTATCTCTCCCCATCCCTCCTCTTTCTCCCTCCCCTTCCCCTCCCCTCTTTCCCCTCCCCCCTCTTTTTCCTCTCACACCACCCCACGAACTCTTTCATATTGCGTCCCCCTCTCCCACCCCTTCTTTGCCCCAACCCCACTCAATCCCCTCCGTCCACCTCCTACCGCACCCTCCATCTTCTCACGCCCCATCCCGATTTCAATTACAACTTCAAATTACTTTTCTGTTCTTTTAATGGGAGTGAACTTTTCCTTATTCCGATGGTGAAATGGAGGGAGGGAGGGATCGGGTGGAAAAGTGCGGGCCTATTTCATTCCCTTCGTCCCATCTCTTCCTAATCCTCCCCTCCATCTCCTCCCTTCCACATCCTCTCTCCCCCCCCCCCTCCGCACCCCCCCATCCCATAACACACCCCTTTTTCCCCTCACTTATTTCCTCATCCTCCTCAGTCATTGATAGCTTTTGCCCTTCCTCTTTCTTCCACTATCACACACACATAAGACCACTGGCTTTCAACAAAGGCGACCCAGTTTCGAGTCCACACCGCCAGGGGGCTAATTTTCAAGATTTCTTTTTTTGGTGTAGAGGGCGTGGATGAGGGAATCGGAGAGATTGATGATGGGAGAGTGGAAAAAATATCTCTTCTTTTCCGCCACCCTAAAAATCCGTTTTACTGGCTAGTGTGTGTTTGTATGCGCGCGCATGCATGTATCAGCTACAGTGGGAGAAAAGATAAATAGTAAAAAACATATCGTTCCGCGGTGTTGTTGAGCACGATCCCGTTTTTTTCCTTCGAAAGTTGATTTTCTGTTGTTCTTTTAGTCCGTGACTCTTACGACGAGAATGAAGATTTAATTTTTTTTAGTTTTTTTTCTCGCACAGCCAAATTTTTTTACGTAGAGGTTATTTAATTATCACCTCTAAAAACTTGAAGGGTATCGAATACAAGTGTGGGGGGGGGGGGGGGAGAGATTTGCTCGGCTTCTTTCTCTCTCTCTCTCCGAATGCAAATAGACCCGAGGAGCGAAATTTCGCTCTTCTTTTGTTCGAAAGGATTTCAACGGTAGAGGGTGTCAGTGTTTTTATTTAGCTTCATCTCTGTATTTATTTTATTCTTCTTTCGCGCCTCGAAACGTAACTTATAATTATTGCGTCGGTTTTAGGTCTTTTCCTTTGTGTAAAAAAAATATACACACAATGTGGTCGCCAGGGAACTCAAAGAAAATCTCGTTTTTCGAGAATTTTCCTGCAGAAACCCGTTATTTTTTGTGTTTTATGTCGAATTAGCTCTGGGAAATTAGTCGCGTGTGTTCCAGCCTATGGTTTTTTTTCCGAATGTTCTTTTCTATTTTCGACCCGAGAATAAGTGGTCCGCTATCTTTCGCCGTTTGCAATCGTTGAGATTTAATTAGTTCTGGGACGGCTTTCTGGAACGAGAACGTAATCTGAATAACGAGACGTTTTCTATTCCGGGAAAGGAAATTAATTACGATAGCATGTTATTGAAATGACAATCACGTACTGTCTCCGTGTTAGTCAAGCAGAGTGGAATATTCCGTTCGTTTTCCGTTACGTCGCATTTAAGAAACCTTATTATCCTTAATGAATTCTTACCCCGAAAAAAAATTTTTTTTTTTCAAAATATGTTGATAATTTTATACTTTCTCATACCTATACGAAGTATATTGAGAAAGTATTTTAATCGCGAAAAAATTCGATCTCGATGTTTTGATGGAAATATACGTTTTAGGTGTACCCAAGTCCGAAAAAGTGGTTTTCCCAATGCCGTCTGTCTGTCTGTTCGCGGCCCTAGAGCCTAAACGGTAGAACGTAAATGAATGAAACCGCGTATTTAGGTATTTTATCATACAGAATAGAAGCTATGAAGAAATGGTAGACATTTCTCAATAATTAAGGGAAGTTTAGGCAATTTTAACAACAATTCGATTTTCTCAAAAACGGTTCCAACAATTTTGATTAATTTTCGTACAGTTTCTTGAGTTTATGTCTTCAATAATACTACATAGACCATATTTATCGAAAAATGAATATAAGGCTAGTTTATTCGAGGCAATTTTATCAACAATTTCATTTTCTCAGAAACGGCTACAATGATTTTGATCAGATTTCGTACAGTTACTTGAATTTATATCTGAAATAATACAACATACTTCATATTTCTCAAAAAATGAATATAATGCTAGTTTATTCTTGGCAATTTTAATAGCAATTGGATTTTCTAAAATACGGCTAATACAATTATCATCAAATTTCGCATAGTTATTGAAGTTGATGTTTATAATGATTATACAAAGATTATATTTTTCAAAAGATAACTAAACGACGCATTAGTATATGAGAAAGTTAGTTCAATATATGTTGTATGTACCGGCTTTTTTTCACTGCGGGAAACTTAATATGAATTCAAAGTCTCTTAATGACTCGCGTGCAATTATTGAAAGACATCATACAATATTATAGCCATATAAACACTCAGGAAAAAATTTTTAACGCAAAGTGCCGTCATCAGTGGTACATCACTTATTCCAATATTCCCGTTCAATATGAGGACTCGACCACATAAATACGCGCGAGTGATAAAATTCTGTTGACAGCGGCTAATTTGCATAAAAAATTTAATTATTTAATCGCAACGACGCGTCGCGACGGTCAGCTATTTTTAGGCGCGTTTCGCTTCCATCGTTAGCGCCTATTGCCGTCGGTCTGTCCGTCCGTCCGTCCGCATGTTCGTTCTCGGTTTCTACCCAACGGAGTTTCATGAAATTTGATATGAAGGACACAATCAAAGTTAATAAGAAAATCGCATAAATGAATCACGTACGCCAATCAGGGGTACCACTTTACTGGTGATAAAAAATGAACTTTCCGTCATATCTCGTAAAATAGTGGTCACATAAAAATAGTTTTCAAATAAAACTTATATAACTAGTGAAGTAAAGTATTTATTTTCCTATTCATTTTTATCGTAAGAGTAGCCGTTATCAAGAAAATCAAACGAGAATGTCTTAATTCGGGTTGAACTTGAAAAATTTCTTGTATGGTTGTCTTCGTTGTTGCTAACATAAATAATCTCACAAACAAACGTTTAATTTACTTACGTGTGCATGCAATATTTTTAAATAGGAAGAAACTGGATTATTTATGATGAAGAAAAGAACTTTAAAACGCTATTTCCCTTGCGTACAGGTAGGTATATCGTTTCTTTCTAATACTCCACTGCACGAAACGCGCCCATTTGTGATACGCTGTACGCTTTCCTAACTTGTTTCAAATTGGTACCAAATTTCAACTTCGGATTATTTACCTTAGAATCACACTTATTTGAAGCCTCCTTCGGCTCATGCGATTACTTGCCAATTTAATTTATACTTTTTTTACATAACGCCTAACTCGTTCAGATGCCTGGGTTCGCTTCGCCGAGAACTAATAAACACGCGTGCCGCACCTCTCATCGAACACTTAAATCCACCTTACTTCTCCCCCTCTGAAAAAATACATAACATACAAACGCTCACGCGAGCGCCGTCGACGATACCGGTAATAAAAAAAAAGGAACCGTGTATCTTACGCCACCTCTTGCTCGAACGCATTGCTAGGCAACGGAGGAAAAACCAATTATATGCAAGCGGCGTGCATGCTGGATCGGGTAATGCTCGGCCGCCTTTTCATTTCCCACAGCCAGAGGCGGAAATGGGGGGGGGGAGGAAGTTGGAGGGGGGGGAGGAGAGGAGAGGGGGGGAGGGTGAGAGAGAAAGGAGGAAGGAGGGAGGGGGAGGTTTGGAAAGCGATAAGAAGATGATTGGATGACGCCCTTGGTCTACCCGAGCTTTAGATTGCCTCTTGACCTGCGGTGCCCCCATGCGGAAAGACCTCTCACTATCCCTATCCCCCCTCCTCCCCCCCTCTCCCCCCCACCCTCCACTATTCCACCCACGCTCCGGTTGGGCTAGGGCTGCGGGTGAACAGCTGACAGGCAATCACTGTGTGTGAGCTCCAAGGATAAGGCGTCCATTTAATCTTTACTTCTCTCTCTCTCCTGTTTTCTCTCTCTATATATCGCTCGAGCCATCGATTGTGTGCCTTTCGATATGAAACCGTATTACGCTAGCGTTTCGATATTGTCCCTTCGACTGTTATTACGATATATCGATTTTTACGTTATTTCAGAAAATAGTATTTCTTGATTTTGTTTCATTATCCTCAGTAAGATGTATTTATCGGGTGAAATAACACGAGAGGGAGTGGTAGCATTTTTCATCTCGCGGTGCAATCGAATCTCCACTGATGACAGCTTATTTGTAGCCCTAACTGGAGTTTGGTTACGCAAGAACCGCTTTTTTTTATTGACTGCTGGAGTCGTTGGTTGATATAATCAATTGGGTTGCAGTTTCAAGGTGGTCTCTCCGTTTCGAATACGGGTTGAACGAATCTCTCGCTGCTTAGGAATTCCACGTGGTCGATCGTGGCAGAGCGGAGGATGGGGGATGTTTCCCTTTTTCAAAAAAAAAATTCTTAATGATCCGTCATTTGTTTAGGGGTTTTTATCGGTGATCATAATCACTTCTTCTACTTCTTTCTGAGGCCGGATATTCGAATTTCTGTTGTGTGTGACAAAAAAAACAAAATTTTTGCTGGACATCTCGCTGCTACTTGCGCAGTTGACGTGTTTCCAGTTTGCATTTACGTCTCATCGCTTCGAGCATTTTTTAAAAATGAAAAATGACAGCAAATTTAAGAAAATTGTCGTGTCTCTTGGATTTTTTTTTAAAACCTTAATTGTCCATGATAAAAGTTATGCGTTCTCCGAAAAAGTATTCATTGCATTGATACATTTCAAATGTAGATAAATCATTAAAACTAACGTGAAGGTTTCATAACCATACTGTAACCCTAGTGTCACAGTGGTCCACATGCTTGGATACAATTAATGTCGCCCTGAAAGTTGCTGCAGTTCATTGGAGGGTCAATTTCTTACTCGGACCGAGAGGAATGACGGATACAAACAAGTTTTATATATTTCCATTCCACGCTTATTCCTTTTACGACCAACTTCACTGAGTTACGCGCGAATAAAACGCTGTTAACTGGTGGAAAAGATACTCTTTACTCGATGACGTCTTCTGTACTTTTCATTTAACCCCGGAGCGGAAATAAAAAAGACGTCACTCTTTCACAAATCTCTCTTTATTTATGCTCCTAAGCAGGAGAGAAGTATACATATATTTAACCTAGCGGATTTTAAAGGGCACTCTAAAGAAGTTCCAGGGAGGGGAAAAAAAAGAGAACGGTAGGGGAAATAAGGAGAACTTTGCTGGAGAGGATATTCTACTCAGGGTGTGTGTGTGGAAAACTTGGTAGGAAGGAGGCGACGCGAGGCGGGAACCGGGCGAACTAAGAGGCCATTAAACGCTTCCCGGAATGCGTGCTACCGACTTTCCGCGGTAGTGGCGGGTACCCCCCTGCCTCCACCTCTCCTCTCTTCACTCTCTCTCTCTCTCACTCACTCCTAAGACCCCTCTTTCCCATACTATTCCCATATACAAGCTTCGTATGAATTTCAAGTCGCTGAAACCACCGCTGTTAATCCTTTAGGAAAAAGGGTGTAGGGGTGTTGAGAGGGGTGAAATAGGGGAGGAAGGAGAGAGAGAGAGAAAGAAAGGGAGAGAGGAGCAAGTCTGGACGAGACAGCGTGCAGTTTACAGGATGAGCTTAACTTAGCCATATTGCGTATAAAGGCAAATTTAATTAATTATCTCTCTGCGGCTTCAGTTTTCTTCTTCTGTCTCCCCTTTTGCTGGTTTGTGGCCCCCACTAGGGCTCCGTTATAATAAAACTCTTCTCTACCCTCCCTCTCCCTCCTCTCCCTCCTTCCTTAGCGCCACCCTCCGACATTACTCGCGATCTCCGCTGCGCTTCGCTACAGTCGATTCTTTTTTTCCCTCCGTCTCCATACACAACTACCTCTTCCTCCTCACCTCTCGTTACCCTCTTTCTCTCCGTCTTAACGCTTCTCCTCTTCGTGGTTTATGTTCGGCGTGGACTGTTTTTTTTTCTTTCCATCCTTCCTTCCTTTCGCACTAACTCAATTACGTACCGTCCAGACAAATGAGCGCGAAAATTCGCATTTGTGTAATTTAATTGTTGGACTGTTGGGAATGCGCAGCGTGAGACGAGGCTGCTCGGATTATTTTTTGCGGAAGGGAGCTCCTAACTAATTTATGCGCACGGACATGATTATTTTTTCGTGTCCTTGACTCGCTGTATCCGTTGCAATAGCGTTAATGAACAGTTTTGGAAAAAATATTCGCTAAATTGCGACGACATTAAATCTAGTAATTCCTCTTTTGTCAGGGAACTAATTTTTAACGAGTTTCCCCTCATAATTTAAACTTTATTCTCGTCTAGACGACGCCTTAAGCCACGTGGTAATAACTTTAGTTGCATTAGATATGATATGTGACATTTCATGCATCTCATCTAATATTATGTGGATAAATTTTCAATTTCGACGATTTGGCAGCCGTGTTGAATATTCATTATGGGTTCAAATAGAGTCGTTTCGATGTGATAACAGTGTCTGTCACACGCTGTGATTATATCCGAGACGTTTTATTATTACAAGAGTTGTGCAGCCCAAACTAAACATGTAAAGATAAATGTTTTAACTGATACAAAAATATAACTCAGCTGCATACCCTCTACAAAATAATTACATGTGCTTTATCACGGTATCTAGATTATTGTAACGTTATTTTCAATATTAAATTTTGAACGATTTAGTTTCAAATGAACTTCATTATTTCCTGCGCTTTTATCAGTAAATGGTCGTTTGACCAATGGAGCTTCAAGGTTGTAAATGTATGGTTATTCTTTACGCTTTAATAAAAACGACAAGTTCTTTGTTCAACTCAACAAGATTATAAACAGCTTGCGAGCCGCATTACGCCTCTTCTTACTTCTCTGCTTCTCTTTCCGCCAAAAACATTATGTTACTTCAAGCGTCACTCCGCGGCGTTTGCTCTGCTGTTCAGCGTATCGGCAGAAAATAAAAACAAAAAAAACTCAGCGTGCGTCTAAGCTCCGTACTTCCTTTGTTCAATTTCCGACTCAATTTTCACCTTCCGTTATCATAATTTTCTTTTGTTTACTGCGGACGTTGTGTTTACAGTATTTCTCAGATCGTCGTAATTGCAGCTTTCCTCTCTGTTCGTTCCGTTGCGTAGTATTACGCTATGCGAAACCACGTTGAAGATTATGAGATCTTTGAACTATTCTCCCACAAACCTACGAGCTTACCGGATGTTTACCATTTGCTATGAGTTGGATTAAATCATTCTTGCCTTTCAGATATTAAAAGCAGGTGAAAGCGTGGTGAAATTCTCATTCCGTAACTTTTCGGATTTAAATGTTGTAATAACAGGGCGTATATTATAGGAGGCAAATGACGACGCTACGGTGGCGCCGCTATGACGGAGGAAAGCTGAAAAAAAAGCGCAGCGTAAAGGGTCACTTTCGGTAAAAAAAATCGAAAAAAAAGGAAAGAGGGAGAGAGAGAGAGGTTTGTTGACAAAATTGCAGCGGATAGAAACCCTATTCCCTCTCCTTTTACGTTCTCTCACTCCCTTCACTCTAAATCCACTCCTTTACCGCAAACTCTCTTCCCCTCTCGTCATAACGGTTTTCAAACAGAATCTGCGTCTTTCCCTAATTATTTTTGTGTTCGCGTGCCCGGTTTTTTCCGACCCGAAACTTTTCACGTCGCTCTTTGAAAATGGCGTCTCGATCTGCGTGGAGAGTCGTTTTTTCTTCTTTAAAAAAATAAAAAACTCCTGCCATTTCGCGGATCCGGAGCGATTAACGTTAATTGGTTCCGCGGGGCCGCGCGTCCGGTGTGTGCATGCGCGTTTCGAGTGTCGACGGAAATTTATAAATAATAAAAAAGTCGCCGAATTATTTCTGTTTTTTTTTACCGAATGACATTTCTTTCGAATTTTTGTAACCGGAAAGCATTAAAAACACAAAATTTCGATTGCTTGAAGTTATTATTATTATTTGTTTAGCATGAACTTGAAAGAACGATTGCTCGAAAATTATGACTCGAATCATCTTCGACTCCCCTCAAAGCTCGAGAAATGGAGGTTAGTCTCTCTGTATTTGAGCATCTCAAAATCATAAGCTGAGAAGTATTAAAATCGATTATTAGGATAGCTTCTGTAGCAGTAGATATGTTGCGCAGACAAGTTGGAGACAAAGTACGGAGTGTTTTAGACAATTCACCAGCCTTCGAGTAAAAGAAATCGGTACAGTATACATTGTACAAACATTCTCATACATAAATGCGTCGTTTAGTTATCTTTAGAAAAATATAAACTATGTAGAATAATTATAAACATCAACTTAAATAACTATACGAAATTTGTTGAAAATGGTATCATCTGTTTTTAAGAAAATCACGTTGTTGTTAAAGATGACTAGAATAAACTAGTCTTATATTCACGGTTTGAGAAATATGAACTATGTAGTATTATTGAAGACGTAAACTCAAGTAACTGTACGAAATTTGATTAAAATCGTTAGAGCCGTTTTTGAGAAAATCTAATTGTTGTTAAGTTTTCCTAGAATAAACTGCCCTTAATTACTGTGAAATTTCAACCATTTCTTCATAGCTTCTGCTCAGTATGATAAAATGCCTAAGTACGAGATTTCATTCATTTTCGTGAAAACAGACCCACAGACAGACGACCTTACGAAAACCACTTTTGTACATCTAAAACATGTATTTCCAAAGTTTTTAAATAGCCTCTTCATATTTTCAATTAAATACGACAATTTATCTACGTTAATTAACGCTGCTTATTTCACTTAGTAGCTGAATTCGGCGATTAAGATATGAAATTCGCCCTCTTGACGCTATAAACCGATACTACAGTTCGAAGGGCACAAAAAAATTACTTCAAGATGATTCCTATAATTTTCATGGCCAAAACTCTGCGTACGCTAGCCTTATAATGCAGATTTTTATCCAATATGACCGGTGATTACTGGTCATCGAGGTGTATTTTCCTCAGGATATCATAAAATCGGAAAAAAATTATTCAGTTGTCTTCTCCACATCTCATTAAAGTTAAAGTAAAACTTCATCGAAGCCCTCATGAAAGTGGAAATTGTAATTGAATGATACGACCTAAAATCATATTTAGATTATGAATGTTAATGAGGACCTCTCATGCTATATTTAGCCAAAAATCCGTCATGTTGTTCAAGAGGTGACAGACAGACGATGTGTGCCTACAAAGCGTTCCGCTACTGTTAGCTTCGCTAGTAAAGAACGCGTTAAAATATATCGCAAACCTTTTCATTTGTTTTTTTAAATGAAAAGACCCAAATGTTTACGCCAGTTATTAAAATATTTTCGCGTTTCGTTCCATCCGAGAAGGTTAAACAAGAATTAAACCACAGCACACGAACGAGGTTCTATTATTTGCTGAATATTCCACTTTAGCGACAATAAAACCTACAGTCTGAATAAATATTATTATTCTACAAGCACCATTATTTTCATATTTTGGTGGGTGTTTTTGGCTGGATGTATAGTATTTTGATTCTCCTCTAGAACAACGCTGTTTTAAGTCTCTCAGGCATACTTTAAGAAAAACTAGGAGTTTTACTGCTCTGAAACATTCCTTCATTCACTCAAAATTACACCAGAATTCCACACCCATTACCCGAATTCAAACCGTGATTCTCTCCGCAAAACGAACGGGAGTTCCTTTTTGAAAAACATTCGCGGCCCTTTTAATTCGAAACATTTAGTCTTATTTCAATTTTTTTTAATCTGCGCATTCTACCGGAGGATGCGGAGCAATGAAACCGCGCTACACTATTAAATTGATAATTTGTACCTTATGGATAGAAATTTTCACCAGGTAACCGAGAATTTTTTTTTAAATAACCCATCTTTTTTTATATATAAAGCACCCCGTGACCTTAATTTTTAGACCATTTTCCGCGCGAAGTCGTTCCAAAAACCATTCACAGAGGGCGAGACCCGCCGAAAAGGTATTTTTATATTTTAACAGATAGCACATATATTGCGCAAATTAGTGTTTGGAGGCACTCGTTAAAAAAAAAAAACGGAGCGAAAAATTTCCTCCACGTTGAACACAAACGTAGGGATCCGTGGGATGTGAGAGAAAAAAGGACAACCGTCCTTGGAGGCGTGCAGGTGCAACTGTGGGCATAACTGCATCAAAACGTTTCGCAATCGTGAGCGCCATCTATTTTTTTTTTTGCGGGGAGGACCTCTGGCGGCAAACGACCCAACTTCACACCTTTAATGGGACAAAACGTTTCACCTTCGTACCATCCTCTCTATGCCTCTCCCTTTTCACCTACTAAATAAATGTATTTCACTCCTCTTTCTATCACTGACATAATCGCGGGTCAAGAACTACATTCCTAAATAAAACCGAAATAAAGACGGAGTTAAACGTCATTTGAGTCGTGGCGGAAATTTTCAACTTGTAGGATTAACACTAGAACGGCGGGCGCGGTCATTTTGACCGCTGGGCTTTGCATTTTATCTCGATGTGTTCTTGTTTTTTCTCCGATCTCTTTCCCTTTTGCTGACTTTTATTATATTAATGTCAAGCACAATTCAGCTTTTTTTTACGCTGATCCCTGTGATACTTTTTTATTTACAAGCCTTACCTTACCTGGCGTCAGCGTCATTTTCATCGCTGCTCGTTTTTCCTCACCCGTCTTTAGATTATTACAGCAGATCTTCATTTGTCTCTCATTTTTTTGTCATCGGCAGTTATGTTCGTCGTATCTACAGTGTATCTAACTTATTATCTGATTCCACATTAATGATGCTGACGAATATTAGTACGCTCACCGGTTAGTGCTCTGCGACTCCTTATTGATAATTCCACGATCGCGCACATAAAGAAATGTACAGAAGCTGAGGCAAAAAGGCAAACAAATAACCAATCGCTAATTAATTAAGTTGATTTCAATCTTTGTGTAAATTTTCCCGCTTAAAAGCTACGGAGAAATAACGAGCGGTCAAAATGACCGCCTCCGCCGTTCACGGGGCGTCGTCCGGTCCCGCCGTCCTAGTGTTAAAAACAAAAATTAAAAATATTGATCTTTCTTTTCTGTTGCACGAATAAATGAGGAGAAAAATATTATATAAATAATGGTCGAGACTAAAGGATGCAAACCGGATGGAAACCGATTAGTCGAAAATTCAAGTTTACATCGATTCGAATCGCAGATATTCGAGTCTTGATTGATACTTACATCCACTATGATTCGTCATATTTCCTTCGCTTCCCTTTCCGTTTCTCATCTCTTTTATCCCTCTCCTACTGATCTCCTTGGGTTATCAACGTACCTACTTTCCTTCACTCGGTACACGTTCCCACAGCAGGACGCCTTGAGCTGCTTCAGCAGTGTACAAATATCCTTGAGTTTGATTACGTAATCAGTCTAATTATAAAGACACGGTAAGAGATGGATAACAAATAAACTCGCGCGGGCGTAAAACCGAGCTAAGACTCTTTGAGGACGTCGATCTTAGCGAGTGAGTGGCGGAATCCATATTATCTATCTGCATCTCTCTCTCTCCTTCTTGCTTTACTCCAGTCTCTCTCTCTCTCTCTCCTTATATGTCCGTCAAGTCAATCCGTCCGTTTGGCCTCTCGCACTATCTTTTCTTTCATCTCGTTCGATTTTTCCCTTTACGTACGTTCTTTCTCCATATGTGTATTCTTGGTGCACTCATTTTTTCGCATACCGCGAAATGGCTAAAAATGGAATATCGGTATGTTATAGTCTGTTCACTATCTAAAGTCTCTTGGCCTTCATAGAGCAAGTAGCCAATCACGAACGTTTCCCCTTCCATCGCCCCTCAAAACTTTCGCGCGGGAAGACAGATACCCAATCACGAACAGCAACAGCAAGGAAACGGCGGTAGAAATGGCAACGCAGACCGATGTGAACGCTTCGAAATCAAGAGTAACACTGAGTTCCCCCCACTACCTTCCCAAACGAACCGTCTCCTATTGGCTGCTGCTAAGTGGCGTCTTCAAGGCCAAGAGACTTTAGATAGTGAACAGACTATAATATGGAGCCTAAACTTCGATGGATCTCATCACAAGTATCCGTTACATGCTATAGCAGTGGTGTCCAACATTTTCTCTAATCCGACCCGTAGTGGAATACTGTTGCGCCGTCTGGGACCCCTTCGAGGAGGGTCTAACTAGGGAGCTCGAAATGGTTCAGCGTAGAGCGGCTAGATTCGTAAAAGGAGAATATCGGTATGATGCGAGTGTATCAGAGATATTGAGGGATCTGAAATGGCGGACGTTGAAGAGTAGAAGAATTGAATACAAAAGGAAACTATCTGAAAAATTCGAAAGCTCCGAATTCGTTGAAGACGTACGCGGCATAGTCGTCCCCATCGGTGTTAGTGAACGTAATGTTAGATCGGAGTGCAGGAGAAAATATGTCGAAACAATCGCTAGAACAGGGAAATACTACAGATCCTTTTTTCCCAGACGCGATAAGACAGTCCAACAGAGGAATTAGTTAGAATTCACTTGGTGTTGTGACACCCCCTGCCAAACGCTTCTGGCGGCTTGCAGGGTATTGATGTAAATGTAAATGTTTCTACATGGCGGGCCACATCGGTGGTTGCGAATCCTTTCGACGGGCCGCATTGGGACTTGCCAATTCTTCTGCTGTCCGGATTAGAGTTTTAACCGGAAGTTACCTACATATTTTGAGGTGCTACTTAAGTAAAAATCAAGTCTAAATTAGGTTTTTTTAATGTAAACATCCCAATGTTGAAATTTTTATTAGTAAAACTTTGATGAAAATGCATTAATATGAGTGTTAACACTTAACTTTTTCGGATCGTTTTCGCGGCCCTCATCCGAAATTTGCTTAATTGTCCAATGAATCACATTTAATTCGTCTAAAATTTATTTTCAGAAACAAGGACTTGACGATAATCAAGTAAACACGTGTTTTTACGTGTTAGTTAATTGCAAACTCAGGGATTACCCTCCTGTGTCTACGTGGCAAGTTTTGCCAAGACATAAAATCATATTAATATTAATTCGCCGCTCTTATTAAGTTGACAGTTCTCCGTGGAACTTCATGCATAAAATTAAATTAAAAATTCGTTATTCGTTTAGCTATTAGACGTGATAGTGCAGACGAATAAAAAAAAACGGAAGAAATAGTCGCGAAACTACAATTTAATTAGTTCCCAGAGTTCCATCAACACAACCGCCGCGAGAGGCCGCCAAGGATACACCTCGCGCTCTCCATCTATTTGCCTAGGCGCTCTCTACTTTCTCCCTTTGGAGAGGGATATAAGATGCAGCGGAGATACAATATCCTAAGAGGTTTTCTTTCCCTATAAAGAAGAAAAAAATGAGGCGAAAGTACGCTTTTCAAAATTCTACCGACATGCCTCTCTCTCTCTCCCTCGCCACCCATGCTATTTCCGTGCGAAATGAACATTACTCTGGAAAGACGAAAGGTATCCTGGGATGGATCGAAGTGAGGGTTTTGGGAGAAATATAAAATGGCGGGTAGGTCAGCGCCGAAGATTCGGGTATGGAGGGAGGAAGGAAGAGGAAAGGAAAGGAAAAGACCGAAAAGGAGGGGGAAAAAAGGCGAGGAAAATAACCTTCAAAAGAGAAGGAAAAGATAATGGCTGACTAATAATCTATGACTCGGATTTTTTTTTAAACTCCGTTTTTCTGTTACTCGAGTAATACATATATACAGTCGAAGTTCTATAAGTCGAACGTCTATAACTCGAATTTTTTATAACTCGAAGCGAGTTCATTTCGCGGGCAAAATATTTTTCTTGTTAATTTTCTTCTATAACTACAATTTTCAGTAAGTGAAATGGTTTTTTTTGTTTCTCTTGAGGTTCGACTTATAAAAGTTCTACTGTACATTGAAATGCGAGCATTTATTTTTATTCAGGAATAAATGGTTACTTCCACTGCATTTTTATTTCTTAGTATTCATTTACTTGGTATTGCAGTTCGATGACTAGAATTTACTACGGCGGTAATTATTTTTGCCACTCGACAAAGTTCTTGCTATAAACTTTCGAGTGTACCAGAAATACACGAAGGTATTTCAAGGGACGGAGAGACACAAGGGGAAAATAAATTCGATGTGAAAATAGAGAGAGAAAAAAGGAGAAAGAATAAGCGAAATCAGGTCGAGAGTGGAATTAAAAATCATTCGGAGAGATTGGCCGGGAGGTGGCATTAATTCAGCACAGGTTTAAAAGGTGTATCCGAGAGATTATAGGAGGCCAAAAAGAAAGAGAACGGCGGAAAACAACGGAGCAACGAAATGTTAACAGAAGAGGGACGGATGAAAATGATGAATAAAAGGAAGTGAAAAAGAATGTAGAAAGAACGTAAGAGTATAGAAATGGAAAGAAAAGGAACAGAACGGAAGAACTCAAAAGGAATGGATGATGGACGGAAAAGGAATCGAAGAAGTACGGAAAAGGAACGGAAGAAGAACGCGAAAGGAACGGAAGAATAACAGAAAGGAACGGAAGGAGACAGACAGACAGACAAACGACTTTATTAGGGCGAAATTCAGACTATACAGTCCCTTCTTACATTTAATCCTGCGTCTTCAATTACAAATGAGAATAAAATAGTAATAATAATTTCACAGAAAAGAACCAGAAAAAAATAAATAGATAAACATCCAAGCAAAACACCAAATTCGGAAAGTTTCTATAAAAAGACAGAGTAATTGTGGTAAAAGCCTAGGAAAGACCTGACTTGGCCATCCTAGTAAAGGACCACGCAGGGAAACACCCACGAAGGGAAGGGGAGGGTGAAAAAAACCTGCGGAAACCCTAGATACGTGAAAGAACAATAGTTGAATTACAATAATAATAATAAGCGAGAAAAAGAAGGAATGAAGACCGTTAAAAAGGAACGAAAGAAGAACGGAAAAGGGAACGGAAAATGAACGGAAATAAATACAAAATTCGCGAAGAACGAACGCATTACGAAAGAAAAAAGGACTAAAAGAGAGACGGAGAGAAAGAAAAAGGAAGGAAAAGGTATGATCAAGGGATGAGGAGCGGGAGAAGCAAAGGGGAGAAGACGTGGCGCGAAGATAAGGAATAAAGAAAGAATGGAGAGACTGAAAAGAGTGGAGGCGAAAAAAAAGGCCTGGATGAGATAGTGGGCCCAGCGGAGTGGGAGGCGGCACTCAAATGCTTTTAGACCGAATGAGTTTTATCCCGTAGTCAATAGAAGACCGCCAATAGTAACTAATGCAGGCTAAGTGGCTCTTTCAAGAGATTGCTTGGCTCTGTAAATATTTCATGCGGGAGGGCGCAGGAACGTATAGTCGGGGCGCGCTTTTTCAACGTGGAGTGGAGGAGGAGGGAATGGGGGAGGGGGGGGGGGAGGGGAGGAAAAAAGGAGAGAGGGGAGGGGGCTTTATGGCCCCGGCGGGTTGGGAGAGGAAGGAGGAGAAGTTGGGAGATGGGGAGGAGGAGGGGGAGGGAGGGAGTGGCGGAGAGAGAGAGAGAGGCGTGCAGTATAGAAGTGGGCTGGTGCCTTTTGCTTGTCTGACGAGGCCATAGCTGAGAAAAGAGCATCCCGTGCAAGCTCCACCTTTTTTTTTCACTCTTTCTCCGCCTATCTTTCACTTTGGGAGTCCCGCAAGGTCTGGTACTTGGACCCGGAAAATTTTCTTCCCCTCCATCGAAGAAGAGCTGTTTGCGAGGAAGGGAAAAGGTTTTAAAAAAAGAGGGGGGGAGGGGAATTGGGGATGGTGTACGAAACCCTTTTTATTTTTCTCTCTCTCTCTCTAAACCTTAGATATTCGCACACACCTTGAAGACTGGTTGGAATGGCGGTGTGAATGGGATTGGTAGAGAAGAGAGGGTTCTCTCTATCTCGTTCTCTTCCTGAAAGAGGTCGTAGAAACCAGTTTTTTGTGCTCGGATGAACGCAGCCATTGGGGATACATCTACGAACGCATGGTTTGAAAGCTATGTCCGGAATCAAAGCGGGTTTTACGGACGCGAATGAAAGGGTTCCACGTGTTTTTTTTTTCGGTTTCGATGAAGGCGCTTCTTCTCTCGGTTTCTGAAGGAGTAAGTGCAACAGAAACGGGGCGTAAAGCGGATTAATGCGTTTGGTACTTTTGTTCCGCGATAGTGGACGTTATCGATTTTTGCCAAAGCGACAAAAAGGAAGCAAGCGACAGCTTAACGACGGTTGGTACGAATCTATCACTCAATCTCTTCTGCGCATTTCGCCTAACTATAGAAAGTGCACTTACTAAGGTAAGTACATATTATTGACAGTTCGATAATCAAAAGCCTAATGGGTATTCCTAATATTCGTGAAACGTTGGAGCATGGGAATTCTATCAAAAAGGTATTCGTAGTTATTGGTGATTTATGGTTGCTTCTTCTAAGATTATTAAAACGTTTTATAGCAATCTATGTTACATGCATCGTTAAAATTAGTGCCACATGAAAACCGTCATTTTCTCCGTTCTAGTGTCTTAGTATTTCATCACGAGTCACTTTTGCGAATTCGATAGATTGAACACAGTAAAAGAAATATTTTATAATTTTTTTCTAACGAACGCCAAATGCGATACGTCAGGAGGGTTTTAACGAATTTTTCCTTTCAAACTGACAAAATTTCAACCCAAAAAATTTGCAATTTGCAATTTAAATAATCGATACTCCCAGTGGATTATTTTAGAGAATAAAGAAATAGCCTTCCCTCGAGGTATTTTTCTCCCATTTTCTAATAAATTTACACGCTCCTGTGTTCAAACCTTCCTTGACGATCCTGATGGGCAATGGATGCAAAATAAAATAACTTCATCGACAAAATTAGCGGGAGGAATACAAAGCTACCGACATTGATCAAGTGGAGGTGGGGGATGAAACATCCCTAGTACCGAAATCAACCGATAGGTAGCTTTTTGAAGAGACGGCGTACGAATGAGAGTAAGAGAGAGAGAGAGAGAAAAACTGACACCGCCCTTAAACCCGTCCATGAGAGGCGAGAAAGAACACACACACTACTCCTGTGTTTTCGGAGTATAAAAAAAAAGAACGAGAGAACCGAGCTACCTTTCCCCCAACTAGAGAGAGAGAGAGAGAGAGTGGTACTACTCTGAAAACTCTCCAACCCTCTCTCCTACACACATCACTCGGGTCTTTCCACCTCCCAGGGAAAAAAACTCAAAAAACCCTCCCCGTGAGCCACCATAAGAGAAGATTACTGCTTGACAAATGCTTTTATTTCTGGAGGAAATGGGGGAGAGAGAGAGAGAGGGTAGGGTGGGTCTCTAGGGAGGGAAAAAGGAGGGGGAGGAGGTCCTCTCTCTCTACATTCGGACGAAAAGGAGAGAGAGAGAGAGAGGGTGAGGGGATGACGTGCCGGGCACATGGAGAAAGGGGTGAGGGGAGATGGAGGAGGGAGGGGGGGTTGGAGTGGAAGGAGGGAGGGTAAGATGGCGATGGAGACAGAAGGTGTGGCAGGGAAAGAGTGGGATGAAAAAGGAGATTTTGAGAGGTCGAGTGAGGGATAGGAAGGAAGGAAGATGGAGATAAGGTAAGCGATGGTGGAAGATGAGGGAATAGAGAGAATTGAGAGAGAGAGAGAGGAGCATATTCGCGAAGAAGGAAGCGATGGAAGAAAAGCGAGAGATAGAAAAAGTGAGAGGGGGGAGACGCATGACGTAGTGGGAGGATAAAAAAAAAGAAAGCTGAAAATACGGAGCGATGTGGAAGGATTAAGTAGATGGAGTGGAATGCTTGGAGAGGGAGAGAGAGAGAAAATAAAGAGGGAAAGTGATGTAGAAAATGAAAAAGATACGGAAGGGGAGGGGGGGTGGAACAAGAGTGAAACTTTATGGAGATAGAGGAAAGAGAAAGTAAGATAAAAGGTTTTAAAAGAAGCTGGGTAAATCGATGAAAAAGAGAAAAAATCTGATGTGGCCAACACATGACTTTCTCCATATTTGGGGTATAGATATTTAAATTATTATGAATAGCATTATAAGGAAAAATTATTATTTCGCAACGTAAAAGAATACAGTCGTCCTTATTACCGTAAATTATATTTTGAATGTGTTTACAGAATTCACCGCTACATGGTGGTAGCGCTGTATACTGAAATTTACGAAAAAGTTGAATATCTCCGAAATGGATGGTTCTACGAAAATTTGTTTCAAATAAAACTTGGAAGAAATATTATTCTCTACAACTTTGGTCCTCACGAAGATGACCAATTACGAAGTTTTTAAGATATTTGATGGAAACCAAAAAAACCGATAATTTTTTATAAATAATTCCCAAACAATAACTGCTGTTGGAAAATTGTTTCAAATGAAAGTTGTAGGAAATCACATTCTCTATAACCTTTGTATAGGATTGTATATACAATAATGATGTTTTAACGGAGAAATATCTCAAAAACCGTATCGGGTTTCGAATAAACCTCAACTTTCGGTTAACCGGTATTGTCCAAAAACTAATCACTTCTTTGTGCTTATGCTAAAGTGTTATATATGAAATTTGGTGTTAATATGACAAGTACTTTTTGAGTTAGAGCGCCCACAATCACATAAACACACAGACATCATTCCGAAAATAGTCTAAACGTGTTCTAGGGACCTCAAAACGTGTATTTCCGTTGGAATCTCGAAGTTGAATTTTTTGTGATCACAATACTTTCCCATTACTACGTATGGATAAAGTAAAAAGATGATAGATAGGAATAGTGTCAAGGAATGAGAGTACAAGATAGAAAGAAGTATGGAAGAAAAGAGAGTATTAGAGAGAGAGAGAGAGAAAGAATAGGATGAAGAGATGAATGGGAGATAATGATAAGACTTAAGATAAATAGCGATTGAGATAGAGGTAAATAGGATAGGGATAGAGAAAGAGAGTTAAAGAGGAGAATACGGATGATTAAGAAGATAAAATTGGCGCAAATAATAGAGCGAGAAAAATAGTCAGATGAGGAGAAGAGTAAAGATTAGCAGACGAATAAAATACGAATAATGACAATTTATCAATACGGCAAGTGGTCAAAGATAGGACAGGATAAATTTAGTATTATATGAATAAAGAAGTGATCAGTAAACTCGAAATAATGAAAGAAAAAAGAGCTAGAATGGCATGGAATATGTAGTATAATGTGGAATGAAACGTGGAAAAACGAAATAACGGAAGAAAGGAAGAGAGAAAGGATTGGACAAGTGAATTCTAAGTTTTGAGATGTTTGGACGTATTAATATATATATATATATATTAATATACACACACACACACACAAAACGATTTCTTTTCTGAAAGAGGCGTCTGCCATGATGTTAGCTTATAATTTTTTTTCCTTTTCTCGCGGAGAGCAAAGTAGTGGCATTAAGACATAACTCAATCAAAAGGAATCGTAAATGAACGACTTCTTTCCTTTTTCGAGTTAAGTCCTGCATGCGACGAAGCAGGCGATTTTTAACGCTGAAACGAACCAAGTTTTATTCTTAACAGACAACGACGACGCAGTCACTATGGGAATTTAAAAAAAAAATAAACAATAAGCTTTTCTAGTGTACAAAAAATTTTATGAATATTATTTGAATGAGAAAATTTGTAGTTGGAGAAAAATTCTGAACTTGACCGGAAATCGAACCCGGAACTCAAACCTCACGGGTGGTTGCTTTGTCCAATTAAGGTATGAAGTCAATCACGCCTTCCCTTCTCGAATTAGGGTATTTGCGTTGAGGAAGGGCTAACTCAGTAAACCGTATAACACTAGATGTCCTCACTGAGACACAGTGGAAAACAACACCTCTACTTTATCACAATAAAACGAGATAGCTGTTAAAAAACAAGATGTAAAGCAACTTTTATGCACAGGAATCACAAGTGTGGAGTTGTAATCGTTTTTGTTATTCCTATGCACTCGCGCATGAAAATTACTTCCCTTATTGTTCTTTCCTAATAAATTCATCGTAATTCCCAGTACATAGAGCGTATACCTATGTGCCAACCTCCAACACAGTTATTGATTAATACGGTGAAATCAGCGGAAGACAACTTACTTCCTAAACTTTTGAAACTGACCAGCTTATTCATTGCCGCGTAGGTAAGAAGCACTCAGCAGGTCGTTCAAAAAATCGGTACAACATACATTGTACAAACTTTCTCATATATGGGTATTAATGCGTCGTATAGTTATCTCTAGAAAATGAAAATCGTATGAGCCTGTTTTTAGAAAATGCAATTTTTGTTCAAGTTGCCCAAGAATAAACTAGCCTTATATTCATTCATTGAGAAAAATGAAATAGGTAGTATTATTGTAGATGTATACTGAAGTAACTGTACTAAATTTGATCAAAATCGTTATAGCCGTTTTCGAGAAAATCGAATTATTGTTAAAAATGCGTAGAATAAACTACTATTAATTATTGATCAATAAAACCATTTCTATGTATAATCTGCTCAGTATGATAAAATGCCTAAGTACGAGATTTCATTCATTTTCGTTCTACCGTCTAGGCTCCAGAGCCAGTAACAGACAGACAGACGGCATTGCGAAAACCACTTTTTCGGATTCAGCGACACCTAAAACGTATATTTCCGTAAAAATCTCGAGGTCGAATTTTTTCGCGAAAACAATACTTTCTCGAAACTTCGTGTACTTCAACACACTGGAAGGGATTTATAAATAGTAGTATTATACGGTTAAAATCAGAATAAGTTCTACATATCATTTCCTATCATTGCCGGTTAGGGAATGGTGATGCATTGAATACTAATAAAGGAATAAAAACGTAGATTAAATGAAAACCCATTTGTAAACATTTTTAAGTACCTTATGGTATCCAATAGAAACTATGTATTTCCTTTTCTCCTTTTAGGGTACTGTTAGACATTGCTCTATGCCATGGGTGTCTTTTATGTGCGGAAGAAATCACCGAATTCAATGTTATAAATTACATCGATGAAAAACAAAATCAATGAAATTAATTGTGTTGTTTCGTAATTGTCTGCTCTTCATATAGGATAAATTTCGATATTTATTGATATCTGCGAAGACAGTTTAGACATGCAGACACTCAAAACTTAAATCAAATCCATAAAAACATCTTAAGCATTGAATATAGACTCAAGAACAAGCACATGCAAAATTGCTATTCTCAGGTATCGCCAATAGCAACAACAATCTTATAAAAACATGGTTTATAATAACTCTGTTCTTGGTTTTTTCAGATATAACGAATTCGATGATTCTCTGTTAAACTAATAGAATCTAGAGCTTTTTGTCTTTTTTAAATTTGTCGGAAATTCGAGATAAAGATAATCTATATAAAAATGCGTTTGCTTTACGAACGGCAAGAGCATTCCACACGGTAAATTTAGTAAACGTCCGTTCAATTCGCAGAACACCTTAGCGGCTAGCGGCACGAAACAGAAAATTCGCCAATTTATCCTCGATCGCGCGAACCCTAATCGCAATACGAAGCTTTTAGCGATTCCATTTCCATCTCTTCCCTCCAGGGGGAGAGGGGGGGAGGCGGCGGCCTCCCTTTTCCTCGCCTAACGCGTGCATAAACTTCCGGGATGCGTTGTAAAACCCTTCGGCAGTGAAAATAATACGACGCGAAATTAGCCTTTATGATCGCTCAGTATCCGCCCACCTACAAGAGAACGAGGAGTAGTTGGGAGGGAGGGAGAGAGAGGGAGAGTTGGGGGAGGGAGAGGGGCGAGAGGGAATACGAGGGAAAGGGTGTGTTGGTGGGAGAGGAGGATGGGCGAGGGCAATTTTATTCTTCTCCACGCGTCTGTTGATTCTTTCCAAATCGACCGAACTGTCCTCTTTTTACATGCGTAAAAGAGTGGGAGAGCGTTGAGGAGGGGGGGGAATAGGTATGGGAGAGGAGGGCGAGGGTAAGTGGTATGGTAGGGGAGGGAGTTGGAGTGGGGGGGGGACGGATATTGAGAGCAGGGTGGAAGGGGGAGGGGAGAGGGGAAGGGGGAAAAAAAGGATGATGTGAAAGAGGGAAGGGGGGGGGGGGGTACTACGCTGAAGAAGGGAGTGAGATGGTAGCGTGGGAGGTATTGCGTTAAAGGGAGGGTTAATAAAGGAAGTGAGGGAGAGAGGGGGGGTTTGAAGAATAGGGGGGGGGAGAACGTTGCTTTTGGGGGTAGGAGTTTGGGGGGGGAAAAGCGAGAGGAAAGGGGTGAGAAAAAGAGGGAAAGGAGAAAAGAAGGGGGGGAAGGGAATCCTGTGTGAGAGGAGGGGAAGGGAGGGGGGAGGAAAGGAAAAGGGAGAAGGGGGTTTGAGAATACTTCATGGGATATAAAAAAGGAGGTCGTAAAAAACGCGTTACGGAGTATTCGAAAAAAACCTTCGCTAAACTCGTCCCCTTTTCAGAAAAAAAAGAGAGGTGGCTTTCTCCCTCCAACCCCCCGAGTGGATGAGATGGTAAAAACCAGGAGAATGGACCAATGAAATTCTCCGGAAACCATCTTGCATATTGTAGCTTTTGAGGAGGATTTTGGCGTGGGATACGACGCTATGAAGATGGAGGTGGAGGAGAAGAGGAGAAAAATAAGAGGTTTCTGCTATTCTTTCCTCTTCTTTTTTTTTTTTTTTGCAATAATGTAAACTGTTCCGCCAGGCGTAAAATATTGCAATTGAAATTGGGGTTGAATTGCAGTTTTATGTCTGTCGTTCAGACCGAAACCGACGGTTAGAGTTTTTAAAAGCCGACTGCCTGAATTGATAGTAGGATATTTCGATCACATTCAATAAATATACGTTTGTCTTGTTGAAATTGAAATCCGTAGTTTAGGAACATTTTATTTAAATAAAAAAATCAGCGATCGGCTAGTCTAAAGAATAAAGTGGATAATATATATCGTATTAGATGAATTTCCACCATTTATATAGCAAGGGAAAAATACCATACAGGTAACATTCAATTGCCTAATTTTTTGTAGCTCTCTTTTTCGTGCTACATTTTTGAAAATTCATTTACGGAGCATATTAAGCATATATATCTGAATAAGTTGAAAATCTTAAGGACCATGGACTTCGTAGTTATTGTCGCAACTTCTGCGATTACTTCAACGTTTCTTGCATAGAGTTTCCTTTTTCTTTTTTTTTTAACCAGTGGCACCATAATTAAAAATCAAAGGAGATAATGTAGCATAAAATAAAAATATATTAAAATAGATGAAAAAGTATTTTATAAACACAGTTCATCTTTACCTCTCAATTCCCTTAATAGATAAATTTAAAACAAATCAAGTAATGTTGACCTTCAACTAAACTCTTTAGTTGAGTTTTACTTTGTATTCTTCAACTGTAATTTTGACTGAGCGTGACCCTCGAATAGAGTATAGGAGTTATGTTATGAATACATAAAGTGCAACAGATGAATGGTGTCTCTATATATTCCGAAATCTTCAAAGTCGGTCTCCTGAATTTCTTAATTTTAATATTTGCACTATAGTTGGAAAGATTGATAAGTTCGATTTTGCCGAGATCTCAACTTTAAAAATGCCGCATCACTCATCAGCGAGCATAAAATTTCCCCCTGGTTGTTTTTAAAATTAACATATTTAAATTAAGTGATTTTTAATTAAATTTAAATCGCATACTCAGTACATTGAGCACATGTATGTTCGACCTGAAAATCTCGCGATTGCATGGTACGCATTGTCATTGCCACAAATTCTCCTGCGATTGTCTTATAGTCTGTTAACTATCTAAAGTCTCTTGGCCTTGAAGACGGTGTAAGCCACTTAGCAGCAGCCAATAGGAGACGGTTTGGGTGTGTGTCCTCCCGCGCGAAAGTTGTGAGGGGCGATGGAAGGGGAAACGTTCGTGATTGGCTAATTGCTCTATGAAGGTCAAGAGACTTTAGATAGTGAACAGACTATAGCTTTCCTTCCACTGAAAATAAATTATTTCTCATCAACCGATGTATAAGTCACTCGAGAGTAGAATCTTTATGTCAAGAACGTTCTAAGCACAAATGATGAATGATATATAACCAGTAGGGTTTCTTAGTGCACGAGTACATATAATACAATTGACGCGCGGCCAATGGACATGCAGGCGGAGATCTCGATAGACTCGGTTTCCGACAAAGGTTTGACACAATCCTTGAGAAAATTTCGACGAAATACTTTTAGAGAACCGCATAAAGCTCGATCCGGAGGAAAGGCTCAGCTCAGCCCAGCAACGGAACAGGCGCGCAAAACAAGTCTCTTTTTTTACGGACACACTTGCGATTTTTTTGCGCATAAATCCGGTTATCTCTCTCCATGGTAACCGTCGCCGAATTTTTTTTTTTTTGTTCACGTTCTCTGTGCCCAAGCGGAAAGGGGATTACTATAAGTTATGCCATTTCTCGTACAACAAACACAAACCTCGCAGCACACTTAATACGTGCGCACCGACCGAACGCTCGGACGAACATGCGAACAAAGAACGCACGCACTCGAAACACACAGAAACGTGAGTACTCTAGGGTGACCAACCTCTCAGGAAGCGGAGGGACATTTTCAGATATACTGAGGAACTTCGAGGCGATAAGGAGGGACATTTCATAGCGTTATGTATGTTTGTATTTTTATATGCTTTTGCAGTTATTAAAAGTTAATTATAAACGTAAACAACAGTTTCTAGGAAGCTCATGGGGAATATTTTCTAAAAGAAACATTCTACTAAAATAATCAACTTTATTTAATTTTTAAAGTTATGCTTTTATACAGAATGAATTTTTTTTAGTAGGTACTTCAGGATTTTTTAACAGATCTTCATAAAATTCCTCGCAATTACATTAAAAATTATATTTGACAGCACAGCTCGTAATGTTTCAACTTTTAATTGTGTTTTCTCCGAGGTCCATAGTCAATTCATTAAAGAGAGTACTTGCTCAACACAAATATTCGTTATTGGATGGCTCGAGCAGAATTTAATCATTTTTTACATCGCCAGTATCAATATGGTTATCCAAAAAGTGCTTTAGTATTTCCACCCATCGTTTGTCTATTCTACTTTTGTTTTTCCTCCGTTCCTGCAATTTTCCTTCAGTGATAAACAAATTAATTCTCCTTATTTCATCAATCAGTAAATTGTCATCAATTTTAACAAATGGATAGTTTTTTTGAAACATCACTACAGTTTCTCCACTGCTCCACTGCTTTCCTCAATGACATCCAATCAAAAGATCTTGCTATATCCAAATGACTTGTCCAAGAATGTAAATAATTTATACAAACACTGTAAAAACTTGTGACATGGTCTTTATACATCGTTTGTTCATAATCACTTAATTTGCTGAGTTGAGATTTAATACTTAATGCTATGAAAGACTTGTCTAACCGGTATTTTAGGCCTTCAATCACATCACTGATTGTTTCCGATACTTCCACTATGGTAATGTCGGTTCCTTCTATCATTAATATTGCTTTATGAAAAACAGCTGCTTCATTATAAAGAAAACGTAACCATATTTCGAAAAAAGGATTTTTCTTAATATCTGAAAGAAATACTGGACAATTCTCTCCTCCAAAAAATATTGTTTTAATACACTAAATAATGATGACTCTTTGTAGGGCAGGCATTACTGTCAGACAGCGTGTTTTTGCATATCCTAATATTTTTTTATATTCAATTTCTGCATTATCACATATTTATTCAAGTTTCGCTGATCTGACTGCGGAAAATATGGAAATTACTATAAATTTTTATCAACGTAAATTCAACAGAAATGGGTAAAGTATCTGCACCTGTTTGAATGGTATTATTTAATATATGGCCACGGAAACTAGCTCCAAAAAGACTTCTACCGAGATGATCTTTTACTTTTTTGACAACATTGTTCCGGCCTTTTCGTTCTCTACCTCCGAAATCAGTGTTCGTATTATCCGTTGACAGTGCAATTATTTTCTGTATAATATTTTCTTCATTTAAGGAATCTATAATTTTGTTAGCAAGTATGTCTGCGGCTTCTCTAACGATTGAAGAAACATTTAGTATTTTTGCTTGTATTTCTTTCTCAATATTGAAGTACCGAACCAAAATAGGAAACAATTTGAAGTCATTGTGATTATAAGTATCTGAAAAAAACACTAATAAAGTTACTCTTTGCAATATCATCTTTTAAATTACTTTGAGCGAGAGGAAAAGAAACACTGGTAATTATTGCTTCACTTTACCGTTGTAGAATCTACAAAAGAGGGACAAAAATTGGGGCGTGTTACATAGAGGGCCGTGTGATGAAAAAGAGGGACTCTCTCTCCAAATTTGGGACGGTTGGTCACCCTAGAAAGCATCGCGCAAAAAGAGAAGCACCGGAAATGTCGCATCTTCTTGCTCCCGTTAAACACTCTGTTGGAAGCATCGAACTCGGAATGGCCGTACAAAAGAACCATCTCTTACCCACCCAACCGGATCCGTCTTCAAATCATTTTTTTTCCTTCCCTTCCGAGGGTTTTTGCATACACCTTCATAGCGTGAGACAGGCGAAGGAATCTGAACTGGGAACGCGCTGAAGCGCGGAATAGCGGTTAAGAAGTGTGGACAACCGACAAATAAGACGAAACAAGCTGTCCTATTCTCTGTTGCATTGCTATTCAAACTTTTTATTTAGCACGTACCTTTTAGGCAATTTTATCAAATACCTGGCATCCCATTTTTTCGTAAATAATAAATTATATTGAAAAAATATCACCAAAATCGTCTCCCAGAAGTGAAAAAATGTAAACTTACCCTGTACAGTTATCGAATAGTTTATTTAAGCAATTTATTGCATTATGCATTATGAGGCTGAAGATATAATGAGGAGACTACGGAGGATGGTATAATATAAAGAGAACACCTGAACCGTAATATTAACGAGAGAAGAACTCACTCAGCAAATAGATGAGAAAAATATGGAAATAATTTTTTACGATCTTTTTTTTGGCATGAGAAAATAAATATAAAAGCATAGGTCAGCACAGATTGAGTTCGATGTCCCTAAAATCTACCGGAAGGTACGATAAATGATTGAGTTTTTTTTTAATTCCTAATATAGGTACCTATAGGTATGTTGCTTTGATAATGTATGAAGATACGTTTTTTTGCGATTCCAGTGTGTTTATGAAGAAAGTAGCAGAAAGATCTAATACAGGGATGGTAAATGATTTTTGTTTCGATTACCGAGAAAGTAACATGAATCATCGGGATTTTTCGGGTGAAGCTAGTTTACTCCTCTAATAAGTTTCATATTTTATACAGAAAATAAAAGCTAACGCGCGCCGAGTAAAATTGCACTCGTACCACGCCTTTTCCATACCTGATCTAACACATCAAAAACCTTCACTTCTTCTGATAAAAAATATATCCCAAACTTGTATCACATGAATGCACAGGAGATTAGGACCGAATAACTACCAGAAAAATATGAACTTTAGGCTATCCAAAGTATAAGCGGTAGACGTTAAGAGTATGTAGTTTATTAGGATTCAATCATACTGAATCCTGCGTCAATGGCAAAATTAATAGTACCTACAATCGAAAATTGCAGGAACCTCCCTTGAAAATTTTGACAACCCGTGAATAATGCAACATAATTGAACGCCGAAAATAACGCACAAGAAATACTCCGTCTTTAAACTTAAAACGGAATAATGAATGCCGGTGGTTAAGGCCACATCCTATCGAAGACCCCGTACAAATAAAATGTCTTATTACAAATCGAAAAAAGACTCCCATTAAAATGCAAATCAAACACGCATTAAGCCCTCGGTAAATCTAAAACGAAAAATATAATTCAGTTCCTCCGAAAATAAAGTGGGCACACAAGACATTAATAATATAGCAAACATTTCCCGAAAGGATAATAATAGTCTCGTTTTCCGATAGAGGACGCTGGTACACGTAAAAGAAAAAAAAAACAACGGAGATAAAACTCCTCCCGCATTATAAATATATATTTTATTTTTCCGAAAAAGGAACCAGCATTTTGCGGGTAGAAAGGATCTCAAATTATGCGAAAAAAATCGTCCGATATTACGAAACGGGCGAATGTAATCCGTAGAGCAATTAAATCTTAAGTGGAGGATGTTATCCGTTATTGTTTTACGATTTCGATTTTATTTTTATTTTTGAGAGTGAAGTTGGGTAGAGAGAGAGAGAGAGGTGGAGGAAGGGAAGGGTGTTTCCCAGAGGCGAGCAAAAAATAACAAAACGATCCTTAAGCCTGAAAAATTGGACTCCGGATTCGATATTCCGATATCTTTTTTTATCCCGGCCTCCTCGCTTTTTAATTGCATCCAATTAAGCCCGAAATAATCCGTAAGAATTTTATATATATATATATATATATATATATGTATGTATTCTCGAATATTTCGTATTGATTAAGTAAAGAATAAAGATAAACGAAGTTTTGCATTTTGTGCTCGAAAACAAAACAGAATCGAAATTCTTTATTGCGGCGTCAGTTGCTATAGAGAACTAAATTACTACGCTGGAAGTCAATTCGTGAAATGGCGCTCGTGTGATAAATTGGATAATCTTCTCCGATTTTGCGTCTGTTTTTCGTTAATTATTTTGGAAGGATTCCAGTCGAGTTAATAAAAACAATGTGTACTATGTATATATTAAAAGAATAAATCGACGAAAAAGTTTTATGATTCGATATTTACGTCGAAAAACTTTTTATCTCTCTATCAGATTCTAGGAATAACTCACTGAAGTATGAATGTAGCTGGATTTTTGTGTTCATCAATCACAAGTATTCTTTTTCATTCCGAACAGCTCATTGCATGTCGTTCTTCCCTTTAATTGTCAGTTATTCCGTCTTTTGTTTCTGAATCTTCCTTCGATGATTGTTAAATATCTACTTCAGTGATAATTTTAAGCATTGTTTCGTGCAGCATTGTGACATTTCTCTAACAACCGGAATATAAAAGTGGTCGAACTTCTATTAAATATATACTAAATCAAATTTCAGAAAGCTCGAAAATGTACATTGGTCTTCATTTTAATACACGGCGATTTAAATGCAAGCTGATGTTTATGCTTAATTAACAAATTCCCATTTCTGCATGTTTCAATTATAGAAGAGATATGTATATGAATCCAATCTGTTACTTCCTGATGTTCCTCGATTTATTGATAGCCATACACTGTGTTTCTACCGCTAAAAAAAAACAGAATGAGAGGGGAGAAAATCGACCTGCAGAAAATTAAATTTAGTTTTCACTTTCTCCATACGAAGTAATGGGAAAGTATTGTGATCATGAAAAAAATCGACTTCGAGATTTCAACGGAAATACACGTTTAGAGGTCATTAGAACACGTTTCGACTATTTTCGGAATGATGTCTGTGTGTGTGTGTGCGTGTGTGTATGTGATTGTGGGCGCTCTAACTCAAACAGTACTTGCCATATCGTTACCAAACTTCATGGATAACACTTCAGCATGAGCACAATGAACTGATTAGTTTTTGGACAATACCGGTTAACCGGAAGTCGAGGTTTATTCGAAACCCGATACGGTTTTTGCGATATTTCTCCGTTAAAACATCATTATTATATATACAATTCTATACAAATGTTATAGAGAATGTAATTTCCTACAACTTTCATTTGGAACAATCTTCTATAGGAGTTGTTTAGGAATTATTTATAAATAACCGGTTTTTCGGTTTCCGTCAAATATCTCCTTAAAAACATCGCTATTGGTAATCTTCGTAAGGACCAAAGTTGTAGAGAATAGTATTTCTTCCAAGTTTTGTTTGAAACAAATTTTCGTAGAACCATCCATTTAGGAGATATTTCGATTTTTCTTAATACCAGTATACAGCGCCAGCACCATGTAGCGGTGAATTCCGTAAACATATTCAAAATATAATTTACAGCAATAAGAATGACTGTATTCTATTACGATACGAAATAATAATTTTGCCTCATAATGCTATTCATAATGATTTTAATAACTATACTCCAAATATGGAGAAAGTCATGTGTTGGCCACATCAGATTTTTTGACTGGAGCATCTTTCCCTAATTATGTTCCCATTGATGAAAACGAAATCATTCATTTCTTCTCTCCTCCACTTTTTTTTCTCTTAATGCTCCTCTCCATTGTTCCATCCTTCATATACTCTCCTGTAATGAATTAATTTTAATTTCCTTAACTTAGATTTCATTCCATCTTTACACTATTGCCTCCTCCCTGGATTAGATGGAAGAAGAGACTTTTTAGTCTCAATCTCGTCTAAATACAGACGAGCATCATATCTACCACCTACCTCATCTACTTCTATTTTTTCCTTTCTGCCTTTCTCTTCTATTCTTTGTTAATATTTCATTTTTATCCTTGATCATCCTATCACTTTCTCTCTCTCTCTCTCCTCCTCCGCCTTCTCCCTTATTCCTTCGCTTTCTGTGCTCTATCCTTCTCCATCTTTTATTTTCTCATCCTTCCTTTCTACTTCCATCCACTTATTTTATTCCCAGTTCTCTTCTTCGCTTCTTTTCTTTCTCCAGTTTATCCCCGTATTATCTCTTTCTACCTCTTCTCCAAATCTTTTCCTTCTCTCTCCAGCACTACGTATTTCTCTCACATCAAGCATTTTCCTTATTCCCCTTCCTCATGCTACCTTCCTCTCTTTTCTTTATTTTTCCCATTTTCCCTCGTTTCTCTTTATCTCTTTCCTCCCTCCCACTCTCTTCTCTCTCTCTTTATCTCTCTCTCTCTCATACTCTCTCTATCTCTCTACCTCTACCTCTCTCTCTATCTCTCTCTCTCTATCTCTCTCTCTATCTCTCTCTCTATCTCTCTCTATCTCTCTCTACCTCTCTCTATCTATCTATCTATCTTTCTCTATCTATCTATCACTCTATCTATCTTTCTCTATTTATCTATCTCTCTCTCTCTAACTATCTCTCTCTCTCTAACTATCTCTCTCTCTCTCTAACTATCTCTCTCTCTCTCTCTCTCTATCTCTCTCTCTCTCTCGCTGTCTATCTCTATCTCTCTCTATCTGTCTCTCTCTATGTAAGAATGGACATTGTCTAACTATCGACCTAAATAAAGACGAATGATTATTTTTATTCTTCCTATCTCACTTTCTCCATCTCTCCCATCCTTTTTCTTATCTCTCCTCTTCCCTCTCTTCTCCATCTCTTCCCTTATCTTTCCCTTTCTTCCATTCTCTCCCTCTTCCATTCTCTCCCCCTCTCTCTCTCCAATCCTCTTCTTTCCACCCGCTCTTATCCTCGCCGCCTCACCCCTTATCTCCCTCCCCCTCTCACGCTCATCTCATATACTACCCCCCTCCTCCTCCTCCTCTGTCGCTCCCGTCTCCAACTCCCTAGCCGCACACAACGCACTCACACATGCACACACTCACCACCTAGCATCTCCAAGAGTGCCTCTCTCTCTCTCTCCCTCTCTCTCTCCCCATTCCATTAAATATTTGTTGGTCACGCACCCCGCTTTACTTCGTCTTCATTCCGACTCAAAATGGCCATGTATCTCTTTCTCTCGTATCCCCCTCCCAACTCTTCCATTTTCATTTTCACTTTACCTTTTCGGCCCCTCCATCCATTCTCATATCTTGTTTCAATCTCCATCTTTTCTTCTACTGCCTCACTCCCTCTCCCACCCTCTCTCTCTACCCCTCTCCAACTCCCTCTTTTCTCTCTCTCCCTCTTTGTTCCTGCTGTTTCTTCCTCCCAGAAAAACACCACTCCCTTTTTTCCTACCCACCGAGAATGCGGAATTTCGCCTGTGACCTCCCGGGTTCCTGTGGACGCCTTTCCAAGGAAAATTCGTCGTTTTTAAAAATACCTTCAATCTGGATGGAAATGCATACGGCTTCACCAAGTATATTTCCGAGGCCGTACATGTCAAATATACATTTCGACAGTTGAATTGAGACCAGAATATCTAGCGCACAGACTTTTAACGCCGGCAGTTCAATGAATGGTCTTATTCAAATCTCATGGCTTCTCGTTGAGCTAGAGCTGTTTGGATAAATGTTGTTTTCAGGGTGTACACAACGGTCTATAAACAGCCCCGACTGCCAGAGATACTTTATCGCGCGCTAAAATACATTCTAAGGTGCGTAAGATAGCGAAGTACGGTACTAAACGTTTAGCATGTTGGGATGCTGCGCCATGCAGTTCTGAGTGAATCAACTCTACTAAACGGATTGTTTTAATTGTGCGTCTTTAATTACCATAAAATAAATTTGAATTTTCTTTACTTCCGTCATTTCTGACCAGTGGCGGATCCAAGGAGGGAGGGGGGGGGGGGGAGCGATCGCCCCCTCCTTGGATAACCCCATTGCACTCCACTGGGCGCTTTCTTAAATTCATTCCGCGCAAAAATCCTCAATTATACGCCGCAGATTAGGTCTGTATAGCAAGGGAAAGAAAGATTCTGATAGGGGTGGGGATTTTCAAAATATAAGGCAGTTGGCAGGGGCGGATTCGATAGGTGGAGGGGCGATCGCCCCCTCCCCCCTATCCCCCTTTAGAAGTTTCTGAATCCGTCCCTGTTTCTGACGGGCAATACTCTTAGTTACCTATATCAAAGTCTACATATTTGTATTACGTTGAAAGTTGATTTTAAGTCACATGTCTAGTTTGCCAGAGGGTAAGCAGACTTTCATAAATGTTGAAATCGCTCTTTTATTTTACCAAATGGCGAAATACATAATACGCTAAAATATTATGAGCTTTTTTGTATGGCACAGTTGTTTTCGTTTCTACAACAAATCTTTCTCTCATTCGTTATACTTACCGAGGGACACGATAAACTGGCTATATAGATTATGAACTTCTAATATAATGCGAAAGGCTATTCACATTCAGAAAACATGAGAAGCAAATGAATTGAGTAAATTCATCGATTTGTTTAAAATCACATTGAAATCGATTGATATAGTCGAATGCCAACAAAACAGGTTGCCATGGAGAACTCGCATCAAATGGCCATAAAATCTCATAAAATCCGAAAATAAACAATTTTCGAGCAAATTCGAATTCAAAGCGAGATTCTACCATGTGAATAAGAAACTTTATTCGATTCTCTGTAGGATGGTATAAACTTCGTGTCGATAGCTCAATTCTATCACCTTTTAAAATGCCAATGAAAAAAGTCCTCCACTCTGAATTTGAGGCACTCGCAAGTTATTCAAATGGAAAACAAAAATAAATACTTATATAATTCTCCCAGCATATTCCGGTGTGAGAAGTAGTACATTCAGCTAGTTTAAGCAGCAGGATTGTTTATGCAAAATTTTGAGGCCGTAGGAAATCGCAAAGTATGACTTAATACGGAACAAACACACACTTCAAAATATTTATTTAGAGAAGATATCTCTGCCATTTCGCAGTTTATCTTCTCGGCAAAACCTATCTCCTCAATCTATGACAATATACTCGATAGCAGACAGATGTTACTACTTTAGCAGTGGTTTATCACGATTCAATGGAACATAGATAGCGCATAATATATTTACACATCACAATCGCAAATAAAAATTGTTGGGTGTTTCATTTTGACTCACTTTCGTAGAGATTTTTTTCCACCTACTAAAAAAATTCTTGTAGTTTATTTTCCTGACACGGGAGTTCAGTGAAGTAAAATCTAAACTTCGAAACCATATTCTAAGAATGCATAGAGCCGAATGTGATTCTCAATTATACCAAGATTTTAGCATGCCTAGGCGTTTCGATAAGGAAGAATTTTTCCACGTTGAGAACGGGAAGGGAATGCACGAAATATTTATTTGACCCTTCAAAATTCTTTATACGAAGCAAAATGTTCGATGTTATTTGGAGTGACACATTAAAAATAAAATGCGCAACCGAGAATTTTTTCCGGGAATTGTTCGATTTTTTCCATCATCACATCACTAGAAAATTAAATCTACGTCTGTCACATAATTTGTCGCGATTTCTGTCTATATTATAAAATCGTAATGGTCATCATGATCCGTAACGCATTAGTTTTGTAAATAAATCGATTAGAAATAGACTTAGAAATCTGAAATTTCTCTGGATTTCAATGTTATTGAATCTCTACGTTATGAATAAAAGATTTCGAAATAGATCACGGTTTAGACTCCAGAGGATGACTTTCGTTTCCCATAAGATAACACGTAAAAATCACCTTTTTGGTTTGAAGGCTTTCATTCTTTTACTATTTAAAATATCTTACAATTAAGTTATCGACACAAAATTTCGGCTAAAACACGCCAAAATGAATGAGGATTCTTATTATTACCTTCGAATGCTCAATATCATTCGAATTCGCTCATATTTTGAATTTATGGTCGAGTTTTGGTAACTTTTTTTAAAATTTCAATAATAAGATTCCATGGTTACCGGCATTGTTGTCCTCGGTAATTTCCGTGTACATGCACTTAAATAAAGGCTTAAAGATCAAAAATAATATTAAAACTTGCTCGAAATGACCGAAGATATGAATTTAATGCAAATAAATCGAACGCAGTGTTCACGTTATTTATATTTTTAATCTATATTACTAAAATCCTATTTCTGGTTGTCTCTCTCTCTCTTTTTGACGCTCTATACCTCAGCAATTTTTAATCTCCGGGAATTTCAGCCCTCTAAGTAAGTTTAAATTTTTAATCGAGTTATTCAACTAATTTTCTTAATTTGTTATTAAAAACCAATCATACATATAAAATATATTCATTAAACTCGTATTGAAAACCTTTTCCCGCTAAACTAATCTAAATCCAATAGGTACATTGTAGGAACGAAGAAATAGCGAGAAAAAGGGGAGGAAGGGGGGGGGGAGGGGGCGACGTTGGCTAGGGGAAGCGAGCATGGGGCTTGCCCCTTAGTATACGAAATAAAAACGTCCTACCAAACGTCACAAATACTAGATATAGGCAAAAATTTAATTGGCTGATTTACCCATTTTCATCCTTTCCTATCCCTCTAACAAACGACAATTTGTTTTTTTTCAACGGCGTAATTTCTCCCGAATAACATACGCCATTATAAAACACGGTTGGAACGAGAGAGAGAGGTCATTTCGCAAAAATGAATTTGCATAATAAGCAAACAGAAATCTTTTAATTAGGCCTCTCGTGTTTATATTTTCTGTTCAAATAAATTACTCGGGATTCCGAAACGAGAGAGAGAGAAAATACGACGGCGAAAAATAAATAAATAAAAGCAGAGTCCATACAATTACTCGCTCGCGAATAATAATGAATAATAAGATCGCAAAATTACGTACGCCATAGCAATTAGGATGGGCATGACAAATATTCCCTACTCTTAATGACCCAATCTCGAGTCCGTGAAAAAATAACACGATCTTAACGAGACAAATGCTGCACTGATAACATTCATGTGAATAAATGTTTTATTTATGTTCAGGAACACTTAAAATCTGCTTTAGAAAGTCTGTAAGTAGATATTTCGATATATCGCATAAGTTTATTCCTCATTGGACCAATTAAATTTGATTTTTTTTTGTCTCTCGATTTTTTACAACCTGTTTTGTTTTTGTTTCTCCCAACGATAGTAGAATTCCTAATCCGATCATATGAATGCCGATAAAAAAATATTTTCGAACTATCGAGCATTTGATTCGTGCAAGGTTTATTTAGTCAGTTTTGTTAATGTCAGGAACGTAGGAATGGGAATCGTGCATGACTCACAAAATTTAAAAAAAAAAAGATTATTCGCTGTGTGGATTATCCTCCCGAGAAATAATATTTACAGCGGCGAATTATAATATAGTATAATATATTTTCGGCAGTAAATATTAGATCGATCGAATCTCTATTTATCGAACTGATATACTGATATGGAAATCATCTTCTCGGAGCAAACGAAAATTCGAACCACGTAGGTTCTATTGCGTCCTGTACTGAATTTCGAATGAAAAAAACACACCCTAGACGTTAGCGGTAATATGGCTTAGAATATTACCTTTCCCATTAATTTAGTAATTAAACATTCGCGTGCCGGTTTAGGTATTTCGCCGTCATCATCAGTCACGCCGCCCAATTACCGAATAAAATTAAATTAGTAAATGCGCGTTTGATCCAAAATAAAAGAAAAAAAAGGTCGGTGAATACAGCGAATCGGCGGACCGCGTTGCTTAGTAATTAAATTTGTATTGTTGACCCTTACGTCCAAAGCTTTTAATTTTATGAGCAATTAATAAATTGAACAAATAAGAGTTGATTAATAATGCTCGATTTTAATTCGGTTTCGGGAGGACGAATCAGTTTCCGCAGATTGCTCCTGGTCAAATTTGCGCGGATTCCGCGTCGTCGAAAAATTTAAAAATAAACGACGCCATTAATTTTGCGAAATGATCTATGCCGGGCATTTTATAAACGCGCGCCGTTTTCTTGCTGGCGAGGTTATCGCTGAAAGTAACGATATTTGAAATCCTTTCGGCTAACGACCTATCGAAAGTTGCTCAAAACCGGTTTGCGCCACGTGTAACAGACAGGAATGGATTTATAGCTCTGGTTCTTGAACTATTTTATCGACTGGAGTTTTGATCGATTGGCGATTTGATCGATAGTTGATTTAATCGATGGTTGATTTTATCGATGGTTGATTTTATCGATTGTTGATTTTGTCGATACTAGGTGATTTTGTCGATGGCTGATTTTATTGATTACAGATTTCAACGACTGATGATTAAATCGACACATGATTTTATCGATTGCTGATTTATAGATTTCAGGTTCTATCGATTGCCGATTCTATCGATTGCTGATTTTATCGATGTTTTAATTGAAATTTATCACTGCCAATTTACACAGGAGGATCTCCAAAATAGGATCGAGTAAGGAGACTCGGTATTGTGTGGCGGTTTTCCTTATTGATCAAAATATATTAGTTTTAATATTAGTCTCTCTGTGTCTACAATTTTGTTTTCGCAAATTTTACGAAAATCCTTTACTTTTAGTGTACCTATAATTCTCGGAAAATTATTTGTTCGCACGAATTGGAATCATTTCCTGCATATACCTACATACCTTTATGTTATAAAGGTATTGTGTGTTATATATGTATTACAATTTGTACTTCTTCTATTAATTGTTTTTATGAGTATGTATTGAACTCTTATTGAGGCATTTTGTTTTCTCATATGGTTTTATATAAAAGTAATGTATGCTAAAGGATGTAATGTCCGTCAAATAAATAATTAAATAAATAATTCACCACTCTTCGACCGATCGCACACACAAATAAAACACGCAAAGCCCCATCTGCGCACGCGCACCAATACGTGCTCAAGTGGAGTCACACTGACATTTTAGACTCACGTACACAACTAAACTTAATATGAACATCTAGATAAATCTTGTAGCCACGACAAGAATTAAACCTATAATGAATTTCAGTCACCAAGTAGCCATCCTCAGCGGTAACTCTTTTTGGCGCCACTCGGGCATTTATCGCTGGGGGATGTCCATTTTTCATCTGATTTGGACATCTGGTTCGCACTTTTTAAAATTATTTCTTTTCATTCGCTGTGAGCAAAATAAACAAATATTTCAAGAATTTCGACGAGATATGTTTTCGAATCCGCCATCCCAAAAACTCGCGCATCCTCTTAAAAACCTAGCTTTTGTTAGATTCACTTACGTTAAGGGACATAGGAAGTCGCGCCTCTGTTCCATTGCCGGAGTTAAAAAAAAAAAACGCGCGCCGGAAATCTTTTCGCTTTTGTTTTCCGGAGATGCTAATCTTCCACGTAAAAAAAAAAAGAAATAGGCGCGAAGCGGTGTAGCTTGCGGGTGGCCGCTAATTTCGCGAGGAAGTCGCATTCACCGCTTCCTTATCTTGTTTTCCCCGGCAGGGAATCCTTTTATTAGGAAAGAGCGAGAGCAGTCGGGCCATAATTGGCACCCCGCCGGCGGACCTTTTGCGATAATTTAATTCTTCCTATCTTGCGAATGTTAGTGGAGGAACGTTTTTCAAGTGTCAAGTCTCGAATTAGTTAACTGCGAGTTTTCTCTTACAATTAGAATGCGAAGCTTAAAACACGTTTTTTTTTTAAATGGTCGGTGCAGCCTGTATATAACTCTTAACTGTTTTATCCCCAATTTTTTTAAGAAGGACATAATTTGTTCTTCTCACTTATGTTACGGTTTTTTTTCCTCTAACATGGATTTTCTAGAACTCGATTGTTTTAGAGCTGGATTTAAAAAATAATAAGACATTTCTCTTCCACTTAATTTATCGCAGGTGTTGTGGTTATTATTGACTTATTACAACCGCTTCATTTAAACATATTTATACGGATTGTAAAGATGACGGTTAACAATGTTTCTAGGGAAAATATAGTTCCCAAGTGGTACTTATGTATGATACCTATTGTTAAACAAGTTTCTGTGACTTCTCCTTGTGATCCATTTTAAGTCAAAAAGTGTAGATATTGTTATTGCCTTACGACGAAATTTAAGCCGCATAAGACTAATTTTCGTGATTCACCTCCTTCAATATTCTGTTCCTGATGTCCCAGCTTCACTTTTGTTTCGAGGTGATTTTTTCCCAATTTCTTTTGAAGCGATATAAGATAGGGTCTTTGAATGAAATTGAAACATAATTGCTAATGTTATAGTTGAAGTTAAGCAGCGCATCGATTGGTCTTTTTCCTTTAAAAAAAATATGTGGACTATATTTTCAAATATCGTCAGCAATGGAGAATATAAAAAGTTAAATGCGACGCCATTAATAAGTACAAAATTAATGTATTTATTTATTTTTAACAAGCTTATAAACAGCGCTTTACGACAATTATCATCGAAGGTTTTCGCAGCGTAGTTTTTTCGATGATATTGTCAGCTTTCGGTATCAGCTGCTAGCTAGCTGCAGCTGAAACCGAAAGCTGACAATATCACCGAAGCACTTTACGGCCTTTGCAATGACACATACCTCCATGCCCTCGGCAGGATTCGAACCCGCGACCCTAGCATTAGACATGCTAATCTCCCCTCTACCAAGGTAGGCATTTAATTAATTTAATTTGTTAAATACTCGGTACATTTATCTCAGCAATAATAATCGGGAAAGCTGAACTTATATATATATATATATATGCACATATGCGCTTGCATAAACATACGCATTTATGCACGTACGTTTGTGCGTGCATTTATGCACGTGTATACACAAACTCACTCGAGCGCACACACACAAACCCACACGCGTTTGTTCTAGGAACGAGAGGATGGGAAATGGATAAACCCTTCCTCCCATATCACTTCCAGACGGACGGGACGGACAAAGCTAATTGGGAGGAGGGGGAGAGACCGTTGATTAACAACGAAAATAAAACATAATAACGAGCGAGACATTCACTCAATTAAATGTATGAATAAACGAGAAAAAACACGCGCGCGCGCACACACACACATGCGCACACCCGGACTTGGGAATAAAAAAAATAAAAAAATCTCGAGAGGAGGAAAAATCAGTGCGGTTTTTCCTCGAGTCTTTTGACATCAGGGCGCGTAATTATCGGATGATGCGGGAGTGAGAAGAGGGGGAGAGAGAGGGAGAGAGAGAGAAGGAAGGAGGGGAAGGTATAAAGCTTGAAGGGACGGAGAGGATGGAGAGAGAGAGAGAGAGAGAGAGAGCAGTGTTACATTCCATTGATTAGGAAAAGCAATTAATTGATTCGGTTAAATAAATCCAATCAGGCGATGCCTAATTATTTCGAGACCGCCGCCGAACCCAATTATACTACACCCAGAGTACGCTTCAGTATGGTCTAATTGCCCCGCGCAGTTGGTTTGAAGGCTCTCTCTCTCTCACACACACTTTTTCCCTCCCTCCTCACCCTCTCTTTCGTGCGACTCCGTATCGCGAGCGAGAGAGAGAGACACTAAAAAAAAAAAAAAAAACAACAGACAATAGAAATTTTCAAAAAAATTGCGCGGAAATTTACATGAGATTTGAAGACTGAAATGATGAAAAAAAAATCCCGCGTCATTGGCGACGGTTTTGTCATTTTTTTCCCTCTCCTTTTCTTCGGGTCTCGTAGCATTTTCCTCACTCATCTGTTTTTCAATCGAACTCAATTATGGATTACTGGCATTTGAAACGCTTCGAGGAGGGAGGAGTGGGGTTGGAAGGGGGAAGGGACGTTTTGGAATGGGAGAAAAGGGATTAATAATTTAATAATTTTATGGGAGCATTGTCCGATCTCGATGAGAAAGTTTAATTATATTTTCGCCCGGCAGGATGAATTAAGGGAACCTTCTAGTGCATTAATGAACGTTTTTTTTAGTCCTTTTTTGTTTTTTTTATTAGTTTTCGTATCGCTCCCGAAAAGAGTTAACGAGTTGGCCGAAAAAAATATAATTCCTTCGTCGATTCTGGAAAAAAAAGGCAAAAATAAAATAATGTTCGGGTGAGCAATTAGTAGGCGTAAGGATTTTCTAATCTAATGGCTGTGATTGCGATAAAAAATTACCCTTTTAGGGATTATTTCGTTCGGCGGATGAACAAAGTCCGTGAAATAGAATTCAAGGTTCGGACGTTTCGGAAAACGGGGTATCTGAAGTTCGGTTTTGAAATGAATGTAGGATAAGGCGTAATTTGGAGAGGACCTTCTGTGGACGTTTATGATTTAGTCCCGATCAAAAGAAAACTCCGATTGAAAAAGTCGTTTGATAAAGTTACTATATTATTCTCGCTGAATTCTGCGACTCCATCTTGCATTACCTACATTGCTCTTTACTTCACAACTGTTGAATTATTATAACAAAAAACTCCCTCCTCCTACTACTACTAGAGCCATCTGCAGGACAAAAAAAGACCCATCCTAGGGGAAAAAAACGCCCGAATATCTTTTCCACGACCATTTTCGCCCTCTTTCCGGGTGATGGCGCCACAATCTCACCCTTACCCCCATTCCATCTTCCATTACTGAGACATAGTTCTCCCCTTTACGCCCTGTATCCATTTTCCGGCAATGTGTGTGTGTATCTATATATATATATATATATATATATATATATATATATATACCCTCGTAGGGGTCACCTCCGCTTCTTAAATCCTGAAAAAGGAGTCTTCTTTTCCGGACCTCCTTGTCCGGCCGAGTCCTAGTGGGACCCTAGGGTGCCACTGCGAGTCACGTGACCGTATGTTATACCATCCTCTCCTTCTCCACCCTCCCTCCCCTTGACGCCCTTGGCAAGGTATTCTTTCGCAGGGGATAAGGTAACGTACAGCGTCCATTTTCGCCCCCCCCCACACAAATATCTCTTCCTACTTCCCCCCCCCCCCCACTTTTGCCTCCCTCCCTCCCACCTCGGCTTTCGAAGGCGACTCGCTGAAACATTTAACCCGTTCATATCTTATTCTTTCAAGGCGTTGTCCACGCTTTGTTGCACCAAAGGGAATTCTTGGCGAGAAGGAAGGAAGGAAGGAGGGATGAGAAAAGACTTATATGGCATGTGCAGGCATTGCGGATAAATGAGTGTGTGTGAGTTAGTGTATGAGCGCGTTCTTGCTTTCGTATCGGTGCGAGTTAGCGTGTTTCGCCTGTGTGCATTTTGTATGCATTCCGTGTTTGCGAGAGCAAATTTTTTGCGCATGCGACCAAGTGTGTTTTCTCTCTTACGTTTGAACAGCAGGCGAACGTTGATGATTAACATGAATTCTGAGAAAATGTAGATGCACCTAGGATAGATTTTGAGCAATTATAATACTATTTATATGATTTCATACACTTTTAAAGCTATAAAAGTTTTAAAAATTAATATATTTCATCGACGAATAAAATTACGTCCAATCTACGCGTTATACCCGTGTATAATACAGGTGAGAAATCGGAAAGTCCAAAACGACAGTAGCAACAAACATTAATTCATGTAAACTAATACACTAATAGTTCAATGATATTCGATTCGACGATATCAATACTTGTTACTTTTGTTACCTATCAAAAGATTAAAATTTTATATCCCCTAAATTTATGAATATCTTGAGTGCAAACTGATCCATGTCATATTTAACCCTGTTTTTCGGTGAACTTAATGCATATTTACAGATGAAATGGTGTCTGAAATCAAAAGTAACACTCGTGAATATGACATGCAGAAGCTGATAGTATCGCCATAAGCATCTACTACTATAACTTAATAGGAAAACAAAAAGATTCATATAAATAAAATTCGAGCAACATTCTAACTTACAGTCGATGAACATCTTCCATAAGAGAACAATTTGTGTGTTCAACTGCAAGAGAGGAAAACGAGCAGTTTATTCGAAAAGATAATTTACTTTCGGTGTATTGAGAATCTGTCGCAAGCAAGCATGACAACGAAGAAAAATAAACAACCATCACGTTGATATAGAGGCGAGGAGAGAGCGGGAGCCATCGTCACACTAACAGGTCAACCCATGCGGTTATAAAGCACTATAATAAACTCTCCTTCCCGAATCCTTAATACTTTAGAGTGGGTGAAATAAGCGCCCTATGCTTCCAGTAACGCGATTCTGTGAATAATACATTTTCCACCGATCTCCGACTCCTTCGTAAACTTCAATCAGCCACCCTCCGCCACTTGCGACTCGATAGATTCCTACATCCAATCGTTGACGACAAAAAAATCTTCTATCCTCACTCACACACCACAACTTCTCGTCTATCTACAGAACAGACCCTTTTCCCTCCTGTGACCTTCCATTATCTTCCACACAAGAGTTCCACCTCAGCTTCATCACTGACATCCCGCTGTCCACCATCAATTTTTTAAGCGTTTATCAATCCGTTACAATTATTCAATACGCCCGTAAGCTTGTATAAGACGCTTTGCTGTTAAACGTGCGCCGATGAAATTCGGCGTGAAAAAATTGTATCTAAAGATAAGGCGAAAATTACGCACCAGGGCAGAGGTCCCCGAACTGGTGCTCGCGAGAAATATTGTGCTCTTTGACAGTCTGACTGTGTGCTCTTCTGTGGTGCTTAAAACCCCGTTTCTTTTAATCAATCATTTAATTTGACCGATTGCTTTCTCTCTGAACGCATCCAAGAACATTATTAATAACTCTTTGACGTTGGTTTGATTTTCTGCACGATCATTCCGGTTTCTGCATAAGTATAGTGGTGATCGGTTTACATTCTAGCATACAACTTCGTACTCGCATTGAAAGGGCTGGAAACCCTTAGTCTTAAGTCGCCGGTGCTATCGTTATAAATAAACCTTGAAATTTCACATTTTAAATCCTCTGTATAGATTTCGTTCAGATTTTGTATTCGGGAAATTTTAAAAATCCCATAACAGAAATTCTCGAAAATTCCCCGCAATCAGTACTGCCAACTCGAAAGAAACAAAAAAACAAGTGTATCCACCTCCAAAAAAAAATCCCGTGATAGAAACGCTCTTCACTTATGCAACACTTCCATCGCCCGAGTCAGTCCTGCATGTTTTTATTTTTTTGCCTTCGCCAACAACTCCTTCCCTTCTCCGGCGGATAAAGATATGAGGGCACCGGAAGATATGGGCATTTTTCGATCTCCTACCTCGCAATCCTAAGGGAAACAAAAAAATTGAAAAAAATAAGAATTCGGTAGGGACATCCATCGATTTCCCCTCGGCCCCTTCTCCCCCCTATCTTCCTTCCCGATAACCCCGCCTCTTCAAAAAAAAAATAATAATAATAAAAACACTATCCAATCCCCTTAATCCCGAACCCCAGATGACCTCACCCGAGGCCTCCGCCGCCAACTAAAAAAAAAAAGAAAGAAAGATCCCTTTCCTTATATTTATACGCACAATTCTGACCGGCTCATCCACCTGCCTAGCCCATCCTTCCTCCTCCATATCCAATGCAACACCCACACACACACACACCCTCCATCTCTCGCGGCGGCAAATAAAACTCTCCGCTACAGTCATTTGTTTCCCCCAAGTAACGGCTAAGGAACGGACGCGACTCCGTAGAAAAAAAATAAGGCAGTTTTTTTTCCTCCTTCTCCGCATCCTTGGTCATCCACACGGGCGTCGTTTTTAGGAGAGAGAGAGAGAGAATGAAGGTAGGATGGACTTCTCTTTTTTCCCCCTCTCTCCACTAAGACTCGAGGGATAAATACGCCCTCTGGTGTATGGAAGATGGTGTAGTCTAAGAATGTGGGGCTCATGGGAAGAGAGAGAGAGAGAGGGATGCCGTGAGATGTGGAACTGCTAAGGGAATGTAGTGCGAGATACGTGGAGTATAGGCGCCAAGGGTTTTAAGGAATTGGGAAGATCCTTTTTTCCGGCGGAGGGATATTTCTTAACGCGGAGGAAGAGGGAGAGAGAGGAGGGGAGGAGGAGGTGGGGTATACCGATAAAATATCGGTTTTATTTCGCCGGGAAGGATATTGGGAGATCACGTGTTACCTTCTCCGGGGGAGTTCGGTTTTTTCCCCAACTTCTTGTTCGAATCCACGCTGCGCGATTTGAATAATGAATGGGAGTGGGGTCGAAACTAGATGGAAATTCCGGACGGAAAAGTTTTTTTTCCCCTTTACTTTCGGTCCGGTACGGAGTCGTCATTATTCCGTAGGACTATGCTTTCTGTATTTTTTTCCGGTTAACGTAGTGTGTTGTAAATGCATTCCCTTTTATCAGTCGTTGAGAGCTGTTTTCGACCGTTTTTTTTTCAGCGTACACCTTACACAATCGGACGACTTTTGATGTCGTTCATCAAACCTGCGACAGTTTTTTTCTTTCTCGTCAATTCCATTTCCGACACATCACTCATCTAAAATTTTCTACAAGCACTTAATTTTTTTGACGGAATCTCTGATCGAAAATGTTTTCGTATGATTTGGAAACACAATATAACGTTGGAGGAAATAATAGAAGAGGGTTTTTTGAGATAAAAGAAAATGTGCAGGGAGAGAATAAGGATTTTGGATAGTTTAAGAAGAGGAGATAGTTATGGGAAGGTAAAAGTGAAGGGGGCTTTGGAAAAGGGTGCATTTGGAAGGGCAAAACCGAAAGCTACGCGGTGTTAGGGAAACGGAATATTGAATCTGTGAAGTAAAGGGCGCCGCGATGTGACCATGTTGGGACGCCTACGTCCAAATCGGCTATATTTTAGACTTGTCCAAAATTCTTTTTGTGAATGATTGGGAAAGCAATTATGTGAGTAAATATCCTGTCATTGACATTGATAAGACATTCAATGATATTTTCCCACGAGAACGTTCTGATATTCTAGGAAAAGTGTGGCGGGCCATTAGAGTTTGCCTTTCTTCGAAGGATTGTAGTTTTATCTGGTCTATATCTGTATTACAGTCGTTTTATATAATGATCAATCATGGAAATATATTGTAATTGAGGAAAAGTGTTTCTAAAGATTGAATTATAAAATATACTGTCACGTAATTATACAAACTAACATATTTACATATATTTCAGATTGAACCATAGTATCACTAAACAGCTTCCTCGTTTAATTGAAATAATTGAGAAGCTGACGTTGAAGGAATCGGTGCAATCGTGCACCGTGAAATTATACAAAACCCCCTCAAAAATCGATTCATCAAGCACAATAACTGATTATAGCCATTATTTGTCGATCCAGAATTTAGTGTTCATAATTTTTTTTACCTATAATGTGAAAAATATACTGGCGAATACAAATTATCTCCTTCGGGAGAATTCCAAACTGTTCTGCTAGTTCTATAAGTATCCTCTCCTCCCTTCCGACCCCATAATGCACCGCAACTATCACATTCCGGCTAATTTCCAGTCTTTTATCTCCCCCATCCTGGAAAGGCCGCTTAATCCCTTGTATGCATTGGCCCGAGGGAGATTCTTTTCTTTTCTTTTTTTTTGAAAAATCCCCACCAATCCGTGTCGCTACCCTATTTATCTCTCGACCTAACTCTCCACTATAACATGCTCCGACCTCTTCCTTCCTCCTCCCCCCACCATCTCTCTCCCCCCCCTATCTTTTTGCTCGTATCCCTCCTTACTTTTACGTTACCACCCCTCCCTCTACTCATTTTCTCCGTACAGCTTTTTGTCGCCTTCCCTTTCTCCTCTCACCCAACACTTTCTCCCAATTCCCCTCCAGTTCCTCTTCGTTACTATGCCAACCCCCTCTTCACACATCTCCCTCTCCTCCTCCTCTCCTCCCTCACCCTTTCTTCCCTTCCTCCACTCCTCGTCTCACTCCGCACCTCAATTTTCCTTCCTTCACTTCCACCTCATAATTCTCTCAACCTCCGATGCAGATCAATCGTCGATATCTTCATAATTTTGCGTTTTAAAATTCAGCTAATTCGTTTACGTACTGACAGCTGGTATTTACTGCCAAATTAAAAAGTAAAATTTCCGCATAATTCGTCCTTTGCGTAAGTTTCTTTAAAAAAAAATAGCCTCCTGTCGTTCAGAAGCAGCGATTTCATTCGCATAATTCGTTATTATAATATACAATACTATATAACGAACTCTTTGCTGTCCAACGGTAATTATTTTAATGCATTATATTATAAAACGTTACCTATGTAATAAATAAACTTTCTGTTGGCCAACAGTAATCTGGCGACTAAGATAATAAAATTGGGACATCTCTAATTTACAACACTTTTAATTTAGCACTTAGAATGTTACTCACGTAATAATCTGCTCCCTCATTTTAAAATGAAAAAATAATAATACCGCAAAAGATACGTGTGCAACTACCTATATGTTTACATTATTGTGTCGTCTAATTCCACTTAGTGACCTGGTCAAGTACTGGGTACTCGTTTTTTTTAAATTAGCAGACTTAAGTCTCTTAATACCGGCGATGTTAAAAGGCTTTTAATTCACTCTGGGCAGATTTTGGCTCGCTTAAGCGTTTGACTCGTTCGTTCGCTCTTTCCGCGAGCCATTCGTTCGTCCATTAGCAACAAACTCGTCGTCCACCTTCTCATCGCTTATCACGGTTTCCGGCGTAGGATGTCGGACGTTAGACACGAGTAAGGAAGAGGTCAAAAGCATACGTAGGAGGGGAAAATAGAGACGGGAGCGTAGTTAGAGACAAGGAGTGAGGAAAGAGAGAGAGAAATGGAAGGTGGGCGAGCTTTAGATACTATAGAGAAAAAAGAAAGAGATGGCGGGGAATAGGAAGATGAGGCAGTGGAATAAAAGAGGGAACGGAAACGAAATTAAAAGAAAAATGGTGCAACATGCCTTGCGTAAACTTTCTCCTATCCGTACTCGTGTAGTCCACGCGATAATGTCGTCGGTTATGTCACTGTATGTGCTGCTCGGTGGTATCTGGGTGCAAAAATCTTTAAATTATAAAGCAATCGAAGGATATACAGCAGCATTTGAGATTCACAGCAATGTTTAGTATTGTTAATGATAAAAACCTTCATAATTGAAAGAATGGACAATTTGTGAGAGCCATTATTTGACGATATGATTAGTTTCAAGAAGATTTATATTCCGAGCGTTATCCTATGTAAAGATAACATTTCTTCGGGTTCTGTAAGAGCAGTATAGTGGTTTGTAGCACGACAGGCTTCAGGCCGACGAAATTACAAAAACCTCTTCTGCGGACACAGCGAGACATAAATGCGTGCATGTCAATCGAAATCTCCAAGTCGAATTTTTTTATGACCACAAAAATTCCTCCGTATCTCGTACGTGGTCAAGTGAAAGAAAGTCAATCGGAAAGAGAGAGAGAGAATAGTAGTAGATGTTAATAGTGGGAGAGATGAAAATTTATCAATAAAGAAAGTTTTGAGCGGATAGATAAGGGCGGGGAAGGAAGGGAAGGGGGGAAGAGAGGAAGAAAGGTAAAGAGGAAGAGGATGTAGGAAAGATATGAAGGGAAGGAGGAAGATATGAAGAAAATGAGAGGAAGAAAGGAAATGAGGAAGAGATGAAGAAAGGGAAGGAGGAAGAGATGAAGAAAGAGGATGAAGGAAGAGAGGAAGAAAGGGAAGTAGTAAGTACTGAGGAGGGAGGGAGGGAGGAAAAGAGGATGTAAAAGTAGAGGTGCGAAAAGAGACGAGAGAGATAGGGCGAGGGGGGGAGGGGGGCGATAGTAACTTGGGGCGTGTTGAATGAGAGGATGTGGAGTGAGGACAAAAGAAGCCGTGAGTAGGTATTAAGTAAGAGGAATAAAAGGGCCAAATGGGAAGAAGTGGAAACATGGCGAGGCAGGTAAGAGTTGATGCGGGAGATAGGGCGTTAAGAGAGGACACGATGGGAGAAAGAGGAGGAATGCTAAAGAGAGGGGAGGAAAAATAGGGGCGATAATGTAAAATAAATTGATGTGTCCGACACACGAATTTTTTCCATACGTAAGTTGTCAACTGAAATCAAATAAATACGGCGATACGGACGGTTCAACTTACACGCTTCGGCGCTAGCGATTCAATTGTTTTGTAAATTCACCTTTGCCGTCACTACCACCACTCGTGCGAGCTGCCCACTAACCGTCAATTTCGAAGAAAATTGAATGTCTCGTGAAATATTCCTCATATGAAAATTTAGTTCAAACAAGAATTGTAGAAAAAAATTATATATATATATATATAACTTATATGTATATGTATGTTAACAAAAATTCAGTTTTAAGCGAAATATTTAAGAAAAACTAAAATTTTACGGGAGTAAACCGCTACTTTCGTTTAACCGAGAGTTATCAAAAGTTTTTCGAATCTTAAGAATATATATAAAATCCCAAATATAGAATTTCATGCTGATCTGATGAATAGTTTTTGAGTTAGAGCGCCCACAAAATTTTTGTCACACACATACGGACATACAGACACACACACAGACATCATCGATAAAACGGTCGAAACGTGTTCAGGGGACCTCAAAACGCGTATTTCGGTTGAAATCTCGAATTCGAGTTTTTTTTTGTGAAAACACTTTCTCTATACTACGTATATGGAGAAAGTAAAAATAACTCGGTCGTAGGAAAGAGGAGTACAGTGGCGATGCATAAAAGAAGCCTGGAGATGGTAGGGAATGAGGGATATTCCGGATAGGGGAAGTGGACACGGGAACAAGGAAGTGGCAGATAAATATACGGAGAAAGAGGGCGGGATGAAAGAAGACAAGGTGATTTTTTGGTGCTATTTAAACAAATTGACACCATATAGATAACTAAAAAAAACAGAGGTTTGCAAAAACCAAATGAGCATTTTTTTTAGTGCAAGGAAAACTGACAGTAGACCCCGATACAGATCCATCTAATATGCGCAAATCACCACTGATTACGCCTGCTTCGTAGTCAAAGTAGCCATATTATTTTCCTGTGTTGTGTCAATTCGATTATTTTGCCATAAGGCGAACGCTTATTATTCTCTATTGAACTGTAGTCGAAATTTTTAAGTCGAACGTTTCTAACTCTAATTTTCCATCATAATTCGAATTACAGGGCAAAATCATTTTCGCGTTATTTTTCTTCCATTACTTGAAATGTCTATAATTGTTTCTGTCTCCCTTTGAAGTTCGACTTGTAAAAGTTTCACTGTATTTCTGTAAGCTTAGTTGGATCACTACTACAAACCTGCATTCACGATGTCTACGAGCTACAATAATGTCCATATTTTGCCTGAATTTTGAGAAGGAAAATATTTATAAACTCTATCTTCCGTAGCTGGAAACATAAAGGATGTAAAAATTACTGCAGTAAAAAAAATACGAGACGTAAACCATAAGGACGGAAGTAATCTGTTTAACTTAAGACATTGCAGAAACGTTTGCAAAAAAAATTGAGCGATTCCACGCGCATGCGTAGGACCTTACCTCAAGACCACATCTCACACGGACTAAGGCTAACAACTCGAAGTCGATTTCTCCCAAAAAATTAACAAAATTCTCAGCTTCCTTTTCTCCCTTTTAGAGGTGGGGGGGGGGGGCTGCTATACGTTAAAGGTAGGAATGATCACCAACCCGTTACGTCGCTCCATTAAAAATCAATGCAAAGCCTACGGAGATAAAAAAAAGTAAAGAAAGAAAGAAAGCGCGCCATTGAAGACGTAAGTTGCAGTAATGGATTGAAAGGAGGAACAGATACGGAATAAAAAGGCGATTGGAAAAAGGAGGAACGCTAGCGGTTCAAAGGGAGGAAGAAAGGGGGAAAAAATAAAGGGGAAGAAATAGGCGGGTTAAAAGCGTTACTTGCGGGCGAGACTGAAAATGGGGGAGGGTAGGTGGGAGGGAAGGGGGGAGGGGGAAGAGGGGGGAGAGGGGAGGGGAGGGGTTTCGGAAGAGATTGAAGAAGGAACCCATAGGTGGCGGGAATACGCGCCTCTTTGCGGGCGCACAATCTCCCGGAGAGGTAGGAGAGGAGAAGAGAGAGAGAGAGAGGAAAGGGGAAAGAGAGAGAGAGGATGGGGCGAGTTTGTGGAAGTGCTCACATCTCCTCCATGCCCGCACTTATTCACTACCCCTCTCCCAAAAGACCTTCCATCTAGCTACAGGATCCAAACGAACCACTCACTCACTCACTCAACCTCCCTCCCTCCCTCTCTCCCTTCCCTTAAAACTCCTCATCTCTTTTTCCTGGGTAACTCCCCAATCCCTCTCCCTCCCTCCTCTCTCTCTCTCTCCCTCCGCCCCTCCTATATTCTCCTTTTCCCCAAGCCATAGCAGCAGCAGCGGCGGCGGTGGCGCTCAATCCACTAATGGCCTCTAATGGAGGTCTCCGGTTCACAGATACAACCAATTTCTCCCTTTCCTCTCCCTCTCTCTCTCTCCACCCTTCCTCTCTCTCTCTATATATATATATATATCCCTCCTTTCCTCTTACCTATCTCCATCCTCTCTCTAACGTCCATCACTTTCCTCTCTCTCTCTACCTCTCTTTTTCTCTTTCTCATTACTCATAAAAGAAATCCTCTCAATCCCTTTCTCTATCTCTCTGTCCCTCTTTCTCTCCTTTGTATTTCCATCGCTCTTTCTCTCTCTCTTTCTCCCTCTCTCTCTCTCTTTCTCCCTCTCTCTCTCTCTGATACTTCTCTTTTTTTATACACCCTTTTTTGTACGCCCCTTTTTTGTCTCTTGTTCTTTCTTCCCCTTTTTCTTCTCTTTATCTTCACTTTTCTCCCTCCATTCTTCCTATCATTCCTCCTCCTGCCTTCTCTCTTCCCTTTCTCTCTCCACATTTTCTCTCTCTCCCCCTCTCTCGCTTTTCTCTCCCTCTCTCACTTACTCTTTTTATCCCCTCTTCTTTATATTTTATTCCTCCCCACTATCCCTCTTCTTCCGTAATTTCTTATCACTTCTCATCTTCACTTTTCTCCTTCCGCTCTTCCTATCCCTCTTCCTCCTGCTTTCTTTATTCCCTTTCTCTCCCTCCCACTTACTCTTTTTATCCTCTCTCCTTTATATCTTATCCCGACCTCTCCCTCTCTCTCTCTTACTTCTTAACCTTTTATCTTCTCACATTCTTCCACTATCTTTTCGTCCCTTTCCCTCCCTCTTTTTCTACCCTATACTTTATCTCTTTATCCGTTCCTTTTCCCAACTTCTTCTCCATCGTCGTCATCATCATCCCTCTCTCCTTCACACCCTCACGTTCGTTCCATTCATATTTTTATCTCTTCCCTCTCTCTGTCTATCTCTCTCCTCTCTTCCTCTCTCACCCTTCTCTCTCTCTCTTTCCCTCCCACTCCTCCCCCTTAACTCCTACTAACGCCAACTCTCAATTACGCCAGATTAGAGGAGGCTTTCGCCCGTACCTAATCCTCATGGAGGGAGATGGAGGAATGGAGGGAGGTATTGGGATGTGTGTGTGTGTGTGTGTGTGCGTACGTGAGTCTGTGTGGGTGAGTGGAAAGTGTTGCCTAAGTGAAGGGGATAGAAGCTGAAAAGAGCGTTGTCGGATAAGGTAGGGGAGGGAGGATGAGGAGGGAGCTTTAGGAAGGGGGGAAAGGGGGGGAGAAGAGAGGGAGAGAGGGGTGGAAGGATAGAGAGAGAGGGGGAGGAAGAGGAAGAGGTAGGTAGCTCAAGGGCTGCTGGACCCGGGGTTGTGTTGGTTTCATTCTACGTAGTTTTTGAGTGAGGTGAGGTGAGTTAGCGAACGGATGGAGGGAGAGAGAGAGAGAGGGATGAGAGAGAGAGAGAGAGAAGGGGAGAGATAAAGGAGTGTGAGATGGAGGTGTATGGATCGAGGAAGTGGGTGGAGTAGGGGGGGGAGTTGGTACCCTATTTGGAGCGACGCCAAGTGAGATTGAACCATACCATTTTGGATGTTACTCTGAGAGAGAGCTCACTCCTCGATGGCTTGTTGAATGGATAATATTCGGACGAGTTGAGTGTGTTCGTTTCTCCACCCACCCAGCCCCCCTTCCCCCCTCTACTTTCCCCTCTCTCCTTCAACTCCTATTCTAGAGAGAGAGAGAGAGAGGGAGAGAGAGATAGGATGAGTTGAAGAGTCGGAAGGTTCTATTTTTTTCCCCATCAATTCTTTTACAAACGAGTGGAATAAATCGCTGGGCGGATGAATAAAATGGTGGCGGTTGCTTTTGTGCTCCGTGGTTCCCTACGCTTGTTTTAATTCCCATCCGCCGAGTGGACTATGAGATTTTTGAGTTGCTGCGTTTAAGGGGGAAGAAATGGGGTGGGGGGATTTTTAAGTACATACAGGGCGGTCTTTTTTAATGTATCTGTAGGCTGCTCGAGAAGAACGTCGGAATATTGTCTACGATTGAGCATGCTTCGTGTCGAAATTCGGATCTGGTGATATTCTCGATATGCTCTATTACAATTTCACGGTGATTCTCCGCTAAATTAGCTCGATATTAATTAATCTCACAGTCGATTTCGCTTAATATGACCCCTTTTTCTTCTATTAAATTAACACTTAAGCTGCTCGTAACAATGAAAGACAGCATAGTATTTTAATGTAATTATTTATGAAATAAATCCGGACGAATCATAAAAATCAACAGTGATGGTAATAAGCGGAATCTGCAATAGTATCGACATAATTAGGATTTAATTATCTCCGAATTTAATAAAATTATTTTCTCCTAAAAGATCTGCTCGACAGTGGCGCGCCTAAGAGAAGTTTAATCGAATGCTCTACCCATTATATTTCCTAGGGAACCGACAATAACAATAAGATATTTTGTTACGCCAATTGAAATCTTCAACGCCCATTGGACTACCACCTCCGCTTGAAACTGGTGTATATAACGAAATTATCCATAATGACATTGATACGAGCTCTTTTTTAAGCGATAAGAAAATGGCGAGGAAACTCCCGGCTGACAATTTTGCAATTTACTCCCACTTTATCCCTTTGTTAAACACGCTAATGGCCCATTAATTGCGTCATTCATTTTGCTACACGAGATTTTTTTTAGTTTCTTTCCGATAAATTCGGCAAAAAGCTATCTTAACCATTTATGAAAACTTTTATTTTACGCTTGAAAATGTACTTAGCAGATAGCTTTAATTGAACCATCAATATAAGAGGACTCCCAGTCCTAGAATCCTGTTTCGGACGCCTTAAAAAGCGTGCTAAAACGCTTTGCGTGTTCATTCGAAGTGCTTTCAAATGTGTATTTATATTAATTGTGTGATAAGTTAAACAAAAAAAAACATTGCTGTAAGTGCTGTCGCGTGACGTATTTTTGAGAAATTTATGCTACAACCACGTCTGCCGTTTTATTTTTACCACAATGCCCGTCGTTTTTCTTTCATTCTACCCTATGATAATTCTTTTTTATATCCTAAGATTCACTCTGTGGTACATATAATAAAACAAGCAGTCACGTGGTGTTGATATCAAGTTTTTCCGCTACAATCCCCGAATGTTTTAAATTTGAGTTATTTTTTGAAATTTGTAATGCTAATTTGATCCGGAATTTAAGGTTATTACCTCCTAATGAACCTTGACTCTCATTTCACTTGATGCTGAAAGAAAACTAGTTTTTAAAAAAGAAATTTCTCGAAATATAATCAGTGGGATTGAAAAGTCGTGTAACTTTAATCAGACGACAATTTTTTAAATTTTTACGAAAGGTAATAAGAGGGCGCCCTACCAATATTTAGAGCAAGGGCAACGTCGCCAGTTTCGAGAAGTTCCCCTCGCGATGCACCGTGGGCCTCATCCTATTCGCGCTCAAATTGCTTCGTTTGTCCACAACTGCAGCACAGGGCGCTGCAGACCAGTTTCCCTCAAGTTTCCCTAAGCTAGCCTTCCTCCGTGCCCTCCCTAAAGCATTTCCTCTCGCTCTTCCAATTAAATCAGATTAACATCCCACGCTTCCTCCCGCCAGGGCCTTAGATTTCGAACACACTTTGAAGAGCGCACGCGCGAGGTTTTAACGTCCGTTTAACATCCCGCTGCGCCAGAGCACGCTATCGGGATCCATTAGCTACGAGGAACGGGAGAGGAAATGGAAACTCCTCTCCCCCCCTCCTCCCTCCCCCCTTTCACGCGTAGAAGGAATTTCAACGGCTAAAACAAGACTTATAATAGCTAAAAGTTTCTCCGACATTCGTGTAAGGAACGGTATTTCGTAAAATAAGCGAACCTACGATTTAATTTGGTTTTTTAAAATCTTTATCAATTTCAGTGTTTTTAAATAAGGTGAATAATTTCAGCTGTTCAGTATTAAAAATCAAAGAAATCGAATAGAATCCATGTAACGTCTTCCTAGAAATACGTATATACTCAGCGCTGACTATATTTTAAAAGTGAGCTATTGGGCTTATCTCACTACTAAAATAAGCAAAGCATGCTCATCCAACTCTCGTGCAACGTTTGGGAAAACCAGATGTCCCTTTCGGGTACGTAGCAGCCGTCATCAGTGGTGATTCACCGATAGTAGGTTCTAAAAAAAAAAGAACGATTCTAAAAAAAATTTAACGTATGGCTACAACCACTGATGGTGGCTACTTTGTATCCTGGTTTCCCATTGTAGACTTTATGTTAAGCATGTCTTATCTACATGAATCGTTTCAGGTAGGTTCTAGTCCACATTTTCTAGAGTATTGTAGATGGAGCTTACATCCAACGCGTCCTTAGCTATAAGGATTTTATTTGTACGTTCCGTAGAAAATGGTCAATGTTTTTCATTCACTCCATTATCTCTCATTCGAATTGTCGCTTTAACCAATCTCATAAAATTCTATTTATTTTGTTCAAGTTTCGGAAAAAAATAACTAATTTCTACCCACTATAACTGTGTTGATTAGATGTTATTTTTCCTTTTTAGTCTCTAAATGCTAAAAATGCATCCGAAATTAGCATTGCTTATAAGTAAAGGTACTTACGGATTTTTAGCATTTGATATAGATGCGAATTTTTCCATACATGCAAAATCATCGATGCGAAATTTTAAAAATAGATGCTAATAAATGCTAAATCTGAAAATTCAAAATGCGAAAATCCTAAAATTTAGATGCTAAAAAATTCGTACCTCCCACATATGAAAATTACAAATCTGAATGAACTTTTCGTGTATATAACAAGAGTGAAATGATGGGAATTGCCGGGTTAGAGTGTCCCGGTCAAGTTCAGAATTTTTCTCCTTCTAGAAACTTCGCGTTTTTGAATTGTTCGCATATTCAGTGGGAAATGAAAACGTGACGTATTTTGCTAAACGTTTCTTTTTAAAAGTACGTTAAGTTTAATGAATACCCTCAAAATGATTAATGTTGCGCGTGAAAACTCGTTAAGATGATAAATCGAAACGCCACCTGCCTTCGGACGGATGAAAAGAGTCTCTACACATCGTCCCGCGTTCCACTCCTTAAAGAATAAAAAAAGAAAGAAAGACAACTCCTTATCTCCTTCGAATTAAGGATATTCGTCCCACGCGCTCAACACGTGTTCATCCCCAGCGACACACACACTACAAAAGCCTCCTCTCACGGACCGAACCGAGAGGAGGAGACGAAAAAAAAATGAAGAAGAGACGAACCATTGTTTTGACAAATGAAGACATCGCGATGTGCTTTTGTTTATTTTTTTCCAGTCACGCCTGTCTTGTGATGGTCGCCCCGACACGCAATAACACTCTCTTTCCACTCTCTCTCTTTTTCTAACCACTCTCCAACCACATGTGTATCCAATCTTCCGGAATGACAAGCGGGAGAAGGGCGTGGGAGGGAGATAGAGGTACATGTATGTATAGGGAAGGAGGAGGATGGTGGGAGAAAGAGAGAGAGGGAAAAATGGAGTCGGAGAGAAGAGTAAAAGCGTATTTTAAAAGGATATTCCTCCTCCTCCTCCTACTTCTGCTACTTCCCCCAACATTCCCGTTTTAAATCGCTTTCTCATACCCTCTCACTCCCTCCCTCTCACCCTCTCCCTCTAACTCTCTCCCCCTATTTCTCCCTTCAGCATCTCCTACACATAATACTAGTTTTATTCTGCTCTCTCTTCGCCCACTCTCCCCTGCAGTATATTCCTCTCTTCTCTCTCACGTATTTTCTCCATTTCTTCCACTCTTTCTTGTTCTGTAACATCCCAACGCATCGAATATGTAACATTTTAATGTCTTGTACCATATTGTAAATTTTCCTTATCATAAAACGTATATAAAAGACAGTGTCACTTTGTCCCCATGTCCTTTTGTCATGTAATGCTTTCTGAAGCTTAATATCTCGCAAACGACTGAACCGAATTTGATGAAATTTCCAGGATAGCATTATGATATAATAACAAAACGTTTTACTATATCGATAATATAAAAAGCCTTATTCTGTCCCTTTGTCCTTTTGTCACTCCCTCTGTCACGCTCCGAAAAACAGAAATATACCTGGCAAGAGGGGACTAAGGTCAGCTTTTTTAAGCGCAATAGATACTCGGGGAGAGGGTTTCGAACCTTCGCTCGGATCGAAGGCAACCCTCTCAGCAGGAGGTATGATTTCAGGTCAAAGAAGACTGCCTCAGTTTTATTTCAGAATAATCGATCATACCCGTCATTTTTGACGGGCACTTATACTAGTATATTATAAATAGGGATTTTCGCATGTTTTTTTCACCCTCCCCATTCTCATCGTGGTTGTTTCCTGCGTGGGTTGTCACTTGGTTGGCCCAGCCTGGTTCATCCTAGGTTCCCCCCCTCACAAATTCGATTTCTGTATTAGATTATCTGAATCTCGCAGTGTATCGCAGAAGTACAAAATTGTCATATTTTGACTATATTGTAACGATGGGACTCGACGGTCTACCACCTTCGCCTTTACCGTTATCTCTTTGCAAAACTTTATCATTCTCATGAATGTCTTTTGTTAATAGCGTTCGGATTTATAAAAGCTATCTAACAGTAAGATAGAAAAATACCTCACAATTATAGGATCCTGAGTTTGAGGAAAGGCACTGACTGAATGCATGGCTGAGGTATCAAAAGAAAAACAGTACGGATGGAAAATATAATTTAAGTGTACCTACTAAAGGTTCCTGAAACTCACGCATTTAGAAAAGTGTGACAACGGAGATGGATTTTGGAAAGGAGCGAGAGAATTGTAGAGGTCTTGGTCTGATTTCCTCTAGGATCCATCGTTGTAGGACCATAATTCGAACAAACCGGGGCATTCTAAACTTGAAGATTCTTCTCAAGCCGATGGATAAAAACAACTTTGAGATTGATGCTTAATATAGTTTTCTATAGGACTGTAAGGAATAACGTCGGCAGAAGAAAAGGTGAACTGAATTTTTACGATTGCTCGGAATTTTAAACCGATGTTTTCGAAATTTCCACCCAAAAAACAGATAAGGATATTTAGATTAGTTTCCACAAACATAATAGACACAATAGGTTCCTTAAAAAATCCATTGCTTTGATGGCAACAGTTCTGTCTTTTTTTTGGCATCTTTAAGCTGTTTACGTTATGGGTTGATCGTATTGTTGTAAGAAGCCTTTCGACACAGCGCGTTACGTTCATCGACATGTACCTACTACCTTCAAACCAGCAACAGCGCTTCTCATCTATTTCACCTTGTCAGTTACGGGAAATCACTTGTCACAGGATCCGCTCGCAATAAAAATATCTTTCGGTTTAAACAAATATTCATTTAGATTATAAATAATTGTTAATGGAACCGCGAGAAAAATAACATTGTTCCTAACTGTTTTGAGAAAGCGCTTGCTTATATTTTGCCATTAAACGCCGGACCTCCCAGCTAAAAATAAGAATGAACAAGAAATGGGAAACGTTTCCTTTTACGGATAAACATTCCTCGTAATGGACGTTCCGGGTTATGGTGATTAGAATGCATCCTCCTTTCTATAGGAAGTGGGACTTATTATACCAAGTGATTTTTTATTATTTTCTCGTTTCTCTTTCTCTATTCCATTGACTTTCTGCCCTTTCTCCTTTTCTCCCTTCCCAACTCCCTATTCTCACACCTCCCCTTCCCTCACGCTCTCCCTCTCCATCTCACTCCAATCCTTCTTTTTCTCCCTCCTCTCTCTCTCTCTTCCTCTCTCCTTCCCACAAAACCACACGCAAAACTGCCTTCGCGAGGTACTGTTGTGAGTGAAATCCGTTTCTCTCATGTTTTTCCCTCAGAAAAAAAAAACACAAACGACTCTTCCCTCCTCCCTCTTCCTCCGCTCCCTCCTTCAATCAATTCCACCTACCGGCAAGTCCCTTTCCCCCTCCCCCCTCCTTTTCACTCGCTTTCCATACGTGCGCACACATATATATCCCTCTTAAAAACGTTCTTTTAAACTCCGAAAAAATAACGCCGTCTCCCGCGATTAACGTTTTCCCTTTTTTCCGATGAAAATAAAGAGGATCGTCGAGTATTTCTCGCGTGTAACGAGGAAAGCGATGGCGCTTCAGGGTCTTCGTTTGTTTTCTTTCGAGAGTTGTTTGAGGAGAGCCGGGGAATGCTCGAGAGTGAGTGGATATATATTCATCTAAATTCGAATTTATTCGATCCGGATGGCGGCGTTATGCGAAAGCCTATTACCACTTTTATTTTTTAGAGCTGGTCGATAATACCCTGAGGATAATACGACCGATTCTGATATAAATTAATTAAAAAAAGGTTTTTTTTTAAAATAACTTTTATATTATGCACTAAAAAGGAAAAAATAAATTTTTATTTATTTATCGGTCGTGAGTTCGGCTGGTAAGGAGGAACAAAATTTACAAAAATTTCATGGAATAAATTCCTTTTTGCTCAACAATGTTGATTTACTAAACTTTGTTTAGAAGTTTTGTAAAAGTTATATGGCGCAAGGCCTGTAAGGCGCCTTTTTTCCTTTTTAGTGCATAATATAAAAGTTATTTTTTTTTAAAAACTTTTTTTAAATTAATTAATTTTTTTCTTTTTAGTCTCAAGCAATGAAATTTCACATTCTTCCATGGTTTCTATAAGTAAGGGTGTTAAATTACAAATTTTATCACTAAATAATTGTTGATGTAACTAAAAATGTTAACATGCACCATTCAAGCCCTCTAATCCAGTATGACGTAGCATAATTAAAAGTGTACGTAAGTTAAAAGCTCTATAACAACCCGAAACAAACGAATGAAGACAATCGAATAACTACATTTACGAGTGTCGGTATACTTAATTATATTTAAGAAATCGTTGCTCTATCCCTTACTGGTCTCAGTTATTAATTATATTAGAAAAAGTGTCAAACTACGAAATAATTTACTTTGTAGAAATATACGATATAATAAAGAAACATTTCCTCAATGTTTTCATAGTTCAACTACGCTGTGTGTACTTCGCCATCTATCACCCATCTGAGGAAGCTCAGATTTTTCTGATATCCGATAGATGTCAGACAAAGAGGAAAAGTAAAAATTACAAGTAATTGTCATTTTAATAGGATATATTACTGATTCTGAGTTATAAAATAATAAATAATTAATGCCTAACTCATTAGTCGCGTCGGAAGCGTCACCGGATGTATTTGCACCGTTCCCGTGGGCAGCTAGGGTGATACAAGCCTTCATGAAGTGGTCACAAACCGCTATATATACCTATATATATATCTAGTGAGGTTAATATAAAAGATATAACTGTATATTTCTAAATTTTTGAAATTGACCAGCTATTCATTGCACTACCTCTTAGATACCCATTGTGCGTAGGCAAGAGGGAATCAGCAGGTTTAAAAAAAAAAAAAAAAAAAAAAAAAATTGAAAAGCAACGTTCCATGATTAATACCCACTGCCTGTTTGGTATTGCTGTTAAATTCCGCGAAGTATCAACACAATTTCGATTAAGATTCGTCCGATACTGTTAAATTTCAAATTGCAGGAAAGATTGCTCTAGCATTTGGAACCCAGCTATTTAAAAAAATCACTTGTTTTGGGTGCTCGTTAGTTCTTATAAATCTTAGAACGCATTAATGATGTCAGTTTTTGTGTTTAAACGTAATAAAATTCGGAGAAAATGAGAAGTTGTCCTAGTATCAGTACATTAAGATCCCTATTCAATAGAAGCATGGGGTTTATTACAAACATAAAATAAAATTTTAAATTATTCAGAATTAATCGAATTTGGGTCGAAATTCTGCTACGGTATAATGGGAAAAATATTAATATATTCATTGGAATTCAATACATTTAATACATAAAAATGCTAATGTTTAAAAAACTTACCCGAATAATCCAAAATTCAGGTTATGTACTCACAATTTAAAAAGATTTTAATACACGGAAAGTTTCAAGCTTTATAGAAAAAATCTTGTTAATTCCTAAGCTGCATCGAAAATGAAATAAAATTCGCAAAACAATTACCGTCGTATCGTTTATTTTACACATTTGTACAACCATGGCGAGCTCTTCTGAATATCGGTCTTCTCAAAAGATTTATTATTATTAGATTTTTGTTGAACCGGCATTATTGGATTTGAAACAAAAACAGTTTCGAAGCTGTGTTGTAATAAGGGTCTTTGCATATAAATGCTCAGCTAAGGGGAAGAAAACGAAATTACATAGTTTCGGAATTTTAATGGCTTTTCGATCGAAATTGGCCCACATCTTAGGCTGTGGCTACACTGCAACCGTATCAGACCCGACCAGGAATGCCAGACGTCCCGCAATGCGCGGGACAGTCCCGCACAACAAAGAATTGTCCCGCGTCCCGCACGACTTACAAATGTCCCGCTATACCATTTCGAAACTAAAGATTTGAATGCGCCCACTATAAATAGAAAGCGTTAGTGTATAATCATATTGGAAGCTTTTGGCACATAGTTGCGCGAAAAGTCACGTGATTTAGGAAAGGCCGTTACGGATAGGGATGCTTAATAGGGAAATGAAACTTTGGCTCAGTAGAGAATGACTGATTTACTCACCCCCGCGCAGTTCTCCTTTCGAGAAAGGATTGGACACTATAGCTTGACTGCGTAGAAAACTTCCTGCGCGGAAATTCCTGCGCATCCCCTCCGAGCAGGGGTATACCCCCACTCCCGCTATAACTCCCTCCCTCGTGAACGTCCCTAGCGGGAGATTCACTTGCTCGCGGTTGCCAGCTTTTGCTGTTTGTTATCTTTCCCGAAAATTTAAAAACTCCGCTACTTTTCATAAGCGGAAAACAGGCCTACGGCTCACGTTTGAGGGAAACTGACAACACTGAGCTGCTTACAAGGGACTCTCCGCTCGAGAATACCATACGGAATTAATATAACTCCGTCTATAATTTATTAGTTTGGAATTTCAGTCGGCGAGAATGACGTTGAATAATTCGAAAATTACCGCAGGAGAAGACTACGAGTTCCAAAAACGCATACTACATCACATAAGCATTCTTCGCAGAATTAAAAAAAAAAGTCAACGCTCGGCAATGCACCATGAGATATTTTTTTTAAATATCAACGAAAATCTAGCGGACCTCCCCTGTTAAAGAACACATTTCCACACCGGATTCATTGGAGGTGAATTTCAAAACCGCCGCGCAATATCTTAATTAGAATTTACGCTCTGGAGAGAGGTTATGACACTCGCGTGACGCAACTCCTACGACGCGGTTTTAAAGGCTCGTCCAATCGCAGCGGGGCGAGTCGTGCCGAATGGTCTGTTGGGGCGGAAGAGGTTGAGGAGGGAGGGGAGAGAGGAGGGGTTAAAAAGAGAGAGGGGAAGCTAGCAGAGGATGTGACCCTTGGAAAGATCCCTTTCCCATACTCACTCTTGAGGGCCACTTAAAAAGCCAAGCTGGAAATCGCCTCACGTATCGCGAAGTGAGAGCGCCTGTGAATGCCTTTTGGAGGGATGCGGCGACGGGGTTTATTGCCCAATCGGATGCCGCTAATTGAAAAAAGAAAAAAAACCCCGGCCATGCGCGAGGAGGGATCACGTTCCTCATTGAGGAACGGAAAATATTCGGTTTATTTAACCGATTAAACCCGGACAAAATATGTCGGATGTGGTATTCCGTTGCGTTTGCGAGGTAACAATACAAGTAAAAAGGTTTTTCCCCATTTATCTGACCGGTTCTTATTACTTTCTCCATACGTAGTATAGGGAAAGTATTGTGATCACGAAAAAAATCGACTTCGAATTTTCAACGGATATATACGTTTTGAGGTCCTAAGAACACGTTTCGACTATTTTCGGAATGATGTGTGTGTGCGTGTGTGTGTGTGTGGATGGGTGGATGTCTGTATGTGATTGTGGGCGCTTGTCATATTAATACCAAATTTCATATATAACGCTTTAGCATGAGCACAAAGAACATTAGTTTTTTAACAATACCGGTTAACCGGAAGTCGAGGTTTATTCGGAACCCGATTCGGTTTTTGCGATATTTCTCCGTTAAATCATCATTATTATATATACAATTCTATACGAAAATTATAGAGAATGTAATTTCCTACAACTTTTATTTGAAACAATTTTCCATATCAGTTATTGTTTAGGAATTATTTATAAATAATCGGTTTTTTCTGTTTCCGTCAAATATCTCCTTAAAAACGTCGTAATTCATCTTCGTAAGGACCTAAGTTGTAGAGAATAATATTTCTTCCAAGTTTTGTTTGGAACAAATTTTCGTAGAACCATCCATTTCGGAGATATTTCAGTTTTTCGTAATACCAGTATACAGCGCCAGCACCATGTAGCGGTGAATTCTGTAAACATATTCAAAATATAATTTACGGCAATAAGGACGACTGTATTCTTTTACGATACGAAATAATAATTTTGCCTCATAATGCTATTCATAATAATATAAATATCTGTACCCCAAATATGGAGAAAGTCATGTATTGGCCACATCAGATTTTATTAATTTGAACTATGTTGGGTTTTGGCTCAGTGTTGGTGATTACCTTGCAAACATTAAGGCCAAATGTTGTAATCCTCCACTTGTCGTAGTGACTTAAAATGAGATTTTCATGTTTTGATTAGTTCTTATATGTACATATATCCTAAAGATGAATAATACACATTATAATTAATAATAAATTATTTCACGATTTTAATGAGGTGACAAAAGAAAAGTTAGATCTATAAGCATCGTGAGTAAATACGGGCATATTGCGTTGGAATATTTGAAAATATTTTATTACAATTGGGTGACTACAGCTGAAAAAAAACATTGAACCTCTCGCACATAAAAATGTATTCGAATCTAACAGACCTAAATCAATCTCTTACGCGAAAGAAACCGGAATAAGCAATCTAAAATTTTTACACATCTGCCTGCCTATAAAAATAGCTATACCCTAAAGGAAATGTCTATGGGAAAAAATCTCCATAGCGTATATTTTTCGGCGAAAGCATCGACTCCATCTTCTTTATTTAAACGAAACGAACACATATAACGTGCAATAAAACTACATACACATACACACACGCACACCGACACAAACTTCAAAGCATCTCCCTCGCGTAGTCCAACGCGTTCGATTGTGGGAACGAAATGAAAAACGCGATACCGCGAAAAATTTTCGATTCGGATCTGGAAGGAAAGAAATTTTTTCCTGCAATTCACTTGACATATTCGCATCCGATGCTATGTTTACGAGGAAAGGCATAACGGGCGAAGTACATCTTTTTTTAAAGCCGTGGAAGGCTGAGAGGCGAAAGAGAAAAGCGGGTGGGTGGGTGGGGTGGAAAGAATCCATTATTCATGTTGTTTCGGCTCATTAATGGAAATAGAATCCGCCTACTAAAATGTTTTCGGCGAGTGCTTTTACCTGGATTGATGAGATGGATGTCAAAGAGGCCTGCTTTGATGTTTTGGCTATCCGATTCCGGCTGTCGCTCTGGGGCACTGGTTATTGACCGAAAGGCAATCCCTCAGAAAAGGGACATTTTAGTTTCCGGGGCGGCTCGCTGGGCTACCTGTTGAAGAAACAATAACACTGATTAAGCGTTTGTAGGCGTTCGGAGAGGTGGATTCGACAGAGCCATCGAGTTAACGCGGTTAACGAATTAAGCGCTTCGGCCGCGCGCGGACCATGGAGAAACAATTAAACGTTCTCTGCGTGACGAATTGACTTGTAAAATCGTTCTGCAAACACGTAGTCGAAATCCGATTTAATCGTTAAAAGATATCTTCTCCTCTCTTCCGGAGTCGTATTCGCCTGCGTCGATATGAAGTTCGATGACTCGACTTTTTTTTTGCTTTCCTTTGAGATTCGTTTCATGGACTGTATTTTGTATAACCTTTACAAAGGTATGATAAATTAGCCCTATTTCCTTAACACTTTTGGGGCGGCTTTGTACGTAGCTGTCTCGCATATTAAGGATCACTGAAATTCCGTGTTTCATGAATTGTATACTGTGCCCATTTATCTAATCATAATATTTAGGTTTTAAAAAATCGGTTAATGTAATAGTTTTGTATGTCAGTCCGTCCGTCACATTTCCGTGCCCGATTAACTACTTCTACACCGTTCAAGATAGAAAAACCAAATTTTCAGAACATTTTCGGCTGGTGACTGTCAGTTCTTTTCGTCCATCTGCCTTTTATCAGGATTTTTAAAAAAAACCTTATTAACGGGCCCGTTACTACTAAATACCTATATTAATTTATTTAAAAAAAACAGCCCTTAATATCTGATACATCAGTTCTTTCCTTATTTGTTTTCAACTGCCACTGGCGCTTAGGTATGACGATGAAGCGACGGATCTTTAAAAAGTATTTAAAATAAAGATTTTACAGCAGTTATAATGTTTATTTTTGCAACACAGTGAACTCATTGAATTTTATGAATATGGGATTTACATTATAGAATAAAAGCACGACGATTGCACGATGTATATTTAAATTAAATACATACAGACATGTTAAGGTGCCATAAACATTAAATCGTACACACTTCCTGGACGGAAAATCATAAAATTCAAAAGAGACAGTTTTTGGCGGAATTTCGACGGCGGATATAATAATCCACTAATCGTATTCACACAAAAAACTTGGCAAGTTAAATGGAAGGTTCATCTCTGTTCACTTGACTGTTGCTAAAAAATAAGTGAGGGTCGCCATGTCGTACGCACTCTTTGTATGGCAGGCCTCCGGGTAATTTTAATATTTCGCTTTGTATATGTGTATGGAAACACAAAACAATTTAGGAAAGTACTGCGAAAGGAGATAATATTATAAGATTTTTTTTACAAAAAAATGTCTTCCATAGGTCGTTGTTAAATATTAATGACATTATAATATAGACCTCTGATTCCCATTAAAAGCTTACCCATATAAAAGCATTGAGTTCGTTGCCATGGTAGTCGATTATTGAGACCCCGAAAAACAATTTTTCCGATAAAAACTAAAAATGTACGTTAAAAACTACTGGGATTTGATTTCCCTCTTTAAAAATATAAGTAACTACAATACCTAAACTTTTCTACAGTTCAAGCCCTGAGTTCGAATCTTGGTGGGAAATAATTTAAAAAAGCAAATATATAAACCTCATCACCGATTTACCTGCTTGTCCTATGGGGCAATAATGGGGGCAAAATTAGCCCCCATCAGCTGATCCTGGTCCACCAAATTCTTGCCACATGTAGCTTTCATATGTAGTAACTTACCCTGAAATTTTGGTTTCTCTAGGTTGAACCGTTTCAGAGATAATCGCCTAACAAGTCCGACGGACAGACAGACAGACAAAGTGAATACATACGAGATTTGTAAAAAATCTCTAATATATATATATACACACACACACACCTATATATGCCGATACATATCTAAAAAGACCCCTAAAACCACAAAACGACACATCCGCCTGTTATTTGTTTTTTAAGCCGTAAAAAACGCCCCCCCCTTTGGGCGATGCGAAAGGAGGAGGAGAGGGTGGGGAGAGTTAGGTGGAGAGGAAGGATGACGCCCAATCCATCTCCGCGGTGGCGGCGGCATCGCATCAATGTCCCACCCCTATCGGGGTGGAGAGAGAGAGAGAGAGAGACAGAGGGTGCTTGAAAAAATAAAAAAAATAATAAAAGTAATGCTTTCCTTTCCCGTCGCCTCGATCCATTTGAGAGGGCGGCGCCACAATCGCTTCTCCACAAACCCACCCCATTCCAAATGCCGTTACCGTCGTTTCGTGTGTGTGTGTGCGCGCCGCTTTCCAGAGGTTTTCCGTCCGCGAACGTTGATTCGTGGGCTGCGTAAAGAGCATCAACTCGCAACACGTCCCCAGTTCCCTCGGCGTTTGTGATAGAGAGAGAGAGCACCGTCTGCATCAATTTGGGAAGCGGAGTTTTTATTTTTCCTTTTCAGCGTATTCGGGTGTGCGTGTGTGTGTGTGAGCGCGTTTGAGTGTGCGGACTAAAAAAAATGAGCCCTGCATTTGGGGAGGGATACAGGCTTTTTGTGGAGGAAAGAATTTCGGCTCTTGAGAGCTCCAGGGTCCCATTGGCGAGGGTTGTTTGATTTGGAGTCTGTCGAAAGTGTAGCCTACGCTCCAGGATCGCTGATCTCCCGCGATAGACGTCATTTCTATCGGAATTATTGACTGGCAAACTTCGCGTCTCGGCAATCGATGAATACACTGCAATTTCGTGAATCGATGAATGCTTATATATATTATAGGATTTTCTAGTTCGTTTTACAAAGAATGTGGTTTCACATTTTACTGTTTTATATTTTTGTAAAAAAATAAAAACTATTGCTGTTATTTACGTGTTCTGAGTAAATATTAGCCCTCTCTTTATAATTGACGAAAAGTATAGGATTATGCCGGCAGATTTTTTGTAATCATTTAAATAGTTCTTCCTCTCATAAAAATCCACTCGTTTGTTGAAAATCACGGAGAAAAATTTACCATTATTTACTACCTTTCCCGCTTTTTAAACAAAGTTTGGAAGGTTATATTAGATCGATGGCGGGCAAACAAATGCTGGCGATGCCATTATGAAAACGAACCGTGAAATGCAACACATAATTTCATATTTGTTGGTTAAAATTACGGGCAGAAAACGTTCTTTATTTAAGTTATGGCGTTAAATATTGTTAAAAACTATTGATTTTCATTTAATAGTATCCTTCGCATTCTCTCAAATAACTTCAAACCTCTAATGCAGCCCGCCGATTTATATTTACACCTGTTAATAAGGCACGCCTCGTAAAAAGTTTACACACCCACGTATTGGATCCTCAACTTAAGGTCCATACATGTTATGTCACACGTATCTCTTGGATGATTGAGCTAAAACCTGCATCTATAAAGCGGTTTAGTAGAGACACTCATTTGAAATGTAAAAGCCTGAGTACGATGGATAATTTACAAACAACTACGTACATTGGAGAATCACCACTGATTTTGGCGACTTTGTAGCCGATACGCCCACCTAGTGTACTCGATCGTTTTATTTCTATAGTAGTTACATTTATAATAAGTCAATAAATTTTAGCCATGAGGTGGTCTACATTTATTTATTTTTTCGACCATCCAATGGAACGCTTCCTTTGAATTTCAGCGAGCACTTCCCGTTTGGTTTCGTAGAGGCGACATTTTTTGCTCACTCCTCTAGGACGAATTCCGCGTATTACGACCGTTTCCCTATGTGTTATATATACAGATACGGAACGAATACGCGTAAAAAAAAACTTCAAGACTTCGACATAAACCGGCCGTTTTGAAAGACGACCGTTTTTGTTTTTGCCACCTACCTTTTTACCCTTCTAAATTACCCAAACACGCAAATTCCATCGCGATCCACCGCCGAGGTGCGCTGTTAAAAAAAAAAAAAAACCCGTCAAATTTCCTCCCATCTGAAACTCGGAACGCTATGAAAACAAAAATAAAACGTCCCGCTTATTTACCGGCCTGGCTCACAATGGCAGTAGTACGCGGGAACGCACTCATGCATAAGGTAATTGGAAGAATTCCACGGAAGAAGTTGATGGCTCCTACTGGAAGCGTTATTGCCACGCCATGCAGTTTGGGCATGACCGGTTGGGTGGGAATATTGAGGTTAGGGTGGATATATGGGAAAGAGGGAGGAGGAGAGAAGAGAGGGAGAGAGAAAGGAGGGAGAGAGATGGGTGGGGTGGTGGGTGGGTGGCACTTGACCACTTGGGCCTCATCTCCATGGTGAAGAGGAGCCATGGGAGGATGGGAGATAGAGAGAATGGGGATAGTTTGGAGGGAAGGGAGCAGAAGATTTGATTAGAGTGCCTGACACGACCTACACCCTCCCTCCCTCCCTCTCTCTCTCTCTCTTCCCTCCCCCTACTATCTTCCGCTCCCTCATCCCAAGGCCCCTTTCCAATTTGATTCACCAGGGGTCGGTCCCATGTCTGACACATGCACTCACACAAGAGGGGGGGCACTCTACTAGTCTCCCCCACCGCACACACACACACTTATTGCGGAGACAGTTGGATAAAGGTAGGGTGGTGGGGAGGGTCCACCGGGGAAGCCCTTGGTCCTGCGCCTTATGTTTGCACTACGAATGCACGTAGAGATTTTAATTTATTCGGCAAACAAGACGTAATGTGGGTCTTCCATGAGAACCAAATGGTGGCCAAGATGGTAAAACTTGAAATTGGTCCAGATGTTTTCTGATTGGCCGATTGCTTTGGCTACGTTTCCTCTCTATTGTTTTTTTTATTCCCCTCTCTCTCTCTCTCATACGACGATTCATTAGTCTCGTCACGTGGGATCCGTAAAAGATGGCATAAGAGGAGAAAAAAGGGAAGATGTCCGTGAAGGGTTATGAAACCTTTTGGTCCAATTTTTTTTATCGTTTCCACAAGGCTGTATTTTAAGTTAGTATTTTCATTAAGAAATAGCCGTAAATTATCCATCTAAATCAATAAAAATAAAATTCTGCAACAAAATAATAAAGCAAAATTTATAGCAATTTTTATAGCATATTTTATATTAACACAATAAATTTAAAAAAATAAAATATTCCATTAGCATACTCCAATCTTGGGGTTCTACAAATTTTCTAATCGTTAAGGTTTCAATTTTGATCTTCACCTGTAATCAAAAGTTTATATAAAAGTTTTAATAGCACGCTTGAGTTCTTCACATAATTTCCGTGATTTGTTTCAATGGCGCCATTAAACTTTTATATTAACTTTTGATTACGGGTAAAGCCCATAAATGATTAGAAAATTTGCTGAGCTCCAAAATCGATGCACCTCCTATGAGAGAATTAGAATTGTTTTCCTTTTGTAATGTGTAAATGTGATATTAATTTTTTTAAATTTATTTTCATTTTCAAATTTTTTAGCATTAACAAAAATTACAAGTTTTTATGCGTTGTAGGAATTCAATTAACATGAAATTTTGGCAAATTTCCCAGTCTGTCCATGCCGCAAAATAACAAGTTTAAATTATAAAACAGAGAAAACGAACCACCTACAATACACTTTTCTAAACAACGCGTGCAGCAGAAAAAAAACGTCCTATTATCCAGGTTATTAGGTATAATATTACGAAATGTTTTTCCATTACTGATCTATATTGATTTTATTATAAGATAGTAACGTAACATTTTACAAATTAATCTTTGATTTTACGTGGCATTTATTCTATCCTCTTGGTTTGTCAAAAAAAAATAAAGATTATCTTAAAACTCTCGGTAGCAGATTTGAGAACGCTTCAGCAACATTTTAAATTACGTGCTGCTGACTTTGAAACGTCGAGATTTCTTTCTTTGCGCTCGGAACGATGAGTTGCTCCTCGGGAGCGAAAATAAACGAGATTTCCTTGACCATTCATTTAACTGTTGTTGCTAAGGGACGAGGAAGAGAGAGAGAGGATTTAGTTTTAGAAACGGTAAAAGGAAAGGGATCGGCGAAAGCTTAGAAATTGAGTGTAACATTACGTGGCTGCGCGCCACGGAGTAGAACGCGAGCAAATTGGAATCTTTTGAAATTACTGGGCATGGCGCAGACCAGTAGAAAGTTAGCTGGATTTAGGAAGAAAACAAATGAGCGGTGAGGAGAAGAGTGAGACTTAATTACGGTAACTAGGCGGAGACAAAGGAGATTGGGCGGGTCAGATTTTGGCTGTTGAAGGGCATCATAAAGGGAGGTTGCTGCGAAACGAGAATAAGAGGTAGGAAATTGGATTGGAACGGAGACAATGGATAGGTTAAAAGGAGTGGATGATTAGGAGAAGATGGAGGAGAGAGCGTTTTGTCAACGGAGGAGGATGGACCAAAGCCATACCGAGAGATAAAGGAACTCGAACTAGAAATTAAAACATCGTATATACATTTACGCAAATAAACTTGGCGGTTTCTTTGAGATTCGAATTAGTTCGCATGTTTTTTGCAGTGAGCAAATGCCCAACTTACGTCTTTTCAATAGGCATATAAGGTTTTGGAAAAATCGGAAACGTATTTTCTGCCACAACGTAGCCGTCGTCAGTGGCGATTCGCCGATATTAAACTTGAAAAAAAGAAACTTTGTGACAGAAATTCTCATATAGTTTTTTCAGCTTCTTAAATGGACATTTGAAAGATATTGTCTGTTTGATTTGCGTTACAAGGGTTTTCATTTTTGAAAACAAAAGAGATCTACGATTTATCAGGGAAATGTCGCGCGCGATTGTATATGTTAAATTATAGTGGCTCGACAATTTAAATTGAATTCCACTTCATTTGTTCATCGTACTTTTCTTAACAATTTGCGCCGATACTAACACAGGTTCTCCGTAAAAACGAATTCGGTGACTCATTCGTATAGCATTCCACATTTAAAAGTATGAAATATAGACGAAATCCGATTTAATTACTCTCCACACTATATTTCGAAATCGATACGAGACTATCCTAAGCTCGAAACTCAAAAACGTCTTAAAAGAGGCGACAAAAAACACCGCTGAAGTTTGTGACGTATTCCCCTCAAAGGGGATGTTTGAGAATTCCATCTCTCGGATTCATTATCCGCAGGACGAGTTGCCAACATATTCTGGCCGAGACTAAAAATATTTCGGAGCATTCATTAAGTCCGGAATTCCTCGAGGGATAGCTAAGCAGCCGTGACCGCATTAATATTCCCGTGGGTCGCTGTGTTACAGAGCCTGCTGAAGCCATGCTTTGGCTCAAATTTAAAAAATATATAAATAAATAAAACTGTGCACTGCGAATGGACCACCTATACGTGTTGGAAGGAGTATCGATACACGACACCTACGAATCGATAAGTTACGTTCGGTGAAATATTTTTTTCGGTATTTTTTTTTAGACGATAAGTCACAAACAGCGGTAATAAGTACGTGATATTATTTCAGGTTGACCATTGGATACACGTGCTCTTCACATGACCCATTAAAAAAAATTCTTATCTTTTTTCCCTCGAAATAGGAATGGTGTTAAAATTTTACGGATTTTTGTATCCTGATACGGAGTGTAGCATTATATGGGTGCGAGAATGGATGGGCAGTGAGAAAAGAAGATGTGAGGAGATCATTTACATTAACATCAATACCCTGCAAGCCGCTAGAAGCGTTTGGCAGGGGGTGTCACAACACCAAGTGAACTCTTAACTAATTCCTCTGTTGGACTCTCTTATCGCGTCTGGGAAAAAGGATCTGTAGTATTTCTCGGTTCCAGCGACATATTTTCCCCTGCACTCTGATCTAACATTACGTTCACTAACACCGATGGGGACGACTATGCCGCGTACGTCCTCAACGAATTCGGAGCTTTCGAAGCTTTCAAATAGTTTCCTTTTGTATTCAATTCTTCTACTCTTCAACGTCTGCCATTTCAGATCCCTCGATATCTCTGATACACTCAGAGGCGTTTGAGATGTGGGTATGGCGTAGATTTGAGAAAATCAGCTGGACAGAGAGGAAAACGAATGAGGAAGTTTTGAATATAGCAGGGGAAGAGAGGAACTTAATTAGAGTAATAATGGGGAGGCAGAAGAAATGGGTGGGTCAAAATTTGAAAGAAAACTGTTTACTGAAAGACGTCATAGAAGGAAGAATGTTAAGATAGAGGGAAAGAGGTATGAGAATTTTAAGGGAAAGACTTTGGATAACCAGGATTTGGTGGTGAGTGCCTAAAACCTACCGAAAGGTAGAATTACTTTGTATTGTATTGTATTTGTGTCAGTTCCGGAAAAATATAGAACTATATGTTGCTAAAAAATTTGCCTATTTGTAATTTCAGTGTTTTTAATAATTTAGGCTTAGATTGAGTTAATGAAATTATGAAATCAGAAGCAATTTATGCAGCACCAAATGCGTATGGTTAACCGCATAAAAAAACAGTACACTTATCATTACGCTCAGAACTGTGAGTTTTAGGGTTCTGTAAAGACAATTTCGATTACAAAAGTTCTCCAAACTATTTTTACGCAAAACTGACGCAGACACAAAATATTGGCAGCGACACACTGTTCCCTATTTCATAGTGTATTTCTCTCGCTTCTCCCAAAATTACGCTGCACACAGTTCATACCTGACGTCACATCCGTTGTGAAACTTCTCTAAAGGATCAGTGCAGCACCTATTGAACGTCTATCCATCACGTCATACTTTCTCCATACGTAGTAATGGGAGAGTATTGTGATCACGAATAAAATCGACTTCGAGTTTTCAACGGAAATACACGTTTTGAGGTCCCTAGAACACGTTTAGACTATTTTCGTAATGATGTCTGTGTGTGTGTGTGCTTGTGTATGTCATTGTGGGCACTATAACTCAAAAAGTACTTGCCATATCATTACCAAATTTCATATATAACACTTTAGCATGAGCAGAAAGAACTGATTAGTTTTTAGACAATAACGGTTGACCGGAAGTCGAGGTTTATTCGGAACCCGATTCGGTTTTTGCGATATTTCTCCGTTAAATCATCATTATTATATATACAATTCTATACGAAGGTTATATAGAATGTAATTTCCTACAACTTTTATTTGAAACAATTTTCCATATCAGTTATTGTTTAGGAATTATTTATAAATAATCGGTTTTTTCTGTTTCCGTCAAATATCTCCTTAAAAACGTCGTAATTCGTCATCTTCGTAAGGACCTAAGTTGTAGAGAATAATATTTCTTCCAAGTTTTGTTTGGAAAAAATTTTCGTAGAACCATCCATTTCGGAGATATTTCAATTTTTCTTAATACCAGTATACAGCGCCAGCACCATGTAGCGGTGAATTCTGTAAACATTCAAAATATACGATATTTACGGCAATAAAGACGACTGTATTCTTTTACGATACGAAATAATAATTTTGCCTCATAATGCTATTCATAATAATATAAATATCTGTACCCCAAATATGGAGAAAGTCGTGTGTTGGCCACATCAGATTTAAAAAAATAATATTTTATATGTGAAGTATTAACAAAAATAAAACTATGGTAATTGAGGTTACGAAGAGATACGCGCATATCCTGAAACATTAAAAAGCAACTGCTGACTGAACATTTAAGAAATTTCCGTGTGTTAACAAAGGAAAAATGTTACAACTTTCGTTAGATTTAGCATCGCTTGGACGCAAAAGCGACCGAAATAATTAGGTTTATTTCTTTAGCTGAGATCTTTTAAATGTGTTTTAAAAAGGTCCCGGGTTTGGTTTACGTTCTGAAAACGCGAGTATTTTCAGATAGTCGGAAGCGAGAAATTTAATTGGATTCATTATCTCGCAAAACCAGAGTTCGCCGACTCCGAAATACTGCATCATCGTCGCCGGCGTTCGTAATTTTCGTAATCGTATCAGCTTAATTAATTCGAAGAACTTGTGCGTAGGAACTGTTTTTCGTAACATTAGCGAGGATTACAGCCGAAAAAGGGAGGAGGACACTTGCTTGGCACCATTTAAAACAGGAAGATTTTTTTTTGTTTTATTTCATTTTTTTTTAAACATCTCTGGAAAGTTTCTGTTAATGGCCGCATTTGTCGAGTGGCGCTTATTTACGTCTCCGCGTTCTATTTTTGCCTAATTGAAGCTCAACTCATCTTTTCTGGTACAGCTAATTACTTAGGATATCTGTCTCTCCTCACCTTCTCCACCTAACTACCGTCTTAATTCTGAAATTCTATTTATGTTCCCGAAAAAAAAAATATTGAAACGCAGAGGGCTAATTAAGTTTAAGTGTGCCTTCGCCCCTCAACCTTCCGTTTCTCCGCTTGTTGTTTCTCATTTTCGATTTCTCATTTGTTTTTGCTTTATTTTTTTCTCCCGAGAGTTATTTATTTCCGCGTGAATAATTTCGTAGTTTCGTCTGTATTTCACGCTGACTTGTTTCACCCTTGACATTTCGAGAGAAATACCTTAATGAGATATTGTGCATTTACTTTGTCCAAGCGGTTAATTTTAAGACGTTCCAAAAGTGGGCGTTCTTTGCTGCGTTATGAATTATGTGGACTAAATTAATGTTAATTTATTCTATAAGAAAGGAAGATGGTTGGCGAAGGACTAAAATGCCAAATGCTAAAAGTTCCGTGCGCGTTTCCATTTGCAACTGGTATCGATGTATAATTTTTATAATTATCAACGCTTATGTTATCGAAATTGCTGTGCTCCGCGTTATTATAATTGCGTTGAATACCTCTTAAGAGATTTTCGACCAAACCTGCCATCAAAATATATAGATAAAGCAATCAAGAGAAGTATGAAACTACGAATCATTCGCTTTGTTCACAAACATAATATCATCAAAAGGTTATTTTTCTGTTTTTTCCCTTGCCTTATTTATAAGCTGATTACAAACAAATTTCTTTAACAAATTAACTTTAGACAACATATTTTCTGGTAAATTGTTTGAAAATTATTTAAAGTGGTTTTGTTTACCCTCTGCCGGCTCTTGCGACGATAACGTTTTAGTGGACTCTTAATTTTAGTAATATTGTTTTTGTGCTGAAGCCAGTGAAATTCTAATTACGTTTTAAATTGGTTTGTGTGAAGACTTCCCGTTTCTATTTTACATCCAACCGCAAACAAGTTGAGAAAAGACCAGCGCTAAGCATTAAATCCTTCTTTTTTTTTTAAACCTTATATTCAAATAACCAATAGGAATAGAGTTAATACTGTTCGCGAAATGAGTAGATTTCGATTTCTTTTCGAGAAAAAATCCCTCGAACTCGTAGTCCAACCGGATGTATGAACTCGCGTTAAATGGCGGAAACGATCAAAACGACAAAAAAAAAAAAAAAGGTTGACGGAGGGGGCAGAGGAACGACACTTTCGCACGAGAACGATTTTTTTACGTCATCGCTAAAATACGTTTCCGTTACTTCCCATTTCTAAGAGGGAAAAGACCCTTATCGTCGAGAAGACGCCTGCAGGAATACGCGGATGACGTAATAGGCGTTTACCTAACGCGACATAGTTATAATCATAGAAAAAACAACTCTTGTTACTTACATGAAAATATTTTATTGGAAAAAAACAGGAAATGTTTTCTTACAATATCTAGCAGTATCGTCAGGATGATCATAACCTGTTAATACTAGGATTGTAACGGAACGAGTCCAGTTTCTTTTAATTAAACAATTTCGTGGAAGTTGGAGAGTTATTTTTCTGTGATTCCACAAAGTTAAACGTTAGCTCATTGAGGAGTTTTGAAAATTACTCCCACTCGTGGCTGAAGCCTACCCAACGCTGTGAATATTCCATAGTCTCGAAAGTAGTTCGCTCTTCACGCAGTTGCCGTGGGTGTGTTTTTACGAAAGAACCGTCTCTACTCCATCATTATTTTCAGTAACGGAGGGTAAACGAACTTTAAAAAGAACGACGCTTGGTTGCCATGGTGGTGTAATTCATTTTTTTTCGCTCAAGAAAGAAGTGAAGAGAGAATAATGATCTTAATTAACTACTTTTCGTTAAGCTAGTTCTTTAAATACTCCTTAATGATTGCTTGGGTTAGTCTAATGAGTTTTAACGTTTGAGTTTTTATTTACAACCATAAGAAATGAAGGCTTCTTTATTCTCCAAAGTACTGGGGGACAGTCATTTATGAAAGAGAAATTCCACAAGTAGAATAACTACAATACTTAAAAGTTGTATTTTTTCAAGTATAACTTTATCAACATAACTCTAAATCACGATGTACTGTTTGTGTTACACCCAATTTGGGAAACTTTGGGTTTAACGAACTAGGCATCCATTTATTTCCATACTCTTAGCTAGTCATCTCTTATATTCAATTCATGATGGGGACAAAACAATGTAATTTTTATATTTCGTGCAATGGAATATTTTAAATTAACTTGTATATTGGGTGGTCCTTAATTAGGAAATACAAATATATTATGTAAATAAAATAGATACAGCCTCATGACAATTGATAATTTAACCGATTAATATAGGATTCCGTGATATCATGGGAGGTCACAGGGTCAAACATACAACCAATAGCTTCGTTCGATAAAAGTAAAAGTTTTGTAATTCAGCTACAAAATTTCGTATTCTGAGATGCTTAAAGTTTCGTTAAAACGGACGGATGTTTACTCGAATGTACCTAACGCACAGAATAATGTCGAACTAAGAATAAAAGTGAGACGAGACGACTGCAAACGAAAGGATGTAGGGATCCGTTCTGTCAAGCATGGCTAAAAAAAAAGTCAAAACCTTTTTGACAGTTCACGACACCGAACTAGCTCGGAAACAAACTTCCTAATTAGAATAACGAGAGGATATTAACATAAACTTTGGCCTTTGTGACGAATTTTCTCTCTCTCTATGGCTCACTCGACGTTTTTATCCTCCATTTTCTGAAGCTCCGCTACGGAGACTGAGCGAAACCGCTCATTAACCAATTACCGTCGCAGGAACACATCGGAGAACACAGATGTTTTCCTCGGAACAACACACCGCCCGCAGACTGCCATCGCATTAGAAGCGTGAAGGAAGGGAGAGAGAGAGAGAGAGCGAACGGGAGGGAGCCATCTGGAAGAAGGAAGGGAGGGAGGGGTGGGAGGAGGAGGGGGGGGGAGGGAGGGATGTATGGGAGACGGAAAGAGAGGTGGAGATAAATGGTACAAGAAAGAGAGAGATGGTAACAAGTCGGAAGGATGAAAGAAAGAAAGAAGGGGGAGAAGCTGGGAAGTATGGAGAGATAGGCAAGGGAAGAGAGGGAGTAGTGAAAGACAAGAGATAGAGGGCGAAATTAAAACAAAGATTGGTGAGGGAAAAGGAAACCATCTTGGACAATGGAAGTGGAGACAGAGAGAAGAGGGGTGGCAAGGACGTATCCCGTATCCAAGAGGAGGCAAAGGGCGAGATTACCCCCTCCACCGAAAACATTAATAAACTAATAAAAAAATAACATGTAATATAGAAGAAATGATACTCTTTTACTGCATTAATTTTGTGATGGAAAATGTCACATATTTTCTTTTTACATATCAAATCCTGTGTGTTTTTGAAGATATTTTCAAACGGTTCATTTATTTCATCTTTGATTATTCTCCCCACCAAAGGATGTAGCCTGTATCCGCTCTTAAGAAATGGGTAGGTGTCCGGTAGGTGTGAAAAGGGGGGAGGAAAAACAATAAACAAGTTAGGAAAGTGCACATCGTATCACAAATGGGCGCGTTTCGTTCAATGGAGTATTTGAAAGAAATGATGTACGTGTACGTAATGGAAATGGCGTTTTGAAGTTCTTTTCTCCTTCATAAATAATCCGTTTTCTTCCTATTTAAAAAAATTGCATGCACACGTAAGGAAATTAGACATATTTTTGTGAGATTATTTACGTTAGAAACGATGAAGTAACCATGCAAGGAAGTTCAACTCGAATTAAGACTTTGTTTTTAATTTCTTGATAACGGCTACTCCCACGATAATAATGTACAGGAAAAGAAATGGGTACTTTACTTCACTAGTCCTATAAGTTTATTTGAAAACTATTTCCATATGACCATTCATATGATGGAAAGTTCATTTTTTTACCGGTAAAGTGGTACCCTTGATTGGCTTACGTGATACATTTATGCGATTTTCTTATTGTCTTTGACTGTAAGTACTTCATATAAAATTTCATGAAAATCCGTTCGGTAGAAGCCGACAATGAACATGCGGACGGACGGGACGGATGGACCGACGCTAATAGCCGCTTATGCTGGAAACGGAATGCGCCTATAAAGGGTGATGGTAAAGGAAGGGAGGTGTGATAGGTGATAAAAAGGATTAATGAGAGAGAGGTGGGAGGGAGTAGTGGGGAGAGAGGTGGGTAGGAGGAGGATGGAATGAAATAATAAGGGAATGGAATGGTGGAGATAGAAGTGGATGGATAAAGAAATATAGAAAAAATCGGTACAACATACATTGTACAAACTTTCTCATATACGGGTACTAATGCGTCGTTTAGTTATCTTTAGAAAATGAAAATCGTATGAGCCTTTTTTTAGGAAATCCAGTTTTTGTTAAAGTTGCCCAAGAATAAACTAGCCTTATATTCATTCATTGAGAAAACTGAAATACGTAGTATTATTGAAGACGTAAGCTCAAGTAACTGTAGGAAATTTGATCAAATTCGTTAGATCCGTTTTTAAGAAAATCGAATTATTGTTAAAGTTGCCTAGAATAAACTAGCCTTATATTCATTTTTGAGAAATATGAACTATACAGTATCATTGAAGACGTAAGCTCAAGTAACTGTACGAAATTTGATCAAAATCGTTAGAGCCGTTTTTGAGAAAATCGAATTATTGTTAAAGTTTCCTAGAATAAACTAGCCTTATATTCATTTTTTGAGAAATATGAACTATACAGTATTATTGAAGAGGTAAACTCAAGTAACTGTACGAAATTTGATCAAAATCGTTAGAGCCGTTTTTGAGAAAATCGGATTGTTGTTAAAAATGCGTAGAATAAACTACTCTTAATTATTGATCAATGTCAACCATTTCTATGTATACTCTGCTCAGTATGATAAAATAACTAAGTACGAGATTTCATTCATTTTCGCTCTACCTTCTAGGCTCCAGAGCCAGTAACAGACAGACAGACAGACAGACGGACAGACAGACGGCATTGCGGAAACCATTTTTTCCGATTCAGCGACAACTAAAACGTATATTTCCATAAAAATCTCGAGGTCGAATTTTTTCGCGAAAACAATACTTTCTCGATACTTCGTATGAGAAAGTAATAAGAAGAGTAGAGAAGGGTAAAGTGATTGGAAGTATTATAGAGCGATAAGGAGGGAAAGGGATGATGAGGAACAGACAGACAAAGGACATTTAATCAGGCGAAATTAATACTATAGAGTCCGTTTATATATTTAACTTTTCGTTATATGGTACAGTTTACACATATATTAACTGAAACCTGCAAATCAGTTGTTAAGTGAAATGATACAATATTAAGTTATAACACATAATCAAGTATATATCAAAGAAATCTAATAGAATATTTTTAAATAACGAGCTTAAGGTTCGTGGGCTGAGTGATCAGACTTGGTAATCACCAAAATAAGAACCCACAGAGGGAAAATAGGGGCTGAGGAGAGAGAAGAAGAAACTGAGGGTAAAACAAGAATAGGATAAGAAAAGTGAGATAATGGAAGAGGAGAGAGAAATGGAGAATAATAAAGAAGGGAAGTTGGAGAGAGGCAGAAGGAATACGGAAGAAATATACAGAAATAGAGGTGAAACGGAGTGAGAAATACAGAGAAACGATTCAAAGGAAAGGGAAAAATCGGTACAACATACATTGTACAAACTTTCTTATATACTTATGCGTCGTTTAGTTATCTTTAGAAAATGAAAATCGTATGAGCCTGTTTTTAGAAAATCCAATTTTTGTTAAACTTGCCCATGAATAAACTATCCTTATTACTTTCTCCATACATAGTATAGAGAAAGTGTTGTGATCACGAAAAAAATCGACTTCGAGATTTCAACGGAAATACACGTTCTGAGGTCCCTAGAACACGTTTAGACTATTTTTGGAATGATGTATATGTATGGATGTATGTGATTGTGGGCGCTCTAACTCAAAAAGTACTTGTCACATTAATACCAAATTTCATATATAACACTTTAGCATGAGCAGAAAGAACTGATTAGTTTTTAGACAATATCGGTTAACCGGAAGTCGAGGTTTATTCGAAACCCGATTCGGTTTTTGCGATATTTCTCCGTTAAAACATCATTATTGTATATACAATCCTATACAAAGGTTATAGAGAATGTAATTTCCTACAACTTTCATTTGAAACAATTTTCCATAGCAGTTATTTTTTAGGAATTATTTATAAATAATCGGTTTTCGGTTTTCATCGAATATGTTCGTTAAAACGCTGTTATTTACAATCTTTATAAGAAACAAAGTTATAGAAAATAACATTCCTTCCAAGGTTTTTTTGAAACAAATTTTCGTAGAACCATCCATTTCGGAGATATTTTGCTTATTCGTAAATTTCCAGTATACATCGCCACCACCATGTAGCGGTGAATTCTGTAAACATATTCAAAATATAATTTACGGCAATAAGGACGACTGTATTCTTTTACGATACGAAATAATAATTTTGCCTTATAATTCTATTCATAATAATTTAAATATCTATACCCAACATATGGAGAAAGTCATGTGTTGACCACATCAGATTTTATTCATTTTTTGAGAAATATGAAGTAGGTAGTATTATTGCAGATATATACTTAAGTAACGGAACGAAATTTTATCAAAATCGTTGCAGCCGTCTTTGAGAAAATCAAATTATTGTTAAAGTTGCCTAGAATAAACTAGCCTTATATTAATTTTTTGAGAAATATGAACTATGCAGTATTATTGAAGACGTAAACTCAAGTAACTGTACGAAATTTGATCAAAATCGTTAGAGCCGTTTTTGAGAAAATAAAATTGTTGTTAAAAATGCATAGAATAACATCCCTTAATTACTGAGCAATGTCAACTATTTCTTCACAGCTCCTACTCAGTGTGATAGAATGAATGCCTAAGTACGAGATTTCCTTCATTTTCGCGATTACAGTACTTTCTCAACATACTTCGTATAAGAGGAAGTAAAAAGGAACGTCGAGCCATATTCAAGCAAGAGGAAGGAAGAGAGAAATGAAGAGGGAGACGAATTGGAAGGGAATACGGAAAGATGTGAATGCTGGGAGGCGGCAAAAAATAATGGAAAGGGTAAGAGAAATGAAAAATCGCTTCGTTCAGGAAAAAGGGAGGGTGTGGAAGGGGAGGGGTGAGGGAGAGTGACCGGCCATGGTGAGAGGGAGAGAGAGAGAGAGAAACGCCACGGACTAATTGACCTGCGCAAGCTGTAAGGACATGTGCATTCAAACTCAATATGTCTCACGCAAGCACCCGCCCCACCTAATGCTATACATGAGAGTTGCACAACAGCGCCATACTTCAAAAGCCCAACTTCGCTAGGTACCCCAACCTCACTCCATTCACTCTCTCTCCCTCTCCCTCTTTTTTTCCCGATTTGCTTTTTATCTCGTTCCCTCTCTCTCTCCCACTCTTCTTATATTTGCTTTTACCATCTCTTATTCCTCCTCTCTCTTTCTTTGCCCTCTCCTATTACTCTTTCTTGTCATTTCTTCTCCCTTATTTTGCATCTATTTCTTCGCATCTTTCTGCATGCCTCTTTCTCACTCTCCCTTTGTAGTGGTTTCTTCCTCCCCCTCTCTCTCCTTTTCCCTGTCTCCCCCTTCGTATTCCCTCTCTCCCCCTTCCTTTTCCCTCTCTCCCCTTTCCTCTTTCATCTCTCCCCTCCCTCCCTCCCCTCAAGCAATCTCCCTCTCTTCTCTCTCTCTCTCCCTCCCCCTATCCACTCTCTATTCCTCCCTTTACCTTCCTCCCTTTCCTTCCCTATCTCCCTTTCCCTCTCTCCTCTATCTCCCTCACTCCCCCGCCTTCCTCCCCTCCTCTCCCTATCTCTTCCTCTTTCTCTCTCTCCAACCCTTCCTCCCCCTACCTCCCTCTTATCTCTCCCCCTCCTATCTCTCCCTCTCATTCCCTCTCCTCCTCCCATACTATCTCCTTCCATCTCTCTCTCTCCCTTTCTCCCTCCCTCCCTACCTCTCTCTATCTCCCTCCCTCTCATTCCCTCACCGTCTTTCTGGCTCCCTCTATCACCTTCCTCAACCTCTCTCTCCCTCTGCCTACTCCTCCTCGTCTAATTCCCTTCACCCACTCCCTTCCGCACACACACACACACACGCTCCAACGCGGACACCTACACACAGTTCAAAACACACACACACCCTCAACACCATCCCTTCCCGAGCCCCTTGTTTCGCATTAGGGTAATTTGTCTCACCTCCTTTTGTTCCAAATGGGTGGGTGGCGAGGGAAAAAAGCTGTTCCCCGGAGGTGGTTTGCGGGGATGAAGGGTGGAAGGGAAAGAGGAGAGAGGGTGGACAGAAAAAAAAGCCCTCCGTCTATTTTTTTTAACGAGGGATATTTTTGCGTCATTTTTTTCCTCAACCCCTCAATCCTTCCGTCCTTTTCAAACCCCCCCCCCCTCCCCCCTCTATTCATTTCAGGGTAGAAAGGGGTGGTCTGTGCCTACCAGGTCGGGTTTTAAAAAAAAAAGTTACGCACGGTGCTCCAACGAGGGTGAAAAAAAAACTTGGACCGTTTTGCATGAGTTATTCGGGGCTAAATGGCTTTCCACCCGAGGTGAAAATGATTCTTCGGTGGTATCGAATTTGAGCCGTGTGACGAACTTGGCGGGAGAGCCGGTTTAAATGAGTTGACGCACTTGGATAACGGCATTTGCTTTTGGTGACGTAATATACTTGGCCATCCTATAATCCGGTTTCGGTACAACGCGGTTTGTTTTTCAATAGAAAAAATTCGTATAACGCGTATTATTGTTCGCAGTAACGCGGTTTGGTCGGAAAATGGTATGTGAGGGTTCCAGATTACTGAGCAAGAAATACAAATTTTGGAAGACCATAGCCTTGTTTGCAATATTATGCAATCGAAAGTAACATTTTGTAGACCTATGTGCACCAGAAATAAGTTTGGAAATCTTCGGCCTGAAGTGGTACGGAACACAACCCTACTACATAAAACTAGCTTCACGTAGCACGGATTCGCATTACAAGGCACTTTTACAGAGCACTTTCCCCGTGTAATAAGAGGTCCTGGTGTATCAAAGATCATTTCTCGGGGTTTGGAATTCGAATTGAATCATACCTCCCTATTCGATTTGTATGGCAAAGATTTTATCGACGGATGTTACTGCACAAATGGACCGTTTTGAAAGGAAACTAAACAAACGGAACATTATTATGACGAAAGATGCGACAAGATAACAAATGGAGCCGGTGCTCAATAGCACGTGAAAACAAACGCCTTTCTTTAATCTCCCATGGAAATAAAAAGGCGATTAATCGTCTGCGCATTGTGTTTCTGGAGCGTGAGAGATGAATGATTAAAGATTATCTTTCCCCCTTCCTCGCGATACCTGGTTACTCTAGGCAACCGGCGTCAAGCGCGGTATGCACGCAGGAAGCAATAACGTATCCTAATTGATTAATACGAGAGATAAATTTGTTGCACCTGAGGGCCTAGATATTAGATACCCGCTGACCAAACAAGGAAGGCCACTGAATAACAGGAAAAGGTGTTACTCAATAAACCTTTATGAATTGCCCGAGTCCGGCGCTGGAAGTTGATTTATTGCCCGCGCGTCCGTCCGCCGTGAATTAAGAGGTCCGCGGACGAAAGAAGAAAATGCACGAAAAGGACAATGGCGAAACGGGTGAATGGGCGTTTATTGGGCGTGAGCTGTAATGCGAGAAGGCGTCCGACTGCAGGTGAGCTAAATGACGGTGTTCGTACGTACAAGTATGTCAGGAGGGCAAATCAAGTGCCTATTAAATAATTCCGAAAATGATAGCTGTCGAAAAGAAGGTGTCCAGTACCTCGTGAAAATATATAATAATCGGGCGTCCTTGATAGGGAGGTAAAAAGTAAATGCGATCTCGTAGTCGCGGGTTTGAATCCAGCTGTGTGTGGAAGTTTGGAGTCATCGCTACTGCTGCTAGTTGTGTCGAATAAAAAAATAAATGTTAAAAGCATACGAATAAGAGAATTAACACAAGTTATATGCCTGGCTGCATATAAACTTCACCAGAACTTTTTGTTAGATAATACCTCAAATGATATTAGTTCATCTTGTGTTACCTTTTGTAATAGCGGTATTTTTGTTCTATTTCGGGTAAACGACCAATTCCTAGGCTAGGCGTTTCTGTACCTGCGCATGTCCAGTTTGACATTTGGATCGTAAATCCGACTAGAATGCATTACGCCGGTGAGAGTAGTTAAAATGTATAAAAAACACAAGACACCTTTATCACGTTCTATAAATTTTGTTATTAACACTAGGTATTGATACGGGCCAAGATTTCCGTTTTTTCAGCACGTGTGGCTTACGGATCTCGGTAATAACATCCGCTTTTCACAAATATCACCATCCTTCTAATTCTATCAGATAATTAAAAAATCGAACATTTTTCTATTATTCGAATGCCTTTTAAACGGTAACAAATTTTAACTCTGCAGGAACAGATGGTAGACCAATACTTGAAAGGCTACTTAGGTACTTAGGAAAGTATGAACAAGTCTAATTGTAAGTTTAAATACAACTGTATATTTGTCGAGTGAGCCTCAAGTTTTGCTAAAAAATATGTGGGATACATAATATGCCCTTTTTTCTGTATATTTTTATTTCATCTAAAGGTAATAGATAATAAATAATTAGCACTTTCAGCTATATGTATACCTATTAAATGGTTTTAAAAAAACAGAAACAGAGGGTAACTGAATATTTAAATGCCTATTATTTAATGTTTTAATAATTACTTGATTATGAAAGTACTAACAGCACTTAAGTTTAAATAAAAAATTACAAGTATATTTTTAGGGTGAACTTATAAAAGTTCAACTATAAAGTGTTGGCTACATAATAATGTGTATACATTCTCCTGCCGAATTCGATCTGGAAGTGTTACCCATTGTGTCAACGGAGTTTGTTGGAGGGATGAACGAGAGTACACGTTGTTCAGAGGGGTGGAGTGGGATTAGGTAAGAGGGGTAATGGCGCCCAAAGGAGATGGCGCGTTAACGGCGAGGGAGTGTTTTAATGGAGCCCGGAAGCGGTCAACAGCGGCGGGGATCATTTTAACCCCCTCTCCCCAGCTGCTGGGTTGTCAAGGGAAAGAAGCGAGGGATGGACGAGGGGGTGACGATTAATAATATCGTGAGTTGGCGTGACGACGGAAGAGAAGGGGGATGAAGGATCGGGTGACTAAGAGGCGGATACTTTTTTTTCTCTCTTGAAAGGTGAAAATTATTGGACGGCGTATTTCACCGTCGCGGAAACGCCTGAAGTCGATTCGTTACGTTTGGAATTTCGATAAGTCCGACGAGGTTAGTTTCCGTTTCCGCCTTTTCGCTGATAATTCGCGTTGAAGTTAAGGACGATTCCAACGTGCGCGATCTGCATTGAGATCTGATATCGTCTGTCGAATCACGTCAAGGGCGCTTTTGCTATTTCTGCTTTTATAATTATATATAAATATATATTTTTCCCCACAGTGCAAGCATTCGCGAAGAATGTACAGAAAAATATTATCTATTCCTTTTACGTGATGGATATTTCCCTCTTCAACACCTATGCAACATTCTGAAAAATCAAGAAGAGAATCGAAAAAAAAACATAAAGAAAAGCTTTACAGGATTCCTAAAAGATCTATTTCAAATAGTTGCGACGACAAACTTTAAGAAACAAGGCAGTGAGTCTCGTGGAAATACACCCACGGGGCTAAAAGCAAAGAAATGGAGACACATTCCTATGCACAGAAGAAAATTATACCAGCTAGAGATTATAAAGACTAATTAGGAGTTAGAATGATGTCTTGAGTTTTTGTACGGTCTATAATGCCTATATAAGATATGCTTACGATATCACACTCTTCAAGAATATAAGGCAAGACAGCGTCATCCATCATGAGCCAGTTATTCCTGGATTAACAGCTTAAAAAAAATGACATTTAAAGCAGGGGTCCCCAAACTACGGCCCGCGCCGTGATTTCATCCGTCTTGCCTCATCATTTTTTAAAAGTTTTGTGTAATTACCTTTAGGAGTTTTTATTAGACATAATTTTTTATATCTGAACGATATTTTTCGAGTGCCTAGATGTAAATTACTTTTAATATAGGCGTATGGCATACTACAGAATCAAAAAAATTCACGAAACATGCTCTTAGAAATTTTCACACGGCCCGATCCGTCATTTGAAAGGTGGTATGTGGCCCGCAGAGTCGTACATGAAGCCTCATGTGGCCCTTTAAGTAAAAAGTCTGGTGACCCCTGATTTAAAGCGTTAACTCCGCAGATGTCTAGTTCCTATAGGTACTATGTAAACTTGGGGTTACTAAACATCTTACCAAAATAGCCTAATTAGGTTTTATATACTACTGCAGGTCCTTTAAAACGACTGATCGGACCGTGTCTAAATTTCAAAGAGATGATTTTGTATTTTTTTAATTTTTTATAGTACGCCATACACCTATATTTTAAAGAGTGCTGCATAAAGTACTCGAAAAACATCGTTACATTTCACTTACTGCCGGCAATTATATGTCGTAGGTGTTGAGGTAACCCCTGAATGTTAACGAACGTCCCAGTCGGAAAATAAGCCAACCGAAACGAAAACACAAATCGTCATTCAGCTGTCTGTCGGTTCGGCATTGCCCTCTGCCACATCCTTCCTCGAGAACTTTTTATCTTCATTCGACTATTCCCTTTCACGATATCTTTTCCTCCTCCGATAATGACTTTCCGACTATGAATAGCTTTTCCTGTTTTCGGTCAGATATCCTTTCAAACACCTTTATCGCCGTTCTTGTGTTTTTCCGTTGGCGCGACTATACTATAACAACGGCAGCGTCGTTTATTCGGTTCCACATCGAAGTTCAATAACATCGACCCTCGTCTAGTTTCCTCGTTCCCGGTCGAAACGACTTCCGGGATTTTTTTCCGTCGGAAATATAATTATTTATCTAAATTTAGGGCATTTATCGCTGTACAACCGGTTGTGAGCTGGCATGACACAAGATGTGAATGATATGTCTTTATGACTGAAACCTTAAATTCTAAAAACAATTACCTGTAGATTTTTTTATTTTGCGTAAATACCAACGAACTGATAAATAAAATTCGACGTCACCGATATTTTTGAATGACAATGTTTAAAAAAAACAGCTGAAATGTGCGCAGGACTGGAATTCATGGAGTTTTCACGAAATTGTAATTTCACACTGTTAAAGGATTTACAGACGTTATTTTTCCGATTCTGAAAGTATGTCGATGAAAATTCGACCGATTTTTATGCCCTCTTCAAGAAACATGAAGCCTATTTTTAAAATGCAAACAAAAATCCTGCTACGCTCAGTTGGGTTGGGATCTCGGTTTTCCTGCATTATCATAGGCTGCGCTAAAAAAGATAAAGAATCATGATTGTGAAAATAATAGTTTGTTTAGGTGTCTGAAAAATGTATGCATTCTTGGAATTCCCTCTGTCTGTATTAGGTCGTACGCGCGAGGGTGCAAAAGTCAAACGGTTAAACAGAATCTGAAGAAATCTCTTGTAACTCGGAACAGAAAGGTCGTTGAAACGAACTCCAACGGATAATAAACAATAATTTCATGTCCGTTTCTTACAAATTGTTCTTACTAAATTTACACAAAAATGCATTCAAGGATTTTAATAAAAATTCATCCTGCTACAAACCATGAACAATAATGCATCAGCAATAAACTTAAAAAAATTAGCCATTTCCTGCCGTTTAATCTAATCGAATAAAGCGTTTAAATATATAATGCATCGAGTTTCACGCCCTGCTGACGCCAATCTCCCGAAACGGTAATGTAAACAAGAGAATCTTTGCATGGACATTGAAAGAGGAAAGATATGAGAAAGTTTGCGCGATGTACGTTGCATCGGCTTTTATGCATCGTTTAGCATAGTGCCATCAGTTAAAAGTTTCATTTGCATTTTACAATTTCATCAGCCTACGTTGTAAAAAGACACAGAAAACGGCTCCTCTCGTCGGTTCCACGACTTTCACGTAAAAAAAAAGGACGCAACCTTTGCGGTTTTTACGAGCACATGTAAAAATCCCGAAGCGCGCCTCTCTCGGCGGTAATTTAAAACTTTCCGAGATTTTATTGCTGGATTTTTACTCGTGGCTCGAGGATATAGCGGACTCGAATATCACCCTTAGCGCATCTTGATTTCCCTCATTCGTTCAATTAAAAGCGCCCTCTGGGAGGGGGAGGAAGGGGGGTGGTAGATGGCACCCGTGGAATGCTTCAGGTACTTAAGACGCTGACTGCGCACGTAAATGGCCTCGGTTCTCGTCAGACGTTTCCAATTACGGGGAGTAGGTTGGACCTCAAAAATTCCGCGATCTGAAAAAAATAAATGAAGTACGTCTGCAGCGGTCGCATCTTTATAGGCTCGCAAAAGAAGATTCGACGTCGAAATAACGGCTGCTTTATGCGAACGCATTAATTACTCAGTATCTGCTTTTATGTTTTTATGGTCACGTGTGATCGTACATTAAAATCGAAACCGTATGGCTGACGGTATCCGATTAATAACTTTTAGGTACAGTAGCCATGAAATAATTTTAATTGCGATCTTTTATTATTATTGGTTGTTTTAAGTTTTGTCTAATGAAAGTTTTATTCGTCGATTTCAACGTTTAATTTCAAGCTATACCAATAGTAAACTTTTTACTGTAAAATGCCATTAACCTGCGGTATGTTAATTTATATGTCTAAAATAAACTAACTAATAGGTAACTGAATGAAAATTGGAAAAGTCAGATGCACGTTTCAGCTACGAAGCAAACGTCCTCATCGGTTTTTCGCCGATCGTAGATTCCAAAAAAAAAAGATCATAGGATGGCTATTTTGCACCAAAAATACTTATACAAATATAACAATTTACAGTTGAACCCACTGAAGGTTAGAGAAACATTGCATCAGGAGAAAAATTTTGCCTTGACCGGGAATCGAACCCGGACCCGGATGCGATTATCGGTCAAGGGAGAACTTTTCTCCTGATTTCAAAATTTCTCCTATTTTCCAACTTATGCATATCGCATTGGAATCTACGACCCATTCTTTCCCACCGAATGCCGTTCTAACCTTCTCCATTTACACTTGGCCCTGGAACAGACAAAAGAAAAAGAAAAAAATCCCAAAATAATGCTTCCGAGCATACGTTCACACCTATTTCACTAAAAATACAAGAACACGCGTTTAGCAAACAAATGAAACACCTTTTGCGCACGCGTCAAACGATCTGACGAGAGAGGAAAAATTTTTAAAAAGAAGAAGGAAACACTCCATGCATAAAATATCAGGCGAGATTTTTCCAGTTTATTTTTAAATATTCCCCTTCTCGCTTCCCCTTCCCCTTATTTCCTCTCTTTCTTAACTTTATCCTTTTTTGCCCTTTCTGAGTGCCCTGACCTTCAGGTCCTACCTTTTTTATTGCGCTCAATTAAAAAAAAGGAAAAGATTTGCGAAAATCCCTGTAGAGGGGAGGACACTCGCTTGTCTCGGTAGAGTCCAGTTATTTAAAAAAAATGAGAGTTCTTCAAATGGAATAATTTCCTAATAATAGTGAGGATTTTTAAATAGTAACGTAATAGCAGCGAGAACTCACGTGAGATGCTGGTAAATATGTGCCAAAGGAAAGATTTCCGGAAAAAAGTCCTATTTTCAACCAATCTTGAAAGTAAGCGGTTTTGGTTGGGCTTTTGCATTGCATTTTAGTATTATAATATGGGGGGTGCCGTGGCGTAGTGGCGAGGGCGCTGTTCTGCTACGCTGAGCATACCCGGAGCGAGCCGGGTACTGAATCCTACGAAAGGAGGATTTTTCAGAGGTTTAGCGGCACCCTATTTGCGTGTTTAGAGGAGAACACGCGAATCAGCGCCCCGTCCTTCGGAAGGGACGGAAAGCCGTTGGTCCCCTTGGTGTTTCTCGTTAACAGTAGGCTAATGCCGGCACCGGGTTTATCTCTCCTACCTTGCTTTGTGATTTAGACTGAGAAGCCTAATAGCGCCGGTAGTCACAAGGTTCCATAATAACAAATAGCAAATATTATAATATGATAACGTTTTAAATTATCAATACCCTCAACCTGTAGATATAAAATAGATTTGAATTGTTACGAAAACCAAACTGGACACAGAAATAAGGGAATCTAATTTTCAGTATGTTTATAGTAAATACGAGTTAACTGATAAAGAAGCAATCTTCCTCATAAATCAATATCATGCCATAAAACGACATGATATTGCTTATTTTAAACGGGTGGTTAGAATATTTGCCACCAAAGTCGCGGGTATGAAACCTGTCTTTATAATGCATGTTTGTTTTGTCATTCCGGGTTAGAAGGTAAGAACGAATTCGATAGCACAAATCTAGCCCAAAAACAATCGCGATTTATTATTACTATTGCGGGAATTTCAGAGGAAAAGTAGCCTTCCTCAGTGGCATCGATTGGTTGCTTTATGAAAATCATCGGCCGTTGGCCGAAATGAGCATCTAGTTTACTCAAAACGTTTAATGGCAACATGAGTTCCTCGGATCACGTTTATTGGATACTAGTCATCAGAGGATCCGAGCAATACATTTTTGGATTGGACGACTGATCGGATCATCATGATTAACTTTGATGGGTGCTATAAACGAAGAGGACTTATTTCGACATCTGGGTCAAGGCGATGACGTTAAAAACGCTAACTTACGATATACGTTTTTTTACAAGGCGGATTCCGAAGGAGTACCAAAAAAAGTCCCTCTTTCTAATAAACATCCATGATGAATTCCTCTAAAGAATCCGATGTTTTGCAGGGCCTATATTTTTTGCCTGAAACAAAGGAAAAGTAAACAAAAAAAATCGCCCGATTAAAAAAATTATTCTTTTCTCCCGGGACCGTAACAGAAAGATAACAATCTCCTTAGAACGCCATTAAAACTAAAGTATTTTTCCTATCACCTGCGCTTTAAAAATATAACATGGTATTTACCCGGCTATAAATAAAATCTCGAATATAAGGTTAATCTGGACGAAAAATATGATCATTAAAAATTAATAGAAAATTTTTTTTAAAATTATCGGTCATTACTTTATTCCATAAAAAATTCTCATCAGAATGTGCAGTGCAAAAATAAATGACTTCAACCACACTAAAATAGTAATCACTATCACCGTTCTTTATTCCATTATCCGCGAAAATATCGATTGAAAAAAACAAAAGAAACCTCGTCATATAATCGAATAAATAGGGCAATACACCTTTCAGAAACAAAACAAACACACCCAGTTTCAACAGAGAGCGTATTCCAGGGCCTATTTCAACGTGCAACTCTAACAAGTTTGTGTAGCTCTGAAAGTCCAACGTGCAGTTGTAATATTAATTTTGTGCAGTTATTAATTCAAACATTATTACTTATACTACAATTGGCAGCTACAAAAATACAATCTACTTTTGACCAACTTTTAATCGCATTTGACTACTTTGTCTCCATCATTATTAACTGAAATTTGACAATTTTTGAAGAGAACAAAAACTTTTGAAAATTATTGCATGCGTGCCTAAAATGTATTCAAAGAAGCAACGCCCCCTTTTCAAAAATGTTCGCCTGAGGTACATTTTTTTAAGCCGGCTCGCTCCAGTCACCAAGAGTGAGCCTTAACAAATTATTTTTGTGCAGCTCTTAAAATTTCCTTAAAATAGGCCCTGGCGCACTCCGTTTCCGTACCTCCTCCTCTAGGAAAAGCGCTAGGAGTATGAAGTTCCAGAGGGACTTTATTGTCACATTTTTATGCGTTCGAAGAAGCGAGCGCGCTCCAATTTTAACTGCTGGACAGAGAGAGCGGCTTTTGACCTAAACTCCTGCGTGCGTGTCCTTGCAGCCAGGATGAGAGGAGACAGGCATTAGGCGAGGGAGAGAGAGATATAGAGAGAGAAAGGATGTTGTCTCGGGACACGATTTATGAAGAGGAGGAGGGGGTTAGAAGAGTATAGCTCTTATGTTGAAAGCGTGAGGTTGCAAGCGTGCTACGTAGCGGCCCGTGTGGTCGGTTCGGGCTTTGTGGAGAGAGCTAGCTACGGAGTTTGTGGGAAGGAGAGAGGGAGAGAGGAGGGAAAGGGGCAGGAGTAAAGGAGGGCGTGCGGGACCTCGCATAGAAAGGGGACACACTGCCCAACCCCTTCTCACTCAAATTAAATTTCAAGATACCTTGTTCCCGGAGTTTCACTCACCCCTTTTATACCCCCTCCTCATACCCCCAAAGGACTCCCTTCCTCCCCTCCCTCCCCCTCCTTTCCATCTTCCTTTATCCAAACCACCCACGCTACCTTCCACCGTCCCTCCCTCCTCATCCTCTTTTCCGCCTCCTCAACCTCCTCCGGCGGCGGACCTCCAAAGACCCTCTCTCTCTCTCCACCTCTTCTCCTCCCACGCTAAAGTGAAATTTGTTTCGTGGGCTCCCATGAAATATTCACGGGGCCTGCCGCTACATTAGTAAACGGATGTAATTAGAAGGAGCTCTGGAGATGGAGGAAGGAGGAGGGAGGGAAGGAGGACCCCCCCCCTCTTAAAACTCCTCCTTCCCCCTCCCCTCTCCCCTCTTCATCTATCCCACCTTCCATTCCCATTACTGATTTATCAAGGGTCCGTCTAAGGACCTTCCTGGGGTCCCCTTATGCTTGTATCGCGTTGTCTTAAACCCTTTGCTCTTCCTCCCCCATCCCATCCCATCATGAAATTTCTCCCTCTCCTTTCCTTCCCCTACTACTCGGGCAAGTTCTTGCTTTCCTCACCCACTTCTCACTCCTTCTCACCCTCATCTCTCTCTCTCTCTCTCCTTTCCTCCCCCTTCCCCGACGGTCTGACCAACCTCTCTCTCCCCTTTCACCATTCTCCGGATTCCCACAGACTCGTTATCTCCTCTGAAACGCCGCGTGGCTTGTCTTTTGTCCACTCTTCCTCCCTCTTCCTCATATGTTCGCCTTCCTCCATATCTCCGTCTTCCTTCATATCTCTCTCTCTCTGGTTCTGAGTTTATCTCGTTCTTCGCCAAGAGACATTCCCTCTCTCAACCGGTCATCATCCTCTTGTTTGTGTCTTGTAATCTGTTTCGTGTGTGTGTTGCAGATTTTTTATTATTATTCTCTTCGCGATAAAAAAAAGACTATCAGAAGATAGGAATTTTGGCGTAATAGTGTTTTTTTTAAAGTGCTCTAAAACCTGTTACGCTCTTTTATCTCCTTTCGTCCAAGCTTAATGCTTTTGGAGTTTTCGTAAATCTAATCTGTTGGTTTTTTTCTAACTTCTTCTCCCCTCCTTCTTTATCTCGTGAGGAATTTGAAATTTTGTTTTTACTTCTATAAGATCCTTTTTTGACTAGAAGATGATATTTTTCCCTAATGGTGTTTATAAAAATAGGTGTGACATTAGTTTACTATAATTGCGAATTTTTACAGATTTTTGTCCTTACGACAAGCAGAGAATCGCACGATATTGAGAGCTGTGCTATCTGATCTTCCACTGTCTCCATAATTTCATGGCAAATTACTTACGTGAACCAGTAATTGTCTATTAGTACACTGTATGTATACTACAAGTAAAAACCGCATATTGCGTCTCTTTTTACACTGCAGATGTTAACACGGAGGAAACATTATAAAACGGAACTCTGTGGGAAACAGAAATTATTTCGCTTTCTTGGATCGGAAGTTTCGTTTATGGCATTCAATGATTTTCAATCCTTAACCTCCACTCCATGCTGACGAATATTTTTTGCTATTATCACAAGGCCTGATCAATGATTAAAGTTTTTTTTACCTTTGTTACATGCTTGCATCATTACTCTAATATAGATTTCTAAATTTTATTGTAGATAATGAGAAATCGTTTTGGAAATCAAAATTTCCTGCTTAAAAGTTTCCAAATAGTGATAATGTAATAATGAGAATGGACCATAGGCTTTTCTTTTTTTAACCTGAAGTCCTTTTCATTTCCACCTAATACATATCTGTTCCCATCCCCTTAAAGCACATGGGCCGACTGTGTTTTGTTCTCTCCTTTTGCATCTCGCAGGAGTTACTGCCTACAGGAGATAACGCTTATTTTTTTGTGCATTCTAGCATGTGTGTGTGCGCGAGCGCGTCTCTTAAGTCCTCTTAATGCACACATGCGTCGGTCAGAGATATTTTCCGGACGTGATGAATGTCCCTTTCATTCTCCATCCATCTTTCTCTTTCCCTTCGTCAGTCCATTTCTCTCATTATTATCCTTTTTTTATGTATTCGATTTTGCGGTACAGAGCTTGTCATTGTTTACACGTGAAGGAATGTTGGTATGACCTTACGCCCTCATATTGATATGCAAAATACGTTCCGTGTCTATGCATTTAAATAAACTTCGAAAAGCACTTAATACCAAGGATAAGAATTGGGGAATAATGAACAGACCAGATTAAACATTTTGGTACGTTCCCGATAACTTCCTTGTCCTGGAGATTGCTATCTCGATGGATTGATAAGATAAGTTTTATGAGACTTTTCAATTCGAAATTTTTAATCAGTTAAAAACGGAGAATCATTGTGGAAAGTTGTGTATCAGATGTCCTGATGTTATCGTTAAAGTAGCCGGCTACGGTAAGCATTTTTTCATACTAAGAAATGCACCATAACTGCCAAATGGCCTGTGGAAACAATTTTGGACTTCAAGAAAAACTGTCTGCCGAAATATCTGGATATTTTTTGTTTCGTAGAGAACCGTAACAAGGTAATTCATTTTCAAATCCGACGAAAAGAACGGTAACTCTTCCTTCCGCACATGACAATGGGGAAAGGATTTTTTGAAAATAAAGTACCTTTATGTCTTCCGCTGCTAATGAATCGATGGCGATCATTTAGGTAGCTCTTCGGTAATTTAACGTTCCACGAAAACTTTTTAATAAAAATGACGGAAGCATGCATTCTTCCGCATTTTTTTCCCCGATCTTTGTCAGGCAACGCTACCTTGGTTCCCGACAGCATCGAAACCTGGTTACTTTTGAATTCGCGAACTGTTACATGGTCACGCGATGTCGCGTCGAAAAGTTCTGCAGAACTGGTTCCAGGCAAACTCGCATTACACGAAAGCAAGTGATTTAACGGTATACGTGGGTCATGGATCCTGAACGGAATCACGTTAAATGATCACACGGCTGACGATAAATTTTCTGCTCGAGCGAGATAAATGCAGCAGTAATGAGCCAGACGACTTCCCTTTCATAAGTACCGCTAACTGCAAATTGAATAATAATCGACATGATTTCTAAAACCTTGAAGCCGTCGAGTTTTTGAATTACGGTGTCGCCGTCATCAGTGGAATTTCGCCTTTTTTTAATTGAAATTCTCGACATCATAGCAGTGATGAGGAACGCCTCATTTTTTATTTACACCTGAGTTTTGTTTTCTGTAGCATTAAATTTCTGCAAAATTCGTGTAGCTTTCATGTACTCTGTAAGCACACGATTCCCTCGTTTTTTATAGCATTAAAGTTCTGCAGAATTCATGTAATCTCTAAGTACGCGATTTTCCCTTACCAATGGAATTAATACGTTTATCTGTACAGTAAATTTCACGTAAGTGCCGTGAAAACTTTCTTACATTAGGGTACATTTAAACGACTTAGCTAAATATCCGATTATGTTCCATTTTTCACAACATAAAGTTTCAAAATCCACTCCAACATTTTCTATAGTTTTTAAAAAATTATATAACGTTTCAGTCATCGTGAAGAACCGTTCCTTTTCCCTCTCGTTCAAAGTTGATTATATCCATCGATTTTAATTCTCGCTAGAATGGAAGCGGATTAATCTCGAACAGTCCGCTTTCATATATTTTTTTTTCAGTAAACAGCCTGCGATAAAAAAGGAAACGAGGCAATTAAAATGGTTTTGTCAAACAAAGTTTTACGTCACTCCGACACGCCATTATCTTGGACTCCCAGACACTCGAACGCTACCTCCGTGAAACGCTAAATCATTTATAAAATAATGCAGCCATCAATTTTAAAACGCTAAACTCGGCAGCGGAATAAGGGAACGAAAAAAGAAAATGAAAATAAAAAATAAACTCGAGAAAGAAACCGAGCGATCTCATTAACGTCGTTCCAATAAGCCTTTATCGAAAAATGTCATTTTGTCGGGTGCATAAATCTCTCAATATCCAATTTATTCTCATTTTTTCGCGGATTCCAGAAGCGCTTTCTTAATTAGGCGACTGGAAAAAAGGACCTTTTGTTTCCCATAACAACCAAGGTCAATTTGAAAATAAATAAAAAAATAAAATGGCGGGTGGAAATTAATTAATCTGTTTAATAAAAAAATATGTAGGGGGAGGACAATCGTCTCTCTCTCTCTCCCTCTCTCTTTCTCTCTCTCCTCAATTAAAATGGCCTTTTTTCGACGAAATCCCATAGCGAGATTAATCAGCTCAAAGCCATTCGATTCTTTCCCAATTTAACCGTTTTTTTCGGGTCTATTCAATCAAGTCCCTCTCTTATAAACCCCCATTTTACTCTCTCATCCCCTTCCTATCCAACGGGAGATTCGACGGACTCCCTCCGAGACCTCCTCCTGCCTCGATTCTTTCCCTCCTTCTCTAACACCCTCTTTTCCCCCTCTATCCCATTCTTCCTCCCTTTCCTTCTCACTCCACTCTCTCCTTTCTTCAGCGTTTCCTACTTCCATTATTTCAACTCTCTATACTCCCCTTCTACTCTCTTCGCTAATCTCCTTTTTCTTTTTTTCGTACTAACACAGTATCCCACGCAGATTCCTCTCTTTCTATATTCCTAATTTCCCTTCTTTCTAATCTCTATTCTTTTAATATTTCTTCTCATTTTACCAGCATTACTCTCATTTTCCAACTATATCACTATTCCTTCTCTCTCTATCTTTATCTCTCTTATCTTTCCATCCTCTCTTATTGTCCCATCTTTTCCTCTCCTCCTCATTTCCTAACTGGCACATATCTAACTCTCTCTCTCTGCCTACCTTTCTTTCCTTACATCCACTCTAATTTCTATCATCCCCTCTCTTCCTCATCTTTCACCGCCTCCTATCCCTCCTCTTCTCTCTCCATTTTCACTCCCTCCCTTTTCACTCTCTCACCCTCCCTCCGCTTTCCTAGTATTTGTCCTCCATCTCCTTGTCACAATCTCTCTCTCTACATGCTTCCTCCTACCCCTGCTCCCTCTTTTCCTTTCACTATCTCTCTATCTATGTATCTTCTCTCAACTTTACCCTTTATCCCTTCTCTACTCTTTGTCCCCCATCTCTTTCTCCTTCCTTGTCCATCATCCTTCCTCTACCGCTTTCAACATGTCCCTTTTTGCTCCTCTTAATCTTCATCTTCTCTCCTTTCCTTCCTTTCCATCTCTCCCTCTCTCTCTCTGCCTGTCTTTCCATGCACCAGCCGTCCGACATTTTTTTCTATCTCCCTCTCTTTTCATACCTCTTCCTACCCTCTTAATCTTTTCCTTTAACCCCTTTCTCTCTACCACACCCTTTCTCCCTCTTCTAATCCTCTGCCCCTCCCCCCACACCACTTTCACTTTCCTTGTCCATATTCCTTCCTACACCGCCTTCAACATGTCCCTTTTTGCTCCTCTTCTCAATCTCTCTCTCCTCTTCTTCCTCCCCCCTCTCTCTACCTCTCCCTCCCTCTCTATCTTTCCGCCTTCCACCACCCCAGCAGCCTTCCGACCAAAACCCGTCCCTTAAAAGCAAACCCGTCCTATAACGGTCCTGGTAGAGCTAAAAAAAAAGACGAGGTTTTTCATAAGTTTTTCCAGACTAGGGGTCTCCGCTTCGAATCCTGCTCGCGGAAGACGTTAGGAAGCCGTGATTTGCGACGTGTTTTTGAATATCTCTCCGGACCGACACTGTGTGTGGAAAGGGTTGACGGATTCTTCCGAGAAACTCTTCCGTCTTCGTTTTGCCGCGGCAATAAACCCGTTTCCAGCTTCGCTTACTTTTTACTCCCATTGCTCACACTGTGAAGAACTCTCCTCACGTAGTACGTGTGTTTCGCTGTACACTTCCTCGACACACTTCTTATATCACTCCCTATTCCATATCCAGCTGAAGGATATTTCGCCACCTGCCTCTCTCCGCTTCTTCCACCACTTTATATATATATATATATATATATATATATATATATATATCTCTACGTTTCTATACTTCTTTCTTCCTCGACCTCTGCTTTCTTTCCATCCTTTTCTCCTTTCTCCCATCTACTAAAAACATTTCGACTTTTTTAAACCTTTGTCCCGCATTACGATACAGTATTTTTTTATGCCCACGAACCTTAAATTCTTTTATAGCATCTCTTTACGTCGTATAAACGAAATATGTCGCGATTATGTATTTTGTCATACATGACTAAAGGGTTAAATGTGAGAAGGGACTGTTATAGTCTCAATTTCGCCCTAAATATAGCAGTTTGCCTGTCTGCCTCTCTTCCATCTCGCTGTCCATTTTCCATTCTTTCCTTTAATCTTTACTCCTTGATTTCTTTCCCCTTCTCTTCATCATCCTTCATCCTATAATATAAAATGCTAGGTTGGTCACTCTGTGTCTCTGTACGTAACGCTTTTGGCACGATTATATCTCTGGAACTACTTGATGGATTTTCAAGTTCTATACCATTTTGGATTCGTCAAACTTTCAAAATTTAGATCCGCAAAACATTTTGGTCAATAGATCCACCTCGAACTACTACAAGAGCTGAAGGGGGGGACATGTTTTGTATGGAAATTTATGTCTCCTGGGCAGAGGTTTGTACCGATTGAGCCGAAATTTTTAACATAAGCTTTTCTCTCTTGATCGGTGAAGAGGGTCAGGTAGCTGCCATACAAAGAGTTCCGAACAGTGATTTTTGAAGCATTTTCGCAATAACTCGATGAAAAGTGAATGGATCAAGCTCAAATATAGTGTTATTGAATGATGAGAGAACCTTTACCAGAAATGTCGTAATGAGAGAATTATTACAGGGATAAAGCCATTTTTGTGATATTATTTTTGTGCGATAAAAAGTTTTTTAAATGCTAGATGCTAGAAACACTTTTTTTGTCGAAATTTTCATCGTCAATATTATTGACGGGTATTACGCTAGTCTTCTTATAAACTTGTTTGTAACCTTATTCTATCCTCCCTCTCGCTTTCTTCTCTATTTCTCTCCTATTCCATTTTCCTATTCTCCCCATTTGCTTTTTCATCAAAAATTTGTCTTCTCTCCATCGCACTACCCTCCTAATTAATTTCTTCCCTTTTCTCCCTTCAAATTCCAATCTATCTCTCCTGCTATGCTTTCTCTTCCCCTTCTTTACTCTCATTCTCTTTCCTTTTTCGCTTTCTTTTCTCCTCTCTTCCACCTCCACATTTCTCCTATCAACTTCTTCCCTTCTAGTCACCCCCCCCTCTCTCCTCCTCAACGTCAATTCTTTCCTGTCATTTCTTCTTCTCCTCTCCCTTTCTTCATCTCCTACTCTTCATTTTCTCTCCTCCTACTTCCTTCCCCTCCCCCCCCGCCTCCTCCCTCTCCACCCACCCCCCCACCTCCTTCCTCTCCACCCACTCTCTTCATTATAAAGGACTCCATTTTTCATTCTCCGCCCCGATACAGCTGAAACATTCATTGAGGCCTTAATTGGCTGATAGTCCCTGCGCGCGTAATCAGGGACGTAGGAGGAGGAGGGTGGGTGAGGGTAAGGGAGGGGGGAGGAGGGGTTGAGAGGGATTTTTTTATAATGGGAGGATGGAGGGAGGGTAGTGATATCAAGGGTGAAGAAGGGAGAGGAGGAGGGGAGGAAGGAGAAAGAGGGAAGAGGAGGCGGTGGCGGAAGGAAAGCAGCGGGGGAGGATTTTTTTTTAGTGAGAGGGGGAGGAGGTTAAAATGGGGTGCGGAACGAAAGGGATGACGGGGCAGTTTCATGGAATGGCGGCGGAGGGAAGGCGGAATAAAAAGGGAGATAGAGAGAGAGAGAAGGAGAGTGCAGGAATACAGTCCGTCAATTATGAAGTTTTCCCTTCGTCATCAGCGGGATGACGGTTTTTTTTCTCGTAGACAAACGAGCGGCGAAATCCGTTTCTCGTGGGGTTATTACGCCTTATTTCTCTCTCTCTCTCTGTTTCTCTCCCGTTAAAAGCGATAATGGGACTAGGAAATAAATGCATTAATCTGTCGCTTTTTTTTAAAAATACATATCGCGTCTCCGATGAAATAATTGTATAAAATTCCGTGGAATTGGATGGTATTTGAACTGTCGACGTGGGATGAAAAGGGATTCGGTACAAATACTCGAATTATAAATATTTTGCGGGAAGGGCTTTAAAAATTTTATCCCGACGAAGATAATAATAACAGAACTTAATTGAGCAAAAACGAAGTATGTACATTTAAAAATAAATGCAAGATCACATTAATGATACTAATCTCGACTTTTTAGTGGACGAACAAAGTTTTTTCATTCTTGTAATTAAACGCAAGATATTTACAAATTCGAAAATTACACTTTCCCGAATCAACAGATATTTCAACGTTCCCATGCTGAAAAATTAACCGCTGGTTTCATTATTAGGCATATCTGAGTTTTAAAAATGTAAAACAGACAGTTGAGTTGGTCTTCGAGACAAAATCATTGAAAATGGCAGTTTTGCCTAGAAATAACAGTAAATTCGAGATTTAGTGTCTGGAGAACTGAGGAAAATCAACACATCCTTCTTTTTCCGAAACTCTTAAATTCGATCTCACAAATTAACAGATACTTGCACCAGTTTTTAAGAATATTTCAGCGTACAAATTAAACCAGTGAACATTTTTCGCTGTCAATTAGGTACGGAAGCTATATTTAGAGTAAGAACCTCTCAAAAGGAGATGTATCAAAATACCGATGAGTAATCCGAGAGCACTTGGGCAATTTACGACGCTATGAATTAAACTATTCCTGAATCATTACAAAAATTGGTACAGAAATTTAGTATGTACAACGTCGTAAAATATCAGTGCAGCACTGAGCACATCCGTACGGTTGGTTATTCCGCTCCTTTCGTGGTTACTTTATAGGCTTGAGAAAGTGATGAGAGAAGCGTGGACATCTTAAAATTGATTGGTTTTATACACAACGTATCGTTTACTACAAAAGTGTTATTTAAATGGTAGCCTATGGACTGTTTGAGTGAAGCTATTTCCCCAGAAATCTGGAGGGTGCCCTCGACGGTTATTTTACAACCGTCGATTCCCACTGCATTCTTTTGAGACTCTTAAGGTCGTTTGATTGCCATTGGTTACGGCTGAAATGCACATGTCGTCCACACAGCCGTTTTGTGGCAACCGTAATTGCCTACGCCATGTAAGTACAGTTACTCCTCCATAACTCCAGCAACTACACCTGCGGCCATTACGACCGGTTTCTCAACAGTTCGCATTCCTACGATTAAAACCTCTATAACTCGAACATTTATAACCGTTTAATGCCAACCCTTATTACCTTCATCATGTAATCCCATCGACTACACCTGGAACCTACTTGATCTTCATAATTCTTCTCCACATTTTGAAGCTTTCCGAGTATTTTATGTCATTTTATTAAGTGTCCATGTTTTTTTATCTTACGTACATAGAATGTTACCAGTTTTTTCCGAAATGAATTCGTTTATTTTTGTCGTTAATAGAAGTTTCTTTCTTCGGAAAGCGGCTTTTGCTTTCGCTATTCTTATTTCATCGATGCATTTAACATCTCTTGTTACGACGCTTCCACGCTATTTATGGTCTGAAACTTGCTTTAATGGTTTTCAGCCAATACTTATGTTCAAGTTCTTTTCGAAATTCGCATGATCTTGGACTTCTCTGTGTATATATATATATATATATATATATATATATATATATATATATATATATATATATATATATCTGCATTAAATATTTTCTACCAGTTATTACCAGTGTATTTATAATTTTATGGAGATCCTTCTCCTATTTTTGTCTAGCTCAGTAACAAATTTTATTCTCCTTCCTTCGATAATGAAATCTCCAATGCCATCTAGCGATTCTTGAATTAACCCAAATTTTGCCGTATGTTTAAATATATAAACCTTGATTCAAAGTTGGAGGTGCTACGGAAATCCCATTCATCTTTGAAAAAAAAATGTTTTTGGAACTATTGCATCAACTCTAAATGCAAGGAGAATAACGACAGTTTGCATTTTTTAATGAATTTTTTTCTACAGATATGTATATAGAAAAGTATCGGCGATAGGCTACAGTGTTTTCCAAATCCTCTCCCGATATTTACTCCGCTGGATATCACCATTCTCTAATCCGACTTTTACAACTCTATTCATGTGTAGATTCCTGATAAGTGCATTCATGCTCTTCTAAATAACATTACTCACTTTTACTCTATCAAAAACCTTCTGCCAGCAGACGAAACATACGAAGCAATATAAACCATATATTAACTTGAAGAATATTTGACAAATCTACGAAAGAATTTTATTTATATTCAACTACTCCAAGTTCTAAAAACTATAAATTGACATGAATAGATGTTTTTCTTTTCCTATGAGTCTCATCTGTCAACTACATTCGACAAATGCCATTTATCTGAGCAAGATAACCCCTACTCAGAAAAGGAGATAGTTATGCGCGAAAAAAAAACATTTGAGATTGTATTATGAGAAATTTATAACAGAAACAATGGATAACGATTCCACACCGAGATTTTTATCGCGGGATACATACATGCATACGTAAATAAATATATACATAATATACAACCCATATATTACTCCTCATGCGTTGCCCTACCTGGGCGCATCGCAATCAATTATGTATCAGCGAAAAGGATCACGACAACTCTTTATACGAACAGCTCACTCGACTCGTAAACCCGAGGTATATATTCATCCAATTAATTTCGTCCGTAAAACAAAAATAAAGGAAAAACGCGCGCTTGCCGCAGAATAACGCCGATTAACCTTCATATGTTGCTTTCGCCCTTTCGCGAAATATTATGTTACGCTCGGAGGATATGAAGAGGCTGAAGAGGAGGGGGGAAGGGGGAGAAGTAGAGGGAAAAGTGTGGGGGGAGGAGGTTACGGTTTCTTGAGCGCATAATTCTAATAAGTGGAAAAGAACGTAGATAACTCTTCCTGACTGCTGATAAAATAAAAGAAAAGAATGCTTATTTCAGAAGGGAGAGAGAAACAGAAAGAGTATACGAAGCTCTCATTGTTTCCCCGTCATTAAAATTGAAAACTTCCACTGCGGACCTAATGACGGCGCTCTTTTTATTTTGCAAGCTATCGTCTTCATTTTTTTTCTTTCCCACGCCACCGCTCCAAATTGGAGCGTTTTGTACTAAAAAAAACGAAGGGCGATCCTTTCGCTAAAAAATAATAAAAGGTTCGTTTTTTTTAAAAAGAAGAAAAAATAATACTTTTTCTGCCATTATTATACGTATTTATTTCCAGATCCCTGTAATAGGTAAGCTAATTGGAGTTTTTTTAAGCTGGAGTAGGGAGGTTAGATCATAAACGGAGAATTATATACGGAGAATACGTACGGGCGGAATGTTACTTTTTTTTTAGTCTCTCGCGCCAACGCAGTAACGTGCATCGAATGCTGTATTAACGGGGCGGATACGTTTAATCAGCGGCAGTTCTCGGAGAATGGTAAGGAATTTTCGCGGAATAACAGCAGGCTTCTGTTTTGCGCAGATCAACGAAATTATAAAAAAATCCGATACCTTGTTATTTTTGTTATCGATATTTTTTGGCAAATGAGGCGACTTTATTTTTTTCCGTATTTTTTCAACTGAGCCCAATTCGACTGTGATTATTAGCTGTTTCGGTAATTTTATTCTTTGCCTGAGAGTTTTAAATCGTCGATGTAATGTGCGGTGAGTATCGTATCGTTACGAAATTAAAAATGCTAAATTCAGGCGGTTTCCATTACGCTATTATTTTCAGCGATCGTAAATTATTGCTTATGCAATCCTGACAGCCTCATAGTTACGTACAGAGACCTACCTAGGCGATATGGCGCGTATGGCAAAATTTTAAGAAACACCTTGGTTATGTAGGATATAATATTTTCTGCGTTTTAATAAAGAATAATATTGCATATAAATTAACGTTTGAGTATTAAAATAATATTTTTTAATGGGAAAATGAACTTTTGGCACTTCATTCGGGAACGTTTGGCGCCTTTTGCAAGCGTCGCCCATGGCAAATGCCACACTCGCCATACCCTAGTTACGGCACTGGTTACGTAATAAAAAAATCGCGGATTTCACCATTCATTTACGAAGTTGTAATTTATGCACCATTATTTTTTATTCACTACTGGGAAATTGCTTAACCTATATCGATTATTCGTCCGTTCGTTAAACAAATAAACTGGCACTAAAAACTCTCTACAAATCTTAAACAAATCTATATTTTCACTCCGTCGATATGAGATATCCCTTAACCCCGAAATATAAAAATGCTGCCGAAACAATGGAAAATGCTCCACTAATCTATTTTTTCGGATCCTAAACAAAATTCCTGGAACGCTCAGTTCTTTAGTAAATTCATCGAACGTAGTTTTTGCCACACCTATGATATCACTTTAACTCAGTTTCTCTAGCAAATATAAGGTTATTACCTATCAAGTCCATGACGATTTCCGCGCATTTCTTACGCAACGTCCCTGAAAACAGTCTACCTTTTATTGCAGGAATGAATTAATGTTGTTAAAAGGCAGCCATTGCTGCCTGTGAGGCAACGATAAATAAATATGTGCGAGGGAACGAAAAAAATTACATTTCCTTCGGAAGAAAATTAATTCGTTCTGCGCATGCGCACGTACTGTATATAATGCGCATATATGAAACTTTTTTCTCCCCTTAATGACGGTAAATTGCTCTTTAACCATGGGACTCGTATGCAGAGCAAACAATTGGGCGTGGAGGGAACGTGACATCACATACAAAAGAGATCCGATGTAATTGAGTTTTAATTATTAATGCGACCCAACAATTTCCTTCCCCTTAAGTCGAAATGGCATGTTTTCCGGAAAAACCCGAGCGCATGATTTTTTTCTTCTCTCCCAACCCTTTTCCCACCGGTAAATTATGTTTCGAACGGGAAACAACCGAGTTAATTGGCTCGTTAACCGCAAAATCGAAGCAAAAAATATAATAATAAAAATGTTTCATATATATATATATATATATGCTTACGGAAAAGGAAAGGTAATAATAAGGTAGCAACAAGGTGTTGGAGGAAGCCCAGTGGACACTTACCTAGATTGAAGAGCCGCTGGGGGTGCTGAGGACACAGGAAAAACGCAAAAGAACAAAAACGACACAAAAAAGGAGCTTTCGGGCTGACGCCCTTCTTCAGCGACGGAGAAACATATACTCGTCAGCTAATTTAACTAACAGTAACATTTGTATTTAATTTACATTAATATAATTAATTGTGCAAATCATTGTGCATATCATACGGTGATTTATCGTATAATTTTTATCGTGTACTTTTACTCACGAAAGTTAATTTAAATCTATTTTTGTTTACATATAGTCATTTTTATTTAAACGTTATAGATTCGGTTAATTCAAGTCAGCTACGTTAAGATAATTATTATAATATTAATAGTATCATGACGCCATTCTCTCCAAAATATATTAGAACTGTGCCGTGCCGAACACGGCTGTCGCCGAACTGTCCGGTGCCGAATAGTCCCGTCGCCGAACCGGTCGTGCCGAACTGTCTCATTCCGGCTGCTAATGCGCCCTTCTCTACCCAGAGCGGAAGTAACCCTCACTATCGACTTGGGGCCTCCTTCTGTGAGGAGCCATATGCGTAGCAGAGATCTGCATATCCGCCATTTATCCGAGCCGACCCGCGGATATCCGCACAAAAAGTTGCGGTTCGGATCGGATTATGCGTAACTTTTTGCGGGTGCGGGTCGGATTAGGATATATAGCCTGCGGGTGCGGATATGAAAATCAGTGTCCATGCTAAACTCAAAATTCAGTGTCTTGAGTATGAGAAAAACAATAACGTTGGTTGCACCCTTCACCTACCCCGTCCATGCCAATAAACCTAAAGGCTTTTGGGGTTATTTTGACCCTATCCCTTACCTTTCGATGGACGCGACTTTCTTTGGGAGCTATCGGTGGGATTTTCCAAAACATTCTAGTCATTTTCTTTTGAATGTTTGGGTTTTGATTCGTAGATGTTGCTCCAGATAATTTTTGTCTGCAGATACGACGGGTCGGGTAATGTAGACATTTTTGCTGGTACAGTTCGGATGCGGATATGCAGCCTGCTGGTACGGGTAGGGTACGGATACGGAAATCTGTATCCGTGCAGATCTCTAGTGCGTACAGATAGTAGTTATTGATGGGAAATCTTCATACCCGGTAAAAGTCGCATCAGGTGTTCCACAGGGAAGTGTTATTGGCCCACTGCTATTCCTGATATATATAAACGATATCTGCTCGGTAGTTCGCTGCAAAATAAGACTTTTCGCAGATGATACCGTTTTATATAAGGAGATAACGAGTCAGGATGACCAAAAATCGCTCCAGGAAGATTTAAACGCCCTTTCAGCATGGTGTCAACATTGGAAAATCGAAGTTAATCAGAGCAAATGTTCCCTATTGAGTTTCTGGAAGAGTAAGAACAATGACTTAAACTCGGAGTACAGAATTGATAGATTGAATATCCAATCTGCAGAGTACGTTAAATATTTAGGAGTCACCATTTGTCGTGATCTATCGTGGAATATGCATATTCGAAGGATCGTAGGCGCAGCTAATAAGAAATTGGGCTTCGTAGGCAGAATAGTAAGAAGTAGCACAGAACAGGTACGAGAAACGTGTTATTTATCATTGGTCAGATCTCAGGTCGAATACGCTTCCAGCATATGGGATCCGTACGAAAAGGGACAGATACTTGAGTTAGAAAGAATCCAACGCAGAGCAGCCAGATTCGTTAAGCAAAAATATGAGCAAAAATTAAGCGTCACATCACTCTTGAAGGAGTTGAATTGGATATCGCTAGAGGATCGCAGAATTAGCGCTAGGTTAAGGCTTCTGGAGAAATTTAGGTCGGAAGTTCTCTTAGAGGAGGTCTCAGGAATATTAGAGGCACCTACGTACATGGGCAGGCACGATCACGAGAATAAAATACGAGAGATCGACTGTAAGACCGAGCGATACCAGAGCTCGTTTTTTCCAAGGACCATACGGGATCATAACAGGAGAGTGATTCCCACGAGGGACGTTATTAGGTAGGTCTTGGTGTGCTGCACCCCCTGCCACCCACCAGTCTGGTGATTTGCAGGGTATCATGTAGATGTAGATGTAGATACTATGCATACCCCATCACGCCGACCCTGATCAAACATGAACTGGTGCCCCGCGGAATTTTGGGAGAACCACATTGGAAAACAGGTGGTGTAGTAAGTGTGCCGTGGAATGAACAATTTTGGGAAACACTGTCATAAGGGATGGTTTCCTTAGATCGGACTTACTCATGAGAGTAAACTGGAAAGTGATTGGCCACCTCAGCTTATCGTCTGCATTAACTAAATGACACAACTGATGCAATCTGCGTTAACTCTTAAGTCTTACGGGTTTTGCTGGATACCGATTTGACTATAACGTCCCCAACTAAAAAAAAAATGTTCGTGTTTTGAAACGGGAGAATTAATGTGCTACGCGAGTTCACTGTTAGATTATTCCTCCGGGAAATGTAACACCCCCCCCCCGGGTTCGATTCCCGGTCATGACAGAAATTTCTCCTGATTTCAAGTTATTCTCAAATTCCAGCTTATGCCAATCTCAGATAGATCATATGATTCATTATTTCAATCGATTTAGGTATCCTATTGCCATAAAAAATTGAATACGTCAACTACACAGTGGCCATACTCAGCGGTATTCCGCTCATCATTCCTTGCAAGGAACATCCGAATGCGGACATTTTTGCTGCTTCAGTTTCACTACAACTTCGCCGGCTTAACATAATAATATTGAAAAATATATTAAACCGGCATTTATTGAAAAAAATTGAATGATATAAATACGCCAAAAATTTTTTTGAAAAGCTGAAACATAAATTTTACCGTCCTAACAACGCCTATTTTTCACCTTTCCGAGTTTATGAACAAAAGAACACATTAAACAACCCCGCTCCTTGACGACATCTTGCGGCACAATAACACCAAAATTACAAATGACGGAAGAAGAGGATGCTTATCCATGCTGAAGAACGTCTAATGAAGCTCTCTCGGGTTTGGGTTTGGAGCACACTATCTCTATCAGCCTCCTGCTCGCAGAAATAATCTCGAATGGCCCGACATAAAGAGCTTGTTAGTTGGAGGTGACGTCGGAAGACAAAATGAAGGATGACTGTTAACTGGTTAACTGGAGCAGAGCGTTGTGAAGATAGCGCGAGACAAAAGGGAAGCGGAATAAAATACATATCCGCGTTCCCGCCTCGCCCGTTTAAAATTGAAGGAACAATTAAGAGGACGGGGGGGGGAGGCAGTCGTAATTTTCTCTGTTGCCTCCCTCGCAAAGAACCCAGATTAAATAGAGGATGATTATCAATTTTAATGGCGAAAAAAAAAGGTCGCGGAACTCGAGAATGCGAGGGTTTTTAATTGGTTTAATTACCCGGAAACTAAACGTTGTCGCGATCGAATGATATATTACCGCCAAAAAGAAAGCATAGAGTTTTTTAGGAAATGAGTGCGGATTTTATAAAATTTATGCGCGATAGTTATCTAAGTTATATTTAACGCGTTTTATTAAAAAAAGGAAAAGGGTCAGTACTATTACTGACCCATGTGCTTTCCTATCTGTCTGTCCTCAGGCGTGTTTTTTAAGGTTTCGTAAACATCACAATCAGAGGTTACATAATTTGCCTAAACGGTAAATTAGGATTGTCACGATAGTATAAATACCAATATATAAACTTTTTTCTCATTTTCAGTAAAATGCCCTAGTGAGAATAATTACATATTTCTTAAAGCTGTACAAAAATTTAAACTCATCTTGCCCCATACATTTTTTAAAGAATACATATATTTTTAAATCCATTGTCTGGGCCTAAGAAATTTTCAGAGCACTGCCTTATTTAATGCGAGTCTAACAGGGTGTGCACACCTGCCGGATTTAATTAATAAAATAGTTAATAAACGATTTTACTGGGCAGGCATGCCAATAAAAGAAACGTTAGACCTGGGATGGGCAGTTTTAATAACTTTATAGTCTCAATTTAGACTTTTATCTAAGAAAATTTCTTTCAAATAACAGAAACACGGATAACTTGGTTGGGTAGCATTCTAACAAGTTTCAGTCGCATTCCTTCGATAACTTAAAAGTTTTCGGTGAGAGAAACGTTATTAACCAGATATATTCTGCTAATGTAGACGTAAGCCTCGACATTTATGCAGAATACGTTTTACCGAATCTCGGGCAAACTTTTACTATGTCATAATCTTATATACATTTCCGAAAGTTTGTTTGTCTCATTATGCACGCCCAAACTATAAGACCTATAACAACCAAATTTGCTACGGTTCTTACTTACACCATATCTTGGTGAATAGTCAAGGTTTGGTCAACCGGGATTAGTCATTGCTACCAATATAGGGGATTGACCTTTTCCCATAAGATAACGCGTAAAATCGATTGCTTGACATACAAATTTAAATTACTTAAAATGCAGATATGAACTATGGGCAAAAACATGTGTTAAGTGAAATAGATAAACTTTTTATTCATTTAAAAAGGCAGAATTCGAATCTAAACCGATTTAGCGTAAAATTTGCATTTAAGCACGAAAAGGAATTTTTATAGGCTTGTAACAATGGGAAATGCTAAATACCATGGCAACGAGTTCAATACTTTTAAATGGGAACTGATCTCACAGGCTATACCGAGCAACGAGGAGTAATTTTGCTTGTTAAAGCATAAAATTCTTTTTCGGCATTTTAATCTCGTACCGAAAAAAAAACAATTCATACGGTCGCATCTCGGTGGAAGTGAATAAAAACATTCACATCCAATAAAAGGTATTTGGGACTTGGAATCAATTTTACAGAAATTTGAAATATATATATTATAATATATATATATATATATATATATTAATATATATATTATAGGTATCATATCGACTATAGCAATCGATGAATTGCGTTTAAAAGTTGGCACGAATATTTTATTTAAAGATAGGCTCTAATTACCAAAAATAAAATTTTACGAACGAAATCCATTCGCTAAGAGAGAAAGAGAGAAAGTCGCTTTTAAATTAGGAATTAAAAAAAATAAAGCTTCAGATTGAATCGCCTCTCTCGATTAAACAAACCTGTCTCGAAGCGTGGGAATAAACCGACTTTCGCCAACAATATAAAAAGCTTACTCGCTGGAAAGCGGAAGGAATACGGATTTTTTTTAAAAAAAAAGAAGCATTACATAGCGAGAGTAAAAAATTATTTTTGCCGCAAAAAAATTAGCTCCTACTTTTACAAGGTCGAGCGATTTTTTTTCAAGGTCGCGAATCAAAAAGAAAACTATGCGTATAAAAAATACACACGCGCGGATTACCAAAACAAAACAAGTGCGGCTTTATAAATTTCCCTGTTTCAGCAGCCTGGATAACAGATGGAGTTGTATTTTATTTATTTTATCCCCTTTACAGAGAGCGGGGAAGAGCGCCGACTAACCCGATAAAATCGCGAATGTATAAATCTCTTTCAAAATCTTCTTTTTTTTTAAACGCGAGGGCAAGTCCGCGGAACGACAATTGAAATCGTCCGGTTTAAAGGACGCGATCAGATTACCGCCGGTCTGCTCCGCGGAGGGATACAACGACAACGAAGTTAACTGGATGAAAAGGAACGAAACGGGCGTAATTAAATCTTTTTATGGAAGCGCGGACGTCGCAGTATAGCAGCCATTAAACGCATTTATATTTTATCACAGTAATTTTTGCTAGCGCGGCGGAATTCCGGAGGCGAGGGAGGGGAAGTCGAATTGTTTTACGCCACGACCGGAGATGTAGGCAATGAGATGCGCATGCGCATGGAAATTGAGTTTCTTTTTACTCTCGCTCTTCTTCGCGAATAGAGAAAACACGTGCGAGAGATTTTTGTCTTTTTAATGACGAATTAAATACGGGGTAAAATTCCGTACGATTTTAAAATTGAAATGAATTCGAAAATAGTTCGGATTGCGGAAAGTTCGAGCTGTGGAATTAAAAAATAAGTGTGTAAATGTGCTACTGGCTGTATGAAAATGTCCTGTTAGAGAATTTAAAAAAATCGAGGCATAGAGGCTAAGTTGTTATAATTCAGACTATAGTTCAATATATTGAATTGATTTTCTTCCTTAATTTCCGAGTTACTAGTGCTCCCCTGCATTTGCAAATTAATCAGAAATTATCGTAGATTTTTAATGTATTTTGTTATTTCTAAAATATTACTGTTCAAAGCAAGCTATTTATTCTACCTAATGTTGGTTTAAATATAGCTTAATATCGTTAGAAAATAAAAAATTGTTCAATATTTATTAAAAGCCAAATTATCAGCAAGGAATCGGAAATATACAAGTTTGAAACGTTTTGCAAAGAATACAATCAAGGAAACCGTGGGTTACTTATGAAGTCCGCTTTAACTGCGCTTAAAATGAGTTTTAATGAAAACGTATAGATTCTTTTAAAAAAGAAAGTATTTCTGCAAGTACCACGCTTAAACATTCTCCGCCGAAAGAGAAGCATTTCACTTTTGAAAAATAAGCAAAACACGTAACGTTTTTGTAACTAGTTTTGAATATATATATGTATATATATATATATATATAAATGACACATATCGAATTTTAAAAGCTGGCGGCGCAGCAGGTAACTCTGCAAATACCCCAATTAAAATTTCTGTGCAGGCTAAGAGCTGCGGAATACATTTCCCGAGTATCTAATTAGGCAGAATTCCTTTGTGTGTTTTCTTAGCTCGCTCCAGCGTTAACATTCTATTACCCTCTTACGTGTACGATCCTGATTAATTTCCACTTCAAAGGGAAAATCCGTTTTTTTTGTTTTTGAACGTTAACGGAACGGTGTTTTTTTTTTAAATTCCTCCTCTCTTTAATACTACTGCACAGAAAGAATATTACGAAAATAAAATACGGTGGACCGGTTGGCTAAATTAGTATTTTAAAAAAGAGAGAGAGACACACACACACTTCGCGACGAGGGTTTTTAATGAATATTGCATCGCTAATTACCTCTAAGGAAATTAACGGATAAAGTCGTACACAGCGGTACCAATTAATAATCGAGTTGACAGAGATATTAAATGCACTGCTGATGCGAGCAACGTTTGTTTTTTTGCTCGAAAGTTTAATTATCACGTTCAGCTAAGGACATGTATCAAATAGGATCTATAAACTGAGCCTTTCGAATGACTCTGGAATTGTAGAAAATTACCAGTTTGAAGCTACGAGGGGAAAAAACTCTGAGATATCTCAATATTCATAGAAATTCGAATCAGTGTAGAGGACGCTTTCCAGTAATTAATTCAATTAAACTGTAACTGGATCGTAATCCTTTATTTAAAAAAAGAACACAACCGTTAAACTTTTCGAACGAAAAACCTAACGGAGGAACAATAAAACATAGTATATTGCACACTAATCAAGTTATTCGCCGAAGAAACCGTCTTCGATATACAAGAAGGTTGAATAACTGCCTTCCGTAGCTAAGGTATTGCGTGGATACAGACGTTTATTGTGGCTGTGCGTCTAATAAGCTCGCAGTAATTGAATCCGACGTATTCTCATGCTAACAAATATAATTGAATGTCTAAAAAAACGTTGAAGTTTAACTATTACAAAAAAACCTTAACAGTTCTCGAAAAATAGTCGAATCTGCATGGCTTTAAATTTATGATAATAAATATAGAAAAATGATAGGTTTTTCATAAAAACTGAGGATTAAAGTACCTATATTACTAAGGAGGAAAATCTCCATCCCTCAATATAAAATCCTTAGAGCTATACCCGGAGATTTCTAGAATAATAATCCTTAAATTTAAACATTCCAGGAAAGATTCCTTGTGTATGCATATAATGTGAGAGGTATTTATGAGTTTTTTTTTATCTTACGACCGTTTCTCGCCTAAATCATTCCATGTCAATTTAGAACGAAGAAGGGAAAGGCGTAAGAGCAGAGAGGGGAGTAATAGGAGAAAGAAAGAATGGAGGGCTAGAAGGAGAGCGATAGAAAATTGAAGAAAGGAAAAGAAGTGGAAGGGAAGACAGAATAAGATAGAGATAGAGAGATGAGTCAAACATTAGAGGGGGAGGCAGATAGGGAGATTTGGAATGAGGGCGAGGGAGAGAGTAAATAGAAAAATGGAGAGAGAGTGGCGGGAGGAATAGAGGGGCAGACAGACTGACAAACGACTTTATTAAGGGCGAAATTGAGACTACATAGCCCCTTCTTACATTTAAACCTACGTCAACAGTTACAAAGGAGAATAAAAACTAATAATAATGATTAAATATGTATGTACACCTAGACAATTGCACAGAAAATAACCTGAAAATATACAAATAGAAGAACATACCAGCAAAATATCCAGTTACAAATTCCGAAAACTTCTAAAAAAATATCTGATGTGGCCAGCACATGACTCTCCCTATTTGTGGGATAGATATTTAAATTATAAGGCAAAATTATTATTTCCTATCGTAAAAGAATACAGTCGTCCTTATTGCCGTAAATTATATTTTGAATATGTTTACAGAATTCACCGCTCCATGGTGGTGGCGCTGTATACTGGAAATTTACTAATAAGTTAAATATCTCCGAAATGGATGTTCCAACGAAAATTTGTTTCAAACAAAACCTGGAAGAAACATAATTCTCTACAAATTTGGTCCTCACGAAGATTACCAATGACGTTTTTAAGGAGATATTTGACGGAAACCGATTATTTATAAATAATTCCTAAACAATAACTGCTATGGAAAATTGTTTCAAATGAAAGTTGTAGGAAATTACATTCTGTGTCTCCTTTGCATAGAATGATACATACAATAATGACGTTTTAACGGAGATATTTCGCCAAAACCGAATCGGGTTCCGAATAAACCTCGATTTCCGGTTAACTGGTATTGTCCAAAAACTAATCAGCTCATTGTGTCATACCAAAGAGTTTTATATATGAAATTTGGTAATGATATAGCAAGTACTTTTCGAGTTAGAGCGTCCACAATCAGACACACACACACACACATACACACGGACATCATTCCGAAAATAGTCTAAACGTGTTCTAGGGACCTCAAAACGTGTATTATCCGTTGAAATCTCGAAGTCGATTTTTTTTCGTGATCACAATACTTTCACTATACTACGTATGGAGAAAGTAAAAAGAAGATAGAGGGTTAGAGAGGTGTTGGGGTAGAGAGAGGAGGGCGGGAGGAGAGTGAAGAAACAAGAGGGCGAACAGGGAGAGAACGTTTCGTGTTATACATGGCATAGCGAAACGCCGCGTTTAACAAAGCGTTGGCCGCAGAAATGCAGCGGATGAGGTAGAGGGAAGAGGGTCGAATGAGAATGAGGAAGGGATGGGTTAGGAAAAGCGGTCGTTAAACGGAGGATTTCGAGGTGGTAGAAAGAGCTGAGAAAGGTTTGGGAGAGGGGAAAGTAGGTGAATTGCGCCAGCAGAGAGGGATAAGAGGGAAGGGAAAGGGAGAGGGCGTGGGTGCTTTAGGGTAACAGAAAGAGGGAGAGTAGCAGTGGTGAGAAGGGAGGGGGGGAGAGGGGGAGGGGGGGGGGAGGAGTGCAGGTGATGAGGGTGGATAGGTGTTGCGGGTGGGAGAAGGGGAAGGGGAGAGGGAGGAGGAGGAGGACCAGCTTAATGAAACGGCGGTTGACGGCAGCTGACAGCCACAACAGCTATCCTCTTCTCATTAGTCTGCCCGGCTCTCCTTTGACATAAGAGTTTGCCGTATCTACAGAAGTTCTCGCAACCCTTCCCGCTTGCATTTTCTACTTCTCTCTCTCTCTCTCACTCCTATCTTTCATTTTACTCTCCCACATTCTTTACATACAATTCCTCACTCTTTCTCTTCCCTCTCTCTCTCGTTCATGTCTCTCTCTCTCTAAAATTTCGCCCGAATAAAGACGCGTATCTTTATTCACTATATCTACTAACCGTCCTCTTGTATTCCTGTCGGATTTTCTGAATCAAATTTGTAACTGCGCACGCGCACACACGGAAACGCGTCCCCATGGGAGCCGCTCTTTTTTTCCGGAAAATGAACAATAAACGCAATAAAATTACACGTTGTTATAAGTAACGATACAGTAAAGGAACAACTATTAATATGGATGTGATCCATAAAAAAAAGTTATGATAAAATCTTTTTATACCGTCATTTGTTTTTCTGTATCGCTCACGTCTTCCTTTCCTCCCTCTTGTTTTCTCTTTCTTTTCCTCAACTTTCACTCCCATTCCTCTTTCGGCAATTCTTCCGTCTCCATCACTCCTTCTTTTCAATTTCCTCTATCTCATTCTTTTTCCCTCTTTTTAATATACATCTCTCTCACACACACACCTTTACTTTTATCTCCGACACTGTCTTTCCCTTATATCTATCTCACAAGGCGTCGTCTACCACCCCTTCGTGATCTCCTACACCTTAAAAAAAAGTTTTCAAATCCGTCTACAGGGAGCGAGGATAAAAAAAGATGTCGAGAGAATAGGCGTGAAGGAGATATGGGCTCTTAAAGCTTAAGTTTTTAAACGCACTCTTCCGGGTAGAACAGGCGGGCGGATTGCATGGTTCGACGGACGAGGAAGTGATCGCTCTTATAAGCGTTTTTCTCCACCCAGTTCCCGTTGTGCTGTTATTTTTTTTTATAAATTGGGCGAGAAAAGTGGAAATATAACCGCGGATGATTTATGTGATCCCTAAATTTCGGATATCTGGTAAGGAGTATTCACTTTCAACACTTGGTAACTACTATTAAGAACGAAATAATTCTCAATATTATCGTGATTATTATTCATTTAACGTAACTATACCTTCAGGTGAGTTGTTGTCACACCCAACACAATCTATGCCAGGCTATTCTTTCTCTTCATTCTCTCTTACCTGTTACCTTAAATGTAAGAAGGGACTACACAGTCTCAATTTCAACCTTAATAAAGTCCATTTGTCTGTCTGTCTGTTACGCTGCCGTGTCATTGACGGACACTCGGACATAAAGAAACGCGCTCACTCCATTTTTATATGCGTACGTTTCAAGCGGCAAACGAATTAATCGATCCTCAGCGCGAGGCGTAAAAATCGATGGCATCGATCCATCGAACCCCTCTTGCGGCAGTAACTTTCGAAGGAGAAAATTAACCGGCGAAAACCCAAGTTTGTCGAGGTGCGCCATAATTTCATGGGTCCGTCCGAAGTAGGTGACAATGTTTGACAATTTAATGAATCAGAAAGTTGAAACCTCTCCAAAAACTTCCACTAAGGTCGTGATTCAGCACCGGTCACGTGACCCCCCCACCCCCTCTTCACCCCCACTCCACGCGGAACGCCTTAAGGAAGCGTGAATTATCGAACGGGTCGACCGAGGAATCGGAAATCGATTATTCAGTCTGTGCCGGCCAGGCGGAAACTAATTTGCGGAGAATGGAGTTCAAAGGAATATGGAACGCGCTTATAAATTAGGGCGATTTAATGAAAGGTTATGAAACCGTTGAGCGAGGCGAGGAATTTGAGTAATTTTCACAAGGAAATAGATTGTGGCTTCATCCGATATGGAAATTGGCCTCATTAAATGTAAACAAAAATGAAGGAGGAAACTGATAAAATGGAGTATAGCTTTGTGGGTGAACAAAAACGTGGACACTCGAGGGAAATTATGCGAAACACTTCGAAAGCTTCGAAATGTAGCTAGGAAGGAGAATGGTGAAGATAAAACGGATAGACATGAAAAACGAGAAAATAGGAGAAAAGGGAATGATTACAAGTACGTAACAAAACGAATAGGAAGGCGAATTAGATTGTGTGCATTGCCTTAGGAGAGAGTGAGCATGATTAAAGAAGTGATGGAAGGAAAAAGAAAGAGGATGAAAAGTTTCAGATCCTGGATTATTTGAAAAGTAAAGACGGCTACGAATAAATGTGGACGGTTGCAGAAAGCAGGAGAACGTCGTGAACCAAGTTTTAGCTAGAGAAATCACGGTCCTGTTCACGGACAAAATTATCTGTGATAATGTTTATTAAATGTATCTCAAAAAGTTTGAGAAATATCAGAAATATATGCGCAAACTATCGATCGCTGTTCGGTTCTATACTCAGGAGATTTTTCCGTGAAATTTTATCAGGTGGCAAATTTACAGGAAGTTCACACTTCTTCCGCTATAAACTCATGACTTTTAAAAACATTGTGAACTCTAGAATAATATTTTGCTGAAATTTTAAGTTCCTTTCATCTCAAGAAAGATAAATTACAACATTACGAAATGCAAGAAAGAAAATTAACATTTTTCTTTATATAGACAGCACGTAAACTACTTTTTCTCTCATTAGCATTGAAAAAAATACAAGTTTAAATGCGTTATAAAATTTCACAGGAAAACCTAGCAACACTTTCATTAGCGATAGTAATCATAATAGCGATGAAATCAGGCAAAAAATCTTTCAAAATAATCGTTCTTGGCATTAAACAGTTTAAATGATTCTAAATTCTTCTCCCACAAAACTATAAATTTTTCCAAGAAGACATTTATATATATATATATATATATATATATATATATATATACACATACATTAAATTAAACGACGCATAACTTTTCGGATACTCGAGGTAAATGTTCCCATCACCATAATGAATTAAATTGGACGACTGAAGAGGTTATATTTTTTTATGCATTTATAATGGCTTCCGCGCTTTTTTTTTTTAATAACTCGCACTGTTCCGTTATAAAATTTCTTCTAGCAGTTTTTCTCGCAGCATTTTGTTTCTCTCGCCGTCGAGACGCCTTATAAAAATTCACCTGTTTGAAATTACGAGATATAACATCTCAGCGGAGACTGAAAATTCGTTAACGAGAGGCTATTATATCCACGGAGGTATTATTTGCGTTTCTTTACTTTTTATTTTTTTTAAGCGATGTCCTAGACCGGTTTTTTACATAACTCGAAAGTAAACTTAATTTGCATCAGTAATAAATAAAAATACCGGTAGGTAAGGTGGGAAGGGGAGGGAGGGAGAGGCGAGATTTTTTATGAATATTTCAAACCTGATATTTCGGTTTTCAAAAATTTAATCGGGGATTTATAGTCCCCAATTTTCAGCGTTTTCTTCTTTTTCTTTCAAAAGTAAGCTTATCTTATCGCGTCGTCCATCGTCATATATTTAACTTTTTGCGGTTTTTATCTTTTTCGCCGTGGTCAGGTTTCGAGGAACAGTACTTCAACCGTGGATTGTTTATTGTGTTAATGCCCGTTGCAAACATAATTAAAACTACGTGCAAATAAATTCATACAAAGAACGTTATATGCCGAGTCCGTATCCATTTGTTGTTTTAGGTATAACACGGTATCCGACCAGTTTGAAGTTTTCTCCGATGAAGGCGCTGATTATTGGAAAACTCTGAAAATTTAAATTTACCGGAGAATAAATTTTCATGCTTTCTTTCCTCGGCCCTACAAGATTAGATGTTTTCTCGGTCAAAATTATTTTTATTAGTGCAAAATCATGGATATAGGTACAGTATTATAGGATGTTCCGTTCTTTAAAAAAGGTGGTTTGGTTATAAAAAAAAGGCATCAACGAGTTTTTTTCTTGTGAATGGAATCCAATTGCTAAATAAGGTAGCTTCAACAGCTATTTTTAAAAAGGCGATCCAACATTATATGGCTGGCGGGACTTCCTAATTTATCAATAAAAACGAGTTTATTTACTTTGAAGTCTTATGATTGAATTCCTGTTAAAGCTCCAGCATTTCAGCATACCGAGGACAGAAAATAATATATTTCTTGGACCCTTCTATGCGGACGTTTTTGAATTTTTTTACGAGCTGGCTGGGGCGAGTAATTGGCGTTACCCTGCGTAATAGTTTCAGCTCAACTATTCAAAAACCACAACTCAATTTACATTTTTACTGCATTTTTTAAGTCGGAGACATTTAATTGTATCAAGGAGGGAGGGTCATAGGGAAAATAACTGTTTTACATTAATAAGAAACTGCGAGCCCCCCAGTAGCGTTTGGCACTGTACCAAACATAAGCCCTAAAGCAGCGGTTCCCAAATTTTTTTTTCACGTACCACCGAAAATGAGGCCAAATTTTTTCGTACCAAATAGTATTAGGTAAGTATGAGTGCAGTAGTTAATGCTGTCACTGAACTCGCATACTACTGGCAGAAGCTTCTAGTGGTACGCGTAACATAGTTTGCGAACCGCTGCTCTAGAGTAAGCCATTATTGCAGTGTTTCTCAAACAATGGGACGCGAAGTATCGAGATTAATTGTAATAAAACATTTTCTCAGCAAAATTATAGCAATATCTAAAGCTCTTGAAATTTATAGGAATAGTTAATACAACACTACAGCGTATTTGTTTTGGACAAAATGTTTGGTGGGGTACAATACCAAAAAATCTGATGTGGCCAGCACATGACTTTCTCCATATTTGGGGTATAGATATTTAAATTATTATGAATAATATTACTAGGCAAAATTATTATTTCGTATCGTAAAAGAAGACACGTCCTTGTTACCGTAAATTATATTAAGATAAAGCGAAATATATCCGAAATGGATGGTTCTACGAAAATTAGTTTCAAACGAAACACGGAAGAAATATTATTCTCTACAACTTTGGTCCTTACGAAGATTACCAATAACGATCTTTTTAAGGAGATATTTAACGGAAACCGAAAAACCGGTTATTTATAAATAACTCCTAAACAATAACTCCTATAGAAAATTGTTTCAAATGAAAACTGTAGGAAATTACATTCTCTATAACATTTGCATAGAATTGTATATATAATAATGATGTTTTAACGAAGAAATATCGCAAAAACCGAATCGGGTTTCGAATAAACCTCGACTTCCTGTTATCCGTTATTGTCCAAAAACTAATCAGTTCTTTGTGCTCACGTTAAAGTTTTATATATGAAGTTTGGTTACGATATGGCACGTACTTTTTGAGTTAGAGCGCCCACACTAACATAAACACACACACACAGACATCACTCCGAAAATAGTCTAAACGTGTTCTAGGGACCTCAAAACGTGTATTTCCGTTGAAATCTCGAAGTCGATTTTTTTCATGAATACAATACTTTCCCATTACTACGTATGGAGAAAGTAAAAAAAAAGTTGAGAACCACTGCTCTATTGGACTGTCTTATCGCATCTGAAAAAAATAATTTTTGGTATTTTTCTGTTCAAACAACTAGTTAGACGTATTTTCTCACATAAACCTGCGCTCACTAGCACCAGTGGGAATTACACGATACCGCGCATGTCCACAACGGATTCGGAGCAACTGAACTTTTTAAGCAAGCCAAGTTTGGAAGGAGCCCGTTGTAATAATTCGTTCCGCGCATTCGTCGCAAAAATATAAAACATCGCTTCCAACCTTTTAGAATCATCCGTATAATTAATTAATGGAAGAAAGGCGCATCCCGCTGCGTCCCTTCCTCCCCCCCCCCCCCCCCCCCCCCCATCTTCTGCACAAACGTTCCCGGTGTGTGCATCACCTCTTTGAGGACGTCGCCTCTTTTATAGTTAAGAGCAACCTCATCCTCTTACCTTTATTTTTATATTCTCGAAAAGAAAGTCGTCAGACCGCTATTAGTATAAACAAAGAGAGACTTGTTCACGGGCATCGCCTCGGATGCAAAATAAAATACAAAAACATAAATAAATAAAAACGAACGCACGGCAAAGGTCTCCATTTAAGAGACCCGTTCCTTACTTAAAGGCCTTGGCTGTTAAAAAGATCCATGTACGGGAATGGGCTTTTCCTCTTATGGAACGTGGACTGGTCACGCCTCTCCTTACCCTCCCACCCCCCCTCTCCCCTCCCCTCCTCCCCTTCACTCCCACCTCCAAGTGTCGTCACTCTCTCTCTCTCTGTCTATTCTCACCCCTTCACCCACGTATCCTCATTTACCCGGCCAGGTTAGGGAGAAATTCGCCAGATGGTAAGACGGGGATTCAAAACACGGATGATGCATACTTAACGCCGTTAAAATCTTTAACGCTTTTACAGCTACATACAACCATCTAGTGAAGGAGTCCTGAACCTTTCCGATGCGGCTTAACACCAATTTACATTTACATCAATACCCTGCAAGCCGCCAGAAGCGTTTGGCAGGGGCACCCAGCGAGCGCCGCTATACTTTCGTAAAACTAGGGATAATAGTAAGTAAAATCAATTCAACGTCAAATGTAAAATGAATTTAGAAAAATAAGCGAACAAATTACATTAAGGGTACTGGGAAAGATGACTTTTAAGCATCGTATAAGCGGATATTAAGACTGCTAAACAGCACCATGGTGCTTGCGGATCACTTTATCTAGTGGGTGCGGTCATGCGACGCTCCAGAGAGGTACCAGATATTTATTTTATCTCGAGGGAATACGAAAAAATCTTGTTTTTTTTTGAAATTAGAATAACAAAGGGCAAATTGTATTCTAGAAATTTAAAAAAATCGAGTTTCTGAAACGTATAGAGAATTAAGGCTGAGTAAATTAGAACCACACAGTAATCATATCGCGTATCAGTTTAGATCACTCACATTCTTTTTTCCCGCAATTAGGAAAAATATGTGCAAAATTATGCGTATGTGACTAATTTAAAGTTGGCTATTGTTGTCACATAGATAAAGCTTTGCAAAAAGCAGGGAAAACATCGTTCGCTTAATCATTCCGGACAAGTATCAAACGATCCAATCAATGAGATATGACCGCCTACTCAACTTGCTTTTTAAGGGCGAGGGAAAAAGGGAAAGAAAAACATTTCAAACCTTAAAGGTGGAACCCGCGGTCGATGGGTTTAAAAATTAATTGGCATGAAGGAGAAGGTCGTTAAGTTGCTCGCTGTTTATGGAAACACGTGTAAGAAACTATGCAATAATGGCTGTTCGGATATTGAGAAAATAAAATCCACAGAAATCGGTTCATGCGAAGGTCCATAATTTCCAGTGACGTACCTCTATTATTCGTATCTCAGGGAAAGAACAATTTCTCCGCGTCATGAAGCTCAGATCAACGTAAATAAATATTATCGGGAAAATATTCCCTACGAATCGTCTAATATTTGAATAAAAGATGCTCTAGATTCAGATGTTGGACTGGGTTTATGGTAAAAAGAAAGTAACTCACCCGAATGCACTTCTGGACGTCGCCAAATCTCGTTAATCTTCCAAACGCCTGGAAACGAAAATGAAATATAGCTATTAATGCGTGATAGAGAAACAGGAACTCATAAATTTTCAATGTGCGACATAAACAAGGTACTACGTAAATCGTGAGAATAAAAATAATGCATTACATGAATATACAATAATACAACACAATATAATACAATACTATTCAATATAATGCAATATAATTGGATAGATGCAAGCCAAGAAGTTGTAATGGCAGTGATTTATCCTTTGCACGCATTATTTTGTAAGGCGCCTTTGACTTTTGACTCAATTCTTCAGTTCTGGTAACTAAGGAAGAAACAATTCGAATTCCATTGTTGGTGGATTTTATACGGTACTAACCGATAATAATATGTTAATTATGCAATGTTTTTCCACACTGCCATTTTAACATTCGACAACATATAAACGAGGCGTGTTAAAAGTGGTTACCTGTTATCCCTTTTCGCTTCATGCGGATCTGAGAATCTCCAAGCAGTAGATAAAAAGATGACGATAAAACCGGATGCGAATACCGACCATAAAGCAGTTGTCCGCAGTTAAAACACGCCTGTATCCCAGTCACCACTTAAGGACACTTGGTTTTCCCAACCGTTCCGTGGTTATTGGATTTGCTATAATCGCCGATCATATTCTGGCTCGAAGCTAAAATGTTCTTCTGCGGGCGAGCATCGGTTAGCATACTTCCACGGTGCGTTGAAATCGACGTCGGCGACGCAAAAGTTGTCGCAAAGCGAGAGAAGAATTAACAAAGGACTAACGCCGCCAAAAAGAAGCAGACGAAGCGGCCCGTAAAAGCGGAAAAGCGGCGACTCAGGCACGCCCGGCTGAGCAGCGCAGTCGCTCCAAACCCGCCCGAATTAAAAGCGATAATTAATCTCGCGCCCGAAGGGGGGAAAGGTAGGGTGCGCGCGCGGCAAACAACTTTAATTGGTCGGGAGACGAGGGGAGAGGAAGGGGAGTGGGGGGAGGGGGGGGGGACGAAATCCTCCTCTTTTACGTCCAATCCTCAACGAACAAAAAAAAAGCCCATCGCGAGTTACAACCGATCGAAGAAGGCTTCATAGTCTTTTTTGTTAGCGTTTTGCGACGTTAAGCCGCTTTGAAATTGAGAATTTTCGTTACCTTTAACCATGATTTTCCCGTCCCTTTTCTCCGCATCTTCTTCCTTAATTTTTCTCACTTCATATTATTCCTTCCTTAATCCTATCCCTTCTCATGCTATCTATACCGTGCCCACTACCCCTCTTTTCCCCAGCGAAAAAATAAAAATCTGATGTGGCCAACACATGACTTTCTCCACATTTGGGGTATAGATATTTAAATTATTATTGCCGTAAATTAGGTATATTCTGAATATGTTTACACAATTCACCGCTACATGTGGTGGCGGTGTATACTGGAAATTACGAATAAGCAAAATATCGCCGAAAATATCTACGGAAAATTGTTTCAAACAAAACTTGGAAGGAATGTTATTTTCTATAACTTTGTTTCTAGTAAAGATTGTAAATAACAGCGTTTTAACGAACATACTCGATAAAAACCGAAAACACCGATAATTTATAAATAATTCCTAAACAATAACTGCTATGGAAAATTGCTTGAAATAAAAGATGTAGGAAATTATATTTTCTACATTTTTTGTAATGGTCGATGTATACAATATTATATTATACAATATTATTATCGGAGAAATATCGCAAAAACCGAATCGGGTTTCGAATAAACCTCAACTTCCGGTTAACCGGTATTGTCCAAAAACTAATCAGTTCTTTGTGCTCATACTAAAGTGTTATATATGAAATTTGGTATTAATATGACAAGTACTTTTTCAGTTAGAGCGCCCACAATCACATCCATCCATCCATCCGTCCATCCATCCAACCATCCACACACACACACGTAAACCATTCCGAAAATAGTCTAAACGTGTTCTAGGGACCTCAAAACGTGTATTTCCGTTGAAATCTCGAAGTCGATTTTTTTCGTGTTCACAATACTTTCCCCATAATATGTATGGACAAAGTAAAAAACATGTCACACAAGGTTCCAGTCCGTGTCCACTCCGTTTTTCTATCTCTTTTCCCATTTCCCAGCCCTCCATACGTACCAGCCCTCTCCACCTCCTCTCCCTAACAATCCTTTCTCATTTCATCCCACCAACCTCTCTCCAAAACCCACAACAGCCCTCATCTCCCTGGATACAACCTCCCCCTCTCTTTCCTTCAACCACCTTCCATTACCCATTAAACCGAATACTCCTTCACGACTTCCAATATTCCTCTCGCACCTCTTTCCCTTTATTACCCCACCTATTTACCATACCGTCTCATTCTTCGCCTTCCTCTTTCTTCGTCGCAACTCTCTCCTTCGGATTCTTCCATTTCCTCGATATCCACCCCTCCCTCTCGAATGTATTGCCTCTCTATTCTTCCCCCATCACTCCTCCTTCGCCCATTCCACATTTGAATCATCCCCTTCCCCCTCAATTCCCTTTCTAATTTCCCCTCTCCCCTTTCTCCACCCTCCTCCACCCACACCCAGAAGACAATGATAGATAGAGTAAGGCGACACGCTCGTAGTTTCAGCGGCTCGGTTGCGCTCTCCTTGAGTTGTGTCTGACAGCTTATTTGCGCGCGACTGACTCATTGAGAATTACGCACGCACCGATCTTTCTCTCTCTCTCTCTCTCCCTCCCTCATACTCAACACGCACAGACGCGCGAACTCACGAAACACTATAGCACACTTATGCACACCGACGTTCGTAGCCACAAAGGCAGAAGATAGAGAGAGACCCATCCGCAACGCCGAAAGCACACCCTCCCTTTTTGGAAATGCCTATTTCACCAAAAACACAACCTGATTATATTTGTTCTTCCGCCCGCTTCCTATACAGTTCCCTTTTCGCTTTACACCCCCCCCCCGCTCCAGCTCGGTTCCCATCCTTCTCAACACAGACGAATGCCCTCCACACCCTCAACCTACCTCTCTCTCTCTCTCCTCTTCAATTTCCCATACGCGCCCCCGTTATAAACTCTCCCGTCCCCCTTTAAACCATTCCTTCATCCGTCTCTTTAAACTCGGGCGATTTCGGTTTTGATCCGCGCGGGATGCGGAAATCTCCCATTCCCCCTTTTTACTGCTCCCCCTTTCTCTCCACCCCTATTTCCCTCTCTCTCTCTCTCTCCTCTTAGGCACTCCCCTTCCCTCAAAACCCCGTCCCTCCAACCTAATTTCACCATCGGATAATTTTCTCCTTTGGTTAATTAATTCCTCTCTTCCCCGCTATCTCTTTCAGGGCGCCCCCGTATACTTCAATCTCCCCCCCTCCCCCCTCTCCTCCTCTTCGCATAAAAGCTTCTCCATCCTTCCGATCTTCTCCCTTTTTTTTCTCCAGTTTTTTATTTTTATTTTTTCAAGCCTTACCCTTTAAGGATACAAACGAGAACCAGCCTCCGCCCTTCTCTCCCTGTATTGATATCACCTCCTCAACTACATCAACACACTCTTTCCACTTCACCTTCAAAGTTATAAGACCTTTCTCTTCTCTCATATTCTCCTTATTCTCCTTCCCATATTATTATGCCCGTACGTCGGTTTATGTGAGAAAATACGTCTAACTAGTTGTTTGAACAGAAAAATACCAAAAATTATTTTTTTCAGATGCGATAAGACAGTCCAATAGAGCAGTGGTTCTCAACTTTTTTTTTACTTTCTCCATACGTAGTAATGGGAAAGTATTGTATTCATGAAAAAAATCGACTTCGAGATTTCAACGGAAATACACGTTTTGAGGTCCCTAGAACACGTTTAGACTATTTTCGGAGTGATGTCTGTGTGTGTGTGTTTATGTTAGTGTGGGCGCTCTAACTCAAAAAGTACGTGCCATATCGTAACCAAACTTCATATATAAAACTTTAACGTGAGCACAAAGAACTGATTAGTTTTTGGACAATAACGGATAACAGGAAGTCGAGGTTTATTCGAAACCCGATTCGGTTTTTGCGATATTTCTTCGTTAAAACATCATTATTATATATACAATTCTATGCAAATGTTATAGAGAATGTAATTTCCTACAGTTTTCATTTGAAACAATTTTCTATAGGAGTTATTGTTTAGGAGTTATTTATAAATAACCGGTTTTTCGGTTTCCGTTAAATATCTCCTTAAAAAGATCGTTATTGGTAATCTTCGTAAGGACCAAAGTTGTAGAGAATAATATTTCTTCCATGTTTCGTTTGAAACTAATTTTCGTAGAACCATCCATTTCGGATATATTTCGCTTTATCTTAATATAATTTACGGTAACAAGGACGTGTCTTCTTTTACGATACGAAATAATAATTTTGCCTTATAATGCTACTCATAATAATTTAAATATCTATACCCCAAATATGGAGAAAGTCATGTGTTGGCCACATCAGATTTTTTTTGTAAATGCGTAGCACCGTTTTCGGCGGAGTGCTTTCACTTCCTTTTGGGGATGGCCAAAAAACGCGTGACGCAAAAACATCTTTCTTTTTCGGAAGACACTTATAAATACGTGTAAGCAATATGTGAGTACTCGCTCAGCGCACGAATGTGTCGAGTTCCGATTTAAAATTTAATGTCCTCCCGTAAATAATTTTCGCGAGATACTTCGAACAGTGGTACAGGTTCCGTACCATTTATTTCATAGTACCCAAAAGGACAAACATAATAACGTAATCTATTTACGCGGAATCGATTGGCGTATTAGCTCCCATGTCAGAGTAATCCAACGCGCGTAAAGTTGGTCTACGGCGCATGTCCTAAATACACTGAAAATTCATATTGAAAAAGTGGGATTGAAAATAAGTTATGGTTGGTCTTAGTTACAATTGGATTCTTGTACAACGCAATATGGTTACTGATATCGGTAATAATTCGCCAGAAAACGCGCACGAAACATGGATACGTCGATTGTCTTGGGAAAAACAAATATTTACACAGTATAATAATTTATTTAACACAAAAAGGTTTTCCCAATTACATGCGTTGTAATAGACCTATGACAAGCACAAGCGACCATATCTTCGGCAATATTCGAACCCGCGACCCTTGCATCGTGAGGAAGACACCTCTACCAAAGCCGGAATTATCGTTCCAAGTGCCATAAATAAACTAATTCAGCTGAAAACATAGGGAAGCTACTGTTGACTTTAATGGTTATTTTTGAACTTATCGTTTTGAGATGATATATCCGAAATTTGGGAACATGCTGAGGTGAAAATGTTAGCAAAAATTATTTGAATGAAAATGGATTAAAAATAGGAATACATAAATGTATACATGTCCATTATTTAAAATTCTCTAAGTAAAAGTAAAGGGGAACTGCGTGGTGGTATTTATTAATTTGGATAGATTTCAAATTGTAGCCAAAAGGAAATTCTTTCAATAAGTACCGTATTTTATTATATGTAATACAAAAATTGAAATTGATTCTAATTACAGCGCAATTTTGAACGAAAAACGGCCACGTTTTCATGTAAAACAACATCAATTATTCAACTTCAGTTGAGAAATACGTTGATTCTATGTCAAAAATCGCTATCGATTTTGATCGACGATTTCTGTTGCAACCAATGTAATACAATTGGGCCAGCCTCTATATTTATATAACGTTTCGCATGCATCGAATCCACCCTTGAAATAGTAATTCTTAGACGGGGAGAAGACAACGCCTCCTTTTGCATTTCCTTTGAAACGCGCCTTCCCGGGCGACATCTGCATTTCTTTTCTTTTTTTTTAAATCTCCCATCTCGCCGTCCTTTCGAAGACGTTCCGAATCGTGGAATTCCGAGTTTTAATCTACGTGAAAGCGTTTGTTTCCCTCTCTCTCTCCCTCCTCTTCCCTTTTTTTCAAAAATAAAAAAAGCCGCGACGCGAATTTCATTACGAAATTGACGTAGGATTCGTTTTAATTGGATCTTGAGGGAAGGAAAAAAAATCTCGCGAGGAGACGCACAAACAGATAAACGTTCGAGATAATAAAAAAAGAAACCGAACTCGTCGTCGGACGAAATAAACTCTAGAAAAACATTCACTTTAAAAGAGATCGATACATTCCTTTGTCTCGCTGATGTGTTTCGACTTTTTTTCTGGGGTTGAAAAAAAAAAGAAGAACGATGAAAGAGAGAGAAACAATGCTTCTGTACAGAGAGAGAGAGAGGATAATAAAAAAATAAAAATAAAAAATAGCTCCGTGTTTTTCTCCGTGTCCCGCTGTGTTTAGCTTCCCTCACATCTAATTAGAAGGGGTCGAGGAGCAGTTCCCTGTGTAAGATTGGAGATTGAGGCGGATTATCTGGAAGGCAATGGGGGGAGGGAGATAGGAGAGATAAGGTGAATAATACGTTTGCTCTCTGTTAAGGGAGAGAGGGGAAGGGGAGAGGGGGGGAGGAAGAGAAAGAGAGGGAAAGTAAGGGAGAGAGAGGAGGAGATGATAAGGTGACAGGTAGTGAATAGGAAAAGGTTTGAGGGGAAAAAGAAAACTGGGAGTGAGGTGAGGAGAGAGGAAAAGAGAGAGAGAGGGAGAGAGAATGTGGAAGAGATACGGAGAAAGAATGGGAATAAAATGAGGGGGGAAGAAGGGGAAGGGAGGGGGGGAGAGAAAGAGAGGGAGAGAAAGAGAGGGAGGGAGAGAGAGGTGGAGAAAGGAGATGGAGAAAGGGGGGAGAGAGGGAGGGGGGAAAGAAAGGAAGAGGTGGAGGGAGAGGAGTGGGAGGGAGAGGGAAGAAAGGGAAAGGGTGGGGAAGAGAAGGAGAAAGAAAGAGAGGGGGAGGGTGAAAAGGAGGAAGAGAGGCGGAGAGAGAGAAGAGAGGGGGGAGAAAGGTGGAATAAGTAAGTAAATAGTCAACCGTCTTTATTAGGTCGATATTTAGACATTAATGTTCACTCTTACACATGACACCTGAAAACACACACACACACACCAATGTTCTAGGCGGGATTCGAACCCTCGGCCTTAGCAACCGTCCACAGATACTCTTAACCATCCGCCTACCAAGGCCGACAGAGTCTGAGAGATGGGAGAAAGAAAGGTGAAAGAGAAGGGATGGAGAGAAAGAGATATGAAGATAGTCACGCAATGGTTAGAGAGGGGATTGTGTGTTTGCGTGTGAAATAGCTTGTGAAGAGGAAGCGCATTAAAAGATGAAAAACAACTTTTAAGGAAAGGGCAGACAGTGAAAGGTACCGAAATAAGAAAAAAGGAGAAAGTTAAGATTCAAGAAAAAAAATTCGTTCTTTTTATTTTAAAAAAATTTAAAAGGGAGACAAAGGATAAATAAGGGATAAATTTTAGCTTTAAGATGCGTTGAAGAAAACGTAAGAAAACAAAATACGCCGCGGGATGGAAAAAGAATGAATTTGCGAGGTCTTTTCATCCCTCTCCCTCCCCTCCCCTCATTCCCTCCCCCCCCATTCCCCTCCCCTTTCACCTTCCTCCACATCCGCAGAAGTAATTGCGATAACGGAGAAGAGAGCTCATTGGCTCCTTTAGACACTCTCCGCTCTTTGCCGCTGAGGCGATTTTAATTTTTCCGCATATCCTTTTAATTCTCTCTAAACAAAAGGATCTTTAAAACAACTGTATTCATTCTGCTTTTTAATTAGGACGATAATAGAAGTAAAATTTCCATTGTTAAGAAGGATGGAACGAAGGCATTGTGTTCTCTAATTAATTAATAATTAACCAAATGAACGCATAAAATTAATGGCGTCGCTATACGCTCTCGTGACATTTTTTATGTCTTTCACTCGAGCCACCATTTCGAATAGGCGGAGTAAATCGAAGCCATTGAACCCTTTCTCGTTGCATTAAAACGCACTAAAACGAGTAATTAGAGAATGGATATGACAACAATGTCGTAGTTGTTCTACGCAACAATTGTTTCTTGATTGTAAATTGTAATAAAATGGAACTGGATGAGGAAATAGATTAAAGTGAGCCATAAGCGTTTATCGTGTAACTTATTCCAGTACAACCGAAGGAAAAAATGAGAGAATCGAATTAACAAATAAATCCAAGCATTGCGATAAGAAATGTCTTTCGAGTGACACAAATTTTGAGTTAGGTATAAGATTTATAAAACCAAGATCGTATTTTCCACCTGAACAACTTTCTGAAACGCTGTCAAGGAAGAAGCATAGGAAAAGTCTTGTGCTCATGGCTGCTGATTCAATGGCGTTGGAACATCAGTCTATTGAAGAACCCGATTCCGTTGATTCCGGCGGTACTTTACATTTTTTGTGATAATGTAGTATAGCAAATACGATTGAAATTATTCCTTCGGTATTACCAAAACTGAAAATATAAATCCCTGAAGCCGATTTAAATTGCTCATTGTCAGTTAGCTATAAATAATTCCTTGTTAAGCAATTTACTGTTTCGAACTAACGCGATCCGAAGGTACTATCCCTAAAATTATATACTTGGTGGGTAGGTACTTCCGGGTTATCCCGGACCACTTTTACCCGGGCCCCATAATGATTCATATTTACGAGATACACTGTTAAAATAATGTTCCCAATGAAAAGAAATATTTTTAAAATAATTTTTATTCAGATAATACGGCAATTTGACATCCTGACTTCTGGAGGCCGATATTCCTTAATTGATTCTAAAATGGCATAAAATCGACGAAGTTACAGCGATGGTTCACCTTGAAATGGCCTATCGTGACATTTACAAGCCCGATCTCCGGACAAAGGGGAGGGATAGTTTGGTTCAAGCGAGGCGAAGGGCGCGGTAGCGCCCGGAGACGACAACTAAAATAAAAACAAAGCGAGCCGAAGGCTCGCTAATATTCACTAAATTATTGTCCGGGATAACCCACAAGTACCACTTATAACAATGCAGTTTAACAATGTCAACGAAGTCATTATCGTTGGAAACGCATAGGTTTTAAAAGTGGTCCGGGATAACCCGGAAGTACTATTTAGTGAAATAAAGTAAGGTACGTAACTGTTAAATACAGCTCATATGTATTACAATATTTTATGCAACAGCTCATATGTGAAATCGATGTTTATCTACTATACAGTTGGTCTGTTTGTTTGTTTGATCATAAAATTCCTCCTAAACGATAAAAGCTGGAACAACCAAATTTGGTAAAATTCTTCCTTACATCCTAAGTTAGTGAATGGTTAAGGTTTCGATTTTATTGGTCACTTTGATTCGAAATGGCGAACGATTTAATCATCCAACGCCGCGTATTTTGCCGCACCCCGAGTGTAGACTGTTTTTAATTTGCACTTTAAAAGCAAAGCTGGCTCTTACGTGAGTTATATGATACGAAATAAAATTAACCAGTGTTTTATTTAGTGCTGTAGTAGATTCACTAAATCCGTTGAAATTCACAGGGGAACTTCCGCTTGTTGATTATATTTGAATGTCGTCAATATTGTTGAACTTGATTGTTAACGACAATGAAACTGAAACACATTATCGGAGAAAGATTTTTCCGATTCGAAAGGAATTGTGGTATATTGAAAACATGTTAATATTTCCTCATACAGAATGGAGAGCTCGTTTTTTAACAGCGTGAGAATCAAGAGGCAAAAGATTTAGACAAAATAATGAGAAAATATTTACGAGGATCACATTACTCTAAACGATAAATTTGCGGCATAGAGGTCGTTAATGTATTACCTTAAACATTAATGATGCAAATTGCCCGTCGAAAGGCCGAAAATAATTGTATCCGATGAATGAATATCCTCTTAACTGAACTGAATTATGCTGCTCTTAAAATGAACCCGCTCAGTGAGAGAACCAACTCGTTCGCTAAAAACGGCTTGATATTAAATCAACAACGGGGGGAACCAAGCAACGTACCAGTTTCAGCCCTCTTTTTTTTATATATTTTGTGTGTTAACCTTTCGCTGGCTATGGCACCGCGAGCAAAACTCGGAAAACAACCAACGCTTTCGAAATTGGACTCCTCAGACGCTCCTGCAAAATTCGACGATAATGACTACTACGACCTCTGCAGTTAACTCGATGAAATAGGACTGACGAGGGTATTTTCAGCCGACTAAATCGGCCCCCGAAGAAATTACACGAGCGAACGAATAAAAAAAAAACGCGACAAACGAGAGCGAAAACGAGGTTTAACGAAGAGAAAATTAAAAAAACAAAGGAAGTGAGAATATCACCTCCTCGCACCTTTGTTTTTATTCATGCGCTTCATCGCCGTCTTTTGTTTTCGCGCCTCTCACGCTCGATTTATTTTTTATATTTTTTTGTGTTTTGCAAACAAACGAAGCGTCGTTCTCCTCTCAAGAATCATTATTTAGAGAGCTACCGAGTTCTCGTTATATGTATAACTCTCGCGAGGCAAAAAAAACCGATACTGTTTTAGGCTTGAAAATCAACTAGCGAAATAACCGCCGCCGTCATTCTGAAAATCGCCTTCCGCAAAAAAAAAATTGCAAAGGATAGACGCGCCAAACTTTTAAAAGAAGCGAGGAAAAAACAAAACATTGAAAATAGGTATTTTTTCGTTTTCAGTAGCATCCTCTTTGGAAAATATATATATACGTGTAGGTATATATATATATAACGATGAAATTTTAATTATCCTGGCGGCAAATACCCGACACTAAATCGCACCCCTATTGTAGTTCCTAAAGTCTTGTGTAAATTGTTTTCCGCCCGAGGGAGGAGAAATTCTGTTCTTCTATCCCCCTCCCCCCTTCCTCCCACCGTCAGACACACATATATTAAGCGCTAGGTGGGATTGTTTTGTTTAAGAGGTTCACGGGCGACGTACCCAGAGGGCACTGGGGTGGCGAACGAGAGACAGCCAAAGAGGGTGAGAGTCTCGTTATACGAAGGTTTGGAAAGGGGATGGAGAGAGAGAGAGAGGATAAAAGGGAGAGAGACAAGAGGGAGAGGGAGAGAAGTGGAGAAAATTGCCCCGGAGAGGTTATTGTGCATGCATACGCCGCGTGTACTGGACGCCTTCTGCTCCTGACAGTGTAAATGGCCGACCACTTGTTTCTGACAGCTTTTGGACCTTTCTCCTAAAACCCTGTTCCGATACATTTAAAGCTCTCCCTCTCACTTTCGTCATCCCTCTCTACCTTCCTCTCTCCCTCCCCTCCCTCTCACACTCTACATTTTCTCCTTATCATTATCCAACTCTCGCTTTCTAGCTCATTCTTCCTCCTCGTACCAAACATCTTTTCACTTCTTTCAATCATCTCTTTTTAGGCGCGTTTCGCCTCCAGCGTGAGCGCCTATTGTCGTCGGTCTGTCCGTCTGTCTGTCCGTCCGTCCGTCCGTCTGTCAGTCCGTCCGTCTGTCCGTCCGTCCGTCTGTCTGTCCGTCTGTCCGTCCGCATGTTCGTTCTCGACTTCCACGAAACGGATTTTCATGAAATTTGATATTAAGGACTTGCAACAAAAAATAATAAGAACATCCCAAAAATGTAGCACGTAAGCCAATCAGGGGTACCACTTTACTGGTGATAAAAAACGAACTTTCTGTCTTATCTCGTGAAGTATTGCTCATATCAAAATATATTTCAAATAAAAGTTGTATAACTAGTAAATTAAGAGTATTTATTTTCCTATACGTTTTTATCGTCCAAGTAGCCGTCATCAAGAAAATCAAACAAAAATGCCTTAATTCGAGTTAAGCTTTGAAATTTTTTTTGCGTGCTTACTTCTTCATTGTTGCTAACGTAAACAATCTGACAACCAAACGTTTAATTTCCTTACGTGTGCGTGCAACATTTCTAAATAGGAAGAAAATGGATTGTTTATGATGAAGAAAAGAACTTTAAAACGCTATTTCACTTACGTACCTACAGGTATATAATTTCTTTCTATGTTAACTCCATTGCACGAAACGCGCACATTTGTGATACGCAGTGCACTTTCCTAACTTTTTTCTCTCTTTTCATCTCATTCATTCACCTACTCCTCCTCACTCCCTCCCTCCCTCTCCTCTCCCCCTCTCTCCTCCCGCCATCTCTCTCATCCCTCTCTCTTTCTCATCCCTCCCTCTTTCTCATCCCTCCCTCTTTCTCATCCCTCACTCTCTTATCTCCCTCCCTCTCTTCTTCCTGCCTCCCTCTCTCCTCCCTCTTTTCTTTCTCCCTCCCTCCTTTCTCTCTCTTATTCCTCCCTCTCTCCCCCCTTCTTTCATCTATTAATTTCTGTCACAACCCTTTTTATCTCCCCCCTTTCCTCCTCTCTTCTTCTCTCAATTCCCCTCTCGTCCTACTCTCTCTCTCCCTCCAGAAATTCTTCCAATTCTCCCCTCCTCCCTCCCCCCCACTCGTCTCTCACCCTTTTCCTCTTTCAACGTCCTCCCTCCCTCTTTCACAACTTCTCTGCCTGTTTTCGCCGAAATGACCTCTCAAGAGTAAATTTACCGTATAAGCTTTAGCGTTTCTCCCTTCCCCACTCCCCCCCCCCCTCCCTCCCTCACACTCTCTCCCCCACCTCTTCCCCTCCCCTTCTCCCCTCTCCACCCAAGTTCGGAAAGGCTGCCTCATTTGTTTCGAGCGCTTTGGTCAACCTGTCAATCACTCGACGGGGTTTTTTTTTCGAGTTTAACAGTAGCGTGCACCCTCTTAAAGGTTTGGCGTCGATTCCGTTTTGTTTTTCGAGTGCGTAGCGACAGCATTATTAATGCATTTTGTGGGGCGGAGAGAGAGGGTTCGGTGCCAATTACGCGGGTTGGAAATAAAAAATAAATATATTATGTAACGGAGCTGTTCGCGAAATTTGGTCGTAAATTATTTCGAAGTAAATGAGAAACTCTAGAACTCGAAACAACGTAGAGAACCAGGAAAGTTCCAGATAAATCGCAAATTATCATGTAAATAGGCCTCGAGTTCAGTCTTAGGACACTTTAAATGAATAAATAACGTGTGAATAAAACGTAATATTAATTTCAAAATATTATAAATGTATATTTCGTCAGCGACAAAATAACTGACCTTAAATGCTTCTATAAATAAAATTTACAAAAGCAAATGGAAAACGTTTTGTCTTACCGACCGCTCTGAATACCGTTCGCAATCTCCAGATTGGCAACCACTACCTTATGTAAATTACGGCGTAGATTAATCGAATTTTGAGGAAGAAAGTTAACCGAGATTCTGTCTTCTCGGAACGCCTGTTTCCCATGTAAGATTAACAAGGAAAAGAGGACAGGGCAGTTGTTTATCTGTATTTTTTATTCAGCAGGAAACGAGATAGAAATTTGACACCTGGACGCCCGTACTTTTTTTTAAAGAACCGATTGTACTCTTAACTGTTCACGTTACATAATTCCGTAACATGCAGTCAGAAACACAAGGGTCTTATCGGAAGCTTATCGGAAGCTTAACGGATAAACTAGTCATACATACCACTCTTTTAATCCGTGTACATATATAAATGATTGGTTGGTTCACATCATTTCCAGACTGTTAACTAAAAACAATCAAACGATTCTTCGAACAAAATATGAATTTACCGCTCGAAAACTTATTAATTAGTTTAACACACGTTCAAGTTTCAGGGGGAAAAATGTCACGCCAGTGACTCTCACTCCCTATAAGAATTGAGATTTTTAAAACGTTTCTTCCTAAAAATAAAGCAGTCTTGTAATTTATTCCTTATAGTCTGTCATTATGGGAAGTCTACAATAATTTTGAACTCCAGCACCGCAAGGCAAGACTGCACCGTCACGAAAATAATTATTCTAGGATTTCCCTTCGGAAGAATACATGTGTAAAATTCCCTTCCCATCGTCGCGTGCTCCTTTCGCGTGCGCTCAATTCTCGCGCTGAGTGGCGTGTTACAGCTTGCTTCTGTCCACGTCTTTCTCCTCGCACTCCCCTTACATTCGACCATTATCTTTCCCACTGGATAATTCACCCGAACGTCCTACGTTTTCGCGAGCGGGGAAAAAATACCGCTAAACTGATCCTTTTTTTAACGTTATCGGCGAACTTCTTTTCTTCTAAGAAACCACCGAAAGAGAGTTTATTTTTTTTATCTTGTCACCCGATCGCTGACAGCTAAAACTAAAATCGTATCTCATATTAGAAGGAACGCGATTATAGTAATCACGCAAGAAATTTTCTAAGTTCAACTCGAATTAAGACATTTTTCTTTGATTTTATCGATAACGGCTACTCCTAGGATAAAAATGTATAGGAATGAAAATACTCTACAAGTTCTACAACTTTTATTTGAAAAATATTTTGATATGAGCAATACTTTACGAGATATGACGAAAATTTAATTTTTTGTCACCAGTAAAGTGGTACCCCTGATTGGCGTACGTGATTCGTTTTTGCGATTTTCTTCTTATATTTGACTGTAAGTCCTTAATATCAAATTTCATGAAAATCCGTTCCGTAGAAGCCGAGAACGAACATGCGGACGGACGGACAGACCGACGATAATAGGCGCTCACGCTGGAAGCGAAACGCGCCTAAACGAGGAAGTACTACGAAGAATAGGAGAGGAACGAACGATTATACAGACTATCAAAAAGAGGGAGGCGAACTGGATTGGGCATTACCTGAGGAGAGAGTGCATGATTAAAGAAGTGCTAGAAGGAAAACTGGATGGAAAAAGAGAAAGAGGTAGGAAAAGGTTTCAGCTGATAGACGACTTGAAAGGGAAAGAGAGCTATCAAGTCATGAATAAGACTGCTGCAAATAGGAGTCTATGGAGGACTAAGTTTAACGATGAATAATCACGGTCCTGTCTACGGACAGACTACCTATGATGATGATCAAAGCATCCGTCCTATATGCGGAAGACCTGGGTTATAAATCAACGGATGATGACTAGATATTAGTCGAAACTGGTAGTATCTTTTTTAATAAAGTGAAACTTTTACCAAGTCGTATTTTCTCTCATTTTATTCCGGGTTCGAGTCCCGTTTAAAGTATTATTTTCTTTCCTTCCGCAACTAAATCGACTAATCTCCTTTCGTTCGTAATATTTTTTTTTCATCCGGCGGAACACTAAATAATAAGCTTTAGAAATGGAATTCCGTTAATTATAGCGAACAGTCATTAGCGAATCCGCTTTAATTATCTCTCGCGTTAATGAAATAAATAGCATTAACGCGAACGCAAATTCAAGTTCTCGCAACCGCCGCAGATGCGAGTGCGCCCTTCTTTTTTTTTTTCAAAACCTCTCGAAACGCGTGCATTAAATTTCAATTTATCGCGGAATATTATCAGCAGAAATAGATTCTGATTCAGAGCTGAAATTAATTGCCTCGTGACGCGAAATAAAAAAATGAGGTTTCGGAGAAAGAAATCGGGTTTTATTGCTATAGCGTGAAAGCTCTCGGTTTATTACGCCATATTTAACCTATTACGTAAAATAATAAAGACGGAAGATAAACAAATGCAATTTATACGCAGTTGAGACGAAGAGGAGCGTTGAAAATTAACAAACTCCGTATTAATTCTGTCACGTCTCGATAAAGGACACTATGCAAATAAACTGATGCATTATTTTGTGCGCGCGCGCGTGTGTAAAGGTGGGTGGCAACAAGGTATTGGAGGAAGCCCAGTGGACACTTACCAAAACTAGTGAGCCGCTGAGGGTGCTGAAGACACAGGAAAAACAGAAATGTAAGGATTATCCGCGCCCTAGTGGACGACACCACCGCACCCCTACTTCGACAGTGGGAATTAGCCTATATACATATAGTATATAAAAATGCTTAAAGAAAAGAAAAGGTAATAATAAAGGTGGCAACAAGGTGTTGGAAGGAGCCCAGTGGACACTTACCTATATTGGAGAGCCGCTGGGGGCGACGAAGACAAACATAAAACAGAAACACACACTAAAAACAACACAAATTTGAAGCTTTCGAGAAGAGGCCCTTCCTCAGCGACGGAGAAAAACCTGTGTTTCTGTTTTTCGTGTGTCTTCAGCACCCCCAGCGGCTCTCCAATTTAGATAAGTGTCCACTGGGCTCCCTCCATCACCTTGTTGTCACCTATATATCACCCACATCATAGGTAGTCTGTCCTTAGACAGGTCCGTGATTATTCATGGTTAAACTTGGTTCTCCAATTACGTACTGCTATTTCCCGCAGTCTTCTTCATGTCTTGATACATCTTTCCCTTTCAAGTCTTCTATCAGCTGAAACATTTTCCTGCCTCTTTATCTTTTTCCATCCAGTTTTCCTTCTATCGCTTCTTTAATCATGCTCTCCCCCCTCCGCTAATGTCCAATCCAGTTCGCCTTCCTCTTTCTGATAGAGTCTGTATAATCGTTCGCTTCTCTCCTATTCTTCGTAGTACCTCCATTTTATCTTCAGCATTCTTCTACATATGTCCACATTTCGAAGCTTTCCAAGTATTTAATATCATTTTTCTTTAGCGTCCATGTTTCTCCCCCATACAAAGCTATACTCCATACATACCGTTTTATCAACTTCTTGCGGATTTCCTGCTTTATATTTCCCGTTAGTAGAAGTTTCTTTCTTCTGAAAGAGGCTTTTGCTTTTGTTATTCTAGTCCTGATATCATCGGTACATTTGATTCTGACGTTATGATACATCCAAGGTATTTATTGTGTGAAACTTGTTCTAATGTCTTTCCGCAAATACTTATGTTCAAATTTTCTTCTTCTTTACTTGATATTCGCACGACCTTAGATTTTTATGTATTTATTTCCATACCGTATTTTCTACCTGCTATCACTAATCTATTTATCATTTTCTGGAATTGCTTTTCCTTTCTTGCTAGAAGTACTTGATCATCCATGTATTTCACTGTTCTTATAATCCTTACTCCAATTTTGAAATCTCCCGTGCCTTCTAACGCTTCCTGCATTAGCCTCTCTCCATGTATATTGAATAGGATTGGCAACAGCCCTGTCTTACTCTACCGATATTTACTACACTGGTGTCCGCATTCTCCAACCTAACCTTTGATTCACGTATAGATTCCTAATCGGTCTCCTGTCCTTTCAATCTACACCTATACCCTTTAATATCCTCGTTAGTAGTACCCAATTTACTCTATCAAAGGTCTTCTGCCAGTCGACGAAACTTGGCTGTACTCTATTACCCTTTCTGATATGATTCTCACTACACGATAGCATCTCTGGTTCCTCGTCTTTTTCTGAAGGCAAATTGATCTTCCCCTAGCATTTCTTTGGCCTTTATCTCTAGTCTTTTAATCAGAATCCTCGCGATAGGCTTATCGTTCTGTAGACTTTACACTGCATTACCTTTGGCTTCTTCTTTAGAGGGATCATATGTACCTACATCTAACAATAAGAAATCCTGAGGCCACTCTCCCGAGTCGTAAATCTTGTTAATTAGTGTCGTAATCACTTTTAGTCCTTCCGATCCCATGACTTTAAGTACCTCTGCCGGTACTCCATCGCTGCCTGTAGCTTTTCCTTTCTTCAGTTCCAGTATCGCCTTTTCTACTTCGCTTTTCGTAATACTTGGTCCCAAGTTGTCTTCTTCAATGTTATCTGCTTCTACCAGTTCTATTTGTGCCGATCCTGCCTGCTTGTTGTATAGTTCCTTAATATATTCTTCCCATACCTGTGCTACATCTATTGGTTCTGCGACTATTTTTCCATCTGTATTCATAACTCATTTGCCACGAATCCAATTAGGCTTTTTATCTTCTAACTCCAGTGCCCTAGCGAACATCATATCGTACCGTCCTAACTTCTCCATCTGTTGTATTTCCTCACATTTTTCTTTTGTCCAATTTTCTGTAGTTTTATCTGTTACCCTTCTTAAGTCATTGTTTATGATGATATATATATATATATATATATGTGTGTGTGTGTGGGGCAACTAGGTGTTGTCTCTCTCTTGTGCTGACGAAAGGGTCGTCCCGGGGGCTCCGACACCCCAGCGGCTCTCCTTCCGGTGGGTGCTCACTGGGTTTCCTTCAACACCTAGTTGCCCAAAATACCCTTATTTACCTTTCCTCTTCCACAAGTGCGTGTGTGTATCAACCTATTATACGCATCATAAGAGTCCCTTTTGTGTATTTATATATTCATAATGCAACAACACCTGTTATTAATTTATCTATTAAGCATCCGAAAACAACCAAAGAGTCCTTTGACATTGTATGGTAAACAAGACAAATCAACCTTTTAAAATACTACTTAAATAACATAATGATAACAACAAGGAGAATACAGAAAATTAAACCTGGTTAGTGACTCGGGAGAGTTTGAGGAAAGAGGTGAAGGCGCTCATTGATGAAAAGAGGTCTAGGAGAGGGTAAGTGGATGCCAGGGCATTAATAAGAAGAGGAATTCGGTAAAATAAAATGCGCTGGGATAAGGACAAATGAAATTTAGGGACGTGAAGAGGACTGTTGTTACGAGTAGGACTGAAAGGAACATGTACAGAAATACTAGACAAAATATCAGAGGAGCGGAAATAGCCATTCATTATTCTGTAAATGAACTTCAAGTCCGAAATAACGCACCGGTGGGGAAGATGAAAAATGCCTAGGGGCGACAGAATTTCTTTGCGTGAGAAATTACGAAAGGACGGACAATCGCGAGAAAGAAATTAACGCGACGGTTAAGCTTTGTAAGTGTAGAAGGGGTAGCAGTTGACCAAATTTCAGAGCAATATTCTAATACTGGTAAAATACAACCAAGAAAAACTGTTTTTTAGAGCAATAGGGTCACTAATTTCGGTGAACCGGTGCAGTAAGACAACTACGGACATAGCGTTTCAGCGAAAGCTACGTCCGTAGTTGGCTTACTGCACCGGTTCACTGAAATTAGTGACGGAGCAAATTAACAGTATTTCAGCGAAAGCTGTTAATGTGCTCAGTGAAGGACAATTTTTTGTCGAAAATAACACCTTAGTCACCGTGGGAATGGACCGAGGGGATTGGGTGATGAGAGAGGTAATAGGTGGAAGGGAGGAGCTTACGCTTCAGGGAAAAGGACAATACAGCAGCCTTAGCTGGGTAAATGCGAAGTTGCCAATCAGAGCACCATGTGTCAACGGAGGCTAGAGCATTTCGTAAGGATAGGGAGTCAGTTACTGAATCGACCTTTTTAAAAAATTTACAAACGTCGGCGTAAAGTAAAATGCTGCAACCACTAGAACTAACGCTTTCGACAATATCATCCACATAAAGGGCAAAAATAAGGGGTCCCAGGACACTACCTTGTGGCACGCCATATGTTAAAGAGGAGCAGAGAAGACATAGCACCATCAATCAGAACACGTTGAGAGCGGGAAGATAGGAAGTTGGTTAACAGAGATAGAAAGGTACCATGAATATTAAACCGCGATTGTAACAGAAGTGTGTGATTAAATGTATCAAATTAACTGCATCAATGTAACAGACGTCAAGTCGAGAAGAATTTTTAAAGGAGGAAGTAATTATTAAACAATAAATGGATTTCAGACGTTTGTTTCCTCTCGTCCTATCTGTGTGTCGCCAACATTGAAGGCAACCATGCAAACAAAGAGTTCGTAAGCTCGCTCGCAGAAAAAAAGCAGTCTGGCGTAAGAGACAATACGATCATATTTCCATCTTGGAATTAGCGTTAGTCTCCTCAAAGTTGTGCCGTTCAAACTTTCGCAGCATAATATACTACAATCTTCCTTCCATCCACGTAAATTTTACGACACATAAAGGCGTCACGGAGGCTATTACTGGTTTTTGAAAAGGTTTTTCACATTTTAAGGAGTAAAAAGCTACATTTACTATAAAGAGGTGGTGGAACAGTTTTTTAGGATGTCCACAGGAGAAATTCCCCGGTTATAATTTCTAAGGTAATAATGAATTCGAAATAAAAATGGGCTACTTATTTTCCGATAGTTCCGCATAAAATTTTTTTGCAGTGGAAAAAAATGAGTTATCTTCGTCATTCTCGAAGAAACAAGCCAATTTCTTCCATTAAAATTTTAATCCCCCAACTAATTCGCACGATCCTTCTTGAGAAATTGGAAAAATTCGAAATTTTATCACCTTACATAGTACCTATATAACCTCCAACCATGATAAAAAATAGGACCTATCCAACACATTTCCAAATGCTACCACAGGACATTAATTGAACATATATTTGGAAAATATTTTTAAAATAAAAAAAAACTTGGATTTGCAGATGAAAAGTATAATAGGACAGACGGACGGATGGACAAATGGATTATCAAAACGAACTATATAAATATATAACATTTTATGAACAAACTCGCCGTAAAGTACACGAAAGAAACACACTGTGTCTTCGCTAATAATTTCGAGAATGCAGATGAGGGGATTATGAAGTTTTTATGGACCGTTTGGCCTTGCGTCTCATAGCGCCAGGCCATTCAAAGCGGAATGAATGGCTTAATTACCCGAGAGGGAGAGAGAGAGAGAGGGGAGGGGGGAGGGTGCGCGCGCACACACACACAAACATACAATCACGCGCTCGCGCCCTCATTTGTCGTCGGAGCAATTACAGCGACCTTTTGCAGGTCTGCTGCAGTCTAGCTAAAAAGGATTCTTTTTACGCGAGTGAAGTGATGCAGAGAGGGAGAGAAAGAGAAAATGGATGCGTGGAGTGAGGCAAAGGAAAAGAAGTTCAACAGCATGGTTTCTGAGGCTTAAAGCCTCCCGCGCGTTTTCTTTATTTTTTTACGTAACGCGAGCAAGTTTTGTTAGAAACAACGGAAGAACGATGAGTGCGCAGACCCTAAGAACGGCGACGAGAGTGAAAGAAAGAGAGAGAGAGAGGAAAAAATGGTGCATTCCGTGCGTAAATCAAGAGATTGTGACAACTCGGCGATGAAAAATAACAGCGCAGACGTCTGCAGCTTTATAATAATAATAAAAAAGGCACGCGAAAGCGGAAATTATGCGGGAAGTTTTAACTTTCTGTATGCAGTCGTTCCCGTCTGCAACGCGGTATCATAGAGAGCGGTTTCAAATACACGCGATTATTTAAGTGTGAATGTGCAGTATCTTAGAATCTTCAAGTTTTCAAAGACCGATTTTTCCAATTTTTTTAGTGAAGAATTTCTGACGCAGAGCAATGTATAAACTCATTTGTTTTCTATCATCGTTACAGTTTATATTTTGTCACATTATTCCAGCGCCGAGTTGAATAATAAATTATATTACAGTATGTACATACATTACGTGAAATGTAATTTATTCCCATTTATTACTGCATTGAAGCAAGTTTTACTATATTCAAAAGTAATTTTCAAGAATTCAGAGACAGCACAGGGCAAATTACACTGAATATCGTAACAACAATATCAAGGACGAACACACACGACCATGCCCTCGTCAGGATTCGAACCTGCGACCCTAGCATTGAGAGATAGACACGCTAACCACCACTCTACCAATGCCGGCAAATATTATTAAAGAAAATATACATTAAGTCAACATTAATATATCGATTTATTATTATTTCGTGTTTTACTATATCATTCGGAGTTCGAAAATTAGTCCGACGTATCCCTATCCTTCTATCTCTCACATATATAGGATATCCTGTCGCGCGGTTTCCTATTTAGACGATGTTTTACAGGAACGTATCCCTCGCTTTACAAGACGTCTTCGTAAAACAACAAATTTCTCGTGTTTTTGTTTAACGTTCAATTAAATCAAAGAAGAACGCGCCTATACAGCTGATATCGATAGTACACAACATTTCAAAAATATCTAGTTGTTGTAATCACATGAATTTTCGGGAGTTGTGTTTGTGGGGAACTTTTCATTAAACTCTTAATTAATGAGGCGCTGTCGGGAATTGATTAAAAGCCTCCAGGGAGAGTTTGAAGGTCGATATAAAATCATAAACCTCCGTTCGTTAGGGAAATTTGTTTACTCTCAGATGGCTTCGTGAAACTTATTTTATATACACATAAAGCAAATTTTAATGATATAGCTTGTTTTTCAAGAGGCAGCTGGTGCTAATTATGTTCCATCTTGAACGCAGTTCCGAGGTTCTTTCAGACATTATTACAAGCAATTCAGTTTTTTTATCCTTCCGGAAACGAGCTCGCAACTTCAATAATTAGCCCTCTGTCGCTAAATTCTGAATTGGATATTGAGTTATAAAAACGCGGTCTTAAAAAAAGCTTAATAATAGCATTAATGGCTTTGTTCTGCATGAAATAAATTGATAACTAAGTCTGAGAGAGATTTCTCACGAATACGACGTTAATTAAGACAGCACAATGTACAAAACATAAAAGAATCGAGGTTTAATACGACCCGGCCAGATCTTCGTAAAAAAAAAAGTTGCCGGCGCACTCGTATAAGGACGGTCGATCATACCACAGCGTGGAATTGCGCTTCTAATCCACTCATACATCCTTAATAACACGTAGCCGACGGACTCGAGACGATGGACGCAAAAAAACGGACGACGGTAAATCCATCACGATATTGATCAAAACGGGCATCGATAAATCGATCGATATATCGATTATATAAATTTATCGATATAGAAATTACGATATATCGATGGGCGTGCATTTCGATATATCGATCCACACGTCAATTACTCGAGAGATCTCGAATGTAACATATGAAACCCTCCTACGCACATCCTCGAAACCGACATTACGGCCGTTTTTACGCGCGGTGATGACGTGTTCCGCCTTCCTTCTCCTACCCACTACCGCCCATTCTCTCTCCCTCCTACCTCCCCCCTCCTCACTCCTCCCACCTCCGAATCCACAATCACCCTTCCCCACGCCTCGTTATCATCACTCTTGCTTACACAGCTACTTCATTTCAACCCTTGCTCTTCGTTTAATTGCCTTCCCGGCTTCTTTCTCCCCCCTCCCCACCCGCTTCGATATAGTTTTTACCCTCCCTCACTTCCCCGACGTCCCACTCCACCCCCCACCACCCTCTCTCCTTCCACCCACGCCTCATCTCCTCGACATCTGTCTCCCCTCCTACCACTCCTCCTCCTCCTCCAACCCTTCCTTTTCAGCAGCGCGGTTAATTTACGATTCCCTGCTTAAGCGCTCCATTGTGATATGTAGGTCGCGAGATTTTGAACTCTCCCCGGCCATTAATGAAGGCGCGCTTATCATTTTCTTTTTTTCTTCTCTACTACTCCTCCCTTTAGAGATATAGAGGGGAGGGGAGAGGGAAGATGAGGACGTGGACGGAGAGGAGGGGGACACTCTATTACAGACAGAGAAAGAATGATGAAAATACTCTTGAATGCTTTGCGCGACAAGGGAAAAATTTTCTTTCGCGAAAAAATGACAATAGGACGTATTTAGGAGATCGTCCAATGCAGAAAGAGAGAGAGAGAGCGCAATGCCGTTGCTACTCTAATAAAAACGGGAGACCTTTTCCGCGTTATGCATTTATAGCGGAAATTTATTCCGCCGAGAGCCCTTTTGCCAGTCGCCAATTTTCTTTTAAAAAAATTTTATTTGCCGGGCGCCTTACGAAACGACCGTGAGATGGTGTTGATGTATCGCTCCTCCGAAATATATATATATATATCGCGAGAGAGGGGAGAGACGCGGTTTCTCCTTTTGTTTTTCGGTTTGCTGCTGCGTCCGGGATGGAATTACGAAGGGCAATTAAGGGCGTCTTTGTTATGGAAAGTAATGAATGCGCTTGATATTCTCCGCGCGTTGCATGCTGGGAACTTCGGAAGGATCGTAAAATGAACTTTTAGTCGAGCGAAAATTTCCTGGTAAACTGCGATCGAAATATAATCGTTATTAATGTCGTTTTGTGTTTATACGCTTGTAAGTAAATGTAGGCACATGCAGAGTCGAACAGCAACGACTCGAATTTTAGGTAACTTCTTCTTCTTCCGAACCGGATTCATCTATATGATGAAATTTTTTAACCTTGTTCCAAGTTTCGTGAATTCAAACTCCATCCTAATTTCATTATCAAACAATTTAATTTCATTCGAATTTATACTGGAATTTAGATCTTTGCTCCGCTTGATGTTCGAGTCATAGAGATTCGTTTTTGAAACTGTGAAATCAACAACGCGATTTCACCAGAGTAAAATTCTCTGAAATTTAAGCAGTACATTAGTCTCAATTTTTCGTCATATTTAGGAACCGATTAACGAAGTCTTTTTTAGTAACTTCTTTATGCGTCAAGCGTACCTGTTTAATAATAAACTTGGCTATATTTTTCTGGTTTCTCTCCTGTAAATGCCCTACGACGTTCAATTTTCCAAAAAGTTCCAACCAGCTACAAAAATTCTGTCGCAGTTAACGCTTGCACCGCCAACTTTCGGAGAAATTTTCAATTAAACTGCCGCGTAAATCTCTTTATCTTTAATGAGGCTCAGCAGCACCGCCGGCAAATGCGACGTGTAAATTCCGCGGCAGCAAAACGTAAGTAGCCTACAAGCGCATTAAAATTACTTAGCGGCCGTCGTCATTGTCGCTGTGTAGCAATGGACGACTGTTGTTTTTGGCATCCACGCTTTTTTTTATTGGAATGAGCGTACGGTTGACTCATACGTTTTGGGGCCCGATATCTTCTATCTATATACTTCACCCTGCAAGCCACTGCAATGGTGTGTGGCAGGGGGTGCAATAGCACCAAGGTAAAGCGCATAATAATGTATAGTATCACTCTACGTCGGCTGATTTCTTTTCGTAACTTCTGTTCTGCTCAGCTATCGTTCTAGGGGAAAACGAGCCTTTATACCTCTCAGTCCTACAGTCTATCTCTCTTATTTTACGAGGATGGTCCATTCTACCAATATAAGTTGGCGCTCTTATTATTTCTTCGACATCGCTGGAGAATATATGCGATCTAAATCTTTCAAGAAGTTTTAACCTAGAGCGTGATCGGCGCTCAGTTAGTGATTCCCATCCTAAGTTCTGTATCAAGGCTGTAACACTTTTGTTTCTGTCGTAACAATTTTTGACGAATCTAGCGGCTTTTCGTTGCACTCTTTCTAACTCTGAGATTGATCCTTTCACGTACGGATCCCATATGCTCGACGCGTACTCTAATAGCGGTCTTACTAACGAGAAGTAACATGTCTCTTTGACTTTTTCCTCACTTTTACTTACTATGCGTTTGATGAATCCTAGTTTTTGTTTAGCCTTCCCGCATATATTTCGTATGTGCATATCCCACGAGAGGTTGCTTGTTAAAGTAACGCCTAAGTATTTGACGGAATCGGCTAGTTTTAGCTGGACGCCTTCAACAGTGTAATTCGTCGTGTCAATGTTTTTGTTTCCCCAGAATCTCATAAAGGAACACTTTCCTAAGTTCACTTCTAACTTGATCATAGACGAATTCATACTCCAGCAGCAGAAGTCATGTGCAGACGAACCTGCGGTGGATTTATCTTCTGGATATGTGGGTTCTAACAAGAAATATTCCATCGAACATTTGGGCTATTTGGGGTCTCCTCAACTACAGATGAGGCTCCTCCTGAGTACCTACATATCTGGTTAATACAAACTCTTAGAGTTTAAGGTTCTTAATTCAGAAAATTTAGCGATTTTTGGAGAGAGACGGCTAAGCCCGTCAGCCCCTCCTGCTGGTTGCGCGCCTGGTGATAAAGGTCTTCACGGTATTACTTGACCAGTAAACATAGACATATACTGCAATAACCTTAAATTTTTATACAAGATTTTTCTTTTGTTTCGCAGTGTTTACTTAATTCTTCATTTGTGTGCGCATTAATAGTGTAAATAAGCATGTCGATCGACCGGAATATCCAGTCAACCAGAGAGTACTCGACTCTGAAGCATCCGGAAAATCATATGTTCACAGTATTGACGTAGGTAGTTGAAAGCTTTTCAGTAATCCTAACAAGAGGAAAAATCTTCTCCAAAGCAATCGAAAACTCGAGTTATAGGGAGTTCGTCTTAACACATGCACCACTCGCGGCCCTCGAAACAAAAGGAAAAAAACAACTCCTTGAAGCATCCGATCGAGAAACAATGCATATTATTCCTACAGCTCATTAGTCCCCGAAACTAATTATCTTTCTCGATAGAAGCGCTTTTGAACCCCTGATAATACAGCATGCTGAACAATGAGCGGCAGACCCGCCTTTATCTTCTCCCCCCCTTTCGTTCTCTAACCCCCAAAAACTCCAAACAACACACACACACACACAACACACAAGAAGAGCCCGTAAGATCAATTGAACAATTGCAAGGACGTTTCTCCTGATCCTTAATACAGTTTTTTTTTAAAAAACCTATAATTTACCTTCTAATTATTTGTATAGGCACTTTAAAAAAAATGATAATGATTAGGAATAAATGAAAGGAACCTTCCCACCCTCCTCCAACACTCTCCCGTCTCCTCCCACCCTCTCCATATCTCACCCCTCCCTCCCCTCATCCTCTTTCTTCTCTTCCCAGTAAACTCAGAATTTCCCAAAACACTCTCCTTCAAAGGGGCACTTATCTGTTTCCTTACCCCGCGTCTTCCCACCCTCCTCCCTCTTCTCCTCTTCCACCCACCCACCCCATCCCCCTCCCTCTTCCGTCCTCCCCCGCACTCCCCCTTCCTCCTCCTACTCTTCCGCCCAGCTTCCGTTGAGTCTGGATCAGGTCACGGTCTGCCGTGTAGGATTACTGAGCGCTCGGGCTAATTATCCTGTATCTCGTAGAGAGCCGCAACCCTAATTGGCAGGGCCGTATAACGAGGGTTGCGAGGTTGGAGGGGAGGGGGAGGGGGAGGAAAAAGAGGGGGAAGATATAGAAAGGAGTGGGAGGGGAAGAAGGGGAGGGGAGGTGGGGGAGGAAGGATAAGGAGTGTGGGGGGAGGGGATGTGGGGGAGGAGGGAGGGAATGTGGGGGGGGGGGGCAAGAATGAGAGAGTGTTGAAGCATGGAAATTCGTCTCGTGAAATATTTTTTTCCCGATTATTGAAGTTTTCAAACGTTAGTTGGATTATGGAACATTTTGCTTATTCAGGTAATAATTTGACACAATATAAGGGGCACTGATGACACGAGAAAGAAAATAGGAATTACAAAAGGGCCACATTTTTGAGAAGGCAAAGATTGATGACAAGATGAACGTGAGAAAAGAAATATGGTAAGAGCTTTCGTTTTTCTAAAATGTAGTGTCGATAAATTGCGCCTTCGCAAAAAAAAGAGGACAGTAAAGTAGTTGTTACGGAGCTTTTTATATGGGTGCGTAACATTTTAGTATGTACTGTGAGGAAAGAAGATTATTAAGTGTTTTTGAGATGTGGGTTTGGCACGGGATAAGCAAAGCTTTGCCGGAATGAAAACGAAGATAATGAGGAGGCGCACATTAAAATATGGCAGTAGAAGAGGGAATCTTAATGAGAGTAATTAGGCGGAGTAGAACCGGGCGGGTCAAAATTTTTGGAGACAAAGGTCTACTTTAGTGAGTTACAGAGGTAAAAGGCAAAAAAGTAAGCATATAAGTGGGACTATTTTAGAAGAAGTGGGATGGTTACGGAAATATGTATGGAAGGTCGACACTTGTACAGTTCATCCCCCGCAAAAAAGCTTACTTCAACGCCAGTTCCGCTTATTTCTAACAATTATTATTATTATTATTACTAACAATGCAAACAAGCTAAGTTACTAACAATTGAACGGTTCACATTAAACAAACCGTTCCAGTTATCCGTTAGTCATGGAGTGCAAACCCCATGACTGATCTGCCTCTGGGGACATTTACCCACTCGATCACCGGACAATGGGGAGGGATAGTTTCGTTCCAGCGATACGAAGGGCGCGGTAGCGCCCGGAGACGACTACTAAAATAAAAAATCTGATGTGGCCAACACATGACTTTCTCCATATTTGGGGTATAGATATTTAAATTATTATGAATAGCATTATGAGGCAAAATTATTATTTCGTATCGTAAAAGAATACAGTCGTCCTTACTGTCGTAAATTATGTATATTTTGAATATGTTTACAGAATTCACCGGTACATGGTGTTGGCACTGTATAATGGTATTAAGAAAAAGCAAAATATCTCCGAAATGGATGGTTCTACAAAAATTTGTTTCAAACAAAACCTGGAGGAAATATAATTCTCTACCACTTTGGTCCTCACGAAGATTACCAATAACGATGTTTTTAAGGAGATATTTGACGGAAAACGAAAAACCGAATATTTATAAATAATTCATAAACAATAACTGCTATGGAAAATTGTTTCAAATGAAAGTTGTAGAAAATTATATTCCCTATAACCTTTATATAGAATTGCATATACAATAACGATGTTTTAACGGAGAAATATCGCAAGAACCGAATCGGGTTTCGAATAAACCTCAACTTCTGTTTAACCGTTAATGTCCAAAAACTAATCAGTTCTTTATGCTAATGCTAAAGTGTTATATATGAAGTTTGGTAAGGATATGGCAAGTACTTTTTGAGTTAGAGCGCCCACATTCACATACACACGCACACACAGACATCATTCCGAAAATAGTCTCAACGTGTTCTAGGGAACTCAAAACGTGTATTTCCGTTGAAATCTCGAAGTCGATTTTTTTCGTGATCACAATACTTTCCCATTACTTCGTATGGAGAAAGTAACAAAGCGAGCCGAAGGCTCGCCAATACCATCGGTTACTTGTAAATAAAAACCTTTTGCGGGGGGTAAACTGTACAAGTGTTGGAAGGTCTTTAGATGAATTAAATTTAGACTGTTATTAGCTCACTGAAAGCAAACAGCTTTTCACGATGACCTTATTAACGACAAAAGAAATTGGAATCGTGGAACATACACACAGCTGTTCTAAAAGTTATTTTAGCCTTGCATCGAGACTCCAGTTACATACATTCCACTGAAAATGCGCTATAAAAGCATTTTTCCGTTCACGTCATACCTTGTCACACATTTAAACAAGTTAGGAAAGTGTACAGCGTATCACAAACGGGCGCGTTTCGTGCAATGGAGTATTTGATAGAAATGATATATGTACCTGTACGTAAGGGAAATAGCGTTTTAAAGTTCCTTTCTTCATCATAAATAATCCATTTTATTTCTGTTTCAAAATATTGCATGCACACGTAAGGAAATTAAACTTTTGTTTCTGAGACTGGTTATATTAGCAAATTAATGACAACCATGCAAGAAATTTTTAAAGTTCAACACGAATTATGACATTCTTGTTTGATTTTCTTGATAACGGCTATCATTTTTTGTCACCAGTAAAGTGGAACCCTGATCGGCTGACGTGATTCATTTTTGCGAATTTCTTATTATCTTTGATTGTAAGTCCTTAATATCAAATTTCATGAAAATCCGTTCGGTAGAAGCCGAGAACGAACATACGGTCGGACGAATAGACAGACAAACAGACGGACGGACAGACCGACGACAATAGGCGCTCGCGCTGGAAGCAAAACGCGCCTAAAAAGGGTAAGAGTCAATTCCTAAAAGAAAATTTGAGGTACTTTTTCGTGCAGTGTCGCTTTTCTTAAACGCCGTGACAAACTATCTCGTCTAAACTCACTGTATCTCGAACGCGAAGTTTTAATATAGCCCGGAAAAAGATACTTCTCGTGGGCGATCCTTTAACTTCGTCGAAATTCCTCAATTTTGCCATGCATCGAGTTCATTCTGTCTTCGCCAAAAGTTAGAGAAATTTTTAAAATATGTCCTGCATATACGCTTTTATGTAGAATTTGGCGCGCGCGGGCACGAGACAAAAGTTACGTCGACGTTCTTGCTAATCTGGAGTTTTTGTTTTTCTGGACGGAATCTAATCCTAGGAGGCCTAAGAGGATAAACGCTTTTGCATTCCATGACAATGAGGGAGTTTAGTCTCTCTGCATATCCTATGCACCACTCTGCCTATATCGGGATACATCCTTTGCGATCTATGAATAAATTAAAAAGGCATTACCGGCCCTCGGAGGTTTCAGAATATCCGTATATTCTTCTCTCCCCCTCCCTTCATCTCCCAATACCACCTCTCTCCCTCCACCCCCCCTCCCCTCTCTCTCTCTCTCTATATATATATATATATATATATATATATATATATATATATATAAGCTTAAAGAAAAGGAAAGGTAATGATAAAGGTGGCAACAAGATGTTGGAGGAAGCCCAGTGAACACTTACCTAGATAGATGTGTGTGTGTATGTATATATGTATGTATGTATACACAATTCTCACCCACGATTGGATCAGTACAAAGGAAAACTTCGTTTAGTTTGTAAACCGACTAAATATTGCCTCTTTCTTAATGTCAATAACCTATATAAACCACATTTGAGATTATTCTCTCTAAGAAGAGAGATCGTATTATTTCTAAGAATCTATTTGCAATGCCATATCTTGGTTTTACTTTTAATCGAATTGTTCCACCTTTTGTTGAGGTTCGAAGTTTGAATAACACATTGATATGATATTTATGTTATGTATGTACATGATCGTGTAAATGCTGAGGAATGAATTGCATTGAAAATTACTCGTCTCTTTACGGAAATGAAATTAGTTATTCGAGAGGACGAAGTTGGGGAAAAATTGTTATTAATGCTTTGGCGGGCCAGATTACACTTTAAATTAGAAGATAAATAGAGATTCGGAGGTATCAGTATTTTTTTGGGGTTAACATTTCAATATTGTTTTATTTGTATGTATGTGATACGAGTGTGTTAAATCTCTTTTTAATAAAAGCTTCGCGGGTCGCATGCGGTTGCTCATCACTGGCATAAATGATGTTTTACCTAACTTCTTGCTTCATAAGTTCAACAGTTCTTTCCCAAACAAAACAGTAGCGTAACAGCACTGCGGGTTAGGCAGCGGAGGGCCTTGCTTACTATAATACTCACACAGCTACAGTCTCACAGAGCTCTATAGACAGCTAAGACAGCTTCGATTTCGGAGCTGAATGGGCAGCTAGTTGTGTTGAAAGTCGTGATACGGTATTTGTCAATTTTAAATACTGAACTGACAAATCGACGCGTTTTAATTGCGCAGTTGAATGAAACAATTTTTTAAAACATACATACATAGTAATTCTACCTTCCGGTACGTTTAAGGCACACACTACCAGATATAGTCCTTCCAAAGCCTTACTCTTAAACTTCTGATAGGCACGCAATTCCTTCTATTAATGCATTTAATATACCTGCCTCTTTCCTAACATTCTTCCTTCTATGACTTCTTTCAGTAAACTGTTCTTTTTAAAATTCTGATCCACCCGTTTCTTCTGTCTCTAATTTAAGTTCCTCTATTGTTAAAAACAACCTCTTTTTTTTTTAGAAATTTGAATTTTTCGCAGACAGAAAATTTTCCCGTTCCTGTCATTCTAAGAACAATAATAGCTAGCGATGAAATTTTAGCTTGAAATTTCCTCCTCCATATCGATGACGGCTGCCTTCAGAACCGCGCATTAAAAATTCCAAAACTTTCCTCAATCTTCTCCACACGTTTTAAAACACACAGCACAACTTTAAGAGCTGTATACGTACGACCAAGTGAGTCCGTTTGAATTTTTATCCCCCCCCCCCAAAAAAATATAAACACTACGTAGGACGTGTCGCGTGCAGTAACGTTTTCCACCGAAAGTAAATAAAAAAGAAGAATAACGAACACGATCGCATCGCTTTAATATAGTTATAAAATTCTGTCTTTCCTTCTTTCTGTGTATAAAGCTTTTAGAATCTTTCAATATCTCAGCACTGGAAGCAGCTAGAGATATAAAATTTGGTGTGTTCTTAGATGACTACATTAACTACTAGAAAATGTTATTACTTTTACATAAAGCGTCCTAGGTTCGACTCCAGTTATCCTTTCGTATTGCCATTTAAAAGCACGGGAAAAACGATTTTGACCGTGCCGGCATTTTTTCTTTAGCTCATTAAAATACTTAAATATTAACTTAGAATCGACATACAAAAACTAAAAGACGAAAGAAATTCTAAATTATTTTGTTGTAGCGGTCTTTTACTGTATCTTGCCCTTTAAAATTTTAAAAATACGTAAAAGTGCGCATCTATTGTGATTTTTAACGCTTAATATAGCATGAGTTGCTACACAACCTGTATTGTTCTGTTATTAATTAATCGAATCGGTATGTTGTAATTTTTAATGTTACCCGTCATATGACGGATTATTATTCTGGTCGCTTTCATAAGAACGACGGAATAAAACGCGGGGTTTGAACAGCCGTTTCTCTTTAATACCTATGTCGTGTTTTTTCTTCCTTCTAAGGGTTGGGGGAATGTCTTCTATTGAGCGTGCATGCGACGGTTCGCATTCTTTACATAGTGTGTGTGTTTGCACGTATGTGTGTGTGCGAGAGAGAGAGAGAGAGAGTACCTCTCTTTATTCCTCTCTCTCTCTCTTTTCTCGAATGTTATGTGTCGGACAGTTAAGTCACGGACATAGATATCCAGATATCGATACGTACGGCGCCTGTTTCAATTTAATGCGATTCCGTGACCTAAGCTCGTTATTCTCAAACCGCACGTGAGTACTTCTTCCGCCCGCGAAAACCCATCTATCCGCCATGACCGCTTTATTCTACGGACTCCTACTCCTCTTTCCCTCCCTCCCTCTATCTCTCTATTTATTTTTTTATACTTTCCCTATCCTTCTTTTTTCCTCTCGTTGCGATCCATGGGAAAATTGAAAAAAAAACAAGAGGAATAGAAGAATTCCCTCTCATTTTCCGCCGCTATCTGACTCTCCGCGGGATCGAATCGAATCAATCGGATCTCTCTTTTCTGTCTGCAGTTTAATTTTGTTTTTATTTGGTCCCGAGACCGGTTATCCGGTTTCTCCTATTTTTAAAATTGCCCGTCCGATAAAACAAAATAAAAAAACCGCCCGATTGGCATTCGCGAGACTAGTTCATTCCTTTTCGATCGCCGGTAGAAATAGGAAAATAAATAGAAATCGCGTAACGAAAATTGATCGCGTTTCTTTTGTTATTTTTTATTCTATGGCCTTACAAAATACGGTGATTCGCCGAAATCATTTTTGTATTTTTTTCTTTAAAGCGAACGAATGAAATACAACCTCCAATTGTTTCCTGGAAACAGCAAGCAAGGTCTATAACATAAACATACTGGCAAGAAGATAATTGCTTGAAATATGAACGTAACGGTAAGAGAAAAACGATAGTTTGGTCAATTTTTCGGAAACGATTAAAATATTAAAGAAAAAAACCGATTACGTGTTTTTATTCCAAGGTCGAAAAAAATATGAGCGACCTCTGAATAAAAATATATCGGGTAAGCGATTTTTGTCACGTTTCCGGTTAAAACGATTCCTCGATTTAAGTGACCTCCCATCGGTCTTTGGGTATGGAAAATCTCCCCCACACCGAATAGGAGGGGATTCTACGCATGTTAATTGGAGCGACAACGGAGCATCGGTTATAAACCTCGCCGGCTCTCCAAAACGCTTAACGGAATGCGACGAAAATTAGATCCCGTAGGGCGGAATTAGCTCCGTCATACATTAGGGATATAATCAAACTACCTTTTGAGGGGAAACCCAGCAAACTCGGGATTACTATAATTGCCCCATACATAAATAACCCAGGTTTGAAACGCGTATATCGCTTTACACACCATGAATATTCATGCCTTCTCTCTGTCTCTCTCTCTCTCTCTATATATATATATGTGTGTGTGTGTGTGTGTATGTATGTATATATGCAGCTAGGCAGTTGTTTACCTAATTATTCTCGCAATAGTTTATCACGCGCATTTTTATATTGTTTATTTTTTTTAAATAAGGTCGCGTATATAGGTACGTTCCGACGTTAGGAGCTTTAGACGCTAGTGTTTTTTTTTTCCAAACGCCGTAATGCATCATCAATCATTGTCAAAAATTCGATTTACAAAAAGCGCAGCTCATATAAACCGGTTTGAAGTAACTCCGATACGTTTTTTCTACTCGGGTTCCCGAGAGTAATGGGCGGTATTATTCAGTTTTAAAAGTTTTTAAGACGCGCGACGTTGAAGTTAAATTGAGTTTAGCGTATGGGGTGGAAGAGGGGAAAAAGTATGGTTATCGATGGAGCGACCGATAAGTGTTTCGTCATTTTCTTCCATCCTCCCCCCAAACTTGGTATCGGTCTGAAACGTAACTACTTTAAAAAGTAATAAGTTTTCCTTTTGGGTTTTGATAATATGACTGTATTACTTGGCTTTTACGAAAATTTTCTCTCCGGCCATTTTACAAATGAAATTAATGTGTGCTTACGCGTGGATAAGTACGTGTTTGTATATCATATTAATAAGATGTGTCAATATGTTTTACATTAAATGTAGATGCGATGATGTGCCAGTACATTTTAGATTAAAAGTAGATATGGTAATATACTTGAGAGTATAACTATGATGTTATTCAGAGTCTTTGTTATATATATAATTCGTTATATAATTCACGTAAATTCTTCACAGGGAAATAAAATAAATTTCTGCATATAAAACTTTTATGGAGAAATTCTGCACTGAAGCCTCTATCACTGGAGTATAAAAAACAAAGAGGCATGAAAAATTCAACTTTTAGAAATTTTGATGCAATTTAGGAATACCCATGAGGAAATCACCTCCTTCGACTTATAAACACAGATATTGAGACATTGAATCACAGATGTTCAACTTTTTATTAGGCGAATAACACAGTGCGCAAGTACGTGAAATTTTTTTTAAAAATCCACTAGGATTTTAACAGTTATTAGAGCATTACTTCTTAAAAAATCGAGTCACTCATCTCGTTCGGCTATCGACAAAAGCGCAACGCTATTCATTCAGAACGGGAGAGATACAGAGATATAGAGAGAGAGATATATCTAAAAGCTAAACTAAGTTTACCTCGGGAGGGCTCGTAAATATATAAAAAAAAGAACACTCCCCTCTCGACTTCCTCATTCCGGGAAGCTGTCCATATTTTTCCATTCGCCCAACATAATAACTTCCAGCATCGAAGAAAAGCAAAGGCGATATCTTTATCGCCGCGTGACATCGCTCGCGAGAGATTTCCCGACATTCCAATCTCCTCTCTCTTTCTCTGCGCGCGATCCTCCCCCTCTCTCCTCCCTCAATCTCTCCCTCCCCCCTCCCTCCTTCCCTCTCCCCCCCCCCACTCCACTCGATCGCAAAGGACTTGGCTCGGAAAAGCGTGATTTCGTACCCATATCTTGATCGTGCATATAAAATCCCCATGCGAAAAGGAAAAGCGTGACACTTTACGAACACCCCGTCTTCTCTTTCCTCTATTCTCCTCTCCGCCCTTTCTCTCTCTCTCTCTTTCTCCATCCCTCTTTACCTAAGATCTCCTCCCTCTCTCTCTCTCTCTTCCATTACACACTTAGATTTCCTTGTAGATTTTCTAATCTTCAACTCGTTCTAATAAAGACAGCAATCCATCTAACTACTACTCTCCTCCATACACCCCCTCCCGCCCTTCCCCACCCTCCCCGCCTCTCTCTTCCCTTTATTCTCTTCCTCAGGTCCGACGGTTGTCACAGTTTATCTCTTAAATTTAGATCTTTCCAGGAATTGGATTCTAGAATGCACAATGAAGAAAGAAGGGGGAGGGGAGGGTGTTGGGTAAGGCAAGAGCTATGTGTTTTTCGTGTGTGTGTGTGTATATGCTACCGTATTTCCAGATTTATTTACTACACATTCCCTTGTCCCCCTTTTTTTTTAGCCTTTTTAGCTCTTTATTTTCGGTGGGAGTGGAAGTCTTACTGCTTCCATCCTCGCGGCGTGCTGCGATTTCGTCCGTCGTTTTTTTTTTGTTCGTTCCTCCTCGATCTACCATCCCTGTACACGTTCCGTCTGCGTATCTTTTTCTTTCCGTATATTTATTCATAATATTTTCCTTTCCTTCTTAGCTTCGATTCCCGTTCCTTCTCCGTCTGTTCGGCGTAATTTTCTCTCACCATTCTACGTTCAGGATCGTTCCATTTCAGTTCAGGTTCGTTCCTTTTCCGTTCGTGTGTTTGTTCCGCTTTTTCTATCGTCTTTTACGCATACAATCTCTTAAACATGCCAGAACGAAAAGCCCTGGAATATAATTAGTAAATGAGGTATCACCAATATTTATTTTAAAAAACTCCATAGAGACATGACAAGCCGTTATAATTGCTGGTTTACCGACTGCAGGTTCAAGAAAGCTACGTTCATCTACAGTCTTATATACATATATATATATATTTATTTATTTATTTGTAACTAGATCGTAAAGAGAACTTTACGGCCTTTTACAACGAGCGCCAAAACAGTGCCAAACACGAAAACCAAGGCTGGATTAACATGTTAAGAAATACTATCGAAAAAAAACCAGTCGGTTAATCAAATTACAGACGTTGGACTTGCAGAGATTTACGCTTTACTGAAATGCCCAACTCTGTTAACATCGAGCTAAACAAAGTGCAAATTCTGCCAAAGTTACCAGCATCGAGTCGCAGAAAACTGAGAAACACTCGTTTCTTTCCTTTAGAAAAACTCCAGAATACATCGATTCCTCAGGAGCACAGCAACGGAATTAGACTCATCTTAACAATCCTGGAAACATCCAGCGAAGTACTTTTGCGGCGTTTTCCTCCCTTCTTGTGTTTGCAAAAATGTATCCTAAAAAGTTTGCCGTTCCGCCGCGCAACTGGATTAAAGCGCAAATGGCCGAAGAGGGTGAAGGAGAAACGAAGGGTATAGCTATATAGGGTGGAAGGGAGGGAGTGGGGAGACCCGATGGCGCGGGAGATGGGTGGGGAGGAGACGCGGGCGACGCCCGACAATTCGAATCCGATGCATTAAATCCTCTCCTCTTTCGCTTATGCGGTCGGAGAGTTTCATCAAGCAGATGAGAAACTCGGCAGGATCCCTGCCCACCACTCAAATCATCCCCGCCACTCTTTTTATCTAGCCATATATCCATCTCTCCGTACTCCGCTCTCCTCCCCGACTCGTCTAATCTATTCCCTTTGATTTCTTTTTTTTTTTTTTTTTACCGAAGGAGCATTTGATGTATCATACGGGAGTGCGCCTCTCGCATCACCAAAATGGCGACGTTTCTCTTTCGTTCCCGTTCCGTTACTTTCTCCAATTTCCGTTCCTTGATCCGCTACTCGTTCTCAATTATCGTTCCTGTCGTCCGTTCCTTTTTATATTAGAGTTTTTCCGTTCCATTTCCGTATATCGTTCCGTGCTCGATTTCGTTTTGTTTTGTTTTTTGCTGCCGCTACTTCACTACGTTTTCAGTTTCAATTTTTATTCCCGTCCTCTCCTACGCTCCCCGTTTTATTTGTCTTTGCCTATACCGTACATTTCGAGCGTAAATAAAAATATAGAGTTTCGCATTCTACTTCCTTCTGTGGATGTTTTCTTGCAGTGGAGATCATCAAGTTGAATTACTCGTAGGTTTTTATGCGCAAAACTCTATATTCCTTTCAGTTTGTTTTTACTTTCTTTTTTTTATTAGTGAAATTTAAAACGCTAGACGATTGGCTAAACCCGAGGAGAGACTAAATAAGCTAATCTCAATTTTGTCCTAATATGTATATTGGTTTATCTATCAATATGTACTCTTTTTTTTTAACGATAACAGCATCTCCTTTTCAGTTTACCCTTCCCCCACCGTTCCTTTTTCACTTCCAGTTTACCTTCCTTTTTTTTTAAACTCAACGTTCCTCTCTCTCGTTCCTTTCAAAGGCGGCGGCAATTTGGGGATAAAAACTAAGACAACGAGGAGGAAAAAGTTCTTTTCGAGGCGCGCGTGTGAATCCGCCAGAGCTTTTATAACATATTGCGCGCACCGAGAGAATCTCTTTAATGCCATATCCGCAGCGGTTCCCTTTATTCCTTATTTTCAGAAAAACAAAATCGAAAAAAAGAAATGCTTTTAAGGAATGGGACGCTCGGGATGGATACGTTTTTTTTTTTTTTGGGAGGAAGCGAAGGGTGTCAGACTCGAGCATCTTCGAATAAAACTGTTTCATACGTATATGCATAGGATTTACTGTTGTTATGTACGTGCGAACTCAAATAAATATTTCATCAACCTTTAATTCCTTTAAGCACGAACACTTTTAAACATATGAAAATATACTCCGCGTCATTATCCATTTTCCCTTAAGTATCAAGGGGTTCCGCCATAATTTGATCTTAAACACCTTAATTTAATTGTTATTAAATTAAACGATATGATATCTATATCGATTTAATTACATTAATTTTAAATTTTGGACGAACTCTTATTAAATTCATTTCAGCGAAATGGATGTAAGCGATTTTGAAAATTCATTCGGTTCATGCGATCATGTGTAACATTTTATAAAACAATGATAATTTATAAATAGACCAGCCTATTACTCCTATTGGACGACATTTTATTAACGTAAATACTACTAATGAAATAAATCGAAGTTTTTCGTTTCGAATAGTATATCTTTTTTATAAGTGTAAAATACTTTATCATATTTGCTGTAGATGCTACGCCATAAAAGTTACCCAGTTTACATTTTTTTTACATCTTGAAAATTTCAATCACAGAGATGACAACCAAGTTGGAAACAACAAAGATTTGCCAAAGGGAACATTTAATTTTTAACGCTCGACTTAAAAACATTTTTCGCGCAGAGAATGTCGTAATATTGGTCCATCGGACGTCCCAAGTCTGTTATAATTCCCAGTCTATCAACACCTATGTTCGTCTGCTGGAATCTTTTTGGAGTGCGTTCGAATTCTCTCTCGCCAAAAACGTCCGAAAAATGTAGCAGAAGGCGCAATTAGCGCTCTTCCTTTTCTCATATCCATAGAAGGTTTGAAACGGTATCCTCGTCAAATAACAAAAAAAAAACAAAAGAAGCGAGATATTAGGCGTTCCACGAGACAAAATTACTCTGCAGCTTCATCCGATTTGCCTCGCGTGACAATATAATTGGCACTAAATCAGCCGGCATCCCTGGGGAAAAAAACATTTTTTCGTCTCGTCACGAACTGCCTTTCGCCAACTTTCATTTCGAAAAAAAATTTTAAAAACAAAAGTAATATTTTTAATTTAACGGATTAATAAAAGTGTTTTCCTCCCCTTCTCCTCCGTCGACGCGCTTTAATTCGAACATTTACGTTTAATTTTTTTTTACGAAATTGCAATCCTCTTTTTTTCTATGGTCGTTTTCATGGAAGGAAAATAAAGCTGTCGCGAAAGCCATAAAAATCGAACGTTCCTAAAAAAATAAATTGAGAGAGAGAGAGAGAGGAAATGAGAATTTGTGTGCGCGTTACATTTTTATCTATTTCTCGGAAATTCCAGAAACCCGACGAAAATGTACTGAATACAGGATCGATCTAGTGCTTCGATATATCGTCATTCATGTTATTATTATTTGGCGAATTAAACTCGAGGTTTCTCTTCCTGATGTAATTTTTCAGGTTAGATTATTGAGATAACAGACGCCTGTCGATATAAATGAAGCGTTTTATCGTTAAAAATATTTGATAAAATTTGGCGTCATTCAAATTATTATATAAACACCATGCGAATACGTCACACTTGGTTCGTGATGATTAATTAGAACTGCAAAATTACCAAAAAAACTAAATCTGCGTATAAAGTTTAGTTAGAAAATGCTACAAAGCGAAACAATGCGTGGATTCATTGATTCATAATTACTTTAAACAAGTCGTAGGTCATCGAGCATATTTTAACAATAATGAGTAATGATAAAATACGTGTAAACATGTATTTTTAGCGAAGGTTAAAATTTAAATATCTCTCAGTATCTCTCCTTAATATGTGGAAATTAATTTCCATTTGAAAATACATAATGGCCCCTCTTTCTGCTTCCGCTCTACATGCTAAGATATTTCCCGAAAACGTTCCTATTTTGTTCGTGCAAATTTACCGTTTTCCGATCCTTTCAATGCTGCAGAATACCAATTCCACGCTCCTCATTTAGATAGGACTATCTTCTCGATGATGTTTAATCGAGGCTATTATTCAACGTTTTTAAGTCTTTTTTTCAGAGGGAGCTCGCTTTAGTTTTGCTATCCCGTCTTTGCGTGCGATATCAATCGAACTATTTAAACGGCGGGAGTCAATTTTTCAGAACATAATTCCTTCTCCAAGACTTAAGAACATCTCCATTTTGATCCCAACTTGCCTGTTTTTAAGATGATCTTCCAGGTATAATTTATTAAACTATTATAGGTAATTTGCAACTAGAAACTATCCTGACTTATTTTAAATTAATTTCGGACGTTTTCCTGTTTTAACTGGCTATTTATACTATGTATCCGATATAATCTATATAAATAAAACTGTAACCTCTTGTCTGTACATTTGTTTTTCTGTCGGGGTTTTACTTTTTTTGTGTGTTTTGCATCACAAGAAGAGGTTTGAACCGGTTTGCACAATTGTTGTCTGTCTGTCTGTCTGTCTGTCCATTTGTTTGTTTGTTTGTTTGTTACCGCATCACGCAAAAACGGCTAGCTGGAATATAGTTTAATTAGAAATCGAGAAAAATCAGCCGAAAAACGCTTGCACGACGTAAATATTATATTTCTATTTCTTATTCTTAAAACGACAAAATCATGCGACCCGAAGTCCGAGCTCTACGCTGTGTGCAATGTGATACAAAACATAAATACGTTTATTTCTCCAGTTCCCATCCTATTGGACCCAATGCTCCTCCTTACACTCAATCTATCCAACTTACTCGCCCTTTTAATTTCCATAACATCTTCTGCTTCCATTCGCTTTCTCTCTCTCTCTCTCCCCTCTCTCCCATCCGTCTACTCCCGATTTCAGATTTTATCAACTACTCCCATCCTCATTTTCCCTTTCTCTCCTCCTCCTCTCTCTTCCTCCCCTCCTCTCTCTCTCCCATCCCCTCTCTCCCTCCCATCCCCTCTCTCCCTCCCCTCCTCTCTCTCTCCCTCCCCTCCTCTCTCTCTCCCTCCCCTCCTCTCTCTCTCCCTCCCCCTCCCCTCTCTCTCCCTCCCCCTCTACCCCTCACTCCGCCTATAAACATCACACGCAAACTCACTCACCCCTTCCCTCACCTCCCTTTCCTTTTCTCTCTCTCTCCCTCCCTCTCCCCTCCTATCTCTCCCTCCCCCTCTCCCTAATTTCTCTCCTCACTCCCTTCACACCCTATATCCTCCTCCCCCTCCCCCCTCCCCCTCCCCCCCTCCCTCCCCATTCCTTGTCCCTCCGCAGAAATTCAATTACGTAACGTCCCAACTTGATTGGTTTTATCAGATGAGTTTAGAACGTTTTGCGAATTCCCTCCCCACCATTTCCCCGTTCCGAGCCTCTATCTCCTTTTAACTCTCTCATTTTCCGTCCCTCTCTCCCTCTCCCTCCCACTCCCTCTCACTCCCTCCCTCACTCCTCCACTCCACACCCTTGGATGTTGTATCTCCGTCCCGTTTCTTCCCATACTCCTTCCCTCATCTCCCACTGATTCTCTCTCTCACCATCTTTTCCTCTTTATCTCTTTAACCAATTCGAGTTTTCTCTCTCACTCTCTTCCTTTTCTCTCTTTTTCCTCTCTCTCTCTATCGCATATTCAATTACATACTAAGTATATATATATATATAGCCCTCATTCCTCACTTGCCTTGGACCCAATTTATTCATCCTCCGTTATTCTCTTCCTCTTTTCCAAAGTATTCTTTTTTTCTTCTCGCTAACTTCTCCAAATACTTTTGACGGACCGTTCTGCGAATCATAATGTTTGGGCTGACCTTCTTATAGTATATTTGTTCTCATGCATAAACTTTAAGCTCTGTACATTGAATTCTTGAGTTTCCTATGTTTGTTGGTCTCCTCTTGATCTTCAATGCGTTAGAATTCGGCGTGAGAATTTATCTATTTGTTTATATTTATTTATTTATTTTTCTTTATTTATTTAGACTTTTAACGGCGAGGTTGAGGCTACACAGTCCCTTCTTCCGCCTAACCGTGTACAGTTTACAAGAATAGTTTTAATTATTAAGGAAGTTTACAAATTTTGCTATATATATATATATATAACATAAGTATTAGAGGAAAGCCATTAGAACAAGTTTCAGATTATAAATACCTTGGAAGCATCATAACGAGAGAAGCAAAATGTACTGAGGAAATCAGGACTAGAATAACAAAAGCAAAAGCCGCTTTCAGAAGAAAGAAACTCCTACTGACGGGAAATATGAAGCAGGAAATCCGCAAGAAGTTGATAAAATGCTATGTATGGAGTATAGCTTTGTATGGGGCAGAAACATGGACGCTAAGGAAAAATGATATTAAATACATGGAAAGCTTCGAAATGTGGACATGGAGAAGAATGCTGAAGATAAAATGGACAGATAGGGTGAAAAATGAGGAAGTACTACGAAGAATAGGAGAGAAGCGAACGATTATACAGACTATCAGAAAGAGGAAGGCGAACTGGATTGGGCATTACCTGAGGAGAGAATGCATGATTAAAGAAGTGCTAGAAGGAAAACTGGATGGAAAAAGAGAAAGAGGTAGGAAAAGGTTTCAGCTGGTAGACGACTTGAAAGGGAAAGAGAGCTATCAAGACACGAAGAAAACTGTGGAAAATAGGAGTATATGGAGAACCAAGTTTAACCATGAATAATCACGGACCTGTCAACGGACAGACTACCTATGATGATGTTGATGCCGGCCCCGGTGGCGGAAGGGCTAGCGCACTGGCCTACAATCACTGAGGTCGCGGGTTCGAATCCCGCCAAGGGCATGGATGTTTGTGTTCGTACTCATAATTCATATTTTTATCACTCGTGTTTCAACCCCTAGTTGCCCTAAATATATATATAATATTATAGGTACATATACATATAAAACACAAGCATACTTAGAATATTACCATTATTTTTTAAAGTGAGCTCGGAAATGTTGATGCCTTTTTATGCATTATATTATTTTAGATATTTCTGCAAGGACTGTTGATAACGACAGCTTACATATCCACAAACTCGCACACCTTATGGATATGGTAGCAATTCGTGCATAGAGATCCAGCACATCACAGTTCATATATCCAATTTTTTATCCACATATGAGAAAGCATAATTTAAAATGTTCTTCTCTTCTATATATATATCGCGTTTCTTTTGTGTTACGTCATTTTCATCCCTCCCTTCCTTTCTCTAAATCCGCCCTCCATCCTCTTTCTCCCTTCCCCCTCTCCCCTCTCTCTCCCCACTCTCTCTCCCCCTCCCTCTCCCCCTCCCACCCTCTCTCTATCTATCTCTATTTCGGCTATTTCCGCAATTCGGTCCGCGTCCTATCCCTCAAGTGTGACCGCTGGCATCTTTCCTCCCTTTTAGACTTTTTCCACCGCACTAATTCTTCTCCTCGAGTTCAGGAACTCCTCCAATTTCGGAGAGTGCGATCGAGAGGCTCAAATTAGACCCGAATTTTCCGATCCGATGCGCGGTAAAGTACGAATGCAGGCCAAACTCTGCAACTCGAACTTTGAAGGCTCGAATTTTCTTTAATCGATCACGCTGGATCCTTTTTTATATCCGAGTCGAAATAAATGGAATATATATGCGTCGCCTTTGGTATTATTACATATTTGATCGAACGACTCGAACTTTATGTTAGTCAAATTGTTTATATTACTTAAGGGTTCGATTATAGCGGTTCGTTTGTATCACACTTGGTTTTTTTAACATTGAGTTAATTAGATTTTAGCCATTAATATCCAGAACAATATATCTGTATATGATTAATGATGTGCCACTTTGTAGTCACATATGGTTCTTACTGTTTCTCTTACTTGAGATGTGCCTATATGAAATTTATGGAAGTGACGTAATTACTAAACATTCCTAAGCACGAGAGTTCTACACTAATGATCTGCAAACAATTCTCTGAAGATCTAAGAAAGCGTAATTTATGACGAAATCGCGAAAGCAAAGAGAAGTAGTCTGCGAGATAATTCCTGATACAATCATGCGATGGCTTGGCTACGAGAAATGTCGATGCAGAATAACAGGGATTTAATTGCATAGAAAATACCTAAGAAAACACAAGAAAAGACGATTAAATAAGACAAGGATAAAGGACGAAGAGTAAAAGAGCGCGAAGATTCAGTCCCACCACCGAGACGTGATCTCACGAGGATGGAAGAATGGCAAGGCGCCAGTGTGATGGTTGCGATCTTTCCCGAAAGAAAGTAAACTTGATTTGGCGCCGACCGTCGAACTAATAAAGGAATCAGGTTAAAGATTCACCTCTTTCGAGTATTTTATGAGTGATAAAGTAACGTCTTCATGCAGTTCCCTAAGTGAATGACCAGTCGAACACGTATTCAACGACTTGCAAATTTCTTCTGATTTATTAAACAAGTTAGGAAAGTGTACAACGCATCACAAATGCGCGCGTTTCGTGCAGTGGAGTATTAGAAAGAAATTATATACCTGTACGTAAGGGAAATAGCGTTTTAAAGTTCTTTTCTTCGTCATAAATAATCCATTTTCTTCCTATTTAATAATATTGCATGCACGCGTAAGGAAATTAAACTTTTGTTTGTGAGACTGTTTATGTTAGCAACTATGAAGAAGTAACCGTGCAAGAAATTTTCCGTTCAACTCGATTTAAGACTTTCTTGTTCGATTTTCTTGATGACGGATACTCCTACGATAAAAATGTATAGGAAAAGAAATACTCTAGTTTATTAGTTCTACAAGTTTTATTGGAAAAGTATTTTGATATGAGCAATACTTTACGAGATATGACGGAAAGTTGATTTTTTATCACCAGTAAAGTGGTATCTGTGATTGGCTTACGTGATTCATTTTTGCGATTTTCTTATTATATTTGATTGTATGTCCTTAATATCAAATTTGATGAAAATCCGTTTTGTAGAAGCCGAGAACGAACATGCGGACGGACGGACGGACAGACGGACGGACGGACAGACGGACAGACCGACGATAATAGGCGTCACGCTGGAAGCGAAACGCGCCTAAAAAGTGCCCAATCTCCAACAACTATTATAACGCGACAGTTAATCCTCGAAAGAATAGTCTAGCTGTGATTTTATATAAAGGAGACTATATTCCTCCATCTTTCCTCTTCATAATAAACAGAATCGACTTCCAAAAAAAAAAGAAAAAATCGACGATGGTCGCCGAATGATTATTTAAAAAAAATAATATTCGAACAGCAGAAGAAGAAGAAGAGAGAGAGAGAGAGAGAAATACATTTCTCCCAGATATTCTAAACCCGTTCCTATTTTGAAAGGGATCCCTCCCCTCGGAGTTAGCGGGGTTTGGTGTGAATGGTATACGATGGTGTAAGAAGGAAGAGGGGTAGGGGAGAGGTCGAAGGTTGGAAGGAGAGAGAGAGAGGGGGGTGGGGGAGAAAAAAGAGAGAGTGGGTCTCTTCAGCTAAGACCCCTTCTTCGAACCGGATGAAGACCATTCGATTTATTTCCCTGTCACTCCATTACTGGGTCCTCCCTCACCAACCCAATCCTCTCTCCTGTTCTTTTTTCGCTCCTCCCATTTTCTCCAGATTCCACTTCCATATATATATATATATATATATATAGCACCCCCAGCGGCTCTCCAATCCAGGTAAGTGTCCACTGGGCATCCTCTAACATCTTGTTGCTACCTTTATTATTACCTTTCCCTTTTTTAAGCGCATATATATATATATATATATATATATATATATATATATATAGATATAATATATATAGATATTATATATATATAAATATATGCACATACACATATATAACTCTCCCTTTCTATAAACCAAACCTTATAAAGGTAGCCTAGCGAATACGTTTTGAGACCTTTCGGCGTGCGCGAACCTTCCTTGAAGTTTCCAGAGCTAGTTTTTTTAAAAACCTTTTCTGTAGAAGTTACATAAGGACTTGAGCACTTCTTCTCACATTTCGGTTTATGAAAATTCTGTGAAACCGATTGGCCCAATCCTGTCGCTATTTCCAGTAAAGGCATTGGCCAGAGATTTGTTATAAATTGGTTTTTGCATTGAAAATCGACTACAGATTGTAAGATCCAGAAATAATTTCCGTACAGTATACTGTATACAGGAAAGTCGTGGTTAAAAAAATACTGACGATTAACCTTACAATGTGTTTACTTTCCCTCGTGACAAGAGTTACACGTTTATTTATTGAAATTTTAACATTTCCACTGCATGAGGATTAGCGGCTTTCATGATTACATATTATCAAAACACAATTCCTTTCCCCGTTAACATTCTCTACTCTGCGCATCATAAGCCGTCTCCCGTTGTAACAAATCTTCGTAATATTTTCACTGTACTACCGCAGTTTTAAAATTCATTCCAAGCTTTAAAACTTCGAGAGGAAAAAACTCTAATTGCAGAAAAATTTAATTACATAATTCTAGTTACAGAATCCGCCGAAATACAAACATTGAGAAAGAAAATCTTGCGTTATAATCACGTAAGAACAGCAATTCCAGTTAGAGGAGTTTAAGTCGAGCATCGGAGGAAATAATTAATGTAAAAAACCTCCATAACTCGAACCGTAGAAATGGAAAATAAAACTCGCGTTGCGGACGATTCGTTATAGAACCCGAGCCATAGAAAATCCGAGTGAAAGGACTTCTGAGCCAAAACCGCGGAATTTTTTTATGAATAACGAACATTTCTCGAATAAAACGAAACTTCGACTTATGCAGCGGTTCGACTACAATTTGATTCTCGCTCCAAAACTCCGATACTGGTGGTAGCTTCGGAAGATCTCCCGTAGGCAAGGTCGGAGGAGGGGAAGAAAAGATTGATTTTGCGTCGGGTTGAGGCGGGACGGGGGAGAAAAATGAGGAGTTGGAAGAGAGGCGATAATAGGGATGAGAAGGAAGGGGAGATAAGAGGGGGAGAGAAAGGAAATTGGGGAAGAAGAGGGATAAAAAAAATATGATTTTTGATAGCGTTAAATTGGGCACCTAGTTAGAGAGGAAGAAGGTAGGGGGGGAGGGGAAAAAGGTGAGTTGTTCAGTAAGTTAAGGAAGGGAACTAGAAGAAGCAGAAGAAAGTGTCATTTTTTATACGTTTTTTAGGATAACGAAGGGCGACCCAGGGATGTGGGAGTGGACGAGAAAGAAAACATGCGTAAAAGGGGCCAATCAAATCTGTCTCGAGACCGAGTGGGCTGTCTAAAAAAAAAAAAGAAACTATTTCTCGGATTCTACTATAGGTATGTGAATCGCCACCGACGACGGCTTATTTTTTAGTGGAATTGCTCGTCTATTTTTCCCGAACTTTTTATTTCTATTGGAAAAAGTTTTTTCGATTTGTTTTCGGCCATAATTTGAGATGGATAATTCTTTATCGAGCCGCGCATGAAAAAATAATCCAGCTAATAAAATGCTGACGTAAATAATTTTAAATTACTAGATGAAATATGTTTCGTCGCAATTACTGTATTTATAGGTTCAATAAATCATTCATTTAATGTCGGAATTATATTTGTTTTCCTTTACGGTGCAAGTCTTCAGCAAGTACTCGAAATATGTTAAATCTCTCTTTACATACTAATGGTCTCTGGTTAAAATCAGGAACTACAAATAGAATTGGTTTTCTCGCTACATACCCGCCACTGAACCGATAAAATTAGAGGTAATGTATTGTATTTCAGACGGAGGAAAAGTTAGCCAAATTTTACTCAAATCAATATTAAAGTATCTAGAAAAATAAATAAATTATTACCCTCAAAATAATTCCAGCCAACGCAAAATAACATAAACTTATTAACTGATGCATTTTTAGAAATCGCGCTATAGAAATAACGTACATTCGAGCGTGTTTTTTTTTCTCGGCGCTTCAAAACCTCACCCTTAACCCGCTCCTATCTTTCCACTCACCCTGTCTGTCTGTCGCTTAACTATCTATCTCTCCTTTCTCTCCCCCCCCCCCCCCACCATATCCCTTCGCCACCCAACGCGAATAATTGCAAAAACCAATCATGGGCTATATATTTTATTCTCATCTCGTCTCTTCTCGTGAATGGGTGGTGAAAAATTACGACCACCGCAATACGTAGGTCTACATCCTTCCTTTCTCCCTCCACTTCCAATACTCTCTCTCTCTTCCTACACTCTGCTCGTCTCCCACACAACCCCCTGAGGCAAGGCGTGTCCGCCGAAAGACGGCTCTTGGGAGGGAAGCGAAGACAGGTCATTAGCAGACGCGGGTAAGGGGCCAAAGGGAGGAAGAGATCTCTCAGAGTGACCGACACCGGACTAGGAAGAGAGAGAGAGGGGGGAGATAGACACAGGGGGGGGGGGGGGGAGAGTGGAAGAGGGTGATAGTGGAAAAAGGAGGGAGGAGCTGAGACGGAGAGGGGAAAAGGGGTGAAAGGAAGATGTGGAGGAAGAGAGGTGAAGGATGCAGGGAGAAAGAAGGGAAGGAGAGACGGCGACAGGAAGAGGGAGTAAGGATGGAGGAGGGAGGAAGATGGAGGAGGAAGAATAGAGACAGACGTAGATAGAGTAAGGATGAGGAAGGGAGGTAGATGGAGAGAAAGTAAGAAAGAGAGCGAGGGATATGAAGGGGTGGATGGAGGGAAAGAGGAAGACGGAGAGAAAAATGATGGAAGAAAGACTTGGGATAATAGTAAAGGAAGGAGAGGTGTCAAGGGAAAAACTGTAGAAGGAGAAGAAGGAGAGAGGATGAAACGTCATATGCGGGAAGGTCAAATTTGCAAGAGAGTTACGGAGAGAGAGAGAGAGAAAAAAACAGGAGAGATGAAAGAAAGCAGCAGACGAGAAGAGACGGAAGCATAATAAAAAGAAAGTATATAGAAGACAGAGGAAGTGGATTGAACAGACATAAACAAAGTTATAGAGACAAACAGAGAGGATGAAAAAGTGTGAACGAAAAGGGGAGAGATTGAAATAAAAAGGGGAGAGATTGAAATAAAAAGGAGAGAATTAAATGGGTGGTGCAGGAGAAAGTAAGCATCAGAGAAAGAGTGGACTGAGAGAGGGAGCGAGCAAAAAGAGGGAGAACGGAATCACAAACAGTAAGGAGAAAGGAGCGACCGAATCCGAGGGAAATATCAGGATAAAAACAAACAAACAGACAGACAAAAGATGTAGGCGTGAATTGGATTTGCTCCTCTCACGGTCTAGGTCCTTTTCCACCTACAGCAATTACTATCCGAGTGTCAAAGTGGGGATAGGAAAGAACGCGGATGTGTGAGCGCTTGAGCTACCGCGGACGTAGGGAGGCTAGGAGAGGGAGATAGGGAGAGAGAGAGAGAGAGAGAGGGTAGGAAAGGGAGGAAGAGGAGATGAGAGTCTAGACTAGAGGAGATGGAGTTAAGGAATAGGAACGGGTACCGGTTAAGAGGGAGGGAGGGGGAGGAAGGGAGGAGAGGGAGGTAAGGGGTGAGAGAGGTCACTGGTGTGAGATGCCCCTAGCCCTGGGCCTTGGCAGGCCGTTATCGCGGCCATACACCCGCCCGATGGCGGGTTAACGAAGGGGTTTATCCCTCCCTCTCTCTCTCTCTCTCCTTCTCTGGCCTCGGGGAATCTATTAGCAAGGCTGACGGAGCGGAAGGGAGTTTCCGTGGGAGAGAGAGAGAGAGTGAGAGAGAGGAGGAAAGCGGAGGCGGCAGTCGCTATGCTGCTGCCTTAGCTTGAACGCGTATGGTACCGCCTCTTGTCTGTGTGTGTGTGTGCGTGTGGTCGGTGTTTTGTATTCTCCTTTAGTCTACGAATCCGAGTTTCGAGTTAAGGGGAGTTGTTTCTTTCCATCCCTCCCCCCCCCCTCCCTCTCCTCCCCCTTCTACACGCGCGCTATAAAAAGGAAGAGAATAACGCTGTTTGTTACATGTATGTAAAAATATACTTTTTAGTCGGCTGTATGATAGGCCTTTCCTTATAATACGTGAAATAATGCCGGGTCCGTTTTCGCTCGGTCATTATCGAAAACGAACGCGGTATCTTTACCGTGTCGTCGTCGGCAATGAGAAAATGGTCCTCTCTCTATGAAAAAGTCAAAGGATGTGTTACAATTCCTTACAACAAACAAGGTAAAAATCTACACGCATTTAATGTTAAGATCGAAGCAGGAATTTAAAGATATTGATTGTTTGTTTGTTTCATTTTCCGGCTAATCAGGCTATGTGTTATTTGATTTGAAGCAATCGAAAATTCGAGTATCGGGACTGCGATTTGAAAAGTATAAAAACATACTGACGGAAAAAATTTTCGCCCGAATCATCAGGGGTAATTTTTACGGGCGTGTATATAATAAGCAATTAGAAAAAAAGGCTGCATAGGTCGAAATTCGCGAGAGCAAACATGTCGATCAGAGGGGGAGAGAAAGAAAAGTGAGCGAAAGGAAATTTTCAAACAAATAAATCCACGCAGTGTAACGCAGCCAAAACGGAAAACGGAGGAATTGAAAGCAATAGCACAAGCGGGTAAAAAAAATACACGTACAACGATCAGAACGACGAAGATATTGGACGAGAATAAGTGGAAGGGGTCAAGGGGGAAAATAAATATGTCGGACGTTTGGTTTCCTCGTTAAATTCTCGTATATTCCCCCATTCCAAACATTCTTTCGTCTGACACAATTCGAAAAATGGAAATTTAAGCGGCAGCTCAAGTGTTATGAAAGAAAGACGTGATGATGAATAATGGGCAACAATAAAGAAAAAAACACAACTGTGAGGATTAATACACACGAGCACCTTTTAGTGAAAGCAGGACCTGAGAAATTGCGAGAAGTTTTAAAAACTGCATAGAATAAATTTTTTTTAAAAAGTGCGAAATAAAAAGGAAACGAGGTTTTTTTCCTTTGGAGAATTTCACATATACAGACATAGAATATTATATAAGAAGGACGCAACAAAGAACAAGCGCCAGTGATTTAACGTAAAGGTGTGGTTAAAGCGAACGAAAGGAGAAATTAGCAAAGAGAGACAAAATAAGTGCGAAAATAAAAAGTACGAGAGTGTCAATACACTTTAGAGAAGAGACGGGAGCAGTTAGGGATGAAAAAAAAGTTCAGACGAGGAATGGCGTCACGGATCGGACGAAGATGAGAAAGGCAGAGTGAGAGAAAGAAAGAATTGAAATATATATATATATATATATATATATATATATATATATATATATATATATATATATGTGTGTGTGTGTGTGTATATCAACGCCCCTCCTTGGATACCCCACACAGATTCACATCTCTTAGGTACTTTGCAACACCTATCCCTAAGAGAGATAGAGGTGACGGACGCTATATAATCCAACCCGAGAGCACCTACTTTTAGCGGATCCACCTATTCCAACTCCCATTCTTTCCTCCCTCTCTCTCTCTACGTTATTCCTCCTACCTCACACCCCCTGCCACACGCCTCAAGCGGGGACGACCTTATCCGTAATCGGCTTCGTTTGCACAGCTCTCTCTCTCTCTCTCTCCCTGTTACCTCCGCCTCCGACAACCTCACCTCGCCGCCTCCAATTCCCTCTCTCTCTCTCTCACATACACACACACACACCCCTCTCTCTCCCTTTCTCCCTCCTTCACAACGCCTCGTTATAAATTCTGACAACTCGAATTAGGAAGAGTCGGCCAGGACCTCCCCGTATAAAACCCTCATCAGACAGACGGGCGAAGGGGCAGAGAGAGAGGGGGGGAGGGCGAGACGGCGACGGGTGTTATGGAGGGAAGGAGAAGAGGGAGGGAGAGAGAGAGAGAGACGGGCGGAGGAAGGGAATTGAGAGTGGAAAGTTTTCTTTTTTCACGAGAGCGGGGCGTGTGAGGAGGGGGGAGGGGGCATTACATAAATACTTTGGCTGAATCCAAAGGTTTTTTTTTCGTTCTTATATAGGGATGTATTTCGGAAGGAGATTTCCACAAAGGAGAATTTAAGCATTCGATTCTCGGATCTTTGTGTTTAAGAGGGCTATAAACTCGATGCGTCAAACCATCGGGACGGTGCGTGAAAAGAATTAAAACGCGAAACTCTCTTACACAAACATCCGTAAAAGTCCGATTTTCGATAATTCGAAGATATTTTTCACGTCGGGGGTGGATCCTTTCGAGCAAACTTTCACCGCTGCTATAATGGTTTCATTAACTCTTAGTTGGTAGAGTTACGGAGGTTCGAATGTAATTTTTTTTAAATACACTATGCGAAAAAATTCATGTATAGTACATACATATGAGACGAAATATAATCGAACTCATATTGAAAACAGTAGGAATTTCGTAAAATGGACTATAATAAAAAAAGACAAGTGATTTAAAAAAATCATTTTACATATTAAAGGATCCCCAGAAATTCGTTTTTATTGTGAAAAAATGAATGAAATTCCCGTTCGTCGATGCATTTCAATTTATGGCAAAATTTATTTTCGAACGCCAAAATCCTAAAAGGTGATTTCTTCTTTTAATGTGAAATTTATGACATTTCAAGATTTATACGCTAATTTTATGTCGTGATAATATACCTGAAAATTAAATGAGCAAAAGGAATAAAATTTATATAAACTCTAAAAACAGACATGTAATAATCGATAATATTAATTTTAGACGAGCATCTTGAGCGGCTGCTTCAGGATATATAGAGTCCTATGATAGGCGATTTCAATCCAACAGTCTTTAACTCTTTCACAAATTTCCCCAGTATCACCTTGAATTCAAAGGATCTAACTGATGAATTAAAAAAAAAAATATTCTACAAATGTCGCATAAGCTAAATGCAAAAATAAAATTCATTTTGCAGGCACCGGTTTTATGAGAAGAAAAAAATTTATGGAATACTCGAACATAAACCTTAATAAATTATGTTACTTATAGATAAGCCATCTTACTCTGCGGCTGATTTTTATAATTGGGAAACTACGCTACATATATATATATACACACACACACACACGTATCTCCGTCGCTGAAGAAGGGCGTCAACCCGAAAGCTCCATATTTGTGTTGTTTTTGTGTTTTTCGTGTGTCCTCAGCACCCTCAGCGGCTCTCCTATCTAGGTAAGTGTCCACTGGGCTTTCTCCAACACCTTGTTGCCATCTTTATTATTACCTTTCCTTTTATTTAAGTTTATATATATATATATATATATATATATATATATATATATATATATATATATATATATATATATATATATATATATAATGTCCACGTATCTTCTTTCCTGCTTTTATCTGCGAATCTCTCGCTGCGATAGTTACCTCGATTTCTTTTCTATCTCCTACGCTCTCTCTCTTCCACCCTCGGATAGCACCACATTCCCTGACACCCCCTGCCCTACATCGTTCCCCGCCTCCTCCTCCACACGCCTACTCCCTCGTTACCCACCGTATATATAGAAAAAAAAATCCACCCTTATTCACTCCGCGCATCCCCCTTACTCGTTATTTCTCTAACGCCCCCTCCCTCACATACGAGTCCCACACACACACACACACGGACCCGAAATCCCGCGCGCCGCGAACTGACTCCGGGAGAGAGAGAGAGAGAAAAAAACGCGAAAAAAAAGAACCCGCATTCTTCCACTCTCCCGCCATTATCCGTCCCCTTAACAACTACCGGAGGGAAGGTTAAAAAAAAAAACACACATCCAGAAACGACACCATTTGCGATTCTCACACCTCATCCTTCACCGCGTCTGGTTGAAAATTCACGCCGATTCGGCAAGTTCTCTCGGTCGGAGGTGTGCAGCAAGTCCTCACACGGACTGATCAACTTTTTTTTTTACGCGCCCGACTTTTATCTTTTTTGCTAATATTAGCGCGATCTCATAAATTCTCGGCAAAATTCACTGTGCACTTTTACAGTTGATCAGTTTTCACTGTCAGGCAATAAAGCACGTAATGTACGTACTTAAAAAGTTCGTACCGCGAGGGAAATCATTCCACCGCCACAGAAGGAAATAAAAATCGTTCGATCTATGCTATGATCCATGAATTGGCAAGTGTTTATGATTTCACTTCCACTCAAAATGAATTAATTAACCAGTATTTGACTCTCAAAACTTAATGTGCAAACAATCACTCAAGGCGTTAATGTTGACGAACCACGAAAACTACATAAAGTTCTGCAGGCATCGGCACATTGGCTTTATAAATACAGATATATATATATATGCGTGATATATCAAATATAAAAATACATATATTCATTTACTTACCCCATAAAAAACGCCGAACCCATTCTTCCTCTCCATATCAGGTCAATTATCACGCCACCTTTCCCTATCGGACGCGTACGTGACACCAAAGTTCCCCAACATGGCGTCGATCACCTTCGCGACAGTAAATAAGTAAAACAACTGTCAATCGTTTCTTCGCCACTCCAGCAGGATTCGACGTTTTCAGCAATCGTTCGCATAAAAAAGAAACTCAATTTTTCGAAAACTTCCGAATAAATAAATTTAAAAAAAACCTTCGGTAAGACGTTCTTTTTTAATCGGAGAGAGTAATAAAGAAACTCCGCGTACACTCGGACCGACTCAGACACTTATAATGCCCTCTTAAGGCTTTTTCGCGAATCATACACCTTGCGTTCCCCTCCCCCCCTCCTTCCCTCCGCCAATCATAGAGTTCCGATTTAACCCCTTCTTCCCCTCCCCTCTCCCACCCCATTCACTCTCCTCTCTCCCCCCCCTCCCCCTTCCCAGAAACTCCGCTGGAACGCTCAACTACGCCCACTCGTTTTTTTTTTTTAACCCCTCGAGAAGGCTTTCATTCCGTTTAGCCTCCTCCCTGCTTATTTTATTTTTTATTCTTCCTGCTACTATTACTACTACTGTTCCAACCCCGTACCTCTTACCCCTTCGTCTGTTATTCACGATCCCCAACTAAAAGTGAAAAAGAGAGAGAGAGAGGGTGGAGGAAACTTCGGTTTCGTATTTCACCTACGTTGGTCGTTCGCTCGAAATGATCGCGCTTATCTTCCCCGTCCTGGTTCGCTTTCAAAAATAAAAAGGTTTCTTCTCCTCTTCATATTCTTTTTATTCCTTTTTGAGGAAGAGAAAAGAAGCGTTCTTCGAGGTTATAATTGCTGATTCGAATGTATCGCCATCTTCTTAACGGGTAAATTTTTAGCGAGTTGAATGAATAAATTGGACTTATCATTGCTGGATAGAAAAACGATTTACAGTTAATAACGATATGAGCTTAAGTAATGTTTTATGATTAAATACAAGTACGGATTTTATCGTTAATATTTAAGCAAAAATATTGGCGAGAGGATGATAAATGAAATCCTAAACGGTTTTTCACTTTTCGTTTGTGTGAAGGTAGCTAAATGAAAAATAGTATCTGAATCACCTGTTTGAGAATAGTGTTTAAAAAGAAGTACTAATTCGAGACAGGAAGGCAGAACAGGGAAATGTAACAGGGCAGAGTTTGCGCTTAACTATACTCTCATTTCAAAACGTACGTTCGATGGATTCCATTTCATTCGAGATTTCCGATAAATACCGGCGCTTGTTCTTCTTCGAATCCAGCAAAGGGAAAATTTAGACCTCGCTTATTATTTCATTTTTATTTTTTAAACCGAGATTAAATACCAGACCGGACGACTCGGAGAAGAGAAAAAGGAATTACTGAAACTGAATTTCTATTCGTTCGGTGTGTTATTGAAGGCGAAATTCGGCGTGGTGCATACGAGCTTCTTTGGACAAATTGTTTTAGGTATCCGTGCCACAAGTTATGCCGGTTCCTACGATTTCGATTATGCATTTCTTTACTCGACTAGAATGAGTAGATTTTTATGTTTGATTCATTTTATTACGTCGCAGAATGACGAATTTTGCTTCTTTCCGCGACATTTTTTATGGATCCATAAACCGTTGAAATAAACCAATATAGAACTGTCGACCTTTTATCTCGTTGAATCACCACTGAAGACGGCTGAGTTGGATCCGGAATGAGCATATGTTATTTTAATGACCTTCTTAGGGCTATTTGACGATGCCTAAGATAGGGACTTAATTTATTCCCGATACGCTGATAGCATTTCCACTGATACAGTTTAGTTAGAGGAATCGAGGCTTTTATCCCATAACGCGTTTTGACATTACTTTCGTTGGTGTTAAGACTCTATTCTACCATCCTCGCCTTGGAATTTGGACCAATTCACACGATTATTAGTATATTATATTATAATATTTTCGGAGTGTTAGATTAAATTTAATTTGACGACAAGGATGGTTATGTTATCGTATGCAAAATCGTTCCCTAAATAGAATGATAGGCTATGTTTAATGAAACATGTTGATAATGAATTTCGTTATACTGAAAATATTTGCATAAAACACTCTTAAATTGGACTATTCTAAAGAATGTGACCATTAGCCGTCAACCTTAATTAATATGTTTTGTTAATGCATGAATAAACAACATTTGGGAATAAATAAGGGAAAATAAACAGATATAACGATTAGCTGATTAAAAGTAAAGCACATAACAAATTAATTAAACAAATGAATGATTAACCGCCGAATCGATAAACAAACAAGAAATTAATTTACATCGCAATGAAATCAGCGGGCATAAAAAATAATTGATGCCTTGAATGTTAAACGGATGCATGAATTTAAACTTCCCCGGGGCAAAAACTCCATTCGATAACTCCGCGCGTCCAATAATACAATATCCGTCCGCCATATCGAACGCACTCTCTTCCCGTCCTCTCCTAAACGACAACAAAAACAAAAAATGAAAAACAACAATGTTCGCAGGACGCCGAGACTCGCAATTCTTCTCTTTCTTCCTTTTTGCAGCGGATAAAAATATCTACATATTGGGAATATTTTTGTCTTCCGCTGAGAACACTCCTCGTAAATCCAAAATAACGGTTTAGTCATATATATATATATATATATATATATATATATAGTCATATATACTAATGTATGTATATATATACATACATACATATATATATATATATAAGTGCATATTTTTTTATCTATTTATGTATTTTATAATATTCGTCGCCATGATGTTTCCGGCGGCAGTGTCACGCAGACGTTCTCGATCTCTGTCTCTCTCTGTTTCTTTCGCCCCCACCTTTACTTTACCTTTACATTTTGCGTTTCTTATTTCTCCGCGTTCTTTCTATCTCGTTTCCCTCTCTCCGTAAGAGCGCATGCGTGGGAGCTCTCTTTCGCATCAACCTTCCGTTTATCCGTAAAAAAAATCCGCTCGTCTGAGCTTGCGAGACTAAATACGGGTGCATTTATTCGCTGAAAGGGTTTTACAAGTCGAAGTTACGAGACGCTTTAGAAAAGAGGGAATAAGAACTTTGAATTTCTCACGTTTGCAGATGATAGGCTGTACCCAGAGGAAATGTTAATATGTCTACTTAATGTTATTTATTCATGTGACGTAATTTTTTAATTAAAAAAATAGTTAAATATTAGAGATATGGATTATGAACTTAGAGAGATTTAAAGCCCAGATTATAGAGTTAAATTTTGCCACGGAGTAAAATCACAAATAAGTTTCGTATACTCCAGGGAATTGGTTTTGACATAATCTATCGGGGGGTTGCATAAAACATGGTGACATGGATCATTGATGCCCAAAATTTCAGATCCGCAATCATCGTGGATCACATTCAGAAGAAAATACAGTTGAATAATAATAATTTAAGGTAACTAAATGGTATATTAGGTTGGTTAATATTACCACATTTGTTTTGACCCTCAAGACTACCAAGGTATTTGAATTCTGAATCCTTCCAAGTAACTGAATTATTCCAGGAAATTTTTTCGTGTAGGTATATGCTTATAATAAGTCGGTTTGTATGCTACATTTTCGATATTTTTTACCTATTAAGATGTACTATTAAGGAGATATTCCTTCAAGCAACGAATAAATACTGAATAATTGCAACTTTTTAAGAAATATAATTTAGAATTAAATCAACCATTAAAATTTTTCTGGCATGTATCTTTCTAAAAGTAAGACTATAAAAATATCTAATGATCTAAATTAATGTCTTCAGTACAGATATATCATTTCAGTGTAGATAGTTTTCGCACTTAGCAAAGACCTATTATGCACGGCGAAATTTGCAAACAAGCCTACTGCAGGAGAAGCGCATCACCCTGGTCTTTCTATTATTTTATATTGAACAGAAATAAAATCGGTTTTCCTTTATCCAATTTTAAACATTTTCTCTTGGAGTCTTCTTCTTTTGTTTTAAGCTATACATACTTTGAATTCCTAAGGTTTCCATGACAAGTAGTACGTGAGAATGAACACCAATCTATTTTGTTTTTAACTGTTCCGAATGTGCTTCCAAGCTATCTGTAATTCGAATAATTCACACTTTTTGTGATCGCCATTTTATCTATTAGGATTTTTTCTATCCAAATAATGAATTCAATTGGGGAAGATATGTCCACGAACTCCAGAAAAAAATGCCAACGCTTTGTTGTCATCGCATAAGTATATTTATTAAGTTAGGTTTATTCTCTACATCGGCTCCCTATTTAGTTTCGCTGTGGTTTTTGTTCCAGAATCACCTGAGATTCACTTGTAATGGTGCTGAAAAAAAAGGATTGACTGCCTTATTATTGTTGGGCATGTACGATATCAGAGTTGTATTCTATTTGAAATGGCCGTGTAAAAATTTTTAAAAAAATAGTGAAATACGTAGAAAATAGAGGAAATTCTGCAGGTAAAAACTGTACAATAAATTTATAGCCACAAAAAATTACATTACGCCTTACTGGAAAAAATTTTACCTTACAATTCCAAGGATGTTACTCGACTACCGCGACACGATTTTTCTTAATTTTCCATATTGCGAAAATTATTTCGAATGATATTAACGTTATTCCATACTAAGGAGATAAAAATACAGCCGAAATTTGTAAGAATATTCCTGATTAAGTTATTTACTTAAAAATTCCCAGAGGGATAACTTGTTTTAACCGCTGTCAGTTTGGGTGTTAAATATATTTATCTAACAAGAAAATAGATAGAAACATACGAAGAATAATGTTTTTATTTTATCTATTTTCATTTCATTGCACTTTTTGTTTTTTTTAAACTGTTAAAGCATAACGCATTTTGATGCCCCTCGAGGCGCAGTTTGGGCATTAATGACATAGATGAACAATAACAATTATTCAATTCGTGAGGAACAGAAAATTTATGAAATAATTTTAATATCATTCTCATATATGCACTCGAAGTAATGAGACATAAACACGTCTCTAATCGAAAATATCGTGGAATATGAACTAAATGATTAACATTTAAATTAATTACCATTTACGTTAGTTTGCTTAAAATTTTGTGTGGCCATCTAAATTACCATATGATCTACCTTTTATTAAGAATTTTTGACTGTTCGAACTAGATTAAAAGTGTTTTTTTAAAATTAATTGACGGTCGTATGTTTGAAGGTTGGTTTTAAAACGAAACTCCGTGTTTTGATTTTTAAATAAAAAATCGATTTAATGACAGATTTGTACCAAATTTTAATTTAAGAAGTTATTTTTCGACTGGGGAATACAGGCATTGCACGTACAGACAACATTCTACATAATTCGATATATCGGGAAGACGAAAAAAAAATCGACGTATCGAAACTGATTTACACGGAATATCGCGGCCATTGTTAAAAAAATGACGTCCATCGGACAATCGCAAATTCGTTTCGTAGAATTTTCCTAGCTGTATATTTTACGATCGCATGAATATAAAACTAGCCCTCGTGTGCAGAATCTCACAGGCGCACACACACACGCTCCTATACTATTCTCCCCCCTTATATATTTGTATAAGAGCGCTCTCACTTATAAAAAAAGAGAAAATCCTCGGCTAACAGGCCGTTGGGTGGGTGTGTGCGTCTGTGCCTGTTAGGGAGATGTCTTCTTCCCTTACTTATTTGCCACTCCTTTTTCCCTTCCCTCTTAACAATCTCTCTCCCTCTCTCTCTCTTCCTCTTCTTACATTCGCCCTCATTTATCCTCCTCTTTCATCCCTCTGTGCCATATCTCATTTTATTCCCCTCTATATATATATATTTCCCCTAGAATATTATTCCTCCCCCCCCCCCCCTCCCCCTCCCCCCCCACCTCCCCCAACATTCTTTGATTTCTAATTTTCATCCTTTACGCGTCTTTGTAAGGATTAAGTATCATAAGTTGCAAAGTTACAATACAGTTGGACCTGGAGTTACGCGGGGTTACGGTCCGCCTAACTCAATTCATTAAGTCTATGGAAAATGACAGTTAATGTTTTGTTTAATCTTTACAAAATTAAAAAATCTTTACAAAATAAAATCCCTTGCTTAGGTACAGAATAAAGTTATAGCATTACAAAAATAAGCAAATATAACCTTTTCAAGAACTAGAAAATAATAATAATAATTACACAGTGCTAATGATAATTATTTATACATAATACATAGTAGAATATAACATTAATATATAAAGCATATATATTTATGTAACACAATAAATGTGATATTATTTATAAAAATTACTTTAACAGGAGATTTTAATTATATAAAAGGTGTAAAATGACAGAAATCTACAATACATTAATTATAAAATGAAAAATATTTCAAGTGAAATACATTTTGGTTCCGCTAAGTCCAAAAAAAAATAATAATAAATAAGCTGTCTTTATTAAGGTCGATATTTTAGACATCAATATCCATTCTTCCATATAAACCTGACGAACACAAACATCCATGTCGTAGGTCGGGATTCGAACCCGCGACCTTAATAACCGTCTGGCATATACGCTAACCACCCGTCTACCAAGTCCGACAGATAGGGAGATGGGGACATGGGACAAGGTTCGATAACCTTATTTCATAATAAAATGAGGATTAAACATACAATTAAGTAGTCATTCACGAATTATTCCCAAGAAAAAGTACTTCATTTTTCAATTTTTGATACTTAAGGACTTATTCTGGATTTTGATTTTCAGATATTATACGGCCTCGATCATTCTCTTCTGCAGAGTTTCTCAAACTTTATTGACCACGTACCCCTTAGAACTCAATCAATCAATCGAAGTATCCCCTTATAAATAATACAAGTATCAGACAAAATAGACTTATTTAAAAACGAGCGAGTTTACGTGTGATAAATAACACTTATTGAGATGAATGTGGCTGTTTTCCAAGACATAAAATGGTCATTCGTTTGCTCGATTGAAGAAAGCCCTCAACCGTAAGTCAGGTTCGACACGCACGTTGTTGAGAAAGAAATTAACGTTTTTATTGCTCTTTTAACCACTTCCCCATACTCGTTCGATAATTTTGCCCAGAAAGCAATCAAAGATGCCTTCGAGGATTTAATTTTCAAGTCATCCTCAGTGGAAATATCCATGAGTCTATTTTCTTCTTTTCCCGTTACACGTGGATTCGAAAAATCCACATAAAACGGATTGCGTCCGTTTCTGGAAAATATTCTCGTAATTTTTTTACGTGAGTTCTTTCAAATGTTCTTTTCCATATGACAGATCCAAACAGAGGAATAGAAACTTGTACGTGTTTCAGATTCGCCGGTATGGTTTCACCTGGTTTTGTGACTTAATCTGTAACACGTATCTTGTCCCTTGGTCAACGGAAGCAAAAAAAAATACTACTTAAGCCGACGTCCTCGGTGATAAGGCTGCAATTTACTGTTATGTATGAATTCAATATTTTTACAGACAAAATATACTGTATTGTTTATGTGCACACATGGTGAATAGATTTCTTGTAAAACATATTCTATAATAACATCAAAGTGAAAAAAGCTGATTTGGAGTGTCATAATATCTGTAATTACGTAAATTTTATAAAGTACCCCCTAGCGCCTTTAAAAGTACCCCCAGGAGTAGGCGTACCCCACCTTGAGAAACCCTGATCTAGTGAAATAATTGTTTAGTTATTAAATGGTAAGTTCACTGCGTCACTGATATTGATGCAAGATTTTTGTGAGGACTTATTCAGGGGCGGATTTTGACTTTTTGTGGACCATAGGCTAGTATCCTCTTAAGAGTCCCCTTTCTATTTATAAAGAAAATCACATTATACACCATCACTTAAGTTAATAAATATTAATTTTATCCTTATTAGTTGACATATAAATAAAATAAACATAATTCTAAAATTCAAATTTCTCCGAATAGTAAATCATATCACAAAAAATATTACACGATAAATAAATGTTATTTAAATGCAAAGTTAACTTTAATGATATACATGCCATTTAAGTGGCCCGAACTCCGTCGGTTCAAGTCCCTATAAAACTTGGAGGGCCAGAGGTTATGCATATAAAGTCCATTAGTAAATATTTTATTGGTATGATCCATGTAATGAAATTTTGTATGTAACCCTGGAAGCAAATTTCAAGGCAGAGGAAAAGAAAAGCATCCGCCCGGCAAATGGAAGATCCGGGTTCGATTCTCAGAATCATCCTCCTCCCTCTCTCTGGAAATCCCTCACCGAATTCAGTGCTTAGTAATGACTCTATCCACAAGTGACGGCAGAATTTATTACGTCTGATTACTGTCCTTACCAGTGGCATAATTACTGCTGCGTGGGTCGTAGTGCAAGAATTAATGATAGGGAATGATCGTAAAACGAATGAATAATGCAAAAATAGCAAAAGGAGTAGTTTTATTGTTTTTGCACCATAAGTGGAAAATATTATTTTTTATGCGCCTGCATAAACATAAATATGAATTGATAATTTTGGCCTTTCCTCGGGGCCTCGCTAAGCAGGAAAGTTCCTACGCAATGCGTTGCTATAGCTACGCCACTGGCCATTATATATATTTTTCGAATTTCCATTTTATTTATTCACCGAAAGGTCTCAGAGAGATGTTAAGAGAGAAGAAGAGTGAAAGAAACTTTATCTTTCCCAGAACGTTCTCGAAATTATACAGGGTTATTCATAATTCACTTTATAATTTGATTATATAATGTATGGAAAACTTTATGAAGCAGAAAGTTAAAACAAAATGTTTCTGACAGAACACGCCCTTAAGTTTCTTTCCAGAATTGTTCTATGTGTGAAACCACCCGTCACTGGGCAGATATCGAAGTGATAGTGCCATTCATGGTAAACATTTTCCAGCATATCCGGTGTAATTGATGTATGAATCCATCCAATGAGTTCTGGTATCGTTTGTGGCAATGGTGGTACATAAACTCTTGTCCTTCACACGTCCCCAAAGTAAGAAGTAACGTGGGGTGAGGTCTGGGGTTCTTGCAGGCCACGCAATGCGTCCACCCCTTCCTATCCACCTGTCTGGAAAATGGTATCACTGTTGGGAAAGTCATATTGCAACTGAGGCATTAGGAAACCCTGAAGCATATCTGCAGACGTTATTGTTGCCTCAGCAAAAAAAGAAAGGACCGTAAATTTTCTGCGAGGTCATCGCACAAAACACATTGACCTTGGGACTGTCATGCATCTCCTGAATAGTGCTATGTGGATGTTCGGTGCCCCAAATCCCGATGTTGTGTTTGTTGACTGTGCCTGACAGATGAAATGTTGCTTCATCAGAGAACACCAACCGATTAAGCACAGAGTCATTTTCGCCCAGGGCATTCAGCATTTCACTGCAGAATGTCATTCGTTCAATTTTGTCACATTTAGTTACGGCCAGCCATCTCGCGTTCACAAAATGTAACGAATCTTGATGGTATGATCTAACCCTAACCGTTAGATCATACCATCAAGTTTCGTTACAATTTGTGAACGCGAGATGGCTGGCCGTAACTGAATGTGACAAAATTGACTGCTCCGTTAGATTCTAACGGATGCTGTTTCTTTCAACTTCCTACTTCATGTAGTATTCCATACATTATATAATCAAATTGCAAAGTGAATTATGAATAACCCTGTATATATTTAAATAGTTAAGGGGTGGGAAAAGTATTTTCTTTCAAACTACGTAATTTTACGATTTTAATGCCCGCTAAATATAATAGGTAGGTACTCAAGTTATCATGACTAAAATCTCCTAATTGTATTATCGTCGTATATAATACGCACCTAAAATTTTGCAGTAATAAGATCAATGGAACCTGTGCAGGTTTTAGTGAAGATGGCTATTAACTTTTAATATATTAGAAAACACAAGACCAATAAATTTCCAATAAAGTTTTGATTATACCGTACATGCAAAATAAATATTGAAAGACTGAAACGTTTACCTTCTTTATCGTTTCTTCTAAATATCATATTCGTAAAGATTAAGTAAAATACAATTCTTAATTTTAAAACTAAAAATTCAGAAGCAATTCCGTCGAAACAACTGAGAGTCCAGAAACAGGTATCGTTAACTGGCGAAAACAAACGTTTGCGCTCGTTACTACGCACTGTAATACGCGCCCTAACTTTTTTGTAAAATTTTCCCGAAAAAAATGAGCATTGTTATACAGGTATAATATCGGTATTAGAATTTTTCCTCATTGTTCGCGTAGAATGAGACGAAACATTTTTCGTGTGCATCGGTATTTTTTTTTTTGAGCGATATACTACTGAACTGAATTTCCCACATTTTCTTAATTCTCGGATTATTTATCAACTGTCTCTTTCGATCGTCCAAATTTTTATTTTACCGTTTTACATCGCGTTCCTCCGCCGATTCCTTCGCTCGCGCCCTGTTTTATGCCTCTCCTAAATCCAAGAAACACTACAGATGCGATCGTGGTGGCCTGCCCTACTTGTGAACGACGTTTATCCTCTTTCTTCTCCTCCTCCTTCCGCTCTTGTTAGGTAAGCCTCGCCATTTTCTGTGTATTTCTTCCCACTTTTACGGCCATATTTCGACCACTTTTATCGCGCGCGATTCCTTTTTTATTGTGTTTTTTTCCCTTCAGGATCGTCCTTTACAAGAGAGATTCGAATTGTCAGGGCGGAAAATAAAAGAGAGGAGGAATATCGGCCATAAATATTCGATTAAGAACGACTCCTTCGTCGTAAATCTTCTTTTATGTGCGTTTCCTACTTTCTTTCTCTCCGGTTGTCCCTCTTCGCTCTTATTCTTTTTTTTTGTGCCAGTATTTCGAATTCCCGAACATTCTTCCCCCCTCGATTCCCCCTTCGTGTCTTCTTCCTCTTCAGACCTGTCATTTTCCCTAATCTTGTATCCTTATCATTTTTACTAAATATCATTTCCTTAGTGTTTTAAACACATACTAGCTGCCCATTCAGCTCCGAAATCGGAGCAGTGTTAGCTGCCTATAGAGCTCTGTGAAACTGTAGCTGTGTGAGTATTACAGTAAGCAAGACCCTCCGCTGCTCAACAACCATCTGGTCAGTGCTTCCACGCTCGGCCGTTATTGGTATTCCTTACTACGTACGTACCTTAGGTTTTTAAATATATAGATTCTCCTAGAAGAAATTTTTTTTTGTATCAGGCTCTTCACTGTATGTCTGTGGGAGTTGGATGTTTTATCAGTGCTGTCCAAAAATGCTTTTATTGTAACTGATTGGAATAAATTTTTTTCAGGATTCCGTGCATTATTGTTTTCCCCAAAATTTGCATTTTTCCCCTCAAAGAGGAACTACTTGTCCTAAATTTTTAAAATGTATGAATCGAAGAACATTCAAAAAATTTTTAGTTTTAAAAAATATAAAGAGGAGATTAAAAAGTCAAATGTTGGTTTTTCAAAGTTTTTTCTCAAGCATTGAAATGGCTAAATTAAACTTGTACAAATTCATGGAAAATATTCTCCCCCCCCCCCCCCCCAATCGTGCTTCAACGGAAGCGACTGCTTCATTGTTTTACACTTTTCCCTTTATTTTCTCCGATGCACTTGTCCCAATTACCTTAAGCGATTCGTTTCCTCCAATTTATCCCTCGTTTTTTTTTCATTGTTTCCTTTCTTTCACGCTAAAACCCCAACCTCGTATGCATTCGCTTACTTTCTGACATTCTTCGTGCCAATTAAACATCCGCGAAATTTCCAGGTTTATGCTTTCCCCCATTGTAAACTCCTCTTTTCCCTCCTCCTTTCCTTCTCCCTCTTCCTTTCCATAATGCCTATTTTTATTTGAATTCGTTCGATTTTTCGTCCATATCATTCCTTTCGCGGCTTATTACTTTCTATATTTAAGAGGTTTCAACTTTATGTATCTGAATCCGAATAAATGCCCTGCAAGCCGCCGCAATTGGCGCGTGGCAGGAGGAAAATATCTCCGATTATTTTCCTGGAGAGAAGTAAGATGGAGAAACGGAGGTCAAGAAGAAAGGAAAGAAAGAAGGGAGGCAGAGAGTGGGACAGGAGATAGAGAAAAAATGGGTAAAGAGAGGGAGAAGAGAGAGAGAGGAGAGAGAGGGAGAGGATAGAAACAGAGAAAGCGACGGAGAGAAAAAGAGAAGAATGGGGAAAAGGAAGTAGAGGAGAAGAGGGAGGAGAGATTGCATAAAGAGGAAGAGAGAAAAGTGAAAGGAGAGAGAATCGGAGAAAGTGACGGAGAAAGGAGGGATAGGGGAGGAGGAGGAGAAGAAAGCAGAATAAACGAGAGAAGGGATAAGGAATGGGAAGGGAGAGGGGAAGGGGAAAGGGGGAGGGAGAAATTAAAAGAAAGCGAAGGAGAAAAGGAGAAAGAGAGGGATGTGGAAAGGAGAGAGATTAGAGGAGGAAGAGAAGAGGAGGGGAACAAGAGGAAGTAGAGAAAGTATAATGAAATGGGAGGTAGAGAGAGAGAGAAAAGGGGAAAAGAGGGAGAAAGTGAGGAATTAAGTGAGAGAGAGGGAGAAAGATGTAGGGGAAGTGGAAAAGGGTGAGAGAGAGAGAGAGATGACGAAACGAAGTAAAATGGGGGAGAAGCCCGAAAGGGAGGAAACACGTTGTGAGAGGGTTAAAGCTAAGGGGTCGAGGGAAAAGGGGGCGAGGCTGTTAGTTGGGAGGGAGGAAGAAGAGAGAGGTGTGGGGGTGTAGAGAGGATGGGAGAGAGAATAAGCTGGAGGGAGAGAATGGAGAGAGAGAGAGGGGAAAGGCTAGGAGGGGGAGGAAACGCCAGGCGGATACCCGGTGCGAGTAATTGGTCAGCCATTCTGAATTGATTGGATGCAACACTGTGGAGAGGCAATTACCCACGGATGCTCCTCTCCTTCCGCTCCAGGGTCCTGTGGTCTCAGTCCTTTTCCTCCCTCCTCTCTCTCTCTCTCCCTCTCCCTTACTCTCTCTCTCAATATCCCTCTACACACTACTCCGCTTTTCGGTTTAGAGGAGGGATTCAGGGCCGAATCCGTCCTCGCCTTTCCCATAGAGAGAGAGACATAGAGGGAGCCGAAACGTAGAAGACGCCCCATAGGAGAATCCACAAACAAAAGGCAAGCGATAAGCGAAGATGTCGACCATGTTTTTTTTTATACTCCATTTAAGTACTCGGAAATGAAATACAATCGAGAGGTCGATTAAAGACTGGGGAAGTCGGCGAGACGTTTGTTTGTTTTTTTAGCAGTCTTAAAATCGACTCCAGGAAAAAAATTAACGCGAAAAATAAATTATCACGTTTAAAACTAAAAAAAAAAAGGTTTTTTAAGTGGTTAAATGAGGTAATGTGTGTCGTAGCAGAAAGGACGAAAGGAATGTTTTAATCGATTCGCCCCTAAAATCGCCGTCCGTTTAATTGCCTTATCAAGTCTGGAACGCTTATCTCTTCCTCTCCCTCCCTCTCTCTCTGTATTGCAGATTGAGGCCGTTAGGAAGATGATTGGGAATGTCTAATTAACTCCCGACGCCAATGCGATGGGGAAGAGAAGATGTGACCGGATAAGTCGGAAATTGCATCGTTATGTGTTTTACAAAATTTTATTGCTACTGTGTGTTTTTTGTAATTTGCGAATTCGGAATTTACGAAATTTTAGAGTACTATACAAACTTTAAATCGTGAAACGTTTTCGGCGTTTATGCTCTTTTAAAATAGTGTGCGGTTTGTTGAAATGAGGAAAAAAAGCAATAATAGCGTCCATATCAACATATAAAAAAATTACAAATAAATGTTAATGGTTAAAATTCGGAGGAAAAATAAATTATGAAGTTCATATAGCAGTTGTGATTTATTCGTTAACGATACTCGTCACAGGTCCTCTGAGAGCTGGGCCTCAAGCTCAAGGGGGCCCAAATGGACTCGCCATTCGTAACATCAACTCTGAAATTGCGCAAAAATTTGATTTTTTTCGTTTAGAATTGGTACATCTTCATGGAAAATATTAGAATGGCATTTTATGATTAAAAATGTGCAAATTACATTTCACTGTTCTAATACCCTACTGAAATATAGGTGTTAATTATAGGCTCTCGCGGAAGTTTTGTCGCAATGTTGTATTATTCTTTATATATCATTTTTATAAATTATTAGTAGTATTTCAGCCTCCGTTTAATAATGGGGTAAAAACAAGCCCTAAAACTATAATTTTAACGATGTCGGATGTTTTCCCTTGGTTGTAAACCAACAATCAATAACAGTGCCAAATTTCAAGCCTGTAGTTCATCTGGAATGGGGCAATTATTGGGCAAAACAGTCACTAAAAGTAGAGTTCTTATAATATCGGATTTTCCCATTGGTTCAGACCGAACACCTATAATCATAAAAATTTTCAAGTCTTCAGCTCATCAAAAGTGACTCATAATTTTCAACCCCGTATGGGGGGCAAAAATGGGGCGAAACAGCCCCTAAAATTAGAATTCTTATAATATCTGATGTTTTCCAACGGTTAAGGCAAAAAATCGATATTATTTTCAAATTTCAAGTCTCTATAGCACACTTAGAAGTGCCTTATTATATTTACCCACACATGGGGAAATAATGGGACAAAACAGCTCCTATAAATTGGAATTCTTATAATATCAGATTTTTCCCAATTGGTTTTGACCGAAAATCTATAAACATACCAAATTTCAAGTCTTCAGCTCATCAAGAAATGACTAATAATTTTTATCCCCGTATGAGGCAAAAAATGGGGCAAAACAGCCGCTAAAGTGTTATAATATCGGACTTATTGCATTGGTAGTAGTTTCATATTAATGGAATTATAATATAGCCCTCTGATTCTCATTAAAAGTTTACCCGTATGAAAACATTGAGCTCGTTGGCACGGTAGTAGATTGTTGAGACCCAGAAAAATCTCAATTTTTGCCGATAAAAAAAAAAATTTACTCTAAATCTGCATGGAATTGAATTATGTCTTAAAAAATAAGAAACTACAATTTATAATAGTTCAACTCCCGCTTTCGATTCTTGACGGGACATAATTTAAGAAAGTAAGTATAAAAACTTCTACACCGATTTACGTTCATTTCTTACGGGAGCAATAATGGGGCAAAAACACCTCGTGAAAATTAAAATTTCAACAATTTCGGATTTTTTCCTTCGGTTTGACCAAAAATCTATAATCGTGCCAAATTTCAAGTCTCTAGAACATTTGGAAGTGTCCCGTAATTTGTATCCTTCCGTATCAGAATCGGTAATATATTATAGACATAATGTTTACATTTGTTTAGGTTAGTTTCTACGAAAATTACGTCAGCCATTTCCGTTAATGCAACAGTAAGAAATCCACATTTTTACTCTTCCTTGCACTTAAGTGATATGTAAGGTATCGATAAATAAATTTAGTCGGACAGAGCAGGGTTTCTCAACCTTTTGCCTCTTGCGTCACGCTTACCGGAATTTCAAGAAACCCTGGTCCAACCACGATGTAAAGAAAAACATCACTTTTTCTAATAAACGTAGTTCAACGTTTATAAGCATATAAGTAGTGCATTAATAATTGGTAGACACAAAGGAGAAGGTCGAAATAAAAAAAGTCTTACCTGGTAATTCCACAAAAAATTATTTATTTAAAAAAATTAATTTATGTGGAATTACCAAGTAAATCTTTTTTTATTTCGACAATATGAAGAAATTCCTTCGATGAAGGGAGAAGGTGTCAAAAAGTCGAACCGATCGGGGTGCCAAAATGTCTTCAGCCTGCTCCGGTCCCACATAAGACGGCTTTCAAATCCCACAAGTGGGAGGACGCGTCCCACCGGTTGAGAAACACTGGGATAGAGGACATCATTTGCAACAAAAAAGTCCGCGAGAGCATGTAATTGCGAATTGTCGTTTAAGACAGTGGTGCCCCACCCTACGGCCCGCGAAGGGTTTTTCGGTTTTTGGTTCTTTTCGGTTATATCCCCCCTTTCCTCTAATTATTTATTAATTATGTTGCCAACGATATACTTAATAAACAATCAAATAATTATCACACTTTATTATACAATGAACCTCGAAATAATATTAATATTTCTTTCAAAAATCCGTCGTAAATCATAATGAAAACGAATTTAATTCATTTAATAGAGAATTTACCTACTGAGGAAAGTGCTATGCGATTCTTACAAGAAAAAGGAATCGAGATCGATTTTGTGTGATGCGGAATTCTTGTGGCGACACAGTACAAAAAATGAATGTCCTTTTGATTGTATTTAACGAGATATTTCCTTGTTCTCTACACCAAAACATCGTAAAAATGAATAAATAAATAATATAATTTAGAATGTTATAATCATTAATTGATTGTTTATTAAGTATCTCGTTGGCAACTATAACATAATTAGCAAATAATTAGAGGGGGGGATATAACCGAATAGAACCGGGTTTTTATGCGGCCCGCGAAGCATTGATGAAAAAGCAGTCCGAAAAATTAAACCCTCTTAACTTGACTCGACTTGATTTTCACTGAAATGGTACATCAGAATATATATAAATAACTATCGATTAAAACTCTAATCCGGCCCGGCAACTTCCAAGCCTAAGGATTCACAACCACCGATGCCGGAACGGGGAATTACAGGTCTCTAGAATCGAACTCGGGTCGTTAATTTGCAGGGTGATTGCACATAAGACTCTCTATGATGTGTGGGGTCTCTTTAAAATTGAAAGAATGGCTAAAATACATGCGGCCGTCCTCGAGTTATTTGACATTCATTGTGGTGTTTTAAAACGCACCTACCAACATACTAATTTATATCGCTGTAAGTTAATATAAAAGCTGTTAAAAATGGGCTCTGCTCTGCTAAACTTTATCCCAAACCTCCTATTTCTCATTTAATAAAGGTATTATTCCCTTTGGTGATTTTGCCTAGGAACGTTATCTCCGCGAACGGCAAAGGTTTAACAGTATTTATGGACTGACGATCCATAATAATCAGGCGTGACTTTCAACACAGCATCTATATAGTCGCAAACCATTAATCAGTGCTTTCCATGATTCCAGTAAAACTTCGGCGCAAGTTAGCTATTTTTTAATGTTCTTATATGCTGCGTTACACACAGAGATTGTGTTTAATGGCATCTCCAGACAAAAAAATCACGCGAAACATAAAGACATTTAACGAAAATTTCCAAGCATAATATACATTCAGATATTTAGAAGAAAAAATTAGACTTCTCGATCACTTCTAAATACAATCTCTATAAAGACGGAAGGTGGTTCGAGTCAAAAGAGATCTCATTTTTAACTTGTGAAATAAAAACTCGACGTTTCTGAAAACTCCGCTGTACAATTTACAGTGCATCTGGCAACACTGTTACTGACACCTTCGATACTGTTGCCATGCAAAACGAACTCACGGTTACGTTCAAGAACAAGCACTTAAAAAAATGCATGCCTTAGGAATCCCCAATAGCTACAACAAGGTTGAAAAAAACTATGGTTTTCTGTTGCACCAGTGTTCCCTTCTGCCATTATACGAGACCGATAATTCTCTGTTGAAGAGTAGGTATTCAGCCAGGTGAAATGGATACTTCCTCTACGGTTGAACACAATATCTCTTCTCCCCCGCCACCCTAGCCTCCCTCCCTAAAAAAAAGGCCTCCCGTTTCTCAGAAAATTAGTTCGGAAAGCCTCTACCCCCGGCCGATATTTTTCGTTCGGCTCACGTCTTAGAGAGAACCCTAGCCACTTCGGAAATTTCCGTGCCTGTTCGTGCACTGTCCGTGCCATTACGTGTGCAGAAACGCTGCCATTGGCCCACTTTTTCAGCGAATGACGGATCATCTTGTTAGAATATCGATTTTTGTCAAGCGTCATTAGTAGCCGGCGCCGTTGAAGATCGAAGTTCGCTCGACAGGTGTTTCTGTGATTTGTTTGAAGGTGCGGTTCGATACTGCTTTCCGGAAGGCAGACTTGTTTCGGCATGCATTTCCGTATCGCCCGCGTGGATAGAAGATCGATAAAAATCAAGCAAAGAAGTTTTGCTGAAGGAAAGCCGTAGCGGGATCAGAGCCTACGATGGAAGTGTTGAAGCGAAACAAACGCCCTCGTAAGGTATATTAACCTTTATTTTATCGCCCGAGTTTTTTGTCAAGTACATAGTTACACAATGATGGCCAAGTGAAATACCGACTTGATAGTTTCGTGTAATTCGTATAACTCGCCGATGGGGTTAATGAAATGACGTGCATATATCGTACTAGCAAAGTGATGCATAGACACCTGCAAGCGTCGCGCGTTCGAATCACCTCGTGATTTTCTCGCGATCGACGAGATAAAGGCAGGCCACTTCGAAAGGGCTTATTATGTTAGTTACCACAGCGAGAGAGTGTTTGCAAGAGTAATTCTTGCAAATACTCTCTCGCGACCAATTATTGGTAGATGAGTTTTTTTAGTAGGTGTATATTATGGTATGTGAGTATTTGGAGACTTATAATTAGATTATTATTGTACATTTAATTGAAAGTTGAACGAATATTAATCTCGTCGCTTGAGGTTTGCCTGACGCCATTTTCGCTATAAAATATTAATAACCTAATTGATGAATGAACTCATGCCTTAAAAGATAGTTAACTATAATAAAAGTTTTTCATTGTAACTTTGAAAAACACGTGAAATGCCACTTTTTCTTATAGAATTCTTTTTCTCAAAAGGTTTTCGTGTCGTGTGATTTCAAATCTCAGATTTCAACTTATTCGTTCGCAGTTGCCATATTGTTCCATCGATTAAAGATCCCTACAACATTGAGTCGAGAATCTCCGTTCATCAACTGGAAGAGAAGAATTCTGTTACGCCATACTCGCTGGGAAGAATCCGCCCGTGCAAGGTAATGAATGATTCTTTGTATATTTTGTAGTACGTACGATTGTAGTATTGCCGTGCGGTGCATCGGACGTCATTTCAATTTAATTTTTTTGATATTACGACGTCGTTTATAGGACGCCATGTTGAATTTTTGTGATATTACCGTGGGACTTATCGGACGCCATGATAATTTAAATTTTTATCTTAATAATTTTTTGCGATGTTATCAATATTTATTTTCGATATTAATCAAACACGGATTAAACGAAAATAAAATATTTTCGTATCACGATAAAATATCATATAAAATGAATTGTAAAAAATATTTTTGAAAATTTATACCTCACTCACTGGCTTTGATACATTCATCAATGGGGAAGACAGTGGATATTCGTATTTTAACCGGTGTTATTTATTGTGTGTAGTTAGGTACCCGATTGCAGTTCTAATGTGAATTTAGTGTAGTTTATATAAAGTAATGCTAAGCCCCAGCGTGATCGGATCGTGTTCCGTGATGGGATATTTTCTCGCGCACGACGATGTTACGATAAAATTTCGAAAACTTGAAAATTATTTTAAGAGATGATTTTCATTGGGAAATTAAGAAGCTGCTTTGCATTTAAGTGAACTAAATAATGCCTTACATTTAAAAAACAAAACAAATAACGGTAATTTCATGTTGTAGACATATTTACTTTTATTTTGCATGAATGAAATGTAAATATACTCACTGGAAATAAATGAATATTTTTTCGCGTTGAACGTTTGTTTTCGCCTGGAAACAAATGTTTTTTAATATAAACTTTTATAAACGTTAGGTTAGTTTCTTAAAAATAATACAGTAATTTTGGAAAACGTAAATTGGGCCTCTGAGACAACTAGGGAAGAGCTTCCATTCATTTTTAACGAGTGTGCAGCATCCAGAGTTATTCGCCCTTAGAAAGTTAAACAGTTTAACCCCAGTGGCTCTCAAACTGGGCACAATAGGGTGCCGCGAAAAACTTTGTTTAGTAAACTAGTGCAGTGGTGCCCAATATTTTGTACATGGCCGTATTAGTCGTGGAGAATCCTTCGGCGTGCCGCGTTGGAAGTTGCAAATTCTTCTGCGGGCCGGATTAGAGTTTAAATCGGAAGTTACCTATATAATCTGAGGTCCCATACAAGCAAAAATCGAGTCAAAATATTGTTTTAATGACTAAAATTTCAGTATTAAAATTTTTATTAACAGCATTTTCATAAAAATGTACGAATGTGTGTGTTAAATTTTTCGAATAGCCTTGTCAACAGAGCTCCGCGGGCCGCAGTTAAGGCACCACTGAACTAATGTACTAGTTGGAGATGTCGATATGTAATTAAGGGCGATCTTTTTCCTCTAATAAACTGATCGTGGTGTATTATCAAGAAATGGATACATCCGCACCCGCGGGTATGAATATAAAACATTGTTTCGATGTGATGTTGCTGTGAAATCGTGCTCGTCTTTGTAAGTATTGTTCACCTATCTGGTCATCTGCCTCGCAGTCCAAACTCAAGCTCCTAGATCGTCCACTCAACTTCTTCTTAGCAATAACTCGTATTCGTATACCTTTCCTTCGAAATTGTAACCGGAATCAAAATAATTTTCGTTCTCCTCCAGACGCAATATAATTGATTTAAACTACCTCCATTATATTTTCAATGGATAATACCGATCAGAACGATCTTCTATCTTACTTCTCCCTACACGTTCGCCCGCAACCCACTCACGGTCAGGGCCGGCTCGAGGTACCGGCGAACCGGGGCAGCTGACCTGGGTGCCAAAATCTTGGGCGGGGGAGGGGGGGCTATAGCGATCATATATCTATGCATTACTTGCAAGTGAATAAATATTGGATACCGATTTATATCGTCGAAAAGACTGGAATCTTTATGGTATTTATTCTATTCTTTTCTTTATCTATAATCATTATAGAGCGATGAGTAAATTAACGTGTACTTCGTAATTATCTCAACAAACATTTACGGAGGAGGGGGGGGAGCGCTAGAGTGCTATCTCGTCCGGGGCGCCAATATTCCTTTGGCCGCTCCTGTTCACAGTATCCCACAAACATACAATGCGTTTTCTGTCCGTAATCCGCTACCCGACATATTTTCATCCTCCACCGTTTTCCGTCCTGGAGCCATCCGATATTGACCCTCTCTCACTCATTTGTTGTTACCCACCTTTTCATTATAGTAGTAATAGTAATTAGGTTTTTAGGTGCGTCAACAGCTAAGGTTATTTTGCACCGTCAAATTCTCTTAGAGAAAATCAACATACATCACAACATCCATGCCCGAAGCGGGATTCGAACCCGCGACCTTTGGGTTCTAACCCGGCCGGCCCTTTTCATTATCTTTCTTAATTTTTCTCCAACTTTCTATTTGTCTCGAATTATTTGTTAAATTAAATTATTTTGTATCATTTATTACTGTTAAACAATCCAATTTAATACCTAGGACATCATTTGGCTGTTTTGGGATTTCTTTAAATGAGTAAATAAATATATAAAGTGCCGCGACCACAGAAAAGATTGGGAACCACTACTATATGTAAGGAGACCAACCGTCCTGCATTTCATAGGACACCCCTGTATTTCACGACCTTGTCCTGTATTCTTTAAATTATAAAACTGGACGCTCAAATTTCCTGCATTTCATTAACTGTCCCGTAAAACTCCTGTATTTTCTAACATGAAAAGTTTTAACGGATATATTGCACTAACGGTAAGACAAATATCGCAAAAATCTTTCATATTATATTCTCGATGTTGCTCATTATTCGAGCTCTCTTTCCTATTTCAATAAAAATATATCGATTGTATACCGAGTTGTTCTGATTGTTGATTGGTATGCCTATTGGTATTTTTATTTGCGAGACTATTTCTTTCAAAAGATGACCCCGAAGGGAAAATGTGTTTTAATAGCGATTTACAAAAGGAATATGTATTCCTACATCAAGAAAACAATTTCCAGCAGCAAAGTTAAATGTGAGAAGTGTTGTTTTTCACCATTTTCAGTGTCTAACGGTTTTGATGCCCTGTATTTTCAAGTAAAAATATAAGACACAATTAAATATGTCCTGTATTCTGTCTTTTGGAAAATTGTCACCTTAGGTATACGCGAACTTCGAAAACTATCGTCAGAACGTCTTCTACAAGTAGGAATAGAGACTAGAGAAGGAGAATTACGGTCGATAATACACGTTACTCACGGCAGGTGTTTCCAACATACATGTACCGAACAATACCAGATCGAATCGCGTGGCGACCTGGCGTTTACCGTTACGCGCTCTCGTCCATCGGAATGCGATTATCGCTGTGATTTCATTTACTCCTCGCATAAGAACACCGTATAGATGGCGACGAATGATACAGAAACGAAAACATTCGATGATAATATCACCTCTCTATCTTTCGAAGCATTACGGGGAGTAAAATTCTTTGGGCCACTTAAAAAAATTCAAAAACTTTTAAAAGAAAAGAATTGCTTTTTATGTTGAAAATTATTCTTTCGTTAAAAGATGATCGCGCTGAATAGAAAACATAATGTTTCTGAGCTTTACTCGTTGGATGATTGGCTGAAAATATGGTTTCTATAGCTATGATATTATAATATTTCTCTGTAAAACGATTGCGCTCTATCTAGAATTCTATAAACAAATACATCAGTTCGTGAGATATTGCCTCAACGAAAACAGCTAAACAGAGACATTTGTTTAGTCTCAGAAAATGGTCTAAAAACGATACATTCAGAATGGCGCGTAATTAAAACTTACGCCGTACTTCCAAACACCAGTTACGTGGCTCCAACCATCCATCCTCCCTTTGGAGAATCCGTCGGATTTGATTTCCCAGATTTTAATACCAACGCTTAAAACGAAACAAATGACTCTTTTAAAAAAAGACTACTTTTCGAGATTGATAATAATTCCACGCGTGTGTGCCGGTCTATACATACATACATACATACCCACACACACACATACATACATACATATATATATATATATATATATACACATACATATACACACACATATACATACATATATAGAGAGAGACGAGAGCGGGAGAGGAAAATTGGCCTCGCCCCTGCGCGACTTCTCGAATCGATTACCTCCCGTAATTGAAACAATCGGGGTTTACTTCCAATCTATTCCAGCTTAACGCTAATCAAGGCTCCGAAGTGGCCGAGGCGATCCGATTGATTGTGAGAGCGGCGCAAAACATCCCATTCCCGTACGCGCCTCTCTCCCGGATGCGAACAAGCGGACTCCAGGAGGGCGGGTAATGAGTCCCGTACGCCCACACGCGCATACCCAAGGTCTATAAATCTCAATTGCTTTCATTAGGGAAGCGGGCGGTAATATAGGTAACGAAATACGACGAGCCGACCGTAATCTCAGCCCTTGGATCGAATCCCGGAGAGTTAGATGGGTTTTAGGGAAGGAGGAGGGGGGAGGGATAGTGCATAGTGTGGAGGAGGAAGAGGACGCGGTTTTTTTTTTAATGGCGACCAAGTCGGTTCAATCGCTCCGGAGGGTGTTGTTATCGTGGGACACGTCCGCTGATGGAAGATTGAGTCGCGGAGCAATCACTCGCCAAATGGCGTGGGCTAAAAAATGTTACTCCGCTATCTAGTTTTTGAATTATATATATATATATATGTATGTATATATATAAATACTAAGGAAGAGGAAAGGTAAGTAAGGATATTTTGGGCAACTAGGTGTTGAAGGATATATATATATATATATATATATATATATATATATATATATATATATATATATATAAAATCGGTTCTCGTAAGTTTTAAATTGAAAGAAGCAATTACTTATTCCCTCAAAAAAAGTCATTTCTTAGTTTCAAGTGTAAAACGTAAATGAATTCATTGAATTTATACGTGTTAAACGAGCGTATAAGAAAACTAGTAATCGGCAGCGATCAAATTTTCATTCGTCCGATATGTTTTTAAACCGACTTTGAAGAAAACGATTCTATAAAGGACGGAATTCCACTGGTTTATTAGTTCTCGCATATGACTCATGATTAACTTCAGCTAAATATACGACTCGACGTTACTTGTATACAAAACATAACCGATTGCAGAATACTGTTCTGTCAGTGAGGCGATGTGTCCATATATTTTTACCCAAGTTCTTGCGATGTCGGTAGTGAAGTTTATTTGGGTTTATTTAAAGAAATTCATCGCCTTACTTGAATTTTTCTCGCGCAACGAAATTGAGATTCGCTCGTAAGGTTACGAATTTCTTCAACGTTCACGAAGATCAAAGTGATTTTTTAGAGTTTTCGTTCTTGTACGGAGTGGACTGGAGAATGGCCAGATAAAGGACAAAATGCGACATTCTGTGTTGTCGTTTGTTGTGTTTGAAGAGTCGGAGAGAGATTGAAGTATAGGGAGAGGGAGAAAATGAAAAAGTTGAAAACAAAGAGAAGGGAAGAAAGAGAAGAGAGCTTAAGGAGAACGAGAGGAGGAAATGGAATAAATTGCGAAGAGGAACAAAAGGAGAGGTTAAGAGGAAACAAGAAAGAGGTTTGAGGGAAGGGAAGATGAAGCGTTAAGATAAATGGAGATTAGACTGTGCGAAAAGGGATAAAGGATTCAAAAGGGGAGGGAGGTAAAGGATAGAGGAGCAGGCGATACAGGAAAGGAAGTAAATAAAAGGGAGAGAGGGAAAATGAGGGAGGGAGAGAATGAAATCAGGAAGGTGGGAAGGTAAAGAAAGATGAAGATGGCAAAGCGGTAGGAGGGAAAGAGGAATGAGAGGGAGAAGGAGAGAGAGAGGGAGGGGGGAGAGAGAGAGGGAAAGGGGAGAGAGAGAGGGAGTGGGGAGAGAGGGAGGAGGGAAGAGAGAAGGGGGAAGAGAGAGAGGGAGAGAGAGGGAGGAGGGAAGAGAGAGGGGGGAAGAGAGAGAGGGAGAGAGAGGGAGAGAGAGGGAGGAGGGAAGAGAGAGAGGGAGAGAGGGGGAGGGGGGAGAGAGAGAGGGAGGGAGGGGGGAGAGGGAGGGGGAGAGAGGGGAGAGGGAGGGGGAGAGGGGGGAGAGAGAGAGGGAGGGGGAGAGAGAGGGGGAGAGAGAGGGAGAGAGGGGGAGGGGAGATAGAGGGGGTTAGAGAGAGAGGGGGGTTAGAGAGAGAGAGAGGGGGGAGAGAGATTGCTGATCCTGATTTGAATTTCGCATGGAGTATGGTCTGAATCTGGTTCTTCCGAGAGGAACAGGAGAAAGATGGAGAGAGAGAGAGAGGGGGAGTAACCCAGACCACAAGGGACATCATCAAGTTCCCCGTTCGTGTCCCGTCTGAACGGTTATGACCTCAAAAGACGATCACGACCGCGTATTCTTACCGAAAAGGAGAAAACCACCAAGACTTGAGTCTTTTCTCTACTCTTCTGCACGAAGGAGAAGTCACGCCGTAAAGAGAAGATCAGACTCCCTTTACCCTTCTCTTCTTACTTTACTCCCATCTCCCACCCCTCCCCTTGTAGACTTTTTTCTCTCTCCAACTCCCTCCCCCCTTTCTCTGTCTCTCTCTCACTAAGCTAACTCACGCAAACTTACCTTTTTCGTATAAATGCGAGAAAGTCCTTTCCTTAGCTATTTTTCTGCGTTACCCCTAGAGCCGATGAAGTGCGTTGAGTTTTCGATATGAAATAATACTTCCAAAAAAAAGTTGAAGGAGAAAGGAAATATGAGAGGAACTAAATATTTGAACAACATGAAGAGAAATATTTAACAAAACAGGAAATTTTTCAATAAAAGCGGACGGAGAAAGAGGACTAGGTTCAGACAAATAGAGCAGAAAATAGGGGTATACAAATGGAGTGAAATGCATAAAGTGGCATAGGCAGACTAAGAGAGAGGAAAGAAAGGCAAATACATAAGAAGCGAAATAAGGGCTGAGATAAAAATAGAATGAGAATTAAAGAAGAGGAGGAGGTAAAAGGATACAAAAAGAAAATGGAGGAATGAAAGAAACAGAGGAATGCAGAGAGAAATGCTTAGAGAAAAGGGGATTGAGAGATTTAAGTGTACAGATAAATGAAAGCGAAGCAACAAGGAGGTAAAGACGAAAATGAAAAAGGGAAGAACGAGACAGAAAGACAAGAGGAGATGACTAAAAAAAAGGGTTAGAAAGAGAGACAACGGGACATGATCGCCGAAAGTAAAAGAAAATAATGGAGAGGAGACGAGATAAACATAGAAACAGATCGACGAAGAAATACTGCAAAATAACGAAGAAAGACCTAACTCATACAAACACTCCTCGGTTTCTTTGTCTCCATTTCTCTTCTCGCTGCACACCACCTCCTCCCTCCCTCTCCTATTCCTCCGAGTTAAGACGCAGACGTCGGCGGCGACTGAGCTTCTCGTCACGGACGGAAGGAGGCGAAATATCCATAGAGTTATGGAGAACGGGGTTGCGGAGGTTGGGTTGGGGTAAGGGTGGACTGTGGGGAGGAGAAAGACGAGGAGGGAGGAAAATGGAGGAATCGAGAGAGGGGGGAGGGGGGGAAGTTAAGAAGGAATGAGGAGGAGGCGAGGGAATTGATGGAGAGATTGAAAGATGAAGAGGTAAGAGAGAGAGAGAGGGAGGGAGGGAGAGGGAGAGAGAGAGAGAGGGAGAGAGAGGGAAGGAGGGAGAGAGAGAGGGAGAGAGGGAGAGATTGGAGAAAAAGGCGGAGATGCAGGTGGACCGGTAGAGAGCATGGGAAGAGCTAGGTAGGAAAGGAGTAGGAGGAGATAAAGGTACGAGATAGGAGTAAGGGAGATAGAGGTAGGAGATAGGAGGAGATATAAGTGGGAGATAAGTCTCAGAGGATATAGGATAGGGGTGAAGAGAAGAGAGGAAAAGGAGAGGGGAAGAAAGGAGAGGGGAAAGAGAGCGAGAAGAAGGTTCGATAAAGGTGTGACAAGAGGTGGAGAAGATTATGAAGAGGTGGGAGTAAGAGGGAAAAAAAGCCATGATTCTCGGAAGGAGAATGTTGCAAGAAGATGAAGATGATTAAGACGATGAAAGAGGTGTTTACCGGTTAGGTTAGAGAGGTAAGAAATGAGGCTAATAACTCGGAGGTTGATTCGAATCTAAAACACACAGGCGCGGCTGTGTGTTTTAGATTCGTACCAAGAAGGAAGAGACGGTGATTGAATGTCTGTTGATTGAGTTTATCATAGGATGGGAGATATTTTTTTAAAAGGGATATGGGACATATTTGAAACCGTACGGGAAGGATTGATATAGATCATTTTGATTTGGTGAGATGATACGGATTATAACTCATGTAAAATGATGATGGCGTTTATACGTAAGCTTTAACTGATACCCATGGAAATGAAGCGAATGATATCAAATTAGACGTGAAATACAATCATACATAATTGATTCATGGCAATTATTCGAAGTTTCAGGAGACAACACCTTCAAACTTATTTGATACAGGCATACAGGTCAGGGCTGGATTATGGAGGACGCGTATAGTTATGAGAACTAGATACTACAAAACTGAATAGTTTAATTTTATTCTAGGACTGTTTGGATATTAAGGAAGTAGAACTACTTGAAAATTGCCATGTAAAATTTACTGGCGTATGAGCAATATAAAACAAAAAAAAGTTGAGTGATGATAAGTGCCATCGCTCGAATATATAACTTTCACAAAGTGAATTAACAACATTAAAGGAACAGTAATATTTAAAAAATATACGCGAAAATAGAAGAATATTGCAGAATCTTCCACAGACTGTCCCTAAATGTTTTTGGCAAGAAATTATATATTGGATATCAACAACAAATATGCAGTGAAAATAAACTTTTTGTAGTTTAACGTTCAAAACCGCATAAAATATTAGGAAAAATCTATAAAATGTAATATCTATTCAAAATTGTCTGTTTCAGCGCTCATAGCAGTAATATAGTCCAGCCGTACGTAATAGACCACTACATCAAGTAGATATGCCGCTGAAATGTGCAAATACGAGCAATATTTCGCAATTTTAGTTACCGGGTTAAAATTAACGAAAGGTGCGCGTCTTAAATACGGTGATTATAACTTATTATTTTTGAAGGAATGAAAATATTTTTTCCAATCATATCATTTATTTCGGACGAGACTAAATTCGTTGATATGTTTGCCATATATTTTATCCGTTCTTGCTCCTGCCTCCATTTCGTATTTTTTTCAATACAAAATAAATAGAATATGTAACCTATGTCACATTTTGAATGTTTTAGTGATGATACACGGTATAATGCACTTATATACAGAATTTGAAACTTTATAAAATTATCATCGAACGAAACGCGAAACGCTGGAAGAAAATGGTCGAGCAAAGTCGACTAAAGCGAGAATAATAATAATAATAAAAAAAACCTCCCTTGCGAGCGAACGAATCTCCCATAAGACGATTCAAACACCGATTCCGAGAAAGTCCAGATAAGAATCCCTTCGGAAATAAAAAGAAAATTGATGAGAGAAATGAAGAGGACGAGAATGACGATAAAGAACGGAGAGGAGAAAAGGGACGAAGTTAAAGAGGAAAAAAAGAGACGGCGAAAGGTGAAATGATTGAAAAAGAAAAGCCACAGAAGCGACATGCGGCGAATGAGCGGCAAAGACGAATTAAATAACTGATTTAAGGCTGAAAGACGGCAGATTTATGACGTAATTAAGGGGATTTATTATTATTTTGGCGACGTCTGGTCAATTTCCGCGCGCGGCCGGCCTCCTCCTTGTGGGGGGGGAGGGTAGGGGGGGGGGGGGGGAAGGGGGAGGATAACTTACAGCGACAGAGCCGATAAAAAGGGGGGGAGGGAGAGAGAGGGAGGGAGGAAATATTTTTTAAAAAATAGATAGAAAAACCCGACTTCGCGGAGAACGAAAGAATAATGAAAAAAAAGAAGAGGAATAATAATAATAAAAAAAACAAAAGAATAAAAGGAAGCGGAATCCGTCATTCCATGGGAAAGACTCGAACCAATTATCCCTGACGGGGAAAGAGACATTAATTCCTCCCGCGCGCGCGCGCCTCTCCTATCGCCATAAGCTTCCACGGAGCGGAATCTTTTACCCTGAGATAATTGGAAACGTAGGAGGGAGAAACCGAGTTACGTTTTCGACTGTAAATTATTCCACATAAATCCAAAGTTGGTCTCGGAGTGTGGGGGGGGGGGGGGGGGGGGGGGGGAGAGGGGAAGGATGAGGCGAAAGGAGGGGTAAAGAGAGAGAGAAGGACATTGTGTTTCAAAAAGTAGTTCTAAGGCGGGAGACCGTTAGCCATAAATTGTATTGTATTCCAATTAAAACGTTTTTCGAGATTGGAGTGAGAGAGAGAGAGACGAGCGATAAAGTGGAAGGGGGAAGGAATGAATGGCTGTCAAAAAGGAAAGAGACGAGAGGGGAAAGAAGGGGATAAAACAGGAGAAGAGATGGAGGAACAAAATTGAGAGAGAGAAGTTTGAGGGGGTAAGTTGGAGGGGGGGGGGGGGAGGAGGGAGAGGTTCAATCCCACGCTGTGCTTAGGGCAACCCGAAAATAATGCTCAGAAGACTCGGACTAAATTGAATTAACAAGAAATCAAATAATATTCAATAAAATTTTATAAGTAATTTATTGACCGAGACTTTGTGACGAATTTCTCTATCAACAAACATTGTTTCGAAAGATGAGATTAAAAAAACTGTAGTGACACCAATTGGATTTAATAACGATTAAAATCGAACCGGCATCAATCCTTACACAGCACAGCAGTGCTGTTTGGTAGTCTTACCTTGCGCTTTTAAGATGCAGAAACCCCATTTCCTAAGCACCATCAATTTAATTTGTTCGCTCGTTTGCTTTCTAAACGTACAAAAGGACATTTTTACATTGCTTTGACGTCGGTTTGATTTTTTTTGTGATCAATTCTAAATTTATAAAAGTTTATTGGTGCTCGCTGGGTGTTAACTTAGTGCTCACCACATTGAAAAGGTTGCGTATCCCTGATATATAGCACTGTACCTGCAGTTTTGGATATTTTCAATGTGTCGTCAAGTGAAAGATCTATTTAAAATTTTAATTTGATAAAAAACTACCACAGGGGTGGATTAAAGTATTTATCACTTACACTAGAAAACTCAGAATCATGCAAAATGATACCTGATGAGTTGTTAGAGAAGTTTTCAGAATTTCTACGTACAGTCCGTGAAATTATATGACGAGAGAAAAGATAATTTTCATCAGTAATCTATCCATAAACAGCCTTGAAAGTATTCATCAATCCTTCGTTTCCAAATACATTTTCTCTTCAAATATTTAATCTAGCCCAGTGGTGGGCAACCTTTTCTGCATGCTGGGCCGCATAGGAGTCAGTGGGCCGCACTAGAGAATGCCAATGCTTTGGCGTACTGGATTAAAGTTATTTAGGGATTCTTAGGCACAACATCGGTGAAAATCAAGTTAAAATTAGGCGTTTAGAGCTAAGATTTCATATTAAAATCATGAGAAAAGACGACGAAGAAACATTAAAAAGAACTTATTTGAATTGAGAAATATTTATTTCCCAATTTATAATATGTGTGCGTGCGTGTGTGTGTATATATATATATATATATAAAATCCAACAGATTTTGCCATATAAAAAAATTATGGTAGGTAAGTCGTAAAAATAATGAAAATTCGTAAAAACTATGAAATACTGGGTGTGGGCCGCATAACATTGCGTGATGTGCCGCATCCGGCCCGTGAGTTGCAGGTTGGGCGAGACTGATCTAGCCAATTCATTTCTTATTCCCCCTAAGCCTTCAGTATAAATATGAATGCGAAAAATTGATTTGTTATATAAAAAGTTTCATATTGTGAGGCTTTTTATCACTTTTATTCCCTCTGTGTTGATGGGAAAGATGGCGGGAATGAGATGATCTTGTTGCGAATATGAGGAAAGAAACGGTTTCAAATATTTGTTAAGCTTCAATTGTGCAAGTGCATCACCTTTTTCAAGAGTATACTTTAGGGTATAATGAGTTTGTTATAATAAAATGCATACCTTTGTTGTCAATAAAAAGTAATCGTGCGCGGACCGCCATCTATATGTCTAAACTGACAATTTGTCTCCCAGAGAAATGTGTGTGATTTTAAATCTAACATACAGCGCACGGTTTAATGACTTTTGTACTATTTCCACAAATTTAAATTCGTACGATGTTTACGAACCCCTGTGCAATTTGACTCCAAATCACACACTTTCAACCCATCCACCAGATATCACATTTTTTATTGAATTACAATTTGGTTACCCTTGCTATTTGGGCGGAGACTCTTGAGATTGGACTATTGCACGCAATGTGTCCTTTAAACGAACCCAAAAAAATTCTTAAAAGGGCATAATATACGGGTTATGGAGAATTAAGAGTTCCGTTAAAATATCAATATAGATTTGAACGTTCAATATTATCAACCCTTGTAAAGGAAAAAGAAAGAGTACGCCAATCTTATGCGGGAAAATTTCAATTTACGCAGAGCACTTCATCAATCGATTAGAGAGTTTTTTCGACGGAAATCTTCTTTGAAAAACATTAAATGAGAGGGTGGAGATTGATTTTTCCCCTTGAGAGAAACAAATCGGAAAAATGCCGCGAGAAGAGACAGAAAATGCTAGAAGGAAAGAGAAATTGACGTAGAATTGAAACGGAGAAGAAAATAATGAGATAGACAAAGGAAACGCGAGTAGAAGATGTAATGGTTGAGGAGCGTAAGAAAGAGAGAGAGAGGGAAGCGGATGAGAAAACAGGGAAGCGAGATAAAGAAAGATAAATGAACGAGAAAATACTTTTTAGAAAGAGGAAAAAAATAGTAAAAGGATCAGAGAATGAGGACAGGAAGAAAGAATTGATTGGTGAAGACTGTAAACGAAATATAGAAAGAGAGAGAGAGAGAGAGTGAAAGGGAATTGTCGATTAGACGGACAAAAAAAATATGGAGGACTTTGACGGAGGATGGAGCAAGTGAGGAAAGAATCGCACGGAAATTATCTAATGTAATGCTACAACCGCCTTACCTTCATTATACTTCATTGCTGGACTCCACCCGCGACCTGTTTCATTAAGGGCTAGAAACCAAAGATAGATACCGACTGTATAAATATGAACGATAGCCGTAAGTGGTTATTATATATTCCGGTAGCTAGTCCAGAAATGCGAAAAGGTTGAGAGTCTCAGGGTTGGAGTTACAAATCCTGAAATTTAATTTCATTATCTCCATTAATTCGGCAGGCAGCTTTCACAAAGACGGATGATAGACGAGTTGCAAAAGGGTTTTATTCTTCTTCAAAATAGCGGTCAAGTTAAAATTAAATCACGTTAAGGAATATTAAAATTGAAACGAAAAAGAAGGGTAGGCATGCCAGGGAAGATCTGATGAAAATTAAAATAAACTATCATGCAAAAAGAGATGTTCGCTGACGGACAAATGAATAAACGAGCAAATAAAAATAATTATAATGCTCGTTTGTTGGATCGCCCATTGTAAATATTAATAAAAATAGTCCACAGATAGGTAAGATGTCCGCAAGAGGAATTCTACCGCAATTATAAGAGATTAAATCCAATTCCTTTGCAATCCCAGATGCGCATCACAAAGTAGGCATCCGCAATTGTAATAATACGACGATCGTTCACCAAGAATCAAATATTTCTCTATGGATGACAGGTGCCTTTTATATGGAAAAATATAACCGCGACTTACTCAACCACTTTATATTTTAAATAGGAGTTACGTAAATCGCTCAAAGGAAATAATTTTAAAGAGAGAGACGAGTCTTAAGCAGATGGCTAACGAGAAATCGAAACGCGCGTAAGGAACGGGGCAAAAAAAAAATAAGAAAAAGATATTACAAGTTTGGCTCGTGCACAGCGAGTCCATCTATGGAGGACTAGAACCAACATGGGAGGGATCATGCGCGTCGCTTTTTTTTTAAAAAAAAAAGAAGGAAAAAAAAGACGCGGGGACGAAACTGTTAGATTCGTGTCTTTAATGGGAAGAAACAGGACTCCTTAAGAAGAGGCGTATTCTCGGACAGCGACGACCACCATAAGGGACATAAAATGCGAGGACACGAAGCAGCCAATCAAATTGCGCGCAAGCCTTCAGTAAAGGGGTGGTGGTAAGGGAGGGAGGGAGAGAGAGAGAGAGAAAGAGAGAGGAATGGAGAGGAGGTGGAGTGAAATAGAAAAGTAAAGACGGGAATACCCTTTATGAAAAAAATAAGGGGAGAAGTTGGAGCGAAGAGGGACTGTAGAGAATTCGTTAAAAGGGAGTAGAGAGAGAGAGAGAGATGGACTGGAATATGGAAAGAGAAGACTTATACTTTTCTATTCTAGCCAAGTCATAGAGGGAAAAGGGAGGCGATAGAGAGAGGGAGAAGGAATGAAGAGACAGAAGGAGGATAGAGAGGGTAGGAAATAAGGGACAGACAGAAGGAAGGGTTTGGTGAAGAGAGAATATATGAGAGTTAAAGAGGGAGGGACAGGAAAGACGGAGAGGAGAAGCGGATATTAGGAGTGGAGAGAGGAAGAGGAAAGGAGAGGGAAAGAGGGAAGGAGAGAGGAAACGGGGAGAAGGAGAGAGGAAGAGGGATGAAGGGGAGAGGAAGAGGGATGAAGAGGGAAGAAGGAGAGAGGAAAAGGGGAGAAGGGGAGAGGAAGAGGAAATGAGGCGAGAGGATGAGGGGATCGGAAGAAAGAAAACTGGGAGGATAAGGGGAGAAGAAAATGTGATGAAGAGAATAGAAAGAGAGAAGGGAAAATATAATAGAGGAAGGGATTTTTTTAAAAAAAAGTTTAAAAAAATCGAAGAGAAGTGGGTAAGGGAAAATATTGATGGGTAGGACGTGAGAGGAGAAGGGGGAAAATAGAAAGGGAATAAAAGTAGAGAGAGAGAGAGAGAACAGGAGACAAGAGGAGAGGTAAATAAAGTAACATTAACGTAATCATATCAAGTGAGATGTGCAGAATTACGGGAGAATAAACTGTCCGCAAAATGGCGAACCTTTTGACGTCCACGCGGGAAAGCAAAAAACCGAAGATGAACGTTGAGAAACGCGGAAAAGGAGGAGAGACGGAAGGAGATGAAGCTGGGGCATAAAGAGAGAGAGAGAGAGAGATCGGAGAATTATAAAGAGGGACCTAATACGCTTATTCCTCTGTGGTCCTTAACAAAGCAAAAATGCCTCCTCTCTCTGTATCTCTCTCCATCTTTCTTCTTTCTCTCATCTCCGAAATCGGAAGAAGTCACTTACCGGTTCGGTATCCGAGATCCTTTTACAAGACTCGCGGAACCACGGTGGCCGATACCTCCCTCCCTCTCCCTCCCCCTTGTATTCCCTCCACCTACCTCTCTTCCAAACCTCCCTCCCCTCCGCCACCAACCTCCTTCTCTATAAGGACCAGATGTGGGCGGGGTCTCTTTCTCTCTCTCTCTCTCCATCGGTGATGGGGTTGACATCGCCAAGTACATTAAAGGTTAGGTATTCCTATTTGGTAAGTTGGCTCTGCCCGTGCAGCGGCTTAAAGGATGGCTTAAAAGATGGGCTTGAGAGAGAGAGAGAGGAACGTGTGAGGAGTTCCCAATGAGAAGTAGGAGAAGGGGTTTTCTTTTTTTTTTTAGAGAATTCGTAGAACACTGTCTCTCATCACGGGAGTGCACAGTGCATTCTGGTATCTTCTTTATATGGGAGGAGAAATTAAGCGTAAAGCTCCAAGGTTTCGTTTTTTTTTATACATATAAACGAACAAAAAGAGAGGCGGGGCATGCCCATTAGAGCTTTAAGAATCCCATTTGGGAGGTTCTCATCTGTTTAATGAGGTTGAAACGAAGAGGAGATGATGAAGGAATTACTAACGAGCACCGAACGGGTTTCCTGGTCTACCTTTTTTAGTTACGCGCTCTGGATATATCCGCGTCTCGTTAAAATAAAAAAAAAGTGCGGACGTCTAGTAGGGTGACGTTGACTCGACCTGACGTTGCTACCAAACAGGAGAACGAGACGTTTCGTTTCTGAGACCATAAATAAAAAAAAAACAGGTCCTTCCTCTTATTTTAATTCGAAGCTAGGCTAGAAATCTAATCCGTATTTTTTTTCTAAGGAAATCCACACGTAGTTGTTAGCAATAAAAATTAAGCTTAGTGTAGTTTTAAGAAATAAAAGATTTGCAAAGAGAGTAAAATTATTTGTTTTTTTTTTGGCACTGGCTTTGTCGGGCGCGGTATTGTCACTTCTATGCAAAAAAAAAGGGTAGACAATATATAAGAACAGGCGATGGTCAAGGTGTAGCTGCGTCCTAGTCTCGAGCAGAGAAGAAAAGTTGGTTACTGTGAATACATTAGCCCTGTGTACAGGGCCGCCGAGAGCCAGAACGGGCCCAGGGGAAATATTGTTAAAATTATACAACAAAAGGAACTATGAATTCCTGCAACACCTATGAAACGTATGGTCAATATTCTTCAGCGAATCTTTAAAAATATAAAGTTTGATTTTCTACTTCGATTTTTAACTAAATGAATATGTCACATCTAAGCGATAATAAATTTACTTAATTACTGGCCCAGATACACTTAAATGTTGGTCATTGTTATTTTAAAAAAAACTATTGAAATCAAATACAGATTTGGAATTCCCGAAAATCTTTTGCGGGGAAAACCTGTACAGAACCTAAAATTATGTACAGTTACGGGCCCCAACTCACTGCTCCGAATAACTGATTTTATCATTGCGTTTTGCTGTCATGACTTGCATCTGTGTAATACAAAATACGTATTATGATAGGAAAATCTTGTGACCACTCCATCTCGAGCCCCCCGAGCCCCGAGTTCTCCCCGCCCTCTCGGTGGCCCTGCCTGTATATACCGCCAATATATACGAAAGGAAAATATCAGTGTTTATGTAAAAACGACATTAATAAGATATACGAAGCATTTATATAGAGAGCGTCTCATCGCATCCAAAGAATATGTTTTAATATCCAATGCCGGTCCCCTAATTATAACTTTCATTTTCAAATGTTATATTTGTATATATATAAACTTCGCCGACCATAGGTTAGTCGCAATGTCATATAGATTTACTAAATTTTAAATTAAACGCCATTTTTTATCGGGAATTCCGAAGCACTATAGCGCCATAAATGACCAACCGTTCTTTTCGAACGAAATAGTAATACCTCACGGAGTTGAAAACAGGTGTAAAAATTTGAAGTAACGGAGTTTTCAGTACAAATCTATTGTCATCTATATTTTCTATCGAAACATGCGAGAAATGGATAAACTATATTTTCTGTTTTTTGAATATTATTACGTTCCTCTTATTCGTTTCAATATAATTGACCTCTGTGCTGTTTTTGGAACTGAATGAATAAGTAAATCATCAGCAGTTACTCGAAATGCCATTATACGTTGTAAACGTGACTTCACACGACCTAAAGCTTAACTAAAGTTCACGTTTCAGCACTGCAGCATCTTTCCGAGTGATGCATTACTTGACGAACGGCATCAACATTTTTTTTATATCCGTCTACGTCATCTATTAGTGAAACTCATAACTCATGCGTCACTGAATGCCTTAACCTTGCATTAAAAAACAACCGCGTGTCGTTGGAAAAGAGAGAGAAAGAGGGAGGGAGAGAGAGAGTTAATTTTGCAGGGACGATGGGAGAAACAGACGCGCGCGGTTTTCATTACTCGGCGTGGGAGATCGAGGGGGTGAAGGAGTTACCAAGTGTCTTCCGGATAGGATTTCTAGAGAATGAAAATTTAACCCGTCGTCTAGTGACGTTATAAATTTATGTATGCTTCGGTCGCTAAGCAATCCGTTGATTCTCGATATCCTAATTCAGCGCCAGGAATGCAATATATAATTTTAATTTTTGTGCAAGTATAAAAACTTGAGTTTGATAATTCGGAGCTCTCATTTTTCACAGCGAATATTCGTTCAGTGGATATATATATATATATATATATATATATATATATATATATATATATATATATATATATCGGTTTGAAGCAACGTCATTCCATCCTCATTTCCACTAATCTCTTCTAGAACTCGTGTCCTTTATAATGTACACAATGTATTGCATCCTTAGCTTCCACCTCTGATCTTCCTTTCTATTTCTCCTTTATGTCCTATAATTATCCCTAATGCTTTAATAAGTGACTAATCCTTTCTCCTTCTCAAAGTTTTTCCATATTCTTCTTTCCTCATTTTTGTGCTTTTCTCAGCAGTTCTTCGTCAGTTATCATTTCTGCTCATATAATCTTCCTTGTATATAATATTATAACGTTGCACATCTTTTAGAATCATGTATAATATTATGTTGCATATCTTTTACATTCACACATAAACAAATGTTGCATATCCTTCATATCAACATAAGAAATTTTTATTGGGAAATCTGTATCGCGGAATTTATCGCAGAATCTTGAGAAACGCATCGGACCAACCTGACGAACCGCCGACTTTCTTCGGTTTCCACCTCAAACGCCACAGAACTCTATCGTTTTCCTCGCAACTTAAAAAAATATCGTCAGAAGTCCGTTAAAAGCTGCCAAAATTAGACCCGCGACCGTGAAACCGAGATGTGAAACCCGACTTCATTCCGTCGCACGAAATATCGCACCATCTATTTCTTCCTGGCGAACTAACGGCCTTTAACCCTTTCTTTTTCCTTCCTTTCTTTTTAAAATAAAAACAAACGCCGAGAGGGGAAAAACCGCCCGGTAATTGAAACCTCAAATTACATAGGGCGGGTTTTATATTTATCGGCGGGACGGGTTATATCGTTTCTTGCATCTTAGAGGGAGATAAAACCCGAAGGTGTACATTTTACTTACCCTAGTGAATCTCTCAGGGTTGTTAACTGCGGCGACTTTGGGGCCTTTCCCTCCCCTCCCCTCCCCCCCCCCCACACTCCGCCCTTTTAAGACGAACATGTGGTCTCTTGGAACCCTTATCTCTATAATACATCTAGGTCTGAGTGAAATTACGGCAGAAAACGTCCTCCCGAGAATGCGTTCTATATCTGCTCGTGACTCGATCGCGACATCTCTACGTCTTTAATTCTATTCGGTTAATCCTTACAATTTCCCATCTCGATTCCCATCTACGCATCAAATTTATAGTCCGCAAAGTGGTTATCTATTTCAGACTAATGGAATGGAATCTTTTCGCCGTATTGATTACGAGACTTTGGTTTTGATTCTACCTCTTCGTCAGCGCGTAAAATTACATTTGCATCTGCATTGGGATTCATATCTGCATCGTAGTCCACTTGAGGGCAACTTTAATCTGTTCAGAACCATGTAATTCCATCAATTACTGGACGAGCGTAATGGTTTTTGCAGCAAGCTTAAGAACGTCGACAAAATTTCCATTTTACCTAAGAGACGACGTAATTAATTTAATTTCGTACTTCGGTTTGTTTGTATTGTTTCGGCCCCAGTGTTAATCCGCAGGAACCCGACTTGCCGTGTTAGTTATGCTCGTCCAACTACGTCCAAGGACATTGTTAGTAGCCGTCAGACCAGCTCGCTGTAACGACAGGCTTGAACACAGACCGTGAGCTAAAATGAGCACTTTCGAGGCACATTGTTTAAAAGAACAATCATTATTGTTGGGTAACGAAGCCGTCGGGTGCCTTTTTTCCGGGAGAGACATATATTGTGCCGCTTTTGATTAGCGGACCGAATTGAATTCGACAGAGCCTCCGACTTACTCGTTAAGTTGCTTCAACTTGGCAACTTTTTTATGTAGGTACATAGTAAGGTGCAAGCCACCTGCTCGCTTCCGCTCGCCAACCCCCCCTCCCTCCCCCCTCCCTTCCCTTTGCTACCTGTTTCTTTGTTCCTACCATGTACCTATTGGATTCAGATTAGTTTAACGGGAATAGGTTTTGAATATGAGTTAAATGAATATATTTTATAAGGGATGTATGTTTGGTTTTCAATAAATTCCCGGAGATCAAAAATGGCTGAGGTATAGAGCGTTAAAGAGAGAGAGAGAGACAGCCAGAAATAAGATTTTAGTAATATAGATAAAAAATATAAATAACATGAATACTGCTTTCGATTTATTTGCATTAAATTCAAATCTTCGGTCAGTTCGAGCAAGTTTTAATCTTATTATCGATCTTTAAGCCTTTATTTAAGTGTACATGCACGGAAATTACCGAGGACCATGGAATCTTATTATTGAAATGTTAAAAAATGTACCAAAACTCGAGTATAAATTCAAAATATGAGCGAATTCGAATGAGATTGAGTATTCGACGGTAAGAATAAGAATTCATTTTGGCGTGTTTAAGCGCAAATTTCGCGTCGATAACTTAATTTTAAGATATTTTAAAGAGTAAAAGAATGGAACCCTCAAACTAAAAAGGTGATTTTTACGTGTTATCTTATGGGAAACGACATTCATCCTCTGGAGTCGAACCCGTGACCTTTTTAGAAATCTTTTTAGCCATAACGTAAAGATTCATCAGCACTGAAATCTTAAGAAATTTCAGGCTTCTAAGTGTATTTCTAATCGAGTTATTCACAAAATTAGAGCGTTACGCATCTTGACGACCATTACGATTTTATAATACAGAGAGATTAATGAGATTCGTTGTTTCCTCGTTTCCGTAAAAGAATCGATTTTTCTCGGCGTCTTTCGACAAAAGTCTAAAATGTTGTTTCGTCAAGATTGATCGATTAAGAATATTTAATAGCCTCTTACCTTTCGCTGGATGACCTCTTTCTCGACGAATCGACAATATCCACGTGAAAAGCTTTCTTTTTTTTTGAAAGCACAACAGTTGTTCGGCCGATTTAAAAGTTCATCCTCGATAATTCCTCTGAACCTGTAAAGAAAATGAATGCTATTTAAGTTAAGGATTGCCTTTCGGTTATTAAGTATACAGTCGAACTTTTGTATCAGGACGACGATATTTAGAGATTCAGAAAATACAGTTTTTCGAACCGGAAAGTAAAGTTCAGCAGATATACTGCAGGAAAGAAATGTTTTTTAGCCCTCATATTCGGAATTTTTAAAAATACTTAGAAAACTCGGCTCGTTCGAGTTAACAGGGGCTAGAATATATAACACATTTTATAATTTGATAAATTTATTTTTTGTAGAATTTTAATAATAATAATGTCATTTATTTGCCATGGTAGCGTCGTAAATTGCTGCTGCGTGTAAAATCTCTTAACTTGTTTTAGAGAGACACTGCCTAGGGAAAGCCGAGAAATAAATCTTGATTTATGGTATTATTTATGGAGGATAGCATTTTATACGTAATTGCATAGGAGGTAAACTGAACTTGATCAAACGCCACAAAAGGAAATCCACGTTTTACTTACATTTGACGTATGGATGCATTGACGACCAACCGATAAATAATCATAACATCTCCGGTCACACGAGAGACGCAACATCAACATTCAATGGGAAACGCTTTTTCGAACGTAATATTAAGACGGACGGCATTCTTCTTGTCTTCCAATTAACGACACTTCGGAACGCCTTCCGTTCTAAAAATGCGAGCAACCGACGAAAGCGAAACATTAAACGGACCGTTTTCCATCATAAGACAGCTCCTCTTTAATCCCTTGATTTCCGAGAAGGAAGAAGAATAACGTGACCCTAAATTAGTCGCCCAGTCCTTTACCGACTTTGTGTGTGGGTATTTTTTTAATGCCTCTTTTTTCCGCCTCTCCTTTAGTGGCTCTGCTGTTTTCCCCTATGCCTTTATCCTCGCCGTTCCTTACCAGAAAAGCGTTTCGCGGAACGCTGTTACAGTCGTCGTGGAGAAGAGAGCAAAAAATCAGCGCAAAAAAAACACAAACGCGAAACCTTAACAGCGTAACTGGTGCGACTCGTAGCGGAGGGAGTTTGCCGTAATTCTTTTTTTTTTACGACTGCAAGGGTTTAAATAAAAACAAAGAAGGTTTTTTTCCTACGGTATAAAGGAGCGATCTCCGTACAGATTCCAAGATTGCATATGTGCAACAAAGCTCACATAAGGGACGTAGGCACTATCATATACAGGGATGGATTTAACGTAAGTCGGGGGTGGCAGTCCTGACCCCCACTGTTTAATGGAGGAGGAGGGGGAGGGCACAAAAAAGATTTGAAATGTTTTTGGAAAATACACTGTTCTCTTTAGAGACACATGCTATACAGCGAAATGCATTTTTGCAGTGACATTTTTTAGGATATCGATTTTTGATGGGAAACAAAATAAGTCTATTTGTGTTGTCCAAAAGTGCGTTGGGGAGCCATAGCTGATTCTTAAGGAGTGCCGCTAGAAAATTTTCTAAGTAAATAAATTACGATGATAGGTCGTGATGAACAAATGACATTACAACGTAGTATTTTCCACTATTCTAATATTTCCATACGTTCCTATGTGCTACATTATCTTCGGGTAGAGAAAAATGAGGCTACAGAGGCAATATTAGAGCTATAACATTTCCTGTAATAAATTCCTTTGGTGTGGCACTAAAGCATGGATGCGTTATGACACGCGCACGTATAAATCTTTAAAAAACTTTGTTCGCGAAGGTGAAGGAGCCGCTAAATTCTCTTCATTTTTGAAAGAGTGTCGTGCGTGCAGAAAGTGTGGTAGCCACTGGCTTAGCAATTAATAAATTATGATCAACTCCCAAGGCTTCCAGATGTTTGAATGTGCTACTTAATCATGTGCGTACTAACGCACGCAGGCAGCCACCGTCAGACGCGCCCACAAACACGAGCGAAGGCGACGTGTGCAAACATGCTCACACGCCCACACACACGCATACACGAGTATAAACTAAAGCAGACACGTACGAGGGCATATATTCGCACAAAAACCTAACCGTTTTTTTTTATTTCTCAACCAAATCCGTCCCTCTTTTCCACCCGTTCTTTCCCTCTCCCTCTTACACCTTTTTAAGTCTCATATACGTTTTAGGGATGTCTCAATAAGGACACACTCTGCCATACACGTTCTGCACGCGATTTCTTCTGTCTCATTTCTTTATATATCACCTCTGTAGTCCGTTTCTTGTCTTTCCCTGTATAACCGATTGTGCTGCCTTGTCCTCGCCGCGAATGGTAAACGAGATAGGTTTTTCTTTTTTAGCAAGGCAGGCGTCGCGAAACACATGTTTATAAGACTCTCTTGTTTGAGGTACCATAATTGAAGGGTCCAAAGAGGAATTTGAATGCGGAGGCGGCAGGTGGACTTTTTTTTTTCTGAGCTGGTTAAGTCCTCGCGAGACGTTTTTTTTTTGTCGAGAATATGGAAACGGGATTCGTCCGTTTAAAAAAAATAAACGGAGATATCGTGATTTCGAAAATCCCCGCCGAAGGATCGTGACGAACTGGCGGAGAGAAAGTTAGTTACGAGTTATTATGTCACGAACGGTGTTTTTTAGGTGGTGGGGGGGAGATTGAGTTGTACTGTTAGAATGGCATTTTCTAGTAAACGGGAGGACTATGGAGATGCTTAAATAGGAGGTGTGACTCATTTTCCACTTTTGCAAGTAGTAACTAGCATCGTTGCTATATTTCTGATTGCTTTAACTAAGCATAACGGGCAAAAATCAGTTAAGGATATTTATTTTCATTATTCATTTTAAAAAATGTTATTATTTTTTGCAATTTCTAAGATTATTGATAAGAAGCAGCGGATAAAGCATCAAAATCGCCTCTTAAATTCGATTTTTTTAAAATTACAAAAATGACACACAAAGAAATTAGGTGAACAACAGGTTTAGGACCACTACATAAATAATGTGTTACCACTGTTGTTGAGGAAGACGGGGAATTTGTATTGCATAGTCACTTATTAAATAAATAGTTCTTTACACAATGAACCACCTCTGTTACGATTACACAATTCACCACAAAATTTTTCAAATTAATCAGTGTCACTCATAAATTTCTCTTAGGTCAAACGAGATCCCAACAGATTATGCTAATTCCGATTTGTCATTATTTTTTTATGCAAAACGTCTTTATATTTAAATAAAAGATTCAGTAACTAGAAAGAAAAACATTTTTGTTTCCAGTAAAGAGGTTGAACTTGTTAACGAATTTTAGTCTAAAACATCGCCTTAGACACTCAACATTTTGGGAATCCTAGCATAGAACATAAATTGCAACAGTGAATTCAGATCTGGTCAGTTATGCTTTGTCATATACAGATAAATGATAGTTTCATTTGAAAATGAAAAAGAAATGCTAGAAGCTAGGTATGATGTAACGCCATATTACGATTGATATGCCTTCTCCACAATATCACATAACTATGCTTTGAATGAAGAGTATAGTTTTTAATTATGGAGTTCTTATATATCACGCGTACGAGTTAAGAAGTGGTTTCGCAACATGTTTTAGCATTATACCTATTTGGGATTGCACTTACAGTGATAGCTTTCTGAAATCGAATCGCAGGTTAAACTAATTTTCTTTGTTATGTGATAATTATTTCGCCGAGTCATGCCGTAAATTTGCAAGTATATTCATTAGGTATGTCTTGCATTTAAATGGTTAAAAATACCTCCGTTACAGAAAAGCGAGACATTTTTTCGAGCTGTTTTATAACTCGTAATTACGCATCTAATCTTTTGATTTCAAAGTTGCTAGAAAAAATACATTTCCTTAACGTATTCATATATCGCGCGGAAGAAGAATTCCAACTTCTACGTTCCCAACTTCCGGAAACTTAAATTCATCTTTGTGCCTCATTTACAGTCAAAATTTTACCATCTCTTTCGCGTTTATTTTATTATTATTATCATTTTTCTACCGTCGCGGTTCTAGAATTAAGAAATCCCTCTACGACAGTAAAAAGAAAGTCCACCTTTCTGAAAAAAGCAATACGGATAAAAAATAAACACGAGGAGGAAATTGTAAAAACATACACACAGTGGCGGAAACTTCAGGCACACTAGACAGACCGTAAATCGAAACCTTACATGCAATCCGTAGCTAGCATATTTGTAAGCTTAGGGAAAAGAAAACCCATTTCCTTAATACAGTGGGAGGTTATTACTTCCTCCAACTCCGGTGGCACGGGTTATTTACATCCACACACACACGGACCTCTTTTTTACAATTGCAACGAGCTAAGGAAAAAAAACCGACCGAAATAAAAGAAAGGGAGGAATGGAAAGCTTTTAAATATCCTGCCTCGTACTACTCTTTACCTCCTCTATTTTTTCCTTTTCTGCCGTCTGAAATAATAATAAAAAAAGAACTTTTAACCGCCGTAAGGGGAAGAAACGCTCGGTTTTGCAAGGTTCCCATTTTATGGGTCGTTTTCTCGCGAAGTGAGCGATAGAGAGAAAGAGAGGGGATAAAGAAAAAAATAGCATCGGCATCCTAGTGGTGGTAGTAGTAGTAGTAGTGCGACGCTTTGGGACGCCCCCTGAAGTTAAAAAAGAGAGAACTAAACGTCTCTCGCAGTTTTGTCTGCGAGTCTTCGTCGAAAAAACCGTTTCCGCGGTTGTGATCTCCTCCTGAAAAAAAAACGAGAAGAAAGAAGTCGGGAGCGCTTGGGAGTAAAAGAAGCGTGGAGTGGGAGACGGAAGTGGAGGGAGAGGAAGTAGGGAGCGTGGGAGGGAGGGATAAAGAGGGTGGTGGGCGAAGGGGTTGGAGAGAGAGAGAGGTGGAGGCGAGAGAAACGGGCAAAGAGTTGGGGGGAAAAAAAGCGGAGAGGGGATAGAATGACTCCGTGAGGGACTCTTCTTTTTTTTTAATTTTCTTTTTTTACCCGTTTTTTTATTTTTTCGCCCGCGAATGAAAGAGAAGGCACCTTGACCCTTATTTCCTACAGACTTGGAAAGAGAGAGAGAGAGAGAAAAAAACATCAACTTTCCCGGCGGTGCAGTCTCTCTTATTCCGTGTCTTTCACTCCCTCTTTCCCCCGTTTTATCTGAAAGCGAGAGTGCACGAGACGTAGAATGAGCCAATGAGACCACAAAAAAGGAAAAGACAGGATGGAGGAGGATATTCATTGCGAGGCCAGAGAGAAAAGTTAAAAAAATAAACAACGAACGCAAAATATAAAAATGCACGCAGACGAGTTGAGAGATTCATTTGAATAAATATTTTTATTCGGATATTCAAATGGCGAAGGATACTTCTCTGGAAACCTTATCCCGCAGCCCTATACTTTCCCAAAACATCCGTTTTTATAACAGTTTATAACGAAAGGAGAAAGGTAATTCGGTTTAAGATCGATGCGAGAAGAAATCGAGATCTCCTTTTTATACGCGATAATTTATCGCCGTGTTGACGGTTTCGTAACGCAATACCCAACGTGTAGCGAAACGGGCAAACCAAGTTATTTTTTTATTATAGCAACGTGTTCCACTTCGTAAAAAAAGAGACACTTTCTAGAAGGACAATCGCTAAAGCCCACGATGATATTTTTGCCCACTAAATATACTACAGCAATATTAATACGAAATTGAAATGATTTTTATTAAAATGACCTCTGTTCAATTATGCCTAGAGAAGACTAATAAGCCGTCACAAACAAATCCTCTTTTTGTGAGGTAATGTCGTGTTCTTTTTAAATCTACATACTATGTATAAAAAGTTTTTATCGGTCAGGTATCTATTATGCAATGCAGTTGCCTGGGCAACTCGAATCACTTTACCTGTCACCCACCCAACGAAAGAAACAAAACGTCCATTCGTAAGAACCGCAACTGCGAGACTAATTTCGATATTGCATTACGCATCAAGGAGTGGCGATCATATTTAAAAAAAAACAGGCGGGTAAATAAGTAAGCCACTTACGTCATTGATAAAAGTGAAAAAGAACGTTGTCTTCTCTCTATCATATTACGCGGCCATGACGTATTTTAAAAGCTGTGATAAATTTCGGGCTTTTTATTTTACAAAAGCAAACTATTAACTCATAATATCTATCCATCCGATAGTTTCCGTACAAAAAGAAGGAAAATACCCAATTCGAAAACCGACTTGATATCTTAGTTAAAGCACCTACCCAGGCAAGTGGGAGACCTGGGTTCGATTCCCGGTCAAGATCAAATTTCTTCCTTTCCAACTTCACATTCCATTTAAAGCCTACAAGTCTTAAATTGAAACAAATAACGTGATTTTCTAAATCGCTGTTGGCCGTCATAATCTGTTTTTCCATTCAATTGGCTCTAATGATTCATTGATTATCAATTTCTCTGTTGGGTATTTACTGAAAAGCCTTCTTTCGAAAGTTTAAAAGTTTACATCTTTTTGGCCATAAAAACTTTAATTTTTCTGCTATCAAACTACAAATATCGAATGTCATATTTTTATAATTAACGCGGTTTAATTGAGTGCGAGAGTGAAAAGTTACTCGGTATTGAGACGCGATTTCGCCTTCATACACCACTCATTTCCAACGAAAATGGCGTTTTTATCCTCGTTTACACACTGGCTGGCTATATTAAAATCACATCAAGTTCGCCGGTAATACTCCGGAAATCTCCAAATTTCGCAATAACGCAAACAACCGCCACACACAAAAAAACCCCTCATTATTATTGCTCAAAACGCTATCTTCTCTTTTTGCTAAAAAAAATGGAACACATATATATATAATGTAAAACAAAAGAAGGAGGAAGAAAAAAGAACGATTTGTTTTCTTTAAAAAAATGAAAGATGAATTCCCGGAGTGAGACAAAGCGGGATGTATATTTTAAAAACGGAAAGCTAAAAGCGGAGGAGGAGAAAAAGAGGGGGGGAGGGAGAAAAATGATAGAATAAAAGCGGTCGCTATAGAGAGATGCCTCCGAAAGGGGCCTCATTTGAAAATAAGGAACAAGAGAAGGGCGAATGTATATATATTTAAAAAGAATTGAGAAGGAGAAAAAGAGAGAGGTCGTCCTTAACTGGGGAAAATTGCCTGTCGGATGTTACAAGGCGGGGAAGGAGTCTTACCCGAGGACGATGCGGTAAAAACTGCATCGCGCTTGTTTTTCTGTTTTTTTTTTCAGAGGGAATTCGGGATGCGAGCTTGAAAAAGATTCCTTTAGAAGAAGAAGAAAAAACCGAAATAATTGGGCCACAGACTCGGAAGTTCTGGAAGATATAACGATGATACTCTTGGAAGAGTATCAAAACGATGATTTTCTAAACCGAATTATTTCAGAGAGTTTTTTCACGCGTAGAATTTATGCGCGCCAAGCGAATTAAAATGCACAAATAATCTCGAAACCGCAGGAGGAAAAATGTTCCGCCTGCTGGAAGAATACGAAAAATATTCTTTTGACTTTGGCGATGATAAACATGTATTCAGATGCCTAAATATCTAAATATTTCGAAAACATTTTTTTTCCTAGTAAGAGTTAGAAACAAACGGAAGTACTCTATCTTTATTTTCTGAGATACGTTCCTGGCATTGAATGAAAACAATTAATCATGTGGTCTTCATTGTAAACAAAATTCATTTGAGATATTACCAAGATGTTATTTGTATTAAACTAAATTATTATTCGTGAAAAACAACAACCTTTATTTGATACACGGAAGAATTAGCGAGCTAGTTTTATTTTTGAAAACAAATTCCAGAATAAGCACATAAGTACCAAAATCGAAAAATTAAGTACATCCGTCTTATTCATTTTTCTAAATCTTTATATTTTTGTCGTAATAATATAAAAATAATCCTCAGTAGTATGAAGGTTAACATATACTTATATGTTAGCAGAAGGATTCGAACTCTAGAATTTTAACGACGATCATCTGTACCTCTCAACAGGGTTGACATTTAACTCATCTATTCGGAGATATTCAGTGGTTATGTTATTCCAGAATTGTTCAATTCCTTTAATTTGAGATAAACTTTAACCTTACTTAATTATTTAACATATTCATTATTGTATATAATACAAAATTGTGCATTAAAATTCTACCACCTACTTTTAGGTGTAAGTAAATAACCCCTTCGAACAAATTCCTCTTTTGTTTAGCTAGGAGAGGTTGACTTACAGAATTTTACTCATGTATGCATGGTTCTTCTTTTATTTTAAAAAGTCTAGAATGTTTACTCGAAAAATATCTACAGAGTAACAGAAATGCAAATAATAAGTATCCTTTGAATAACAAGATTTAAAAATATATAACTATGTAGCTGGTCTGTGATACTTTAAACGGTACCTAAATAATATAAGGATTCGTTTAGGCTTAATTAACTCACTCGAGTCATCAGTAAACTGGTGTAGCAAGCAACTGGGAAAGCTATCCCATCATTTTATCAAAACAAATTCAAATTAATTCAGTAAGTTTGTGATTTTTAAACGACCTCCTCACTGGAGCACAGAAGGATTTTATTTATTTTTTTATATAAAACGAGGAGGTAAAATTAGATCTGTGATAATGTTGATGTATGCATAAAGGGAAACTAGAAAGGTAAAAGAATGAGCTAGGAAAATCTACTTCATAGAGATCAGGAGCGTTATAAACGACCGTGTAAGCTCCACAAAGGGCATCATAACGTTAAAAGGAAAGGAAGAGAGAGAGGGAAAGAGAGAAAGTCTCCTGCAGCTCCCGAAACGCGTTTATCAATTGTTTTGACTGGCGCGCGTCGGAGCGCCTCTATCTTCCTCGTACCCTTCTTGATTTTCCTCCTCCTACTACTGAGAGACGCACACACACTTTCTTAACAATCCTCTTTAACCTCCTCACCCACCCCTCCAATTCACCCCTCTCCCCCAACCCTTTCTCCCTCTCTCATCCACCCTCTCTCTCCTCTCATTCACCCTCATCGTCTCCTACTCCCTCTTTTTCCTTCTCTCTCACCTCCCCCCCCTTCTTCTCTCTCGCTCTCCACCCCCCTCCTCTTCCTCCCTCTCCATCCTCTTCCTCCCTCTCCATCCTCCTCCTCCAACAGCTCGCTTAATGCCTTGTCGTCTTGGAAGACCCCGGCCTTTTAAGAAAAGGGGGAGGAAAGGAGGTTGCACACATGCACTACGGCGCCAATGAGGAGTCCATTTGCATCGAATTTGCATGGCAATGCGAGGACGGCTATGAGGAGCGGGAGAAGGGAGGTGTGGGGTGGGGGGAGGGAGGAAGGGAAGGAAGGCTAGGGTGGACGGAAAGGATGAACTTTACAGAAGAGAAAGGACGGCGGGAAAGAAAAAGAAAGTGGGCGGTTTTGGGTAGTTTTGAGAGAGATTAAGAAAGCCAAGAGAGGGGGGAGGGGGGTGGAGATGGGGTGAAAGGAAGGCTTAATGTATTCCCTCGGATAATATAATTCGAGGTTGCGCACGAAAGGGAGAATAATTTACTTATTTTTTACCCCCCCCCCCCCCCCCCCCCGAATATGCTATAAAAGAGAGCGAGAGAGAGAGAGAGCTGTTATCTTTTATCCATTACTGGCATTAGTTTAAAGGGTTGCGTCATATACTCTTTTTTCTGATACAGTAAAAAAAGAAGCGAAATACTAGGGGTGGCGACTTAATGTTATTGAGAAATCCTTTCCCGTTTTATTATTTTTTTTTTGCTCGAGACGAAGCATTAAAATTGTATTAGTTTCCATCCTCCCTCTCTCTAGACTCCCTGATTATGACTGCTTTGTCGGGACGTTCTCGTTAACTCCACGCTGCCACCACGACAGTGCGTAGACGCCGCCGCGTTGGTCATATTCGTCTGTTTGGTTTCGGTCCGTATATTTTTGATTTTTTGTATCAAAGCCGTCATTAACAGGTCCGACAAAACATCAGAGATTGATAGAGTTTTATTTGGTTAAAGATCGAAACTGCGCAACAGAAAGTAGGATATTCGTCTTTGTAAACGTTGGCATGATTTGCGTAAATTGTATATCTCGTCTCGTTGCGTTTTTTTTTTTTTTTTTTTTTTTAGGCTGTCGAGGTAATTACGGAAATAAACGTGCATTTCCAAATCTGTAGTGTCGCATTATCAACAGCGGCCTACGTTCGCGATAAAAAAACATTCGAATTCGCGATAAATTCTCTCGAGTTCTGAATTCATCGTAGGCGATTAGATTACTACACAATGACGAATGTAGCAATGTAATCTACCGGATGCTATCATTTTTGCACGCCATTTGCGTCGGTTTTAAACAAGTTCCCATAGACTTTTTTCCGGTGGGTTGCTGTTCGAATCGCACTCACGGCTGAGTTCAGATCGACCATTGTGTCCAAGGCCGAGATCGTTACGACAATTATGCGATAAATTACGTCTCTGGAATTAATGTCTTCGGCGTGAATAATATCCGCCTCGTCGCGGTCAATCATTTCTTATAGCGAGAAGAACGCGTGTGACAGCGACATGATAGGTAAGGTCACTTCCATCAGTTTAACTTTTTCTTTTTTTTAAATGGCGGATGACAGATTGTAAAGGATACGGTCGGTATAAAAAATGCGGCAATTATTTTTCCGATGATGAAATAGTCGGAGCAAATAAAATTTTCAAAGTGGAAAAATGAAGTGAGATCACAATTTGATGTATCAAACGAAGATGCGAACCGCGACGGGATGAAACACAAAGACATTTCTTCAAAATGAAAACAGTTTGCCCAACTTTTTCGTAATAATTGGCTACTTACTACATCTTATACTTATTTCGCGTACATATGCCAGCAAAATTTGTCATTATAAACGTTAGATGGGAGCGGTATCAACAGATAATTATTTCATTCAGAATATGGCAATAAATTATTATTATTTGAAGAATAAAACTAATATTATTAACTGTTGGAAAAGAGACTGAAAACGTGCTTCAAATCCCGACTTTTCTTTCCCTGCTATCATCCGCGCTCCGTATATTTTTTAATAAAAACAAAAAAATAAAAGGCCGACCAAAATCTTCCTAGCTGTTAAGCTGAAGAAATAACTTTTAAAAATCCAGGAAGAAATCCGAGCAAGTCGGATCGTTTTCGAGTAAATCCCGCGTTAGTGACGACTTTGTACGCCTGGCGGAGTGCGATGGAAGTACTTATGCAGAAAAAAAAAACTTAACCGCCACCGGAATAGGAAGGAAGAGTAAGAAGGAGAAGAGAATAAACGGAAGCAATGTAAATTAGGTGGGCGAGAGAATGAAACGACGAAAGGAGAGAAAAGGAAAAAAAATGACTGCGACAAGGCGGACATTAGAAGAGAGCGAAGCGTAGGCCCAACGGAGCAGAAAAATGAGTTTGCGAGAGAGAGAGAAACTATGAAGTTTTATTTATTTTATTTTATTAAGAGAGAGAGAGAGAGAGAAAGAGAGACTATTAGGGCCATTTACGTGCTTTTGTGTGTGTGTATTGGTATGTATAGTTACGACCATGTGTGCTATGCTCTTTTTTAAATATTATTTCAAAGGTACGGCCATGATACTTTTTTAACGTTTAAGCGCCATAAAGCTCGGCTTAACGAGCAATTTTAGATTATCAGTTTAGTCGTTTGCCCGTTTCAAGAAAGTTGGGTTGGTTAACGTTTTCGGAACTAATACGCAGAGAGAACCGAGACTCCCTCTGTCGCTATTTTTTTACCGGATGGAGGAAAAACACGATTACCTTTAAAAATATATGTAATATTACAACTCGCCCTCTAATCCACTGGTGCTTTATGAACATTAAATGTAAAACGGCCCCGGAAATATGATTTGCTGATTCTCTGATCTCAGATATTCATCGTTCTTGCGTGACAGGAAAAAATTCTCCCTCATTTGGAAACCTGATCTATAAATTTCTGTATTCTTCTCTTATAATAAAAAAAAACCATTGAGTCAGAGTAAGCATTATTAATGACCTTAGCTACGTCCCGAAGAGTGTTATTAAATATAAACATCGATCTCCTTGAAGAATAGCACGAAAGTGCGTTGCATAATTTTCAACTTAGACCAAGAATATTTCTCTTTCGCAAAATTCACATTTCTTTTTAGTGTTATGAACTCACCCATACGAACTGTGTATTTCCTAACTTTCCATCTTGTTAGACCAAGAATGGTGGATAATAATACGTTCTCATTATGAAAGAATTTGACGCAAGCGGTTCTTCCTTTGCATCCGCTGGAAATAACAATTCCACAAGCTCAATAGATAAAAACATTCTATATATTATCATGTTATATTTTTATATCGTTTTACTGGTATATTAACGCATTAAACCTTACTACGGATATTAATTATAAACGGTAGAGTATCTGTTGTAAGACGATCCTATTAATCGCGTTTTTTTATATCGCCTCCGCACTTAATCGTTCACTTGTTTAAAAAATAATGATCAAGTCCATAAATGCGATCCCATATGAGAGAGAACGTTGAACCAAGATGAATTATTTATCCGATCACGCATGTTCCTGTATATTCCGTGCCGTGTTAAAACGGTAAATAGCGAAATAAAACACATAATAAGATTGAACTCTCTCGTTTTGGAGAGGTGCAAAGCGGAGACTTTTTTTTTTAACAGTCGTGCGGACACTTAACTTTTGGCGGTGCACGATCTCTTACCCTCTTCTTCCACCATCAACGTGACTTAAATGGTCATAGAGGTGATTTGAATCTTTATGTTATTTTTTTTTAAGGCGAGGCCTTTCTTTATGGCCGTTATTTTTTTATCCGTCACGAGCAATTTGCATAATCCGACTGTTAAAGAGAGGGGAAACCCGCGGGGAGAAAGTATATTATAAATTTGAAACCTACGCAGTATTATGAAGAGAAAAAATTTAAAAACATGACGCACTTGGAGGAAATTTCATCATGGTTACAAAGAAAACACACACACACAGTAGTCTCTCTCTTTTTTCGTGGATTTAAAACAGTGGGTCCCAATCGATGTGTCGCGAAAATTTAGAAACAAGTTAGGAAAGTGTACAACGTATCACAAGTGGGCGCGTTTCGTGCAATGGAGTATTAGAAATAAATTATATACCTGTACGTAAGGGAAATTGCGTTTTAAAGTTCTTTTCTTCATCATAAATAATCCATTTTCTTCCCATTTAATAATATTACATGCACACGTAAGGAAATTAAACGTTTGTTTGGGAGATTGTTTATGTTAGCAACAATGAAGAAGTAACCATGCAAGAAAATTTCCAAGTTCAACTCGAATTAAGACATTTTTGTTTGATTTTCTCGATAATGGTTACCCCTATGATAGAAATGTATAGGAAACACTCTTCTTTACTAGTCCTACAACTTTTATTTGAAAGATATTTTGATGTGAGCAATACTTTACGAGATATGACGAAAATTTCATTTTTTGTCACCTGTAAAGCGGTACCCCTGAATGGCGTACGTTATTAATTTTTGCAATTTTCTTATTATATTTTATATTAAGTCCTTAATATCAAAATTCATAAAAATCCGTTGGGTAGAAGCCGAGAACGAACATGCGGACGGACGGACAGACAGACAGGCAGACATACAGATAGACAGACGGCCGGACAGACCGACTATAATAGGCGCTCACGCTGAAAGCGAAACGCGCCTAAAAGGCTCAAATTTCACATTAATTTTTTTTAAATTGTTATTCGACAGATTTTTATTTTTATGTTATATATATATATATATATATATATATATATATATATATATATATATATATATATATATATAGATTGCGTTGTACATACTCTGAAATAACCTCGGTCATATTTGTACTAATTTGATGTTAATAAACAAACATTTTGTTATATTTTTTGTTATATTTTTGTTATATTTATGTGTTACTGTTAAATGATGAATTTTAAGTATTTTATTATGTTTTAACCAAGAAAATTGACTATATTTCAAGGTGTGTCGAGGGAGCTGGGTGATTTAAAAAGTGTCGCCAAAGCAAAAAAGTTGAAAAACATTTAAAATAACATATGTGTATTAAAAAAGTTAAAAATACCTCATACTTGTTGCTTTTACAAATGTCTAATAAAGGAATTGCATAGCGTTGGAAAAAGCGGCGGAAGTTTCTTGGACAAGCATGAATTCTAGGGAATATTTTGCATAAATGTAAAGCGCAACCAATGACATTCTTAAAGACACTGTAAAACTAGAAGAGGCAGGCAGGGCTGTTATATAAGAGCTACGCTACACATCACAGTTGTTTAATTAGGGCTTGAGTTGGCAAAATATACTTTAACTAGAGGATTGGAGGTCTGTTTTTATAGTTAAATACAATAATACGGATAGGTAATTTACCTCAGTAACTACAACTGGCTATCGTCTCCTTTTCAAAAAAAAATATCTTTATGTAAATTCTCCCGCGAATCAGTTAAGATAAAAATTAGCAGTAAGAAATAGAGAGGACCTCATTAAGACATTTGAAGGACTTAAAAAGTGCCGTAGTACGACATAGGGCCGCATTCAGCTCGCGGTCGGTAAGTTTGACATTCCTGTTTAATGCTCTTAAACTCCAATGACAGATGATTTTTTAAATTCGAAAATTCCTCCACAATATTTTTCTTTTGAAAAACAAACGGAAATATAATCGAGTCGGACTAGACGCGAGAAGTATTTTCCCCTCTCCGCTAAACTCCAGCCGTTCGGATTAAACGATCCGTCTAGCTTCCTAAATTATTTACGAACGGATTTGCTCCCTAGCAATTTCCGGAACCATCATATCCCCAGAGAGAGAGAGAGAGAGAGATATGTAGGAGATTACGACGGGAAGAAGAAAAAGGACAAAAAACCGACGGGAAAAAACATAAGACGCTCGAAAGAAATGACGCCGCGATCTAAATTGGGAAAGAAAATTTTCGACGTGGCTTACTGGCGATAATTTCGCGATATTGCGGAAGGGGATAAAAAAAATGGATATGTGGCGAGGGTAGTAACTTTTAATGGCTCTTTCCAAAAAGGAGGAAAAAATTTACTGCCGCGAGATAATAGCCAACTTGTTTCGCTAAATGCTTCGCGAGAGAGAGAGAGAGTGTTCGAACAGGAATAAGAAAAATATAAAAAAATAGGTAAAGGGCGCGCCAGCGGGGCGCTTTAACGACTTTCATTATATGGCAGTTAAAGACTAGCTAGCGGAAAGGTTAAAAACCCTCGTCGAAGTTATACACCGAATTACTAACTCCTCGAAGCATTAGAGATATTATGTATGCTTTTACCTGTCGCATTAAAAAGACAAAAAAAAGACCATCTTCTAAGGGGCACGCGCGTGAAGAAATTCGTTCTTCGCTTTTTTTTCGAGCGAGACTTGAAAATGGGAAGCGTGCGTGGCTTAACGAGAAGAAATTTGGCGGAAGGAGATCTTGCGCACGAAAGTAAAAAGACGAAAAAAAAACGATAATGAAACTAACAATCGGCGGCGAGGTTTCTTTTGAAGGCCTGACGTTCATTTGTTATGTTTTTAATCGCCTTCCCCCCCTATTTCTCCTCAAACAAATTTTAACTCGAAGTTAACGAGTTTCTCTATTACGGAGAAAGCGCAATGGGCAATTACTTTATAAACGCGGAAACACAAAACGAGAACGGAATCCGCGGGCGCGATATCCTTATCGGCTTCGGAAGGCTTTAAACGAATTTCTTTATTTTGGTTGTTTCCGAAAGAATAACGACTCATCGTCAGTGTGTGCAACAATAAAGATAAGCACGTGCGCGTGTTTCGCGTGCAAGAAGGAGGTCGACGCAAAACTTCCTCCTACTTATGTTTTAGTAGCCAGAGGCGGTTCTAGCTTTAAAGCTTAAAAGGGATAATAAGAGAACAAATGTTTTTAATGACATATTTACGTAAAGTAACGGTATCTCGTTATAACAAATATTAGCAGTATATGGACAATTAGAAAAGATGCGAGCAGATTGGAGGCGTTTGAGATGTGGGTAATGTGTAGATTGGAGAAAATTAGTTGAACAAAGAGGAAAACGAATGAGGAAGTCTTGAATGTAGTAGGTAAAGAAAGGAATAAGGAATAAGCAATGAAGGGATATGCAGAAGAAATGGGTGGGTCAAAATTTGAAAGAGAACGGTTTACTGAAAGGAGTCATAGAAGGGAGAATGTTTGGAAAGAGGCAAAGAGGTAGGAAGAAGAAAGATAGATTCGTTAAAACAAGGAATTGGGTAGAAGAAAGTTAGGAGAAAGGCTTTGAATATCCCAGATTTGGTAGCGTGTGCCTAAAACCTACCGGAAGGTATAAATGTATGTGTAACAAATGGCTGTATATGTGCAAAATATTTATGGGATGCTAATACTATATAAAAAATGACTTGAGATAATATATTAATAAAGTTCGACCATCTCCATTACCTCTTATGTATTGTTAGTAGCTTCTCTGATAAGAAAATTGCTATGGGAACAAGAAGCGCGTTGTTTATGCCTTGAGTAACAAGAGCGCAAATCTTCTCCTCCTTGTCATATACTGTAATTGGCAGTTAGTTATTAGTTTATCTTTTTTAATTTCCATCTCCTTATTCGAGAAGAGATCTGAGTCATTGACATCTCCTCGACCTCCGTAAGAACATCTTATACGTCTAAATTAATGAGACAAAACGCAAAACGTCGAGATAATTAGTGCATCTGCATCTGTTTCGAATCAAAGCCGTATCTTGAATCCTCAGCCATTGACTCATCGACTAATATGTGTATAAAATTCATCGCTCTTATCACTAAAGATTGAACACACACACACACACACATATCTCTCTCTCTCTCTATATATATATATATAAAATTATTTATGGTGGCGACGATCTTTAATTTAGCTGTCGGACTTTTAATAACGATTCTTTTTTGCTTTGGGAGCGACGTGAATTTTCTCGCGTCTCAATTTTTATCCAACAAGGCTATCGAGAGAGAGAGAGAAAAACAAGCGATAGAATGGGATAAAAGGACTCTTATTTCTTTCTTTTTTTTTGTATTGCAAATCCGTCGAGTTAATTCGAATCTACGCACCACTTTTTTTTTTTTAATCGTCTCGTGTCACGGACCCCGCTCGAAAAACAAGGCGATCCTCTTGTCCCTTCGGAACTCGCCCGCCCCCGCTACCGGTCCCTTAAACCCTTCCCTACTCTTTCCCCTCCTCCTCCTCCCACTCCAATAAAACACTCCCGACAGGAGGTTATGCCCAAGGCCAAGTTAATCAATTAGGGATCGTGTTGCGAATTGTTTTCAACGCTCAACGATTAACTTCTGTCAGCGTCGCGGCCATGTGTTTCTCTCTGTCGTTTTTAATTTTTTTCTTTTTTCTTTTTAAAAATGTCGCGTTTCGCGATACTTTGACGCTCTTTTGCCTGACAGCTCGTTGTTGGATTTGGTGTATATATACGTATATATATATATGTGTGTGTATATATATATATATGTGTGTGTGTGTATATATATGTAATTTGGTGGTTAATTTATGTGGAATTTTTTTTTTGTTTTCAGAGAGGTGCTTTTGTACACACACGATTATGCTTTTTTCATTTGAAATCTTTTTTTGGTACAGTGTTTTACTATTTGAGTCGGTTCTTTCTTTATTGTTGTATCTTCACAAAGTTAGAGAAGGTAATATTCGATAGACGTGGTTATATTCGTTCTTACATCACTTGCAGTCCAACGACACAGATTTGGTTAGAGCTCGGGTGATGGCGTTAGGGGTTATGGGGCTCTCGTATCACAACGTAAGGCGCCTTTACGTTTTTACGTTAAAATTTTTCAAATTTTTGAACGTACGTAATGCGTATGCAATGGATTTGTAATATTTTTGAACGGTTTGGGGTTAATATTCTCTATATATCTGCTAGAAAGAGTGGCTGACAGAGACAAAAAATTCGTACCGAATTTCCGTTATGATTTGAAATAAATTTTGTCTTATCGCGTCTTTAACTGCATGTATATAAGTGTATGTATATATACACATATATATACATATATATATATACACATATATATACATATATATATATATAAAATATTTTTGTGTTGTGGCACGTCGTATATAAATCGAAGGGCTTGTGTCCACTAACTGGGACCACATTTAAAACTGACCGCGAAGCTGACCCCTCGACCCTTATTAACTCGGGTTAGAGACCCATACCTCGAGACCCATCTTCAAATCCGAGCTCAGGTGTCTTTACCCAATCACCAGGGGGGCACTAGCCGACCACGTCTTTTGCAATAAAATTTAAACTATTTTATGTTGTTAACTTAGTGAGACTGTGACTCAAGCAACATATTCGGGTGAATGCGCTGATCAAGAGCGTCTTTTTACGGAATTCTACGATAAATAATAACATATTTACGCTCACATCTAATCTTGACGCCAAGGAATACCAACACTTGACTCTTCAACTTTTCAATTTGAAACTGCTCGCCGTGTACATAGTAGTCCTGGGTTTGACTTCAGGAGCGTATCTTTCCTCCATTTGAATAACATGGTCAGTTTTACATGTGGTCCCAGTTAGTCGACATAAGCCAATCCAAGAATCGTATATGAGAGCATCGTACTTTTCAGAAGCTTAGGCAGTAGATCAGTTTTACTGCACTAAAATGTTTATGGGATATAAAATCTTGTTTGAAAATTTTCAGATTATGACAACTTGAAAGCAATAAGACGTGCTGATATTATTTAGAGAGAAACCACGCGAGGATTACGATGTCATTCTGGCTTAGGTTTCCGGCCTTTACCCTTGAGAATTCTATTTTTCCGTGACGTACTGACGCATGAGAAAACGACGCGGAACGAATTAAAACGGAAAGCTGTTTTGAATTTTTATAATTGTTATTAATAAATCCCGTCTGCAGTAAATTCACCAGACTTATAACTGCGGGTGAAAAAAGGAAAAAAAATCATTTTTAGGCTGTATGGATGTAGGCTGCCCCAATTATTAATTTTACCGACATTGATATTGGTTAGATAATGAATTGATCGAGAGCGCTCAACTCATTCTTTTTGTTCTTCAAATACATATGGGACGCGTTTTGAAAATGCCGCAGATAAAAATCCAATTTGGTTCTTCACTTCATTTCGTAAAATACGTAATGGAATCCATGCCAATATACAGTTCTTTCGGTTTCCCATCTTTGCGCATGCGTGTTACAGCTATGTTCACAGTACATATTAGTTATAATCAGTGCTTAATTCGTAGCCAAATAAGAAAGGGAACGCATAACCATACCTGGCCTAACAACTCAAAACAAAACTGATTACATAATGAGATTTATGGTCTTTAATAAATATAAAGTAACTTTTAAAGTCTAAAATAAACAAGTTAGGAAAGTGTACAGCTTATCACAAATGGAGTATTAGAAACAAATGATAATACCTGTACGAAAGGGAAATAGTGTTTTAAAGTTTTTTCTTCGTAATAAATAATCCATTTTCTTCCTATTTAAAAATATTGCATGCACACGTAAGGAAATTAAACGTTTGTTTGTGAGATTGTTTATGTTAGCAACAATGAAGAAGTAACCATGCAAGAAAATTTCCAAGTTCAACTCGAATTAAGACATTCTAGTTTGATTTTCTTGATAACGGCTGCTCCTACGATAAAAATGTGTAGTAAAGGAAATACTCTTCTTTACATGTTCTACAACTTTTATTTGAAAAATATTTCGATATGAGCAATACTTTACGAGATATGACGAAAATTTAATTTTTTGTCACCAGTAAAGTGGTACCCCTGATTAGCGTACGTGATTCATTTTTGGTATTTTCTTATTATCTTTGATATTAAGTCCTTAATATCAAATTTCATGACAATCCGTTCTGTAGAAGCCGAGAACGAACATGCGGACGGACAGACGGACCGACGATAATGGGCGCTCACGCTGGAAGCGAAACGCGCCTAAAAAAACAATCTTGTACAAATCAGATGTTGTCCTGCAAGAGAGAGGTTGAAATATACAGACATTCATCAGCCTTTAAATCCTTGTAACTTAAACATTTTTTATTCATAACATTTTAGAAACTTCCTGCCAAATAAGTCAGGGAACGCCGTTCCCTTGCGTTCCCCCAGAAATTAAGTTGTCGTAATTTACGCAAATCGTAATCGATGAATTAAATATTTCACTTTATAATAACAGTCAACTCTTATAAGAACAACTGGTGCCGGAGTGTATTCGTATAAAGTTACTCGCAGCTTGCTCGGACAAACAACATAAAAACTTCTGTCTCCCGACATTATTTCCTATTAGACTCGCTGGAAGAAAACGAAAAAAAGCTCAACTCTCCTCGGAAACTTGGTACGTTCCAGAATTCAGAACCTTCGAAAAACACCTGCGTCGCCCGCGTCTCGAGTAGAAGGCGACGCCGGCTGCTTGCTTGCGTGAGAAACGATCCATCAGAGAGCATCAGGTTGTTACGCGCCGGCTTTATTTAAACGGTTTTTCATTAGCGAAATGTTTTCCGTTCGGATAGGCTCGTTCGTTATGCAAAAAAAAAAAAAACGGAACGAGGGTTGGCAGAATTATGGTACGTTGAGCTTGATATTTTTTTCCAGTTGGCAAATATTCCAACGAGTTGACTCCCGAGCATTATTTATGGAAATGTCCTACAAATCGATCTTTTTATCCCCTTCGAGAGATTTCGATTTGCATAGTTTTCGATTTATTTTCGGAAGATTAGGTAACGTCTCTCAATTATTGCCAATCAGTTATTCAATGTGGTATAAATAAGCGAGTTGTGATTGCATCTCTCGATTCATCCTGTATTAACTATAGAATTGAAATTACAAGCTTCTTACTAATCGCACGGAATAGGTTTTTAATCTTTGGAATATTTCGGCCGATAAAATCGAACAAGGAGATAACAAATTAATTCCATTATTACGCGAATTCGCGATAAAACCATAAAAGCATACCGTGATTTGCTTTGCTATCATAATAGCCTCAAGAAGAAAGTATACTTGTGCTGAGATTATGACTACCTGCCGTGGCGAAAAATAAAATGCGATCGGGTCTGGAGTTTTATTCCACCAAATCCGTCCAAAGCCACCATGGAAATAACACGAATTTAACTCTCCACATCGGGCAATACTGCTTTCCTTCGCAACGAATACCGCGTTTCAATGAAACCATTCAGTACGCAAAACACTCCATTAATGCTTCTGCCTTACTATTTCTCAATGCGCCCGTCATGTCTCGAGGGTAATCCATTAATTCTCCATGAATAATCGACTTGAAATTACACTGCAATTACTTTCATCCCCTTTTCCTTTCCGTCTCTGTTGAAAAACCATGGTAACTTAACCTCCGTTCCTCTCTCTCTCTCTCTCTCCCTCTCCCTTCCTCCCTTTTCTGGAAAGAAAACTCTCTCTCGCAGACCTCGTCCCTAATATATAATCTTTAAAAGAGCCGAATGCACTAAGCTTCCTCCCCCCAGTTTTATCATAGCACTCCAACGTGCGGCCGTTTAAATTCTCATTAGGTTCGTACCCAGTGTGCGCCTCTTGACGCGGCGTGCATCTGCTGCCCCACGCACCGCCTCATCCATCTAAAGACTCATTCCGAGTCGCTTCTTCCTTCCAAAAACCCTTCGCCCGCTGGCATTCTCTCCCCCGCCCAAAGCCTAATACTGCTCCCGTGTATCTTACCATTAATTTCACCCTACCTTTCCTTAAAAAAAAATAGTGGAGTAACTTTTTTGGAATAAGTCGTTTAATTACAGTTTAACTTCTGTAACTCGAATATGATAGTACGTTATATTAGGATTACTACGTCTTCTAGGGTTAAATGTAAGGAGGGACTATGTAGTCTCAATTTCGCCCTAAATAAAGTCGTTTGTCTGTCTGTCTGTCTTTCATGGTCAACTTTTTCAAAGCTGTGACCTTTCTGTCAATACCAGAAGGTAAAAAATTTAGCCCTACCAATATAGCTGTGTTTTTTTTAAAATCTATGCCTAGGTGGTTAAATGTATTCATACGCATTTTTGATAAGATTGATTCCCCTGTTACTCGAATCTTCAGCGCTCCAAGAGGGTGTCTGGTTCGTAATCACAAGCGTTAAAATGACGTTCGATAACTCGAATTTCGAGTTCAATTAATCTCGGTTGATTCCCATAAGCGTACTTTTAAATGCATATGTATTTGTGTTTATTTTGATCGTTTATCTTTGGAAGAATCGTTTCAAGTCTAAATACTTACATCGTTATAGAAAATCTGAGTTATACGACTCAATTAATTGGACGAAAATAACAAGAAAAATGTTAACAACCTATCCCATGATAGAGGCTCGACTTTATTTATGAAAATAAAGACAAACTGTTCTTACGTATTCTGAATAGTTTTTTATTTCAAACTATTTACTCTTATTAGTTGGATGGAGAATTTTATGCAAGTTCGTCCAGATTGAGGGAAAAAACGAACAAAATCCCTTTAAATAAAAACTTAACATTCGCACCAAATAGGCGACTTCAAAACGAAACAAAGATTTACAGACAGAAAGTAATTAGACAAAAAATTTCTCTCGCGAAAGCACTCCATTATGCACGCGACGGACTTGGACATCAATCCATAACCCTAGCCTCTTGGCAAAAAATGCTTCACGAAGTGGAAAAATACTTATGAGATAGTTGAGTGCGAGAGACCTATAAAACCGACCATTCTCATTTCAGAAACACATACGCGCCATTTTTCCCCGGAGAGAACTGCTCCGAAGGGAGAAAAAAAACCAATATCGTCGTCCCTTTCCTCCTCCCCCCCCTCCCTTCCATCCTTCCTCCCCAATAGAAATCCTTATTTCCTAACCTCTCACCCTCCTCTCTCTCTCTCACACCCGCCTCCCTCACTGTGGAAAAGGACCCTCTCGTATCCACACACTCACCCCCTCTTATCCTTCCCCACACCTAACTCCACCCTTATAAAACCCCTCTCCCTCCCTCCCTCCTTCCATCCACCCCCCTCCCCCTCCCCCTTCTCACTCCCCTCCCGACCTACCAAATGCAACCGTCACGCCATAATTGAGTCTGCAGACAAAAGGCTCGCGAGGAGATAGGGAGGGAAGGGAAGGAAGGAGGGAGGATGCTGGAAGGTGCATTATTGAGGTCTGGAAAGGAATGGCGGAAGAATCGAAGGGTATTGCCACGGAGGGAGAGAGAGGGGGGAGAGGGAGGGGGGAGGGAGAGAGGGTGGGGGGAATGAAAGAGGATGAGAGATGGCAGGAAAGGAGGTGGAGAGAAAGTTTATGAGATGGTGTAGAGGTGAGGGAGAATGCGAGGGGAAAGGGAGAAAGAAAGAGGGGGAGGGAGAGAGAGAGAAGGATTTGAGGGCGGAAGAGAGATGCTATTACAAGGAGATAGAAAGGACAGGCGGGGAGAGGGGAACTAAGGTAGGAAGGAATTAAAGGGTGGATAGAGGAGGTAGAAGGGAATGGGAAGAAGAGAGAGAGAGAAGAAGTGTGGGAAGATGAGAGATGGAAGAGATGGTGAAAGAGGATGATGGTGAGAGAGGGAGAGAGGAAGAAATTACCGCATAGAAGAAAGGAGTGAAATGAGCCTGTGGGAGAATAAAATAAAGGAAAGAAAATGATGAAGCATAATAACAAGTAAGAATTTAAAAAAAAATTCAAAAATATAATCTTTTTTCTTTATAAAATAGGCGACATTACAAAAGAATAGACCAAGAAAATTTTCAGATTACTTGTTCTTTATAAAAGATTTTGCTGTCATATTATTTTCATTACTGTTGCTTTACATATCATTTACGATTTAATTTCGCTTTGACAGGATAAAACGAAAATTTTCAGATTGTTCGTTCGTTATAAAAGATTTTGGTGTCATTACTGATGCTTTGCATAGGTATCATTTACGTAATAATTTCGCTTTGATAAGAGGTTTTCAAGGTTGAGCTTCATTAAAAAAATTGTTTAGCTATAAACTTTATATTCAAAATCAATTTACTCCAGCTTATGGAATGAGATTATTACGTAAATGATATATAAAGTTATAGTAATGAAAGGTACACGACACCAAAATCTTACATAACGAACAAATAATCTGAAATTTTTCTTGTTTTATCCTTTTAAGACCGCCTATTTTATGAAGCAAAAACATTTTATTTTCGAATTTTTTAAGAATTCTTATTTGTTTTTATCTTTTAAGAACGAAAATTAATAACATTCAATGAAAAAAACGAACATAAATAATTTACCTCAATCGCTTTCTTACAAAGTTTGTGATTTGTGGAACTTTCTGACTTCATAAATCTAATAAGAGGAGAAACCCGATACTGGCATTAACCTACTTTTTTCGAAGGAGGACCAACGGCTTTATGTCCCTTCCGAAGGATGTAGCGTTGATTCGCGTGTGCTGTCCTCTTAAACACGCAAATGGGGTGCCGTAAGATCTATTGAAAAAAATGCAATTTTGCAGGTATTCGATAGCTCAGCGTAGCAGGCCAACGCCCTCGCCATTACGCCACGGCACCCCATTTCGCAAGTTTTGAAAATTGGAGGATTCATTTTCTACCCAGAAGCCATCTACTGCAGCATGAGGAAAAAAGATACTCTCCAAAAAGGAATCACCTACTGGTTACGTGTTATTAATTGTTTTATGAAAAAGTTCAAAATTTTTAAACCAATAGTGAACATTATTGAGGTATAAAATTACGTAACAGAAATAAGCTAAAATTTTCGTACAAGTAAGCGGTATAACTTCTCTCGCCATATATTGGTCAAAATGACAACTCACGTTGAAATCCGTATTAACCGCTATCATTTCTAATGTTGGGGCACCGAATGCTGTGAATATGTATGTAATACACCAGCCCCCCAACATCCGCGAGTTCAGCATTTGCGTGTTCAGGTATTCGCGAGGTAGCCATAAAATTTCATTATTTCAAAAAGGCAACCGTTCTCAGGTTATAAAATTAAAATTAGACAGTCAACAATCCCATAAGCTGTGTGACTATCCAAAATATTACTAATCTTGCGATAAAAGCGCTTAGAATTGTTGCAATCAATAAGGTATTAATTGATGCAAGTAGAATAAGTAGTTGGTGTTATTAACCGTATAAATACCTGCGGACAGTAGATGTTAACCTTTCAAAAATGCAACTCATAACGTCCTACCTACAAAAATTGGAATCATTCTGTTACATAGTATGCACTATGTATGTACATACAAAGTTACAAAACCGCGCCACGGAGTCGATCGCTACGCCACCACCATTCCTCACCTCCTGGGCATTTTCATTCTTGCCTGCATTTCGCTCAGACTGTGTCGCTATTACATACTTTTCATCAGCTTTTGCGCTTTGATTTACTTATTACTGTAATTTTCAATTTAATAATTGCGATTTTTACTTAACTATGTTTTCAAAAAGGAAATCATCTGTTAAAAGTGAATCAAGCATAAAGAGATCAAAGAATATATACAATATAATACGTATTACTACGTTTTCATTTTGTTTTAACTTTTTTCTAGTTTTTTCGTAAGTTTATTTTTAGCCTACGAACTTTAATTTTAGGTTTAGTGTTGAGCACAACGCAGCGTGAATGTTGAATATTAAGTTTGGGTAGTATAATCAGAGCAAAATTCTTATTCGCGAATTTCAACATTCGCGAGGTTATTGGGAACGTATCCCTCGCGAATGTTGAGGGGCTGGTGTAGTTCAATTTCTTGCTACTAAAAGCGTCCCCAGACTCACCAGCAGAGCCACCGCAATCAAATAGACTTTTGGAAAGTTTGAACATTCACAGTTTAACATCTAGATGAGATGCGAAATTGTTTACGGGCTAAAAACCATCTGCAAGCCATAATCTTTCAAACAATGTAACATTCTCTACGATCCGATCATTCGTTCGAGAGATATGAGGGAACAAAAAATGTTCTACCCCAACATACATACATACATATATATATATATAAATTAATATCGGACGGACGCATAAAAAAGATTTTATAATAAAGAAAGAGAATGAGTGTGGAATAAAAAATAGCGGGAAGGACGGAAAAAGGATAGAATGAGAGAAAGCATACTAGATAGTGAGTGGAAGAAAGGGAGAAGGAAGCAGTAGAAGAGTGGGGCAGGTGGAGGTGAAAAGTGAAAGTGAAAAGATAAAGGGCATGGCAGAAGAGTAAAGAGAATCGGGGAAGAGAGAGCAAGGGAGGAAGTGACCTGTCAGAAGATAGGAGATAATGAAGAGAAGCGAACGATAATTTATAACAAGAAGAAGTAGAGTTATACACGGACCAATGAACAAATCCGTAATAATAAGAGAGACAATCTGATATGGCCAACACATGACTTTCTCCATATTTGGGGTATAGATGTTTGAATTATTATGAATTGCTTTATAAGGCAAAATTATTATTTCGTATCGTAAAAGAATACAGTCGTCCTTATTGCCGTAAATTACGTATATTTTGAATATGATCACAGAATTCGTCGCTACATGGTGGTGGCGCTGTATACTGGAAATTACGAAAAAGTTAAATATCTCCGAAATGGATGGTTCTACGAAAATTTGTTTCAAACAAAACGTGGAAGAAATATTATTCTCTACAACTTTGGTCCTCGCGAAGATTACCAATAACGTCGTTTTTAAGGAGACATTTGACGGAAACCGAAAAAACCGATTATTTATAAATAATTCCTAAACAATAACTGCAATGGAAAATTGTTTCAAATGAATGTTGTAGGAAATTACATTCTATATAACCTTTGTATAGAATTGTATATACAATAATGATGTTTTAACAGAGAAATATCGCAAAAACCGAATCGGGTTTCGATTAAACCTCGATTCCGGTTAACCGGTATTTTCCAAAAACTAATCAGTTCTTTGAGCTCATGCTAAAGTGTAATATATGAAATTTGGTGTTAATATGACAAGTACTTTTTGAGTTAGAGCGCCCACAATCACATACATCCATCCCCACACACAGACATTCCGAAAATAGTCTAAACGTGTTCTATGGACCTCAAAACGTGTATTCCCGTTGAAATCTCGAAGTCGATTTTTTTCGTGATCACAATACTTTCCCTATACTACGTATGGAGAAAGTAACAAGTACGTAGTATATTAAGACGTGATGGAGAGACCATGCTCGGAGCCAAACGTAGAGAGATACGACAACTAAAAGGTTTAAAGGAAGCGGAAAAGGAGAGAAAGTAAAAGAAAGCGGTAGAGTTGAGTGAGGTGAAAGATGAAAGAGAAGGATGGGAAAGATAGAGAGATATGGAATAGGAGAAAGAGAGAGAAGAGAAAATGGATTGCGATCAGGAGAAAGAAAGTGGGAGAGAGGGAGAGGATGGGAAAAAAGTGTGAAAGAGAGAAGAGAAAGCAAAAAGGGAGAGGGAGAGATGAGAAGAAAGAGGGGAAGGAGAGGGAGAAGGGAGATTAAAAAGAAGAGGAAGGTAAGAAGAGAGAAATATATATATATATATATATGATCGAGGCAAAGAAAGTAAAAGGGAAGGAAGATATAAAAGAGAAAATTCTCTTCGTTTTTGGAGGTTTTGAAAGATGGTTAGGTGTGGGGAGTGCGGTTGAGGAGGAATTGATTGGAAATGTGGGATTGGAGAAAATGAAGCGGAAGAATCGCTCGGAATTCGAGAAGAGGCTGGAATAATGCGAGAAGAGTGAGAGGGGGGTTTTTTTTTTAAAGAATGAAAAGGGGGATTCTCTCTCTCTCTCTCTCTCTCTCTCTCTCTCTCTCTCTCTCTCTCTCTCCGTACGTAGGCGAGAAATATCTAATGGCTGCGGTCAATAGAGGTGAAGAGTTCGAAATTAACTCGGAGGAAAGAATGAATTTCGCAGAGTTGAAGCATAGGTTTCATGCTTCCACGGCATGGTAGGGGAAAATAAAAGTAAGGCTAGAACTGTAATTCTAATTCGTATAATATCTACGTATTCGAGCCGCGAGATTTCGGGTCACGGCATGAGGACACTTGACGGAAAGAAATACCTTAACGGAAACGTAGAAAACACGCGCATTAGAATCACGAGTTGCAGAAGTATGATTGCATTTAAATTTTCTTCGTGCAGAATGAATTCTATCTAGCGATTTCAGAATGATAAGAGGTCCTAATTTACTTATGTTTTGCCCAAAAAACTGATCTTAACCAGTAATGTTAGCGAAAATATTTGAGTCGCTGTAAATTAAACGTAATATGACGTCATAAATATCATCCGATTCCTATTTATTTATTATTCGAACTTATGAGTTTCCACGCCTTTTGGATTGAATTGGGAAGATACTTACTTTTTAATTTGATTTATAGAAGTTCTGGATAGGTACACTGGAGTCGCCAGTTTTCAACCAAGTGCTCGAAAATTAGGATGGCCATACTTCTCATCAAATTTTAAATATTACTATGTGTTTTATATTCGATTCCTCTATTCTACTCTGAGTCACTTCAGTTTCGAGTTTTCCGAAGATCAGTACCTCTAGCGGGAATGATATAAATTATTAAGAAAATTATGTTGCGGGAAATTAATTAATTTTCAAGGCCTTCCTATCTCAAAAATAACTGGAGAAGTATTGAAATAACTGCAAATTCAAACTTAGCCGGAGCGTCAGACTGAGTTAATATAAAATAAAAAGCTTGATTGTTAAAACGTTCGATAAATATAATAAGAAAAATATCGTCATTGTCAAGGAAAAAGTCATTAACAACAATTTGAGGCAAATTGAGTTTTTTATACTTAAGTAATATTGATTTTCTACATGTATCTGGAATAACTCATTAAGCGCAAATTCTAAGTATTTCTTATAGAAAATCGGTGCATACAAATACTCACTAACAGCAAATGAGCGCTAAATATTTGTAAAGAAAAAGTCTGTTATTCCACAATCTAGTTGATGACTTTTTCCTCGACAACGACGATATGTTAAAAGTAAGCAATAAGTCGGTAATAATAATGTGCAATAAGACAGCTATTTAGAATGTAGGGAGATTAATGACATCGATACAAGGCTAGTGTTGTTTTTAATTGACAAGTTGAATCGAAAAGTAAAGAGAGAGAGAGAGAGATTTGGATGGAGAAAGAGAGAGAGAGATGAGGTATTTTGACCAAGGAAATGAGAGACGGTCAGAGAAGGAGGCTTGGACAAATGGAGCGGTTAGAAGGTAGCTCTGAATGCAGGCGTTGAGTCAGTTCTATTAACGTAGGATAGAGACTAGAAGTTAAAGGACGTCTGGGGTTTAGAGGAGAAAGAGGCAGAGGGAGTGTGTGAAGGATGGGAGAGTGGAGGAGGAGGAATATAAAGAGTGAGAGAGATGCTCGAGGGTGGGGGGAACTTCAGGGAGGAGAGGGGTGGGGAGGGGGGGAAGTGGGGAGGCAGGAGATGAAAGGTGTGGAGAAGATAATGAAGGAGGTGTCTGTATGTGCCAGTGTGGTGTGGGGGGTGATGAACACAGGAGGGAGTATTGTTCGGAGAGGTGGGGGGAGGGGGAGAAGGGAGATTAAATGGGGGGAAAGGGTGGTGCGAAGGGGAGGAGAAAAAGAAGAAGGTTGGGTTGGGGGTTTTGAAAAAAATAAAGGGGTGGAAAGATGCACGGTAGAGGGAGAGAGATGAAAATGGAGAGGAAGGAAGAATTCGTGAGGGAGTTAATGAGAAATATGTGAATAGACCGGGGAGAAAGTGGTGCGAAGGAATGAAGTGGGAAAAGGAGATAGGGAGAGAGAGAGAAGAAAGGGATAGAGGAAGTAAGTATGGGGGGAGAAAGGGGTGAAAAAAGATGGAGGAGAATGGGGAAAATGAGGGAAAGGTTTAAGAGGAAGTGACGTAAGAAGAGTGAATGGGAACGGAAAGAAAGTGGTAACATTATCAAATGGGGCAAAAAAATATGTGAGGGAAACATGAAGAGATGGAGATGAGGATAGAGAGACGGAGATAGAAAAGAAATGAGGTAGAAAGAGGGAGAGAGAGAGAGAAAGGGAGAGAGGGAATGGGCAAAGAATAATGGAGGGAGGCAAATAGGAGAGAGAGTAGGATTTGAAGTAATGAAGTCCCTGATGATGAGGAGTAGACACTGTCTTAGGAATAGTACGAGATTAATCAGATTGCTCCAGACTTCATTAATGAGAGTGATGGATCGATAATTGATTCCAAGGTCTTGAAAAGTAATGGCGACCAAATTCGAGAAGTGGCAAACTACGGCTCGGTGACTCCAGAAACCGGCGATGACGCAGTATTTTGCGATCGGCGGAGGAATTTTGTGAACGCGCGAAGTGATTTAACGTTCGTTCTATCTGTTTCAGTTTTTAATAAATGAAATGTGCTTATGGATATAATTAAGTTATCAGGATGATAAATTCTAGAGTGAACCTTACTAACGGAAAACGTCGATACCTTTAAAATACCGTTTCGCTTAAGTTTAACAGACAGCAACCATTCGTTTCAAATGCAAAAAATGGTCATGTAATTTGCGTGTACTTTAGATTTATTTTCAACGGAATGAGAATGTCATGTCATGGAAATTAATTTGTTTTTATGTATAATTCGTGCATTTGCCTATTCATTGCGCAGATGGAGTCAGTTCATGAACCTAGTGAAATCCTGTATTTATATCAGAATATAAATTTTGCTTCGTATGTTTCTGATAATTGAATAACGTGCCACTGTGACTCGTTATTTGCGCATTTTTTCTGAAAACATATTTTTGTCGTAATTAATGAAGCGAGATTCTGCATGCGATATTTTTCTTTCTTCAGTTACATTACCGTCAGGAACCCAGCTGCTTGCAGTATTATTCTAACCAAAGTTTTACCTCTACAGATGTTCCAAGTTAAATATTAACTGACGCTTCTCACATTTTGCGCCAATTCGATACTTTCTGATTCCAGTAGCGAGATTTCGAAGAGTCAGCGCGTGTTCAACTCCAACAACCGTTTTATATACTTAGTATAGACAAAAATACCTCAATTAATGACAAATATGACTTGTTGACCCCAGATTGTCCAACGGCAAACAAGAGACAACTATTACGAAAATAAGAAGAACATTTATTTCCGAACCATCTTAATCATCCAATTAACTGGCTTACAATGCTGCTCATTATGTAAAAAAAAGAGAATGGAATTCATCATTACGGAAAGATTGATTAATATGTTTCTTTTACCTTGCATTGGTTTTTGCAGATAACGAGAATGACGCCCTTCCAAGGAGCGGTTACGGCGTTTATCATCACGAAGTAGTTTTAAGACCCTCAATACTGACTGATACAACCAATGCGAAATTTGTCCTGTTCCGGAAGGGGGTAAGTAAACAGCTTTTCTAATAATTCTGCATTGAACGGAGTATTAGACTGACATTATAGCTTAGTTGGTTAAAGCACCTACCCGGCAAGTTGGAGTCCCAGGGTTCGGAATCCCGGTCAAGTTTAAAAGTTTTCTCATTCTTGTGATGTAGCAACTTCTCGATTCTGGGATAAGGTAGGGATGTTCTGAAAATGAACTTTCCTTCGTGTTCAAGCTTCAAATATGGCGTATTACTCGGTTATATTTTTTTAATACCCGCCCGAAAAGATTCTAAAACGTAAATCATCCGCTTTCACTGCGGATAAATTAGTAATGTACACATAGGAAAAACATATCCCTGAGATACTGTCATTATTTGTTACTTACGTCGCCTCTCGTCTAAAATTTCAAATCTTCGAGCGACAATAAAAAAAAGCAGACGTGTTTTTTGGCGTCGTCTTTGACCTTTTGCACGATTCGGCCGACTGATTTTTTTTTTAAAGCCGCCCCCGCTAATTGAAAGTTAGGTAGATAATGTGCGACTGATTCTGCAAGAGTGTCGCGAACTAAAATTGGATCAAGGAGACAAATTGCCTTTTTTAAAAAAAAACATATCGTTTTTAATATTATTATATACTAGCTGGTCGAACAGCTCCGAAATCGGAGCTCTCTAGGAGTATTATGGTAAGAAGACCCTCCGCTGCCCAACCCGCGTGCCCCCGACGCCGCCGCCGCGCCGCGCACTGAGGTTCAAAGCCCTCTACCAAATACACGCGTGCCTCCCTCGCATCTCCTTCCCCTCAAGCGTGGCTGAAAGTGGGGGGAAGCTTCGATTCGCGTTGTGACTGATATAACCCTTACTTTTACATTGATATTTAATGAATCGTTATTATTATTATTATATGTATATCTCCAGCTTATTTTTATGCCCGTAATAAGCCGTTCGTTTCGATAATACAGCCTCCGATGCGCTTAAATTTCCGCCGCGACGACGGTGGCGCCATCTCATTTTAGTGAAAAAACTGGATGGTTGATTAGTCCGGGAGATTTATTTTTATTTTCAAAATTACCCATTTTGCTGTCATGAGTTGTTTAACGGTGGTTGCCTTGAAAGAGGAAGAAAGGTGGATCAAAAATCCCACTATATGCCGAAAATTTTCGAATTTAAAATGGAAAATACAACGCCCAGGCGGCAAGACGTCGTGAAACGAAATGTTAGTAATCTAATGAGTTTATGAGTTTTCAGCCAGTTAACCGGGAAAAAATAGCATCGGAATTAAAACAATGACTAGGTTTTCCTTCCTGAGAGGACTTTTTAACCTATCCCGAACTAAATATGAGCAATTAAACGTGAGATCAATGCAATAGAAATGTGTGAAATACGACTTTTGAAAAATTAGTTTATTTTTTTCGCTCGGGTAAAAAAAACGAAAATTGTGAGCGATAACTCCTGATGGTCGGATTGATTTTAAAAAAACCAATTTAATGAGGAGCCGCGTAATTCAGCGTCTTGACGCCGGGGAAAAATGTTTACGAGAAATAAACATCAAGGAGAATGACAGAATCTTTATCGGGGAAACCAATTAATTTTTTAAAAGGCAATTTAAAAAAATATGTTACATACGAAAGGCGGATTATCTATTTTTTTTCTGATTTCGTAAAAAAACTACGACAAACGTTTTGAGTTATTCTCTCTCTCAAAATTGATAGAGGTCTCTCTAATTGAATCGGAATATCTTTGAAGTTTGCCTTAATTAAAGGGAGATTTTGAAGCATGAAATGTTTAGAGAGAGAAACATGAAGCGTCTGTAAGAGATGAGGACTCGTTAGAAGTAACGACTGCCGATAATGAAAAACGTCGACAATTATCAGCGTATATATCCCTCAAGTTATAGTTAGGGCTATGGTTATTTTTTTTAAAAAAAAGATCCAATTTCTGCATTTCGGAAAAAGTTTCAAACCGCCTTTACGAATAGTTACGGAAAATAAGAGAAACGAGGATATTATTAATTTGTTTGGCGGCTCTGTAAGAGTAAATATGAACTTGCTAATTAAATTTTGAAGCTATCTTAAATTTTGCAACATGTTCTCGAATGGATGTTGATTGTTTGGGACCCTTTTAATGGGCCCCGTTGGGTGTTTCTACCAGCATGTCGATGTAATAAAGATTTACAAAAAGACACGTAAACGACAACTTAAAGCCAGAAATACAACAAGTCAGGAGAGTACTGCGAAAGCAGATGTTATAAGGCGATTTCTTTTACAAAAAGTCTGATTCAAATTTCACGTTTCGAGAGCAATCGTACCAAGAATATGGTTCACGAGATATCCTTTGAAAACACGTAGTCTGGTATGGAGTCTTCACCATTCTGCAAGCATTTCCGCCTATTTTGAAGGTACACTATGCAAATAAAAGCATTGAGCTCGTTGCCATGGTAGTTATGGATTTCCTTTGTTGAAATCCAGGAAAATCTCCCACTTTCTTCGATAAAAACTGAAAAAAATACGCAAAATCTACAGGTATATACTTGAATTCCGTCTTCAAAAATAAGAAAGCACAATTTCTATACTTTTTGTTTGTTCAAGTACCGAGGTCGAATATTGACGGGAAATAATTAAAAAAACAAATGTACAAAAAGATCATCACCGATTTACACACTTTTCTTATGGGGAATGAGAAAATTGTAATGTTAACAATTTTGGACTGCCACATGTAGCTCTAATACGCACTAACTTATCCTGAAAAATTGATTTCTCTTGGTAGAGCCATTTCAGAGATATCGCCTGCACGGACAGACAGACATAAGCGATTTGTAAAAATATCTCCAGAAATGTGAAATAATACAGTGTGGGCCAAAAAATTTATCCGACTTGAAAATTAAAAAGAAGATAAATGAACGGTGATATGAGTGTGGAACAAAAACCAATTAATAGATGGATCTTTCAAATTCATTTCTATCAATACAGATCTTCCGTCATTTGATCACAGCCTGTACGATTACACGCCTAATATTGGCTATAGCTGTTGTTGTAAACTTATCTAAGGTATTTGAACATACGACAAAAATTGTTATTTCGTAAAGAAAATCCTGATTAATCAACTTTATAGTTCAATTCTATTCCGTAATTTCATTTTGAAATCAGGTACATTTTTTATTTGGCCCAAACTGTACAAAAAACCACAGAAATTCAAATGAATAAAAAAAAAGATTGACGTAAGAAATAAACACAATAAGGGCATTAAAGTTAAGAAATGTAACATTATGGGTAAGGAAATTAAATGTCAGTGTTCGAAATGCGGTGCTAGTAATGGAATTAAATGGTAGGAAGGTAATGCCAATTATGGTGTAATGTTGATGGGAAGACTGGAGTCTAGATATTAGTGAAAAGGTTTCGGAATGAGGAAAGACAATTAGATTTAAAGTCGGAAGAATGCAGCGAGTGCCATAATCTCGCTCCAAACACCAAGAACTATTTGGTGAATGCTTTCGTAATATAAACGGATAATTATCGGTAAAACGCGCGCTAGGTGTGTTGTGTTGAGGATTTTGAAGTTGCCATAGAGATATGAGGATAGATTTAGTGTTCCAATTTAAGAATGTAGAGCTTGCGTCTTGAATCCAGCCGCGACGACTAAAGGTGAAAAAATTCCCTGGTGAAACTACTTACAATCATAATTAGTCGTAAATAAAATTATTATTACAAAACATTACAAATAGGCCGTTGGCCGGGTGGCAATGTATATACAAGCTTTATAAAGGTTGACATAAATTCAAGAATTTAAAATAACAAGTTTAAAAAATTACCTTATAAAGCAGGTATGGTGCGTCTAAATATACGGAACATTTAATAAGTTTTCGTTGACGGAAAAACTTATAAGCTATTTATAATCAAATTAAGATTGAAGTATAACCACGTGGATGACGTTACAATGTGTTCCCTTAGAAATATCTAAAAATATTCTGTTACACGCATAGCGTATAATTTACTTGTCTCGTGCATCATTAAAAGAACCGAGCCTCTCCGTAAATTCCGTACGAATGCAGATTTTGATAACCCTTCTAGCAGGAGTTTCCTCAAACCACATTAAGAATTTTGATTTTCATATCAAACGGCGCCTGTATCGGATAGCGCAAGAGCGGAAAAGCGCCGCGCGTGTAAAAATAGTAATTTTACGAACATTCACTCTCCACGAAAAGCATTTATGTATTGATAATATTCAACATAATAAATTCGAAAGAATCTATAGCAGCGTTTCTCAACTTTTTTTGTCTGGGACACCTTATGTCCAGTTCATTCAATCATGCGTAACCCCTGTTACAGTTCCATTATCTCCATTATCTTCAAGGGCTTTCCCTACCACATAGAGATAAAATTATGGGATGTATAAGCAGGCGTTTCTATTCTCTTGATTTTATTTATGTTTATAAACCAGACTATGATACGCTGTGAATTTATCAAATATTCGCGTCACCCCCTCAATAACCTTGGGGTGTCATGTCACCTCGGTTGAGAACCACTGACCTAGAGGTACTGAGGGACAGGCAAAGTGTGCAATACTGTTTCCGTTTCTGAGAAAACGAGTCAAGGTGAAATAAATAAATACTACGGCACATAAAATACTGCGATTGCAAGTAAAAAAAATCGGTACAAACTTTCTCATATACCAGTGCGTCGTTTAGTTATCTTTATAAAAATATAAACTATGTAGAATTATTATAAACATCAACTTAAATAACTATAGGAAATTTGATGAAAATCGTTACAGCCGCTTTTGAGAAAATCAAATTGTTGTTAAAAATGCGTAGAATAAACTTCCGTTAATTATTGAGCAATGTCAACCATTTCTTCACAGCTTCTGTTCTGTACGATAAAATGTCTAAATGCGAGATTTAATTCATTTTCGCTCTACCGTTTAGGCTCTGGAGCCGCGAACAGACAGACCCACAGACAGACAGACGGCATTGCGAAAACCACTTTTTCGGACTCGGGTACACCTAAAAACGCATATTTCCATCAAAATCTCGAGATCGATTTTTTTCGCAATAACGATACTTTCTCAATATACTTCGTATATGAGAAAGTAAAAGAAAGAAGTCCCAATACGGAAGATTAAAAAAAAAAACGTGGAATGTTTAAGCTGTGAATGTTACGAACGGGGATAGATGAGGCGATTGCTAAAGGACAGAAAGGGGAAGAAACAAGAGAAGTGAGAGGGGGGGGGGAAGAAATATCGAATAGCTTAAAGACAAGTACCTAATCGAAAATCGTCGAAAAGGAAGATGGTAAAAAAAAACCAGAAAGTAGAATAAAGGGGGAAAGGGAGGAAAAACTCCGAGAAAAATAAGAAGAAAGAACAAAAAAGAAATAACGAAAAAATATGCCACGGAAGAGAAGAAAGAGAATTGAAACGGAACAGAGAATGATGGGATAGGAAAAAGAGAGGAAATGATTGAGAGAGAGAGAGGAGGAGGGAAAAGAAGTAAAGAAAGGAAGAGGGACGAAGAGGGGAGAAAGGGGAACAGAGAGGGTGGGAAAGAGGAGGGGGGGAGAGGGAGGGGGAGGGAAAGGGGATGAGAAGGTCTCCAGATATTAAAACCACTGGCTTCCCGGAGAGATAGATACGAAAAGAGAGAGAGGGAGGGAGGGAGGGAGGCCGAGGGTCCACACAGGGTGTTAGGGACGGAAAAAGGTGGGTAAGGGGGTGTGGGAGGTGGGGGTGGGGAGGGTAGGTTAAAAAAGGAAGGGAGGGGGATGGGGGAGGGGGGGGAGAGAGAGATCGTATAAGCAATAAAACCGGGTACCAGGGAACCACCCACCTCCCTCAGACACCTCCATTCCTCACTCACGTCTTTTCCTTTATTGTCTGTCCACTCTGCCCCCCCTCCCTCCCTCCCTCCCCATCCCTCCCAACCTCCCTCCTTTTTCCATTGAATTTCCTTGTCGCCTTCGAATTCCTCTCTCTCTCTCCGTCCCTCTCCCAAAACCTTGCTCCCTGTTACTCCCTCTCCTTACCTTTCTCTCCCTACTTTCCCCCTCTCTCCAACCTGCCCTCCCTCTCTTTTCCACTGTCTTTCTTTCTCCTATCCTTCCTTCTTACCTATCTCTCCATCCATCCCGCCTCTATCTCCAATCTTTCTACTACAATTTCCCCTCTTCTCTTTCTCTCTCTTTTCCCCATACTCTCTCTCTCTCTATCTCCCTCTTGCATTTAATTTCCTTATCTACTTCGAATTCCTTCTTTTTTTACCTTCAGTCTCTCTCTCTCTCCAATCTTCCCCCTCCCCCACCTCCCCCTTATCCCTCCCACATTCTCCTCTCGCCATCTTCCAATTCCTCTTCTTCCTCCTTCCTTCCCCCCCTCTCTCTCTAGTGTCCTCTCGCAGAGAAGACAATTGGTTGGACGCGTTTAGAGGTAAAAAAATAATAATAACTATAGTGTCCAGGAAAAATATAAGAGAAGATAGGAAGAGTTGAGGTAGAGGGGGAAGGGGGAGGGGTGTGTGAGAGATTACGCTGTTTTATTGCCAAAGTTTTTCATTAGTGTTGTGCATTTCGTCCGTGTTTTTTTTTCTTTTCTTTGTGGCGCTGTGAGATGGGAAGTGGCCGATATGAAGTGTGGCGATTAATAATTTCTTGAACTTTCCGATGAAGAGGGGATTTTTTTTTTTGAGTTAAGAGTCTTAAGAGGTTATGAGAAGGGACCGGGTTCGTGCCTCGAGTTAAATCTCATACCGAGCTACGTCCTTCGTTTTTTTTACCGTAATGAATCAGCGGAGTATTTTCTAATAGGGAAATTAATTTAGCTTAAGCGCAATAAATTAGTTCCCGTAGACGTCGCTGGTTCAGAGAGCGAACGAGATTGGAAGATTGATGATGATAATGTTTTTTTTTACGAAAGTGCGCTAATTAAGGGCAAATATGGCTTCCTCTTTTCGAGCTTTAGGGAAATTAGCTGCAAAAGTAGGCGAATGCATTACGGTTCTATTTTGCGGACGTGTCACAAGCGTAAAACATTTCTTGTATCCAAAACTTAAGTTATATGTAATTATTTATTATAAACCTCGTCATACCTGAATACTAACATATGCCGACACTTCATGAGTGGTTCACAAAAAAAAGAGCAACGAAATTTTAACTGTCTGTCGATTTATTTTCCGAAAATGATCAGATTTCAGTTGACTTTCACTGAAAAATCAAACAGACGACAAATAAAACATACCGCATATTTTAAATCGAGAAGAGTACGTACAAATTATATCGCATTATTACTGTAACATTGATGGTGGAAATCATTCGTCACTGCTAATACGTCAACCAGCACCATCAAAATATCTAAAGATTCACTTCGGAGTAGGGCTGATTTTAACTTTCTTAACATGGCATTTTAAAATGGCAAACGTTGAGAGGAAACAAGATCCTGTTTACCTTTGCAATTTAACGAATGCGAATTTATACCTATCTGAAAGTTATTTTTCTTCCCGATACCCAAAACAGTTAAGTTACAATTTTCTTTTATCGCCTCGTGAGCATTCATCCTCTTTTACAAGTCTGAGCCATACTAAAATCGAATCATGGAAATCAAAAACCCCGTAAGTCCAGAAAACCAACTTTTTCAGGGCTAAAATTTAATAGCAATCCCAACAATATTCTTTAAAAAATGTTTAAGGTCCCTATGGCAGTAGTTATCCATGTACTTGTATGTTTTATGGTTTCAACACATGCAACATGTACTCTACATGGCAGTTTCACTCTTTCCTCATTTTCACCAAAATATGGACTTAGGTTGATTTTGATTTCCATGATTCAATTGCGAACGTTAGACACAAGTATAATAATAGGTTTTTTTAACGTAAAATTCGGGAAAAAATTGAAAGAAAGAAAAGAGCGAACGAGAAATGAAGTGGGTGACTACGAGGGACAGTATTGATGCGGTGAGACTATACTGTGTGTGTGTGTATATATATATATATATATATAGAGAGAGGGGGGGGGGAGGGGAGAAGGAGGTAAAAAAGAAAGGAGAGAGAACGAGAAGGAAAGAAGAATAGTAAAAAAGAGGGAAAGAGATAGAATAGAGATATGGACGAGAAAGTAGAGAAAATAAGTAAGAGAATAAATATAAGAGTAATAAGATTAGAACGGAGAGAGAAACGGATGGAGATGGGAAAAGAGAGAGAGAAGCAAATAGGAAAGGTGAGAGAGAGAGGAAAGAAAATAGAAAGAGAGGAGAGAGAGATAAAGAGAGACATAGGGAGAGAGAAAAAGGTGGAGGGAGAGGGTAAAGGAAGAGAGGGAGACAGACAGACAGAAAACGACTTTATTAAGGGCGAAAATGAGACTATCTCCATTCTTACACTTAACCCTATGTCAACAGTTAACAAAGGAGAATAAAAAATAATAATAATAATAATTTCACAGAAAATAACCCGATAGTAAACAAATAGACAAATAGAAGAACATATGCAAGCAAAGTAACCTATTACAAATACTGAAAACTACTTTTAAAAAAACCATTTGTGGTAAAAACCTAGGAAAGACCTGACTTGGCCAACCTAGTAAAAAAAACGCAGGATTACACCCACGAAAGGGAAGGGGGGGGAGGGGGTGGGAAAAACCTGCGAAAACCCTAGATACATAAAAGAATAATGGTGGAATTACAATAATACATGCAAGTTCAAAAAGATAAGATTTACAATTATTTTTTTAAGTAATGAGAATTTAACGAGAAAAATTAATAAAGTAAAATGAAAACTTACATATTTAGCAGAAGAAGAGGGAGGGGAGAGAGTGAGAGAGAGAAGGAAGGTGATAGGGAGGGAGATAGGAGGGGAAGAGGGGGCAGGGGAGAGAGGGGAAGAGAAAAGAGAAGGGGTAGGATTGTAAGAGAGAAGAAAGAGAAGGAAGGAGGAGGTAGAAAGAGAGAGAGAGAGGGGGGGAAGGAGGAAGAGGGAGAGACGTGAAAGGGGGAGACGGATACTTGGAAAGCGTTTCATTTTGGGTCCTTGGTCCGGCGAATTCCACGCGTCGTGGACGAATTGACTGCACACAACAGGCGCAGCTGTCACAGCGAGCCTCCTCGACCGTGCCTTGCTCCCCCCTCTTTCCCTCCTCCCCCTTTTCCCCTCCCCCTCCCTCCCCCTCCCTCCCCTTACTCCCTTTCATCCCTGCAACCATCCCAGTCTTTTCATTCGTCCTCACATAATACGTTCCCTTTTCGCGCTTCGGCATTTTCACTCCCTTTTTTTTTTGCTTCCCTCCCCCTCTCTCTCTTTCTTTCCATATTTCTTTTGTCTCTCCTTCACATTTTAATTTCCTTTTTAGACGTCCTTTATTTCCCTCTCTGCCATCAGTTTGTGGCGGGACTGACGAATTTTTTTCTGGTAAAGCTCGGTTAAAAGGGCTTAAAATTCTCTGAAAATATTTTAAACGTAATGAGTATAAAAAAATGAGTAATGAGTATGTTTACTTTCTCTATACGTAGTATAGGAAGATTATTGTATCCGCGAAGAAAGTTTAATTCGAGATTTCAACGCAAATACACGTTTTGAGGTCCCCTGAGTGCTTTCATTTTTTTCTCGATGATGTGTGTGTGTGTGATATGAATATTATGGACTTTTTAACTGAAGAACTAACACAAATTTATATTCAATATGTTTATCAGTTAATCGAGATCTGTTAAGATTTTTGCTGAAACTGATCGATCGAAAATGGTGTCTCATCCTTGTCATTTTTTCAGGATTTCATAACTTACTTGAATTGATAACTTCATATTAGGGAATTATCGTTCAGTCGTTTGCGAAAAAAACTTGGGCTCGTTTAAGAAAGTTTTCAGAAGTATTCATCGTGCATAACGCAGGTTATTAATCCAGTTCATATCGGTCACGCAGGCGGCTTGTTTATGGAGATGTCTTACCCCTCCCCCACTCCATCAATCCTACCGTTTGTATATATCATGCGTGGAATGTTTCAGTTTGTGATATTAACATCTTTGTTCATTTGATTTTTTGTTGAAATTGTTACCGTTAATGTTTTTAATAGGATTTTTAGTTTATTTCAACATTAACGCAACATTTCATATGCGGTTCACGGTTCAGTTCTATCCTCTTCAGCTTCTACTGCACGAAGGATTTGAAATCTTCCATACCGTGTAGCTTTTGACTTTAATCCCTGCGCTTCGATGGCCTCTTTCTCACGCTTTTCGGCTTCTCCATCTCTCTCTCTCTCGTTTTTTACTTTCCTTACGATATTCACGCCAAGTGAAAGAAAACTTTAAAAGAGTGGACACCGAAACTGCCAAATTAGTGGAAACACTTTAGCAGAATTTCAGATATTGCCTGGTTCTTTCCTGTTTTTCCCGTATCTGACATTAAATTATTTTCTTCTATTTTCACTACGGTCTTTTAACGCCATATATATATATATATATTTCTATTTCTTTTATTATTTTGTACTTTAATTTCTCCCAGCTATTCCTTTCATTTTCGATGCCGCTTCATTGTTCATTCCTTTTATTGTTCCTTCACAATTTCTCTCTCTCCCCTATCTCACGTTTCCCCCTACCCTCTTCCCCCTCACACAATCTCCCTTCTCCCCTCATTTCCCTCTCACCCCCTCCATCTCTCTCTCTCCCTCCCTCTCCCTCCCTCTCCCTCCCTCTCTCTCCCTCTCCCCTACTCCTCTCTCCTATATCTCTCTCTCCCCTATCCCTCTTTCCCCTATATCTCTCTCTCCCCATCCCTCTCTTTTCTCTCCCTTGTCTTTCTCTCCTCTCTCTCCTCCCATTCTCCCTCTCTTTTCTCCCAATCCTTTGCCTTTCTCTCTCTCTCTCCCTCTCTCTAAACCCTCTGTCTTCTTCCCTCGTTTCATTACGGTTTAATTCTAGTCCGATTGTTACCCTCCCTGATTTAATCTCCTTGCGGTGATTTCGTTCGTCAGTTATTATCTCCCCCTCCGTTTAATTCCGCGGGATTTTCTCTTTTTGCCATTTCGCCGCTTGGTTATTCGAAAGTGTTGCTTTGATGGGATTGGATGCAGTCGTTTTTTGAAGCGTTTCTGATTCCGTTTTTTGTTATATATATGTATATATATATATATATATATATATATATATATATATATATATATATATATATATATATATATATATATATATATGTATGTATGTATGTATGTATGGATGTATGTATGTATGTATGGATGTATGTATGGATGTATGTATGTGTATATATATATAATATATACACACACATACATACATATCTCACCCAAAAACAAAAAAAATATTTTTTTTTCGAGTGTCGGTTTGGCAAGTTAATCGCCGAATCGCATCGGTTATGGACCCGAAACAATGGAATGACGAAATGAAGCATTTCGAATTTTTTGACGATTTTTTTTTGGAATTATTGACGCGCCTCTCTCTTTTTGTGATATCGACGATAGACAAAATACCCCGGCGATTTTTTTTACGATGGGTTCGTTCGGTTTTTTGCTCCTGTTAATACCAGCTTGCCAGCGAGACTGGAAATTTTAATGGCGGTGCATTTAAAAGTTGCGCAAAAAAACATGACACGATCGAATTCCTACGACTGGATATTAGTAAGCTATTGTTTAAATAAAACACCACGTCCAAGTGTTTAAATATAACGTCATTTATTAATGCGTGTGTTAATTAAGAAGTTAGAAGAATGAAAAACGGTAACTGTTTCGCCACGAGGTAAATTCGGCTCGCGTAAAAATTTAGCCATATACAGCAAATATAAAGTTGTTTTTTAATTATTTTACGTTGAAGCTGTAATTAAAAATAATTATATCATTATTTACCATTCCAATATTGACGGCATGCTAACAAGCGGAGGGACAAACACTCAAACATGTATAGGTAATTGTTAGTAGATTTTTTGCGTAAAAAATTCTACGTCAATTAAACAAACGATTAAACAGCGGGCTGTTAAAATTTCCCAAAATAAATGATAATCAGATAATATTTTCGTTTTTTTTCTGTAGTCGGAGGATTAATAAATCATTTCTTATCATAAGTCAAGAGATTTCGCCTGAAATGAATTGCGTGGTTAATTCTCGTGGTCATAAAGCGATTTGATCAAGTCCTGCGCGAGACTAATACAATCCGTCTCTCTCCAGTTGCCTTTGATCTGCCATCGATAGCAGTAATGTCCCTAATTAAGCTTTGTGTATCGTATAAAATATGTTACCAACTCTAGCCCCGTCACGGCGTTATCAAATTATACGTGATACAACTCGACACATTTCACGGTTAATTCCCACTCCGGCCGTTTTTTATTCAATAAACGAAACGATTTACCTCACTGCCGATGTTATAACGTTATACTACGCTTATTCCCTTTTTATTTTTCGCCGTTTTCATTCCTCCAAACATTTTTCCACGGGAATGCAGATGAAAATGAATACGATTATAAGAATTCTCACCTATCGCTTTTTTCCGTGCGGAAATTGCGCGGCCGAAGTGTTTCGATATGGTCGAAGGCCCATTAACGTCGGACTCATGCCAATACTTTATTTTTCTATCGCCCCTTTATTTTTCGCTTCTCTCTCTATATCCCCCTCTCTCCCTCTCTCTCTCCCTCTCCCCCTCTCTCTCCCCCTCTCTCTCCCTCTCCCCCTCTCTCTCCCCTCTCTCTCCCTCTCCCCCTCTCTCTCCCCTCTCTCTCCCCCTCTCCCTCCCCCCCTCTCTCTCCCTCCCTCTCCCTCTCTCTCTCCCTCCCCCCCTCTCTCTCCCCCTCTCTCTCTCCCCTCCTCTCTCTCCCCTCCTCTCTCTCCCCTCCTCTCTCTCCCCTCCTCTCTCTCCCCTCCTCTCTCCCTCTATCTCCCTCTCTCTCTCCCTCTCCCCCTCTCTCTCCCTTTCTCTCTCTCCCCTCTCTCTCCCCTCTCTCTCCCCCTCTCCCTCCCCCCTCTCTCTCTCTCTCCCTCCCTCTCCCTCTCTCTCCCTCCCCCCTCTCTCCCTCTCTCTCCCCTCCTCTCTCTCCCCTCCTCTCTCTCTCTCTCTCCCTCTCTCTCTCCCTCTCTCTCTCTCCCTCTCTCTCATTCGTCCTCATCATTTTACTATTTTCCGCGATACCTAATCCTAAAAGAATTCCTCCTTTTTTCATTTCGTAATCTTCCCTTTTTTACCCGTTTCCTCCATCCCTTTCCACTCCTCTAGCACGGCAGATAACAACCTCCATTATTGTTTTATGCATTTATTTTTTCGCTTCCCCCTTCCCGCCGCCGTTTCCACGAGGGGCGCCACTTTCGCTCGCTACCATTTCAATCTCGGTCCCAATCGCCATTCCGACGATTTTCCTTCCCTTTTTAGCCCTCAAAATTGAGTCTTTTATTTCCTCCTCATCCTCCCTTGAGAATTTTTATCTCATTGCCTCCACCCTCTCTTTCACCTCCATCCACGCCTTTCTCTCTACCCTTTCACTATCCTCCCTCTTTTGAAGCATTCCTTTGCACAAAGATTTCGTTTTGTCCCGTTCGTTCGTTTTATGAAAGAAATAAACGTCTCTTTTTTTATTATTCTTCTTCTCTCTCCTTTGTTTTCTATTTCTTCTTTTCTCCAAAGTGTGGATTCGAATTGGATTTTTATTTTAGTTTATTTTTCTGGTAAGAGATGGCGTTGGTCAATCTAGGAGAATGAAGGTTGTGTCCCTTTGTTGAAACTGATTTTTTTCTGTATCCTTTGACGAGAGAAAACGTACAGAAAGAGATTCAGTGAGGAAGAAAAAGAAGGAAAGCGGCCGGATCGTAGTCGAAAGTTATATATAAAGAAACTCCGCGGAAAACCTTTTTCGTTCTACTTTGAAAACTCGTTCGAAAATATAAATATTACGGAAACAAAATAACACGTGAAACTATCTATTCTTCGAATCTTCTTAATTAATCTGAAAATGAATTGCACTGATTGTATTCATCTACCTGTCTGTATTACACGTTGTAATTCAAACTTGCAGCTTATAAACTTTTGCAAAATTGTTTTTCTCCCTCTTTTTAGTTCTTGGAGATGTTAATTTGCCATAAAATGATATCTTATAAGGGAACCGGATTGTTATCGTCGTAAGAGAAAATTAAGAATATTTCAGCGTCATGGCAGCATAAATTAGATACTCAAACCATTCCCTGTATTAAAATGGAGACTTTTAATTTCACTAGTGCCGATAAAATTTAACGGAGTCGAATCAATTGCCATACATTCTTTCATACCTCTCCATTGGCATGTATCACGAACAATGTAAGTTGAACTGGAAAATAGATTACTAACAGCAGATGGAATTAAGATACGTAAAAATTTCACTGAACAAAATATAAAAATAACATGCAGTAATTCGGTGAAGAATTATCGAATTCCTCCTGTGGCTACTGCTTTGTAGCTCCGAAATCCTGTTCTTTTTTTTTTCATAGCCTTTTAATGGCTATTGGAGATACCTAACATAGGTGCTTATTTTTCATATTTTGATTATCGTAGTGCTTATTTTTTTGTTAAATTCGGCGCGACTCAATCAAAAAGAGTTTAACATCATTCTAATAAACAAATGAATTAGGTTTGATTGTTTTTTCATATGTACTATGCCTGTAACTAATTATGTGTAGAGTTTAATGAAATGCAGAAAAAAATCATATCCTATGAAGTGTACGTAGCCGTACATCTTTTGGTTCATTTAAGCCATTAACTGAATGCGAGAAAGTATAGCAGACTGAAAGATAAACTAAAAAAACGATTGGCTTTTTTTTTAACGAAAACCAGCAAAATAAAGCATTCAATTTCCACGCGGTACATTTTTTTCAAAGTCATTTTAATTGCGATATAGTACCTATATCTCCGATGAATCGCGAAAATAAAAGCGACATTAAAAATAAAAGGCGTACTACCGAAGGGAACTTGAACCTTTGAACCCAATAGTTTTAACACTAGAAGTCACTCTGAACACACACACAGAGGTTAACTGACTGAGCGTGCAAATACGAGGAGGCATTGACGAAAACTCTATTGAAACGGAACTCTGTACAAACACCCTTTCGATAAATCACTCAAATCTTTCCCAGATCGATATGTAATTCACTCCGGCAATTTTCCTCTTTCACCTTCACCCCTCCCCCCTTTCTCTCTCCCCTCCATCTCTCTCTCTCCCCCCTCCATTTTTTACTCTCTCCTTTTCTATATTTAATTAAGCCCATCAAACCTCAATTGTAACGGACTGAACAAACAGCCGAAGTAATCAATTTATGAAACGGTCGCGAGCGCCGTCTACCGTCTTTTTCGCTCAATTTCGACGAAACCACTTCACCTTTTCCGCTTTTCTCTTATATGTTATTTATTTATTTTTTGTTCACCTCCCTTTTTTCGCCGTTGTTTATCTTTCTCTGCCCTCCTTAGCCCCCCCTCTCTTTTTTTCCCGCCCCACTTGATTCGTCCCGCCTGTATTCCCAGATTGGGCATTGGACCCTTAAAAACAAAAATATTCCCTCGAGGGTTATATAAGCGACCGTGTAAATATTTCCTAAAGGAGAAAAAGGTTACGTATTATTTAATAACATATTACATATTCCTAAATAAAACGTGTATTGCATTGTTTTTTAATATGGTCTTTATTATGGGGGATAATACATCAAAATATATTTTTAATTAAAATGTATTATGCGAAATCAAAGGCAAAAGTGACTGGATTACTAGTGCCTTATAGATCGGAAAAAGTACAGATTTATCGCGAGATTGACACGCAAAACATGTGTATTTGAAGTCAGTTTAATACTAAAGATGTTTAAAAGTGTATTAGCGAGAGAACGAAGTTCATGTCATTAATACCTTAACGGCCGATAAATAAATACTCCCCTATTTTTCCGAGCGCGCTACTTCGTGCATTTTTCTCTATAAATATTAAAGTTTCGGAGTTGCTGCAACGAGAGTTATTTTTTTAGCTACTGATTAAGGAAATCAGATGAAAGGAACTCGGTCCAAAAAATAAATAAATATATATATATATATATATCTCGAGCCAATATAACGCAGGTCTTCGTCGATACTTCCAATTTTATCGCCCGAGTCTTTTCTGCTCTCTCCCATCAAATTTACAAGTATACTTTCTTTCCACCCCGGCCTCACGCCCCCCCCCCTCTTTCTCTCTTTCCCTCTCTCCCTCTTACTCCTTTCTCCCTCCCGACCTCACACTCCCGCCTATACCGGTCTTTCATTCACCTCGTTTGGCAATATCGGAGCCGTAATCGGTAATGGGGAACTCAGGGGAACTAATTCAATACAGACGGGAGGCGAAATGAGACCGCCTTGCTGGAAGGTAGCTCAGCCGGTGGAGTACCTTTTTATATATAGGTATACCTACGTATACACCTCGCCTAAGCTACCATATCTCTTTCCGACCTCTCCCGGAAGAAGAAGAAGGGAGGAGTTTCATCTGCGGTTTTAGGACTGCGCAAGACTTCGTTCCTTCCTCTCTCTACCTCTTTACTCTCCCTTTTCTCTCTCTCTCTTTTCTCTCTCTCTTTCTCCATCGCACAACCTTTCGAGTTAAAGAAAATTAAGAACCAAAAGGCTGGTGGGAGATTCTTCGGTTCGGAAGGAGATTGACGATGGAAAAAAAACGTCTGGTTGGTGTTTTCCTTTGGGCTTCGTTATTCTCTCTCTGTATATGTGTGTGCGTGTGTGTGTGGAGGGTTCGGTTATGATATCGACGGAGTCGTGATACAAAGGGCTTTTATAAGAGGTCCGGGAGACAAAAAAAAATCTGATGTGGCCAACACGACTTTCTCCATATTTGGGGTATAGATATTTAAATTATTATGAATAGCATTATAAAGCAAAATTATTATTTCGTATCGTAAAAGAATAAGGTCGTCCTAATTGCCGTAAATTATATTCTGAAGATGTTTACAGAATTCACCCCTAGATGGTAGCGCTGTATACTGGAAATTACGAAAAGTTAAATATCTCCGAAATGGATGGTTCAACGAAAACTTGTTTCAAACAAAACCTGGAAGAAATATTATTCTCTACAACTTTGGTTCTCACGAAGATTACCAATAACGACGTTTTTAAGGAGATATTTGACGGAAACCGAAAAAACCGATTATTTATAAATAATTCCTAAACAATAACACCTATGGAAAATTGTTTCAAATGAAAGTTGTAGGAAATTACATTCTATATAACCTTTGTATAGAATTGTATATACAATAATGATGTTTTAACGGAGAAATATCGCAAAAACCGAATCGGGTTTCGAATAAACCTCGACTTCCGGTTAAGTGGAATTATCCTAAAACTAATAATGGTCTTCGTGCTCATACCAAAGTGTCATATATGAAATTTGGTAATGATATGGCAAGTACTTTTTAGTTAGAGAGCCTACAATCACACACACACACGCACACACACAGACATCATTCCGAAAAGTCTAAACGGGTTGTAGGGACCTCAAAACGTATTTCCGTTGAAAACTCGAAGTCGATTTTTTCGTGAAAATAATACCTTCTCTATACTACGTATTATATGGAGAAAGTAAAAAAATGAAAGTGGTTTACGTAAAATAGGCGTTTCGAGATGGAAAAGGTTATAACCGATGCCGAAAAGAGTTCGCTGTTTGTTATTTCGTTACGGAAGCATCAAATATTCGGCGACTTTGAACTTCATTCGAAACGGAAATGATCGATTTAAAAAATACCATACATATAGTTTATGCGGATAAATAAACGACAATGTTTAATGTTGGATCTTACGGGATGGGAAGGATAGCGAAAACAATGGAGAGAGGACGGAAGTTTTAGAGAAAGTTTATTTTTGCTATGATACATATAAATTGCGTCGTCGGGAAAAAAAACGCTAGCAAGTTTTCTAGATAAATACAATATAAATGTTGGATGTTGTTTGTTTTGTTTCCACGGAGATATAATTTGTCGCATTTGTGTTTATTTTAATATTTTTAGTAAGAATATTGATAGGGTATCGATCCGTCGTCGTTCCTGATGTTTCATTTCGACGGCAAACAAATATAAAAATATTGTACTGGAAACTGGTTTATTGCTTCAAATACAACCTGTTCTCGCAGACGAAGTTAGGCCAATAAGGTTTAATAAATAATGTGTGCGGTAAGATTGGCACATTTGATGACTATAAAAGGATCACAGTCTCACACTTTTGGGATTTTGCATAAGTGTATACATGCAATGCAGTAATGACATTCATACACACATGCCGATAAAACCTAGAAAAAAATCATCGCATTAATTTTCTGTTACTGTAGACATACTATTCAACGAGTTAAATTTGTAATTGATATTTTTCCAGCATTCGTTCGCAGTATTTCTACTTTCTCCATATAGAGAAAGTATTGTATTCATGAAAAACTCGAATTCGAGATTTCAACGGAAATACGCGTTTTGAGATCCCTAGAAAACGTTTTGACTATTTTATCGATGTTGTCTGTGTGTCTGTGATAGGAATTTTTCGAAAAACCGATAGTTTATTGGATATTTTGATCCCTAGAACACGTTTAAACTATTTTCGTAATGATGTCTGTGTGTATGTAATTGTGGGCGCTCTAACTCGAAAAGTACTTGCCGTATTATTTCCAAATTTCTTATATAACACTTTGGTATGAGCACGAAGAGCTGATTAGTTTTAGGATAATTCCAGTTAACCGGAATTTTTCATTACATAAAGAGAAATCCAGGCGATTGCACGCAGAGATTCTAACAGCATTTCGGAGTTTTTTTTCTTTTTCAGTTACTCTCACCGCCGCAATTGATCTGATGGGGAAAAATTATAAAGAGAATAATGGAATGGTCATTTTAACGTTAATATCAACGTGTCGGCATCAATCACGCGTTGTCTCTATGAGGGCATAACAAAAGTCGCGACGCAAAATGCGTAATTAATTAACGGCCACGAAACTGAGCCTTGCGCGAGGTTTTAAGCTCTGCATTTCGCGGATTAATGAATTATCCAGCATCAAGGTTTTAATCGTTTTAGCGCATAAACCGTATAATTGAAAAAAAAAACATTTAATGGAATTAATAATACTTAGATCACGTCATTTGTTACGTGCGCTCGGTTCGAATAAGAATACAAAAATTTTAAAAACTATAAGTGGATGCAACACATTGAAAATAAGTAATGGTGAAGTTTGAAGGCGTGAAGACATTGCCATCATTTCCTGTCATATTGTACGCCAATATGAGCTCGCCCAGTGGAATCAATAGCCATTTCGACCATTTGTTTTCGAGGAAAAATAAAGTACTTTAAACTTTAAAAGGGTCAAATTACGTATTAGTAATAGTTTATTTATCGCATGCAGGAAGTCCCAACTACTTGCAATTTAAGAATTAGAAATAAATATCCGCGGGGTAACAAACAAAAACTTCCTTGCAGGGAAAAATCGATGACATTAGAATCAATTGTAATAAGGGATATCTTTCTTACCGCATTCCCGAAAAAAATCCACTACGAACGCAATTAAGTTATAAAAATCGAGTTTTTATGGAAATGTGTTCAGTACGGGTGAATGATTTCCAAACCTGAGGTATTTACTTTGAAATATAACATAAAACATTTAAAAAACACTAAGAATACAATAAGTGTGGTTATAGCATAAATTATTAATGCATTCATATGCGACATTTTTCGGAATAAAACTATGTTGGTTAATTTTCCTATGACGTTATAACGAAGCAGAGTCTTATGTTATATCGCAAATCAGCAATAACCCGCCTACTACATGAGGTGGTGCTTCACGCGAAGTGTAATCCGTATCATCACGTGTTGCACAATAAGCATTCAACCTATTATGTTCCTTGAGAAAACCCGATACGAAAAGCGTTTCGATATATTTACATCTACGTACGCATACCTGTCGATTTTTGCTTCATTACAAACGAATGGGAAATTACCACGAAGAAACTTATTAATTCGCGTCACGGTTCAGCCCCTGCATCCTGATGCATGTTCATATAGATGGTTGTTCCAACTAAATGACATAAATAAATCTCATTACTCAGCCCACTAATGACTTGTATATATCACCTAAACTTCACTTTTATTTATTAGCAACTTTGAGCCTAGCGAAACAAACCTGTTACGTCCTCAAGAGATAATCGGACAGTCATCGTTATTTACAGAGAACCGCTGTTCGCGAGAAGTAAATTAAAAAGAATCGATTTATCTCGATACATCGATGGCCTCGCCGTGTCCCGGAAGCTTTTAAGCCGATAAACAAGTTCGAAACGCGCAGGGAATATTCAATTTATGCCCGCGAACATCCCATTTCGAATAAAAACTTCGAAGGTTTGGAAAAAAAAACACACGTCAGGAGTTACGCATCCTCGTGCGGGTAATAATCGACCCTTATCGAAATTGCCGTTTCGAGGCTGAAAGGAATGAAAAAATCCGGTTGCCTATCTCGATCGTCTGTTTGGCGCTTAAGGATATCGCTTCCGATATATGCGACGATGTTCGCGCCGCGGGGAGCTCGCGTCCTCGCATTTCGAAGGGACGAGAATAACCGTTATGGAATAACGCGCTCGTCGACTAACGAAGATGCGATCTATCGACGACGCGATATGTGGACGGCGCGATCTCGTCCGACGAGGTGCCTGGAGAGAGAGAGAGAGAGAGGGAAAGAGAGAGAGAGGGAGAGAGAGAGGGAGGGAGAGAGGGAGAGAGGGGGAGGGAGATAGGGGGAGGGAGAGAGGGGGAGGGAGAGAGAGAGGGAAATAAAGATGGAGCAAAGAGGAAGTGACGAAACGAAGGGAGAGAGAGAGGAAGAGTAAGGTATTTCACTAGAAAGGATAACGTGATAAAGGTGGAGAAAATTGGAAGAGACGAAAAGAAGGGAGAGAGGAAGAGGAGGAATGCCAGAATAAGGGATAACGAGACCAGAGAAACATGACAAAATTGAAATAGTTCGTAGCGGGAATGAAAAGATTTAATGAGTGGAAGGGGAATGGAAGAGAGAAAGGGGGTGATTAGAAAATGGTCAAAAGTGGGGGAAAAAGAGGGCGAGAGGGAAGGAGGGAGGGGGAGGAGTTGAGGGGGGAGAGAGGGGGAGGGAGACAGACAGACAGACAGACAAACGACTTTATTTAGGGCGAAATTGAGACTGTGAGAGAGGGAGGGAGAGTTAGGGAGGGAGAGGGGGTAGCGGGTGGAAGACGGGGGGGGAGAGAGAGAGACGAAGGGGCATAGGAATGAATAAGAAATCCGCTGAGATAGTTGGATAGGGAGCGCTAGAACGAAAGAAAGTGTGATGAAACGAAAGAAAGTGAGAGAGAGGGAGATAATTATTGCACATAGAGAAAAGATGCAATCAAGGAGTTTGTAGAGAGAAAGATTAATAATAGGGGAATATTATATTGAATTAGATTGGTTGATGGAAGGAGTGAGGGCATTGGGAAATGGTTACATGAGGAGATAGCCGCACAAATGAAGCAGAAGATAAACAAATGAGGGAATCTATGAGGAATGAAGAGGCACTTATACTTTGAATACAGTGGTAACTTGAATGGTGGCAAGGATGTGTTTAGAGCAGCGGCTCCCAAATGTGTTTTTTTTTTTAAATATCGTGCATCGCTCATAAAAATTCAAACTGCTTTCAGTACGACCTACCTCGAAAATATGTTGTATAAATTTAATTACCTTTATTTATTGCGGTGTCAAAGTCTTGACAGCGTTGAAAATGAACAAAACGATTTATGAAATATACGGAAAGGAGTCGAATAAATTTATTCTCGCAAAATAACAAAAAAACCATGGTTACCACCAGCAGTTTTTAAAAATACTTCTCGACGTACCGCTCAAAATATCCAGGTGCCACTCACTAACCGTATGTACGCATGCATGTCAAATCTTGGGAACCGCTGTACTAAGAGTGATTTAAGAAGGTTTACACTGAGAAAGGAATCACTTTTTTTTTGTTGCCGCGCGCTGTGAGATATTTCACCCGCCGATCTCAATCTTGGTCATCTAATCGAATTTTATTTTCGTTTATAACTTGCAACATTCATGATTGACGTTTAATGACCTTTCAAAATTTAACGGCTTCTGGATATGAGCATGGTTCCATTATCTTCTCCCGCCTTCGAGTTTCCTTGACACTTGTAACCTTTTCTCCCATCTACGTAGTCACCCTCTCTCAGACTTTCCGTGTTTCTCTCATTCCATCTTCTCCTCCTTTACCCCCCCATCCGCCTCTTCCTCTTATCTTTCTCTTCTCATTTCTCTTATCCCTGCCTTTCTATATCTCTCTCATGTTCCCTTCCTCTCTCGTTTCCTCCTCCATCTTTCCCTTCTTTCCCCCCTGTCTTTTCTCCCATTTCCCCCCCCCCCCTCTCTCTCTCCTTCCTTCGCTCTCCCTGTCTCCAACAACCATGTCCACTTCCTCCTCTTCTCTTTCTTCCTCTCCTCCTTTTCTTCTTCTATCTTACCTCGCTTCTTCCCCTCCCCCCCTCCCCTCCCCCCCTCCTCTCTCCCCCTCCTCTCTCCCTCTCCCCACCCTCTCTCCCCCTCCTCTCCCCCCCTCCTCTCCCTCTCCCCACCCTCTCCCGCTTTCCACTCTCTGTTGGGCCATTAATCTGTTGCCTTGTTACGTGTGTTCGCCGCTTTTTTTATATACCTTCATTTGGACGAGATTGTTTGGAATTGGTTAAAGGTACCGGAACGAGCGAGGAGTTTGCGAAAGGAGGTTTTTTTTTTCTTCGGGACGGAGGGCGGTGAGTGGAAAGGAGGCTTTTTGGTGTGAGGGAATGTATTTGTCGGAGGGATTGATAAATAGAATTAATTGGTCTTCTAGAGGGAGGCAGGGGAAAAATTGAGGTCGCGGGAGAGCAATAGACTCGGGGAACTTTGGGCTTCTTTTTTTTTTTCCTCACTCTTGACACGGGATAGCGTTTTTCTTTTTTTTTCTCTCCATTTATACATCCCTTCCGAAACTCCAATTAACCGCGCTCTAATGCAGCTCTTGATTTATAACGTAAAGAACTCGATTTAAAAGAAGTGCCAATGAAACGCCACGGAGAACGTCTTGTCGACGAACTCCGATAATGGTGAGGAGTAACTATGTCACGAATAGGAATGAAACTCGTCACATGCGAAAAAAAAAGGATTGGATTTTTCTAAACTTGCCGTCGTTCTTTATAGCGTAAAAAAAAGAAGATATCCCTTTTATTGATTTCGCAGCTCTGACCACTTAAAAAGAGCGACGCCTCGATACATTGCTCGTTATGCAATAAAAAATGATTCCCTTAAAAGGAACAGTTAACAAGAAGAAAAATACGTGCTTAGTTATCGAAACGGACAACGGGACGAACGACTCTAATAAAAGATAACAGGTTATTCTAACACAGGCAGTAATGAAAATCTCTCTCTCTGAAAAGGTATATTATATACAGTGATGGAAGAAGTTACACTAAAAATAATTAAACCTCCTCTTTTTTTTTTAAATAAACCTTTCGGTACAAGCACTTCGCATTAAGCGATATTGGCTCGGTTGGTTAAAAGCTTTAATATTAACTCGTAGATAAGGAGCATACTATATTGATTGATGAAACGTTGTCTTCTTTTTCTTTTCGCCTTAGCTTGACGCCTGACCGATGGAAACGTGTTTATTCTGTCACGATCGCCGCCACTTTATGCATCCCTTCTCGCCAAAGCACTCGAGATCGAAGGTAAACAGATAACGCGGCGCTCTTTAAGGCATTAATCCCATCAACTTTCGCGAATTTGAAAAATAAAATAAAAAAATATCCCACGCGCCAATGGAGGGCGTGTGATTACACGCTCTCCCATCCGCCAATCTTCCGTTATTTTTTACGCTCGGAAATTTAAGTGGAGGAGAAGAGATAAACATTATCGCGAGTACGAAAACTGTTTTATTAAAGCGGGAGAGTTTATGGCATTCGACCTTGGAAAATAAAATTACGGAGGATCTATTCGCGGGTCGGTTGTTACGCATCATCGGCGACTTTTTTTTTTTTTTGCCGTCACCACGGGAATTCTTTTATCTAAACAAGCGGTGAGAATCAATATTTAGGACTGGAAAACATTTTACAAAAATCAATACGTCCTCGGTGTTCTGACAGGTTTAAGGAAAAAAAGTAAAAAAAAAAATAGTTGGTCATATTCCCGAGCAAAGATTTGTGTAGAGGTTGACTCATTCCCTGCAACGCGATTACGTTTGAACTTCTGCAAGTCGAACCTCAAGGTAAAGAAAAAAAATATTCGATTTGTGGAAAATTCGAGTTATGAAAGAAAAATAAAATGAAAAAGATTTTGTTCTGTGCAGTGAATTCACTTCGAGTTATGGAAAATTCGAGTTATAGACGTTCGACTTATAGGAGTTCTGCTCAGTTCATAAAAACATCGGAGGAGGATTTTTGTTGTATTACTCGCGAGTAATCTGGTCATAAAAATATTACTACAACTTAGCGTAATGTGAGAAATCAGTGATGTTCATGAAAGGATTCGAACCTGATACGTTAAAACTGGCAGAAAGGCCAGAAATGTACATATTTTGATATTTTATGATCTAAACAAGTATGTACGTATATAGTAAAGACTTTTGCCGAGAGATAAATGTTATTTATTCTTTTTTTCTAGCGAATTAGTTTTTGACTAATAATATCGAAATTTTCCGCAAAGTGATGTTCTCGGTTTTGTGTTGCCAAGTGATTCGGATTTTTTTTCAAATTCGCAATTTTTTTTTAAGCGTTGAACTTAAATTAATTCAAAAGCCCTAAAAAAAAAGTCAGGGAGAAGAGTCGTGTAATAAAAACACTTTTAAGTGGACGATGTTACTCGAGACGGCGAAATGCTGACTCACCAGCGTCCTTGACTCTAGTTACGCACTTTGCGCGAAATTTCTGTGACTGCGCACTTGTCAACGGCGACTCATACGACACCCCCCCCCCCACACACGCACGCACGCACACACACACACACACACACATATGTATATGTATATACCACTGATTTCCGCAAAAGATAGCCTCCTCTTCGAAACGTTATTTTTTCCCAGCTAATTTTGTAAGGACGGTGTGTGTGTTTTTTTTTTTTAAACATATCGCATTCGTTCGGAAAGTGCGGAATAAAAAAATTCCTCTTCCAAAAAAGGATTCCGTCAACTAATTAAAATTCTAGAAACTCCTCGCCGGTTGTTTTTTTATTTTCCGCCATCCCCTTGATAGCCTTAATCAAAACGTCGTGTTTTTCTACCTCCCGTTTCTCCCTGTGTGAAAAAAATAACGAGATGCCGCGTTATTTAAATTACGCCGACCGGAAAATGGCGAAAATTCCGGCTCTCATTGGCGGAGCCGTCGTAAAAAAAACCTCCCGCGTTTTTAATTAATTCCGCGCAATTATCTAGAAAGTCCGTTTTGTTTTTCTCCATGATTGTCATGGCGTGCCATTTCCAAGACGTTGTTGCGCTTTTGTTTTTTTCGCCTCTCGCGGCCAATTAAAACGAGGCTGCGTGTACGATCTCGGGACTTTTCTTACGTCAACTGTTTGTTTTTTCACGACGTGTTTGTCGGATAATATCAAATTCAAAATTCAAAAATGGGCATTTTTACCTTTTTGCTGGATGCTCGTTTCGCCGCCGCTGCTGCTGTTAACTACATCCACATTGCAGAGTGAGTTTTTAACGGAGAACACTACTAAACTTATTCGCTCGTTTAAAAATAATTCCTCTAGGGCTCCTTCAAAGACCAAGACCGAAACGCTGAAAATAAATGAAATTTTGGTTAGTTAATTCGATTGACCTTCGCGTCAACTTTTTTATGTCATGAAATCTACATTAGAAACTCTCTCTCTAATATTAAGAAAATAATTCGAATAAAAGTGAATTTGGTTAATGTTACTTCTGGACAATGTAAATTCAAAGGCGGTAGGGAAGAAATACCTTCTTTGAGCGTTTAAATGTTCGGTTAATTGAAGGATTATGAAATTGAAAAAGCGAGTAGTCGAGATTTTGGATCCATAAGCGAAATATCGAGATAGTGTCATTAAAAAAAAAAAGATTCTAATATCTGTTAGTACCGCTGACGACGGTTGTTTGGTAGCCGAAACGCCCATATGGTTTTCTCAAAGAATTACATGGGATAAAGGTTAATTTTTTTCTATTTCATTTTTAATTCATTGTTTAAATTTTTCAATCTTGAAAATTCCGACGCCAGGAATTTGTTCGATCGAAAGTTCTAACGAATCAGTTTTTAACTATCAAGAATTTATTCTTCTTGTAAAATAATATGGATTTCGTTTTGTTCGTTAGACTTTCTACAAACGTGATTCCCGAAATGGGTTCCGAGTCTCACTGGAAATTTTGTCTAGTGCATAAATAAAATATTTGGAATGGTTGATAAGCCATAAGGGCAAACATTTTTACTCTGATAAATTGATTATAGGGCAGTATTAAGAAATTGCTGCTTCCAATGATTGTATGTAAAAATATAAAAATCTTGCTTCAAGGCTGGGTTGCCGCGAAATTCTGATTATCTTTGAAAGGGTGTCGCGCATCGAAAAAGTTTACGAACAACTGGTCTAGACGTCAGCCACCCAACTAATGAAGGTAGAACACCCAAAAAATCGCCTCGTGTAATTTTCAGTCCAATTGTTTCCGAGTGTGTTGAAATTGATTATACGAGTGATTACCTAGTCCAAATTTAGTTCCGTTCATTAAGGAGTATTACTTCATGGTAGGATAGACGATAATATTTTACCGTTTTATGCCTGCTAAAATTATCGACCTCGTCTAGTGTATCCTTAAAAAAACTGATCCCAAAAACATGCATCCTTATAATGCTTGGACGTCGTCGTGCCAACACGACCGACAGAAAATAATTACCGGAAAAAATTTCCAAGGGAAAATGTAACTTAGTGGGTCCGTACGATGCAGTATCAAACGCGTTCATAAATTATTATTTCAATGTCACAGAGACACGCCATCAGTTTTGCGAAAAGTAGGGGATAATAAAAACCCGTAGTATAACAACTGAGCTCCACGGAGAGTCTAATTACTTCGTGCAAACAAATGCGACGGTATGACCCTCGCTAACGAAGCCGATCTACAGTTCAGATCTGAAAAAAATAAACGAAACGGAAAAAAAAATATAACCACTTTCCGGTTGGCGTGGGGAATGGGGAAGAAGTGAAAAATGACGTCCTGGCAATGCGGTAGTCGAAATTATTCTTCCCTCCGCATTTCAATGGAGGAGGCAGCTTGTTTTTTTTTTTTGTTCGGGGAGAAGTAATCGGGAACCCTCTTAATTTTTATCTCGCCCGATGCCAAAGAGATAATATATAAAGGGTTACTATAGATACGGGTCGTTTTTGTGCGTGTGTCCCTAATTGAGTTGAGTTTTGAAGGTGTGTATGTAAAAGGGTACACTGTCGCGTGTCTTTATGGACGTAGGCGTTTCTACGATGTTAATCTTTTATCCCGTGGCAATGCCAAAGAGATATAAATGTTGCCGTTTATTTGGGTGGGGGGAAGCCGTGGCGTACCCCGTTCGAATCCTGCGAAGGTAGGTTTTTTTCCGAGGTAGCCCGGCTCCCTATTTGCGCGTTTAAGAGGAGAACATGCAAATCAGTGTGCGCAGTCCTTCGGAAGGAACGTTAAGCAGTTTGCCCCCTTGGTGCTCGTCGTTAAGAGCGGGCTAATGCCGGCACGCGTGCTTGCGAGTTTTTTTTGCGTGATTGCGAAAAGTGATGCATAAATAAAAAAATTCATTCCGAATACTACGCTTAATAATTCAGTAGGCAATGCGTTGGATTACTCTAAAATCTCGGTTTATACACTAAATATTTTACAGCGTTTTTTTCTAGTCCCTTCCTTAGATTTTCACTAGTCCCAAAATACTTCATTTGCGTATTATTTGATAAGAAGAAAGTTAATTGAACTGGGAATTGAAGCAGAAGTTGTATAAGGAGAAGAAAGGAGCTTAATTGGAGTAATTATATAGGTAAGACGAATTCTGAGATATTTTAAGAGGCTTTTCAAAGAAAGTCATAGAAGGGAAGACGCTCGGAAAGAAGCAAATAGGAAAGGTTGATTTTTGCATAGCGTAATTGTTATTCTACTATTAAGTTCTACTTTTAAGTTATGGTCGATTTAGGGCGGAGATACGAAAAAAAATCTCAACGAGATGTAGGGCAATTAAAAAGGGAGAATTAGATGAATAATTTCGTGTGTCCGCGCGTAATCGTTCAGGTGCCCGTGTGTGCGTTTTTGTGCGCGCCCTCGAGGTAGTCCGTGTGAACTTTTCGCATTAATTCACCTGTATCGGGTCAGCGAGCCGTTTGCCCCATGTCGCGGGCGGACTAACCGGTTTGCTGCGAGGGAATTTATTTTATTTTTACAAGGAAGCGCCTTAATAGAGGCGACCTCTTCTCGAGCTTGACGTTTATTCGAAAATCGTCTGGCCAATGAACGAGGCAAGGGAGGGGGTGGGTGGGTGGGGGAAATGTATGCGAACAGGACACCGGTGAGCACTCAATTAAATGAAAGTGCTCGGAGAGATCTGGGAAACGACATTCATCACGGCGTTAAAAAAAACAAAGTCCGAGATAGAATCGAACGGGAGACGTTATCAAAATATAACTTTTTAATTCGAGGCGGGGAAATTTTTTTTTCTTTTTAATTGCTCAACAATAAGATGTGCGTACATGGCAATAAATAACTGGCCATTGACCGAGTGATTGCAAGACTAAAATGAATAATTTTCGCAGGTGGAATGTGTGTGTGTGTGTGTGTGTGTGTGTGTGTGTGTGTGTGTGTGTGTGTGTGTGTGTGTGTGTGTGTGTGTGTGTGTGTGTGTGTGTGTGTGTGTGTATGCACAGACATAGACGAGGGCGAGTCAAAAAATAAGGTGAATTTAATCTGACAGAGGGACCGCCATTTTGACAACTTACTGCCAGTGACAATATTGCCAACTTTATACGGAAACTACGAGTACTACATGTTCAGACATGCAGTAATGCAGTACTGAGTTCATGAGTACATAATGGGTACATGTCTGTGAAAAATGTAAATTCACCTTATTTATTGACTCACTCCCGTACACACACACACGCACGCGCGCACACACACACACACATATATACATACAGTAAAACTTTGCTAGTTGGGGTACGGGCAATCCGAAATATGTAGTATAAACCGCATTGCACATGTAGATCAAGCATAAAAAACTCCAAAATCCAAAACAGTGCCTACTTTATAAAATTAACTTTGTAAATGGTTAATGAAAAATATACTTGACGGGTTTTGAGGACTATGTATTGTAGGCAGATTACTAAACTAATTACTTTATTATAGATACTGAAATATAGAATATACTTTTTCTTTTTATATCTTTTTAAAACTTTTCATATTTTTTTACACTTAATAATATTTCAGGCGAAAAGCATTTTATTCTGTCACTCTCGAATATTGGCAAAGTTTCCTCAGGCCGGAAATAGCTCGGATAAACTGAAGTCCAGAACTTTGGGGTCTGGGTCTATTATATATAGACGCTTCTTACACACGATATATATATATATATATGTGTGTGTGTGTATCATTATTATACTAGTATAAGTGCCCGTCAAAAATGACGGGGATAATCGATTATTTTGAAATAAAATTGAGGCAGTCTTCTTTGACCTGAAATCGTACCTCCTGCTGAGAGGTTTGCCTTCGATCCGAGCGAAAATTCGAAACCCTCGCCGCGAGTATCTATTGTGCTTCAAAGGCTGACCTTAGTCCCCTCTTGCCAGGTTTTTCGGATCGTGACAGAGGGAGTGACAAAAGGACAAAGAGACAGAATAAGGCTTTTATATATTACCTGTACAGTAAAACGTTTTTTAATTATATCATAATGCTATCCTAAAAATTTCATCAAATTCGGTTCAGTCGTTTGCGAGATAATAAGATTCAAAAATCATTCCACACAACGTTTGCTAAGGCTTTTATTTACATGACTAGCTTTTCGTACCCGGCTTCGCCCGGGTGCATTTCGGACTGCAAATAGTTATACTTTTTCTCGCTTAGAAGACAGCTTGAGAAAATGATACATACTAAAACTTCTCCTCTCCTTTCTGTAAACTACATTAGGAGTCTTGAAATAAAGTGGAAAGAACACGAAACGAACCAATACGAAAACTACAAAAACCACCACGAAAAAAGAAATGAATTAAACGCTTACCAATACCCGGTAGAAAAGGATGTAAACCGACAAATAAATAATCGTGGAACATAAATTAAGAGTACAACCAAAGAATATAAGTTCAATGTAAAAACCACCAAGAAAAAAGAAATGAATTAAACTGTAACCAATAGCCGGCATAAAAGGTGTAAACCGACAAATAGGTAATCAAGGAACCAAAATCAAGAGCACAACCAAAGAATATAAACATAGACTACAAAATGAACAACTAAGAACGAAAACAAAGAAAACAAACAAAGAACACAAAAAATGGACACGAAACGAAAGCAAATGAAAACAACAAACTAACCAAAACCAACCAACGAATAATCTCCTAAAGCTCAATGTCTCTGATGATGGCGACTGACGCTTTCTGTTCAGTTGCTAAATAAACAACCAACAATCACAAAGTAGCGTCGTAGTGATGAGTAAATATTGATTACGCGGAATATGAGTTTTTATGTCAACATAATAACAGGAGAACCTAAATAAGAATAGCTATTATTACTCTAAATAGATATAAAATTATTGATCTTAATTGTGTTTTCCATCGTAATTAATTGAATAATAGATTGAGATATTCGAACGAATCGATTTTAAATAATGTAGTAAAATGTTTTACTTTTCTAACGTAAATAATTACGTGACTGTATCGGTAGTGTTTACATTTTACCCATGGAACTGCAGACACGAATTCTTAATTTTAGTTCAGAAGACATAATAAAGTTCAACAAAAGTATTATTCAAATAAAATCTTTCGAAATTCACTGCGTTACTTGTTCAAAATGTTAATCTAATTTAGTTCTCGTATTAAAATAACAATTAATTTTAGAAGAAATTGCTAAATATTGGCCACCAGAAATTAAAATGTGATTCTTTTTTCTATTGTTATCTATAACAAATCATTTAAATGTTAATTGGTTTCTTTTAATGTTCTTAAATTTTAAAACATGATTTAAATGGTATTTGTTTCGTATTTATATTTTTAAGTTGGGCTCCCCGTTAATATGTACGTAAGTGACGAAACCATGCAAATGTATATGCCAACGCTGAAATAAATTGTATTGTTATTATTATATTATGTATTTACCATCCATCAGATTTACGTAAATGAATATAGGTGCGGCCGCAATTAGTTACAGTGGAGGGGCAGCACTAATTGTACTGGCAAGTGCTGCCATCTACCAGCCAGTTTGCATAACTAACTGATGAGACCGTCCGGTCAGGCCGCGACAAAGACATCAAGCGTTTTCTTATAGTAGATGATAGGAAGATACAAAATTATGAGGCACTTCAGTTGTGTTAGAAACTTGGAATTTGGTACATAGGTAGGTCTAGTAGCAAAACCGACAGAGTAAATCGAAAATTATAACAATGTTTATTTTCTTGGCCGTTAAAAAATCCTAAAGTTTAAACAAATATTTCATGGTTTAGGTACTTCTAAATGCGCTACAATGCTAATATTTTTTCTGACGGTAGAATTTTGCCAAATAACGAAAACGGGATCATATAAATTTGAAAATATTTATTTATTTGGCCGTTAAAAATTCATAAATGTTAAAAATATTGACTTTCGGTGAAGCTAGGGAGCTGACATTTTTCAGAAAATTAGATAATTGCGTTTTAGCGGAAAACAACTTTGAAAATTACAAAAAAGTTTAGTATTGTGGCTGTTAAAAGTTCATAATGTTTAAACAATTAAATATGTATAAATGCACTTATAGAGGTGCTACATCGATGAAATTCTGCAGATATGTGAGGTATTCGTAACAAATATTGAAAAACTGTAAAATTTTTACAATTATCAATTTTAGGGGTTGTTTATACTCCAATACTGTCGAAAGAGAAAAACACGTAAATCGGTGCAGAGGTGCAAACTTTTGCGTTATTATTTGTCCGCTCTTATTTTTTATATTAACTTGAGATAAAATGCTTGCACTTATTACTAGTGTGTGTATGTATGTATATATATATATATATGAGTAATGGTTAGGTAACTTTAATATGTTTTAATTCAATGTGGGATGTTTACTTTGAAATTTTTTTCTCGAAATTTCCATCGATTAGAAATTAGTCGCACCTGCGTTGCTAATGCCGACTATAACCGGTTGAGGACATCTGCCTTAGCGACACACAACAATGAGCTCTGCATTTAGAGTGATACCTACCTGTTTATTCCCGATGTCGTTTTGCTTTTGAACTTCTAATTTGAAATTCAACGAATTAAATACGGACCGAAATGGCATTTTAAATTAGCTGCGACTGGCCATAAATGTCAAATGTTTTTAGGCACCGGAATTGATAATATCCTTAATTTTATGCAACTCGTGCATTTCTTTCCTCAATTAAAATCGTGAAAACATTAACAAGCAGAAATGGAGATAAGGGATTGAATAATTCTCAGCGGGAGACAAGTTCGCCAAAAGCTTAACTATATCTTTAACCTCCAGATGGCGCGTAAGTTCAAACTTGTTTAAATGTAGAAAGCTTGTTAAAAAATCTCGAAGAATAACGCGGTTTGCGTTTTCTTCTCCTGCCGTGACCTTTACTAGGAATAAATTCCTTCGTCGTTTTTTCTTCGAATTTTAAATCCGCTCTCATTTCCAACAGGGCAGTAATGTCTTCAGAAACGCCCGTCAAAAAAAAAAAAAAAAAAACGTCGAATCGACTCGCGTATCGTGTTTCTAAATAAAGTCGTTTGTCTGTCTGTCTGTCTGTATATGTGGTCCTTCTTTCTTCCAATAGCATAGCATTGAAGAATGTTTGTTCTTATATTGAGACGTCACTTGTTACAAAGTTCTTAGGTGGATATCTCTCCAGGTTAAAGGGTTTAATTGACGGAATATGAGTTCGAAACTTTCTTGTCGGAATCTAGGGAACGCCGGACAAAAAACAACTTTTCCGCTTTATATGCCTTCGCAAGCGTGTAGCTTTCTTTATTGTCCATTTTTAATTCGGGCAATTATACTGACGCGCGACTTTCCGGCTTCCGTTTTGGTATATGGGGGAGAGGGTAGACGGAAAGCTAAAGTAAATGCGCTTAAAGCACATTTAATAATTATAATTACTAATGACTTAGGAAATAATTCTCAGTTGATTATTTTGATAAGTGATACGATAAATTTTTGGAAAACAAACTCTTTAGATACATTTATTTTAAAAATATTATTCGTAAAAAAATAACAAAAAATGAAAAAAATAATACATATTTTAGCTTTCTCATATACGAAGTATATTGAGAAAGTATTGTAATCGCGAAAAAATTCGACCTCGAGATTTTTACGGAAATATCCGTTTTAGATGTAGCCGAGTCCGAAAAAGTGGTTTTCGCAATGCCGTCTGTCTGACCCTTACTGACTAAGAACCCAAACGGTTGAGGGAAATGAATGAAATCTCGTATTTAGGCATTTTATCATACAGAGCAGAGTATATGAAGAAATAGTTGACGTTGGTCAATAATTAAGGGAAGTTTATTCGACGGATTTTTAACAACAATTTGATTTTCTCAAAAACGGATATAACAATTTTCATCAAATTTCATACAGTTACTTGAGTTTACGTCTTCTATAATACCAAGTAGCTCATATTTATCAAAAAATGAATATAAGGCTAGTTTATTCTAGGCAACTTGAACAATAATTTCATTTTCTCAAACACAACTGGAACGATTTTGATAAAATTTCGTACAGTTACTTGAGTATACGTCTGCATTAACACTACGTTTGTCATTTTTCTCAATGAATGAATATAAGGCTAGTTTATTCTTGGGCAACTTTAACAAAAATTGGATTTTCTAAAAACGGGTTCACACGATTTTCATTTTCTAATGATAATTAAACGACGCATTAATATATGAGAAAGTTTGTACAATGTATGTTGTACCGATTTTTTCTATTAGAGAAGTAATATGCGCAATATATTAATCCAAATTATTGATAAGGATACAATTTTCTACGGAATTAAAAAGCGTATATAGAAAAACAGAAAAAGCGAAAAAGAAAGGATTCACAAGATGGGAGAAAGAGATTAGGCGGAAGGTGTTGAAGGAAAATAAAGAGAGGAAGAGAAATGGAGAGAGGCGAAGATTGGATGTCTCCAGCTAGAAAAGAAATGGCAGGGTGTCGAGAGAGAGAGAGAATTAGAGGGGTAGAGAAAGGCGGAGAGAAGGGAGGGACGTAAGAGTGACAGGAATGCGGAGAGAGTGAATAATAGGGAGCGGGTGAAATAGCAGGATAAGAAAGTAATATGGAGACGAAGGAGAGAAAACGCTGAAGGATAATATGGAAGAACAGTGGGAGAAGAACGTTTTTCTGAAAATTAAAAAAAAACGAATACCTACTCCAAAGTAGCAATTACATTCGAAGAAACAATTCATCGAATAGGTAACAGTTATTCGAAAAACGGTTATTAAAAAAAAACAATTCTCGGAAAAAAACATTCTTCGAAATACGCCTCCCGACGTCACAACCCAATCCAATTTGTCGACACATTCGAACGGATTACTAATATTTGTAATTATTTTAGTGGTATTTCCCAGAATGTTAGTTACCAATGAAGTAAATTATGTTAGAATAATTTGGAATGCTAAAAAAAAAATTTGAATATTGATTGCTTCGAATTATTTTTAACCATTTAAAAATTTAAGGCTTAGTACTTCATCGAAAACGTTATTTCGAAGCATTGTTTTTCGAAGTATGTATTTTCTGTATCCAATGGAGTATGTTAGATAGAGATAATAATAAAGGAAAAAGTAGAGAAACAATGAGATGTGGCAGAGATAAAATTAAAAGGTGTCTAGGAGATATAAGCAGCAAAGAATGAGGAGTGAGGAGTATAGAGAGAAAAAAAGATGGGGTGAGACCAGAAGGAGGGGAGGGGAAGGGTAGGGGAAGGGTAGGGGGAATATATATATATCCCCGAGAATAAGAAAAGGGCAAGTGGAAGCACTAAGCGGAGAAAAGAGACACGGAATACGAGACGCAGGACGGCTGTGAGATGAAATAAAAATAAAGAAATCGCAATTTCATCATTCTACGCCTATCTGTCCGTCTTCGCTCCGTGCCTCCAACTCCTCCCACCCCCCTCCCCCCTCCCCCTCCCCATCCTTCCAGCGTCCTCTCTAACTTCCCCCCCTTCACCCCCCCCCCCCCTTGACCCTTATTCCAGGCGACTTTTCATCACTTTTCCATCCTCTCCGCATCCTAACTCCCTCCCTCCTTCCATCTCTCTCCCTCTTTCCTCTCTCCCTCCATCTCTCTCTCCCTCCATCTCTCTCTCCCTCCATTTCTCTCTCCCTCCATCTCTCTCTCCCTCTTTCCTCTCTCCCTCCATCTCTCTCTCTCTCCTTCCATCTCTTTCCCTCCCTTGTGAGGCACCTCGAGTCCCCAACTCCTCTCTCATTTCTCTTTTCCTCCCAAGGCGGCCTTGAACTAATCGCATTTCTATCCAATACCTCTCAACAATCCTTTCTTCTAGTACATATTCCACGTGTTATTGTCTCTTTTTATACTGTTTATAGTTTTTTCTTCATACCGGATTTTTAACCCTTTTCCATTTTACCTTGTGTTTTCTTTAATTTCCAACCTCTATTCGAAAAATCCGTGCGATTTTATACGAATTTCTCCTGCATGTTTTTTTAACCCGTTGCTGTATTTCTTATCGTTCACTAAGTACGTAAAAGTGGCATTATGTGTCTCCCCAGTATCCGTAACTAGTTACAACCACTGTGTTCCGATTAAAATTCAGCTTTGCGGTGAGCTCGGTGTGATAATTATCAAATTAATTGATGGGAAATTAAAAACTTTAGGCCTATGAATTTTGGAGAATAAACAAATTTAACACTTGTACTTTTTCCACTTTTTTAATTTTAATATACAGATACGACCGTGGTTTCACTACACAGTATATTAAAATTAAAAATCGGTACAACATACATTGTACAAACTTTCTCATATACTAATACGTCGTTCAGTTATCTTTTGAAAAAATATGAACTCTGTAGAATCGTTATAAACATCACCTTAAATAGCTATACGAAATTTGATGAAAATCGTATGAACCGTTTTTTCGAAAATCCAATTGTTATTAAAGTTGCCCAAGATTAAACTAGCCTTATATTCATTCTTTGAGAAATATGAAATGTGTAGTATTATTTCAGACGTAAACTCAAGTAACTGTACGAAATTTGATCAAAATCGTTGTAGCCGTTTTTAAAGAAATTACATTGTTCTTAAAGATGCCTAGAATAAACTAGCCTTATATTTGTTAATTGGTTGAAGCTATAAAGTTATAATTTTAGCCTTATATTCATTTTTTTTATAAATATGAACTATGAAGTATTAATGAAGACGTAAACTCAGGTAACTGTACGAAATTTGATCAAAATCGTTAGAGCCGTTTTTGAGAAAATCAAATTGTTGTTAAAATGCGTACAATAAACTTCCCTTAATTATTGGGCGATGTCAACCATTTCTTCATAGCTTCTACTCTGTATGATAACATGCCTAAGTGCGAGATTTCATTCATTTTAGCTCTACCGTTTAGGCTCTAGGGCCGCGAACAGACAGACGGCATTGCGAAAACCACTTTTCGGACTTACACCTAAAACGTATATTTCCATTAAAATTAAGTACAGGTGTTCAATTTATTTATTCTCCAAAATGGATAAATTCCGCAACATAACGCCAAAAACAACGGATTTTATTTCGTTGAATTATTCGTCCAGATTAGCTTTTATTAAACAGTAAACAGTAAAAAACACTTTAATTTAATCTCGGGATCACCACCGTGAACTACAAAAATATTTATATCTTCGTCATGTAGTGGAACCTTCCTTCACGATTCCTCGGCAATAATTTATGCCTGTCCTGCGAGTTAATTCGTTTTACGCAAGATCGTAAAGGCGAGTCAATGCCTAATGCAAAGAGCGTATCAAATATGCGTATGCTAAAATGACGTATAAAACACACAATCCCAGCAGGTGGGGTTCCATCTAAATCTCTGTGACTTTAGGCAGCGATTAAGTCTATATACATTATAATTTCGTCAGCGCATTTATTTATCAGTTAAAGAAACATTTTAAAGAGTGCTTCCGTTTTTCTGTTTACTATACTGCCGCTAACGCATCGCTTCTCTCATGATAGCTGCCTTCTAAAAAGCTTTCTATATCTAATTCAACGCCTTTTTTCCATTCCTTTTTTGGCCGTTTCCTTTTTTTTTTAGCCGTCGGCACCTTTTTTTCTTTCTTTTGTTTTATCACGTCTTTTTACTTTTATCCGCTTTATTTACACTCAATCCCGGCCTTGCCTTATCCATCACACTTTCTCCAATCTCTCTCCTCTCACTTTCTCTCTCCCACCCCTCTCCCTCCCTCTCCATCCCTCCCTCTCTCTCTCCCTCCCTCCCTCCCTCTCTCCCTCCCTCTCTCCCTCCCTCTCTCCCTCCCTCTCTCTTTCCCCCTTCCCCCTTTCCCCCAAAAGCTATATCTTCCTCTCTCATTCTACTCTCCATGTATAACGTCGCCTGTCTCCTCTCTACATTCTAATCAAACACTCGCTCCTTATTCCATTTTCGACTCCGTCTTCTTCTCCTTTCCACTCCGTCTTCTTCTTCTCCGTCCTCGCTCCCATCCTCGCTTTCTCTCTTTTCGCCTACCTCTTCCCATTTCCATCTCCTCTTCATCCCCCGCTAACCTCATCCTTCAAAATTTTCCGCTCGTCTCATCTCAGGCACCTCAAGTGTCTCCCTTAACCTCTTTCGTTCACTTTATTAATCTATCTCTCTCATCTCTCCTCCTTTCCCCGCTTATTTTTTTTACCCCACTCTCCTCTCTCCCTCTCTATGTCTCTCTTCCCACTTCTCCTCCTTCCTACCTCTCGCCCTTTCTCCTTCACTCTCCATCTTTTCTTCTTTTCGACCATAGTGCAATTTCGGGTCCAGTGAAGCCTTCCAAAGGGGGAACTTTTTTTTCAATTCCTTCTCCTCTCCGCCATCTCTTCCCTGCGTCCCTCTCCACCCGTTTTTCTTCATTCCTCCTCCCTCCCTCTCTCTCTCTCTCCCCCTCCTACTCCTCCCTCCTACTCCTTCCTCCACCTCCTCCCTCCTCCTCCCTCTCTTGACCTCCTGTGCTATCCAAGACCACCCAATCTCTCTCTCTCTCTCTCTCTACGTCCCAGAATATTCTCATATCAAATTGCCCAGGCCTTCCTCCTCTCACCCCGCTGCTCCGACTTTTTTTGTTTTATTACTTTTTCCGTGCACTACCTGCGTGCGTATGTGTATGTGCGTGTGTGTCTGTTTGTGTGTGTTTGAGGGGATAGTTTTGTCCCAGACGTTATATTGGCATTGCGCGAATGTTTTACAAACGTGAATACCTTCCCAGTAGATGGTGACTTTTGTTTGTTTTATTACTTTTTCCGTGCACTACCTGCGTGCGTGCGTGCGTGTGTGCGTGTTTGAGGGGATTGTTTTGCCCCAGACGTTGTATTGGCATTGCGCGAATGTTTTGCAAACTTGAATACCTTCCCAGTAGGTGGTGACTTATTGCATATGACGTCTTTACCTCTAAAATTCGCATTTCTGAAGAGTAGCCTGTGGATCTTTACTAACTTTTACCGAGGAATTCGATAACCTAGCCTCTTTCCGCTTTATAATTTTTTTGCAAGGAGTTCTTTAAATGTCAGTTTTGTGTGTGTGTGTGTGGATATATATATATATATATATATATATATATATATATATATATATATATATATATATATATATATATATATATATATATATATATATATATATATATATATATATATATATAATGATACTGCGGAGTATTTCGGGAAAAATTTTTGTCATATTTTTAGTACTTCCACAGCACACGTTGCTTTGGGACGTTTATTCTTGCGAGAAAATGGAATAATTCATTCAGTTTCTAGATGTCGAAGCCCTGGGTAAAGGAACATTTAAATGAGGAAATGGGAAGCAAAAAACGTAGCTTTTCTTAGGAGAAAATATTTGGCAAAATAAATTTAAAAATTATTTTCAAATCGCTTCACTATTAGAGAGTCATTATATATATATATATATATATGTATATATCTACTTTCTGAAGGTGAGCTCTTTTCATATACAATTTTACATTTGCTTCGACTTAATATATCAATGCTATTACAGAAGGTTCTAGTCTAACAAGCAATGATTCCAATAGGAAAGGCCCGCTCCTTTAAACTCGGCAACCGGCTCGTTTTAATGAAGTAAATAAAGCAACTTAAAAGAATTTTGACAGTATATTTTTGATAGTGGAATTCGAAAATATGGTGTAAATTTGTAAGAATCGGGAAGTGTAGCTTCGAGGTGGAAATTTAGAATACTTATATACGGTCTCCATTGGGCAAATTAAACTCCATGGTATTTGCGTTCGAATTATAACATTTCCAAGTGTCTTCCCCTTTGTGATTGATTTCGTTATTTTTTGCGATATATTTAAAACTATTTAGTTAATCACATATCACATTTTACCAATTTGAATCACTATTTAATTAAGAACAGAAAAGCGAATCCTGCTATTGGCTAAGGTGTTAGTTCGAACAGTTTAAAATATTAAAACGAACATCATCTTGAAGATAAAGTACTGTTTCAAAGCCAAATGCATATCTCTCTATATTATAAAATCGTAATGCGTAACGCTCTAATTTTGTGAATAACTCGATTAGAAATAAACTTAGAAGCCTGAAATTTCTCAGGATTTCAGTGTTAATGAATCCCTACGTCATGAATAAAAAAAATTCGAAAAAGGTCACAGGTTCGACTCCTGAAGATGAATGTCATTTCCCAGAAGATAACACGTAAAAATCACCTTTTTGGTTTGAAGGCTTTCATTATTTTACTCTTTAAAATATCTAAAAATTAAGTTATCGACGCGAAATTTGCGCGAAAACACGCCAAAATGAATGAGGATTCTTTTTCTTACCGTCAAATACTCAATCTCATTCGAATTCGCTCATATTTTGAATTTATACTCGAGTTTTGGTACATTTTTTAACATTTCAATAATAAGATTCTCGGTAATTTCCGTGCATGTGCACTTAAATAAAGGCTTAAAGATCGAAAATAAGATTAAAACTTGCTCGGAATGACCGAAGATATGAATTTAATGCAAATAAATCGAACGCAGTATTCATGTTATTTATTACTAAAATCCTATTTCTGGTTCTCTCTCTCTTTAACGCTCTACACGTCAGACATTTTCAATCTCCGGGAATTTCAGCCCTCTTAAGTTTATTTTTTATCGAGTTATTAAACTAATTTTCTTAATTTGTTACTAAAAACCAAACATACGTCCCTTATAAAATATATTCATTAAACTCATATTCAAAACCTATTCCCGTTAAACTAATCTAAATCCAATAGGTACATGGTAGGAACGAAGAAACAGGTAGCAAAGGGAAGGGGGGGGGGGGTGTTGGCGAGCGTCAGAGAGCAGGGGGCTTTCCCCCTAGTTTAAAATAATTTATTAGTGTACATATATTAAATATATGTTAAATGTGAATGTATAGATAAACTTATACATTTAGATATCAATGTAATATATGTTCCGGATTTCAAAGTACTCTCATGCTTTTATACTGATTTGCTTCAGTCCTTGGTTGAAAATGACAGTAACGTGGGAAATAATCGCATACGGAATTACTTTCGCTTTCCTGTCAACATTAATTGGATATGAATGTAAAAATAGTACAGAAAATTTCAAGACAATATTTGGCATTTACATAAAAAAAGTATTAAAATGCATTAATCCTATGCTTACAATAAAAACTTCTCATAATATTACCTATCGATATAACTTTAACAATATAGTACGTCGACGCCGATAAAAGCGACACGCAAGTTAATATAATGATGGACACAGCATTACTCGCGACAGACATCGAGCGATTCAGTTTAATTCGGCCGAGAAATGATTTCGAGCGAATCCGAGGGACTATCGCTTTCCTTTTTAAGTCGCCGCTCCTTCTCACCCGATTACCTCCACTTACTTCCCTCCCCCCCCCCCCCACTCTTCACCCCTGGATAGCATCTTCCCCAATATCACCTTCCTTTCTCCTCCATTTTAAAATCCAGACGGACTCTTCGGGAAATGCACCCAACGCCATCTACGTGACTCGCCAAAAAGCCATCCTCTTCTCTCCCTCTCTCAGCCCACTCCACGCTTCCCTTTTCATCTCTAACCCCTCGATATATATATATATATACACATACATATATATTTCTCCTCTTCCCCCACCTCCTCCCACCAGCACCACACCTCTCTCTTCCTTCATCTCCTCCCCCCTCCCCCTCCTTCTCCTCCCGCCGACTACCCTTCTGGTATTACTTCTCCGCGTCGAATTGGACATCCTAACCCACCCTCCTCCTCTCTCTCTCACTCTCTGGACGCTCTCTTTCATTCTCTCCCTTTCCAATCTTCCTACACCCTCTCCTCCCTCTTTCCCACCCTTACGCCATCCCTCACCATTTCAACCATCAGACTCTTTCAGAATCCCCCTACCACTTCGCACGAGTCCACTTCTTATTGGCCTATACCTATACATACCTCTCTTCCCTCTTTCCCAGTCTTCACCCTCTCGCTCTCTTTCTCTCTTCAGTCCCTCATTTCTCTCTTTTTCTCACCTCCTCGTCCTCTCTTTCTACGTCCATTCCTCACTCCTTTTTCTCTCTCTCTACCTCCCCAACACACACACCGTTTTTCATAATACCGTTTCGCCTTTTTTCTTCTTCATTTTTTCCCTATTTTTTCTTCATCTTGGCACTCACCTTGTGTTCCCCTCTCTCTCTCTCTCTGCCTCCTTGACCCTCCTACTACCCCATCTCCACGTATCCCTCTCTCCCTCTCTCTTTTCCCTTGGTCCACTCGCATATCCTATTTCTTCCCTCCTACTCAACCTCCCCTCCTCCCTCCCACTCTCCCTGTGCCTTCCCCTATACCTCCCGCGGCTTGGACAGCTGAAAGATTTCCAATAAGCACCAACCAATTTCCTCACTGCGAAATATCCCTTCCTTTTCCACTACCCAGCTCCTGCCAACTCGCCCTCTCCTCCCTTCCTCTCTCTCTCCCTCCCCCCTCCTCCAGCCCCTCTCCCCCCCCCCCCCCTTTTGCCCCTTCCAAACCTCACACCGCCTGTCTCCTGCACCTCTCCCTTTTTTTTCCCCTTCAGTAACTCGGTAGCAAAGTGACCAGGTAGCCGAGTTGAAGCGTTTTTTCGCTTCCCTTTCCATCCTTCAAACGTGCATCAGAAGACTCGAGCTGATGAAATATTCTCTCGGTAAAAATGTAAGTTTTTTTTACACGTTTCGTTACTTCAGTGACGTAGTGTTCTTCCAAAACCAGTTTCTCTCTCTCTCTCTGTCTTCTCTCTCCTTCTCGAAGGTTTTTATGGACCGTGACTTTCTGATTTAAGCGAATTATGCTTGGAAATAATGCCAGCCCGCGACCTTTTATCAGATTCCAAGATGACAATGCTGTAACAAGGTGGTTGGATTCAGAGGAATTTTATATCTCGAAATCATAAAAAACTCCTTTTCGTTAAATGTTTATCGTTGTGGTAAATTTATGGAGGTAGTTTTGAGATTCGAGAAACAAAGATTATCCTTTGATATACATACATTTCTATTTTTGATCCGTTGTAATATTTTCCCCGTATTTTCTGTCAAATTGAATTAGATACATTTATATTGGTACTAATTTGCTGATCTCTTGAAAATATTAAATTAGTCATCATCTACTCTGGAAACGCACTGCTTTGACCAAAACGAAAGGCTTAAAAACCTCTTGAACCAAAACGGAAGTGAAAAAAATCTCTTAAATTTGCAAAGCAATATCCGGTCGATTAATCTTATCTTCGATCGTACGAAAATTCTAAACGAACCACGTGTGCACAAACAAGAGAGACAGACACACACACACAGTTTCATAAGCGATTAAGAAGCGTTCCAATAACTGAATTCCAGCAGCTTATCTTTTCATTAAAAGGAAGAGAGGTTTTTATCCCTCTCCTTCTTTTCTATCTCCTCCTATTGAGTACTCATCCCCCCCTCCTCTCTCTCTCCCTCTCCTACTCGTCTCCCTCCAACTTACTCACATCCCCCCCCCACCCTCTCTCTCTCTCTCTCTCCTCTGCCATTTCGAGCTCATTCTGGTCCGCAAAGTAAATCATTCTGTCTGTTAACCTCATCGCCTATCCCCATATCTCTCCTTCTCTCTCTCCCTTCCTATCTCTCTCCCTTTATCTCTTTCTCTTCTTCTCTCACGTCCTTCCCTCTCTCCTTTCCCCCTTCCCGCTTCATTTCACCCTCTCACAATCTTCTTCTCTCGAAGCAATTCCTTCCAATTTTTCTTCTTCCTCATAATTAGATGTGTCGGACGTCCGAAAACTCGACGGTATTTTTTTTCCTGTCAGCGCCCTTTAAAAAAATAATAATAAAATAATCACCGTGTAAATACAATTCGAATTTTCTACCACGCGAAATCTCAATTTCTCGAATATTTTACCAGCCGAAATTTTCGTGATTCAAATATCTTGTATGTTCTTATTGCTCAGCGTTATATCGCCTCGACCCTGAAAACATTTGTCAACGCCTCTGCAAAGAATATTAACTGGTGTCGAAAAGAAATAAGACAGAAGATATATTAGGCACAGCCAGTCGGAAATGTTAGTCATTATAGCAGCGTAAAACTGTTTATTGGAGAAATTATATTAATGTTATAAAAATATTTCCACCGTGGGACGTCTGTTCTTTAATATATTACGTACTTGACTGTTATTTAATCAAATGATGGTCATTGAATAAGACATCTCTTAATTTCAGCCATTTTTTTTTTGGGAATATGCCATGGAAAATTCATGCCTTAAGATCGAAAAGAGTTACCTTTACCAGTTATTTTATATTTTATTCATAAGGATGGATCGTTCACCCAATTTTGACCCGGAATAACGACATTCGGAAACGCAAAAGAGTAATTCGGATATTTTTGAAAATGCCGTTCATCTCAAGCTCGGTTCAAAGCGTCGAAATTTAGTCGATTTCACTGTCCAAAATTTTGATGAAACGGATACCGAAATAGTTTTGCTGCGGAATGATTCGCCATTCCGGTTATTTCTCCTCGAACCGTTTTCGTGTTATTTTTCAATATTTCCTACTAATGTGCCAACCTTTTTCTCGCTTCCTCCCCACCTCTTTTACTCCTTCCCATCTCTCATGCTTCCATTATCCTTTCCCAAACACCCCTTTTAACCCCCCCCCACCCCTTCTTAGTCCACCGTCGCCTCATAATACTCCACCTCCATATATTCCCCCTCCCTCTCCCCCTTCCCCCCCTCTGCCCCTTACTGCGTACCTCTCTTATAACATTTTCCTTACCATTCACATCCATCTCCTATGTTTTCCCTCCCTTTTCTACGCCCCCTACTCTCCCATGCTTCTCTTTCTCCCCCCCCCCCGTTCCTAAATTTTTCTTTTGCAGGGGTTTCTCTCCTCCCCCTTATATAGTCTCAATTTCGGCCTCAATAAAGTCGTTCGTCTGTCTGTCTGTCTGTCTGTCTTCCACTTTCTCCTCTCTCTTTCCGTATTTTCCCTTCCACTGTCCACCCTTTTCTACGTCACCCCCCTCCCCTCCCCCAATTTTCATTTATGCCCCTTTTCCCCTTCTTTCCAACCATTTTTTTCTTCTCTCCCACGCCTTAGTCATTACAAAACACGACCTCTCGGCACTTAATCAAGTTTTTTTATATTATTTTATATGCGTCCGCGCCGTGTTCTTTTTGCCGACGGTTTTAATTTCATTCCGCTCGCCGTTATTTTTCCACGCTGCATTCTCCGAGGCTTTTTTCTTTTTTTTGGAAAAAGAGGGCTCTAAATTCGCTCGGGAGAATATATAGATAGTTATTAATACGTTAATTAAATAGTCGCGAAGGTAGTAGGATAGGAGAGGAAGAAAGTGCGAGGAGGGAAATTAAAAACGTTCTCGTCCTCTTTGTCTATTATGAAAGTTAGGTCTAATTCCGAACGATTTTCCGAGGGCCAAATTAAACAAAAGGTTCGTAATTACGTTATCGTGCGTTTTCCGTCACGGAAACCTCCGCCGTTTTAACGTCAGTTCTATTAATTAGACCTCGCGGTGATGGAGATGTTTAATTTTCGAGAAAGCCCCGCGTCGTATTTCATTTCGAAAGGGCGAGAATAAGTTAATTTGCTCATTACACTTTTTACGAGTGTGCATGTGGGTCATGTGTTTGTGTTCCGCGTGTATTTTTTTGTACGTTTCCGTGTGTTTATGAATACGTGCGGAGTCGGGCTTCTATAAATCGAACCTCGAGGGAATGCAGCAGAAAGTTCGAAATGTGGAGTTTCGTATACGAGCGCGAATGTTAAAAAAAAAAAAAAAAAAACTCGGCTCTAAAAGTTTTAATTGCATACCAGATAAAACTGAATTTGAAACACGCGAAAAATATGTATGTTAATGAATTTAAGGCTTAAACATTTTATTTTTCTAGAAAATTATTCGGGGATTATGTGGGCTCGTTTTCGATTAATTACATTAGCAGATAAACTACGCATCTGGTAACTTTGTTTTATATAAATATTTATTAGGATTTTACTTAATGATATGCGCACAAATTTAGCCTCGAAAATATATTATCCTCTCCTTAATTTATTCGATAGCGTTGTTCGAGAGAGGCCGAAAAATAAAATTAATTCGAATGACACCTCCGTCCGACATATGCTTATTCTGACGTCCTTCACTCTGCGAGCGATTTCGAAAGGTGGGCTGTAAAAATTTCCAATCCGTATTGAGACGATCTCACCGTTAAGACTGTTTAATATGTAAATATTCAGGAAACGTCGACGTCTTATAAGTTCAGACGTCAAGCGACTTCGACTCAATTACCCACGCATGGCATTATTATCAAACCTCCATAACCAGAACCGTTATAGCTCGAATTTTTGACTAATCGAAAGGTATACTTTCTCTATTTTATAATTATTGATCTCTTGAGTTGAATTTCCGTTACCGGAATTTTTTTAAATTCGGAATATTTTTCGTATCGTCCAAACGTTTCGCGAGATAAAGAAGCCGTTTTCCGCATTTATATTCTAATTTATAAGGTATCCCTCCTCGTTAAATTATCTCGCGTGGATCTAACTCGCGAGACTCGTACGGAATCGGGATTATTAACATAGAAACTCCTGCTGTAATTTCCGTTGAAAGAGGATTTGGAAATCGCAGTGTCGAGAATCGAAAAGTCAACTCTAGTTTGCGTCGAATGTACTATTAAAAAAATAACAAATAAAAGACGCCGGTTTATTTTTCCACCTGAATATTTCGTCGTCAAAGAGAGAGAGAGAGAGAGAGAGAGGGGGAAAGAGAAAAAAACAAACAAGAGACGAGCGGAAATCGCATCGCCTCCGAAACACTCGCTAGCCACTTGTCTTCTCTCTTTTGGTTCATATTCCCATTTCCCAATTTCCCTCCCTCCCGCGTCACATAACCTTAAAAACCTCCCCAACTCTCCTCCCTCCCTCCCTCCCCCTATCTCCTCCCCCTCCCCCCTATCTCCTCCTCCTCCTCTCTCTCCTTCCTACCTCCCCACCTTCCCCTCCCAAAAACCGTCCCATCCCATTTGGAAAAGGAATGAACAAATGGGGTTTTTCTTTGAGTATAATTTCTGCGGAGGAAATTGAGAAAATCCCCCCTCTCTCTCTCTGTCTACCCTTCTCCCTCCCCTGCGATTCAAGCCTCCATCTCCTTCTCCTATGCTACTCTCCCTATTTTCAACCTTCATTTTCCCACTCCACCTCAAGCTATAACCACTCCTTCCAGCCCTCCCTACCCTCTCTCTCTCTCTCTCACTCAACCACTCTCCATTACACGTATACGTTCCCAACCCAACGGAGGAGGACAGCCCCCCCCCCATACTCTTACTTTTCGGAATATCCCCTCTCAACCTTAAACCTCTCTGTCCCTCTTTCCTCCCCCCCTCCCTCTATCCCTCCTTCCCCCCTTCTTCCTCATCCCACCAACAAAACGTTCATTTTTCATGCCATCTCCAGCGTCCGGTTCAATTACCGAGGGCCAGGGCGGAGGATGGGAGAGAGAGAGAGAGAAAAGAGAGAGGAGGGAGTGGGATTGCAGATTGGGAATAGGGGATGAGTTGAAGGGGAGTGAAGCAGAAAAAAAACTCAGAAAAGAGGAAGAGAGAGAGAGAGAGTGAGGAGAACTTGGGAGAAAAAGGAACGCGGTAAAGGTGATAGGAGAAGAGAAAATAGGAAGGAGAGAAAAATAGGAAGGAGAGAAACAGGGAATGACATGGGAAAAGAAAGAATATTAAGGGTGTGGGTCGCGACAGGCATGGGAAGAGGGGGGAAAAAAAGGAGGGAAAGAGATGGAATGGAGAAAGGGAGAGGTAAGAGGAGTGGGGAGAAGGGAAGGGTTCAGGTCGAGAGGAAACAAAGAAAAAGGGGGGATGAAGTAAAGGCGGTGAAAAGGGAGGGAGGGAGGAAGAGGAGAGCGGAAAAGGGAGGGAGAGTATGATTAGAGGTAAGTAATAAAGCAGAAGGAAAGAAGAAAGAGAGAGAGGTGAAGGAGGGGGTGGGGACGACTAGAGGGTGGTAGAAAGTAAGGGAGAAGCAGTAGGAGGAGGATGAGATGGAAGGGTGAAATTGGAGGGTGGATAGAAAGGGAGTGAGGGGGAGGGGGGGAAAAAAGGAAGGGATCCGAAACTTTAAAGGACATCTGAGGTCAGTATATGGACAGCAGGAAAGTGAAAGGTCAGAGAGACGGAGGAGAGAGAGGGAGGAAAGAAATGGGGAGGGATTCTTCTTTTTTTTTCGAGGGAACGAAAAGGGACATGAAGGGGGAGGTGGTCCTTTCAGAATGAGGATTTGATGGGGTTGTTATGCGCAGAGAGAGAGAGAGAGAGGGAATTTTATATAGAGAAAAAGAGGCAATCACGTAACGAGGACGGGAATAGGCCACGGAAGGACCGGTAAAGAAACAAGAGAGTGCAAGAATGCGAGAGAGAGACTTATAAAAAAAAAGAGATCCCCTTCCCCACCCCACCCCAAAAAATAAGAAAGGAAAATTTCCGGAGGAAGTAATGCCCAAAAATATAACGAAGAGTTTGATTTGAGAGGGCGGTATGGGACGCGAAGGAGAGAAGGTAAGCGGAAATAAGACACGGAGAAAAAAATCTGTACGATTCGAGTTAAGACGATTGGATGATATATAAAGTAATAAAATTGGATAATTTAAAAATAAAAGAGATGCTTCACAAATCGGGAATTTTCTGTGTATAAAGCCTCTAAACTAATGTAATGTGAAAGTTTTTTTTCTCCGAAGAATCGGTTATAAATCGACGATAAATGCGAATAAATCGATGTGTCTTTCAAAATGTAATTTTCTCAGTTTCAAGTCTCGGATCACTATTAAGATTCCTTTAAGTTTTTATGTGATCTATAATGGAGGAAAAGGAGTTCCAAAATTTTCTCATTAAGACTGCGGTTCCAATCAGGCTGCGTAATTTAACCGCCGTTTATAGATAAATATATAACGAGTAAAGTAATTAATGGACACACTTTCGTAAATAATACAAGTCTATTTCCTCCCAAAGTAAAAGTCAAGGCGGTGGAGCGATAAACTCGAGCTGGAAATATCAAAAAGGAAAAACGTACCCGTTTAAGTTCTTGTCCAGCTAATACAAGAATACGGATAGTTTGCTTTTTAAAGTTCGATAAAAAGGAACTAGCTGCATTGTTTACGAAATTCGCGCAGGAAAAACGTTTGCTACGACTACTTGTTTGGTCCCGGAAGTCGTCAGCCGTTTTGCTGAAGATATATATATATATATATAAATACTAAGGAAGAGGAAAGGTAAGTAAGGATATTTTGGGCAACTAGGTGTTGAAGGAAACCCAGTGAACACTTACCGGAAGTAGAGCCGCTGGGGTGTTGGAGAGACACATTTGTAGAGGTTAGAGCCTTCGGGATGATCCCTTCGTCAGCACAAGAGAGACACAACTGATATGGCCAAAATATATATATATACACACACACACACACACATATATGTTTGTATGTAAAGGATATGTAAGACTTGATTCGTTAAGCAAAAGAATTATTATTACTGTGTTAGTTTCGTATTTAAAATGTACCTATGTGTTTTACTGCGAGTCTGAGTAAGAGAAAAAACTCAAACACGATGTCAAACCTAGAAGACTATAGCTGGAAATTCGGCTGAATCGTAGACGACAATGTACTCAGGAGTACAGTAACCGTTAAAATGATATTAGGCATGGAAGTTTAATCGAACGTTTCGACTTTTTCCCCAGGTTCGAGTTATCTTAGTTCGACCGTTTGTGCGTGCGTCCGTGTGTGCGTGTGTACATCCCGCGACAGAGTATTCTCCTAATGTGGAATCATCTCCGCCCCGCCTTTACCTTTGAACTTGGTTCGAAACATATCTCCTCCCACGCAAACCACGGATCGAAGGCTCGGGGGAGGGGGGGGGGGAGAACCAGTTGCATAATTTCGTCCGCAATCAAACCGTCCGTCCATGCGAGTTCAGGAGCGGAGCTAAGGGTCAGTTAGAGACGATTCCGTAGGCATGCACGCTTGCGCGCGTGTGTGATTTCAAGCTATCCTTCTGGTCACGCATATATTTTTTTTATTCCTTGGGAACTTTCGAGATAAGGGCCAGGAAGAGAGGGAGAGACCACGTAATAAATTTGAACCATCCCACTCCCTGTTTAAAAAGGAGGAAGACATCGGAAGAGTAAACAGACTGGTTTGTTATTTCCTTTCCCACGAAAGGCCTTTAATCCGTCCCGAATAATACGTTTTTTTTTATCGTGCGCATTAATTTGTTTGAAACCGGATCGTCAAGTTGAATACGAGTATATGTCAGCGTACGTACTTAAAATGAGGGTGTTCCTCGATCCAGGAGATATTTTTTTTATCTTTGTACGCAAATCTTATTTGAGCTAATGTAAGAATCGTTTTCAAGGAAAAGTTTTAAATTAACAACCGCAAAAGAATGAGAATACTTCAGATTATATATTTTGACTGGAAATGTGTATTTTCTCTCAAGAAAAAGTCTATGCGCGAATAATTTGATTGGCTTTGATCCGAAGTTAATATTCCAAACGTAGATGTTCTAACCGGCTACATGACTTTTGCACTTACGTTGTGATTTATTTAATATTAAGTGTTTATAATATTTATTTTGCCGCATCATAATACATAATATTTAAAAGTGCAAGGTTACCAACTCTTGTATTCGTATGGGTTTTTAAGCAGAAAAGGAAAGTCTAAAAAGAAACGCGCAAATAATTCGCCAGGAATTGTGATTTAAGCGTTGCCTTGATCATAAAAGTATTAGTAATGGCAGGTACTAATATTGCTTACACATATGAAATTTATTTTTAAATGTTTCCAACTTCTCAAAAACTAAATCATTTTAGTGTGAATATTAGCATTAAATGGTTTTACAATTAATATTAAATGATCACACAACGATTAAATAAATTTATACGAGCTCATTAAATTGAAAATATCTCCAAACATAGGTATTTTACCGGACTACTAACATAAGTAGAGATTTTAAGGCCGTTTCGATTGATCGACGCCGCGAAAAAAATTGCGATACACGGAATCTTCGCAAGCGAGAACGTTCCTATTAAATAAAGAGTTTCTTTTTTTATAAATCGCACCCTTTTCATCCCCGTTGCCCCAGAAGTAGTCAAATTATAACGTCGTCGAATTCATATTTCCAGCACTCGACGCAGATTGGTAGCAATGAGAGATACAGAGAAAGGGATAAAAAAATGGTCTTACCTCTGAACGACCGTTTTCACGAGAAACTTAATGAAACGCGTTCCGGAATGATACGGAGGGGAATAATAAACGCGGCCTAATTACGTTAGTTCCGGAAGCTCGATGCGAAATGCGATTAACCCTTCCAGTAAGTCAGCTTTGCCGAGAATAGAGGAAGAGAGAGAAGGAGAGAGAAGAGAGAGAGAGAGAGGTTCGGACGTGCTCTTTTTTTCGCGGTTTCTCTCTCTCTCTATCTCTTTCTCTCTCTGTGTATTTCTCTTTCCGTTTCCTAGTCTCTCTTTCGTCGTTTTTTTCCCGTGAAGAGTCCGAGCTTAAGGCTTCTTTTGATGTCCGGCATCCCCCACCTTAAATACGTAATTGAATATTTTAATCGTGTTGCCAGCGAGGGATTGGTTCTTCTGAGTGAGAGAGGGAGAGAGAGAGAAAGGTGAGGTATTTCAAAGAGCAGAAAGAGAAAGGAGCGGGAAGCGGTCGGCTAATAAGAGTCTTTTCTCTGTCTCTCTCTAATTTCCTCTCTTACTCTTCCTTTTCCTCAATTCTTCTCGCTTGATCTCTCTCTCTCTTTCTATCTCGCCGTCCTCATAAACTTTCCATTCCTACTACACGTCCACTTCCATTCTTTTCTCCCTCCCTTTTCCTCTTTCCATTTTTCTCCCCCTCTTCTCTCTTCCTCCCTACTCCTCCCTCCCTTCTCCTCCCTCTCTTCTTTCTCCTTCCCTTCTTCCTCCCTCATTTCATCTCACTCCTTCCTTGCTTTCTCCTCCTTCACTTTACCTCCTTCCACCTCCCTCCTTACTCCTCCCTCCCTTCTTTCTCCCTCCCTTCTCTCTCTCCCTGTCTTCCTTCCCCCTCCCTTCCTCCATTTCTCCATGCTTCTCTCCACAACTCTATGCCTCTCCCCTCTCCACCCTATCAAATAATAAAAATAACAATAGTTAATAGCAGTTTCTGTCTTTTTGTCTGCGTATTTGCAAATAAGATTTCGGATCATCGACTGGTGCTGCCACCTTGCGGCAGTTGTTATGACTGCTAGGAGCTTTCAGAAGACGGTCAGGCTATTTCCTCATTGTTTTATATTTTTTCCATTATTGTTATATGTTTTCAATCGTTGGTGATAGAAATCTATCACCCAACATTTCTATCTATAATTCTTCCGTTGATATTTCAACGGGCATTACACTAGTAATTCCATATCCCTCAGTTCTCAACCCGTTCTCTCGGTCTTACCACTTCTCTTCTTTCATCTCCCCTTCCCTCCCACACTCCCCCAACTCCCTCTCTCTCCCCCTCCCCCCTCCCCCTACTCCCTTATTCCATTCTCCAACCTCCTTCCGTTTTTTATTCATTTCCTCCCTCCTATTTTCGTCCAAGGAAGATAACAGAAAGCGAAAAAGGTCGCTCGGTCCGTTTGAGCTTTGAGGCGTCAAGGTGTTGGGATGGAATAAGGGTTGAGAGAGAGGGGGGGAGGGGAGGAGAGGGGAGGGGAGGGGAAGGAGGATGGGTGAGGATAGGGACGACTGACATTCAACCCGCACATGTCCATTACAAAGGAAATTAAAAATAGCCCGCCTTCTACCGCGGACTACAGTCCGGCCTCCTCCTAAACTCCTCCTCTCCCTCCCTCCCGGCTTCCCCTCTCATTCCCAACGTCCCCGCGAGACTGACCCTAACCTCGCAAGCACTCTTGCCTCGTCCTCAATCCCACTTCCCCCCCCCCACCCTCCCCCTCTCGCCATCTTACTCTCTCACTCTCCCCGCATAAATAATCTCTTTCCCTTTGAAAGAAACGCGTCGCTTTCCTTTATGCTTATTTCAAAGAAGCCCTTTTTCCCTATAAAGCCTTCTTTCTCTCTCTCTATTTCCCTCTCCAATAAGTCTCTCTCGTATACACGCAAGCTCATTTTCGGCTTATTTTTGTAAAGACCTCCCTTGTTTTACATTACACCGTACGCCCGTTTAATAATGTACTAGGTGCATGGAAATGTCTTCAGACGTCGAATTTTATGGGCTGTGATTCCTTATGCTGATCACAGTTTTTGTCCGTTCGGCCGTGTAAGTTAATTTGTTTTTTTCTTCAATTGTTTTGTCGTAATGGAAGGAAAAAATACTAATAATAGCGACTGCCCTCCCTTCTTTCCTTAAAAGAATGAGGTCTTTTCATTGGGATTTTCATTATTTTCCCAACAATAAAAGGCAATAAATTCTAGATGAAAGCTCTCCACGTAATGAGAGAAACTAATAGTGCTGTTTTGAAGTCATTTAAACGTTTATGGTGTGATTTTTAATTAAGAGTTTCGCGACACAAGTTATTGCGTTCTGCAACCAAGGGGGAAGGATCGTGACCTATGCTTTGCAAAACAAAAGGTTTAGGCGGTATAAACCAAACAAATGAGACTAGTGCCGTTTTGAAGTCATTTAAACGTTTATGGTGTGATTTTTAATTAAGAGTTTCGCGACACAAGTTATTGCGCTCTGCAACCAAGGGGGAAGGATCGTGACCTATGCTCTGCAAAACAAAAGGTTTAGGCGGTATAAACCAAACAAATGAAACTATGTATGTTGATGAATTTTTCATGATACTGCCCGCTATTCGAGAACACGAAGAGAAAATATTTTCGACATTGTCGGCCATGAGACGTGTTTTTTTTTTAATTTGCATCCACGTGTATTACTGCCAGATCTAATTCCGATTCGCTCTTTTCCGGTAAAAATCCTCCTTGCAAAGGCAATTGGACGAGAAAAAGATGCATAAGCGGAATAAAAGAATCACTCGAATGTAGGTATGAATTCCAACGCGCTATACATATTGAAGTTCTCTATTTGGAATTATTTTTTCTCCTCTCCCCTTCTTAACGAAACTTGTTTTATAAAGAGGTTCCAACGTGTTTTTCTTATCGGCGGAGGATCATCGTTACAAGGCTGCCTCGCGTAATGAGCTCAATAAATTCGCCAAATAAAATCACCATTCCCGTACTTACAAGATCCTTCAGTAGTATCAGCCTCGTACGCGATCCTTTCCTAAAACTCCGCCCGAACAACATTCAAAAGAGCAGCAGTGAGTACTCTTTTGTTCCCCCCCTCCCTCCCACCTTCCTTCCATTCCAAAACTCGAATCGCCGCCTCTTTCTCACCTCCATTCTCCCTCTCTCTCTCTCTCTTTTCCCTCTCTAAAACATTTCAAAACTCTTCTCATCCAATCACCCCATCCGAGACCCTCAGTCGCAAAGAACTTTCATTCATTCCCGCTCCCCCCTTCCCCTATCTATCTCTCTCCCCCCCTCTTTCCCCCTCTTCCTTCTTTCCCCTCTCCCCTCCCCTCTTTCCTCCCTCTCTCCTTCTCTCTGTATGCGCGTGTTCTTCTTCATCTTTTCCCCTTTTCACTCGCTCCATCCCTTCTCCCTCCAACAAAAATCCCGTCTCTAGGGAGGATGACGCTGTAACGAGATGGCGGAAGGCGAGTGTGTGTGTGCATAGAGAGAGAGAGAGGGAGAAGGGGATATTCTGAGACGAGAGAGAGAGAGATGAAAAAGAAATGAAACGTAGGAAGAAGAGGAGGCGTAAAAGAGGGAAGGAAAAACAATTGAAGGGAGCGGAGACTGCTTTTATTTTTTTCGTGGAGATTCCACCACGTGGTGCGTCTTTTTTTTTTGCAGACAAGAGATGCGGGAAAGAGTTGGAAGTAAGTGAAAAAACGCGAAAAACAAGGATAAAAAACGATCGAATAGGTTTTTCTTTTGCAGACGAGTGAGAGAGGGATAATGCTGAAAGAGTTGGAAGAAACGCGTAAAAAATAGGGGTAAAAAACGGATAAATAGGTTAAGCGAAAAAGTGACGAGCGATTGGGTGAGTTAAGGAGGATAATACCACGGAAGAAATTAAATTTAAAAAAGCCGAAAATAATAAAACACCAAACAAAAAAAAACAGAGGACCGAAAAAAACACGATGAAAAAAAAGAACGAAATAATATAGGCGAAAAAAGACGAACGAAAAAAACAAACTTAAAAAAGACGAAAGAATGACAAAAAAGACCGACTATTAAAAATACGAGCGGAGAAAATACGAAGATAAAAAAAACTACGAACAAAAAAACGTAGTAAAAAATAAAAAAAGAACGAAAATATATCGAACGTGAAAGAAAAGAAAAGGCGGACGGAAAAAAATAGGCGAAAAAAAAAACGTGGCACCCTCCCGCTCTGTCTCTGTCTTATGTTTTTTTCCGCTCCCCACTACCTTCTATCTCCACCACCACATCTTTTCGTTCTTTATTTTTTTCCTTTTTTATCATTTTTTCCTTACTACTCCCAACCCCCACCCCTTTCTCTCTCTCTCCCCCAAAACTGAGAATGCCCGCGAAAAGTGCTTTTGGCCTCAGGAGGACATCTCACCAAATACCTCGATTCTCTCCCTCTCTCTTTTTTATCCTCCTCCTTCCCTGTGTGTGTGCGCGTGAGAGAGTTGTTTGGTCTTCTTTTCCTTTCTAAATGTCTTCAAACAAAAAAATCTCCTCAAAGCTGTCTGTCTAAGATTTTATTTTTAGGATCGTAGATTTTTGTTTTATATCAAATTTATTTTTTATTCTAAAAATAATTATTGAAGGCCGTCAAGGAGCTACGAAGTTTCTATTGGCGTGCATAATATTTTTAAGCTCTCCTTTTACTTTCTCATATACGAAGTATATTGAGCAAATATTGTTATCGCGACAAAATTCGACCTCGAGATTTTTACGGAAATATACGTTTTAGGTGTACCGTAAAAGTGGTTTTCGCAATGCCGTCTGTCTGTCTGTTACTGGCTCTGGAGCCTAAACGGTAGGAAGAAAATATATGAAATCTCGTAATTAGGCATTTTATCATACTGAGCAGAGTATACGAAGAAATGGTTGACATTGCTCAATAATTAAGAGTAGTTTATTCTACGCATTTTTAACAACAATTTGATTTTCTCAAAAAACTGCTTTAACGATTTTGATCAAATTTCGTGCAGTTCACCTCGGTAAGCATTTAGTGCGTATTCAATAAACAAAAACAAATTGATAAACGAGCATCATATAAAAATATTGTACATTCGAAGATTATTGGTGAAATAATCTTAGTGTGACGGATTCGGGAAAAATCAAATTTGTTGCAAGGACTAAATATTTTAGACAAACCTGATTTATCCATAAACAAGAATACCGCAAAACTACATGCAGCTACATTTAAAACAAAAAAAAAACTTCGCAGTCTGGGAAAAACTTAACATGTACAACTCCAATATTTCACTTCGCGAGACATCTTTTTCGTAGTTATTCGAGTCAATTTTTTTTGCCGACGAGACTGGAAGAATCGGTTTTTCCTGGAACTTTCGTAACTATGCCTACGGACGAGCAATTATTATAACAGAAGACTACAGATATTTCACGGTCGAAAATGCACCTTGTGAGATGTTATCCCGTTCAATTCCCGAGTCCATTTTCTCCAAAGTATCGGACGGGATTGATAGGACCATTTCCAATTCCTGCCGCTGCACTTGGTCAATCTTTTCTCCGAGATCATCCATCCATCTTCCTTTAAGTCTCGACGGACCTTAAGGGCTTAAGATTTCTGGACCATCGCACTTTTTAGATTGCTCTTCCCCGCTCACCCTTCCCGTCTTTCTCCATAGGACTTAATACTTACGTACATAACGGGTGTGCCTATGTGCATGTGTATATGCGTGTGTGTATGTGTGTGCGCGCGTGTCTCTCACTCTCCAGTATAACGGTAAATGACCGTTGGGTATCCTTCAACCTTTCGCAGATCATTAATAATTTGATTACATTTCATGTTGCATTTTCGTGTTTCCTTAAGTTGTCCAAAGGAAACGGTATATAAAATTCGGTAACTCTCATCAACGTATATAAATAAAAATATAATTGCCATTTATTTAGTAAGCTTTGATAGATGTTGAAACTGAACCATGGATTACGTAGATATTTTGAGTTGGCGCTAGTTTCAATTCTTTTTAAGTTTAACGGTTCATTAGTTAATTACTTTGATTAGGATAAAATGCAACATAAAAAGATCTTTCGATTTTTTATTTCCATTGTTTAACAATCAGAAAACAGGTCGAGTTGCTGAGAAGCTGAAGTTAAAAACCTTGTATCAATCCTTCGTTTTCATCTGGATGCAATGAAATATTAAATTCATTATCGATTATGCCTGTTCAAAATCTCAAATTTGACAACGATCGTTTGCTTTAACATGAACGTCAGTTAAAACTGGAACGAGTAAAATTTATTGAAATCCTTCTTAAGAGATAGGCGTCGCTACATAAAATCCTCGCGCTCAATTTACGCCCGCTAAAAATCCTTAAATTTCCCGGAAAATTCTAAAAACTTCGTCCGTTTCATACACGTTCTCCGAGTGAAAGAAAAACGAGAAACGGATCGTTGAGACGAATTTATCTATTGGAAACGGTATCCGCGAGTTGTGATTCCGCGCCACGATAGAAATTTGTCCGCGACCCGCGATAAATCACTCTAAATGCCTCCATTCATAAGGAAAAATTCGGGATGCGGCACGACTACTCGACGTGGCATTCCATCTAGCGGCGAACACGAAAATATAGGCGCCAACGTATATGTATACGTTAATATATGAGTTTTCGCGTGCTCACGTACAAACACACAGAAGGGGTTCCGCCCCATAGAACCTTTCGGGGGGACTATTCCGCTTCGTCGCTCGATTTCTGTAGATGTTAACGCGCCATATTGCACTATAAAATAATTTGCGGCGTAACTACAATTTGCCACGTTAAAAATAACGGTACATCTTACTTTCGGCCAACAGGCAGAATAATCGAATTTTCGTGACAACTAAGATAGACTTCACTTTTCGGCTATTGGCCATATCTCGATTAAAACTTCTCTTAAACCGCAGTGTGGTAATTTCTCACGCTGACATATGTTTCGAAACAGTATTACTGGGTTAAAAGTTTTCCCTTAAGAACTGATTCATTTTTGGAAAAGCGGAATTCAACGTTGACATTGCTCACACGTAGAAAAAGATAAGCAGAACGTTTGGCGAGGGAGAACGGCAAACTAAGAAAAGCACACAAGAAAAGTAACGGTTGAAGATGTCTGACGATAAGAGCGGCAAATCATACGAACGCGTCTTGATCCATCGGTTCTTCTTTATCCCCTTGCTCTCTCCCCCCCCCCCCAACTCCCTTCTTCCCCCCCCCCTCCCCCCCTCTCCTCCATCTTCCCCACTCCCACTACCCCACTCCCTAGCCATCCTCACTCTTCCTGCTATGTACTATCTACTAGCTAGCTAGCTGGCTATCTATCCTGCAGCGGAAAAAGATTTTCGAGATCAAGACTCGGAAACAAAAAAAGACAGCGCTGCCAGTTATTTTTTTTTTATTCCCCTCCCTTCTCCTCTCTTCCCCTTCCCTCTCCCCCCTCCCTCTTCTCCCTCTCTCTCCCCCTCCCTACCTTCCCTCTACCCCTCTACCTTCTCCCTACCTCCTCCGTCTTCTCTGTCCTCCTCGTCCACTTTTACGGATTCTTCCTTCACAACCTTCTTCGCATTCCAACGGCGCGGAAATTTCGCGAGAGATCGACGAAAAAAGAGAGAGATAAGAATCGTTTACATATCCCAGAGGTCGCGAAAAAAATCTCGAAAAGAATGTCTCCTCCTTTTATTCGTAAAAAAAAAAGGATTAATTGAATTTCAACGGCTCTTTTTTTTATGAAGCTCGACGCGATCCCGCGAACTTTCTTGCTCGTGCAATAAAATGTTTTATTCTGAGATGAAAGTATTTCTCGGTGTATTATATGAGGAAGATTTATAATCTGTTCGCGTTATACCTACTGCTTCGCAGAAGACGTTCATCAAAATGGCGTTGTTGACTTTGTGGAACAACGCGTTACGACAAAAATTTCACGACTCTACTTTGTGACGAGGTATTCGGTATTTTAATCATTTTTTCCGCACAAAATTTTCGCATTCAGTCGGAAACTAATGGATGTGATGGAATATAGCCACAAAGAAGGTATGACAAAGGATGTGGTACGAATATAATAACTTGATCGAGCAGTAAATTTATGCTAGGGTACGTCTCAAGTCTTAACGTTGATTTTAAAGGTAAAGAGTTCGAAGCAGCGTTTGGCCTGAATCACCTTTCCACCATTTTGATGTTTGTACAACTGCTGTTAGGATGCGAATAAAAAAGCGACTTGCTCATACATCCTAGAAATCGTGGAGCCAGTTACCGAATTTATTTTCTTTTTAATCTCCGAATGTATATTAAAGCTCAAGATATTTTATGAAGAAGACGAGTTATTTCTCTGTCGCCAGCCGATTATGATTTGGGACAGTTATAATACGGGATATAACCGATAATAAAAATGAGTTTCTTTTTAAAATTCCCATTTTTCTATGAATCTTCGCTTGTAATAGATTTCTATCTCTGATCTAAAGTATATACCTATAATTCGCCCATCCTTATTCACTTTTCCTTGGTTTATTTACGAATAAATCGCGATTTTTACCTTCTCATCTAATTTCTGGAGTGAAAACGGAATCATTCGAGTAGTGTTTTACTATGAGAGAAACAATGCTTTATACATTTGTCTATGCGTAACTTAATCAATGACTTTGACAAAGCATCTCCAAGAATCTTCCCCTTTGAAATTTAAAAAACTGTAGCATAACTTTCTCAAATCTAATTTCGAGTAATCCAATGGGAGACGATATAAGCGTTAGCCGTTCCCATGCGCGAAACGACGATCCTGTAATTTTGAATCTCGATTCATATTGCCAGTAAAGAATATCCGTTTGGTGTCCCCCCGACCAGCGAGCGGTTCGAGTTATAGAGATCCGAACACTACGGGGTGTCGCTACCGTACGTATTCAAGTGTTTACAACACCAATTGTTCCAAACGGTACCCGGTAATATATTCACCCCGGAGAAGAAAGGAAAGGGATATGGGTTTTATTTTACGGTTCTATTATATTTCCCGAACCTCGTCCCGTTTACAACCCTTTTCCTCCCTCCCCACCCCCCCCCCCCCTCTCCCTTCCTCCCTCTCCCCCTCCCCTACCTTCCCCTCCCTCTCGCCAACCAATCCTGACCCTTTTCTTCCTTCCATATGCTTTCCCTTTACATCCCGTCTCACCTTTCCCTCCCCCTCCACCTTTCCTTCCTTCCTCCCTCTCCTTCTTCCCCCTCCTCCCACATCCTGGAAAAAGGGATCCCTTGGAGAGTAGCTGTTCCTATATACCAAAATCCAAAATGGAACTCTCCTTCCTCCCAGGGTTTCGGGCGGGGGACATATTGAATGTGGTAGGATCACTATAGATCAAGGAGGCGATTTCGTACAGCCAAATTCCCATCCTGGGCACACACCCCTCTATCCCCCCACTCACTCCTTCCCCCCCTCCTATCCCCCCCCTCCACCTCTCTCCCTCCTCTTTCCTCCCGTCCCCGCGTTCTCCTCCCTCCTATCTCTCTCCAGATATCTTCCCTTTGCCATCCTTACCAAACTCTTCTTCTCCCCCCTCCCCCTCCCCCCATTTTTTCCATAGTGCTCCGGGGATGTCCCCAGTGTAGTAATCTCATTCCAACGTTTTCTGCACAGGAGGATGTGAGAGAGGGAGACGGGATGATGGGATAAGGGGAGGGGGAGGGGGACGAGATGAGAGGACACGGTGTATAAGGGGGAGGTTGAAGTGGGGAAAAAAGGGTTGTGTAAGGTGAGAAGATGGAGCAAAAGAATTGGGAGACATGAAGTGAGAAGTGGGGAAAAGGTGACCCGGGGGGGGAAGGAGTAAAAAAAAAGGAAAGCAGCAGAAAGTGCAGGAGAAGTGGAGTTGAAAGGGAAATGTAGTAGAGGTGCGATAATGGACGAAGGAAGAGAAAATTCAGGGAGTGGTTGAATGTGAGATGGTAAGAAGAGGGGTTGAAAAGGGAGGGAGAGGATATGGTAAGAATGAGAGGGGGAGACAAGGGGGAGGTGCAAGTTAAGAAGAAGAGTATAGGTTAGAGTGGGTAATGGGTGAAGTTGGCAGAGGAATGAAACGGGAAGGGAGGGAAAAAAGGGATTGAGAGAGAGAGAGAGAGGTGGAAGGGGGCGTGTGGCACGAAATGCAGAAGGGATTGAGGAAGTAGGACGGATTGGAAGAGGTGAGACGGAGAGGAAGGAGGAAAAGGGTGGGAGTTATCGAGGATAGAGATAGGGAAGAGAGAGAGATAGGAAGGGGACTTTTGAGAAAGAGTCCCTTCGTCGTTTGGTTCATCCACATATAGCCCCTCCCTTGTTCCCCAACTCTTCCGTGAAAATCCTTCGCCTCTTCCTCCTCTTCTTGACACCTTGAATGTGTGTCGCCAGATTAATAACGCGTCTTTTCACTCTCGCTGCGGAATTCCGTCCGGGCAAAAAAAAAGAAAAAAGAAATTCCCTTCTGGGTCTTCCGAGAGGGTGGGAATCGATAATCGCACGTAACATCCGTTTAGGTCGCGATGGATGGATTTTCTTAACATCTTTACGAGTGGGAAAAGGAATAAAGATGAATTTCGCGTTTCCCCTTAAAAAGAATTTTTTTTTTTTGGGACCGGGGGCACGTTTTACGTCTTATGAAAGTGGCTCGGAATGTCTGACGACATAACCTGCGGAGTCTTGAACAACAAATGACTGTATCTAGAAAAGATGTTTGATTTGCTGCATGTAAACAGTTTTTATGTTGAACCGCGGTGTGATACGAAGTGTTATAAATTTCCGCCGTCAAGTTGAAAAGAACTCAATAGTGCCAGTGAAAATCTTATAAAGACGAATGTAACCTAGCATCAGGAGTGTTAGGATCGTCGGCTGCGTTTCGAATTTAAAAAATGATATGACCCCTCACCGACTTTATTTTAAGGCAAAATAAAAAATTTGAAAACGACACTAGCCTAGTATTCTTCCCAATATTAAATTTTTTTAGGTCTTTTTTACGTCAGGAAGATAAATGTCAAAATACAGGACGCGTGGTCTTATACAACGGGTAGCGTATTTCAAACTTTTAAAATTAGGCACATTAATATTTCTATGCATATCTGTGGAGCGTCAGAAACCTTAAACACGTTTAAATCTCTGACTGATTTTATTCTACAACGTCGCGAATATTCTGCATGTAAAAATCCTCTCCAAGTTCCATGCAAAGAAAAAGAATCTTGCGTATTTGGTTAGCATTCATTACATTTCAACTGAACTTTTCGCCGTGAGATGTCATGTAACCAGATGTAATGGATTTACAGAAAGTCTTTGACGGACATGTAAGAAAATTTTCTTATAGGCTGCTACGTGACTAACAGCGACCTTGAACGGAGACGAGATTTTTTTTGCATGTCGAATTACGTGCGAAAAAAGCCGTTGGTTTGATCCCTTGTCACACGTAATTTTCCCATCTCAACTTCTCTTATATACCTACTTCCTTATACCTTCCTTCAGCTATTTCTCCCACCCTTTCACTACACACCTCCACCACGGGCTTGATGGAAGAAGAAGAGACTGCTTTCTGTCTATTCTCAATCACCCCCAGATAAAGACGAATGCCCGCCCTCCTCATTTTATCCTTCCTCCAACCTTCCCTTTTGCTACTGACATTCGCATATTTTCCTCTTCCTTCTCAACTTTCCTAAATCCTCCACCGTCACCTGATTATCTCTCTCTGCCCTCTTATCCACCTAATCCCAATCCTCATACATACATCTAATTCCCATTCTTATATATCCTATCCGACCCCTTCTTGCCAGTATTTTTTACTTTCTCCATACGTAGTAATGGGAAAGTATTGTATTCATGAAAAAATCGACTTCGAGATTTCAACGGAAATACATGTTTTGAGGTCCCTAGAACACGTTTAGACTATTTTCGGAATGATGTCTGTGTGTGTATGTTATTGTGGGCGCTCTAACTCAAAAAGTACATGCCATATCGTTACCAAACTTCATATATAACACTTTATCATGAGCACAAAGAACTGATTAGTTTTTGGACAATAACGGATAAACGGAAGTCGAGGTTTATTCGAAACCCGATTCGGTTTTTGCGATATTTCTTCGTTAAAACATCAATATTATATATACAATTCTATATAAAGGTTATAGAGAATGTAATTTCCTACAGTTTTCATTTGAAACAATTTTCTATAGGAGTTATTGTTTAGGAGTTATTTATAAATAACCGGTTTTTCGGTTTCCGTTAAATATCTCCTTAAAAACATCGTTATTGGTAATCTTCGTAAGTACCAAAGTTATAGAGAATAATATTTCTTCCAAGTATTGTTTGAAACTAATTTTCGTAGAACCATCCATTTCGGATATATTTCACTTTATCTTAATACCAGTATACAGCGCCAACACCATGTAGCGGTGAATTCTGTAAACATTCAAAATATACGTAATTTACGGCAACGACGTGTCTTCTTTTACGATACGAAATAATAATTTTGCCTTATAATGCTACTCATAATAATTTAAATATCTATACCCCAAATATGGAGAAAGTCATGTGTGTTGGCCACATCAGATTTTTTTCTCTTCCTTCCCGCATTTTTCCTCTTTTTACCAAAACTTTCTCCGTTTCTTTTCCCATTCCTCCTTTTCTCCGTACCCTTTCTCCTGCTAACCCTTACCATTCTTTTTTCTACTTCTCCATTCCCTCTTTCTTCTCCTATTACACCCTCCATCTATCCTTTAAACCAGTGTTTTTCAACCTTTTTGCTTTGGCGACACACTTTTTGAATGATCCAGCTCTCGCGACACACCATGAAATAATCGCGACACACCGTTATATAAAAAGTCAAAATTACTTGAAATTCATTATTTAACAATAAAACATCATAAATATAACAAAAAATACAAGAAAATGTTTGTTTGTTAACATCAAATTAGCACAAATATGACCGAGGTCATTTCAGAGCATGTACAACGAAATATATATGTATAAATAAAATTCATTGTTTAACAAAATAAACAAAAAGAAATAAAAATCTGTCGAATAACAATTTAAAAAAAATTTAATGTGAAATTTGAGCCTTTTTTTCTGAATTTTCGCGACACACCTGTACCTCGTCCACGACACACCGGTTGAGAAACACTGCTTGAAAACCCTCCCCCTTCTATACTCCCTTACACCCTCCCTCTTCCTCCTTTATCCCTCTCTTATTTCCCTCTCATACCAAACTCCTCTTCCCTCTTTCACCTCCCTACCATGTCCCTTCCTCCTTTACCCTCCCCCCCTTCCTTATATCCATCCTTTCCTATCCTTTCTCAATACCCCCACCGTGCCACCCCCTACAACTAGCCCCAACAACCTCATCCCTAGATTATTTCCATTGTCACCCTACAGAAGTCTCTCCCCCTCCCCCCTCCTTCCCTTCTCCCTCCTTCCTCTAGCACCCCTTCTCCCCCCTCCCCCCCCTCTCTCCCCACCACCACCAAACAACCAGAAAACTCGAAAATCGTAAGACACGCCAAAAAAAAGTTTTACGGGGTTTCATTTCCCAACCGAACGGTTGTTTTTATTCCATTTGACTATTTTCTTTTCCCTCCTATTTATTCTCCATTCCGAAATCCAATTTCTCGCCCCCCACACACCCTCCTCGCTCTCCCCCGCACCACACATTGCCTTTTTTTTCATCCCGTTCCTATGAAAGTCGAAAGGAGGAGGAGGCGTGGGCGAGAGAAGGGTTTCAGGGGGAGGGTGGAGGAGGGGGAGACAGAGAGAGAGGGGGAGGAGGATGCGGTTGAGGAAGGGGAATAAGAAAACGCGGCCATTATAAGTCCGAACGTGGTTTGATTCTTGAAGAGGTTGAGAGGGAAAGACAGAAGGCTAGGGGAGAGAGATGGGTTGGGGAAGGGGGGAGAGAGTGGGAGAGGAAGATATGGAGTGAGAGAGCGGTAGGAGGAGGAGGAGGAAAAAATAGGAGAATGTAAAAATAAAGGATAAGAAACAAAGAGGGAGAGGGTGGGAGGAGAGAAAGAGAGGGTGAGAGGGAATGAGGAAGAGGGGGAAAAAAATGGAAAAACGAAGCATGTAAAAATAGAGCAGGATAAGAGCGCAAGATAAAGCAGGGATGGCAGAAAAAAGATGGATGCAGTAGGGAGGAAGAAATAAGGAGAAATTAGAGATAAAGGATGAGAAAGAAATGAAAAGGGAGAGAATGGGAGGAGGGTGAGAGAGTGAGAGAGAATGAGGAAGAGGTGAAGAAATGGATAAACGAAGCATGTAGAAATAATGCAGGAGGAAAGATTGCAAGATAAGTGGGAATGGCAGGAAGAGAAGAATAAAAAATTGAGGTTTAGAACAGAGTGAAGAGGAGGAAAAAGAGTAGTTATGCAATGTGAAAAAAGAGGGAGATGAGGTTAGAGAGAATGAGGGAGGAAAAGAGGTAGAAATGGGAAAAACTAAGCAGGTGGAAATAGTGCAGTACAAGATTAAGTAAGAATGGCGGTAACAGAAGGATAAAAATTTAAGCTTAGAAGAAAGCGAATAGGAAGGAAGAGGGGGTAGTTCTAGAATAAGAAAAAATGTAGGAGAAATGGAAAAAGAAAGTAACGATAAGGCGGATGGAGAAAACGAAGGGTAGGAGAGGAAATAAAAAGGAATAGGAGAGAGAAAATGGAGTAAAAGAAATGATAAAGAGAAGGCGATAAGCGGAAAGAAGAAATCGAAGGAGAGAAAGGAAGAAAAATAAAGGCAAGTTGTAAAAGATGTTTAGATGGCGAGAGAGAGAGAGGGAGAGGGAGGAGAAAAAGATGAAAGGCGACTGTAAGGGCGACGTAAGGATACAGCAGAAGACATGGGGAGTTGCGAAAACCCAGCGTGAGAAGAATCTCCTCTCCCCCCTCCCCTCCCTCTACGCCCTCCTCTTCCCCTTTGATCGAAAAATACGAAATGTTTCTCTCCCCTTTGGAGACAGTCCGACCAACAAAAAAAAAATGAAGGAGTGGAGGAGGAGTAGGATGGCGAAATATCGGAGGGAAGGTGATTTTCTTTTGTTTCCTCTCCCTCCCCCCCTCTCCCCCTCTTTCCTTCACCCTCCTCCCCCCTTCCCCCCTCTTCCTTTTTTTATTATTTCGGTTTCACCCGTTTTATATTGCGGTATCCGGGAGTGAAGGGTGTTTGGCAGACTATGGCGTAAATCGCTCTAGCTTTCTCAGCTGATATTCAATGTCCGAGACGCCGGGGTAATTTCTTATCCTTTTCTTCCTTCGGAGTTTGGAGGAAGGGGAGTGCGAAAGAGGAAGGAGAGAGAGGGGGATTGTGTCAAGAGGAGGAGAAAAGAAGAGGGAATGTGGACGCAATGCGATATGATCCTTCCTATAGCATGGGGATAAGGAAAGATTAGTAAAACAAAAAGATAATTTCACGTGAGAGTCGCGATCCTACAAAATTACATTTAGATCGGAATTGTTTCAAAGCGAGCAACTTCTAACATTGCACGAGCTGAGGCACGTTTCATACCCTGACTTTAATCTTAAGATTATACTTTGTTGATATCCATGGAATGCATACCAAAAATGACGGTTTCCGTTATGTTCACATTTTCTTATTTAAGAAGATGAGTGCAATATGAGATAGGTATTACATTAGCGGGAAATCAGGGTCATTACATGCCAACCCTATACATATCGAACTTCGTAAGATGAGGGCTCCTCGGCGATGTGTGCGACGCGCACGGGCAGTCAAACAACGGGGGCGGCCGATTAATCGTCAGACACGTACAGTATTTTTAACAGTAATGCGGATTGTATTATAATATATATTTTTCATATTTACTGGCTACGGAAATTTAGATTACTGGACTGAGAATCAACCGTCCTCGAGTTCCATAGAATTCGGCTGGTAGGATTACGAATTAACACCAATTCCAATGAATCTAAAAACAAATTTAAATTGAGTCAAACAAGATAAGACAAGTGACGATATGACTTGGTTTTATTTTTTTTTAGGTAACCATTTTTTAAAACTGCTTCATTTCCTGACCATTTTGATGTTGAATATTACATCTCGTCTCAATATAAGAATTATATTTCTAATGCAAATCTCCCTATCCACCCAATTAAGTATACCTATTGTATTGCTCGGGAAAATTCTAGACTGTGAATGAACAAGAAACGTAGAATTTCGACCCCTGAAACGAGGGGAACGCTAACGTTAAGGACGCACTCCAAGTATTCGAAAATTAGATTTATAGCCGTTCGAATTACAGAGGTTTGCCTGTAAATGTGAGACGTTTACGGGAAGCTTTTCCCCCTTTCACCCCCTCTTCAGCAATCTTATCACATTTCCAACTTATGAGTCCTTTCCTCTTTTCTTCCTCTCTCTCTCTCTCCCCCTTCACTCTCCTTTAAAAATATCCCTCCTCTCTCTCTCTCACACACACACCAAACCCTTACACTGGCATACAAGAGGGTCCCTTTGTCGGCTGCGGTGACTTCAATCTCTCCGCTGGAAATTGAATTGGGACGGCCAAGCAGTGTATGGGGTTTATACGGGAAGGAGGAGAAGGGGGTGAGAAGAGAAAAATGGAGGAGGGAGGGGGGAGGGGAAGGAAAGGAAAAAAGGGGTAAAGAGGAGAGGGGAGTTGAGAGGTTAGAGTAAAGGCATGGGAGAAAAGGGGGTGGGGGAAGTGAGTTGGGATGGAGATAAGGGGAAGGACAATGTTGAGAGGAATGGGAAAAGGAAGGAGGAAAGGTTTGAGGAAGGAGGGAGAGGGGGGAGAAGGATAGAGAGAAGAAAAGGAGGAGTGGGAGAAGGAGGGAGTGTGAGGTGGGCAGGAAAAAGCCAAGTAGAAAAGGGTGAGGGAAGTCAAGAGGGAGTGGTAATGTAAGAGTGGATTTTTTCGAAAGAATGAATGCGTTGAAAAATTATGAGAATGATGAAGTCGAGGCAGAAGAAGAGGTGTGATCGGAATGAGAAGAAAGGAAAGTTTCAGGAGGACAAGGTGATAAGGGAAAAAATGTCAAAAAAGGAAAGGAACCCCATTCTATTAGTAAAAGGAATTCACAAAAAAAAAACAGTATACGAAGTTTCCGCGGACGTATAACATGAATTCTTAAAAGAGGTACGAATGTCAGATCCGTGAAAATATTTTTATAGTATTTCGCCCACAATTTCCAGACGTTGTTTATAATTTTGTTCTAGTGTTCATCTTATTACTTTTATAAAAAGTGTAGAAAAAATATTTTATCCTCGGTTTAGATCGGTTTTGCCGTGTAAATGGTTTCGCATTAAATTATTATAACCAATTAATATTACAAAATATATTATGTTAACTAGAAAGATAGGTAAAGTTGGATTCATAAATATGACGACAGATACGACAGTTCAAAATACGTCATATGAATCAGAACGAAGAACCTAATAGAAAAAGTGTACCAGAGAAAGCCGGGGAAACCTTCATGATAGAATTAAGAAGAACGATTCAAACCGATGAGTAAAAAATTCATAAATTTCATAAATGACTTCCCGAAGCCATGTCCGGCGGCTGATGACGTGAAATTGCTCAGAACTTGAAAGGAAATTCAAAATAAGCGCTAATTGGTCGATTAAACGAACCTGTACATGGTTGAATCATGTTTGACCATAAAACCGCTATAAAAGATTGAAGGCGACGGAGCGAGACTTGAGCAGGTAACTTGAGAGCTGTACATCATTAACTCTAACAGAAAGTAATTGGAATGACCGCTTCAGCCATAAAAACGGTTTAGTAAAACATGTTATTACATCCTTTTGCTAGTATTGACTTTGTTAGCTAGAATTCTTTTTTTAAGTATGTATTTGTAATAAACTTTTATAAAAATTTAGGTTAAAACACTATTTCCGAAACCCTGGATAGAATTGAGAAGTCAATTTTAAATGACATAATTTTTCATGTTCTTTTCTATAAAATTCAAAGGAATACGAAGAATAAAATTTTGTAGCAAAAATAATTTCACGACATTAAAAATTTAAGTTCTTCCTGTGGATTAATATTTTTATAGAAATTTATATTTACAAATTCGGTTGTCCTGATTTCACTGGTACATTTTGCTTATCTTGTTATGATGCTTCCAAGGTATTTTCAATCTGAAACTTGTTCTAATGGCTTTTCTCCAATACTTATGTACAAATTTTCTTCTTCTTTACTTGATATTCGCATAACCTTGGATTTTTCTGTGTTAATTTCCATACCGTATTTTCTACCCGTTATCACTAGTCTATTTATCATTTTCTGGAGTTCCTTTTCCTTTATTGTTAGAAGTACTTGTTCATCCGCGTATTTTACAGTTCTTATAATCCTTCCACCGATTTTGAAATCTCCCGTGCTTTCTAACGCTTCCTCTATTAACCTCTCTCCATATACATTGAATAGAATTAGCGATAGACAACAGCCCTGTTTTATTCCTCTACCGATATTTACTCCGCTGGTGTCCGCATTCTCCAACCTGACTGTACAACTTGATTCACATATAGATTCCTGTTCAGTCTCGTCTTTCCAGTCTACACCTAAATCCTTTAATATTCTCATCAGCAGTACCCAGTTTACTATATCAAAGACCTTCTGCCAGTCGGCGAAACATATGCAGCAATCGTGGTTGTACTCTATTGCCCTTTCTGATATGATTCTCACTACACCGATAGCATCTCTGGTTCCTCGTCCTTTTCTGAAGCCAAATTGATCTTCCCCTAGCATTTCTTTCGCCTTTTTCTCTAGCGTTTTATTAAGAATCCTCGTGATGATCTTCGAAGTGTGTGACACTAGGCTTATCGTTCTGTAGTCTTTACACTGCATTGCCTTTGGCTTCTTCTTTAGAGGGATCATTGTTACATCTAACAATAAGAAATCCTGAGGCCACTCTCCCGAGTCGTAACTCTTGTTAATTAGTTTCGTAATCACTTTTAGTCCTTCCGAGGCCACGACTTTAAGAACCTCAGCCGGTATTCCATCACTGCCTGTAGCTTTTCCTTTCCTCAGTTCCAGTGTAGCCTTTTCTACTTCGCTTTTCGTAACACCTTGTCCCAAGTTGTCTTCCTCAATGTTATCTTCTTCTACAAGTTCTATTTGTGCCGATCCTGCCTGCTTGTTGTATAGTTTATTAATGTATATTCTTTCCATACCTGTGCTACATCCTTTGCTTCTGCGACTATTTTTCCATCTGTATTAATAATTCCTTTACCACGAATCCCATTAGGCTTCTTATCTTCTAACTCCAGTGCCCTAGCGTACATCATATCGTACCGTCCTACCTTCTCCATCTGTTGTATTTTCTCACATTATATATATATATATATATATATATATATATATATATATATATCTAAAGTCTCTTGGCCTTCATAGAGCAAGTAGCCAATCACGAACTTTTCCTCTTCCATCGCCCCTCACAACTTTCGTGCGGGAGAGCAGATACCGGTGCGCGTTGCCAGCTCTTGCGGATTTTCGCCTTCAGCTGATATACTACGCAATTTCTAAATAAAATTCTTCCCATCCTTCATTTTGATCCGGGCTTTGGACGGCGGTAGAAATGGCAACGCAGGCCGATGTGAACTCTTCGAGAGCAGGAGTGAGACTGGGTTCCTCCCCACTACCTTCCCAAACAAACCGTCTCCTATTGGCTGCTGCTAACTGGCCAAGAGACTTTAGATAGTGAACCGACTATAGGTGTTGAAGGAAACCCAGTGAGCACTTACCGGAAGGAGAACCGCTGGGGTGTTGGAGAGACACATTTGTAGAAGTTATTGGAGCTTCGTCTCTCTTGTGCTGACGAAGGGATCATCCCGAAAGCTCCAATAACTTCTACAAATGTGTCTCTCCAACACCCCAGCGGCTCTCCTTCCGGTAAGTGCTCACTGGGTTTACTTCAACATATATAAATATATATATGATGCGATAAATTTCAACGACAGATTAACTCCACAGAAACTGTAGGAGGGAATAACTGATGTAAGGAGCGATCTAAAATAATTTTCTCTTCCAAACGACAGGAAGAGATTTAAGGAGATTGATACGAGCATACGAATGCACGTTATGTTAAAGGGAAGGAATAGAAAATGGAGTTGGTGGGTTGAGACCGTTTTTGGGCGACAGCGGAAGAAGAAATAAAAGATTTGACGCTAAAAATAATGGCGGATAAGGGAGTTTTCGGGACACCGGCAGCGTGAAAGGAGGGAAGTTTTTGGGAAGAAGCCTATATATTTCAAGGGTAAGACAACATAGGAGGGGGAGTAGAAATGTGCAAGTTAAGGGACAGGAGGCAAAAGCAAGGGGGAGAAGCAGTGTCAATGTGGGTTCAAGTTCTTGCTTCTCTCTTACCGTTATGTTCTATCTAAAGCCGTGTAAATCGAACAATCTTGAGTATCCATCATCTCTAAACTATAAAAAAACAGTATTTTTCTTTCATTAATAGTCTCCCTATATTAATATATAATTTAGTATGTTTGTATGTATGTCCGTTTATAACTTAAGAACCAAAATTTCAACGACTTTCAAACATTGCACATGATTTCATATCATCCTTGAAAAGATTTTAGGCAACTTTGTTTCTCCCCACCTCCCCCCCCCCCCTGTAACCCCCACTCTCTTAGAAACGTTTTTAAATTTTCATATTTTTTCAAATTCTTTTACTTAAGTCGTACATTATCCATTCTACAATGTGTATACAAAATTTTGGGGGCCTATGTCTCCCTGTTTCTCCATAATTTTGATTTGAAGTTACCCAATCCTTAGACAAATTGACCCGGGCAGCGCCGGGTAGTACTACTGCAGCTAGTAATTTATAAAAGCCCAAATTGAGGAATAAGCACTCGAGTATCAAAAGTTGAAACATCTTGAGTGGCGATTCACCAAAAGTAGATAGTTAATATATTATTTTTTTTTAGAAATTTTGGACTTTGTTGTCGATAGTTCTTTAGTGAATTATACAGAGGAATTCAAAACTCAAACTGATATGATACCTATCTCTTGCCTCTACCTAATTATTTAAATTTCCCCTCTTCTTCAATTAAATGTGCTTGCAATAAATTTTACTGAAGAAGCCGAGACTTCGTGGGATTCCGTATTAAAATTGAATGGGTAATGGATTATAAAATAAATACAGCACAATTTAAAATAACTTTTGGAGAATTAACGCAAGATTATATTAAATTGTGTTGTTATGTTTATTTAACAAAGCATAACCCATCCCATTATTTTTAATGTGTACAGTCGAACTTCTGTAAGTCGAACGTCTACAACTCGAATTTTCCATAACTCGAAGTGAATTCATTTTACAGGTCAAAATTTTTTTCACGTTATTTTTCTCCTATAACTCAAATTTTCCATAGATCGAATATTTTTTATTTTCCTTGGGGTTCGACTTATAAGACTGTACTTCATTTGTTTTCCTCGAAGAGAAGCTTAATCTAAAACCTTTACCTCACTTTTAAGTTCAAATTATTCCAACATGTTCCCGTCGTCATTCCTGGAAGTCCAGAAAACCAGAAAGGTTGGGGAAAACAGCAGGAATGTTTTCGGTACAGAAAGTGATACTTTACGATGTTCTCTCTCTCTCTCAGAGCTCTCTTGTTTTTTTTCTTTCGCATATTCCTGTCGCCCATCCATCGCTTCGCAATACGGCGATCGTATTTTTGTTCTCTCCTTCCCTCATACAAATGGGCGTCGAAAATCCGGCATGCGTATTGTCTCCGAGACATCCTCCCGCAGAAAAGAAAAGAAATTCTTTTTGCCCGTTGTGGAATGTTGGCGTACCGGAATGGTTTAACCCACTCATTCCCGACCCTTTTCGTTCCAAATTGACTGTTGCACAAATATTTAAAAAATAATAATTCGTGGCACGATGCCCCTCTTTTCCTCCCCTTACGCCTCACTCACAGACGAATGCACTTTTAATGTGGTATCCGAGCTTTTCTTTTAAGTTAACAGTCGGTTTATCCATGGCGGTATTTGAAGACGGTGTAACTCTGTTTTTCTGTCAAGATACGTTAGTACTACTACCTTTCATGGAGCGTTCGGTTATTCCTGTGCGATTATTTCGAAGAACGTGTGACTTTCCCAAAAATTCCGCGGCACACTTGTCCGTGTCTCACGGCATAACACCGTGCCGCGGAAAATCCAGCCGGGAAACATTGGTCTACGTTCCTCATTCGGAACGCGCCTTCCGATCGTCTTCGGATGATGAATTTTTTCATAAGCTTCAAGAAGGTAAGAGGAGCGTTTCAATGATTTTTCTCTAGGGATGTCGTCCTAATTTTAGTAAATTCATCCATAAAGTAGATGGTCTCGTGAAAATATTTCCGACGGATTTTTTAAAATCAATAATGCTGTTTCCTTTCGTAATGTTTAAATGATATTTATCTTTTTCTCATATAATCTTCTTGTAGCCGTTCAGGTACGTTTATGGATGATGATAAAAGGACCTATTGTTTTTTTAATAGGTTTATATCATGCTTTGAATTTTGAAGCTGTTTTAATAATTAACTTGCTTTAAATGTCGGGCAGTAACTAGGGCAATGTCATTGGGTTCATATTTTACCCGATTGTTTTATTAGCCGAAGTATTTCCACGGGACGTTTGTTCAAGTAGGAAAACATTAATTTTACCTTTCGTGATTTCATAACATAAATGAAAGACTTATTGTAAATTCCACTTAAAAAAGATTTTACTCGGCCGGTATAGAATATTACAGCATCACTTCTCATACTTCTATTATCGAATATTTCCGTAAAGTGGAGCCTTCTCAAGACGGTTCTTCCAATTTCCTCCTCTTTCATAATGAATCGATAAAAAAAACGAATGGGACTATATGCCGTGCATGCGAAAGAATGCATTAAAAATTCCAGTTGTAATCGTTTGACCCATTGAGATATTTCAGTGTGAGCCTATTATGGACAAATATGATATCATCGTATTTCTCATCCCTTTCGCCTTTATTAGAATAATTATAGAGTCATAAGACGTCATACTCCCTTCACATACGGACGGACAACTCGTAGAGAACCTCAAGGAAACTCAAAGCGTTGCTTCCTAAACTTTTACACGCCCGCAGCAGAGTGGTAGGTGAACGAGAGAAAATAAAAGGAATGGAAGCATCGATATATCCCTCTCTCTCTCTCTTTATCCCCACGATCCTGCCATCACATCCATTCAGGAGGGGGATAGAAGACGACGAACCAACCGCACGCCTACTTCTCATACTCGAAAAAAATAAGAGCCTCAGAGCAATCCATCCCGTGGAAATCCTATCCAACAAAACTGCCCCACAAATCTCCTGGATTCTTCAGCACTTCGGCCCTTCCTTTTCCTCCATCGTGCTTTCAAAATTCATATATATGTGTATGTGTGTGTGTAGTGCTTTTTTGTAAAAAAAATAGGTGCCGGTACTCCAAACCTCCCTCCCCCCACCCTCCCCTTCCACTTCTTCCTGCACCCTTTACCCCTTCTCTATTGAATTTCTGATGAACTTTTAATAGCAAAGTTGACAGTAAAAGTCAAAATGTTTAACATTTATAGAAGCCGTTTATTACTTTAAGTTTTAAAGAATTAAAAAAATGAAAATGTACCGAAATTAGACGTGGGTGAAAAAAGTTGCCGGTACGCCGTACCGACATACCGTCACAAAAAAAGCACTGTGTGTGTGTATATATATATATGTGTGTGTGTGTGTGTGTGTACACACATTTCTCCAGCCCCTCTCTCTTCATCCCCCTATGGTCCCCTGAATCTCTTTCCTCCCGCAGCACAGATTTCAATTTGCATTCCGGCGATAGGTCTAACTCAAATACCCATCTCGTCCGCGTGGTGGCAGTAGGAGCGCCCTGAAACGCGCTTACCGTAAAAAGGGATATTCCCAAACCTCTTTTCCGCGACGGTGGAGGAGGGATATACCTCTCTCTCTTTCACTGTGTTTCCTGCTCTTCGCGATACCTCTTCCCCCTTTTACTCCCCCATGGGAACAAAAGAGAATCGAGGCGCGCACCGTCGAAGGAGGAGAACGCACCCCCCCCTCCCACAACTCCGTTCGCGCGCCATCTTCTTCCCGATGTATATTTATGGCCAGCGGGGGCCTTCAAAAAAATCCTTAACGCCCCTCATGGGGGCGTAAATCTCGAAACGCGTTATGCGCGGGCTAGGCGGTACACGTGAGAGAGAGCGGTATTTTATATTTTATTTATTTTTTTACCGTCTCTCCAAACCTCCCTCCCTGTGAAACCGCCGTCCTTTTCATATCGTTATTCTTTTGTTGATTTATTTGTATTTTCTCCCTCGTTTCGTTCGTCGCGGAGGGAAGGGATGCATTGACGGGGTAACGGAAACTTATGATGAGATTGGGGGGGAGGGAATTTGGTTTCGTTTCGGAATTGGTTTTTTTCCTCCCCCCTCCAAGTGAAAGAAGCATTGTTTCTTTTTTTTTTGTTCCCTTTCCGATCGAGCGGCTTCATTTCCTTTACAAGGTGGCGGTTATTATTCGATTTTCATGTCGGTTTCGGACGCGTTGTAAACCTGGCGGATTTAATGACTTATGTCGTATATCACTCGGTTTATGCAGAAAAATCCTATTAAAAATTTGACCAATAAAAATGCTTCAGCTGATTTTCACATGTGTATTCCATCCGATATTGCTTTCGCGTACGGTGTAATTTCTATAAGTCGAACCTCAAGGGAAACAAAAAATATTCGACCTATAGAAAATTCCAGTAATAGAAGAAAAATAACGCGAAAAAGATTTTCCCTTGTAAAATGAATTCGCTTCGAGCTATGAAATATTCGATTTCCAGACGTTCGACTTATAGGAGTTCGACTCGCAGAAGTTTAACTGTAGGTCGTTTTTTGACTGTGGCTCTTAAAAGTGAATACAATTCCTTTGTTATCGAGGAAAACGTTTCAAGATATTTGCTTCAAAAAATTTTCCGTGAAAATAAATACGCTAAGAAAGATTTTTGCTTGAATTCATTATGGAGGGAATTTTTTTCAATCAACGTAATCTTGATCGCAAAAAATGTTGAACTCAATTACTTCTTATACTTAATCCTGACGATTGAATATTTTTTCGAATAAAAAATCTAGGAAGTAAAATAAATAATCAGAAAATTAGCACGTAGATAGCATTGTACCGAATTAAAAAAATATCATAATTATTACCTGACACTCGAGAAAGCATTCGCGTCATAAACTCTAAAATTTCGCCACGCATCACCGCATCGGTCAGAAAACCTCAAAAGACAAGAAAAAAAAAGAAAATCGGAAGGGATCAGAAAGAATCGCAATTCACCCACACCTTTGTTTGCGTTCCGAACGTTAAAATCGATCTATTTCAGATGTACGTTAAAATGCGATCGGTTCTCGTTTGCGCATGCGTCAACCGATTCCGCAGTTTAAAAAAAAAAATAAATAAAGCGGAAAATGTGTAACGTTTCCAAACAAACGGTGAGGGGGAAACAAGCACGCAGAAACGCCTTAAAAGAATATATATATATATAACGATAAGGAAACTCGCTCATCGACAGATCGAACCAATGTTCACACACACACACACACGGTCGTCCGAAGCAAAATAACCACCGTAATCTTCTATTTTTTTTTTGAAAGATTATAAACCTTTCAAGAACCTTTCAAATAACGGAAATTTTTTTGTGTATGTTTAGACGTAGCAAGAAAGCGAGTCGGGTCGAATTGATAAGAAAGAAGGGGATATATATATATATATATACATATAATGTCTTTCTTCTTCCACTCCTTTTTTATTTTTATATGCTTTTCAGAGTGTATGACGGATGTTTCTTCTTTTATAAATATTATCAAGCCGTTGTTGGGTGTTGGACGATGCAGGACACTAATGTGTTCGGTAGACTGATGGGTTTTTCCCAGAACCGCTTATCGCTCGGCGAGTTTTTTTTGTGCTGGTGAATTAAGAAGAAGAGACATGGGGGAGGGAAGAAACGCGATTTCGTTGTATTTTTTTTTTTAAAGCATAAAACCCGCATTTGGCGAACGGAATATTGCGATAAGTGTGTCTGGGAAGCTACATTCAAAAAGACTTGTAAATGTCATCGTCAAGTCCCTCGGACTATCCGCCAGTCAGGTTGAACGAATATTAACTATTTGTTTTATTTTGAGGATTACGAATAGGCTTTACTTTGGATAATTGGCAGTTCCCACCCAACGGTTTGTTTACAACTGTTCCTGTTTTTCCGCTGGAGGCGTTGATTTCCGGAAAATTTTAAATTGAGATTTTGACGTATAATAGATATTTTCAGGTTTATTTTTTCGAAGATGTTAACGTAATACAATCTTGTGGAGAAAGGAATTTTTCAATGGAACTTTATTTTTTAATGCCCGGTTTTTTTTCTGGACGACCTATTTTTGGGCTTTGTACTGCATTCGTCGTTTTCGTGCGGAGTTTCGAAAATGTTACGACGGTCATTTCGATCGGGCATTTTTTTTTTTGATTGGCCGAAAATCGTGACTGGAATTTCGGCGATTAAATTTATAATTTTCGACCGCTTAATTCTCTTTCGCCTTTTTTTCCCGGTCGAAAAAAGCACTCAATTACCTCCGAAACCAACACGCAATTTTCCGCCGTACATAATCTGAAATTAATTGCCTGTTCCCGTCACGAATCTGAAAGAATATTTAATTTTATTCAAAATTGAGTTAATGATAAGGAGGAGAGAAAAAAACGACGCAGTGATTTATAAAAAAAACGACTTTTCGAAAAATACATTAGCGGATGAAATTTTTACGTAGCATTTCGAGTGTATTTTTGTCGTAAGCCCCTTCATATTGAAAATGAGGCATAAATGAAATGTGCTATGGTAATTTAATGCATGGATTTTCTGTTTTTCGAGCGTAAGAAAGGAATATGGAGAGTTAAAAAAATATAATAACATTTCTTGAAGGAAAAGAACTTACCTAACTCAACACTGTTGCTTGTTTGCTTTCCCTTCCTATCCTCTTCGAAGCGCATATATTAAAAAATGTGCTTTTAAATATTTACGTGAATGTTTTGCTATTATTAATAGGACTGTGAAAATGATTAATTATTCACGAGTTATAATTTCCAGTGAGTCATTCATTTTTCCCACTGAACTTACTGATTTGCGTGGAAGCAGGTCCATCATTGTTTAACGATCACTTTTTTGGAATGATCCGCCAAACTTTTTATTAAAAGTGCAATATGAGGCTTTCCATACAACGTGCATGCCACATACGACCTTCCGAATGGCTGATGTGTACGTTTAAAAAGAGCTAGTTTTGAGATTTTTTAAGTTTGTGCAATGTGCCATAATGTACCAATATTAAAAAATCGGTACAACATACATTGTACAAACTTTCCCATATATAGGCGTCGTTTAGTTATCTTTAGAAAATGAAAATCGTATGAGCCTGTTTTTAGAAAATCCAATTTTTGTTAAAGTTGACCAAGAATAAACTAGCCTTATATTCATTCGTTGGTAAAAATGAAATACGTAGTGTTATTGAAGACGTATACTCATGTAACTGTACGAAATTTGATCAAAATCGTTGGAGTTGTTTCTGAGAAAATGGAATTATTGTTAAAGTTGCCTAGAATAAACTAGCCTTATATTCATTTTTTGAGAAATATGAACTATACAGTATTATTGAAGACGTAAACTCAAGGAACTGTACGAAATTTGATCAAAATCGTTAGAGCCGTTTTCGAGAAAATCGGATTGATGTTTAAAATGCGTAGAATAAACTAATCTTAATTATCAAGCAATGTCAACCATTTCTATGTATACTCTGCTCAGTATGATAAAATGCCTAAGTACGAGATTTCATTTATTTTTGCATTACCGTCTAGACTCCAGAGCCAGTAACAGACAGACAGACGGCATTGCGAAAACCACTTTTTCGGATTCAGCGACACCTAAAACGCAAATTTCCGTAAAAATCTCGAGGTAGAATTTTTTCGCGAAAACAATACTTTCTCGATACTTCGTATGAGAAAGTGAAAAACGAAGTATACTCCATAAATGATATATAATGACATGTAATGCTGGAAGGTATAAGAATATTCATGAGGCCAGGATGAAATCATTGCGCGGTCCGGATATGGCCCGCGGATCGCAGTTTGAAGATCCACACACCATACAATCACTAAAAATAAGCGAAATTACTTAGGAATCATAGATTAACGAAGTTACTCCCCAAACTCATGAAAAAAATTGTTATTCCTATTAATTATTTCCAACCTGCTTGTCCGAGATTTCTACGTAGAAACTACGGTAGTAATTTCTCCTTTAATAATTGAATGGATCTACTTGTCCCAATATGATACGAATTTTCCTGTAGTAATTGGCGACTAAACATTTTAAAGTACATTCGGTTACAATGAGTTACCACAGTTTTTGGTGTTTTTGCAAGCATTAAAAAAATTGGATTAGTATCTCGTTTATCATTCGGCTGCTGTAAGATGTGCGACACAATTCATTTTTGGTATTCTGGTAAAGCTTCTTCATCGCCTCCTTCAAGTCGTTCTCCATATTGTTTTTTACAAAGTAATGTTATCGCGAAAAAGTTCGACCTCGAGATTTTTACGGAAATTTGCGTTTTAGGTGTCGCTGAATCCGAAAAAGTGGTTTTCGCAATGCCGTCTGTCTGTCTGTTACTGGCTCTGGAGTCTAGACGGTAATGCAAAAATAAATGAAATCTCGTACTTAGGCATTTTATCATACTGAGCAGAGTATACATAGAAATGGTTGACATTGCTTGATAATTAAGATTAGTTTATTCTACGCATTTTAAACATCAATCCGATTTTCTCGAAAACGGCTCTAACGATTTTGATCAAATTTCGTAGAGTTCCTTGAGTTTACGTCTTCAATAATACTGTATAGTTCATATTTCTCAAAAAATGAATATAAGGCTAGTTTATTCTAGGCCACTTTAACGATAATTAGATTTTCTCAAAAACGGCTAGAGCGATTTTAACCAAATTTCGTACCGTCAGTTGAGTTTATGTCCGCAATAATTCTACGTATTTCATTTTTTTCAATGAATGAATATAAGGATAGTTTATTCTTGGTCGACTTTATCAAAAATAGGATTTTGTCAAAAACGGCTGATACGATTTTCATTTTCTAAAGATAACTAAACGACGCATTAGTATATGATAAAGTTTGTACAATGTATGTTGTATCGATTTTTTAAATGCGCTTTTGTGTGCCGATAGATACTGCATGTGAGCCAAAGGGTTTCGAAGAAAACAAGGAAGAGAAGAAAGGAATAAAATAGGGACGTTCTTTTTGGACTGATGGATAAAGGGAGGAGAGTTTTAAGGAGGGGTTGCCTCACAACCGAAAAGGAAAAAATGGGCAGGGGGGGGGGAGAGGGAGGGGTGGCAAGATTGATTGACGCAAGGCGGTTTTTTGTATAAGTTCGTAGCGGGATTCCTATCGGGCATCTCGATAAAGCCAACACAATAAAGGAGAAATAACCCCTATTCTTCCGATAATCCATGAATTTTTTAAGATGGGCCGAATAAAAATGTTTCATAAACAGGTATCGATCCTCGGGAGGTCAGGATCGATAGGAACCTTCACTGGGGTGATTTCGATAGAGAGAGAGAGAATGGTAGGGGTGGGATAAAACAACAATAGCTCCTTGGATACGTTTTTTTTAAATAAACAGAAAACAATCGAGTAGGAATAAATTATATTGACGGAAGAAGGGCGTGGCGAAACTTTTGGGTAGCAAAACAAACTCGAAGAAAAGGTAGAGAGACGGTTAGCATGTGCGGTTTGGCTTTCAGATTAATGTAATTCGAATTGTTTTCTCCTGCGTCGTTGGTAGCTTGTTTGGCTTTCGATACGAGTTGAATTCGGGAAATGTTATTATTTTTCGTGACGTCATTCGCCGATCTTTCCTTAAGTTCGGCATGAGGGGGTAACGACGGATAAATAACAGACGGTCGACGACGTGACAATGGTTGGATATGATAAAGTTTAGCCTTGACCATTGTGTCTATACAATGTGGAGTGATGACATTATGATATCATCAAGAGACGCCATCGCTGATCGACTGTGATCGGCCTCCAATCATTAATTAGTGAAGTGGTATAAACCTCTGAAAAGCTATCACCTACCGTTTGCATAAATAACGTTTAATACATTCAATAAGTTTAATTCCTGGAGCCAAATATGGGTCGAGGTATACAAGACAAAATTTTCGGACATAGTGTATGCAAAACAAAAACAAAAAACCGATTAGTATGCCGAAATTCGAGAAGGTTAATATATAAAACAGCAGACAGCGTATTTTTTTATTAAGCCTTATTTTTGGCCGATAGGAAAAACAAAATTCCCTTTGTAGCTGCTTTTAAGTTTTCAAAGCTCTAAACATTTACTGTTTATAAGATTTAATCAGCGGTAAATCATAAAAACATGCTAACCCCGTCCTACATTTAGATTCATATTTGAGTGAGAAGGAGACCAAATGCTATCCACTTATTCATCGCATGAAATTTAAATCATTCGATAGCTTTCTAGCGCGAATAAACATCCTTCCGCCCTTATATATATATATATATATATATATATATATATATATATATATATATATATATATATATATATATATATATATATATATATATATCCCTATGTTCTTCCCGAAAAATAACCTCGAAACCAACCTGCTCGGGAAAAAAAACCTAGAAAAATCCTCAGAAATAGTTTTCCACGAGGATCAAATAATATTGACTCCAATAGCCTTTCTCCTCCCTGGTCTCTTCCTCCCCCTATACGACTCCGTAGGATATAAAAAGAAGAAGATCGAGGTTGCGCACCTGAGGACGAAAGACGCCGGGGCAAATAGGCGAATGGATGAAGGGAAAAGGAAAAGGATGATGATACAATTGGAACGTCGTTTCTTGCAACCAAAGGCAGTCGCGGTTTGACATGAAGAAAAAGCGAGGCGCGCACAAAAAAAAAGCGTGTTGAGATCGACTCAAATGGGTCAATGAAGGATTGTATTGGTTTAAGGAATCGATAGCAACAGGAGATGGATGGGAAAAAGAACAAGATGTGAAAGTTGGCATAACAACGGCAGCGTTTAAAAAAAACGCCTCATGAAGCTAATACGATCACCCGCCCTGAATTAGATATACAGGATTTCCTCTTTATTCCCTTCTTGTTATTCTTGAACTAGATGCTTCTGTACAGGTTTATGTAAGTATTTATGATAGGAGACCAAACGGAGAATTTTACATGTTTTTTGAAACGTCATCACGAAATTTAACCTGATCTTCTTATACATAAAATACATAATTTTTAAATAATTACATCCGGACACAAATATTGGAAAAGTTATTTTCTCCGGCGTTATTCCTTACCAGATCTCTATGTTTCATTTTACAGGTTTCATGCTATCAAAATTTTGATTATTCTTGCGTTTAAATTTGTAATTTTAAATTTTCCGACGAAAATATTTTTACGAAAATCCTACGAAGAGATGACAAGCTATTTCAAATGTTTCCAGATAATTAATTTCAATAGAGTAAAATCTTACATAATTCTAATTCAGAAGACACGGATTATCCAGTGCATGTTACATAAACCACTATCCAACCTCATGAGATAAGCTTCTCTTGGACACGATTTGAAGAATCAAAGTAAACGGATTTTTTCTGACCTATTAATGAAAATGACTTCAAATAAACAGTATTTAAAGAAATAAAGATAAATTTCAGTTATTACAGTTACTATATATATGAAATAATTGGAATGATTTTTTTTAGTATAACAAATCTTCAGGAAGATAATTTCTCGCAGCAAGAATATGACTCATTCTTTTGATTACATTTGTGAGTGCCAAGACCGTGTGTCAATTCTCACCTGTTTTAAATGTGTAGTGCTATGATTCACGGTACACATATGCAATTAGAGGCATACATTTTATTTGGCAAATGATTTTTGTCTTTTCAGATGGAACGCAGTTTGTGGACTGGCGTAAATCTTCCCTTGAGTATCCTGGACGAAATGACAACTAATGCATCGAGAGATTAGGTAGTGAAAAGACTTAACAAGAAATCTATTAGTGGATCAAAAGGTAAAAGTTGGAGTAGGGCAATGTGACACCAGGACATTGAATACAGGAAGCGTAGGGAAAGGTAGTTGCTCATCACTAATCGCATTCAACTTACGCAGAATTACTATAGCAAGAAGTATTCGAAAAAAAACGGAAGATGTTGGTGACATGCATTGCGTATTTATGAAGAGGAAACTTAGCGGTTTATGAAGAATAATGTGACTTTTTTTTTAGACAATCGAGAACACAAAAAGTAAAAATGTAGGGATAAAGAAACACTAAGAACAAAAGAGAATATGATGATGTCACAACAGGCAAAAGAAAGGGCTTTACGTTTCGGCAGGCGACGTGACGTGAGCTGTTTTTTTTTTAGCTTTGTTAATTTCGGGAGTGGTTTGATTCTTATTGTATCCAGTTACCAAAGACTGCCTCACAATTCGAGTAAAGCCGTGTTTACGATTGCCAAGAATTTGCTTGTGTGACATTCCTTTGAGCGAAGTTAGAAGAAGGCGAAATGTGTTCCCATAAGTTAGGAAGCGAGTAGCGAAAACCGACTGTTTCGTTAAGTGACGTGGTGAACCGAGAATTGCATCGTGAAAATAGGTCGGTCCGTTTTATCGGTGACTTTTTACGAAAACGAGCGAGTGAATCGAGTGTTTGTCCGAAGTGAGTGTTTCCCAAAAGGAGTTAGCCGGGATCTGGAAGCCTCGACGGGGTTCAAATGCTGCCACGAAGGACCGCCTTTTGACAACTGGATTCGCCGATGGAAAAATTATTCCTCGAGGTCAGTAATTAATCGACGCAGATGGCACTCCCTGCGATGGACGACGGACGACGCTCCGGCCTCAGCGAATGGTAGAAGGAAACTTTATGGCTGACTAACTTTTTAACTAACAAATAACATAGTAGCTTAGAACATTATGTACGGCAGACGGCGGTTCCGTCACATTTCATGTTTTATAGGTGCGAATACACGTTAGGCATTGAAAGTTAGGGAGACAGGCGCGCGATTTTATTTTAATCATAGTATTTACTTTAAGGTTATTATTATTATTAATTAATAACATTTTAGTAACTAACAATTAAACATTTATTAACCCTTTTCCGCGTAAAGGTTTTTCTCTCTTAGCACACCTTGATTTGGCATTCCGTTGCCATGAACCACAAAGGATATTAGAAGGAAGGTAATTATATTTGTATTTATATATTCAAACGTAATCTAATATTTAAATGTTTCTACAAATTATAAGGAGCCTTTTTACATGCTCTTTTTCAGGAATCCTTTTTAAAGTGGCGTAACAGTGAATGTTCACGACGTCAATTTCAATCCTGTTAGAATGGACGGATTACAAACAGGTGAGGTTTTATACATCTCGTATTTATTTTTAAACTTATCTTAATATTAGTAGTATTTTAAACTCGCTTCTTATTTGAGCACAAAAGTATTTCCTGGTGATTCAACAGGCACATAGTCCTTTATATGCAACAAAATAGGGCCAATCGAAGCTGTTGTCATAATTATTCCAAAGAACAGTTCGTTAAAAATTTGTTTTGTTTGTCTGTCTTTCGCTTATCCGTATTACGTTAACTATGTAGTTCGGCCTATCCCGCATCGTCTTTCGAAATTACCTTTCGGGAATTGAATTTCGGAGAGAATCCTAAGCGTTTGTTTTTTTTTAATTTTAGAGATAATGCAAGCTTACTGATTTAATGGCTGCGAAACTAATATCGTCCACTCAATTTAAAACTGTGATTTCATAAGAAAAAAGCGTTCGTTAATCAGCTGCCGCTTTGTGGCTCGATATAAGCTTCTTCGTAGAAATTTTGTTCCCAGATAAAATTAGAGCGACATTCAAACGACTTTAAAAAGCTCATTTCGTCAAGAATCCGACAAAACAAACAATGCCGGGTGTGACGCACCACTTTCTCGGATATAAGCCGGATATTTTAACAAAGCGTCGATTAGGAAAGAAAAAAACACCGAATGGTCCAAAATAAATGGAACAGATCAGATCCTAGACACTTTTCTAGTTCGTTCGAAAACGTTCCACCAAAACTGAGCCGACGACAGCTTCATCTGGTCTACGATTTCTTTCTTTTTTCTTCGCTATGGGGGTTTGCCTCTCTCTCTCTCTTTTCCCTTTCCTCGTGCTCGGAAAAATCTTCGTCCGCAGACACTCAAGGGGCCCCTTAGAGAGACAAGAGATAAGAGAAAGATCTATCGCTCACACACGCTCGCTAATGGCTTCCCATCGCCCCAAAGAATATTCCTCCGCGAACGATGGTTCACGAGCGCCGCCACCGCCACCGTCGTCCACCCTCCTAACTACTCCTTCCGAATGTCTAAGTAAGTCCATTAAAAATCCTTAATTGGCTACCAGAATAACGAGTCTCGCCAGGAGGAGCAATAGCCTATGGCTCTCGTGTTTCCCTAACGACCAAGCTTACTCATTACTTGCCTCCCCCGTCTCCAACTCTCTCTCTCTCTCATCTTTCCACGCACTCCTCTTGCATTGTGTTCTCGTTTTTTCTTTTATATATCTTCTTCCGTCTTCTGTTTCTCGCGCTCTCGATTCTTATTCTCCTTCCTCCTCCTCCTCCGCTCTTTATCGTCTCTTCCTCTACGTCCGCTGTGGGCTAAAACGTAAATAAAAAATATAGTATCCGTATCGCCCTAAAGTGCAATCCGCTCTCTCCCGTATCGCTCCCACTTCTATCTTACCAATATACTCCTTTCCTCTTTTTCCTACCTTATCTGTGTTTGTACATACATTAAGGACTCTGTATCTGCTATCGCTATTTTTCTCAGGTACTTCAGGCTCCCCTCCTTTCGCGGACGTTTTCCTGTGAGTATAGCATTCCCGTTAGCTCGGTTTGACATTTACAAACGTATATATATATTTTTCAAAACGCTTATCTTCCCGTTTTCCTTCCCGTTTCCGTCTTATAAAGCATGTTTATTACTTTCCCCATACGTAGAACAGGAGAAAGCAATAAAGAAAAACGAACTCAGGATTTCAACGGAAATGATCGTTTTGAGATCCCATGAATACGTTTTGACTATTTTCTCGTTGATGTCTATGTGTAAGTGTGGTGTGTAAGATAGGAATTTTGTGTGGGAGCTCTTAACTCGAAAAAGAAATCCTCATATGAGCACAAGACTTCATATTTGAGATTTTTATTAGTGGCAGTAAATAGTTTAGAAGTATGGAGAAATTCACGGGCTGGGCATATAAGATTAATTTATATCACCGTATTTTGAACACAAAAATAAAGTTTCAGATGAGTTGAAGAGACTTCATAAGCTAAATTTCACCCTAATATATATGTATGTCTATCTCATTTTTCTCTTCACATCGCTTATCTTTGCCCACCTTGCCTCTCAACACCTTCCTTCTCTTCGCTTTCTCCTCTCTCTCTCCTCTCGTTATGTTGTCCTGGTCAACGGTTTTGTAAACTCGCTTCGGTACCCCTTATGCCTTACCCCTCGCGCGAAAAAAAATGGTGCGTGCCAGCAACGTCCTTTTTTCCCGTTCTTTCCTTGACAAAAATAAATAAATAAATAAATACTCCAAGGTGGGAGATATGAAAGAGCGGACCCCGCCCCTTCTTTTACTGCTATTACTCCATCTCGCGCGGCAAGATTAAAAAGAAAAAATAAGAATGTCCTTGTTTATAGCGATTGTTGACAAGGGCGGGCCGTGTTAACTGATATCCCTTTTCACCGGCGGTCCTTTTCGAACTACTAATTTGCGCCTGTTAATTAAAATTAATTCGGCAAGTCCCGTTTATTTTTATTCTCTGTCTTAACTTCGGATATCTTAATATATAATTTAGTGTGTTTGTTTGTATGTCCGTTTATAACTTAAGAACCAAAAGTTCCACAACTTTCAATTTTTGCAGATGACTTTATATCATCCCTGAAAAGACTGTAGGCAACTTTGTTTCCAGCACCTCCCCCCTAAAACCCCCCACTCTCTTGGAATTTTTTAAAAATTTTCATATTTTTTCAGTTTTTAGGCGCGTTTCGCTTCCAACGTGAGCACCTATTATCGTCTGTCCGTCCGTCCGCATGTTCCTTCTCGAATTCTACCGGACGGATTTTCATGAAATTTGATATTAAGGACACAATAAAATATAATAAGAAAATCGCACAAATGAATCACGTACTCCAATTAGGGGTACCACTTTACTGGTGACAAAAAGTAAATTTCCGTCATATCTCGTAAAATATTAGTCATATCAAAATATCTTTCAAATAAGAGTTGTAGAACTATTAAAGAGGAGTATTTCCTTGTCTATACATTTTTAGCGTAGGAGTAGCCGTTATCGAGAAAATCAAACAAAAATGTCTTAATTCGAGTTGAACTTACACAATTTCTTGCATGGTTACTTCTTCATTGTTGCTAACATAAACAATCTCACAAACAAACCTTTAATTTCCTTACGTGTGCATGCACTATTTTTAAATAGGAGGAAAATGGAAAATTTATGATGAAGAAAAGAATTTTAAAACGCTATTTCTATTATTTATGATGAAGAAAAAAAATTTAAAACGGTATTTCCCTCACGTACAGGTACATAACTTCTTTCTAATACTCCATTGCACAAAACGCGCCCAGTTGTGATAAGTTGTACACTTTCCTAACTTGTTTTTACTTAAGTCATACATTATCCCTTCTACAATGGGTATACATAATTTTTGGAGGCCTATGTCTCCCAGTTCCCCAATAATTTTGATTTAAAGTTACCCAAACCTTAGACAAATTGACCCGGGCAACGCAGGGTACTGTAGCATTCACACATTTTAAGAGGAAATTTATTCTGTATCTCGAATGATTAAAAGATAACGTTGGACAGTTGGCTTTTTATTTTGAACGTTAAATATGTATTAAAAATTGTCACCTCTGGGGGAAATTTTATAATCGTTCCGCGAGGTAATGGACACATTTTAGCGAGGTGTTATTATGTAATTAATATCGCGAAAGCCTGTAGGATGTGTTGACATTTCGCGACCGCACGATAACTACCTTGCGTCATTCTCTCTCGAGGTTGGACAGTTAAGGCGGCACGGCGAAGAAAAAGATCGTTCTAGTATTTTTTCCTTACTCCGGTTCCGTTACATAATGAATCGGATCATATACGTCTTCGGATAGCGCTAAAAATTATTGATCGCAAACAATACGACGCATGTATCTGAGTGTTGACTTCATGGACTGCAGATACGTTTAACTAATAAGAAAGCGGAAATCTTGCATTTGTCTTTGAGGGCACGAAGTCTCATTATCGGTCTCGTGGTTTAATAGTCTCTCAAGGAATTTAGGGCAAATGTATGCTAATATTTCCGTAAAACAATATTCTAAGGATGTTTTCTCATAAAATCCTGTCCGAAATTCATTTCCTCCAGCCTTACATGTCGTGCAATCAGTTTTCGTTAATTTAATTTACCAATAAAGCCTGGGAAGAGTCCAAGGAGAAAATGGCACCAATGTTCTCTTAATTAAAAAAATTGAAAATACACAAAGTACACCGATTTACAGTGGAAAAATTAGCAGTTAAGCTTGTTATTGCGAATTTCATTACGATGTTGCACTATTTCGATCTTAAATAAAATCTTATTATAACATTAATTTCTTGCGGAAATTCGGCCGAAAATACATTAATGAATATTATTAAATAAAATAGACAATTAAAAACATATATTATAATTAATAAAAAATATAATTACCACAGAATGCGCATTTATTTATACTTAAATGTAAGGCCCGTTTTTTTTCCGGATTCAGCTGCAAGCACGAGAAGGTAAATGACAACAGAGAGTATCAAAAAGGTAAGCGCATGGGAAGAGAGAAAAAAAACGGAGGCTTAGGAAGGCTACGAGAGAAGAAAGAGGGAGGAGAGGAGAGAGTAAAATTATAGCTGAGTATTCAGATACACGGTGCAACCGCAACGAAGCCGCGATTGACTGAAAAGGCTCCGGGAATCTGAGGCGTATTATGTCGACGGAAATGGATGCAATTTGAGCCAAGAGCGATGAAATGCGGGCGAAGCGTGGGAGTTGGAGAGGGAGGGAGGGGGAGAGGAAGGTGGAGTGAAAATAAAACGAGAGGTGGGAGGTAAAAATCTTCAGAGTGGGGGGGGAGGAGAAATGATGTTTCTCCAACGCGACGGAATGTTGAGGGGATAGGGATGGAGCATTAAATTCGATGGATGTGGGTTCGTGGAGGAAGAGGAGGAGGAGATGGAGGGAGGAGGGAGGGAGGAGGGAGGGAGAGAGAGAGAGGGGGAGAGACGGCAGGAGCTGTAATAAGACGAGCTCCGGATCGATTTTCTTATTTTTCTTTCAGCTGGCGAGAGAAAGCGGTAAATTGAAACGGTTTGAGTTGAAGGGATTACCTCGGGTCGAAGGTTAAGAGGTGAATAAAAAGTTTTTTTCCGCGGAGGGTTACCCGAGCGGAAAATAGCCCGGAATGCGTTCGCCAACAATTTTATTTGAACGTATACTGCGCGAGTGTCTGCCATTCAAAGCTTTTTACGACTCGCGGGGAATTATTGTTTTTCTCTCTCTCTCACGCAAATCTTTGTGTGTTAATTTAATGTTTGAAAGTCTATGAATCTAATTATTTGTCTTCACTTGAAGTTCCATACACACACACACACACACACACACACACAGGATGGCGCACGAAATGACCCCTTTTAAAAGTCTCCCTTTATCTGACATCTTGCATACTGGCGAGAAAATTCGCGCTATCAACCTTCGTGTTAGTTAAGATTCCGATTTCTTCAAAAAATACAATACGATTGGAGAGGGACCGTCTGCGTCTGATTAAATTAACACGTTACTTAAAGTTTATTGCTTAAACCAGTGGTTCTCAAACGTAGGGTAGCGAGCAACGTTCGCTATGTCGACTGATTTTTTCCTCACTCTATAAATCCTTCGGTTATAACATACCTATAGGTTATAAGTACTTTTTTGTTTTATTGAAGGTAGTAATCTTCAAAAGAAACATTTGTTTATTTTAATATACTTATATTTAAAATAATAAATATAATTTTAAAATAAAAATAAATTAATACGGCAAATTATATTAACTTCGCTCATTTTCTCAGCACTCAATTTTCTCATCTGTAATTTAATTCATGACGATATCTAAAATTTTGTTGAAGTAATTTCTTTTTAACAATTTATTTTTTCTAATTACTTATTTGATTTATGATCGTATGTAATGAAACTTTACCTTAAGATCCGGATATTTTCTTGAACCCTAAATCTATTTTATACTTTTCAGTACGCTTTATAAAAAAAATATAGATTAAAAAAGTTTTTTTAGTATTTTTATTACTTCTTGAAAATCAAGGGGGGTCGCGGCGACCGAATATCCGCACGGTGGGGGTCGCATGGTAGATCTGCCTGGGAACCACTGGCTTAAACCATTTCCATTTCTTTATTTTATATATTTATTTTATATATTTATTTAATTTATCTTATTTATTTAAGTTATTTTATTTGTTTTATTTATTTATTTCAACTTTTCACAGCGGCGAAGCTGTCTACATAGCCTCTTCTTCCACCTAACCGTAGACAGTTTACAGACTAGTATTTAGAAGAATTTGTAGTTTTAACTCTTATGGTATCTTACAAATTTTGTTTTGCTCATAAGACCGTTTCCACATTCATGGGACAGGTAGACGTAGTGCTGAAATCTATAGAAAATGGAGATGTGCTAGCGAAAGTGTCAACGTGGAGATGGGAATGAGGAAATAGATTTAAAGAATTAAGTATGTTTGCTACTGACGATGAAGTTTGTGCAATTATTTTTGAAATCGTTTAAATTATTGGTGGAGCATGCATTATTATTATTAGGAAGGGAATTCCAATGTTTTCAGGCAGATACAGTTAAAGATTTATTTTATAAATTCTGTTAGGATGCATTGGAATGAGTAACTTGGACGAGCGTCGAGTGTTTACTGAGTGGGTAGACTTGAGGAAATTAAAACTACTGAGAAGGTAGATGAAGGTGAGAAATCGTATTCTATGTATTCAATTTTGTTTGTGCAATAAAGTAACGCATTTTCTACTGGAAACATTAAGGTAAATAACGGTTGTTCGTGGTAAAAAACCAAATACGATATGCGAATAACCTTCGTATGAGAAAATGTTATCGTTAACATATACGTTGCTGGATTGTGAAAAACTTGCTTGTTTTTACGAACTGCGAGTTGAAATTACGTAATTGTGTTCTATAATTCGGACTTTTCGCTAATTCGGACTACCCCTTCCCCCTGTTAGTGCGAATTAGTGAAGTTTTGCTGTATATATAAATTTTTTATTACCTTAACACAGCGGCTCCCAGACTAGGAGTCACGAAAGGCTGGTTTAGTTAGTTATTTAATTCTTAACGTTAGCAAAACTCCTGATTTTATTTTGATTTTCCATTTTATACTTATTGGTGGAGTTAAAAGGGGGCCTAGATAAAGTCAGCTACCATAATAAGGGATCACGATGTGATAGGCAGCGTAATATGCAGGTGTATAAGGTTTTGGAAACTACTGGCTCCAGTAGTTCTTTGTTTTCTCACAATGCTTCTTTCGCGTTTTAAATTACTCCTTTTCCTCTTGAAAAACGTCTCAAGGCGGCGGCGTATAGGGCTTCGTGACGCTCCCGTAGATGTCGTGTCTCGACTCAATGAAAAATTCGTCTCTGGTCGGCTTCCTGGATTTCTCTATGCTGTCTATCGAGAGAGTATCTTTCATTCTCTTAACGTAACCGTAATCTTGGGGTTTTCATCCTTTTCGCTGTCACGCACGACGAAACCGAAGCCTGAAATATAATCCGAACTGTTTTTTCTACTTATTCGCCAACTTTTGAATTAAATTTATTAAATAGTTTGCTATCATTTTAAACATATATGAGATATCTTTTCATAAATAGCTGTAATTCATTATGAATTCTATATGTTAGTGCGAGAACGTCTTATATATACGAAGATAAAGTTAGCAATTCTATTTTCTGAATGATAAGTGCTTATTATTAATACTATATCCTTAAATTTAACAAAATTTAAATTAATATCTGTGCCTGAAATATTTTTCTTGCAAGTAGTTTTATTTCATAAAAATAAATAAATAGTCTGCCATGGCAACCAAAATGTTTCAGAAATTGAAAATGCCTGTTATCGCGCGAAATAAAGAATCCAACACAAGACAAAGAGGAGAGCTGATATAATCGAAAATTAATTCCATTTCCGCGATTAATTTTATCACGTCAGCTGCGCATTTCGTTCATAAATTCGTTTTCACATTGAAATACGTTTTAAAGTTTCTTTTTAATTTTTAACCGGAGATGACGTTGATAATAATTTTCAGATTCGAATCGGAGCACGAACACGACGTCCATATTTCGATTTAAAAAAAAAAAGGCAACAGAAATCCACCATTTTGGAAAATATTTTACCAAGTAAGTCAATCTTTAAAAAATTTTCATAGAACAGAGGAATATTTTCGCGCAAAATTTTAATTCTCATCAAGATGGAAGGAAGTATAAAAAGCTTTGAAAATAATTCCTCGCGATGGAGGTTTGAAGGAGGGGGAACGAGATGATATTTAATACATAAAAAAATCCGTGTTGAAGCGAAATAGCGGCTTTGCTCCTCCTTAATGAACATTTCCCTGCTAGACTTTGTCGCAAAGCATCAACCCTTACCCCCTCCCCTCCTCCCCCACCCCCCCTCCCCCCTCTCTCTACTCCCTTCCCTAAAAGCCGCCGAGTGGATGTGAAAAACTCATTCCATTTCCCCGTTCCATTTAAGATCGTCATCTGACGCCAGCTTAACAGGAAGCTATTAAAAACGCTACAATTTCCGGTGTTATCAGAGTCGCGAGGGCTCCTTCCCCATCCTCCCTCCGTCTCACCCCCACCCCCACCTCCTCCTACTCTTTACTCCCTCACGCACCCTTTCCTTCACCTCCCCTACCCCCCCCCCTCCTTTCCCTTTTGTCCCACCTCCCTCATCCGCGCGACCCCTTTATGAATCATGAGAAGCAAACTCCTTTGCCAGTTATAACAAGGTTTCTCTCGTTGATTTTTGAGGGAAATATACATGAGCCGTTTTTGTATTACGTCTCAAAAAAAAAGCAAACGGAATACCATTCGGTCGCCGTATGGGAATGAGACTAATCTAGGGAGATTAGCGGGATTAAAGCTACATCGCGCAAGGCACGATTTTGACAGGTGGAGTTTGGGTAACAAGGGAGAAAGATCAACTTAGGTCGCCTCCCAAATAAGATAAACTGGCAATTAAGATACCCTTTGCTAAAGCACGTTCTATTTTTTTTAAAATCCTTTAGGAGAGGGTGTAACTCGCAGCATTTGAATGTAGATCTTTACTTGACCTTCCCATCCGTGAAAATTTCACTCTTCTAAGTTAAGTAGTTTGACTACAATAACGTTTAGAAATTTTAAATTTTCCGTCTTTGGAGCCACGTAACGAGAAATCTATGAACCATGCCTAGCGGAAAAGTCATAGATTGATGAGATAATTCTAAAAGAATTTTCCATATATCTCGTAGTCGGTCTAGGTAGACGATTGCTTAGTCTCTCTAGATCCCATTAATAGGGTCGCGGGTTCGAATCCTGCCGATTGTATGGTCTTATATGTTCGCCTTTGTTATTGTTGTTGCTACCAGTGTAAAAGGGCTCGAAGTGTCATTCACGAGCCAATTAAAAATAAATTAAAAATAATTAAAACAAAAATGTTGATTATCCAAAGGCAGAGAGACATACAGACGGACAGAGTGATCGAATTACCACTTTTTAGGCGCGTTTCGCTTCCAGCGTGAGCGTCTATTATCGTGGTTTGTCCTGTCTGTTCGTCCGTCCGTCTGTCCGCATGTTCGTTCTCGGCTTCCACCGAACGGATTTTCATCAAATTTGATATTAAGGACTTTTAATAAAATATAATACGAAAATCGCAAAAATGAACGCCAATCAGGGGTACCACTTTACTGGCGACAAAAAATTAAATTTTCGTCATATCTCCTAAGGTATTAGGCATATCAAAATATTTTTTCAAATAAAAGTTGTAGAAGTAGTAAAGAAGAGTATTTCCTTTCCTTTTTATCGTAGGAGTAGCCGTTATCGAGAAAATCAAACCAGAATGTCTTAATTCGAGTTGAACAGAAAATTTCTTGCATGGTTACTTCGTTGTTGCTAACATAAACAATCTCCCAAACAAACGTTTAATTTCCTTACGTGTGCATGTAATATTATTAAATAGGAAGAAAATGGATTATTTATGATGAAGAAAAGAAACGCAATTTCCCTTACGTACAGGTACATAATTTCTTTTTAATACTCCATTGCACGAATCGCGCCCATTTGTGATACGTTGTACACTTTCCTAACTTGTTTGTTTCTTTTAAGAAAACGTTTGTTACTTTATTCGAGAAAGTGTCGTATCCTGACGAATAAAAATATGGAATTTCTCTCGTTGGTGGTCCGTCCCTAAAACGTAAGATATTTTTTTCGGACGGCGAAGTATTCCGTGCGTCGGATCAAGCGATTACATTCCATAGATGGTCTTTCGGAAAGAAAATCTTTTTCTTATGCCAAAAGTCGCGACGAAATTCGATATTGAAAAATTCTGTGAACGTTTTGTTTTTTCTTTGTGCGAGTCACGATGGATCACGTGACCGATGAAGCAAAGGAATTTATTAGCCGTGTCCTCGGGAAACGTATAAACGGTATTGCGAAAAATGTATAGCGAATAATTTTGTAGTAAAGAAACGAAAACTGGAAATTGCGTTTCTTTCTTGAAACGCCGATACTACTAAAACATAATGTTTTTCCACCCAGCTAATGGATGGTCTCTAGTAAAAAAACTCGAGAATCGCTTATTTAACTAATTCATGCGAATTAATTCAGTTCCTAAGCTTACTGCACACAATATAAAGCCTTGGGAATAAAATTAATTTCTTCTTTTTTAACGAATACTCAAGTGTTTTTCTGTGTCGTGTCATAGAAACTAATCTTTTAAAAATAACATCGATTTCGTTGGTCATTTATACAGACCTAGTAAGTCAAAAACACATCTTGAATGTCTTTAATATAAAATTTCGAACCAAAATGAGGATTAAAAAAATCAAGATAAGTACGTAATAATAATAATAATGACAATCTTTGAAGAAGAGATATATAAAGTTTTGGAACTTTTCTGTACCCAGTTTTCTTACAATATCCGCATATAATGAAGAAAAACGAACGATGATAGATTTAAAAAAAGGCAGTAGACAGGCTGTGACAGTACGCCGTAAAGAAAAAAAGCTCAGCATAGCGAGTAAAACGATTCTAATAAGCAAGTCAAGCACCGGAAAATTAAAATGGCACCTTTTGCAGGATGCGTCGTCCGGAGCAATCTCTCCTTTCGAGAGTCGAAAAGACTTGATTAAAAAAAAAACGACGCATCGCCACTCGAATAATTACTCCATAATTTTTTTATAAGGGCATTTTTTAAAATTCGAATATAATTTTCCAAAAATAAATTTCGACCTGTTTTTTTTAATATCTGAACGGTAGGCGACGACGGGTCGCACAATTTAATGTTTTAAAAAAAGTTCCCGCGTAAATCAACGCCCTGAGAACCGATATTAGATTTCCCAATATCAGACGGAATAAAAAAAACGCATCGCGGGCGTATATTCGATGGGAAAAATCCCCCCCCCCCCTCCCCCCTCGCTGCCATTCCCGGAGCTTAATAAAACCGTCGAGGGCACAAAAGGGAGGAGGAGGGGAGGGAGAGGGAGGTACAGGGGGGGGGGGGGGGGGGGGGGAAGGGGGGGGGGGATGGAAATGAAGGGAGTCGGCCATATAAAAAAATAAATAAAAATAAAAGAGAACCCTATCAAATCCGCTTTATTCGTAAATTGCTCTCTCATTTCGATGCAATTTCCATCCATTCTTATCGAGACGAAAACCATACTGCAACTTTCTCATTTGTTTAACCTATCCTACCCCACCCAATCCCGTACACAATCTCTCCCACAAACACACTTCCAAGGAAAATCTAATCCCATCCTGGGAATAATATATTTTTTTACGTGTGTGTGTTTGTGTATCGAAATCTATATTATTTTTCTTTATTTTTTGCCGGGAAACTTCCCCTCCTGACCTCACTTCCCCTCCCCTCTCTCTCTCCTCCCCTCTTTCCCCTCCCCTCTTTCCCCTCCCCTTCCGCCTCTCCTTTCCCCCTTCCTCCGCTCTGTTGATATAGCTTTTTTTTTTTTTCAATATCGCCACTTTTTCTCTCTCTCTCTCTCTCCTTCTCTCGAGGGCCCTCCTTTCCACCCCTTCCCCTCCTCCTCCTTCTCCTATAATACGATTTCCGACATTGCCTACACTACACCCCCTGTCTGCCATTCCTCCAATCAAGATTTTTCTTGTCTTCACCGTTCCATTTCACGCCCGTGCCACCCTACTTTGACGATTTTTTTCTCTCTCTCTCTGTTCTTCTCTCGCTGATCGGACGTTTACGATCCTCGTCCGCTACGCAGTCTTATTCTTCTTCTTTCGGTTGTTTTTTTCCCCCCTCCTACTTGGGACGCGTTACCGGATTGTCCCCCTTGTCATCTTTACGGGCGGCTAAGAAAGTGATGCAAAGACGGTTATTACAATTGTCCCAGGATTTGTCATTCTAGGCGTAGCGCAGATTTTGATCTGATACCGGTCAAGTTACACGAAATGACGCGACACTGTTTAGTTACCGAGAGGTTGCCGGTACGATACCAGCGCGTTACCAACACGATACCGACACTACATCAGCTCGATACTGATAGGATACTCACTCGATACCTTGAATATTCTAGCATGATACAGCTATGAATTAGATAGTGCCAATAATGTGCGATTCTTTGGCTTTACAGCTGTGCAACCATCACGATTATATATTGACGATACCATTGTAGTACTTGGTCAAACCCACACGATACCGATAACATACCCACGCGGTATCATCAACAGTCTGGCATGATACAGCTATGAATTACATACCGATAACATACGATCCTTTCGCTTTATGGTCGCGCAACCGTCACTGTAATATTTTTACGATACCAGTGCAATAACTTATTCCTCTTGCTCACTTGTCGGAGTTACCTTCCAAATTCATTTCTCCCTTTTCCGGCGTTACATCTTTTAAAAAAACCAATCCTTACAGTGTAATACCACAAGCACACCTCTTCCCCCCCCTCCCCCTCCCCCCACCCCTTCTCCCGAAGACCCTTCTGCACTCCCCCCTCCCCCTATAACACCCACTCCATCTCTAAAAACCACTCGCAATCTTCCCCGCCTCCTTTCCAACTTTATATATTTCTTGTTCCTACTTTTATATATATTTTTTTGCCTCCATATCTTTTTTTTTTGCGGCCCGCAATATCCCGAAGACCTCTTGATGAAATTTCTATGGCGTTCATATCCACCTTCCGCCATTTTCAGCAGCGCCCTTTTCTCCTCCCGCTCCTACACTTCTCCCCCCCCCCCTCCCCCTCCCCCCAAACCTCTTCTCACTCTCTCCCTCTCCGTTGTATCCACTCCCCCCTGCCCCTTCCCCCCTTTTCACTCCTTCCATTATATTCCTCATCTCCCTCCCCCCCCTCCTCCTGGAAACCCATCCTTCCTCTCCGACTCCGGCATTGCCAACTTGACGGTTTTTTAAAAAATCATCCTCGGGGAAACTTTTCATTTCACTTGGCGAAATTAATTAGCGTTAAAGAGGCAGGTATTATATGTTGATGTAATGCAAAATCTAATGAAAATGAAATGTGAAGTTATTAACAAAAAGTTATGCAGTATTCTATATGAACGTTGTGCTGCTACAAGGCAAAGGAGCACGTCGTCAAAAGAGCAAATAATGAGGTAATGGCTTGATTTTGGCTAAATAAAAAATGCTACCGGATATGATAATGCGATAACATGCACATAGAGTTGAAGTTCTATAAGTCGAACCTCAAGGGAAACAAAAAACATTCGACTTATACAATATTCGAGTTATAGGAGAAAAATAACACGAAAAATATTTTGTCCTGTAAAACGAATTCACTTCGAATTATAAAAGTTCGACCTACAGAAGTGCGACTGTATTTTACCCCAGAGGGTATAATATGCTTTATTGAGCAGCTTTCGGTTTATTTGGCATTTTGTTTTATATTCCTCTATTTGTTAATGTTTTAAATATTCATGCTCAATCAGTTAATATGCGGATATTAAGTTATTAATTGCTTAGTGGTTATGAATATTTTGCACTGATTTCGGTGTCTATCTTAGTAGAGACATTTTAAAAGGCATTCTCTTTGATATGCAATTTTCGATCAATTTCAAACTCCACCTAGCAAAACGAAGCAAAAATGGTTGGGCAATGCTGTTCCCACCCTTATCCTACGCACTTCCATAATGATATACTTTCGCCTCTTGCTATGTACCATCTTAGCCCCTCCGTCCCTTTCCTCCTCATCCAAAATTCCCCTCTTCCTCCCACTCGCATTCTCTAACCCAGGGGTCGGAAACCTACGGCACGCGTGCCAAAAGTGGCACGCGAAGTGATTTTCAATGTCACGCGAAAGAAAAAATAATATACTTTATATACTTATTACTATAGTCTGTTCACTATCTAAAGTCTCTTGGCCTTGAAGACGCCACTTAGCAGCAGCCAATTGGAGACGATTCGTTTGGGAAGGTAGTGGGGGGAACTCAGTGTTACTCTTGATTTCGAAGCGTTCACATTGGTCTGCGTTGCCATTTCTACCGCCGTTTCCTTGCTGTTGCTGTTCGTGATTGGGTATCTGTCCTCCCGCGCGAAAGTTGTGAGGGGCGATGGAAGGGGAAACGTTCGTGATTGGCTACTTGCTCCATGAAGGCCAAGAGACTTTAGATAGTGAACAGATTATAGTATGTGGTACAACCAAAGATCTTTGGAAATTTAGTGAAATAAAGTTGTATCTAATTGTAAGATTAATTATTCACCTCTAAAGTCTGCTTATTCTAATTCTGTAACACCGTTCTCACATATTTCATGTGTTCTCTCTCGCCCCCTTTGTGACTAATGAACACAAAATACGGAAATTCAGACCGATAGGTACAAATGCATACCGTTTGCAATGCGATCCTTTTAAACCGGGGGTGATCAAATAAAGAAAAATTATCATTTAATTAAATTAAAATTTATTACTGGCACGCGAGACCATTCATTGGCGTGAATTTGGCACCCCACATGTGAAAGGCTGCCGACCCCTGCGCTAACCCGTTCTTAATAACACAACGCATTCACAAATCAAGCCACAGCTCATCTTTATTCACTCACACACACCATATTGGAGAGCCTTCTTTATTCACTTGCTTCCGAACGACCGTTTAAAAATTTTATTAATTCTGTTAAAATTGTCTTTTTTTATCGCCATCTTGATGCACGTGCGCGACGTGGACCCTCTCTTTTCTCCCTTTCCTCTCCTCCCCCTCTCCCCATCAACGTTCGTAATATCGAAAGCGTTATGGATTCTATTTTACGATTCCAAGCGCTCGCGCCAAAATTCTAATCTTTTGCTCTCATGCGTGTAATGAATAATACCACAACTTTTCTTCCGTATAATACTTCATATGTGTATGTATTATTTCTTAATTTCCGCGCTTTACACAGATTAGATCGGTTGGGAAAGAAAATGCAAACAACCCCCCACTTAAAAAGCAGCTTCAAGTGAAAGATCAAGATTTTAATTTTATGCCACATAAAATTAATGATTTGCTGTGTTTTTTTAAACTGCGGCCTTGGAAAAGCTGCTGAAGTTGTCTTTATCGCTTGGCAACTGAAATCAAAGGGAGGCGATTAAAAAGAATAAACTTTCGTACTTTATTTTTTTACAATTTGAAAACATTAAGGTGCTATGCACTTAATGTTGCCTCTTACTCCTAAAGATGCATTCTCTTCATAGATCTTTCATGATCTTAGTTGATGTTCATTTACAAAAATCTTATATATATATTTATGAAAGTTTGTTTGGTTGTTGGTTGGTTTGTATGTTTATTTGTGCATCTATAAATTTTCACACCGTTAAAGCTAGAGTAATCAAACTTTCAACAGATACTTTCTTCACAAATAGGAAGGCCGTAGGCTACTTTTTAATCCCAAATGTTGTATAATAATTGTACAAAAAGCAAAATAATTTTGTACGTTAATCCTAAATATTTTAACATTTTATTAATATACGTCATTTTGAAATAAAAATATAATATTAGCCTCGCGCCCTCAAATAAAGCGAACTTTATATATTCAAGCTACGAATAATCAAAAAACCAAAAACGTTGTTTACAACGAAGCACTGAAATAAAACAAATTTTTGTTAGAACATTTTTTGTGTTTTTCCCCGGGCAACGCCGGGTACTGTAGCTAGTATAGTATAAAATAAGAAAGTTTGTACTTATCTAGAATTTTTGTAAGCTTCTGACAATCGCACCACAAAGCTAATGAAATCGTAGACCCTAAGATGGCGCCTAGTACCTACGCCTATACCACAGCTCAGTGTTTCCCAAACTGTGTGCCGCGATATACTGGGAAGCCGCAGCTGATTTTTAGGGGAAAATTTTTGTTTCGTAAATAAATCAACTATTTCGAAGTGTTGATAGGCAATAATTTCCTCTCGAACAAATTCATTATGGTGTATCACTGACAAATGGACGCGTTGAAAATATAAAATATACTCCATTTATAAATTTTGTAAAATATCTCGCGATATTTCACTATCAGCGACTTTTCAAACTGGAGGAATGACTAGGTGGTGACAAAATATAATATATCATTTAAATCGTTCCATCCTTTCTACAATTTTTACCTTAATCAAAAAAGTTGCAGATAACGATGATTATATCGACTGAATAATATAAAAAAACGATAATCATTTTCATCCTCGACTGAAATTTCGATGTCATTTATCCGTCATACGACAACGACAACGACATCTATGTGACAACTTCAGTAGCTGCCAAACTTTTACATTTTATTTCAATCGGATCGCGCGAGGAATTTAGAAAAAAATATGACAATCGGTGATCAATGATATATATATATATATAAAATTTAGAACGGACGAAGTTGAATTAAAAAAAATAAGACGCCGCTGAATCGAAGAGTTTTCCCCGCGAGTCTCGGGTTACGTCCGACTCTTAAAAGAAAGAATCAACGGAAGTTTCCGGAAACGCAATATCCAGTCAGTGATTTCTGGCGACAATTTTTTTGTTATTTATTTCATCCGCCAAAGTTTTTCTGCCGGAATAAAAATGGCCGCCGGTCGTTCATACAGAAAAGTAAAATAAAAGAGACCGACTCACGTTTATTCCTCAAAGTCTTCGGAAGAGCTCTCAGCGAAATTGACCTAAAAAAAGAAAATAAAACAGACAGAGGGGAGGGGGGAAACACACACACGGCTCCATATAATCTTTACTCCACTGTTCCTCCCTCCCCGTGACGCGAAACCGAAAAAATTACGCTCCTTTCATATTTCGCGTCTCATTTTTTTTTTTACCTTTCGCATCCTTGCATATCTTTTCCCATTTCGAATGACTCGTCCGTCGACGTAACGGCCCGCATACTTTAAGTGCCATATTGGACGTAAACTACACCTGGTACCGGCGGAAAATGTACACCGTCGGGTTTCTTTTGTTTTATATTTTTTTCGAAAAAAATAGGGGTATGTGTGGCGTCTGCCTTCCATTATGGTGATTGAAATCCAAGTCGTTAAAAAAATGGTTGATTTCGTTCTGGATATTGCCCTTCCTTTTTCTAGCAGTTGTTGGGGAGAGGAGAGGAAAGAGGGGAGTTGGAGGGGAAGAGAGGAGATGGGGGGAAGAAACCTGCTGTTATAAATCTCCCGAGTTGTATTACTTCTTTATTTTTTTTATAAAGCATCTCGCTAAGTTATATAAATGGGTTAGGTTTCGCGCGCGAAATTTCGTAATTTAATGGACGATGGACATTTCTGGAGTCCTTTTCCGGCGATGAAAGGAGAGAAAAAGAGTCGTATTTAGGAGATTAAATTGTTATTACGGCGGTGAAAGCAATCTCGCTAATGCAATGACTGCCACGCAATTCCGCCCCCGATAATGGCGGGCGAATATATTTTTTTTTCACCAGACCCATAAGAAAAAAATATAAAAGAATGCCATTGCGCTGGAAAACTCTATAGTAACTCAAAAACCAAGGGAGGGCGGAAGAATATTTCGAACCAGTTTTTTTCGGGACAAATGAATGTCGGCGATTGTACAAGTTAAACGGCTTGTCGAATTTCTTTTGAGGGATTTCGAGGTATCGATCTTTATGTTGGATCGGATTAGTCGTCCGTTCCATTGTTATCAAAGCATCGATTTCTTTTCCCGCCCTATTCTATATAATGCTAGTCTAAAAAAAAAGAAATTAGCTCTGGAATGCATTTACAATAACCGAAAAATGCGACCTCCTATGTGCTTAATATTACCATTTTTTTTCCTCGAGCGTGTCGCCAAAGAAATGGAATATTGGGAGTCATTAGAGAGGGTTAATGCCGGCGAAAAAATATCGATAAAGCGTCCGAAAAAAAAATATGACTTCATTTCGCTAATGGACGATATCGCTAATGGCTTCCTTTCGTGAAAAAGAATTGTTTATTTTTCCGTCGGTTTTAGTAGAAAAAAATCGCGAACAAACGGTGATTGATGAAGGACGCCGTCGAGAGAACGTCGACGCGAGTCGCCTCCGTTACTCGAATTTTCGATATGTCGAAGGACGGCCGCGAATGTTTCGAGTGTAAATTTCCATTTGTTCATCCTATGTCCTCTTAAGTGGTCCATATCGCGAATTCAATGAGATAACGAGAATCGAATAACATCTGGAACGCCTTTGATTCTAATTGCATAATATGTACTTCATATGCTGTCTAATCTCCTATAAGAAAACGCTTGATGTCTTTGTCGGTGCCTGACCGGACGGTCTCATCAGTTAGTTATGCAAACTGGCTGGTAGATGGCAGCACTTGCCAGTGCAATTAGTGCTGCCCCTCCACTGTAACTAATTGCGGCCGCACCTATATTCATTTACGTAAATTGGATGGATGGTAAATACATAATATAATAATAATAATACAATTTATTTCAGCGTTGGCATATACATTTGCATGGTTTCGTCACTTACGTACATATTAACGGGGAGCCCAACTTAAAAATATAAATACGAAACAAATACCATTTAAATCATGTTTTCAAATTTAAGAACATTAAAAGAAACCAATTCACATTTAAATGATTTGTTATAGATAACAATAGAAAAACAACCACATTTTACTTTCTGGTGGCCAATATTTAGCAATTTCTTCGAAAATTAATTGTTATTTTAATACGAGAACTAAATTAGATTAACATTTTGAACAAGTAACGCAGTGAATTTCGAAAGATTTTATTTGAATAATACTTTTGTTGAACTTTATTATGTCTTCTGAACTAAAATTAAGAATTCGTGTCTGCGGTTCCATGGGTAAAATGTAAACACTACCGATACACTCACGTAATTAATTACGTTAGAAAAGTAAAACATTTTACTACATTATTTAAAATCGATTCGTTCGAATATCTCAATCTATTATTCAATTAATTACGATGGAAAACACAATTAAGATCAATAATTTTATATCTATTTAGAGTAATAATAGGTATTCTTATTTAGGTTCTCCTGTTATTATGTTGACATAAAAACTCATATTCCGCGTAATCAATATTTACTCATCACTACGACACGCTATTTTGTGATTGTTGGTTGTTTATTTAGCAACTGAATAGAAAGCGTCAGTCGCCATCATCAGAGACATTGAGCTTTAGGAGATTATTCGTTGGTTGGTTTTGGTTAGTTTGTTGTTTTCATTTGCTTTCGTTTCGTGTCCATTTTTTGTGTTCTTTGTTTGTTTTCTTTGTTTTCGTTCTTAGTTGTTCATTTTGTAGTCTATGTTTATATTCTTTGGTTGTGCTCTTGATTTTTGTTCCTTGATTACCTATTTGTCGGTTTACACCTTTTATGCCGGTTATTGGTTACAGTTTAATTCATTTCTTTTTTCTTGGTGGTTTTTACATTGAACTTATATTCTTTGGTTGTACTCTTAATTTATGTTCCACGATTATTTATTTGTCGGTTTACATCCTTTTCTACCGGGTATTGGTTAGCGTTTAATTCATTTCTTTTTTCATGGTGGTTTTTGTAGTTTTCGTATTGGTTCGTTTCGTGTTCTTTCCACTTTATTTCAAGACTCCTAATGTAGTTTACAGAAAGGAGAGAAGTTTTAGTATCATTTTCTCAAGCTGTCTTCTAAGCGGGAAAAAGTATAACTATTTGTAGTCCGAAATGCACCCGGGCGAAGCCGGGTACGAAAAGCTAGTATTCTATTAAAACCTCTCAGAAGGAGGGGTAAAAGTGAAATTTATTCATAGCATCTTGAGCCGATCTTCCGATTCTGCTCAGTGACCGGTACGGACGTTCTGAGGTTTCCACAATTTTTCCCCGAAATTAATACAGTTAAAATTTGTCAATTAAAATTCGATCTCCAAAGAGGATTGTTCGGAAAAGTCTGCGGTCGCCATTATTAAGTCAAGAGGATGCTTCGAGAGATCTATTTACAAGAGTAAATTCCATCAAAGGAAACATTAACGTTTTTGTTAGTGTTTTTACTTGCTTGCTAATTCGGATTAGACGGAGCCTTTTCATTTATTACATTTATCGTATCGTTCGGGTTTCAGTTATAGAAGGCCCAAAATGATTTTTGAAGGCATTTTAAAGTTGATCTCCTTCTCCAAAACAAAGGATCGTTAGATCGAAGCAAAAACATCGAAGGTGAAAATGTGATGTAAAAGGTGACCACAGAATCAGTTTTCGGCCAACAAACGTTCAGATTGAAACCCTTATGGCATCATTGACGGTTTAAATGCTGCAGTAAAAACCTTCCTTTGTAAATACGAAAGCGGGAGAAAGTATTAGGATCATTGAAAAAATTAATTAAGGAAATGGGTTCCCTTCCTCTAACGCAGGACTGAAAAAGAGTGGTATTTTATAACGAAAGAGGACGAAAAGGCGCTCCATTAAATCGACATTTAATATTTTAATACGAATGTCTCAGAAATCTGAGTTAATAATACTTCAATGGCTAATTGGTTAGGACATACGATTAATCGTATACTACTGATTAAAAAGGGTTGGAGAATTAGGCGAGATGGATGTTTCAAAATCAAGAAAGAATTCCTTAACCGCACAAAGCGAATATTTAGAGATTGTCACACAATAAAAGTTAAAAAGTGGGCAGAGGAAGAAACAAGTCAGGAAAGTGTACAACGTATCACAAATGGGCGCGTTTCGTGCAGTGGAGTATTAGAAAGAAATGATATACCTGTATGTAAGGGAAATAGCGTTTTAAATTTCTTTTCTTCATCATAAATAATCCATTTTCTTCCTATTTAAAATACTGCATGCACACGTAAGTAAATGAAACGTTTGTTCGTGAGATTGTTTATGTTAGCAACAATGATGAAGTAACCATGCAAGAAATGTTTGATTTTCTTGATAACGGCTACTCCTACGATAAAAATGTATAGGAAAAGAAATACTCTACTTTAACAGTTCTACTAGTTTTAATTGAATACTATTTTGATATGACCAATACTTTACGAGATATGAAGGAAAGTTCCTATTTTGTCACCAGTAAAGTGGTTCCCCTGTTTGGCATACGTGATTAATTTTTGCGATTTTCTTATTATCTTTGATTGTAAGTCCTTAATATCAAATTTCATGAAAATCAGTTCGGTAGAAGTCGAGAACGAACATGCGGACGGACGGACAGACAGACGGACGGACGGACAGACAGACGGACGGACGGACAGACCGACGACAATAGGCGCTCACGCTGGAAGCGAAACGCGCCTAAAAACGAACGATATTCCTTCCACTCACGCGTCATGTTCTTTTTAAGTAAACCGGTATTTGTATATTTTTTTATTCGCTCGCAAATTTCATCGATTCCGTACTTTTTCCCCCTTTTCCTCCCGTCCTCTCCGGGCACCGTGCGAAACTCCATTTCGATTTTTTAATTTTTCTTATACATTTATTTTATACGCGACGCTCATCTTTTTTCGCATCTCTGAATACAAATAATCTTCCACCTCCCCCCCCTCATTTTTTTCTTTGAGTGAAACACACTCGGCCATTTCTCCTTCCTTCTCTACTTCCCCCTTTTATTGTTGAGACCTATTCGAAGCAACCCCCCCCCCCCTCACCCTCTCCTCCTCCTTCTGGGCAGCACTCCCTCATCGGAAATATACAGCCCTCCCTCCCTTTCCATCACCTCCCCCCTCCACCTCACCATAAGGGGAGAAAAATACCCACCCTCATTCACGAAACTCTTATTGGCCAGCCTTTCCCTGCTTAGTTCTCTACGCCAAAAAATAAAAAGCCCCACTCATTCTCCCAAACTTCCACCCCTCCCTCCCTCCTTACCCCTTCGCCCCATTTTTACTTCCTTTCCTCCCTCCCTTACACCCTCTCTCTCCCTTCACTCACCCCCCCTCCCCCCAACCACCCCTCATTCCCATCCCACACACACACTCCATCCCGACCCTTAAGGGAGAGAAAAACCTCTTTCTCCTTAACCTTTTTTTTTATATATACTACCCTTCTGGAAAAAAAAAACCTTCTGTTTCCTCTCGAAGACTGCTCTTCCATGGTCCCTGCTAATAGAGGTTACAGCCCAGTTAATGGAAAAATTATCGAAGTGAAAATTTCTCATTAAAGTCAGATGTGGAGGGAGAGGGGGGGGAGGGGAGGGAGGAGGAGGAGAACGGAGTGTGGGAAGGAGGAGGAGACGGAAGGGGGGGAGGAATAAGGGAGTGTGGAGGAAAATGGTCGCGGAAAGAGGGAGAGAGAGAGAGACTATATGCAAGAAGATGGGGGAGAAGTGCCGAAGGTAATAGAGGTGGGGGTGGGAGAGAGAAAATGAGGTAAAAAATAGGGTAAATGAGAAGGGGAGATAAAAAAAGAGGTAAAGAGAGTAACAATGGAGAGATTCTTATGGAGAAGCAAAAAGGAGGAGGAGGAGGAAGAAGAAGAGAGAATAAGAGGAATAGAGAGAAAGCGGTTATGTAGGGAAAGAAGCAGGAATAGACGGAAGATGAGGGATGGAGGAGGGAGTGAGAGAAGGGAGAAAGAGAGAGAGACAGACAGACAGACAAACGACTTTATTTCGGGCGAAATTGAGACTACATAGTCCCTTCTTACATTTAAGAGAGAGAGAGAGAGAGAATGGAGAGTAAAGGAGAGAGAAGGGAGATAGAGGAAGAGAGGATGGAAGAGAGAGGGTGGGACAGAGAAAGGAAGGGAGGGAGAGAGGAATGGACAGACAGACAGACAAACGACTTTATTAGGGCGAAATTGAGACTAAATAGTCCCTTCTTACATTTAACCCTGCGTCAACAATTACAAATGAGAATAAAATAGTAATAATAATAATGAGAAAGAGAGGAAGGGAGGGAGAGAGGAAGGGAGGGAAGGCGAGAGAGGGGAGATTGGGAAGGAGAGGGGCATGGACGGAGGTAGAGAGGGAGGGGGGAATGGAGAGAAAGGAAGGGGGAAGATTGGGAAGAAAAGAGACAGGAAAGGAGAGAGACGAGGAAGGAGAGAGACAGGAAGAGAGAGGAGGGGGGGAGGGAGGGAGAGAGAGAGATTTAGAGTGTGAGGAACGAAGGTGGCAGGGAAAGAAAGAGATAACTATATATGTAACCGAAGAATGAACAGGGTAGAAAGGGGTGAGAAGAGAGAGAAGGAGAGAGAGGGAGAGAGAGACGGAAGGAAGGAAATTAAAAGGGAGGAGGAGAGCTCAGAGCCGAGGAGGAGTGAGAGAGTGGGATTTGAAAGAGAGAAATCGGTTAGGAGGATACAATTGGAAAGAGAATTTGTGTGTGTGTGTATTTGTGTGCGAGTCGGAATAATGGAAGGGTATACACACACACAAACACAATGGGAGATGGATTTTTTTATTTCGGGAAGGAGAAGGTTTTTCGTTAACTGCTGGAAGGTTTGGTGAAGGGGCGTGTAGATGGAGTAAGGTTGGTTCAAGAAGAGGGAGTGGGATACGGGGGGAGGGAGGGAGGGGGGTGTCGAAAAAAAATTAGAGGTGGTACGGCTCTCGAAGGAAAAAGGGGATGATGAGGTGGTCTCCGCTTCCATTTCCTTCCTCTTTTTTTATTTTATTTTCCTGCTCCTGACCCGGAGATTAGCTCCATCTTCGGGCCCTGCGTAGACGACATAAACCGTCGTGTGTTCTCCGAAACAATGAACTGCGAGTTTTGGTTTTCATCGCTAAACCGAAGGTAGTTAAGAAGCACGCTAAGTAGGTACGTACGACTCGAATATTTTGAGGCTTGCATACAAGCATTTAAAGTTTGTACATTTAAGAAGTTTTAATGATTCTTTTTGGCACAAGCCATGTCAATCAGGGATCCTTTTTATACTCGCGATAACGTTGAAATAATTTGAATAAATTTGCCATTTATACGAAATTATTTTGAAAAAGTTAGCCGACATATTTTTAAAGAATGATAAACTAATGTTTGTAATCTACCTGGAGGTTATACGTATGTGAATTTACGAAATGATTTTGAAAATTTTAGCGACAATTTAAAAAATATATAAAACTAATATTGGTCATTTATCTAAAAGTTATGTTTTTGTAAATTTTCACTGATAATGGTTACGCTACATCAGAATTTCGCACCAGAATTACTTGATAGTTGCATTGAAACTGAGATAAAAAGTAACAGGATAAAGTTCGTAAAAATATATATATAGAATGCGCCAAACACTGACGTAATCTGTTACATCCGTAGCTTTTTGGCGATAGCCTCTTTTATACTGCTTCCGATTTTTGCACTTGATCACATTTAAATATATGAATTGTCGTCGTTGGTTGCGATGTAATCGATCCCAAAAATCAAATTGGATATCTCGAAATGAGCCTATAAAGTTCATTAACCTTTCCAACGAATAATCGTTACACATTTATGAGATGGAAAGAAATAACGCCGTTCGCCATTCGAATCTCAACCGTGGAGAAACGCTGTGCGAGTAATGATGGCACAAAAACACACAGATAAAATAAGTTTTATATGCTTTGTTTTCCGCTGAGGACCTTATCGTTTAATTTATACGGGGATTGCCCCCTTAAAATATCCAAGCGAGGAGCTGCGGTCGAAATTGTAAACGCGTTAGGCGTATTTATCGTCTCTCGTACATACATATGGCGATCGTAATTCCTTGATAAATCTAACGAAAGTTATGAGGATACATAAATCTCGCAGACCGTCGGTTTCGCCAACTTATTAATTCGCATTATAATTAAAGAGACAGTAATTACACAACACGGTCAATTAAACAGCAATAAAAGGTTATCGTAAACACTGAAATTACTGCGGGAAACGATAAAAGCACCAGATAGGTTACGTCCGAATACTTGGTGCTAAAGTGGATAGCTTGTGCAGATATTGCTAATGTAGTTCATAAATTAAGAGGAAGAAAAATCCTTGGTTTGACTGACTGAGAATCGAATCTGGGTCTTCCAAATGCCAGGTGAATGCTTTAACCAGGTAAGATAACAAGTCAAGTCAAAATATATTTTTGTGCTGTAGTTTATCTGTCATTACGAAAAGGGTTCATTTTAAGCTGTTTCGTAACAATTTCTGTAGTATAGAAGTTTACGGTTAACGTTAAAAGATAATAAACATAGAAAATTTTCAATTCTTGAAAAGTTTTTAACCCGATCAAGGGTGCGTAAAACACATTGAAAGAAGGTCGCATAAAGAGCATCTCCAAAATTTTATGACATTTTTTTCGTTTTTGACAAATTCTTTCGGTAGATTTGTTAATCAACGCACTTAATGCAATGCTGCAGATTAAACTTCACTTTCTTTTGATCGTGGAGAACCTAATACTTTCTTCTCCTTAAATAGGACTTGGACGCCGTAACCTTACGATTCGTTTTGCCCCTATTATGAGAAAAGCTTTCGCCATAGATGGAGATAAAACTTAAAACATTTTTAGATGTATTACGATAGTTTGAAATACCGGAGAAAATCAAAGAGAACCGATATCAAAGGTCAAAAGAAATGGGTTGAACTTTTTTTTAGCTGCCATGTCTGTGCCAAAACATTCTCGGAGGTTGCATGCGTTCTTGGAAGTACTCAAATATATGTGTTACGGTGTTTACTTACATGAATATGCATGCAGATTAATTACCCGTGCCAGAGGAGAGAGCAGAAATTATATTCTTGAGTTAACAGCGTGACGATGTGAAGGTAAAAAATCGAAAAAATCTCGCCTGAAGATTGACGTAATTATAACACGAAAAGAAAGCATGTGGTGCCTAAGTTGGAAAGAAAATAAATTAACGAAAAATAGGCGTCGCTCCTGGCAAAACTAGGACCGTGTGGTCTCTCACAAAATGAACAGAGTGTGGAATTTTTAAGAGGTAACAAAGGTGGTGTATTTTTTCATGAGATGACGATAGAAAATTCAAGACGTAAAAAATGATGTAGAAAAAAAAGAGGAATAATAAAAATTATCGAAAATAGGCGTTGTTCCTGGCAAAACTGGGACCCTGTGGTCTCTTACAAACTGAGCAGAGTACGGAATTTTTAAGAGGTAACAAAGGTGGTATATTTTTTCATGAAATGACTATAGAAAATTCAAGACGTAAAAAAATGATGTAGAAAAAAAAGAGTGAGAAGTTCTAAAAAAAAGAGTTAAAAGATGGAAGAATGAAAAAGGGAGCGGTTTTAAGGGCTCGTGAGAAGACACTGCGACGTTGAGGCTATGGAATTAATTAAAAGAAGTGGCGATGGAAAGAAATCGAAAGAGTGGAAACGTCAGATGATGTAGATTAGGTATTTAGGAAAAAAATGAAGTGAGATTTGAACGAAAATAAGAGCCGAAGAGGAACTTATAACTTAAACTCGGAATTATCGATTGCTTCAAGAATTTATTTACTCCACATTCTTCTTCGCCGACTTGAAGCTCTACATAACTCCTATTTAAAGCCGCATTCTACTTTATAAAATAAATCAGAATTATAATATTGTCATGTTACGTATAAACTGTGATAAAAACACGTCGTCTCTTAGACACTTTATCACTTTCACCCACGAAATGAAACGAACGAAAATCCCACGAATCCTTTTGAGTACCAAAAAACCTTCAAAGGAAAACCGTCAATTTAGCTACCGAAAAATTAAAAATATACGAATTTTTTTAGTATGAACTATGGAAGACAAATGTCGCGATGCTTTCAATCATAATTTAGCAGAGAGAATAATAAAAAAAGTGCTTTGAAAGGCACGCTGCCTTCCTTAAGACGAGGGAAAAAGGCAGACACGCAACATCAAAGGAGAATTCCGACACCTTTTCGAAGGCGATTTTTTTTATGCGAGACCAACACGGCGAGTGTGGTCCCACTGACTTATAATAATAATGATAATAATAAAGGGTCGAGACTTCGTAGTTTTGGGGGGGGGGGGGGGAAGGAGGGTTGAGATGAGAGGAATAAATGGGAAAAGATAGTTGAGGGGAAAGGGTGAAGAAAAAAAAGGGAGAGCGGTTTTTATATTGAGGGAAAGGGAAGAGAACGGAGTTGGGGGGGAGGAAGGAGGGGGAGGAGAAGAAGGGGGAAAAGAGGAAGAGGATTAATGAAGGAAAAGGAGCTGGCGGATAAGGAAGAGAAGAAAGAGAGAGAACTTGCGGTATTGCTGTGAAAGCCAGAGGGGAAGGTTATTAGAACGACGCCTCCGCTTGGAGATTAAATAGGGGAGGAGAGAAAAGGGGCAGAGAGAGAGAGAGGGGGGGTGGGAAAAGAGAGGGGGGGAGGGAGAGGACTCTGTCGGAAGAGATGGGGAGAGATATTTCTCTTTGTCTACATTCGCACCCTTTTTTCATCGCCGCCGTCCGAACTACTAGTTCTGTGTGTGAGGTTTTCGGACGAGGATCGAATCGCTTGTTGCTAGGTAGGGTGTTATTAAGGTTAGTCTCTGTATTCGTACCGGTTCATGCGGAAGTGAGGAAGGAAATTGGTGAACATTTTTAGAAAAGAAGTTACGCCTCTATAACTTCATTTTTATACGAGCTGATTGCGAATTATTTCCGTGATTTTTTTCCCACGTGTTGGCCACACTGCACACTGATTTTCTATGGCGGTTCATTTTTTTGGAGACGCAGGATTCTAGTCTTGAGCATCCGTACACACACACGTGACATGCAGGGTGTCCACAATGACTTGTCACCCCACTTAAGCTAGCTGAAAATTAATTACAATTTTTATTACTTACTGGTAATTAATTACGACTGTCATAATTTGTAAAGAGAATGGCGGTGTGCAAACGGATTTGTTCGAGTAATGACGATGTGGTCAATCTTGTGTTAGTTATTAATAAGTATAATGTAAAATAAAAATCATAGTAAAGATATTTACTAGAGAAAATGGCTGTATCGTTCTTGTATTGCTGAAACTAAATACTTTACAGGGGGTGACAAAACTTTGTGGACACCGTGTACGCGTTTTCAAAGAAAATGTGGTTTTGTAAGTATTTTAATAGCTGCTTACTAACGCAAATTTAGTTTATCCGAGCCTATAACTGCAAACAGCCATCAGTTTTTTCTCGGAGGTATCCCAGCAACAGCGGCATAACGTGGGCGATATTGACAAAAATTATTCAACTGTTTCAATCACCATAATGAATATTCAATTTATATTTTTATATCTATCGACGAATTGGGATGGGTATAAATTATATTGGAAAGTGCTTGGACTATGACCTAAAGATTTTCTATTGGAATTGCATAAGTATTCAGAATTAATTCGCTAGAGAGTCTGTAAACAGGTTCAAGAATAAGCACTTCAGTATTTTAGTATCTACTTTCGGTCAACTGCGTACATTTAAGGTCATTTGGGAAAAGGCTAAATTTCGAGAAGCGATCACTATTTTTTCCGAAGCCATTCCTGTCGCATGAGAAACCCTTTTCCTAGGATTTCCTTCACCATATATAAATTTTTTAATTAACGCGCGTAATTGAATATTCCCAGTATTCCCGAAAACAAACAATAAAGGCAGTTAATTTTACTTTCCGATGAATTATTCAATGCGACGAAATTTCGTCGTTTTCTTTTTTTTTTAGTTGTTCCGTTATCAAACGCTATAATCTCGGCCATTTCTTCCCTCGGAAATTAATTCCCTCATCGGAACGCGTCAGATTCCTCTCCGCCTCCCATCCCCCCCACCTCCGCCCTCCATTCCCCATCTCTTACGATGCGTCGAGATTAGGAAAAACAAAAGAAGAATGAAAAAGTCATTTCGAGTTGTAAAAGAGGGAGAGGTTTGCGGAATTGAGACGAAGAGGAAAATGGTGGGAGGAAATGAAAATAAAGATTCGCCGGCCGAGCTTCTTCTGTTTCTTTCTCCCCCCCCCTCTCCTCAGTGCGCGCGGTTGTAGTGGCGGTTTTTTGGGCACGCTCGTCAAGGAAACTTGTATTGGATTTTTCGAATGAAAAAAGAAATACGGACGATTTTTTTTTATTATGAGATTCAAGCGAGCGATATATAAAAAAAAAAAAAAGGCGGAAGAAGATTTATTTAAAAAATAAAAAACTACTATTTTTTTTAGGAAATGCTGCTTCATATGAAATGTTTTTTTTTTGTGTGTGGACCCTTCGTATGTCGTGAAATTCATTACGCGGAACGTCACAAAGTACGACCTGGCAGTAATGATTACCCCATTTGAATTTTATTAGGTTGCGCCTGATAAAAAATTCCTTCCCATATCTAATACATAAACATGTTGCTGTAAAATAAATCTAGCATAAACTAATGGGATATATGTTGTAGAATCGCAACGCAATAAAAGCTTAAATGCGCGTAATCGCGACAGTATTTTGATCGGCGAATTTAATTTCGAATCGGAACGTATTTTCAATCGGCCCTTCAGTTAATGAACTCTTCATAGCTCCCAAAACCCTCCACGAAAATAAAAATACTCGGAATTTTAATAATAACAATATTAATATCGTCGTATAGGTTCCAATATCCGTTCCGTAAAACATGCGGATGCCGCAGCGAATAAAAATAAATAAAACGGCCCTTTGACATTTTTACTACGAAGATTTATTTGCGAGAGAATTATATATATATACGTATATACACACACACGCGTTTAGATCTCGGAAAAAAAAACGCGAGCCGCGCGTCTCGACGATTTTCATCCAGATGAAACAAGCTTCCCATCCTCCCCCTTCATCCGCTTACGGAGTTATCTTTTTGTTTTGTTTTTATTTTATTTTTCAAAAAAACCAACTCCAGCTCTCGGAGGAAAATTCGTTTTACAAATTAAACGGTCGAAATATACGACCCTTAATTGCGACTTTGTTTTTCTGTCCCTTGACCTTAGCGTTTCGGGAATAATAATACACAATGGGAAAGTATGGGGAAGAATTTTGGAGTGCTAAACGGCGAAGAGAGTATCAGATAGAGAGAGAAAAAATATTAAAAGGAGAATGATTTGGAAATGAAGCGAGATTATACGAAAGACTGCGGAAATTATTGCTTAGCGACGAAATTTAGGTGAGCGTGGCGATTAAACTGAACGAGGAAAAAAAGAAGAGAACGGATAACATTAGCAATAGGTTATTGAAAAACAGAAAAGAGAGAAAAATCAAGAAAACTAGTGGGAACGATGAATAAACGGCCGGTAGACAATAAAGAAGGAGAAATTAAGCAAAATTTAATGAGAATGGGAGAATAATGGAGAGAAATTGAACTGAATAGCGTCTTTATTATTACGGGATTTAAGAGACTTCAAGTCAGACTCCCCTTTCCACGTACGTACATAGAGTGAACCCTCGATATCCGTCGTTAATTGGTTCCTTAAAAGTGGATGAGGAAACGACGGATACGGAGTATTGGACTCCCATGTTATAATAGTAATTCGTTCCAGGGAATTATTGATGACTCTTCAGTAATACCACATAGTTAATATTTCTCAAAAAAATTAATATCAGGCTAGTTTATTCTCGGGCAACTTTAATAACAATTGGATATTCGAAAAAACCGCTCATACTATTTTAATCAAATTTCGTACAGTTATTTAAGTTGATGTTTATAACGATTCTAAATAGTTCATATTTTTCAAAAGATAACGAAACGACGCATTAATGTATGAGAAAGTTTGTAAAATTCATATTTTACCGATTTTTTAAATTTTCTTTCACTCTTTCTTCCGTCTGCTTGCGTCTCATGGTTCCCATCTTTTGCGCGTTATTTTTTTATTTGTTCTATTGAATGTAATAATGTTTATTTGTTTATTACATGCATGTGTTTATATATGTATACATGCGCATCAAAATCATCACGTTATGTCTAGGGGTTACGTGGAAAGAGGAGACTGACTTGAAGTCTTAAATCCCGTAACAATAAAGACGCTCTTCAGTTCAATTTCTCCCCATTTTTCTTCCATTCTCATTAAATTTTGCTTTATTTCTCCTTATTTATTGTATACCGGCCGTTTATTCATCGTTCCCACTAGTTTTCTTGATTTTTCTCTCTTTTCTGTTTTTCAGTAACCTATTGCCTTTGTTATACAGAAATAATCTAAAAATTGGAACTTTATGTACTAGATTTACAAAACATAATAGCTCAATCGTATGAAAATTCTCATAATAGTAAAACCCGTAAATTTGTTAATTTATTTTCCTGGTTCCACATCGAGATGGGTTGCACTCATGGAGGTCCTTAAGTTGATGTTGAAGAAACATGGCACAACACGATGTTCTTCAAGAGCAAATTCAGTGAATTCATTGCGGTTACGATTGAAGCAAGTTTATAGGGTGTTAATAAAATTAAAGAATGAACATGAATGCACAGATATTGAAGGTTTGCTAAAACAGATCGAGGTGCAATTTATACTTTGCTTGTTAGAAGATCAACCGCCTCACTAAATCTGTTCAGGGTGCCGATGTAATTGTGGATTGATCCACAATTTGGTACAAGACATAAAAAGTTCAAAGTCACGACTGGAATAGTATGTGGAAGAAACAAAGATATTTTGCGATGAAAAATGAGTCCCGAAAATAAGGGAAGAAAAGGAATTTAATGACACAATGGGAACTGTAGCACCCTCGATACCTGAAACAACAAAATACTATTTACGATGCAGTGCATTAGGCAACAAATTCTCTTCAAAAGCAACTGTAGGCATGATTTACATCTTTATACGAATTTATAATTATTTAACATTTTTAAGTTGTGCTTTATATTGTATAATACGACTGGAGATGAAATGATAAATTCCTGTAAAAATGCTGCGTATATGTACAAAATCAATGTGGATGAACGCGAGTCAATCGAAGAAGCTCCCAGTTTGAAACACCGCCTGCCTTCGATAAAAGGTGTAAAAATCACACAGAAAGAAATATTGGAATTTCTTCATGAATATGTCGTTGTAAGTTCCTTTCTCAATGTGGAAATTTTGCTGAGAATTTCTTGACACTCGCCACATCAATTTCAAGTGGAGAGTGTCCTTTTAGTAAACTGAAATTGATCAAAAACGGTCATCATTGAATCAAGAGAGACTTTCTGATCTATCCATCTTATCTATTGAATATGACACTGCTAGAAATATACATTCAAATGACATAATATTTTTGCTGCAAATAAAACCCAAAAAATAAATCTGTAAAGAAACGATTGTTTATTTTAGTTAAATACCCCTTTTTAAATAGGCACATAATTTTATTAGATTATCTTGGGACGACAAAAAATCCGTTGCCCAGGGCGCCAAAAGTGGTCACTACGGCCCTGTGTGTATATACATATATGTATGTATGTATATATATATGTATGTGTATATATATATATATGTATGTATATGTATATGTGTGTATATATATATATATATATATATATATATATATATATATATATATATATATATATATATATATATATATATATATATATATATGTATGTGTGTGTGTGTGTGTGTGTGTGTGCATATATATATATATGTTTGTGTGTGTGTATGTATATATATATATATATATGTATATACATACATATATATATACACAGAGAGAGAGAGAGTGATTTTCGGGAGGGGGAAAGGGGAGAGGATAAATAGGAATGGAACAGAGAGGAAAGTGGTAATGGAAAGTATTGGGGAAAGATTGGAGAAAGGAGGGAACGGGTAAATGGTTCCCGACCTTCCAATGGGAAAGTAAAAAAAAATAATCCCCTTTCGAAAACTTAAATGAATTATCAAAAACTCACACTAGTCCTTTAAACAGATAAAAAAAAAACAAATGAATTACGTAATATATATATACAGTGTAGGACCCTGTATCCAGCTACCCAGTATCCGGAACGTTCCGAAAACCGGAAACCGACAAAGTGTAATATTTAAAATACGCGCCAAGTAATTTGTGTTTGTTGGTGGCGTTACTGATGTGCGACCGTTTTATGACCAGTCGACGATGAAGGCTTGTATTCTCGTGATTTTTGCTCAAATTTTTAATGCTTTTTTTTTAGCCCTGTTCACATATGCCCATAGTCATTATGTCAAACAGGCCTGCAGAAAAACCTCTGGGTGGCAAGAGGAAGCGCGTATGAAGGATAAAGTGGAATTACTAAAACGTCTAGACAAAGGTGCATCAGTATTTTTGCATCTTGTATTTCTTCTTGTGTTTTTTTGTACATTTTAGGCCTGGCCAGCCGAATTCCGGAAAAAACCCCTATCCGGCACCCCTCAGGTCCCAAACATGCCGGATACAGGGTCCCACACTGTGTATATGTATCCCACAAAATCTCGCGAATGACGGGGTGTAATAACATATTTTTCACAGTTTTCCGTCACGAACGCCAATTTTGATCAGCCTAAAAGTCACGTTTCCCTCTACAAAACAAAAAGGATGCGAATTTTAAGTAATAATTGACTTAGCAAAAAAAAAGAGAAGTCGCTAAACGCAAAAAAAATAAATAAATCAAGTTCTGCGGGGCGTAAAAGAAGAGGATATGAGAAGCACCCAGTATGACGGAAAATGGCTATGGGATGACACGAAACGAATTTCGGGAAGGAATTAATGGCGTAGGACGCAGGGAGAGAGAGAGAGGGAGAGAGATAGAGAGGGAGAGAGAGAGGGAGAGAGAGAGGGAGAGAGAGAGATGGAGAGAGAGAGATGGAGAGAGAGAGATGGAGAGAGAGAGGGAGAGATAGAGAGGGAGAGAGATAGAGAGGGAAAGAGGGAGAGAGAGAGAGAGGGAGGGAGAGAGAGAGGGAGAGAGAGAGAGGGAGAGAGAGAGGGAGGGAGAGAGAGAGAGGGAGAGAGAGAGAGAGGGAGAGAGAGAGGGAGAGAGAGAGAGAGAGGGAGGGAGAGAGAGAGAGAGAGAGGGAAAGAGAGAGGGAGAAGGATGAGGAAAGCAGTTTTCGGAACACGAAGGGCAAGATATAATAAACCCTGAGAAGGGGAGGGTAGAAAACGCTCCCAAAGAAAGTTATACTAATTACCGAAGAAAAGTCCGAAAAATGAGTTGGAGAAGAGAGGGAGAGAAGAGGGGGGGAGGAAAGGAGAGGGAGGAGGAGGAGGAAAAGTGTAAGAGAAATATGGCGAAAGGGGATTGGAACATGAGAATGACCGAGAGAAAATTAGGGAAGAGAATTAGTAAGGGAATAAGAGGGACGGAAAGAGAAGCGAAGTGGATTTTCGGAGAAGAGAAGAAACGAATACAGGAAAAATGGTGGGCATAGGAGAAAGACCACGTGAGGTAATCATTGAGAGAAAAAAAGGATAAAAAAGTAGGAGGAAGAGGAGAAAAAGGAGGAGATAAAAAGGAGACAAAGAAGAACGGAGCAAGAAGTGGACGGAGAAGAGAAAGCAGGAGAAAGGAAGGAGTGAAGAGATGAGAAAAAAAGAAAAAATAAGGAAGAGAATGAACAGAGAGAAGATGAGAGAGAGAGAGAGAGCAGAAACATGGGGAGGAGAGAAAGAGACAGACAGACACGACTTTATTGGGATAACTTGAGAAGAGTGAGAGAGAGAAAAAAAATAGGAATGTAAGAATAGAGCAGGAAATAAATTTGGAAGAAGTGCGATAAAAGGAAGGAAAGGAAATGCGAAGATAGGAAAAAATCGGTACAACATACATTGTACAAACTTTCTCATATACGTACTAATGCGTAGTTTAGTTATCTTTAGAAAATGAAAATCGTATGAGCCTGTTTTTAGAAAATCCAATTTTTGTTAAAGTTGCCCAAGAATAAACTAGCCTTATATTCATTCGTTGGAAAAAATGAAATAGGTAGTATTATTGAAGACGTATACTCAAGTAATTTTACGAAATTTGATCAAAATCGTTGGAGCCGTTTCTGAGAAAATGGAATCTAATTATTGTTAAAGTTGCCTAGAATAAACTAGCCTTATATTAATTTTTTGAGAAATATGAACTATACAGTATTATTGAGGATGTAAACTTAAGTAACTGTACGAAATTTGATCAAAATCGTTACAGCCGTTTCTGAGACAATCGAATTATTGTTAAAGTTGCCTAGAATAAACTAGCCTTATATTCATTTTTTGAGAAATATGAACTATACGGTATTATTGAAGACGTAAACTCAAGTGACTGTGCGAAATTTGATCAAAATCGTTCGAGCCGTTTTCGAGAAAATCGGATTGTTGTTAAAAATGCGTAGAATAAACTACTCTTAATTATTGATCAATGTCAACCATTTCTATGTATACTCTGCTCAGTATGATAAAATGCCTAAGTACGAGATTTCATTCACTTTCGTTCGACCGTCTAGGCTCCAGCGCCAGTGACAGACAGACAGACGGCATTGCGAAAACCACTTTTTCGGATTCAGCGACACCTAAAACGTGTATTTCCGTAAAAATCTCGAGGTCGAATTTTTTCGCGAAAACAATACTTTCTCGATACTTCGTATTAGAAAGTAAAAAAGGAAAGGAATGAGGACGGAATAATAACGGGAAGGGAAGGAAAATGAGAGAAAGGCCTTAAAAAGAAAGAGAAATAGTAGAAGAGAAGAGAAAAAAACGCGATGGGGAAGGAAAACAGGAAGTGGATATATAGTAGGAAGCGCGGGATAGGAGCAGAAGCGGAAGGAGAGAAAGAATGTGCGAAGAAAAGGGACAGAGGAAAAAGACGTGTAAACGAAAAAGGGAGAGGAAAAAAAGAAGAACCGTAAAAGAGAGACGAAAATAAGAGAGGAAAAGAAACAGGAAATGAGAAGCGTGGAATAGGAGTGTAAGGCAAAGACGAAAAAAAGAAGATACGAAGAGGAAGGAGAGAGTAATAGGAGTAGAGGAGAAAGAATTAGGGGAGGGTAGGGAGGATAAGGGGGAGGAGGGGGGAGGGTGGATGAGGGTTAGGGTAAAAAAAAATAACACCCAGAATGAGATGTAATGGAAGAAGGGATTTGAGCAGTTATGGAAGGGATAGTATCGGAGGGTTAAAAGGAATTGGAGAGAGAGAAGGGGGGAAAGAGAGAGAGAGAGAAGGAGAGTGGGGAATGAGGAGGAAGTGAGCGTTAAGGGAGGGGGGAGGGCGTGGAGGGAGGGGGATGGGGGGAGGCGGAAGGGGAGGGGGCCGGCTGGAAGAAGTGTCCCGGCCACGCCCTTGTGCTCTCGGATATTTCATCACGGGGGTGGGAGGCAGAAATGGAACATGTACTCCGGGCCTATCTTAATTAGATCTCACAAGAATGGGGAATGGTTTCTGGGGAGACGGAGAGTGAGAGGGATGGAGGGAGGGGGAACAGGAGTGAGAGGAGGGGGAGGGGAAGGGAAGTGGGATTGGAGTTAAGTCCGGAGGAAGGATGAGATGGGTGGGGTGGAGAGAGAGAGAGAGAGAGAATTTAATAGGAGAGGAAAGAGAGAGGGGGGAGGGGGGAGGAGGATGGGAGGGAGGGTGAGAAATATTTGCAAGGAGGAGTAGGAGGGAAGGTCAATGAATGAGAAGAGGATGGGGGAGGGGAGGAATAGTGAGAGGAAGGAGGGGGGATGACAAGAGGCTGGGAGAATTAGAGAGGTAGGAAGAGAAAGAAGGACGAAGGAGGAGGATGGATGGAAGCAGGGAGGAGGCAACAGGAGTGGGCACGAGACAAGATATGAATTGTGGCAGGAGATTGGTGGAGGAGGGAAGGGGAAGTAAGTGCGGGAGGTTTTAGCAAGGAGGGAAAATATTTTCCATATTTCGATTTAATTTTCCAGAATTCACCTTCTTTCCTCCGTATAACGAGTTTAGCTCTTTTTTTTATGGGGGTTGGAGGGGTTGGGAGGAAGGAGAGGGCGTGACAGAAAGGGAAGGATCAGAGAGAGAGAGGGAGAGAAAGATGGAAGAGCAGTTTAAAATGAAGGTCCTATTCAGCGTTGCGAAGGGAGAAGAGGGTGGGGGGTGAGAGGATACGGAAGCTGGTGTTAATAGGGAAAAGGGATGACGGAACACGGAGCGGGTAAAGGTTGGTGCCTCTGAATAGAATGTTTCTACCTTTTTACGCACCTCCTCCAAGCATTCCAAGCCTCGAGAAACTTGAGGTAGGCCGTTGAGATCAAGAGTTCCTCTCGCTCGAACGTTTAAGCGTTCAAAAAAATCAACGGTTTAGAACGATCTCGTTTCTTTAAAGAGTCTAATTCGGTGGCGATTAAAATTAGATTTTTTTCACGCTCGATAGCCAGCTAGGAATGGAGTGTTTTTTTTTATTAACGAAAATTACGTCGAATCTGAGATTTTTAGGTGAGATTTTGGTTTACTTCGACCGTGATCGCGAGCGACAACGATGTTATCATTGCGAGTAACGTTGCAGGTGAATTCTCTGGCAACTTCTCCGTCAACTTCAGGGTTAATTGAGAATAATTATGTAGATACCTTCGCGGTTAATTGCGAGCTCACTCTTAACTTTATAGGTAAATTCGTCTGTGACACCAGGGTAAATCATTTGGTTATATTTCAAGCGACGTTTTCGTTAACTCCGTAATGAACACATTGTTCAACAGAGAATTATCGAGCTCCTGTTATGGCTGAAAAAAAATCGAAAACTAGCAATTTAAAAAATGCTTATCTCAGGTATCTCCAATAGCAACTTTCCTGTATCTTTTTTAAATGCTTGTTCTTGAATATATCATTTGTCTAGGACACATGATATGCGGTGAAAATTCGAAATTAAACTTTTCAGTATTAACTGTCTTAATGATATAATGGCTTTTATTACCAAATATAAAAATATACTTAACTAAAAAATAGTTCGTGTACTTGCTTAAGATGTGAAGTAATAAAATTAAAATCACATTTCTTCTATTTTATTTATCAATTTACCTCAGGAAAAACTATTATGAAATGAAATCTAAGTCTGAGAAGTTAGCCTATAGATCAAAAGAGTCGCCATGATCAGAAAACGGCACAAGTTTATTAATATATTCTTTTAGATTTTGGAGCCACTGCAATGAACCCTCAGTATTCGTTGCTTTGGTTATTCGCAAGTTTCTGTGTACATCGATTTGTCGTAACGAATTTAATCTGAGTCGTCACGAGTAATCTGTTATCAATACGTTAACAATGAGAGTTTTAATACTCGCGGATTTGGCATTCGCGGCGGCGATTTCAAAGAGCATAAACATAGCGGATGTTGAGGGCCTACTGTGTGACGTAAAGTGGAAATACACCTCCCCATTTCAAATGAGAGTAGCGCTTTTCCGCGAAAGGATAAGCGGCGGAAAATCTTTTTCACGGTAAATTGAGCTTCTAACAAGGTGCTCTTCGAGTCTCTCATGCGAAATACAAAACGAGGGAATCAATTATATTCGGGCCTTGTTTTCAGATTGAGTAGGTTAAGAGAGGAAAGTTCAGCATTAAGGATATAGGGAGTGAACACATAGTTTCTCAACCAATATCAAAAGGTTTAATTTCTTTGAATTGCTAAATTGCTAAAGGAATGACTAAAAAAATCTGATGTGGCCAACACATGATTTTCTCCATATTTGGGGTATAGATATTTAAATAATTATGAATGGCATTATAAGACAAAATTATTATTTCGTATCGTAAAAGAATACAGTCGTCCTTATTACTTTCTCCATACGTAGTATAGGGAAAGTATTGTGATCACGAAAAAAATCGACTTCGAGATTTCAACGGAAATACACGTTTTGAGGTCTCTAGAACACGTTTAGACTATTTTTACTTTCTCCATACGTAGTATAGGGAAAGTATTGTGATCACGAAAAAAATCAACTTCGAGATTTTAACGAAAATACACGTTTTGAGGTAATAATATTTCTTCCAAGTTTTGTTTGAAACAAATTTTCGTAGGACCATCCATTTCGGAGATATTTAACTTATTCGTAATTTCCAGTATACAGGGCCACAATCATGTAGCGGTGAATTCTGTAAACATATTCAAAATATAATTTACGGCAATAAGGACGACTGTATTCTTTTACGATACGGAATAATAATTTTGCTTTATAATGCTATTCATAATAATTTAAATCTATACCCCAAATATGGAGAAATTCATGTGTTGGCCACATCAGATTATTTTAATAAAAAAGGATTATATGAGGTACCGTTTTCTCTTAAGTCAACGCGACATTCGTTCGTTCATTTTCCTAATGAAATATTAATATTGGAATAAAATACATTTTCAGTCTCTTTTTATCTATGCTAAATTAGTTTATCTACATGTGCAAAGTAAAAAATTACGAAAATATTACTTTAATAGAGGGACCCAATAATTTTTTTAAAAATTTGATGCACTCAAGAGCGCATATTGGATTTTTTTAATACAAAAATCCGTCTCTGCATTGCGCTTGAATTTTTTTTAACGGCAAGGATTCGCTCCCCGTCTAAAAACTTATACTACCCAGGAGTAAAGCCCATTACTCCGGTGATAAATGGTTAATATCCCCGTTTCGAAAAATTACATTTTGTTCTCCTCTCGCATTGGCAATTAAACGCCATGGGGAGGGAAAAAAGGGAAGAATAAAATAAAGTTTAAAAAAAATTAGCGGAAGGGGTCCAACGGAAAGTCATTAACGGAAGGTTTTTGGCGAAAGAGAAAAATTAACACTTTTTTTTAAACTGTCAGGTCTAAAAAACTAATTAGGTGGAAGGGTTGGGAGTTTTATTTTGCGTACGTTACTCGATTTTCTGGAAATTTGAAGCGTCTCTCAGATTGTCTCGAATTACTTTTGCAGAAAAAAATTTTGTATGAATACATATATAGGTAACACACAATTCTTGTAAGTCAACTGCTTTGCAACATTTTTCGCGGAATCATTTAACAAGCGCAATGATGGGCCGGGTTTTCAATTTTTTTGTGTGTGTTACTGTTCGGTGACTATTTATATGTATTGCGGTAACTGTCGGAGTAATTCCTTTAATTGCCAACATAACCGTGTGTATTTCTTGGTCGTTTTCGTCCAAAGCAGTTCATAAAATGCATCAGACTTTACTTGCAAATGTCGCAATCGCGTTTCAGTCTCTGTTCACGTCAGGAAGTAACGTATATCTGCTGATTTATTTTGAGTTTTGTTTTGTCCAGTGAAATGTCTTCTTTCGACGACGACCTTCCCAGTTGCACTCCTACATTTCTCTAGAAGAACTTCGCAGAACCTAATAATTTTCATTTATGCGTACCGTTCGCTAACTCCATTGAATTTAATAAGATCCGTAGAAACTTCTTTAAAGTTTATGATGCGAATCAAATCTGAAACGCACAATTGGATTCACGATGTTTTTCATTTAGATTTCACTCAAAACACAAAATTGTATATCCGGATATTGACTAACCTAATTGGAGCATACCCGCCCGTGAAAACGTTATTTTAATATTTCACGTGGAATATGAAATTTCATCTCCATTTATTATAAAAAATATTTTTTTGAACTGGAACAGATTCGTCCATGAAAATGCATCATTTGCAGTTATTCCAATACCAAACCCTGCAGCCAAACGAGTTTGTTATTGAGTGATAAAAAAGAAATTTAATTTCGTCATATATGTACCCTAATTCACAACAAGATAATTTAAATATTTTTTTCCAATTTAAATACTCGGTAAAAGACGGACGAAGATGAATCACAGGAAAAAAATAAAGGTCATTTTAAAAAAACCATTACTTCGCGATTCGTTCACTGCCGAATGTTTTCTATTCGTATAGAAAAACACCTCATATTCAACATTTTGGCTTGTACACGCTTTATTTATTTGTGAATATTAGAATTTAAAATGCCAAACGTAATATTTCTTCACCCCATATTCACTTAGTACGTGAAAGTTTTTTTAAAAAACCTCGCTCTATATTTAGAACTGACAATAATACAGTGGCATCAACAAATGGAACTTCCTCGAATAATAAACCCATGCAAATATCGGTCAACAAGCGATAAATCACCTTTGCAAAGGATATTTCTGAGTGATTACAGGCATGGAATAAAATTAGCCTATAATAGGCTCTCCTCGTTATTCCAGAATCTGTGGCCTTAAGCGAAAAACAGTGCACGTCACCGTCCTTTCCGAGGAAAAAAATATTTACACACAATTCCGAACAAATTAATTAACATAACACATAACACGAAAGGGTGAACATTAGAAACACATCGCAAAAGATTAATCGTCAAAACCGTCATCATTTTATGCTTTCACAGCAGGAAGTGTTTATCCGCTCGTCTGAACAAATTATAATAAGAACACGAGAACCGATTTGGTTCAATTCGACTATATTACCGTTATTACAACTTAGGTCGAATGGATGTCCCTTTCGATTTAATCGATAATTCGAGAGATTTTCGATTTATGCGTTCCCACCGCATCCGTCCTGAAAACGCCGGTGGATTCGCGCGAATTTTTCCGTCTGTGATGTATTTCCGCCGAAGAATTTATCGCATCGATTACTTATCAAGCGTTTGATCACCGTGATATACGGCCATCTACGCAATCATTCGATCCGGTCACGTTTTATTCTTTTTTTTTAATCCGTGCTCTCGCATACGTTTCGATATTTCTTGCAAAGTGCCTCGAATCCCATAATCTTTCGTTTTTTTTTTTTACCGAAAAACCCGCGAGAGGCAACCCAATGGCGCGATGCGCAATTGCTTTTTTCCCCGACCAGCGTTCATGAATATTTAATCGTACGTGGAAAGAATGCTCAGTATGCTAATAGGGACGCGACAGTTATGATTTCGTGCAGCAGCTGCCAGAAAAGGGGAGTGCAGCGGATGTAAAAAAAAAAAGGTTAGGTTTGTTTAAATGTAAAAAGACGCCCTCTCACGCCATTGCTGGAATCATAACGAGCATCTGTGTAACGCATTTGCATCTATGGGGGAGATGAATTTTTTTTTGCATCTCTTGACCTATGCCTAAAAGGCACACGATACGGAATCACTTTTTTTTAAATGCTTTTTTGTATCATGCTTGCTTCGTTTCATCTATTAATTTTACAACACAATTTTAAGCGTTGCTGGGTTAGTCAGTATAACTGTAATCGCATGTAATTTTGTTAAATTTTACCCAAAAAAACAACGTGTGCAGAGAGTTGTAAATAACAGCACGAGTTTTCATCGTGGCGCATATATAATTACTTTACACATATATAAATATTATGCACATTAAAAACGGAATGAGCTTGAGTGACATTTTCTTCGCAACAGCTCTTCGCTCAGACGAATGAGCGGTGAAGTAAATTTTTTTTACGAAGGTTGCGATCGTAAACGCAACGATTACTTCTCCAGTCACCGGTGAATTACCGGTGTAGCTCGAAGAAATAAAAATATAAAATGCTGCTTAAAAAAAAAAGAAAGATCCATTGCGGAGTTTTTTTTTTTTTAGGTTTGCGAATGGATAATTTTGCTAATGCGCTCATTATTCTCCAACGGTTAGGAAAGTTTTTCGAATAGAATTTTCGCAGAAACGTAGCTTTTACCGATTCGGATGAAGTTCGAGACAAAAACAGGCAGTTGTTTTAGGGTAACAAACGTATCGTGGCTCCGGATGACAAACAAAGAACCGACGCTGAATAAATGATCAATTGTTTACGAAGTCGTTAGCGAGGAGATAAAGCAACGTCCTAAAATTATGCTACCGTATACGGTAATTTTTTTAACCATTATTTTCCCAAGGAAACGCAAAACTTTCTTTCTCCTCGTTCGAAATTGTAGACACGTGATCCTTTCTAAAATATTAGCATTGACATAATGAATAGGGAAACATTCATCTCCAGAGGCGTAGCAATGACTGAGTTCGCAATACTTCATAACTATATTGAACGTTAAATTCAAAATTTTCGAGACCATAAGGAAATGCGCAGTTTAACTGTTTTCACGATAAGTAAACGTAAGATACCACCATTGACGTGCATACGTTAACAGAGATAAAACATAATTTTAGCGCTCTTTGGTGGGCCCCAACGTACCGAGTAGGCATAGATATGCCAGCGTTTTCCCCTTAATGTGCTGTATCCTTCGCTTTCATTGCGTAAAAGTATAGTTAATCTTCCGCCAAAAAAAACGCGTTAAGGAGTTCAAAGGACGCCATTTCTCATCACATATAGGCGAGACGCATTTAAACAAAACTGTTAGAATAAACTTCAACGATGAGGCGTTTACGGTTCAAAACATGCCAAGGGCGAGTAGGAATAAACAATTTGTGACAGACTTGAAAAAATGCCGAAACACATCAAAGGAATATGAAACAGTCCCGCGGAAGAACGTGTTACGTAGATACATAAATGGGACGTGGTATAAGCGGCATAAGAATCCAGAAAAATATTGGACGGGAAAGTGTTATTTTTTTCTTGAAAAGGAGCACCGGAATTGGAAAGAGTTTGGAAGACTAGGACGTAGAGCGCATAGCGGTAGCTGGGATAATATTTTGGAGCAAGAAACCCGCGAAGATGGAATTGGATTCCTGGAGGACGGTTATTCTAGAGTCGTCCCGTGATGATTTGGCGGTAAAAGGGATTCCTGATCGACTTTATACGGTAGCGTACGTCGCGGACGATTGCAATACGTTGGGCGTGTTTTCTTAAACAAAATGAGGCGAATTTGTTACGGAAAGGAAAGGAAACGGATTGAAGTTGCCGAGAGAGAGAAGGATGGAGGAAAAGGGTAGAATAAATTCATGGATAAAAGAGAGACGTGGGAGAAAGAGTGGCACGGATGAAGGATGGATGCCACTCTTTGGTAAAAAAAAACAACTTGAGAAGAGAAAAGAAAATAGATCAGAAGTAACAGAGAGGTGGAAAAATGAAGGAGTCAAAACGGTAAAGAAGTAAGAGTGAAGAGAAAATTAATACAGGCTAAAGAGGAGAAGTGATGAATGGTAAAAGAGAAAAAGCTTGAGAGGTGAAGAGAAAATAGAAAAGTGGAGATAAAAGGACAGAAAAATGAGGGGTGAAAACAGCGTAGAAGAGGAAAGAGAACAGAGAGTGAGAGGAGGAAAAACAGTGTAGACGAAAGACAGGAAAAATCGGTACAACATACATTGTAGAAACTTTCTCATATACTAATGCGTCGTATAGTTATCTTTAGAAAATGAAAATCGTATCAGCCGGTTTTTAGAAAATCCAATTTTTGTTAAAGTTGCCCAAGAATAGACTAGCCTTATACTCATTCACTGAAAAAAATTAAATACTTAGTATTATTGCAGACGTATACTCAAGTAACGGTACGAAATTATATCAAAATCGTTAGAGCCGTTTTTGAGAAAATCAAATTATTGTTAAAGTTGCCTAGAGTAAACTAGCCGTATATTAATTTTTTGAGAAATATGAACTATATAGTATTATTGAAGACGTAAACTCAAGTAACTGTACGAAATTTTATCAATATCGTTATAGCCGTTTTTGAGAAAATCAAATTGTTGTTAAAAATGCGTAGAATAAACTTCCCTTAATTATTGAGCAATGTTAACAATTTCTTCAAAGCCACTGACCTGTATGATAAAATGCCTAAGTACGAGATTTCATTCATTTTCGCCCTACCGTTTAGGCTCTAGAGCCAGTAACAGACAGACGGCATTGCGAAAACCACTTTTTTCGGATTCAGCGACACCTAAAACGTATATTTCCGTCAAATTCCCGAGGTCGAATTTTTTTTCGCGATTGCAATACTTTCTCAATATACTTCGTATATGAGAAAGTAAAAATCGGTACAACATACATTGTACAACGTAGGTACATTGTAATAACTTTCTCATATAATAATGCGTCGTTTAGTTGTCTTTTGAAATGGAGGGATGAAGAGAGAGTAAGTGTAGAAGACGAGCAAGAGTGGAAAGAGAAGAAAGACTTGAGAAGAAGAGGAGGAAAGGGAACAGAGAGAGAGAGAGAGAGAGGGATACCATGAGAATGAGTTGGTTAGGGAGGATTATGGGATAGGAGTAGCGGGAAGGGTGCGTGGTGAGGGTCCAAGAAAGGTAAAGAGGGTGGGGAAGGAGGGAAAGGGGAAGGAGGGGAGGTCCGAAGTCTCATTCCGGGAGATTTTGGGAAATACGTGAGCTGATAGTAAGGAAGGGGGGGGGGAGGGAGAGGGGGAGAGAGAGAGGGGGGGGGAGAGAGAGGGGAATCGGATCCTTGGAGGGGATTCCAGAGGGAGAGGAAGGGAGAAGGGGGGAAGCATAGAGGAAAGGAAAATGAACTAGGTAGGTAAGGAGGAAATGGGAAAACACAAAGAAAGAGATTGGAGGATGCTGAGAGAAAGGAAATATCGAGAGAGCCATTTCAAGAGAGAGAGAGATGCGAAAAGATCGAAAGAGGAAATTAGGGTTAAAACAAACGAAAAAAGAAGAGGAAAAAGGGAGAATTTTTGGAAATAAGGAAAGAGGAAAGGTGAAAGGAAGAGCGATGTTAAGACGGAAATGGTGAATGAAAGACAAAAAAGAGAGAGAGTGAAAGAGAGAGAGAGAGAGGAAACTAGAGAAAGAACGAAATGGAAAGGGTGGAAAGGAAAGAAGCAAAAAAAATTGACGAGAGAGAGAGAGAAAAAACGTCTAAGAGGACGAGTAAGTTCTGGAGAGAGAAAAAGAAAGGGACGGGGGGAGGGAGGGGGGAGAAATGGAGAAAATTGTAACGAAGAGGAGTAAGCGTGTTTCTAGCCAACAGCTGAAGAGAGAAAAGAGGTACAAGGGAGTAACGTGGAGGAGAAGGGAGAAAGAGAGAAGAAAAAAGGCCGAGATAAATAACAGGATGTAGGAGAGACATGGAGAGGAAAGACGGAAGAAAGAGGAGAGGGAGAGAGCAAAGAAAAGAGCGAAATGGTGGTGTTTGGCCAGGAGTAGAGGGACGTAATGAAGGAGGAAGAGAAAAAGGGGTCGCAGAGCCCTTTCCGGGAGGTTGGGAAAAAGAGAGGGGCAGTCCCCCGTGTTATTTGAAGAAATCACGTGATGTGATGGAGGTTCAGAGAAAGGGTAGGGAAAGGCTTCTTTTAAGGAAGCGAGGACTTCAGGAAAGGAAGGCTTGGCCCGTGGTTTGAAAAAAAAAAGGGTGGAAGGGAAAGACGGGAGCCTTGCGGTACCACCCTCCCTTTTTCCACCTCCAGAAGACGTGTCAACATTAAATCTCTGCCTGTAATTACCGAATCTTTAGGCCTACAGACCCTTAACCCCCCCCCCCCCCCCCTCTCTCTCTCCCTCCTCCCTCTTTACGTCTCACCTCCCCCTCCTTTAGAAACCTCCTTGGTCTCCTTGGATACCTTTCCTACCTTTTTCCCCATCCACTCTCTTCCTCTCTATCTTCTTCTTCTTCCAAGAAGGAGGTTGTTGAAACAGGGAAGGACCGAGAGAGTGAGAAGGAAGGGGAGGGGGGGGGGAGATGAGGTGGGAGGAGGACGAGGATGGGATTTCTTGGCTACTTTGAGGGATAAAATGAAGAGGAAGGGTGTTAAAACGGAGGGTCCTTCTAAAAGGGGATGGAGGGGAAAGGGTGTGAAAAGGAGTGGAAATTTAGTTTGTCGGCCCAATTACAGGTGGCTCCCTGAGTAAAAATAAAAAATAAAACGGGGGATGGTGGAAGTTATTTTTTTTCTCTCCTCGTGAGCTCCCGTTTCAAGGGCCTCAAGGGAAGGGAGGAAGGAGAGGAGGGGAGTTTATGGTTTTAAGTCCGATTTCCTCGTAAACGACTAGGGAGTGTAATCTGTGTGAGGGAGCGAAATGAAAATGGGGTAATCCCCCCTCCCCCTCCCACTCATTTTGGTGGCGGGAGGTTTTTCTTTGAAGGAATTTCGGTCTTGCTGAAAAGTTTCGATGTAGAGAAGGGATCACGTTTTAGGAGATTTGGGTACGGAGCTTTTTTTTGCGATAACGGGTGCGATGTTTCGAGGTGGAATATTAAATTGTTCCTCCAAAGCTCGAGTATTACTGTCAAGATTATGCCTCCAATTAGCTACTCATAGATGATCTTATTGTATTACTGCATGAAAAGTGTACCTCACCGTACGGTTGGATTCAGACTGATAAATTACGTGGTTCCAATAGCAATACAAGGGTGGGATCGTCGGATTCATGTTCAGATACAATGTAGCCGTCATCGTTTTTTAAATCTAACGTGTCAGACTTGAACTCTAGTTTTTTCTGCATAGAAAAGAAGAGGAAGCAAGCCCCGAGCTTTAGGGGAACCTGGGATGACCTCTTAAGCGTGAAACAATAAGAAATTCTCTTCAAGCATAAAAAAGTTTTATGTTATTATATATACCTTTATTTATAGCCACTTATGAAGTTTAATTTTAAGTTATTTCCGACTGTCCAGAAAATCTCTCATGGAGCCGTATAGAAGGTTATTTTCCCCTGTGATACCTATCATCTTTATTTGTCGAAACAAGTTTTCTGATTTTCACTTCTTTCTTTAGGCGCGTTTCGCTTCCAGGATGAGCGCCTATTAGCTTCGGTCTGTCCGGCCGCATGTTCGTTCTCGGCTTCTACCGAACGGATTACGGTGAAATTCGATATTAAGGACTTACAGTCAAAGACAATAAGAAAGTCATGTAAATAAATCACGTAAGCCAATCAGGGATACCATTTTTCTGGTGACAAAAAATGAACTTTCAATCATAGCTCGTTATATCAAAATATGTAGTTTTCAAATAGAACTCGTAGAACTAGTAAAGTACAGTATTTCTTTCCCTATACATTTTTATCGTGGGAGTAGCCGTTATCAAGAAACAAACGCGAAAGTCTTAATTAGAGTTGAAAAAATTGCTTTGCCTGGGGCCCCGATTGTCCTAAACACGGCCCTGCCTGAATGGGAAGGGCCTAAAAGGAGCGAGAGATTGAGAAAGAGGGAGAGAAAGAAAGAGGGAAAGGAAATTGAGGTATGAGAAAGAGGGTTAGGCGAGAAAGGGAGAGAAAGGAGCATGAGGGAGTAGTAGACTTTTAGTAGAAGGGGATGTTGGGTCCGTTTAGGGTTTAGGAGCGAGAATGGGAGAGGGGAAGGGGTTGGAGGGAGGGGGAGGGGGGGGGGATGAGAGCAGAAGGGGAGAAAGGTAGGATCGAGGGAGTATGTATAGGGTTGCTTCCCTAACCGCTTTTAATGAGTGGTCGAACCCCTATACGCCCAGTCTTTTCCCTTTACCCCACTAATCCCTCTCATCTCGGCGGCTCTTCCTTGCCCGGCGCGGACTTTACTTCCCATCTCTGCGTTAATTAGCGGACAAGAAAACTGGCCGAAAGAGGGGAAAGAAGAGAGAGAGAGAGGGAGAGAAAATGAGAGAACAGAATGGTATGAGTTGCGTTAGTTGGGGGAGGAAAAGGGGGGAAATGGTAGCGCTAAAGATGTAATAGGGATGGGGGGAAAGAAAAGAAAGTTCCGAACAAAAATGCCTTCGTGTTTCAATTCGCTGTTGGTGATCTAGGCATCCAACGGTAAGTAGTGAAGTTTTACCGCAAAGTAGCAATCCTCGGCTTATCAAATGAACTGTCAATATGGTTTACTACTAAGTAAGCCGTTTTATGAATGCGGGGGTTATCTTCATATCGTCAGTCGGATTAAATCCTTGATTTTAGAGCGGTGAAACATTTTTTTGAACTGTTCAACGACTGCGCTTATCCATTGATTTGGAGTAATATTCCTTTTATGCAGATGATGAAATAGGCATTGCCTTGATCATCAAAGACAGGATGAACATTTTTTTGCTTCGAAGTTGCATCTTTCAGTGATAAATCGTCCAGAAATGGTTCAGTACCGTCGACCTCTTAAAGTTTAGCCTTAAAAATAGCTTGGGAAAATGTAGCGAGAACTTATACGTGCATAAATAAGACTTTCAATAGATCCGTTACAATTGAAAAAAACAGCGCTTTCTGTCAAAGTAACCACGTTTAGATTAATATTTCTTGTACCAATCGTTTACAATCACATTGAAAAAATCTTTGGCACAAGAGAGAAATTTCGAGCTCGTATAATGACTGAAAATAAAATCCAGAACAAGCAGTTAAATGGGATTTTCAGCTAAAAAAAATAGCCATCTTCGGTGGATATTCATATTTTTTATACCTAATTGGTTATTTGGAATACTTAACAAAATAACGTTGGCTTTTTTATTTAAGACATAAAACGCTACTAATAAATAGACTTTAAAAATGCTTAAATGTTGCCATATTGAAAAACTAAGATGATATTTGAAATTCTCCCAGTGTATCTAAAACAGCTACATTTATATTAATTGTGCGAATCTTTTCTTTTTTTATTCCTTAAATTCAGTAGTTATCTATGTGCCTTCAATATCTACGCCATACCTATTCAACTTACGAGCTACTCTGGTTAATGTTCGCAAAAAATTGACATTTTCTGGGTTAATCGATGTCGAGTTTACTTTGGAATAAAAGAAAACAGTTGAGCTGTGCTAGTGTGTTTTGCAGATTTGTACTAATGTAGTGCCTCGCCATTTTATCACAACATAGCAAGAAGGCGGAATTAAACCTTTATAAAGATCGTTATGAACGATTAAATACGAAATAACTTCTCGGTAAAAGTTATAATTTATCCAAACTAAAAAATAATAGGCATTTTTTCTTAATGTATTTTTGTAATGTTTCAAAAATTCAGTACGAATACATGATGAGATAATGCTTCACAACTTCATTAGGATATTTATAAATAATTTTTAACATGTAATTTAACATTAATCGTGTATATTTAAATAATTTAATTAAGTTTTATACAAATTTTAATCACCCTTCACATTTTTTCAGATCCTAGAAACTGCCGCCCAGTGAAAATGCGCAACTACACTTCTGGTCACGTGGTACCTGGCTGCATTGATGGTAATTGATATAACTTTTTATTTATTTTTGCACTTTAATGTTTTAATTCGTAAATTGCACAATATTCACAGTTGGAAGTCAATTAACCCCTCGGCAACAAGTATTTTTTGGTGCCGGCAATGAGCGTCATCCTCACAGGTGTGGAAATGTATAATTGAACATGGGGTATCTCGGCATTTTCGCGAATTTTCTGAACCCTGGACTATTGATCAATGAATGTAATTAACATACATACTTGACATATTAATATAAACATAGAAGTAATTAGTACTCACCTATCTCGCTAGAAACACTTCCCCGATTTCTTCAAGTATCCATCACACAAAAAACAGGTTCTTGAATCGGTGGAATTCGATCTGAAATTGTACAAAAATGAGTCGTAATTAATTTTCGTAATTATTAGTTTTGAGAGATTATCTGATTACGCAGGTTTTTTTTAGCTGCACCAGTATCTCTGAAAACATGCAGGATCAGAGTTTTTTAATTTAGCATTATTATTAAACGTATAAAATTTCATACCTACTAGTTACTACGACATCTAGCGCGATGATATATATTGTAAAAGTACTTTGGGTACAAAAGAGATACCGAATAGGTACTCATCTCGGAAGGAGATATCAATGCCCAGAGAAGGCAGCGGCAGATAAAAATTGTAAACGTAGTTAAATTTTGGCAATGACCAATGTATTTTCTAACGATGGAGCGTACATATTTTTGAGTTACCCATAGCTTTTGCGGATAAGCTAAGGAAAACCGAATATGGCATACTGCCAATAAGTTTATCAGCGGTTCCGACGTCATTAAAAAAACTACACTCTTTGAAGACGGGAGACCCATCTCCAATAAGGTATAAACATCTCCGTAACTTCGCTAAAAAAAAGAAAGAAGATCGCATTCTTCAACAAACTCGGCGAGCCTAGTCGTTTGCCAAATGAGAGAAGACCATAACAACCGTGAAACGCATCCCCCTCCCTCTCCCCCACCCTACTACTTCTACACCCTAGCTGTTTCCCCCCCCCCCTCCCCCCTTAGAATGCCTACACTCACGCCTCCTCCGCGGCCATCTTCCTTAAAATAATTCGTCCCAAATCCTCGAGAAACGTCTCTAATGAATCTCCCGGCGCCACTTGAGGGTAAATCCCTATGAGGAAGCGCAAGTTATGACCCTGCAAAACCCCTTCTCCCACCCTCTCGACTTTACCCAACCTCCGCACGTATCCTACGCAGCATTCCCCCCTTCCCTCCCTCCCCCCCTCTCACCCTCCCTCCCTCCATCTCTCCAACCCACCCCGATCCGAAAGAGAGCCCGGAGTATGATATAAAAAAAGAGAAAATTCGGCTTAGCGTAATTGGTATCTTCCTAATTGCCCGTAATGATTGCTTCCCCGAATTGGGACCTCTGGTTTTAAAATATAGGCTCGTGAGAGAGAGAGGGAGAAAATGAAAACTAGAGAGAGAAAGAGAAAGAGGGAATGGGAAAGGACTATGAGGACAGATGCCCCCCCTCCCTTCTGTATATCCTACTTTCACTCTTTCTCCCCCATTACCTAACTCTAAAATTTTTAGTGACCGCTTCCCCATACACTATTACTTTTTATCAACATTTCTCCCTCTCTTCTGTTACCCCCTCATTTCTTTACTCCGTGTCTTCCCTCCATCTATTTTATCTTTTTCCCCTTTTCGCCTGTTTCTATCAGTTATTCCACTCTCCCCCTTTTTCTATACTTTCTTCCTTCTCTGTCTGTTCTCTCGTCTTACATTCCATGCCATCCTATTTCCCCTTCTATTCCTCCTCACAATCTCTCCATTCCTTAGACATTCTCTCCTTTTCTTACCCTTCCCTCAACCTCCATCCCTGTTCTATCTCCCTTTTCTCTCCTCCCTCCCTCCCTTAAATGTAAGAAGGGACTGTGTAGTCTCAATTTCGCCCTAAATAAAGTCGTTTGTCTGTCTCTGTCCCTCTTCTCTCTCTCTCCCTCTCTCCTATCTCTCACTTTTCTCCTTCCTCTTTCTCTCTCCTCTCCCTCTCTCTCTGTCCTCTCTCTCCCTTTCCTCTCTCTCCCTCTTAATCTCTCTATCCTCTCTCCCTTCCCTCTCTCTCCCTCAATCCTCTCTCTCCCTCCTATCCCTCTCTTATCTTCCTCTCTCTCTCTTCCACCTTTCTATCTAACTACCCTTTCACCTTACCCATCTATCCTCCTTCCTCAACCTTCTTCGTCTTGCACCCCTTCCCTTGTAGAAAGGGGTGAGCCAAAATTGCCCGGGATTGAGGAACTCCGTAGGAAGTCACGGGTAGCGGGAATGGGTGAGAGAGGGAGATTGGAGTGGGGGCGTCCCCTCTCCATCTCCCCCCCCCCACTACTCCCTCCCTATCTCTCCTTCTGAATCCACCACTTCGATATAGTTTGTCGTTAAACTCCACCCGGAGATTTAAGCGGAGAGGTTCATTAGTCTGGCCGCGGTTTCAGAGAGAAAGACCCGTACGGATACTGGGAGACGAGATTCGCGAACCCCAAAGTGTTTCGCTTCTTCGTGTGCGGAATCTAGGATCATTCTCACCCCCCCCCCCCCCCCCCCCCATTCCTCTCTCTAGCTCTTTTTTCGGAATTTTGCGTTCGAACGATGCGTTTATAAAATTCACGTATGATAAACTCGCTAAATCATTTACCGTGTGTACATACGAGTAATTATGCCGGCGGTAGTTAAACACGGCTACCACCTCGGTATCGAGTACCTTAACAAATGATAAATGTTACACATGTTTTGGAAATCTGAATATATATATCTCTAAGTAATGTACATGAATACTAAAGGGAATTAATATATTTTTCGAGTAATCGAAATATCGATTTATTGCATCGTATTTTTAGTGATCTAGGATACGCGGCCCTAACCCGGGAGGTACGAGTTCGATTACCGGCACCGGAAATCTTTTTGCGGCATTGGTAGAGGGTTGGATAGCTTTGACTGGCTTCTGATGCTGGGGTCGCGAGTTCGTCTCCTGCAGAGGGCATATTTGTATGTGATTGTAGTTTTTGCTGTTATCACGTCGCTAGGTTCTTTGGGAAAATTTGAGCTCTCAAAGCATAACCAGTTGAAATATACCTAAAATGGCAATGAACGAAATGCTGCAGTTGTATAAATGTCAATCTTTTAGCATTCATAGCTTTTTATGCGAGTTAATGAAAATTCTAGTCGGAACGTTATCGTCCACGCCTTGCCTTCTCTTCCAGTAGATCGCGAATCAAAAAGTTTGATCAACACGAATTTAGAGCATTGTCTCGTTGCATTTGCCAGTTTAACTAATGATAAACAACTTCATCAAGTTTCATTGATCGATCTTTAAACTATGATCCAATTCCTATCTAAGAAATTGCTTGGTATTTTGATAAAATATTAATTAAGTTTAGATATCTCTTTAGGAATATTCATGCAACAAATAAGCAATTTGAACCGTACACCACATGTTGTGCGTATGATTTCACGAACCTCTGTTATTGTAAAAATATTTAACTGCACTTTGAACTCCAAAAATAAAAGACGTTTGCATTCTTTTAAAACAAGATAGATTTTTCAATTAATTGCATTGAAAGTTGATTTATAATCATTGGTTTTTATAGTGAAATTTCTGTCAATAAAGATTTTCTCGCTGCTAAATCGGATTTAATTGATAATGCCTATTTTTTGTTGTTGTATTTCATTTCACTTGCCGTTTATTAGGAATTGGGAAAGAATTAAATATTTCGCTAGAAGTTGGTGAAGAAAGGAAAAGATTTAGTTAAGAGAGGAGTGAATCTTAAAGATGGAAAGGGAAGACCTTTTTGATGAGATTTTCCAAGGCCGTAGCAATATTGTTAAAACGTAATTGCAATAGTTTCCTTCAATCTGCCACATTTGACGGGTAATTACTCCAGTACATACATTAATATTCATCGAATTTTTTTCGAAAAAAAAAAAATCCTACCGACCCCTAAGATTCTTTGCTTTTAAAATGATTATCGATCCGGATCATATAACGGAAGCCTTCTTTTTATTTTACTAAACGTGTTTAATTATCTTCCGAAGAAAGTCCGCTTTTTTTTTTTAACGGTTAGCATGTTATACCGAGACCCGATTAAGAGTCCTATCGCCTAGTTTTTTTTTAGCTCCCTAAAACTCGTCGCAAAGGTTCCTTATATGTATCGCATGAGATAAAGTCGTTTCCTTTCGCTGCGGGCCGCCCGAAATCTAAATTTTAAATTTTTTTATAAGCCGGGGACGACATACTTTTTTTTTTCCCGTCCATGGATCCGAGAGAGAAATCCACCCTTTGCCCCGTTAAGGCGAGAGTGTGAGCTACGAGGCTAATTTAATGCCCTAGCGACCCTCCCGAGACAACGAGTCCCTCACCGTATTGAACGCCCTTAACACGGTCTGCGGGAGGTCTATTTATTGCGCGGCCCACGGGTGTTCGCGTGTGTCCTTTTGTCCGAGATAATTTTTATCCGAGAAAGTTTCGAGCTCGTGCCCATTTTCTAGGGGACGACGGTTAGTCTGTTTATAAACAGCCTCAATAAAGAAGAAAGAAAGAAGCACGGAGCACAACCATTATTAAAATTGTACGGGCGAAGTTTTATTCTAATCGTAGCCTAACAATATATCGATACATTATCGATCGCTCGACACATTATCGATTGCTCGACACGATATCGATTACGCGATACTATATCGATTAAAATGGTTTTGAAGTCTCCACGAGCATGTCCCATCCACATAGCGTTATTTATTTATTTTTCAATTTTCAGTTTGTAAGCGAAATGTGAGCCGGATACGATTCAATATTTATGCCCGACTATCACGCATGCCACTTCGCTTTCTACGGAATTGATATCCGGTTACGCGTTGGCATTGAAAATGTCGCCTATACATTTACATTAATTTCTGTCGTTGTAGCGACAGCGTAAATCGTTATGAATTGCGCTTTATCGCAGCTTCCTTAACTATACTTAGCATTTATCTGAGATTTATTATTCGGCGGAAAGATTCGATATCTTTACGACAATATGCCTCGGCGATACGGAAGTCCGTATCGATTTATACGCGAAGGATTTTTTTTCATAAAATCTGCCAGGGGACGTAAAAATGGATCACTTCCGCTTTTTGCCCGATATTCGAGCTATTTTGACCTCCGTGTAGTATTTTCCTTGGGTCATTATGTGGTCAGTTAATCTTGTTTCAAAAATGACTGCGAAATAAGATCGACCAATTTAGCCGTCCAAAAGGCTATCGATGAGCGATCAGTTCGATAATGCCGCATATAAGGGTGATAAATTCGAGTTTTCTAACCCTATCACGTTGGTTATAAACTGAAGTCCTTATCGTTTCTTTTAAACATTCTTTCCTTTGAATTATCCCTATTCATTTCCTACCTCTTTGCCTCATTTCTAACGTCCACCTTTCTACGAATTTATTATCCTACGGTTTATCATCTCTCAAAAGTCTGACACGCCCAATTTTTTTTCTTTTTCTGCCTAATTACCTTTAATTAAGCTTCTAACCTAACACGTCAAATACTTTCTTCCGAGTAAAGTGAACTTTCCTTTGTCTATGTCCTGCCCACAATTCGAAAGCTTTCAATTTGGTCACTACTCTACTCAAAGAGTCCGTGTCTCGTACTAACACTACATACTTACATTTTTCCGAAACATATTTTTAAAATTTCATTAAAATTCTCTTGCGTGAATTATCCTTTTCAGATAAATGCCTTGTTTACATTATTTCTCTCTGTTCTCTCATAGGCGGCCATCCCATCCCTATTGGAAACGCTACCTTTATAATGGAAACAGTCCAACTTTTTACTAGCTTTTTCCTCAATCTTTATTGACATTTATAGCAAGAAATTTCAAAATATTTGATTATTTAAAAAAAAAAACGACTATCTTTCTCTTGGAGAATAGACGCGCGTAATTACCGAGGTGCTTATAGGAGTTCCTCGGCTTTCGTGGACGGGAAGAGTTACTCCATCCCTAGAACCATAGACTGCAAAGTTTCCACGAGGCATTATTCAAAACCAAACCGGAAATAAATTTAAAAAAAGAAGTTTTCGGACATTGCGTAGATAATTATCCCGCACGCGGCGAAATTCTCTCTTGTCGGACCTCCTCTCCCGGAAAACTTATTCACGCCGTGTTTTCGTTAGGCTGCCTTTTATAACAACAAAAAAAAACAGGAAGCTAATTAACTTAGCCAATTGGAGCCGTACTGGGACGCCGACAAAGGGCAAAAGCGAGACGGGGGAGAGAATACATAAGGATATTCGAGCGAATTTTTTTATGCGAGAGTAGGAGGGGGGAAGCAAGAGCGTTAGGGGGTGGGGAGAAAGGAGGAAGAAGGGAGGGGGGGGGAAGGAGGGAAGCACCGAGTCTGGTGAGCGTACAAAATAGCGAGGTATTATTGTCGAGGGAATAAGGACCATCTCTCGGGCGGTAAAACCGTCCTTATAACGGAGGGCCAACTGAAATCCCTATTTTTTCTCACTGTCCCTATAATACGTTTATTACCCTACAGTTTGAACCTTTGAAAACACTCCTCCTCCCCCCCCCCCCCTCTCGTCCAATTCCTATCCATCCCCATTCCATAATCCCTATTTCGTAAACTCTCCTCCTCCTCGTAAAACTCCGTCGCCTATTCTTCCTCACAAACTCTCCTTTATACCCTCACCTCCTAGTTATTCCCCTCTCTTAATACCTCCCCATATTCCCACATCCAGCTCCATTGCTCATTTGTTTTAATCCCCCATACTGTTTAATTTCTCTTCGCAGTCCCCCCCCCCTGCCTTTTACCCATCTCATGCTTACCAACCTATACCTCTCTGACGTGTAATCGCGACAAAAAATCGAGAGAAGCATGCGACCCGTCCTCTCTCTCTCTCTCACTCACACACACAGCGGTGGGTCGAGTGTCCAGCCATAAGCCGGCACTCCCCTTCTTCCTTCTTCTTTTTCTTCCGTCTCATGATCTCCCTATGTTCCGCCCACTTATTCTCTTTCCCTCTCCTTCCCATTTCTGCTTTAATTTTCTCTTCTCTTTCTCTCGCCTTATTATTTAGCTTCATCATTCTCTTCTCTTGTCTGTGAATTGGCCTGCCCTCAATCTTCTTTCTCTCCCTTCCTCCCCTCCTCTCTGCCTCCTCTCTCTCTCTCTCAATCTCCTTATCTCTCCCTCCTCTCTCCATCCTCATCTTCCATCCTACCTCCTCTCTCACCACATTTCTCTCCTTACAACCGCCTTTCGCTAACTTTTCTCTCTCTTCCTCCCTCCCCCCCTCTCTCCCTCCTTCTCTCTCTCCTCTCCCTCCTCTCTCTCCCCCTCTCCCTCCCCTTCTCTCTCCCTCCTCCTCTTCCATTCTCCATCTCCACATTTCTCTCCTTACAACCGCCTTTCGCTACCTTTTCTCTCTCCCCCTCCCTCCCTCCCCCTCTTCCCTCCCCCCTCTCCCTTCCATCTCTCTCCCCTTCTCTCCATCCTCCTCTTCCATCCTCCCTCCTCTCTCTCCACATTTCTCTCCTTACAACCGCATTTCGCTAACTTTTCTCTCTTCCTACTCTCTCTCCCCCTACTCTCTCCCTCCTCCTCTTCCATCCTCCCTCCTCCATCTCCACATTTCTCTCCATACAACCGCCTTTAGCTACCTTTTCTCTCTCTTCTCTCTCTCCCTCTTCCCTCACTCACTTTCTCTTTTCTCTCTCCCTCCAAATGTTTCTATTATTTATATCTCTCAGCATACCTTCCACTCTCTCCATTTCCATCTCTCCTACTTTCCTTCTTTATCCTCACACTATCTCCCTCTTTTTTCCATCTCTCTTCCCTTCTCCCAATCTGTTTCATTCTCTCCTCTCTCTTTCCCTCTGTCCTCCAACAGAAAAACATAAAAAGAGAGAGAGAGACAGACAGACAGAATGAGAAGATGAGGCAGATTCCAAAGGCATTTTCCTCCGACAACTGCTTATTTATTCGTGTATACATATTTTTTCCCAGCGAAAGATTTACCGTACGTGATGGTCAAGCGGGACTCAAATTCCTCGTACTTCTTCTGCAGGACCTTGGACGTCCGCCGTGCGTGCGTGTGCGGACGTAATGAGAGATGAGAGCGTGTGCGTTCACGCAAACTCTCTCTCTCTCTCTCTCATCCCTCTCCCATACCTTAACCGCCTACCTTTCTCTCTCTCTCTCTCTCTCTCGCTCCCTCCTCCCATCTTTTTTTTTTTTGGAACCCTGGGCCCCGCACCCATGTCGGCTTAAGTCTAATTAGTGAGTAGTGGAAGATGGATGATAAATGGCAGGAGGAGGAGGAGGGATGGATGGATGGATGGAGGAAGAGGAGGAAAGGAGGGAAGAGGAAGAAAAATCCGCGAGTCGGACCGGATTCCATTTCCCCCAGACCGCTTCTCTAGAGAATGATATGGCTCTCTCTCTCTCTCTCCAGCCATGGTGACCGCCAAGGACTTTTAGTTTATACATGTAAGAGAGAAGGAAAATTAAGGAACTCTCTCTCTCTCTCACGTTTTATACTACGTAACCGAACACACGCAGGCACGTAAAAGCTCGGCGTTTCGTTTTACCGCGACGCCGAGGAAAACTTATCTCCTAATTAAAGTTGAAAACCTCATGACGTTTCAATGGTTTCCGTTTCATTTAATGCCAGATTCGATTACGCTTCACATGGTGCAAGGACCCGTTCGCCCATACCCGCGGCGGCCGCCGGCGACACAATGGTCCTCGAGAGGTCCGCCGTATCGGAACCTGCCATCCCCTTAGCGTTGAGTTAAAACGCTTCGTTGGATCCGGTCACATGTATCCTTAACGCAGAGCTGGGGATAAGTTTATGTGCCAATGGGAGAGACTGTTGAGTTGTCTTTATAGCTTTGGATCTATGGAGTTTAGGATGCGTCTGGTTCCTCGGTGCGACAATGCAAAACGCTTTGGAGACATATTTTCCGAGGACGTGCCGTACCGACCGAGCATTTGTCCGAGTTTCTTTTGGATTATCTTCAGTTCTCTTTCTGTGTCTTTCTTCACCTCTGCCTGTCTTATTTCCTATTTTTCCCTCTTCCTCTCTCCCTTTTCTTCCTCCAATGTAGTCTATCATTCACTAAGGGTTAAATGTAGGAATGGACCTTTTGGTTTAACGAATAAAGACGATTATCTATCCATCCGTCTTTTCCAATTTTCCTCTCTGCATTTCTCAGCCATCTCCCGAAATTATTCTTCTTTTACCTTCTCCGTCTGTCGCTTTCCCATTCTCTCTCGTTCTTTTTCCCACAGAACTCTTCACTAGCCTTCTTGATCCTGTTTTCCCTCCTATCCCATCTCCCCCTCCGTTTTCCTCCTCTGCCACTTTTATTTCGTTTCTCATGGTTCAATTTCTTCCCGCCAATCATCGTCGCCTTCATGGTTCTCTCTCTCAATTCAAAGACTTTTTGCCTGCTGGTTTTGTCTCCCGTCCTTTCTCTCGGCATTATAATGCTCGAAGTAATTTTAATATTTAATGACCGAGGTACGATCGTCATCTTTTATTTATTCTGTATGTAAAAAATGATTCCTTCGACCAGCGCAATACTGTTGAGTGAGCCAAGTGCGCATTTCAACTAACAAATGGCCGTCCTTAGCGGCGAATCATATATCGCTTTATTTTATTAGAGAGAGAGAGAGACGTTAGTCGTGAATGATGAAAGCTACTTTAACAGTTAAGATGTAAATTTCGTTTATTACAGCGCGAGATACGCAAATTATTAACTTCCTCATTCCCTTATTCCATCTTACCTTTCACCTTTTCTTCCTCACCCTTATGTAAATTATTATAATTAACGGAGCTACTTCATCCTTGGGAAGAAATAAAAACGTTATAAAACCAGCCTATCATAGAAACGTAGAGACTTTTTCGCAAATCGCAATCGCTCCAACTCGCGATGAAAAACTAAATTAAACTCTCTCGCGTATTTTAAATCATTAAACGCGTAATTTATATTGATGTAAACGCCTAATTAAAGCCCTGCGCGAGAGGTGTGTTATTACGACAGCGCCAGCAATCGGCGGAATTCAAAACTTCTAAGAGACCACGCCTTTAAATTCCGCGCATTCGCCAATTATATATAATTTACCTGACAACGTTTCCAGTGATTTCATTACCATAAAAACTAACGGTTGTCGACTTAATTCTGAAACGTAAACATTCCGAGTATTTAATAATTATTAGCCTTCCTCTAAATTGCCGTATTTGATCATGCTACGCAAAAGCACACGATAACTTTAATGAATATATTATGTGGTGTCACAAAAGGACTTCAATACCTGAACGGCGTTAAGTGATTTTGAATAGGAACGATTCCGCCTTTTAAAAAAATCATTCCCAAGGCCGATAACCTGCGTATTTTTCGTAAACGTAATCTGCTGGTTTGCATTGCCTGAGAATGCGTGATCGCCGCGAAAGAATCGTTATTATCCGTGATTTTTATGCCTTACTCTTTATTCAAGCCTTTCGTACGGTTTCTTCCGGTCATTATCCGGTTTTCTTGATTTCCCGGACCAACCTCATATGATGCCATTTATTAGGCTTCCAAAAGAATATTTTCGGAAAAATCGGTGGGCGGCAAGGTGCGCCTTCAGAATTTTCGAATTAAGATTCTGAGCAAATGGCTTTAGATATCAAGTTAAAATTTCTTAATTAATTACTGAATAAAACGATACCATAAATTATAGTGCGAGACTAAAAATAATTTTAAGTTTAAAATTCTAAATAAACTTCGTCAATAAATAAAGCGCGTATCTTCGTATTGCGAGAGTAAAGGAAGCTTCAATCTTTACTGTGTTGTTTTTTCATCATGAAACTACTTACAAAATAATTCGATTTAGTGCAAAAGTGACAGGATTTTCTTCATTTCTTCTCGTTTATCTTAGAACCCAGTAGATAAGTTCCAAGTATCGCGTTTTACAAACTGGAGTCCACCATAATTTCCCATTAACAATTCAGTCATTAATATTAACGGTCAACGCAAATGCATTTTCTTTTAAAACAGCCTGACGACATACAAATACTAGAATAAAATTATACCGGAAAATGGATATTTCGTCATAACTGCTAAAACTGCGCGTTGTTTTCTGTTGTCGAGTTAAAAATCATTAACTATCCTGAATAGCACTATTCTCCTAGTGGAGTGTTAAACTAGTCTTTTTAGGCACGTTTCGCATCCAGCGTGAGCGCCTATTCTCGTCGGTCTGTCCGTCTGTCTGTCCGCCCGTCTGTCCGTCCGTCCGCATGTTCGTTCTCGGCTTCTACCGAACGGATTTTCATGAAATTTTATATTAAGGACTTACTATCAAAGATAATAAGAAAATCGCAAAAATGAATCACGTAAGCCAATCAGAAGTATCACTTTACTGGTGACAAAAAATGAACTTTCCGTCATATCTCGTAAAATATTGCTCATATCAAAATATACACTTACTATTAAAGAAGAATATTTCTTTCCTACACATTTTTATCATAGGAGTAGCCGTTATCAGGAAAATCAAACCAGAATGTCTTAATTCGAGTTGAATTTAGAAAACTTCTTGCATGGTTACTTCTTCATTGTTGCTAACATAAACAATCTCACAAACAAACGTTTAATTTCCTTACGTGTGCATGCAATATTTTTAAATAGGAAGAAAATGGATTATTGACGACGAAGAAAAGAACTTTAAAACGCTATTTCCCTTACGTACAGGTATATAATTTATTTCTAATAATCCATTGCACGAAACGCGCCCATTTGTGATACGCTGTAGACTTTCATAACTTGTTTTTATATTTATCGAGTTCATTTTCTTCATCCATTCTTTAACCCTTTCTTACTATCACGCTCCTTCGAGACTGACATGGTCTTGAATTAAATCAGTAAAAAAATTTCCCTCCCAAAACCTATTCAATATCTCCTTTTTTTTCCTCTTACACTTATCGACCCGATTCACACTTCCTTTCCTCCCCTTCACCATTTTCTTCCTTCCTCATTCTATTCCCATCCGCCTTTTCATTCTTTCATCTCTTCCTTTTGGTCACCTTTTTTTTCTATCCATCCTCCCCCCCTCCTTCCTCCCCGACTTCCATTAAACTCTCCGCACCTCTCCTTCTCTCTCTCTCACCCTCCTGAAAAACCCCTTATTCCCAACCCAACCCAATCTCACACTCACTAAGATGGGTCGCAGAGAATTGAGACGTCCCGTGCCTCCTCGGGACCTTCCCCGAAAAACTCTCTCTCTCTCAAGCCACCCTCTTTTTCAATCCGATCCTTCCCCCTTACTTCCTTTCCCTCTTTCATCCCAAACACCCCCCCACCCCTCTCCCTCCCTCCCTCGTTCCTATACATCTACCCCCCCCTCCTCCCGAACACTCCTTTACCATCTCTCTTAACTCCTTATTCCCCCTCCTAAAATTTTTCTCTGCCTCCAATCTCACTGAGACCGTTATCACCTCCCTCTCATCCCCATTTCTCCCTCTCCCTTCTTACATCCTTGCTCCCTACACTTCACTCCTTTATCTCTCTCTCTCTCCCTCCCTCCCTCTCTCTCCCTCTCACTCTCTCTCCCTCTCACTCTCCCTCTCACTCTCTCTCTCCCCTCCCCCTCTCTCTCTCCCCCCTCTCTCCCCTCTCGTTCCCCATCTCCCTCACTCTCTCTCCCCCCTCTTTCTCCCCCTCTCTCTCCCCCCTCTCTCTCTCCCCTCTCTCCCTCCCTGTCATTCTCTCTCCCTCTATCTCAATCTCTCTCCCTCTATTTCAATCTCTCTCCATCTCTCTCTCACTCTGTCTCTCACTCTCTCTCTTTCCCTCACTCTCTCTTTCCCACTCTCCCGCCCCTCTCTCTATCCCCCCCTCTCTCTGTCCCTGTATTCCTCTCGCCATCTCTCTTCCCCTCTATCCCCCTCACCACTATCTCTCTCTTCCCTCTCTCTCTCCCCCTCTCTCCTCTCTCTTTCTCACTCTCTCTCACTCTTTCCCCCCACTCTCTCCCTGTATTCCTCACACCATCTCTCTCCCCCTCTCTCCCTCCTCTCTCTTCATACTCGCCCTCTTCCTCCCTTCCCTCATTCGCTTCTCCCTTCCCTCACTAACCTGCTTCCAATATAATGTCCCCCCCCCCTTTACCCTCCCTCCCTCCTATCCTTTCCTTTCCCCTCCCCCTTTCTCTCCTACTGTCGGCATGAAAAGGGGGACCCGTGACAGCTCGCTGATTGAAAATGCAGCAGCCTCTTCCTCCTCTCCCTTTTTCTCATTCCCTTATTCCCTTCCTTCCCGTAACTGAAACCCTCCTATCTATCTCTCTATTCCTCTTTCTCTCTCTCTCTCCCCTTCTCTTCTTTTTTAAGGTTTTCGGGGGAACGCACGAGGACGGCATCTAGCCCACATGTGTCACCATCTCCTTTTTTTTCTCTCTCGGGATGGGTGCGAGAGATGTGTGGAAGGGGAGGGGGGATGGGGAAGGGGGAGGAGGTTTTTTCTTCAGTAGGTGTTAAGGTTACCCGCCCTGTGATCTCATACCATTTCGACCTTCCCCACCTCCCCTCCTCCCCCCTCTCTCTTTTCATTCCCCATCCTATCCCTTGACAACCCTCTCTCCCTTCCGTCGTCTTACCAATCCGAAGGGTCAGTGTCACCAACCTATCGCGTATTTCGCCGTCTATCTCTCTGCTCCTCGGTCAAACTCTCTCCCTCTCCCTCATCTTCCTTTTCCCCCTTTCACCTCTCTCCTCTTCTTCTTCTTATTCTAGAGAAGGGAAATTCCAAAGTTTCGCTTTCGACCGACGCTCCTTTGCTCGAATGGAAAAAAAAATCCTCCCCTCTCTCATCGAGCTTCGCAGAGCGTTAGTCGGATGTCTTGTTTATTTTTATTTTCGCTGCTCTCTCTCTCTCTGTGTTATCCTCATACTCGTTATCGCTCTCTCGTTTTAAATATTTTTTTATGGCGGACCATGAACGGAAGTTCTGGATTTTTCGCGTTTCTTTTTCTTTTTTATCTATATACTTTTTCTAGGACTTGTCTTTGTGGTTTTTATACGCGCGCGCGTGTTTGTGTTAGTGATTGATAAGCGTACGAAAAGGTGCTCTTCTCGAAGAAATGTGGATTCGGCGCTGATCCTGAGTATCTTTTTTCCGACGGTCGAGTATTATGGTTAAAATCATTTCTATTACAAAGGTGACAGTTTTCCTATTCCCATTACAAATGAGACATGTTGAACTTCTTCAAAGCATAGTTTCCCGAAAACTCTTATAATTTTTAATTTCTCAAGAGTGGTGAATTATTACGGTCCCAAAAGTTTACCCCTAATATATATATTGAATGAGTTTCGTATAAATTGTTTCTTTTAATTGAGCTTGACCTTCGAGTTAAATGGGTCGCATTGCATCGAGAAGCATGCGACCTGCAATGACATGACACGTTTTAAAATCTTAATTAAAAATTAAAAGCTTCGTTATGGGCTTTGTCCAAAAACAAAAGCTTCATTTTCTCAAATAAGGTTTGAGGTTTATTGCTATTACTTATTATCAGGACTATGCTGTAAAAGTTAGTTTTTTTTATTATTACCTCCAGAGCCATCCGCAGGGCGGGGCGGCCACCACGGGCCCCGCGCGTCAACATACGAGGTATGAAATATTTTGTGCACAAGGTCACCTTAAGCGCCCAAGAAGTAAAAATGTAACATAAAAATACAAAAATGGAACAGAAATAAAAAAGAAGACCGAGTTAGGCCGAAATTTTGAATGCATTCTCGAGCACACTCTCATACTCAGGTCTCAGACTTATGTTAGCCGAGCAAGCACTCATACTTCAATATCCAAACGGTACATCGAATACATTCTCAAGCAGAGTCTCCGTAGTGCTTTATAAGTAATGATGTAACATTATTTTTATTACTTTTTCGTGCGAGTGACAATTTTTTGTTGCATTTTCGTGTAGGAAGCGCGATCGTGACGGGTGAGTTGTACTTTAAAAGTATATTAACTTCATTGTATATGCCACAACAGAGATAAGAATACACTCTTTGATAAATATACAGCTTGGCTGCATTAATATTATTAAGGTTTCCGGCTTTGAATTTGTTTTACTTGCACAAATTTAAGGAGGGCCCCGCACAGACTGCTTAGCCCTGGGCCCCACACCCCTCTAGGGACGGCCCTGACTACTTTAAAAAATTATGATATATAAGTGGAAAGTCGTCCAGAAATTAGGATAAAAAGGAAAAATCGTTTTAAAAATTATTATTATCCTTGGGGTCCGTTGCATTTGAGCAACCACTCCACCCTATTGTTACGCCACTGAGCGCAGGTCGTTTACTTTTATAAAATAATTTCGAATCATTGATCACCTCGAAACAACCGCGCAAAAAGTTTTTTTTAACGGAATTCGAGTGCCATTTTTTGGCCGGAAAAAACAAAGCAGCGGCGATTTCCCGTTCCCATCAAACAAATAAGGGACACTCCATAGAGAGAAAGAAAGAGAGAGCTAGAGAAAGGGTGGGTGGGAGGGAGAGAGAGAGGGGGGGGGAAATCATTTTCGTCTTTCTTTTTCGTACGTCCCGTCTGACGACTATGTACCGCCGACTCGGTCAGCTATTCCTCGAACTCAGGCAATTCAAACTCGAAGAGGTATCAGGGCCGCACTAAAAGGGCGTTATGGAATGGCCTCATTAGGGTTACGGTTGTTTAATCAGTGGTTGAGTCGGAAAAAATAGACCTTTTCTAAGAAGATTTTTTTTACAAATATATAATAATATAGAAAACGCGTTAAACCGCACCTTAGTATCCGTGAAAAACTCCTGTCTTATTTTCACAAAAATAAAGTATTTATATGAAATCTCTAACGAATTCGCGTTCGGACCGCACCAAGGCACATAAAGGATCCCATGCGGTCCGCGAACCGCCAGTATGGCGTGCCTGCTTTAACTCTCGTAATTTATAGAGTATCAAACAACAACAAATATCACTAAGGGAGAGAGATGGAGTAAAAAAAAAACCCCGCCTGTCACTACCGCAGTGTACGCCCAACTGGGAATAAATTTCTCGGTAACCTTAAACCGACCTTTTTGCGAACTCGAGGGAAATTAAAAAAAAATAAATAAACAAGAAAAGCGCGCGAAGCGCATCAATCCCGATTGAATTATTTAAGCGCGATCCGTTCTCCCGATAGATGATGGCGTATGCCTATCCATCGTAACGGATTCTCGCGGCATTACATTTCTAGTGCCCACTACGTTTGGAATTGAAAACGTGATAAAAACAACTCGGAGGGAATGCATTTGTATTTTTTTTTTTTTAAATAAAAGAATCGCATCCTCCGTTTCTCAAGACCTGCACCTCACGTAATATCGGAGGTCTCGGAACTTTGTGAGTTTTATGCGCCTCGCGATCGGCATTTCCCCCCTCCCCCCTCCCCTCCCCCCTCCCCCCCTCCCCTCCCCCCTCCCCCCCTCTTTTTCACAGACAGACCCCATAAACGTAAAGAGGTGCAGGTGTTCGGAGGAATCCACCGGCTGAGTTATATTATATTCATATCTGGTGATATTTTTTTTCCCATCGCCCGCGCGATTTGCGAGTTTCTTTCCCATTCGGCGGTGCAAATGAAACGAAAGAAATCTCCGCCATGATGGCAAAAAAAAACAAAGGATGAAGGACGCGCGAAGAAATTTTATTGTATCTTAGATAACAAAATCGTGTCTTGGATAAAAATTGTGATTGAAAACTCTAATAAAAAAAGCATTTTTATCGTCAAAAAACGACGAAGCGTGTCATTTAATACATATGTAACTAGAACGCTGTCACTCCTTGAAGATATTTTTTAAATGTCAGTACTCTTACGCTTGTACCATATAAAGAATTCCCATTTTCATTTTCAGTTAGGTTTAGTGTACTATTTGAAAACTAGCAGTAAATTCTTTCCTTCGTCTATGAAATTTCATTTAAATTTCTATTGCAAACTGAAAGGCTAGATCATCTCGGAGAGACTCATAGATATAAATTTAATAAGGCTCACCTTTAATGATTTCAAAAGTTAATTTTAATATTTTAAATTCAAAACAAATTTTAATTGTATAGAAAAAAAAACGAGTATGTACTTGTATTTCCTCTGATTCGTGAAAAACTTGATTTTCTTTTTCTCGTTTGACGAATACGAAAATGGTATGTCTTCGTACACTGAGGGATTTTATGAATGGAAAAATTCGATACGACCTTCCAGCTCAAATCAATTTCAACTTATGACCGATTTTTTGTAGCCCATATACCGATGATCCAGCTTAGTAACGGCTGCCATTCAAAACTCTGTTTGAAAATATTCCACAAATTGAAGTTTTATTAGATTTTAAGTGTTACAGGTAAGGATAGAGCCGCTGAAGCAGACAGTAAATGGCGTTTATTTTAGTTAGACGGACGGAAGGAAAGAAAAACCAAGAAAACGTGCAGGGCGAGACAATACCTACTGAATCGATAGGATGCGGCTTTCGTTTAGGAGTTAGTACGGCAGATAGACAGGCGAAAAAAACCGAACGCGTGAGTGGATTTCTCTCTGTGAAACACCCAAATTCACGTTTTAACAGATTAATAAATTGCTTTTTTTAAATAGTTTAAGTCCCTATTGTTTGTCGCATGGAGAAAATTTTACATTAAATGTAAAATTGCATAAGCTACTTTCTTTGGGGCTGTTTCTGCTACCAAGTGCTAGGCTAGGACGTTATTTTTCTTGGTCACACCCATTATGGACTTAGCGACCACTATTTAAAAAATATTTATGTTTAACCTACAAGCCTGGATGAAAGTGTAACCATTGTTCCACACGCTCACCAGGTCAACCTCGCACACGCACTTGAAGCACGCGTCTCAACTCCATTTCCAACATCACGCGAATTGACGAACGAGGAACTTTCGCACATTTTATCATTTAAAAAACAAAAAACACGAAAGCTTTCTCAAGCTACTTGCTAAAAGGCTAGTACATAAAATAACTTAAGCTCAAAGAGTCGAGGCCATATAACAACACGAATTAGTTATTTTTTTTTAAAAAAAGATAGGAAGGGCCAAAAGCGCAAACGTACGTATCAGATTAATAATAACTTCGGGAGGGAGGAAAACTTAAAACATAGCACGTCACGGTTTAATACCGGAGGAGTCAAGTTCCGCGCGAAAGGTCGCACACACGTGTATCGCTCAAAACCGCGCCTGCGCATTCATAATCGACTCAGGAGGGAGGAGAGAGGTTCTTGTACATTCTCGAGTCCCGGTCCGTTGAAGCATTAGCTTAACTCTCGCCGCAAAGAGTGCTGCTTCTTACAAAGTAACGAGGAATTCATCTTACTCCGGCTAAACAAAGGGCGGGACACTTCGCCTCCCATGCGATTCGCTTCGTCTCTTTTTCTTTTTTCCTCCTCTCTCTCTTTCTCTCCCTCCCTCATTAGCCTCCTTTATCTTTCTCCCCCCTCTCTCTCTCTTTCCATACGTTCTTCCTTAATTTCTCTCTCGTTTGCCTGTCTCTTCATTTCTCTTCTCTCTCTTCCTTCGTTCCTTTGTGTAGGACTTGGTAGACGTTGAACGCTCGACTAAATTTCTGTGCGAAAAATTGGGTTTTTGAAGTTAAAAGCTTAACCAACATCAATAATAATAATAATTGTCTTTTCATGTTTTCTACATTATCCTTACGTTAATAAATACTTTCGACAAATTCAGATTAACGGCCATGATCAGTATTTATATACGCCTATCATAAACTATTTTTAAATAAATATTACATGTTACATTTAGAGTGGGAGTGAAATTACCGGGAGTGAGATTACCGGTCACGGGTTCGAATCCCAGCAGAGAACATGGATGTTTCTGTTCGTCAGGGTTATATAATAAGAATTGACATTATTGTCTAAAACAGTGGTCTTCAAACTTCGTGAGGTCGCAGAACCCTTTCACCCAAATATTTTTTTCCTGGGAACCCTAACACCGAATAAACGCTCCAAAGACGGCATTAGGAAGTAAAATTGAAAGAAAAGTCAAATCTATAACAAAATAAAAATCGAATTTATTCATAATATAAAAAAGGAAAAAAATTAAACTAAAAAAATTAAAAACAAAGACTTTAAAATTAATTATACGCTGAAATTATTACAAGCATTCAATGGCTCTAGGATGTGCCTGCTTTTGTTTGCAAATGTGGTCAAAATTTAGAACACTTTATTATTAACACAACCAGACGTGTGCAACCATCAATAACTGGTATAATTGTTTTTCTATTGAATCTTGCAATATCAGCCGGAGACAGTATGTAGCAAAATATCACGTGATTTTTCCCATTGCTCACATCGTGTCTCTTTTCGGCGCCCCCCGGGCGACCGCACGGCTCGCCCGCCCATAAGACCGTCTCTGGATTTAAATAAAACATTTTTTTGTGAAAACTCTACGAAACACGTGCGATAAGACCTCTGGTCTAAAATGTCGCCCTTAATAAAGTCGAATTATTATTATTAATATTTCTTCCACTATTTCCCTTCCTATCTTTCTGGCCAGGTGGTAGAGGAAATATTTTATCCCACTCATTCGCCAAGTAATTTTTCTTTTTTTCCTCCCTGCTCTTTCTTCTTACTTTTATCCTACCGCCACCTTTTCAAACTGTTCTCACTATGTCATTAAGGTAACCGTTCATTTGGTCAGACTGTCCTTCGTTTTCTGTTAACGTTTCTTTTAAAAATTAAACGTTCTTGTGTAAATTTACTATCTTCCTGTTCGCACTCATTGGACGCATTTGTTTTAGTTATTTGCCGATAAATCTTTCGATGTAAATGTTTCCAAGGAATTTTTTATTTAGTGTTAGAGAGAGGTTAGTTTTTTCTCCGTTAGGTGCGCTGTTCGCTGGGAAATTCGAGTTATCGAAATGATATTTGGAAGAAATTGTTAATAATAAAGGAATTCAAGTCCGGAATTTATTGCGGGGTCCTCGTAGAATTTTTATTATAACCGTGAGATCCTTTTCTGTAAATCGAAATGGAAAAATAACTCGTGTTTTAATAAAATCAACGGCAAAATTCCTCCCACATCTGGGAATTTTGGAGTAATAAATTTCCAGATATTTGCGTTTTCTGGATAGTAGTTTGCAAAGTCGCTACGAGTGTTCCTTAAGAAATCCTTCATTCCGACCTCCCTCCAATCTTATTAATACCTGTACGTTCCATCTTGTCTCCTTTAAAAGGCCTCCATATTACCTTCTTTAATCCTTCGTGTTCCTAGTATGCTTTTAGTCTTCGCTCGCTTCATCTCTCCTCACTTCAACTTCTCTTCATCGCTGAACCTTACTTCTCTAGCGCTTCCCACCACCGGCACCGCATTAAAAATAAAAAACTCCCTTGCTGATGAAACCGAAAACCTTCGAAATTAGCCTCCGTAAAACCCAGACGCCGAAGGGGATCGCGTTCCAGGATCTGTACCATGCATGCAATTCGAAATTGTTGGATTTCATCGCTACTGGAGGAGCATACGTATTTTGCTACCTGCTCTTACTCTCTCTCTCTCATTTTATCCGCCGCACACTCTCATGCACTCTCGTTCTCTCTCAATTTCTCTTTCGGTTATAATAGGTTTCTATTCCCCTTTCTCTCTCTCTCTTCCTCCTCGTGTTATCCCCTTTCTCTTTCCCTCGTTTCTTCCAATTAACCACCTCCCTTTTCTATTCCAACTCCTCACTCCATCTTCCCATGCTTTTTCGACGTTTTTTGCCTTTCTCTTTGGATTTTTAGGCGCGTTTCGCTTACAGCGTGAGCGCCTGTTATCGTCGGTCGGTCCGTCAGTCTGTCCGCATGTTCGTTCTCGGCTTCTACCCAACGGATTTTCATGAAATTTGATATTAAGGACTTACTGTCAAATATAATAGGAAAATCGCAAAGATGAATCACGTACGCCAATCAGGGGTACCACTTTACTGGTGACAAAAAATGAACTTTCCGTCATATCTCGTAAAATATTGCTCATATCAAAATATTTTTCAAATAAAAGTTGTAGAACTGGTAAAGAAGAGTATTTCCTTATCTATACATTTTTATCGTAGGAGTAGCCGTTATCGAAAAAATCAAACAAAAACGTCTTAAATCGAGTTGAACTTGGAAATATTCTTCATTGTTGCTAACATAAACAGTCTCACAAACAAACATTTAATTTCCTTACGTGTGCATGCACTATTTTTAAATAGGAAGAAAAAATTATTTATGATGAATAAAAGAACTACAGGTATATGATTTCTTTCTAACACTCCGTTGCATCATTTGTGATACCAACACGTTACGCCAACAATAAATCTAACGTTTCATTGTACGAGTAATTTCATTATGAAACAATTAGCGTAAATACTCGGAAAAATGGCCATATTATATTAAAATACCATATTATCATGTTCCTAGTTCTTATATTACTTTTAAAATTAATCCATTTCTTTTTATTGATATAATTAGGCAATTATTTTATTTTATAATGGAAAAAAAGATCGAAACGCTGGTTTTAATGCCCGCGTCGACCATTTTGTTTTCCTTTTCCGTAAAAAAACACATCGAAAGAGTTTTTTTACGTATACAAACGTATATTAAAGCCCCTCTGGCGGTCTTTACAGCAAACCTGCATTCCATTCTTACAATATATCAAGGGCTGTTTCTCTATTCTACTCGTTTTGACACGATTCTTATCTTTTTACCCCCCTCTCTTTCTCTCTTGCCATTCCGTGGGTTTTTTCTTCATTTATTTCATTTTTAAGCTTCGCATCGCGCCGTCCGCCTCGGGAGTCCGTTGCACGAGACGGCGAGGAAAAGGAGGGGGGAGGGAGGGAGGGAGGAAAAAAACCTGCCTCGCAGCGAACGAAAAACCCCGAGAGCATAACTCTTTATCATGTCCTCGCGATCAACAACTTAAAAGGATTTGTCATGCGTGCGTGACTAAGTAGTTTCCCTTTCCTTCTTTTTTTCTCTCTCTCTCCTCCCTGCTGCCTCTCCCCCCCTCTCTCTTCCAAAACCTCGTGCGATGATGCGAACTGAGAATATTATTAAGTTAAGAGTAAATGAGATAGGTTTTATTTTTTTCTACCGTTCTTTTTTTTTTTCGGAGAAAGAGATTATTTCCGGAAAAAAGCAGTAATATGGGAGGGAAGGGTGGAATATAGCATTGTCGCCCGAATTTATTTATTTTTTTTAAAACCTTGGCTGCTTAAGTTTTTTTCTTTTAAACCTCGACATGCATATATTCGTCAGCGGAATTTTATTTTTTTAAGTAAGAAAAAAAGACCTCGAAAGATGTTTTGGGGAAAATCTTTTTGCTGCTTCTCACGGTTTTTACGCAGTGGTTTTTTTTATCTCCGAGAAAGGAATAAGATGATCGAAAACTAAATTTAAATAGATTAAGTTTAAATGGTTTTTTTAATTTCTGAATTATTTTGACGTTTAGGAATAAGAACCGTTTTTTTAAAAATCTTTTTTCGTGACTTCGTCGGTTCCCGTTGTAGTAATCATTTCCTGTTTTGAAAAAGGATTTTTATGAAAGGGTGTATCCGATTCGAATGTTTGCCGTATTGAGGAGATGATCCATTGATTCATTTGATAAATATTATCGATACATAGTTACTGACATGAAGTTCATCCCTTCAAAAATAGAGTTATTTGCATTTTCTTTTAAGGATTGCCCACAAGTGGAAGAATCGATAATTCGAGACTTTTTTCAAAATACACGGTAAACTATTTATATCTCAATTTTAGTGCACGGTGCAAAATAACAAAAAAATTGTTTTATAATCATTTTATATTTATTTTAAATTATATTTTATTATTTATCAGTTCAGTATAAATTTGTATTTTTTATGAATATTTGCTTGAGGTGAAATCTGTAAAACATTCTTAACCCTTAAGTACTAACCTGGAGTCAGATAGACTCCACGCGATATGTTACATTGTATAACTTTTTTTCATTTCATGTTCACGCTCTATTGCTCTCTTTACCTTTTAGCGGGATAAACTATAACCAAACTACATAATATCATCAGTGTGATGCAATATGCGTGAGAGAAAGAACGTACAGAAGTTTGCGCGGAGTCATACTGACTCCACGTTAGTATTTACGTCACTTTTTTGATGTTGTGAAATTTTCTTTTCTTTCCATTTTTTGGTGATAATATATTCGCGAACCATGAATAACATACCAGAAACTTCGATTATAAACGTCAATCATCCAAATTTTGAGGATTATGTGCTGAAATTATTAGGGAAAGATGACTGCAGCACTGAAGATGAAAACAATGAGAACGAAGATACCGAAATTGAGAGCATCCATGATACAAACTCTATAATTTCTGAAAATGAGGATAATATAGATAAATAAAGAGCATATAACTTTAGGATTTCCGCTGACGTCAGAATAAGAGTGTGTGAGATTTTGAACATTCCCTATAAAGCGGGAGGGGGAAATTGGGGTGAGAAGGAGCTCCTGGAGAAGACGGTTTACTGTTCCATATGCCCTCCAAAACTCAAGAGGAAGACACCTCATCTCTGCACGTCATGTAGACGTGCAATTTGCCTACAGTGTTAAAAAAAATGTCTCGAGTGCGTAATTAAAAAAAGTGAGATTGTTTATGAAGTCTATATCTTATGTTTGTATTTTTGAAAATAAAATGTTAATCAACGCTAACCAAAGTTGTTTGCTATTATAATTCGTCTTCCAATACCCCAAACTAAACATTACAAACAGTAAAAATATATCTTTTTGCTATTTAGGAAAAAAATTGGCAAAATATATTAAAGAGTCTATATGACTCCACCTTAGTACTTAAGTTATTTTAATTCACGTTAGTATTTAAGGGTTAATAAAAAATGATATACCTCCTTGTTTAATATCTCGCTTCTATATAATATTTTGATAAATACAGAACAGATAAACACTACTTAAAAATAAGGTTGTACAGAGCATTTTCGTAGTAATGCTGTCGGACTTAACGCTTCCCATTCGCATGCAGATCAGAAAAGGATTAACAAACCAACGCTCCAACTCCACGAGCGGAAAACATTAATATAAACTCTTATTAGACCCGTTTAAACCTGCGCGATATAATAGCCGTAACATCTCTTCGTTATCGTTAGTCTTTTTTTTTTGCACCGCAACGTTAAATACTTCGGAAGTTGGTTTTTTTTTAAACCGAAGGAAAATTACATGGCCGCACTCCTCCTCTCTCTTCATTTCGGAAAGGCAACATTGTAATTCCCGAGTTGGTAAAGGGAGTTTATGGAGGGAGAAAGAGGATAGGGAATAAAGCGGAGTGTTGTAACGCCATCCCGACCTTTTCTTTTTTGCGGCCAACAACGCAATAATAACGTGCGCCATAACCAATAATCCCCTTTCTCTCTCTTGCCTTTCCTAAATTAACTGTGATAGGGGCGACCTTTTTTTCCATGGCTCCCTCTATGTACCGAAGACCAAGAACTTTTAAGGATTCTTTACTCTGTAGAGAGGGATTGAGGGAGGGAAAGAGCTTCCTGCTACCTTTCACCAAGGATGTGCTTAATTTATTTATTGTGTGTGTGTATGTGTGTAGGTTCTTTTAGCCAATTCGGCTGGCTAATTTACCCGCTAGTACCGATGCGAAGCCTTGCAAAATACAGGACAGAATAGTATGTAGTATGCTCGTGCCTTCCTTTACACGTGGAAAATACGTTAGGCGTTTCAGTTTTTTATTGTTGTTCGCGAGCGGTGGAAATTATTATATCAACGGAATTAATTAAACTTCCGTCGAGTGAGGATTCCTTTCTGCTGCATACTGGTACACGGATGTGGTTTCGTTACTTAAAAGAACCAAGAGAGGCGCGCGTGTGAGTTGGGATAATACCTTTTTGCGGAATGCTTTTATTTGGCCGTAAAAATTGATGAAGCAGTTGTTATGGAAAGCTTACACATGACGCATATTTTATATGAAACCAGTTTGACAGATAATCAACAATTTCTCAAGTTAACTTTTTCTTTTCATCTTATAAAAATTATCTTATAAAATAAAACGTAAATTGCTCCTTTTGGTCATTTAAGTAAAGATTTTGTTAGACGCATCGAAATAAAATTGTCTTGTATGAGAGATCGTCAGCCTTTAACACTAGTAAGAGCCATTACTTTAGTTCTAAGCTAAATACTCTGTTAGGTGTTGGCAGCTGAAAGTGTTAACAAATTATCCAGGTATTCAATATCATATGTTATATTTTGTAAAAGCAAGATACGTTCGAAACAAATATAAAAGAAAATAAACAACGCGTGGATTGTTTTCGAGAATCTCGAACGCTGCCATCTATTCGGAAAACCAACCAGCTAAAAAAATACTAAACGAGCACGTGAATTTGACGTATGTATTGTTAAAGAAAATTCAGATTATATATTAATGAAAATTTATTAACAGGAGAGATACTTTACTATTTTTATATTAGTAAAGTTTTGAAACCTTAATACTTCACTTTGCCTTTCCTCTCCATTTTCCATTTAAACTACGGATTCGCACGAGGCTGGATAAGATGGAGATATAATTACAATATTGTGCGAAGATATTAAGAGCAGCTTTTGCCCTACTTATGCCGCATTGACAGAATTTTAAACGGTAATTCACCAATGAGTCTCCAAGACAACGTTAAAAAAAACATTCAGAACCGGATAAATAACACTCCATGTTGATTTCCATTTGCTGCAAAATTCCGATCGATAGATGCAGACGTCATCCACAAAAGCATCGGATGTAGGTAAAAAGCGAAATTCGCGAGGCGTAGTAACGCCGCCGTTTAGCCCGCAACCGAAAAACCACTCACACGACCATCCTATAGTATGCATCCTCCGCCGTAGTTCCCGAGAGGGGGGGGAGCCGTTAAAAAAAAAAAAGAATCTCGTTTTACGCCCCCAAAAAACCGATTATGTTAGCGCACCACCACGCCACGGCACGGTGTTTTCCTACATCACTCCCAAAAGAAAAAAACCTCCCTGATTTTTCAATTAGTCACTTTCCCGTACACAAACTCCTTCCTTTACAAAACCGCTATGGAGAGAAAAAGATTCCCCCCCCTTTTCTCTTCCTCCTTCGATCCCTTTCATCTGCCCGCCTCTCTATTTATCTCCACCTCCCTCCTCACTCAACCCCTCCCCCCCCTCAACCCGAGTTTACTACCCCCCCCCCCATCCCCCCCCCCACCACTTCCCCATTCACTCCCAAAACCCAACCCACCATCTCCACGCCGCTTTCCCGAATAAGGAAGATTCTTGGAGAGTGCTTCTAGACGTTGAGTTTGAAGAGTGGAGGGTAAGAAAAAAAAAGGAAAACCCTTCCTTTTTACTCCCTCACTCACTACCGCCCACTCTCCTCCCCTCCTCTTCCCCCCCTCTCCTCTTTTTCTCCCTCCTCCTCCTCCCACCTCTTTTGCGAAGCTTTCGGCTGAACATAAAAGGTATAAAGAAGAGTGCTTGAGCAGTTTACTAGTCTTCCACCAAAACGATAGCCTCTTTTCGCTCCCTCCTCTCTCTCCCTCTCTCTCTCTCTCTCCTTTTCCTCACTCTTTTTTATCCTTATGGGGCCCACTTCTTACTCTCTTTTCTTTTCTCTCTTTCTCCATCTCTCTCTCTCTTCGCTCGTTCAATCTCTAACCTCCTTCCCGTCTTTTTAGGGCTCCATTTTCCTCTTTTCAGCCTCTTCCTACCCTTAAACCGTCACCCTTTCTTGTCCTTTTTTTACCCTTTCTTTAAATGGCCTTATTGTCATTCATATTCTTCTCCGCCGGAACTCGAGCCATCCTTCACAAACTAAAGGCTCTCCCCTCTCATCCATCTTCAAGACTACGTGGCGTCCTCGCACAAAAAATAATAACACAACGTCTCTTTAAGATTCCCCCCCCCCCCTCCCACCCTGGAGTTAATAGTTAATAATAATTGTTGATGTTTATGAGGAGATTAAAAATCACTCAATCCTTTTTTTTACATAATAAACGAAAGGTTCTTTTATATTTTTTGAATGGGTGTATTGGTTTCGTTTCGGTCTACGCATTGCTAGTTAGTTCAGATAAATGGATGCCTAATTTTTACTTTTAATTACGTACTTCTAAGTTTTAGCTGGACTTGGTAGAGGGGTGGTTAACGTGTCTGGCTACAGATGCGGGGATAGCCGGTACGAATCTTTCCGAGGGCATTGTTGCATGTGTGTGTGTATTAGGCATCGCATCGTGATTTTTGGAAAAGGCCCATGACGGCTGTTTATGAGTTACTTATGTAAAGAAATAATAAGGATAATCTATTCCATCAGTTAATAACCGAGGCAGTCTCACCATTGGAGAGGGCAGAAGTTTCCTTTGACATCCGTTGGGGCTGGTTCATACTAGCATGGCTAGACCGGTTGTAATCTTGGAAAACATTTCCCCTCTGAAAGATTTCAAATAATAAATTGATTAAGTGTATCGTACATCGCATTCGCATAAGCGAGCTAAACTTAAGGCATCCACCAAATTACGTAAAGTGAAAATAAAACGACAAAGTTACTAAAATGGCGAAACGACGTGACGTGTAAATAAACTCCGCGAATAACAAGTTTTTTTATCCCGCTCTAAATCGGATGGAAACCGAATCATATCGCGGATTTAATTTTTTTCGAGACCGCGACTTTCGCGTGCGCGCGCAAACGAAAAGATTCAATTGTTATTCCTTTTCAACTGCTACAACGCCCTCAGCAGGTAAGTGGCCGAACCAGGATTTAAAAAAAAAAAACACCGTCTCTCTCTCTCTCTCTGCCGAGTCATCGATGCAAATTGAAAAGCACGCATTCCAAACCGCCGGGAAATTCGCCGACGCCGATACGATCGCGGGGCGCGTTTCTTTTGTCTTCCCTTTTTTTCTTCGCCACTTACAACCTCACCTTACTACTTAACTTCGGCTGCATACGCGAAGCCTTACTTGGACAGGTGTCGAGTTCACACCCGAAACATTTTGAGACGCAAAAAAAAATTATAAATTTCCTCTATAGATATACCTATTGCTTCCCAAAAACCCTCCTTGTGCATTATCATCCAACCTATTGCAATTTTAGTCTCCTCTAAAGTGATTTTTTCCTTTGCGAAATGGGAATTGCAGGTAGTGGGATGGGGAAGAGGTTTAAACCAAGAGAGGAGGGTCTGGATTGGGTCTGGCACGAGTGCATGTGAAGGAGAATAAGAGAGATAGAGAGAAAGAGGGTTTGTTCTCTTGATTACAGATGGCGCTGATAAGTAGCAATGGGAGGAGAGTGGAGGGGTGGGGGGAGGATGAGGAGGAGGAGGTAAAACGAGGGAGGGGAGGGGAGATAGAGGGTGGAGACGTGGTTTACGTGATGCGCTCCTGGAGTGGAAAGAGGTATAGGGTGGAATAAAAAAAAAGAACGCGATCGAGTTTTTTTCGTGTTTTTTTTTATTTCCTCTGCCACTCGGTAAGCTCTCGGCGAAAACGCGGGGATCAGAAGAATAACACGCTCTGTTGATTAGGAAAATGAAACAGGCTTCCTTTTTATTCCGAAGACGCTTCGATAGGTCGATCCGTTGATTAAATCCGAGCGGACCGAACTGGTAATAGTTTCCGAGCTTTATTTTATTTTTAATTCGTCTGATAGAGGACGCCTTAGGAGATTGATCAACATACTTTCGGGGCATTTTATCTATCAGGAAGGTGACGTCTTCTAAAACTTGGGTCAAGGGTTTATTTATTTTTTTCAATCATTAAGTAGGAATGTTGTACATGCCGCCGATGGATATAAACTGATAATGGACTAAATCTTGAAGAGATTTGAGATTAGGCACTCCTCTGGAATGAGCCAAGGGAAAGACTTTAAGCTGCTGAAAACTAATCAAATAAGAAAAATATATCGCGGGGAAAAAATAAAATAAGGAGAGGATTAGGCAAACCCAGAAAACGTTAGATCTAATCGTATTCGTTAATGAGATGTAGAAGATCGGTATCGGTTGCCTGTTTGAATAGCGTTTTTATATGTATTGCGATATGACTTGGCATTTTTTAATCCAGTTTTATCGAGGCACTGGATCGTTTCCAGTCTTTTTTTTTTACGTGATGTGTTGTTGAAATATTTTTCAAGGTTGCCACTTGATAAGACTAAGCCGCAAGCAATTATCGATGTGGGATGAGAAAGGTGAAATAATTGTCGGGCTGTAAAGCTTGTATTCAATCGTATTGTAAACGCAGTTTGGACATTGTACATTTTCAATTTGTTTCTTAAGGAACACGTAAACACTTGAATCAGTTGAGATAATCAATTACAACCAATTTCACCTTTCCGCTCGAGACAAAAAAATTGAAAATAAAAGAGAAACGAAAAAAGGCCCTCGTGAAACATTAGATATATCGCAACATTAGATATATCGCAACATTAGATATATCGCAACATTAGATATATCGCACCTAAATATATCATTCTATATCCTCGACAAACCGATATGAACGTTTCCGCTTCTGCATATCGCATCGAATTTTATCGATACGGACCTACGTCTCTCCTAAATTTTCGCGTCCATTCATTTACCCATTCTCATCGTGAGAAATAAAAAAACTTCGATTTCGAGATAGATGATGCCAACGCGTACTACCACTACTATTACTGCTACTCCACGAACCCCTTCGAACGTTCTCCGGGGAGGTTTCTTTTTTTTTTTTTTACTCCTCGCCTCTCCAACCTTCCTCCCTCCTCCTCTTCACGACCACGCTCTCGCTCGTAAATTGGACCGGGCCTAATTTGCGCAAAATGTTTCAGCGGCCAATCCCCTCGCCTTACAATAGCCCCTAAGGGTTTAGGAACGCTAGAGTCACTTTAATGACTGGAAAAGCTTTTGTTGCCGACTAGATAGATAGAGAGAGAGAGAGGTGTGTTTACACCGCGTGTCTGTGTGTGTGTCTGTCCGTGAGAAAGAGAAGAGGATGTAGAGAGAGAAAGAGGGATACAGCGTAAGGAAAAAAGCACATGGGAAGGAAAGGAATGAAGAAGGTACCGTATTATCCCGAATATAAGGCGACTCCTTATTTTCCCAATGAGAAAATCCAAAAAAGTAACTTCTTCATATTTAAGGACCCGAATATAAGGCGACTCCCACTTTCCTGAAAGACAATTTTGAAAAAACCTCGCCTTATATTCGGGCTAATACGGTATAAGCCTTAAACGGTGACGTCCAACCTTTTCTACATGGCGGGCCACATCGGTGGTTGCGAATCCTTCGGTGGGAGTCACTGGATCAAAGCTTAAATCGGATGTTATCTCTATATATTCTGAGTGAAAAATCAAATATAAAGGGTGTTTTTATGGATGACGTTCCAATATTAAAAGTTTCATCGTAAAAATTTTCGTAAAAATGCGTGAATTTGTGAGCTAAAATTTTCGGATTGCTTTTTCATCATGGCTTCGCGGGCCGCAAAAAAAAAAACCCTTAGCGGGCCGTAGTTTGGGGATACGGAATCTTTTCTCTTCAAGGCATCGAAGCATTATAATATGTATCAGTGGGTGTGAGACGGAGGAGGATTGTAGAAGGAGGTATGGGCATTGTATCCAACAACAGAAGGTTCTGCCGGGGGGATGGGGGGGAGGGGGGGGGAGAGAGGGAGAGAGGGGGGGGAAGTGACAATCCGTGATGGAGGTATAGAAGAGCCTCCCCGTGGTGTGTAAGGAGGGAGGCGGAGGGGAGAAAGTGGAGGAGGGAAGAAGACGCGTACACAAAAGCCTTATGGAGGCGGCATAGGAGATCGGTTCTCGCGGAAGGACTGTTCGAGGGGATGGAACTTATACATATATATTACCGAGAGAGGTTGGTGCAACGAAGTGCTGCTCCGGAAGAAAAGGGAAGCTGGAGAAGGGGCGAGCGGAATAAGAAGGAGTTGGAATTGAGGGACGAGTGAGTTTTTGGGTAGGGATTTATATATCGTACATGTAGGAGGAGTTAGAAGCGGTGTTGTTATTATAAATCTCCAACAACTCGACGAACACTACATCTCTCTCTCTCTATATATATATATATATGCTTGTTTCTCAATTTCTCTTTTTTCTTTCTTTTCTTCCCATCTCGTCTCCATTCATTCTTCCCGCTCTCCTCTTCCACTCTTTTTTTCTTTCTCCTCTTCGTCTCTCTCTTCTCAATCTCTTTCTCTCCACCCTCTCTCTCTTCTATTTCTTTATCTTCTTCCTCTCTCTCTCTCTCATCTCCGTCTCGCAGAGGTTAGATGGAAGATACCTCCTAGTCTAAAAACTCTCCCGAATAAAGTCGTTTATCTAATTTTTCATCGCTCTCCTTTTCCTATTTATTTGCATTCCATCCCATCCCTTACTCTTCTCTCTCCTCCCTTTCTATCCTCCCCCCTCTCTCTCCTCCCCCCTCTCTCTCCTCCCCCCTCTCTCTCCTCCCCCCTCTCTCTCCTCCCCCCTCTCTCTCCTCCCCCCTCTCTCTCCTCTCCCTCTCTCTCTCCTCTCCCTCTGTCCTCCCTCTCTCTCCCCTCTCCCTCTCTCTCCCCCTCTCTCCCCCTCTCTCCTCCTCTCTCTCCTCTCTCTCTCCTCCCCCTCTATCCTCCCCCTCTATCCTCCCCCTCTATTCTCTCCTCCCCCTATCTTTTCTCGCTTCTCTCCATTTGCCTTACCCCCCCCTCTCTCTATCGCTCTTTCTCCCTCCACACACTCTCTCTCTCTTTCTCCCTCTCTCCATCCTACCTTCATTTTTTCCCGTAAGCGAACTTTTTCGCGTATGACCAAGTTTTTGAATTGGGTCTCGTCCCCGGAACTTAACATATTCCCTTCGATTTTTCCCATTAATCCCGACGTCTCTCCCCCTCGTCCTCATCTTTTATTGATGGATCCCATATGATAAATCCTCGCACGGCTCCCTATAGATGTGCCTCAAATGGGCAGCGGAGCCGGTGACTCCCAATTCGATTCGCGTGTGTTTTCATTGCCTGGCGATTCCGGCCAAAGCGGAAGACTTCCCCGAAGACTCCGGTAAAGGATTCTCATACCCGGAAAACGGTAATTTTCCGCGTCTTCTAAGCGACAGACTATATAAAGAATTACCGAGAAATCGTAAAACGAGATAAAGTTCCGCGCTTCTCCTTTACGTTTGGGAAAGGAGGAAAATATATTCTTTCGATAAACTGTATAAATCTGCTGTCGTCTTTGCAAATAGAAGCGGAAAGAATTACATTGCAAACTAAATTGGATGCCTATATAGGAAAAAACACTTCTGAATTCGACTTATGTCGGTCCCCACAGAAAGCCTACGGGAGTTATAACTTGGATTTCACTGGTCTGCTTCAACGCTCCTCGCTACAAAATTTGCAAGAGAAACTTTTCGGCTGCCGCACAAGTATAGTTTTATGGTATTTGTAAAGCACTGTTGGCGGCACTGATTTTCTCAGGTGACCGCATGCGGCCACTGTGGCTTCACTCGAGGGTATAGATGTTCTAGCTTCATTAATTCGCCAGATATCGTCTACGCAGATGGACTGAATTACAGATATAAAACAAGTCTTTTTTAAAAAATGGATCGCTAGATTCCTCCTGAAATGGAAGTTTTGCCAGAAACATCTATTCAAAATTTTCAATTTTCCAGCCGCCATCTCGGTCAGAGAAATAAACGGTTTTTTCGAGATCTCGGATTTGATGGCCACATGTGCTATGTTACAACCGTTGCCCAATTTAATATATATCTATTAATGTATTAACCCTTCAAGCCTTTATTATTTATTTCTATCTCCGTTTATCCCTAAAAGCGGCCATTTCGTGTGTTTTACCGTCATTGGCATTAATGCATTTGTATGTATGTTGAGAAAAAGTAACTAGATGACTCATACATTGAGGTTTGATTAGAGAAAATGGTCCAAAAACGCATTCGGACAACGGAATCTGAGGCGTGATGGTAAGGTCCATACCTCAAACCGGTCTGGAATGGTTAAACGCGTCGGATAAAGTAAAAGAAATAAAGAAAGATTGGCTTGTGTCGACTAACTGGGACCACATTTTAAACTGACCGCGAAGCTGACCCCTCGACCGTCATTAACTCGGGTTAGACGCCCAGACCTCGAGACCCATCCTCAAATCCGAGCTGAGGTGTCTTCACCCTCTCACCAGGGGGGCATTAGCCGACCACTAAAGATTTTATTCTAGTCCATGAAATTTTCTGTCTTTGTAATACATAACGTAGGGTTAAATGTAAGAAGGGACTTATGTAGTCTCAATTTCGCCTTAAATAAAGTCGTTTGTCTGTCTGTTTGTCTGCCTCCAATACGTCAACAACGAGAATTGCATAACATCCAGCTCGCGTAGAACAGAGTAGGCGTCGATATTAAATATCTCCGTTATATATTCGTGTCGCAAAAAAGGATGTAAGCTAGAAAATATGTATTCGACTAAAACTAAGCGGTGTTACGGTGAGCCTCCAGATTCACGTAGTTCACTTTTTTTTATACGAACCAATCACGATATTCCGGTCACGAAAAAATGTTACCTCTCGCGAGGAATATAGGCAAAAGCTGAATTAATTTCGCGTTTTATCCTACGTTTTATTACTATTCCGACGCCGAAAAAATATATAGTATCTTCTCAGGAGAACGACGTCTTACCAACCGATATTTTAAAATATATATATATATATATAAATATATAAAAACACAAAATGTATAACCAGGGAAGAAATTTATCGCGCGGCAAATGACTACAAATACTGTTTATGGCATCCAAACACCGCGCCCTCCCTATTCATATTCATAATATTCAGTAAATCCATCGCCCCCTTCCGGTAATTTCGTGAAGCTTCGCGGAGCGTCGCCGTAAAGAACCGGACCGAAAGATTTATGTCTGAGAAGAGGGGGAGGGGGGAACTCCTTTTTTCCGGGCTCCAGTGGAGGAAGGAGGAGGAGGAGGAGGCGGAGGTATAAGAAGAAGAAAACAGCGCGCGATAGAAAATCGATGGGCATATACATACAAAACTTGCGAGCTTCCTGTCTCCTTTCACTCGTTTTATTACACCCTTTACTCCAACACAATCAGCGAACCCTTCTTCTTCCTCCTACGCCCGTCGCCATATTTACCCTACTCATCCCCCGCCCTTCAAAGAGAGAAAATAATAAATCGCGCGAAGAATGAAAAATAAAAAAAAAATCTCCGAAATGATTTCAATTTTCAAGCCGTCAATCGCCTTGCCTCTTATTCGGAGCAATCCGAGCAAAGAGATAGATAGATCCCAATTCCTTCCACTTCCTTATTTTTTTTTTTTTTTAGATCAACCTCCCTCTCTCCCCATATCCTCCGCCACTCCTCCTACTCTTCAGAGTTAGAGAGAGAGAGAGACCAAAAACCAAAAAAGACCGACCCGCGCTAAGGCGACGGAGGCGACAGCGGCGACGGAACGAACCAGGGAGAGAGAGAGAGAGAGAGAGAGAAAAAAAGAGCAGCGGAAATGGAATTCGGAGGCGATGAAAGATAGCCCTGGGTGTATAAAAGGGGAGAAGTGAGGGAGTGGGAGAAGGACCGAGGAAAAAAGAGGGAGGAAAATAAGACGAAAAAGGAAAATAGAAGAACGATGAGAGAAGGGGATAGAGAGAGAGAAGATATCGGAAGTGTGTCACTACTGCGGAGAAGAAGAAGAAGGAGGAGGAAAGAAGGAGGGGGAGAGGAGGAAAAAAAGATGGGAGAAGACTATATAGACGAAAACTCCTCTCTCTCTTTCTCTCCTCTTGAATAGACTCCAAATTTACACGCCTCGGGTGACGGAATCCCAATCAGCGTTTATCTGAGCAACAATCTACACCACATTCACAGCCAGTAGGAGGTGTTGGAGGGGAGGGGGGGAGGGTGGAGTGTGAGGCTACATGTGTGGAGGATAGGGGATGTAGGGGAGGGAGGGGTGAGAGATAGGGAGGGTTGGTATGGGTAGGGAAAGGAGTTGAACGTGCAGGAAAAGGGGAGTTTTAGGGGAGGATAGGATTTTCGAGAAATCACGTCGGGGTGAAAGGGGGAGAAAATGTGAGGGGAAGGGGGGAGGGGGTTGGAGAAGAGGGAGAGAGTTAGGGAGGGGGGGGGAGCGTGTGTGTGAGAGAGGAGAGGTCAGAGAAAGAGAGGTGCGGGAGGAGGAGAGGGTAGTGTCGCTTTTACGGATAAGGGTTTGGCGAAGGTCGTGGAAAGGGGAGGGTGGGTGGGAGATGTAGGTGAAAATAGATGGAGTCGAATGTATTGGAGTGGGAGTATAAGAATAAATGGGGATAGGATGGAAGAGGGTTGAAGGGATGGAGGGAGAGAGAGAGGGCGGAAGAGGGAGTGACTTCTCTGTTTGAGTAAGAAGGGGTGGAAAGTGGTAGCAGTAGGAAGTGAGGGACGGAATAGGAGGCTTGAAAAGGGATGGAAGTGGAGAGAGAGGGGTTGGAAAATGAAGGATGAGAGAGGGTTGTGAATAGGGGGTTGTAGGGGCGAAGGCAGGGGTGCTAGTGAGAGAGAGAGAGAAGAGAGGGAGAAAAAATATCCTCTTTCTTAAGGGCGAGACTGTGAGGACCTTATGAAATCGTCACATTCTCGCGTGTAACGTGAGTTACAAAGTGTGTGTAAAAATGTGTGGCTGTAAAAATTCGGGTATCTTCCGCACCAAGGCGTAAGCTTTGTGGCACGTCTGTGTCAACCTTTCCGCAAGATGGGAGGAACAATAGTCAATTCCCTAGTTGCAGTCTCGAGATTCCGTGCTTTCGAGATCATCAAAGGAGTTAATCATTGGAAATTTTTCAGAGGAAATTCGAGAAGGAAAACAACTTCAGTTTTCTTGCAAACGTTAATGGATTATGAAAATTGTCGGGCATTATTAATGCTATGTAAAGGAAAAGTAGTAATGGTGCTAATCAAACCACACTGAGAACAAGAAAATACCAAACGATGCGCGTGAAATTCTTCGTACGAAACTTCAAATGTGTTGACTTCATCTATCGTCAACTCAGTGAATATTAACTTTTGGTAGACTTTTTTCCCTAATGTATTCAGGTTGAGGTATATTTTTTTGGGTGTGCCAAAATTCTACAAATGGCGTTCAAGTAGTTAAATTAATTTTCATTACGAAAGACGAAACTTTCCCAATCTCTTCGACCAGCATTTTTTCTGTCAAAATTTGAAGGCAAAAAAAAAAGAAATGAATAGTCGAAATAATATTTTCATTTAAAACTGAGAGCGGGGATTTTTTCGCCAGAGATTTACGTCTGCTTTACTCGACTGCTTTATTACTATCAGCATCAGCTGTATCACAAGATTTCAACTCGGATAACCTTTCGCTCACTTAATTCCGCAAGCATTATTGCGTGTCGGTTCAATCGCGTATACAAACGCAAAGAATATCACAAACACGCAAACACACACATCAGAGTTATTACGAGTCCGGACGCGAAAAATATTTTTCGAGAATTTATGGATAACCGATACAAGTTATGAAAACAAAAGGAATGATGACGTCACTTGGCAGGTCACCTCCCTCGCTTTTCACCGTCCGTGGCGTCGAGAGAAGGAAAGAGATTTTCAGGGGCAGGAATCGCTGAGACACAGAGCGTGTGAAATTTCTGGCGGGGGGAATAAGGGTCTGAAGAAGTGGGTGCGGAAGGGGAGGGGTGCGGGAACGGGACGGTGGGGACGTCAGATAAGGGTCAACGTGTGTTAGGGAGCCATTCTGTGGGGAACGCGAGGGTGTTGTATGGGCGAGATGTTTGGAGATTAGGGTTTCGGCGAGACGAGCATGCACATGATCTTCCATAACCGGGCGCCCTCTGCCGCGGTCTCGGAGACGAAATAAATAAATTAAAAAAAAAAAACTGAACGTCGGAGTGCAGCGCTCGGAGGGCGTAAATCAAGACGACAGGATTCCTTTCTTGCTGAGAAATTACATATTCGTGATGGGTTTATTTATTCAGGTCGCGACTCGTCAAGAGTAGGGATTTTAGTGGCCGCTAGAGAGGGACACGTTGTTTAACGTAACACACGATTTTAAGGGAGGACGCCTGAAGATATATCTCGTTAACTTCGAGTAATTTGGCATGTTGAGAATTGCCATCACATGAAATAAATTCAAGTGACGTTATAATAAATATATAAAATAACACTATGATAGCTGTGTATAGTTTTCAGTATTATGTGGATTTTTTAAGTGATGGCAGATATACAAAAGAAACATGAAGAACATTTGAAGTTTCTCTTTTTATGTCGTGCGCTTGTGGAAAGTATATAATGCGAGCTTTATGAGAAACTTATCTAAATAACATTATTATTTTATGAGAAAATCACTTAAGCTATTATTGATTTTATGGATTTATTTATGGCTTTATATTAGAAACAATAATCGAGAATAATGTTACGGTTAGCCGGCCTAAAATTTCGACGCTTAAAAATAATTCGGTTGAAATGCATTCCACTTTATTTTATTGTATAAGTGAGTATAAACGTTGCAAGTAATTTTCCCGTCAGTTTCTGCCGGAAAACTTTTATTCATCCCTTATTTTCATTATCTACCTCGGAAAGGGACAAAAAACTGCGCTATAATACTGGTACCATCTATGAAAGTGAAAAAACATACGAAACACACAGCAACCCCATAACTCCTTTCAACTAAATACAATTCAATTCCAATAATCGCGAATAATTTTAAGGTTAGCCGGCGTAAAATTTCGATGCTTAAAAATAATTCGGTTGAAATTCACTCCACTTTATTTTATTGGAATATCCCGCATAAGTGAGTATAAACATGTTGCAACTAATTTTCCCCAGTCAGTTTCTGCCGGAAAACTTCCGTTTTATTCATCCCTTATTTTCAAAATCTACACGGAAAGGGACAAAAAAACTGAGCTATAGCAGTGGTGCCATCTACGAAGGTAAAAAAATAGCCGAGACACAAAGCACCATCATAGCTCGCGATCTTCGCCGTTCCTTTAAGACTCTCCTCCCAACTACTTAAACAAAATTTATTTCCTGAGAATAATATTAACTCGCCATCGATAGCTTTATTTAAAAAAAGCAATTGCTTACATAGAGAGAGAGAGAGACAGAGGGGGTTGGAGGGAGAGGAGGATGGAGATAGAGAGAGAGGGAGGGAGACGTACACATAGATTACACCCTTGGCGGTTGAATGGTTAATGAAACCCTGATTGGTGTTTGTTCTCCGCTGGGCAGTTATACAACGTTGATGACAAACTCCAGCTAACTCCCTTGGCAATTTCCGTTGTAATGCATTCAAGGTGCAACGGAGAGAGAGAGGGGGGGGATAGAGAGTAAGAGAGATGCATATGTATTAACCGGAGAGTATGGTGATGGCCATAGCTGCTAGGAGAGAGAGTGAGAGAGTACTCTGCATACGCGCTATAAACTTCTACGACATCAAAAGAAAAGGATTAACACCTCCTCCCCCACTGGAGGGCCTTTTAATACCAAAAAGTAAAGTTAGAAAAAAATATTATAAAAAAAAGTTTAGATGGGTCATTCCTAACGTTGGAGGTAGAACAAGTCCTGTTTATGAAGTTAAATGCCGCATCGTGCGCAAAACTAATGCCTCCTAATGACTCGGAATTCTCGTTTATTCAATGAAGGCGTTTTCACCATCCCTAATCCCATTCGGTGGGCCCGAAATTCTCTACGTCTCGAATTTTCCACGATTCGAGTTATTTCTTTCGGTATTATCTCTGTAGATGAATAGGTTACTTTGTCCCAGAAGCGCTACAAAACTTTTGACTTGAATACGAATGCTTTAAAATTTGTTTTCTTCATAATGCCTCAGACTTGCGCTATGTGTTGTACACAGGCAGTTAAAAGAAAGGTTATTTTGTTAAAAATAAAAGTTTTACAGAGATAGCCCACACGAGGTTTTTTTGTGTTTGTAAACTTATAACCTAAACGGTTCTCGGTGGCCACAGAACTGTTCTTGAATGAAAGCCTTGTCGAGATTTGCTGATTTCTTTCCCCAAATTTGGGTTTATGAAAGGTTTTGTATGTAGTGTCTAAAACCTGCTTACGGTTCGATTATGTAATTTTATTTTGCTTGCTCGAGGCGATCTTTTCTCTTTTTTTGGCAATTCTTTTCGCTGGTATAAATTTGAAGTGTTCATAAATTCTGCAATGCCAAGTAGAGTAGGTATGATGGTTTTTCTCCCGTAAAATAAAACGAAATAGCACGTAAACTGAACTCCTTTTCGCCCGTCACCGTTGGGAATGACGAAAGACGTGACCAAGCATCAATCCGTGGAATACTGTCTACCATGAAACATTTACCTCATATATATATATATATATATATATATATATATATATATATATATATCTTCATGTACTTAACGTGCGTGTGAAAACATTTTCTTGCTCGAGTTGGTTTTTTTGAGGATATTTTTTAACAATAAGACAAAAAGCAGAATGTAATTCGTCAGACATCAGTATAGAACGTTTTTAAAAAATCCTACGTATCATAAGACATCTGTTTGAATATGTAAAGATTATAATATAACCGAAAAAATTTGTTTTTTCGTACTTATATTTCTTGAGATACCACGTAATTTGATTATCATTATGCGACAGAGAAATATAGAATTCGCCTTTTGTCCAAAATAAATTAAAATTACTTAAAAATCATATTATCAAAATACGCGCATTTCGTCTAACAGGCAAATGGTTTTCCATAACCTTTTCATGACAATCGAATAAGTACTCGTATCTTCAGTTTTCAGGTACTCATTTATTTTTCTCCGCAATAAGCTTATCAAATACAGATGGTAATAATAAAAAAAACGGTTACACGAACCATTCGAAAGGTTTTATATTTTTTCCCGTAATTTCCAAAACGTTAAAAAAAAAAAAATCCCAACGAATAAATTTTCTTCAAACATCTGAATCGAGTTAATTCGTCCATTTAACATTCCTTCCGGCCTAAAGTCGTCTCATTTCGACCTTTTTCCGTGGTGTTCCCTTTTTGAACCGCGAGGATATGAAACCCTTTAATTAACTTAAATCCTTGCGACGTAAATCAAACGATATATATATATATCCCCCGTCGGAGTCTAATAGAAATAAAACTTCCCATCTCTCTTTCTATCTCTCTCTCTCTCACTGGCGCGCCTCAATTTCGTCTCATCGACCCCCCATACACACACACACTCGCCCACTTCTTTGTGACTTCAAGACAGATTTAACGGTCGCCGCATGACTCCTATCGCGCAGTAGGACGGGACCGATGCTAATCGGAGGTGGTTGATGGGAAAGCCCTATAGGTGCCCGAGAGAGAGAGAGGGAGAGGACACAATAAGCTTCCCCGCCCACCCCCATACCACAAACTTCCCATCATTCTCTCTTTCTCTCCCTTCTCTACCTCTCTCTCCCTTCTCTACCTCTCTCTCTCTCTAGGGTCAAGAGGCGGTGAGTTCGAACTCTTGAGGTCAGACGAAGGTCGCCGATGCCGAAAATCATGAGATATTATCTTCGGAGCGAGACGTGAGAATCGCCATGTATTTGCGCATCAATATTATTTATTTGTTGTTGCAGCTATTTTACTGGTACGTCCTTTCTCTAAGAACGTACGTGGACTCTCTCGTCGGAATAACATTATGGTTTTTTTACTTTTAAAAAGGAATAAATTTTGTTTCCCATTTGACGAATTATATAAAAGGGGGTTTCGTATATTTTCTCTTAATTAGACTATTAAGCTGTAATGTTCCTGCGAGCGTCGCTATTTTCTGTTTGTAACGTTCGTGTTTCTTTAAATTATCGAAAAATTACGTGCAGTGCCGTGTCTAGGACGTTTGCCATAGACGCCAATTGTAAAAGGCGACAAATGTTCAACAAAAAATGTGGAAAGTTTAGTAACTATTAATCTAGTACTCAATTTTACTTTAACAAAAGTGCTATTATTCTTTATTGAAACGCAGGAAAAACAAGATTCTACTTGACCAAAGCGTTTGCTAATACCTTGCCACGTGCGCGATATCTCTCAGCTACGTGAACCTCAGAAATAAAGTCTACGTGGGATCTAATCTAAAGGCCGAACTTGCAGTTGTTATAAAAGTTAAATTTCTTCTCACTCTAGCGCCATTTTACGCCTACTTCTCGTCCTGTGACGGTAATTTTCTACCAGGCGAGTCGTTATTACCATTGCCCACCATTTTTAATTTCGAGTTATGGAGATTATAACGCAACTAGCAACTTAACCGAACGCGAGTTTCGACGCGTCATGGCGGAACGGGCGTGACATAAAAAATAAAAAAGACGCCCTACGTCCCAACCATAGGCGTGATTTAAAATTTAAAAAAAAATACGCACGAAATTTATAACATTTTTTTTTCATTCTTCTCGCTATATAACACAGGTAGTCTTTTTTCTCCCCCCCCCCCCCCCTCTCTCTCTCCCGCCCGCGCCTTTATTGAGTTATTCAAGACCCTCAATCTCCTTTTTTATTCCTTTTTTTATTTTCATTTGAAAAAAAAGAACAAGAGAAGGAACGTTCGACTTCAGAAAAGCTTGCGGCGAAAATTTACTTCAATTACATCAACATCCCACCCGACAATGAAACCAATTTGTAAACCTCCGCGGAGCTTTAACCTTTTGAAAGAGAGAGAGAGAGAGAGAGAACGAGACACAGATAGCGAAAACAGACAAAGAGAGAGAGAGAGAGAGAGAGACAAAACAGCCCAGACCCAGACTCAAAAAATCTTTCACAAAAAAATAGCAAAAAAAGGGGAGAGAGGGAAAAAGGCGAAACTAAAAAAAACGCAAGAAAACCAAATCTTCTCTCTTTTATGGCACGAACCGATTCTTTTTCGAGCACGCTAAGAGAGAGAGAAAAAAGAGAGAGATACCTTTTCTTTTCTTCCACCACGCCTTTAATAATAAAAATAAATAAAAAGAAAAAAAAACGCTGCGCCCGCTAAGCTACCACGCAGCAACGGAAAGAGATTGAGGATGTGTGTGAGGTGTAGAGAGAGAAGGTCTCAGAGGGTGGGAAATGGAAGGAGGAGGAAAATGGGAGGGGGGAGGGAGGAGGAGGAGGAAAGGAGAGAAAGGGAGGGAGGTGAGCACTCCAATCCCGCGCCTGATTAAAAACATTCCGAGGCGAAACCGCGTGGGACATGCGCAGTACCCAATCATGGCGAACAATCAACCGAGAATAGTACTCTTAATTTCCTCTGCTGCTCCGGCAGAAATTGAATCCCACCCTCCCTCCCCCCTCCCCCCCAAATCCTTCCCTCTTCCTCCCTCCCTCTTCCTTTCCACCCTATCGCCCAACACCCCTTCCAACCGGGTCTCTCTTACACACTCCCTTCTATCTCTCCCCACACCCCCTCCTCACTCTACTTTTCGCACTCACGCACGCACACTACTACCATGAATGCCCCTCTCCTCGTCTCTTTCTCATCTCCACCCTCTCTCTCTATCTATCTCTATATATATATATATATATATATATATATATATATATATATCTATATCTATATATATATAAGTATATATGTGTGTATATATATATATATATTTTTTTTTAAAAATATATATATATATCCCAAAAACATACTCTACTCCCTGTCCATTCTCATCCCTTTCTGCCAAAACCCCTTAATACAGCCGAAATTAAAACCACCCTTAGTCTCATCCACCTTAACGTTTCTCATTCTCTCTACCTATCCCTCTCTTTCTCTCTCTCTCTTCCTCTCTCTCCACGTTTCTCTCATTTCTTTCCGCGTTAACTCAATTTCCTCTATTCTATATTTTTCAATTCCCCTATCCTTTTTTTTAAAAATCTTTTGCGCTTCACACCTTTTATGAATTCCTTCATTCCTTTTTAGTTTTTTCCTTCTCTCTCTATCTCTCTATCTCTGCTTTTCTTTTCCTCTTCCTCTTCATTATATCTCTACTTTTCCCCTCTTTTCTCTCCTCCAAACTGTATCCAATTCATCCTCGCTCTTTTGTATTTTACCTTTGTTCATCATGCTCCTACCTCTCTTTCTCTCCCTCCATCCTCGCCATCCTTTCCCTCCCTCTTTATCTGTTTCTCCCTCTTCTTCTGCCTCTTCCCCTTCATCCAGAGTTTTCATCATCGCTCACTTCTTTCATCTAGCCTTTAATAACCTGACTTTGATGCTGTTTTTAACACGCGTTCTCTCTTCTATTCCCCCTCCCCCCCTCCGTATTTTATCTCTTTTACTCCTCCTCCTCTTTATCTATTTCTCTTTATACCCTATCCATCTTTCTGCTTCCTCCGTCTTCCTTCGTTCACTATCTCATTCCTCTTTATTCGTTATCATCCATCCCTCCGTCCTCTCTTTCTCACTCCCTTCCTTCCTCTCTCTTACATTCTCTCTCCCTCTCTTCCTTTCTCCCTCTTCCTTTCTCCCTCTCTTCCTGTCTCCAGCTCTTTCTTTCTCTCTCTCCCTCCCCCTCTCCTTTTCTCTCTCTCTCCCTCTCTTCCTTTCTCTCTCCCTCCATCTCTTCCTTTCTCTCTCCCTCCCTCTCTTCCTTTCTCTCTCTCTCCCTCCCTCTCTTCCTTTCTCTCTCTCCCTCTCTTCCTTTCTCTCTCCCTCCCTCTCTTCCTTTCTCTCTCCCTCCCTCTCATCTTTTCACTCTCTCCCTCTTCCTTTCTTTCTCCCTCCCTCTCATCTTTTCACTCTCTCCTCCCCCCCTCTCTCCCCCTTCCTCTCGCTCTCTCTCCCTTTCTCTCTCTCTCTCCCCCTCCCTCCCTCTCTTCCCTTCACCCTCTCCCTCTCTTCCTTTCTCTCTCTCTCCCTCCCTCTCATCTTTTCACTCTCTCTCCCTCTCTTCCTTTCTCCCTCCCTCTCCTCTCTTCCCTTCACTCTCTCTCCCTCCATATAATCTCTTCCTCCACCTCGACGCGCACATCATCTCGTTTCCGTCTTGTCTTTCGCATCATTTTTTTCCAGATTCAACTGTTTTTTTCCCCGTGCGCGCAGATTACTCCTTCCATTTTTTCTCGTCCCGCCTCCCACTCTCCCAGCTCTTTTTAACCTTCCACACCTCTCCCATCCTCTCCACGAAATCTCTTTTTACCCCCCCCCCCACTTCCATTCATTCCCCCCCCCACTCCCATTCCCCTTTCCTTCCTCCTGTACCCGTCTCATTATCCGGCCATTCTACTTCCCACGGCTCCTTTTTAACAATCTTTTTTTTCTTCTCTTCTCGGAGATCTATCCGGGTCTTCTCTCTCTCTCTCTCTCTCTCTCTCTTTCTCACTTGTTTTCTCCTATTTTTCTGATTTCTCCTTTTTCAGTATCATTTCCGCTCGTCATTTCGTGGCCCTTCTGAAAAAAAGCTCGCGTTTTCTGTTTCCTTCTTTTTTTTTACCTCATAAAGTTTTTGATATTTTCCTTTTTTTTACGCACTTTGAAGGGTAACGGGGGTAGGTAGTATACTCACACGCACTAAGTTCCGATTATTTCGAAATTTTTATGGAGAACGGTAGGAGAAAATATGTGGTAGTATAGGGATATGAATATTTAGATGCTGTTTTGTTTTTGTTTTTTTTTTTACCTCGCCGCATGAAGTCACTCCTGTCGATGTTTCGTACGCCCCGGTAAAATATCTTCTTAGAAGTCAGGTCGCCTCGGTAGAAATAATTTTTATTGGGTTTGATGGAGGAAAATAATACTCTTTGACAGGTAATTTTTACCGCTTGTTTATCAGATAATTATGGAACGGAATCTTTTCGGCATAAACCTGGAAAGACATTCGTAGGAAATTTTATTCAAGTCCATGCAATAGAAAAAAATTCTTTGAAATCATCCAAGAAACTTACGAAAGCGAAATAAGTAAACTTGAGTGGTGAGGTAGTAATATTTGACACGTATATATGCCACAAAATGAATAAACGTTTTAATAAAAACTAAATCGTATTTTATATCAGTCATTTTCATGCATTTTTACGATGATTTCTAAAAGCTTTCACTAAATCGAGTAAAATTGACAATCAGCGCCGATTCAACTTCAAAGGATAAAGTATTTAAGCAGAAAACCTTAACTTCCATCTTAAAATGATTACAAAAATATTCGATTCGGAGAAAATTCGAGCTAAATAAATCGAAGGAAACGGAAATGAATAATAACGAGGGAGGGGGGAGAAAAACCCCATCGTCAAAACTTCGAGATATTAGAGGTGCCTACTATACTACCTATTCGAGTGTGTTGTAAAAAAATGTGTTTAGACACCTAGGAAGATTCTTTCCGCCGGCAGTCGTGGAAGATGGGGTTACGGCGGCGTGGTGTGGGAAGATGTAATAAACAGTTTACACTCCTTTCGACAACGCCCTATAAAAATAAAACCTACGACTCTAGAGGGTTTAAGCGCCCATTTCGGAAACCTCTTCCCTCCCTCTTTTCCAACATCTCCCCTTCCCTCCCTTCCCGTCCCCCCATTCTATATAACATGTTGTCCCCTGAAACTCGCATAAAAGAAAATACTCCACCCATCCTGAAAACCCTAACACCGTCGCTAACCTCAAATGTATCCCATTACTAGAGCCTTTTTACTTTCTCCATACGTAGTAATGGAAAAGTATTGCGATCACGAAAAAAATCGACTTCGAGATTTCAACGGAAATACACGCTTTGAGGTCCCTAGAACACGTTTAGACTATTTTCGGAATGATGTCTGTGTGTGTGCGTATATGTGTATGTGATTGTGGGAGCTCTAACTCAAAAAGTACTTGCCATATCGTTACCAAATTTCAAATATAACACTTTGGTATGGGCATAAAGAACAAATTAGTTTTTGGACAATATCGGTTAACCGGAAGTCGAGGTTTATTCTAAACCCGATTCAGTTTTTGCGATATTTCTCCGTTAAAACATCATTATTTTATATAAAATTCTATACAAAGGTTATAGAGAATGTATTTTCCTACAACTTTCATTTGAAACTATTTTCCACAGCAGTTATTGTTTAGGAATTATTCATAAATAATCGGTTTTTCGGTTTCCGTCAAATATCTCCTTAAAAACATCGTTATTGGTAATCTTCGTGATGACCAAAGTTATAGAGAATAATATTTCTTCCAAGTTTTGTTTGGAACAAATTTTCGTAAAACCATCCATTTCGGAGATATTTTGCTTTATCTTAATACCAGTATACAGCGCCACCACCATGTAGCGGTGAATTCTGTAAACATCCAAAATATACGTAATTTACGACAATAAGGACGACTGTATTCTTTTACGATACGAAATGATAATTTTGCCTCAAAATACTATTCATAATAATTTAAATATCTATACCCCAAATATGCAGAAAGTCATGTGTTGGCCACATCAGATTTTTTCCCAGTGGAGGCGAAAAAATTCCAACAATAAAAAAAGAATCAGTCGAAAAAATTTACTTACAGTTGCCGTACGGTAATGCTGACAGTACTGGCGGTGTTGTGTTCGTATTGTCGATATTATTGGTAATCGCTGTTCGGTTTGTAAAGGTTGTTAAGTGTGCGGATCCCAGTTGCATACACCTCATTAATAGAGGTTCGAGTTATAAAAAGTTAAAGATGTCGAAATGAGAGGGATAAGAGGTTCCAATTATGGGGATATTATTGTTTCTCGTAGCAATGGCTCAGTTTAAATGGGTGGTAAGGGGTTTCAATTATTTAAGCTAGAACGGGGATGTCAAACTCGAAGAGGCAGTAGGATCGCGTTAAAACGATGGATGTCGTAGAAGGACCGCATTGGAATTGCACTTGTTTAATGAGGGCCAGGCTTGGAAAGTTGATTTTATCTAGATGTACTACTTTTGCCAGTAAAAAAACAACAATTTAGAAAACCTGTACTTTGGACATAAGTGAGAATGCCAAAATATCGCATCCTTTTCATAAAAAGAAAGCATTTATAGACAACCTCGAGTAATTTTGTTGGGCTATAAATGAGCATTCGGCACAGAAAGGACCGCATGCGGCTCGCGGGCCACCAGTTCGACATGTCTGGGTTCGAGTCATAGAGGTTCGGGTTATAGAGGCTCGCATCGAAGACTTTCAAGTCTCAACCATATTATATTTTTGGAATGCTTTTAAGCCTGGACTAAACCTTTAAAGGAAGCATATCTTTCCCCAACGGTTTCTAATCCTGCTATTTAGTTTTACCATGACAACGCCTTCGTCCCACGAAAAAAAAATAAAGCATTGCCTGTCCGTACCATGGAAAAAAAATCTCTCCGAAAAAAAAGAGCATCGTGCCGTGATTTTTCATAGCCTCATTTTCTTATTAATATGTTTTAGCCCACCTCTGCGTCCGTCTGTTTATGGCGAGGAAAGGAGGCAGGAGGAGGGGTTGGGGTGGGTGGGGAGGATTTTGAATGCAGGTGAGGCGATTTGAGTGTGGGGGAAGGAAGGAGTGTTTCGGTAGGCGGTCCCATTCTTTTTTTTCTCACTCTTTTCCCCCTTTTTTAAAAAAGAGAGAGAAACAAGAGACGGGGAAACGCTTTACGCTTTGGTCCCACACAGACACCGTGTGGTACCCTATACTCGAGTGGTGGGAAAGGGGAGAGAGAGAGAGAGAAAAGTGGAAGGGTGAAGAGGAGGTGATGAGAGGGAGAGAGAAAGAGAGGAAAAGGAGTGAGAGGGAGTTGAGAGAGTTTTAGAGAACGTTCTACGCGATTTTTTTCGAGCTTTGCCTCATCCCATTTCCTCTCTCTCTCTCTCTCTCTTATGGCTCTTTGTCACTCCCTACTTCTCCATTTCCCAATCTTTATTTTCTCCCTTTCTAAGTCATTTACTTCGTATTCTTTCCTTTTGAGTTCTCTTCTCCATCCGTTTGCCTAGATTTCTGAATTTTTCTCTCGGCTCACACTGTCGACATCGGTAGACGTGTGGTTGGATTATGAACTGCGGACAGATGCTAAGGTCGCGGGTTTGAATCCCTCCTAGGACATCGATGTTTGTCAGGTGATGAATGTAGATTGCTGTCTAAATATCACTCTCAATAAAGACGGATCATTATTTATATTATTATTCGTATTCCTCTTTCAAACTCTAATAAGCTTTAAAAAAAACGTATTAGGCACTTTCTCCGCTTATTTTTTTATTTCAAAATGTCTCTGATTTTCTCGTAATCGCTTCTCCTTTTTTGTCTCTTTCGTTTCACCTGTTAATATATTTCATTCTTCGTCCCATCCTTTATCTCGTCTCTGTTTTTCCCTCTTCTCTTTCGCTCAAAATCACTTCTTTTCATTCTCTCCATAACTTTCTCCTTTTCAAAGTTCTCTTTCATGTTTTTTTTCACTAGTCCCCTCTACTCTTTCTCTCTTTCTTCTCTCTCTCTCTTTCTTCTCTCTCTCTCTCTTTCTCGATTCCTTTTGCCTTTTTATTTCCGCGCTCTTTTATTTTCTTTTTTTCAGGACTCCGACCCTACACGTACCGACCGAAGAAAAAAGTCTGAATTTATATGTATATTTTTAAAAACTTTCCTGGGTTCATTTTTTGCGGTCGCCATTCTCCGGTTTCCACGGGTATTTTACCTTTTTTTTATATATCCTTTCCTCGCGTAACGGTTGAAAATCCCTCTCCAACAATTAGCAGGTGTAAAGCTGGTTACCAACACGAAACTGGAAAAAGCGTCCCAACAGCAATGCGAATTAACTATTGTAAAGAGCGTAAATTTTCGAAGTAATAAGGACGACGACGACATCCTAACGCTAACGTTTTTTTTATCTGTTTAATATGATAAAACGAAAAAAATGTTGCAATGTGTTTTAAACGAAAGCAGTTTGCAGGCTAAGGTATATTCCTTTCATTTAATTCCACTCGCGCTAAAGTATTCAAATAAAATAATATTTTAATCAAGCATTAAAATACTTTCAAAGCGTTTTATGTATTACTGAATGATATAAAAAAATCGCCACGAGTCAGATTTTTGTGCTTAATTTGATGGCGCCGGAAAGCGTTGAAACAAGGATCGCGTAATTTTTCATAGTATTTCATGTATTTATTGAAAATCCGTTAGTATTCTTTTTATAGCCAAATAAATAATTTTTCATGTTAAACTGTATTTACTGAAAATCCATTAGCTTTCTTCTTATAGCCAAATAAACACAATTTCGATACTGGTACCTTCGATTTAAATATAATGCTTCATGCCCATTTGACACACCTTTGATTCTAGATTTGTTTAAATTATCACCGTTTGATCGATGTAATACTTCGCATATAATGATTTATCCAGAGAAATCACATAATTTAAAACTAGTTTCCTCTGAATTAAAATAAAATTCATTTCAAGACAATTACGTAACTTAAATTACACTATTCTTCTTTTTCACGGATAGTTTTACGTACCGAATTTAATTTGTACAATTTTTAAACCTCTCTCTAAATTTATCTCAGAATTAAAAAGGAATTTTTTAATTGATTCTAAATCGACACCGCTCGACCGTCTCGTCAGAAATGCTTCAGATATCCGAAACGTCATAAATAAAGCGGAAACATCCAGTAAAAACCAACCCACGCCGTCATTTAAAGAGGCCGTCAAAATTAAATCTCGACACCTTCCTGCAGCCGTTGAGAAATGAAAAATATCGCGCGTTAACGAGTCGCATCCTTATACGTCTATCCCACGATCTTCTTGTCCGAAACCACTTTTGACACTTGCGAATAATAATGCATCCTCGGAGGATGCCCACGCGCTGCTAATCCGCCGGACATGACGCAGTGAGAAAATGAGGGCGGATAACAACAGGCTTAGCGAAACCACGGAACAAAAAAGAGGAAAAGAAAAAAAAAACGTGTCGAGGCCCCATATCTTCAACTGACCATTATGCTAGCGGCCCGATTTTTCATTTGTTTCCTTTCGAGAGAAATGTATAGGGACCGGATCAAGGCGTCGAAAAAGAAAGGATGGATAAATGAGGGAAGAAAATGGAATTCTTATCGGACGCACGCTCACGCGCATGCGCATGGACAGGAACAAGCGTAAGCGCATGTAATTGGGTCCTCCTATGTAAGGCGGGTTCTTCCGGCACGGATTCGCGAAAACACGGATTTGTTTTTCCATGATCGAAAAATTCATACGACGCGGATTACGGTTCGCGTCGTGTTTGGGACGTCCGAGGACCCATGTACCTACTTTTATTCACGTGTATGACTTCTATAACCGGCAGAAACGCTCTATTTGTAAATACATATATATGGGCATAAAAGAGAGGTTTTTGCGACTGGAGAGGCTTGCTTTAAAACAGGTTCTCATATCTCGGCACTTTTTCGGAAGGCATTCCCCCCTGTACGTGCTAAAATTAACATACATTACGTCAAAACATGCATGCACATAACGCGTGCATAAATATGTACGTGTGTATAAAATATGCATAAATGTATATTTAATAAAGTGTAAATAAAAAACATGATGCGCAAACGCATAGCGACACGCGCACAAATAAAAACACGAATTCATACACAAAAATGCAAGCATACAAGGATACAAACAGAAAAAGTAGACAGGAACACATGTAAGTAAAACCCAGAGGTATTACCACATACATATTAAACGCACGTGCACACGAGCCGATCACAAGAGAAAAAAAACTAAATATCAAAACGCGTACGGGTGTAAAATATCATAAAAACACGAAAAATACGTAAGAATGTGCGAATGAACACACACACACAAAATTCCGTTTACGATTTCCAAGACACGTAAATACACGGTCATAAAAATGCACCACATGAACTCAGATCATAAAAAACTCGTTCGGGTACGCAAATATACGCACAAGAATATCACATACGGACACATGTTGATTGTTTTAACCATTGACACACACACACACACACATATATATATACACACACACATATACATATACAGTAAACTCCCGATTTACGAACAATGTGCGTTCCTGAAAAGCAGCTCGAAAATCGGGACATTTACCCATTAATGCAATGTTAAAATCATGGGATGCGTTCGAAAACCAAAATTCCCTCGAAAAAATGCAAGAAAAGGGAGAACGGAACAAATTATAATAGATTTTAACAAATGCATCTTACAATGTTAATCGAAACTTAGTCAGTCGTTGTAGTATTTGGAGTCATTTTCCACGTAAGCGGACGTTTTGGTGTGAGAGGGCAGATTAGCAGCCGTGAAGATGTGGAAGAAGGTGCAGAACTTTCAACATTTAATATGTATTATATCAGAAGCGTGGTGCAGCAAATGGATGAAAAACGCATCCAAGGAAGTCTGAAGACACAATAAATAAAATTGGAAATAATAACTCCAAATAACCGCAAAGGCGGTAGGAGTTATTATTTCCAATTTTGTTTATCTTGTCTTCACCGTGTTTTGACTTCTTTATTTTATTCTGAAGACACAAAGCAATGAAAAAATCTTTGAAAAGCCCTTAAAAGAGTCCGGCACAAATTTATTTAGGTACTACACCAGAAATAAATGTTTTCGTACAAGGTTTTAAAGCGATGCAAGTAATTGGAGTCGAATGGATTCGAGTTCGTATGATCACATTTTGAGGCCGTGAGTCGAATTTGTGGCGTAAAATTTATTGTTCGTAAGACCGGAAGTTCGCAAATCGGGAGTTTAACGGAATGTGGAATGACACGCGTGCTCAGATTCACACGCGGCCACATAAACGCAAATGCGCACGGATTCAATCAAACGGGCACTAGATCACCCTCCCCGCCTCATAACACGCACTCTTTTTTTCCCCCCCGGCCATCTTCTCGAGACAGGCAAATCGTTTTCGCACCCTATTTATTTTACGCAATATGCAATTCCCCTCCGTGAAACTTGCCGCACGCATATGCTCCACCCCCTCTTAACCCCTCGTAATCTCTCTCCACTCTCCCCCTTCTCGGGACCCTCTTAAACCCGTATTCCAGACTTAAGGGAGTGGAAGAGAGAAAGGGAGGAAAAGGGGGAGGGGAAAGCGGAGGAGTAAGGGGGGGGGGGGGGGGGTTAACAGTGTGGGCCCGCGCATAAATGAGTTTGGAGGTTTTTTTTCCCTCGCCAACCGCTCTCTACCCTCTTCCTCCCATATCCTACCTCCACAGTGAGGCTCGCAAATATATATATATATATATATATATATATAAAGAGAGCATCTTCCCACGCCCCTTCCGCCCTGCCCACTTCGGTTCGTGTCCTTTTCGTGGATGAAAGAGACGGGAAATGCAGCCTTCCTCCTCTTTTCTAATATGTTTTGACACGCTTGCTCTCGAATACATTTCTCTCTCTCTCTCTGTACTTTTACTAGTAGCTGTCTCTATTTCTTCAACTCTCTCCCACTGTCTGCTCTCTTCCACTCTCATATTCCTCTCTCATCCTCTTTCTTTTTCCCTCCATTTCTTACACCATGTTTCCTCCATACCTTTCTCCTCTCACTTTACTCTTCTTCCCTCTCTCCTTTCACTCTTTCCTCTCTCTCCCGCTCTCCTTTCCCTCCTTCCTCTCTCCTCTCCCTCTCTCCTCTCCACTCCCTCCCTCGCTTTGCTTCCTCTCCCCTCCCTCTTTCTCACTTTCCTCCTTTTCCTTCTCTCTTCTCTTTCCATCTCCTCTGCTTCCCCCTCTCTCCCTCCCTCTTTCCTCTCCCTCCCTCCCTCTCCATCCTTTTCTCCTCTCACTCTCTCCCTCTCGATATTCCCTCGATTCCCCATCCCCTCTCTTCTCCCCTCTCCCTTCCTTTCTTTTCCTCTCTCTCTCTCTTTCTCCCTCCTCTCCTCTCTTTCCCTCCCTCCTTTTTTTCACTCCTCTCTCCATCCACGTCTCTTCCTTTATCTCTCTATGCCTCCTTTTTTCTCATTTCCATTCTCTCTCCCTCCCTCCTTCCTTTCCCGCCTTTATCTCTTCCCATTCATTCCCTCTCTCCTTTCTTTTTACTCTCTTCCCTCTTTTATCTGTCTCTTCTCTATATCTAGTATTCTACGTCTCTTATTACTTTCTCCATACGTAGTAATGGGAAGGTATTGTATTCATGAAAAAAATCGACTTCGACATTTCAACGGAAATACACGTTTTGAGGTCCCTAGAACACGTTTAAACTATTTTCGGAATGATGTCTGTGTGCGTGTGTATGTTATTGTGGGCGCTCTAACTCAAAAAGTACGTGCCATATCGTTATCAAACTTCATATATAACACTTTAACATGAGCACAAAGAACTGATTAGTTTTTGGACAATAACGGGTAACCAGAAGTCGAGGTTTATTCGAAACCCGATTCGGTTATTGCGATATTTATTCGTTAAAACATCATTATTGTATTTACAATTCTATACAAAAGTTATAGAGAATGTAATTTCCTACAACTTTCATTTGAAACAATTTTCTATTGTAGTTATTGTTCAGGAGTTATTTATAAATAACCGGATTTTCGGTTTTCTCCTTAAAAACATCGTTATTGGTAATCTTCGTAAGGACCAAAGTTGTAGAGCATAATATTTCTTCCAAATTTTGTTTGAAACAAATTTTCGTAGAACCATCCATTTCGGAGATATTTCGCTTTTTCTTAATATTCAGTATACAGCGCCACCACGATGTAGCGGTGGATTATGTAAACATATTCAAAATTTACGTAATTTACGGAAATAAGGACGACTGTATACTTTTACGATACGAAATAATAATTTTGCCTTATAATGCTATTCATAAAAAGAATTCAAATATCTATACCCCAAATATGGAGAAAGTCATGTGTTGGCCACATCAGATTTTTTTCTTACTCCCCTCTCTCTTTCTTTAATAATATTATTGACCTCCCACATTATCGCCCCAATTCCCTCCTCCCTCCTTTACCCTCTATCTCCAGTTCTCCTCTTTCACTTTTTCTCCCTCTCATCTCCCTTTCTTAAGCCCGCCCCGCGGTCTTCCTTCCTTCCTTCCGAGGAGGAGGAGGAGGAGAAGGAGAAGGGCGAAGGAAAAGAACCCATCTCCTTCTCGCCGTTAACCGTCAGCGCCCTCTTTCCCTTCCACGCCCTAACCGAAAAAATGAGCGAATGACTACGCCTATCGCGAGAATCTGTGTGGGACTTCCATAACCGCGACAAGAAGGGGGGATTTGGAGTAGCGCGGGGCAGAAAGGGGGCGAGGGCAAGGGAGGGAAGTTGGCCCCCGCACGCGCCGTGTTCCGCTGACGCGGCGGCGTTGCCCAATTTCCCGCGGCCGTTACGGTGACTGTCGACGTTAATTGTCGTTGCTCGGTAGTTTTTTTTGTTAATACTTTCTCTTCGCTGCGCGTACGTCGTTTTTTTTCGTCTCGCTTCGTCAAATCAAATGCTAAAGATAATTTTATGTAAATGCGGGCAAGTTTACGCGATTGTAAAATAAATTGATTTAATTTCGAATAACGCCTGACGTTTTTATGCATCTTGAATTACCTAGGTTCCATTGTTGCTCTGAGATAGAGAGAGTGAGACAGGCAGACAGACAGACAGACGGACAAACCACTTAATTCTGGCGAAATTGAGACTATGCACCCACGTATTACATTTTAATCCTTCGTCAATTTAAACATTTACGACAAAATATATAGAGATGCACCATTCAGCATTGAAGTTATTCACAAGTATTGACTTACTGTTGATGAGAAAGATAATATTTCATTAAGAGAGATTGTAAGAGGGAGATATCATTAATTCTCAACTTTGGAATTTGTATGATGGTTGGTATAAAAAAAAAGCCTTTTCATTTCTGATGTAATCGAAATTCGCCATATCTAAGTTTAAAGTTTCGATAGCCATGATGCATGAATACAGATTTAAAGTTGGAAAACTACTGCACTACACAAATTTATGACTCCTAATTAGTGATTGAGCGTGATTTTCAGATTGTAGCTCCAATTTAAATCGTACATATACTATAAATGTTAGAATGTGATCCTCGCGAAGTCTTTAACGAAGAGTTTTTTCATTATATAATTTTCGCAGATAAGAAAATGAAGTGTTTCATGTTTAAACGTTGATTTAGCGGTCATGCAGGACATGCTCTCGTTTTGTTGAATTTTGTGATTTTTACTTACTCGCACGACCATACCAAGAAACTGACGTAACCCCTTAACTAATAATTCCGCTTGTAAAATTTCAAGTCGGCATAACCGAACGGCAAAGAGGAAAATTTGTGTTATGGACGTGTGTACGCAAGTTTGGTGTTATAAAGATTACATTGATGATTATTTTAACCGGTTATCCGCGGACTGCCAGTCAATTTGGAGGTTTTAACGCTGTATGTCCCTTAAATCTCTTTTAAGCGTGTTATAGATATTGCGACAAGCTAAGTTACCATGACGAATATAAATTAAGACGGTGACGCGAGAAACGAGTCCTGTGGTTACGATGTTTGTCCGGTTAAAACGTTTAGGGGTCATTTGAAGGCCATGCGCGGTTGTTTTCCTTTTCAAACTAGACTAATTACTCCTAGTTATAAGGCGCAAGTTTAAAACGAGCGCAATTAAGGAATGCCGCCTTCTCCAAAGACGGACAATTTCTAAATATAACTCCAGTTGACGCGTTGTCAACATCGCCCTATTTTAATGGTCGATTCACGGTCGCGAACGTTCTCCTATAGCGCTGTCATTGTTATTCGCGAATATTTAAACGCTAGTCGTTGTTGGATTGGAAAAAATTACTGTTAAAATTAAAGAGTAATCTTAATTTTCGTTAAAAAAATTTCCTTCGCTCGCCATTTCTCAAATTCTTCCCAATTTTTTTGGACTGCATGCATTTTCCAGACATTTTATGAGATTATTCACGCGTCATGTAAAAGTACTTAGACGTTACGCGTGGAAAAACTTTCCGGCTGGATTTCGGAAATAAAATATGCACATATATTGAAATTTTTTTTTATGTGAGGAAAATACAGCCGAAACTCTAAAAGCATTAATCTTGCGAAAAGAAAATAAAAGTTTCAGCGACAAGAGTTAAGATTTTACGCCGCAATAAAAACCGCAGAGAAAGATGCGCAGCTGCGGGCGCATCGTTGCAAAATTTCATTTAGAAAATGGAAGCGTTTGAAATGTCATTTTCTATTTCATAAAAATATCAACGGATTGAGAATTTTTAAAAAAACAGGCAAAAAAAATTCACGGCTGGAAATATACGTAGGTTCTTTTTTTTTTTAAAACGAGAGCGCAACCCTATAATTTTTTGTGCGTAATTCGTCCAACGCAAAGAAAGTGAAAGTGTCTCGTCCGTAAAAAAAAAAGACGATGCTAAAATAAAATATACAAGACTGGTTCTGCGTCATATTCGAATTTTGGCGTAACCAACAAAACTTCACAACTTTGCGTCCACGTTTCGGGTCATATTTATAGATGCATAGGTTCTTACGTGAGGGTAAACATATGCGTGCATACGTGCACAAACGTTGGCTTCTACATGCGTGTGTGTGTGTTTGTGCGCGCGTTAGCGGAATTTTAGTGAGGTAGGAAGGAGATCCGCCTTACATTAACGATAGGCTAAAGAGATGAGTCGTTAACTTTTTAAACACAGTACTTCATCAGCGAGAGAGAGAGAGAGAACACTATAAATGTGTACGCATATGTTTTTTTATTAGGAGACGAGAGTGTGTGAATACGTGTGTGTTTGCGATTATACAAATGCACAAATCTGCATGAAACAAAAACCGCGCGAATACGCGCTTCAGCGCCGACGAATATAAACGGCAAAACATTATTTTAAATTCGTAAGAATTCTTTTTTATTTTCCATTTAAAAGGATCATTAAAAGGTGTTAGCGTTCCTCCACTATCCTTCTTAACGAAAACATTTTCTTTCTTCCCACACTCTCTCTGTCTCATTGTCAGTCCATCTTTCCCTATTGACCTTCCTTTTTTCGTCTCTCGCTTTTTCACCTTTTCTCCCTTTCTCTCTCTCTCTCTATGCCCGACCTTGATATACGACTGGTTAGTGCATCAACCGTCGGATGCCTAAAGTCCCGAGTTCGGATCCCGAAGAGGGAATAGATATCTTGTGTTTTTGCCATTCCTTGTTAGATTTAGAACAAGTTAGGAAAGTGTACAACGTATCACAAATGGGCGCGTTTCGTGCAATGGAGTATTATAAAGAAATTATATACTTGTACGTAAGGGAAATAGCGTTTTAAAGTTCTTTTCTTCATCATAAATAATCCATTTTCTTCCTATTTAAAAATATTGCATGCACACGTAAGTAAATTAAACGTTTGTTTGGGAGATTGTTTATGTTAGCAGCAATGACAACCATGCAAGAAAATTTCAGTTTAACTCGAATTAAGGCATTCTTGTATGATTTTCATGATAACGGCTACTCCTACGATAAAAATGTATAGGAAAAGAAACACTCTTCTATACTAGTTCCACAACTTTTATTTGAAAGATATTTTGATATGACTAATACATTACGAGATATGACGAAAATTTATTTTTTTGTTGTGTGATTGGCGTCGTGATTCATTTTTGCGATTTTCTTATTATATTTGATAGTAAGTCCTTAATATCAAATTTCATGAAAATCCGTTCAGTAGAAGCCGAGAACGAACATGCGGACGGTAGGACGGACGGACGGACGGACCGACGATAATAGGCGCTCACGGTGGAAGCATAACGCGCCTAAAAATGGACGAAATAGTACTAAAACTTTGCCGCGAAATACGGGAATATTTATTTTATTTCACTCACGTTTTCTTTCCCTCTTTATCTCTTCATCTCCCTTTTTCTCCATTTCATTTCACTCCCTGCCTCTCTTTTTCTCTCCCTTTCACTCACTCCTTTACCATTCTTTCAATTTCTCTCTCCATTTTTTTGTTTTTACTTTCTCCATACGTAGTATGGGAAAGTATTGTGATCACGAAAAAAATCGACTTCGAGATTTCAACGGAAATACACGTTTTGAGGTCCCCAGAACACGTTTAGACTATTTTCGGAATGATGTCTGTGTGTGTATGTGATTGTGGACGCTCTAACTCAAAAAGTACTTGTCATATTAATACGAAATTTCATATATAACACTTGAGCATGAGTACAAAGAACTGATTAGTTTTTGGACAATATCGGTTTACCGAAAGTCAAGGTTTATGTGAAACCCGATTCGGTTTTTGCGATATTTCTCCGTTAAAACATCATTATTGTATACACTATTCTATACAAAGCTTATAGTTAATGTAATTTCCTACAACTTTCATTTGAAACAATTTTCCATAGCAGTTATTGTTTAGGAATTATTTATAAATATTCGGTTTTTTCGGTTTCCGTCAAATGTCTCCTTAGAAACGTCGTTATGGGTAATCTTCGTAATGACCAAAGTTGTAGAGAATAATATTTCTTCCAAGTTTTGTTTGAAACAAATTTTCGTAGAACCATCCATTTCGGAGATATTTAACGTTTTCGTAATTTTTCGTAATTTCCAGTATACAGCGCCAAAACCACGTAGCGGTGAATTCTGTAAACGCATTCAAAATATAATTTACGGTAATAAGGACGGCTGTATTCCTTTACGATACGAAATAATAATTTTGCCTCATAATGCTATTCATGATAATTTAAATATCTATACCCAAAAAATGGAGAAAGTCATGTGTTGGTCACATCAGATTTTTTTGTTTTACTCTTGCGTTTTCTTTCCTACAGTTTATCTTTTCATCCCCATTTTCCTCCCTTTCAGTTTTCCATTTCTTGCACCTCCTCTTTTTATCTGTCTCTTTCTTTCACTCCCTTCCTCACCATTCAATTTCTCTCTCTCTCTCTCTCTCTCTCTCTCTCTCTCTCTCTCTCTCTCTCTCTCTCTCTCTCTCTCTCTCTCTATCATTCATCCCTCTTTTTCCTGTTTGCCTCTACACCGTGTATCTATACCCATTATCTCAGCTCAATTCCTCTCATTCCCTCACTCTCTTTTCAACCCTCACTCGCCGCGTTCTTTCTTCCATTTCTACTCCTCTCTCTCTCTCTCCGACCTCCTCATGCAGTCTCCCAAATCCCCTTTTCCCCTCGCCGCCTTCTCATCCGTGACTTGATGGAATACCTTGTCTAGTTTAAATGGCCGAGATGTGCTCCCGGAGAGCGCCTAAGGATTAAGGGAAGTGTGTATTTAAGGAGGGATAGAGAGAGTGAGTGAGAGAGAGAGAGAGAGAGAGAGAGACAGAGAGAGAGAGAGAGTGAGTGAGAGAGAAATGGAGGGAGAGAAAGCGAGGAGAGTGGATGGGGGGGAGGGAAAGGAGGCTCACTTCTTCGGGTGGGAAGGGATGGCGGGGAAAGGTGGGGGGGGGGGTGGGTGGGTGAGAAGTAGAGAAATGAAGAAGGAATGCGAGGAAACGCGGAAGCTAATGAGACGGTGAGAGGGCGAGGAGCACGAAAGATAAAGAGTGCGAAGTTGGAATTTTCGAGTTACGTTTTCCAGGGTAATTTATTAAAATAAAAAAAAATGCCTTGCATTTTATATGCCCGTCCGCCTGCATCAGGCTCTTTTTGTACGCGTCAGGACGAAACTTGGTATTTAGGAAGGACGTCGACTTGGAAGACTAAACGATAAGCAATCTGCTGCCGATTTACGTGGGAAATTAAAAAAAAATGCTGATGATAAGATATGTTTCACTGCGTGCATTTATCGTGCGGGTGCATCTATTGTAGCATTAGGTTAAATGGGCCGTATCATTCAAATTGTGTTTTATCTCACATTGAAATGCGGGGTGCATATGACATACTGGAGCCTTGTTAGGGCTGTCTTGTTATCGGAAATAAATTCTGAAACGTCAACTCCTATAATTTTATGACACAACTACGTATTATACGACATTTGGAAATTAAAAAAAAAAGCTTTTTAAATAATGCGCCACAAGACCGTTTTCGAATCGTATCTATCATTGAGGATTTCCAACTTACTGGATATAAAACATCAAAATTAAAGCTACAAGCCCGATTAATGCCAACTTCTTGCATTTAACGCTCGTACATGTTTATCCTATTAATAATTTACGGACAGATATCATTATGAATATGTATAAAAATAACAAAATAAGATTTTTACAGAGTTTACGGATGAGAGAAACTTCTGTGAATATGAAACTATATTTTTGTCTGACTTTTTTGTTTTTATTGCGGCACTTGAACATAATTTCAGTGCTATACAGTTTTCCTGCGTCTCGAAAAGCTCAAGAAAATTCAAAGTACAAGCATTAAAATTGTTATAATAACAAGATATGCAACATAATTGAAGGGAAAGGAATAACAAAAAGGAACTTTCGGGAAGAATAATCGGTTTTCAGGACGGAAAACTTTGGCCAACTGAGAAGATACACGTAAACATTACCAGAGGAGAGGTATGCGAAGAAACTAGACCTAGTTACACACATACACGTGTGTGTTTGTATGTATAATATCTGAGTATCCAAGTTTCCTATGTTACTTGTATGCTAAGTTAAGCAACCTCAATGGCAACAGTCGAGTCCATTAGTACTGACAAAGGCCATACAAATAAAATAAAAAAGAAGGGAGTAACAGGACACGTCGGAAATGGAAAAAAATGGACGTACGACGAAGAAACGGGAGACAGAAAGAGGTAAAAGAAAGAAGAAAGAGGGGAGATGGACACAAATAAAGAAAATGCGACGGACCGGATGAAAGATAGGAGGACAAAGTGTTAGGTGTGTTGGAAAGAGAGAAAGATTTATACGAGAGATGGGAGAGAGAAAGAGGGAGAGAGAGGGAGAGAGAGAGAGATGAGGACGAGATGAGTAATCTGGCAAATGGAAGAACAAGAAAGTGATACGGCTAGAGAGAGGGTGAGAGAGGACGAGAAGGAGAATCGTCCATTACCGGACGACAGAGGGACAGAAAGAGAGAGAGAGGGAGAGAGAGAGGAACAAAGGAGATAGAGGTGAAGCGACGCAAAGGGAGGGAGAACAAACAACAACTGTCGTTGTCGAAGGAATAGTACTAATCCTCCGATTTACGAGGCCTATCCTCGTCAGCCTTGAATATGCAGATATGGAAAATTTTCTAAGAGCTTGCTTCGAAAAATTATTTAAAAGAAACTGGAAACTCAAAACATAGGTATTTTTTTTCTGTACTTTCCTCTTCCTCGCTTATGCTAATGGACCTAAAATGTATGTAAATGCCTGGAAAGGACTATGCAGTGCTCGAAAACTACAAGCAAACCCAAACTGTCTTCAAATTGTCGTATTAAAAAAATTGGATTATAACGAACCGATTGTCGTCTCCAGCTTTAAGTCGCATTTCCAGTAGGTATTTGACGTTGACTGACGAACAAAAGCCATCTGATACAGCATAGGTGCCCAACTTTTTCTACACGGCGGGCCGCATCAATTGTTGCAAATTCTTCTGCGGGACGGAATCGAGTTTTAAAACGGAAGTTTCCTATATGTTATGAGGTGCTGTATTGGCGAAAATCGAGTTAAAAGAAGGTTTTTTTTGTAGTTAATGTGCCAATATTAAAAGTTTTATCATCGAAATTTTCATAAAAGCATACGAATTTTCGCGTTATATTTTTCGGGTCACGGCTTCGAGGGCCGCACAAAAATCTTTCTCGGGCCGTAGGTTGTGACAGAGTGACAGCACAAGCATGTTTTTTTTTCAAGAGATTAGCTCAGACTTTTTTAAAAAATTAATAGAAACATTGAAACTATATATCGATAAGGCCATCTTTAAGAGATGAATGGAATGTTTTGGTGGTGAGAAAAACCGAAATTTGATATGGGACGATAAAGCGAAGGAATGAAGTTCAAGGGTAGAAGAAAAGAAAAGATAGAGAAGGCATTGAGGAAGAGATAAGTAACTTAATTGACAGCTGGACAAAACAGGAATAAAACATTACGTAGAAGATGAAATAAAATATGGATATAATACGTAAAATGAGTGAAACATCAAGGGAAGAACGATTAGACAGATAAAAAATAGAGGAGGCATTGAGGAAGAGATAAGGAAATAAATTGACAGCTTATATACATACATACATACATACATGCATACATACATATACATACATACATACATGCATACATACAAACATACAAACATATATATATATATATATATATGTATATATATATATATATATATATATATATATATATATATATATATATATATATATAAGTGATATAGAGCGACAGAGTTAAGAAAGAATTGAAAACTTACGGAAAAGCATTTAGAGGATTACATTGAAGTAGTAGGTGGATGGAAGAGTTAAGAGAAGAGAGAGAGAGAGAGTAGGTGGAAGATAGAGAGAGGGAGTGAGAAGCGGGAGGAGAGTAGTAGGAGGGACAGCACTTTAGGAAAATTGGATTGCAAAGGGGGAGGAAGGGGGAGGGGGGGGGGTGGAAACCAAGGCAAAAGCATCTAAGGGATCAATTCGAGACCGACCCGCACTGCATTATGGGACTTCTGTTGGGATAGCGAGAGATGGGAGGAGGAGAGGTCGTGTAGCAGTGGGAAGGGAGAGAGAGGGAGAGAGAGAGAGAGGTAACACACATGAAGAGGAGTGGAGTTTCAGACGGTTGTATGTACGACGAGGGTGAGCAAGTATAGCGTGTGTGTCACATTTATCCGAATCGTGTGTGTTTTGCTCGTAAGGCAGTATTTTATGCCTCTCTCTCTCTCTATCTCTGCCTCCCTCGTTAAAATGATGTCGGTGAACTCGCGGCATAGGACAGACGGCATTAGGGTCTAATTGAGGAGTACCTTTATCCTGATTTTTCGCGGGTATTATGTATTTATATTTTGTAAGGAATGAAGGTTGGAAAATCGCACGATTCCGCTTCGCGGTTAGAAAATCTCGTTACCGGATTTCGACCTTGAAATCGAGACGACAAACCGGTAGATTTGAACCGGTTTAGGAAACTGGTATCTGAACCAACTTGGCGATTTATTTCGCTCGATAAGTCTACTTTTGTTTATTTTTTCTAAGTGGCGGAGATAAAAAAAATCCTGTTGGTAGTAGCGTTTGTTTTATTAATATCAAGGGGCGAGGATGGAATTTTTAAAAAAAATCTGAATTTGTTTACTGAATCAAAGAATTCACAAGACGAATAATCGAGCTACCTTTTACTATTATTTGTATACAAGTTAAGACTTGGTGAGATTAATGAATCAATAAGGCAGCTAAGTAAACCTTTTTCACGTTTCGATAGTAAACTCTTATGGTCTAAGGCAGTGTTTGTCAACTACGTTTGACGCAAAGGTCGTCTAGTTGGGTCGCGAAGTTTCCAAAATAATTCTTATAAAACCTTTTCCCAAGAATATTACTGCAATGTTTAACGCCCTTGAATTTTCTCAACAGTTGCTAACAATAACAAATTTAAGTCAATTGGGAAATTAATAAAATCGGATATAGCGGAACTAACATTCAAACATTCATGGTCATTTTCATTCGATAATAATATTTGTATAAATACGTAACGATTTAGAAATAAGAGGGGCGGAAAGGGCAGAGGCATTTGCACAGGGCGGCAAAACATTTGGCGCCGGCTTCAAATGAAGACAGCTGCTTTGAAGAAGTGCAGATGGGGTTTACTCGACCGTTATATAGCTGCAAGTTTTTTTAATCAATCAGTTAGACTCTAGATAGAGTTCTGGTTCGATAGACTCAATAAAACTATGTCCAATACCTTTTTTTACATCTTCACATGATCACCGCCATATTTTTTACAGCGTGGAAAATCCCTCTTCCTAAATCTTCGCCTCTTTCCTAATGCCCTCCTCTCTAGGTCATCTCTCATCAGTCTAAAGTCTGACCCACCCACTCCTTCCGCCTCTCGCAAATTACTCCAATTAATCTCCCCCCCTTATACTTAAGCATCTCTTCATTTATTTTCTTCTCTGTTCATATCACCCATACGCCATACCCCACGTCGCAATAAGCTTGTAATCTGTTCGCATCTTCTTTCATCATCATCATCCGCGCCATGTTGTTTTTTCCCCAAAGCAACGTTTCAAAACCCTCAAAATCCCCGATTTTCTTTTTTGCGGCGATAATTTTAATATGCGCGACGATTCACGCGCATTTCCGCCGACGAATGCGACTTTGTTTTTCTTCTTTCGAGTCGATGTGTTGCGCAAGGAGAAGGCAAAAGTCTAAGGGCGAACAATTGTCGCTTTTTATACTTTTCAAGTGCCCATTGTCATCAAGGAATAATAACCCTTTCAAAAAGTCCGACATTTTTTTCTCCCTCTTTTTTCTTTCTTCCTCGTATACCTCATTATCTTCTTTACTGAACTCGTCATTAAAATTCAACGCGGTCGTTTGAAGCTTTGAATTAACCTCTCTTACTTTATGACACCGGCCATTGTATAGGCAGTCGGAGACAATGAACTCGTCGTGACCTTTTTTGATAAATGAGATATCAACGCAATTCAAGCAGAGGCAGGAAGAGGTGAAAAACCGAAGAAAAAATCATTAAACACTTTTTTAAATACCGCAGTTGGGAATTTTTTTCTTTCTTTCTTGCAGCGGATGCTAATAGTTACGGAAACATGCTGACTGAAAATATTCGCTTCGTCAACAATGGCGCTAGCAATCGGATAAAAACGCTTCGCTTTTGTCACTGAATCCTTTATAACGTATGTGTTTCCTTTATGCGCTTTGTTATTTTTTTAGGGTCCCTTAATGCTATGCGAACGCATACATGCATACTACTTAAAACAGATACATATTATGCATAGCTACTTGAATGTATGATATTGCATCAATAAATAACCAGAATTAAGCTATTATTCCCATTTTTATAGCTTAACTTTAACAAAACTAACATTGTACACTGCATTAAAATTTTCAAACTGGTCACTAAGTTTGTTCGGGTAATTATCCCTAAAGCTATTCGTAATGTCATGCAATGTAAACCAGTCTGTGATGTTTTCAGTAATTCTTTCGTCACGTAGAAAAGATACCCCCCCTCCCGAGGTTTTTGCGTATTTAAGGATCCAATCAGAAAAGAAAACAAATGCCACGAGCTTTTTAACAACAGTTTGGGATATAGCCTAATATTAAACTACAGGGACAAAATTCTGACTGCTCGTGAATAACGCAACTGATAGCTGGAAATCCTAAACCCCCAAGAAAAACAAATCGGACATTATTTTGATTTTCGTAATTAAGGACGAGAAATGTTTCTTTGTTTCATGCTGTCGGATATTCTAGTTACAGCTGACTTTCAAGTCATCGCAAGCTTGCTACGTCCATAAATAAACATGTGCATATATATATATATATATATATATATATATATATATATATATATATATGTGTGTGTGTGTGTGTGTGTGTGTGTGCGTGTGCGCGCGCGTGCTTAAGGAAAAGGAAATGTAATTATAAAGGTGGGTGGTAACAAGGTGTTGTAGGAAGCTCAGTGGACTCTTACCAAAACTGGAGAGCCGCTGAGGGTGCTGAAGACTCACGAAAAAGAACACAAATTTGAAAGCTTTTCTGCCCGAAGCCCTTCGTCAGTAACGGATAGAGAAGTACTCATATATATATATATATATATATATATATATATATATATATATATATATATATATATATGTACACCGTATAATACTTTGCATTTTGCATGCATATGTAAAGAGATATGTTTTTCTTCACTGTGGAGTTACTGTAAGATACGTATTTCCAGAATAATGTCCAGGAAGTGAGGAAGCGCGAGAGCTCCCGTAACCCGGCTCAAACCTGCTCAAACTACTTCAGCTTGACTGTTCCTTCTTATCCGCCCGTCTCGGCGTAACGTGGAGCTATCTTCATACATAAAATGAACCATATACACGTGTATGTATGTATATATGTACGTATGTATATATATATATATATATATATATATATATATATATATAAGCTTAAAGAAAGGGAAAGGTAATGATAAAGGTGGCAACAAGGTGTTGGAGGAAGCCCAGTGGACACTTACCTAGATTGGAGAGCCGCTGGGGGTGCTGATGACACACGAAAAACACAAAAACAACACAAATATGGAACTTTCGGGCTGACGCCCTTCTTCAGCGACGGAGAGACATGTACCATGTAGATATATATATATATATATATATATATATATATATATATATATATCTTGTTATCGGAGAAAAAACAGGCGATTACTATCTCTTCTCGGAGAAGATATAAAGCTCTCGTGTTACGCGCTCAACAGATTAAATTATATGAAAGGAACATAAATATATCAATCCAGGAAGGTATAACAACAACAGCACAAAGTCATCTTTTACATCTTAAGTCATTTTATCTATTGGCTATGATTGACTACCGCTTGAATTTTGAAATAAAGTCTCTTAATTAGTCGTGACAACGTTGTTAACGGATTCCACAACAACCTTCCCCTCCCCTCCACTCTCAACAATCCCCGAGATAAGATAAAAGCGGAACAAGTGAACTTTTATAAATACATAGACACACACACATTCTAACAAACACACATTCGTTACCAAAGAGACCATTTCGAGTCGAACCGACTCAAATAAATAGTCTTATTTTATTAATGCCTTTCTCTCTCTCTCTTTCTCCCTCGAAACGTTTCGAAATCGAAAAAGGATAAGGGGTTTTAATTAGCGGGATTGTGCCAAGAGCTTGTTAATGGAGGGAATTTATGGAAACTTGGCATACTTAAAGAGAGGGAGAAAAAAAAAACCTTGCCGCCGAGTAGGTTTCGAAATAGCGAGAGGTTAAACTCGCTTATCTTTCTCGTCGTAGCTGCAGCCCGTTAAGAGTCATCTAGCAGAGGGCATTTTAAAATTTATAATACAGAGTCGACAATAAACAAATCCTCTGTAAAAGGCGATACGTACAAGGGGTGCCAATCCGTCCGTCTGTCTTTTTTTTAACGGCTTAAAAAGGGTATTCTTTGTACACGCGAGTCGTTTTTTTTTTGTTTTTTTAAAAATTTCGCACAAAGTTCGTCTTTTTTTTCTTCTTCTTGAGATGGTCGTATAAACGCCACCTGTGCGGTCGCGTCCCTCATTACGCCTGAAAAAACGGCTTGTTTTGATCAACGGGCGACTGTTGTTATTCCTCCAATAACGGGAGACCTTTTATTATTTTTTCGTGCGTAGAACTATCACGAGATGTAATAAGTCATACGGATGTTATCGATTGGTCAGTAAATTGAATTGCCTAACCCTCAGAGAGAAAGAGAGAGAAATAACGGGATTGAAATTTAATTCCGAGAAAATTCGAAGGAGAGATAATTAACGTCAAGAAAGCCATATATCCAAGCTAATGAAGCGCGAGCAAGCCGCTCGAATTGACGTCCGAGAAAGCCATGAATTATGTTTTTTTTCTCTCGACTAGAAATTGAATATAGGATGTTTAAATGTTCTTTGTTAGATTACACCGTTGTTTTCGTATCGATGCATGCACTAACATAAGTAGTATGCAGCGATCGCAACTTGTTTCCATATCTTCATTTAGTTCGCAGATTTCTTGCATGTAAAATTTAATAATGTTTCGCAGAAGAAACACTTAATTATACATTTCTATGAACGCGGTGGAATTAAACTCCCACGCAGGCCTACAACGATTTGATCTTCCCCACTTAGCGCGGAACCATTATTGCGTAGTATAGTAATTACCATGGTGACGGATCCAGCATAGAACGTTGACATTATAATGAGGAACCTGTCATCCAAACCCTCTTTTTTCATAAAAAATCGGATGTCTTTAAATGTAGTTATGTTATAGTTAAAATATATCAACATAATTAATATATTTTTGAGACAGTTTTTTTCGATTAATCATCATATTTTTCGGTCGTAAATCCTAGTTTTTTTTAAAAATAACACATCCGATTTCATGGAAAAATCACGTTCTTTATATATGTACTATGATTTCTCTAAGTGAATTATTTTTAAGGCTGCGCGTGCTATGCTAAAGGTTTTCTTCTGGTTTTCGCTTACTTTAACAAATCGCTACACGACTAATTAATAATCGTTTCGGATTATTCTCATACTTATTCCAATTAAATGTGATTATATGACTTAGGTAACGCTTGCCGTGGCTGTGTGCGAGCTTTACGTGAAGAACTTAGTAAGACTCTTAACTCATCAATTGCTCCTAGTCTTTCTGAAAGAGTAAACAGAAGCGAAAAGAAAGAATAAACTATGCCTATGATTTTAAAATCAGATCGTAATAAAAATTACTAAAATATCAAAGCGTTTCGAGCGAAAACATAAGAATATACTCGCGAACATTAACGATTCCTTGCCATGTGGGGCGAATTTGATCATATTTACAAGTATAAGACGATGTGGGTATTTAAGTGTTGGCAGGTTTCCTGTGATAATCACTCAAGAAATACGAAACAAGTGTTTGCCATAGAATAAACATTATTAAAAGGAGTTCCTAAAATGGAAATCTCAGTCTCAATTCTTCCCGGTGAGAGAAGAAATCTGTCCAAAATTAGTTTTGCGGTTTTACCATAAACGGCACCTCAAGCTAATAAAAAAACAGTATATTCTAATACAAGTGATAAACTGTTTATCTTGTCAGAACCGTATGTCACCTTATTTATTAAAGGCGAAGTTAAAAAAAAAGTTTTTGCTCTTCTTTGTGTAACCTTCAAAAAATAAAACATCACTTTCATCTGATTCTGATGACGTAACTGTGCACTTTGACCGAAAGGAAATCCCAATATTTAGCAATAAAATGTAGAAATTTCTGTGGATCGTTGAAAGCGCTTTGCTAACTTGGCGCAATGCAATGCCTTCGTATCTTGGGACTCTTGGACTGTGGTTCTCCCCGCACTTACCATGCAAGCCTTTCCGACGCATCGTTTCCGGCGAATTTCCCACACTACTTATTCCTAACCCTTCTTTGTAAAATTCCTTGTAAAAAAAATAAGCAGCAGGCACGCGTGCATGCGTGCGAGCGTTTTTTTTTTTTGCCCCGCTTTCTTCTTTCCTCCGTCTCACAAATAAAGAGCGGAAGTTTAGGGCGAATAACGAAACAAAAGACATACACATTATTAGTCTCGTTTGTTTCGCAAGTTGTTTTTTTTAACCTTACCGCGGCTTTTTTTTTAACCTTACCGCGGCTTTTTTTTTAACCTAACCGAGGCTTTTTTTTCTGTATTATTATTTTTCCGTGCGCTCTGCAATGGTCATAACCTCAATATCCCTATTCTCCACTGTCTTTCACTACCTCCCTCTTTCACTTTCCTTACCACTGTCTCTCTCTATCCCTCCCTCTTTTACCTCGCTTCCTCTTTATCTCTCTCTTTTATCTCACTTCCTCCTTTTTCTCCCTCCATTTTCTTTCTCTCTTCCTCCCCCTCCCTCCTTCTTCCTCCCTCCTTCTTCCTCCCCCCTCTTTCTCCCCTCCTCCCTCTTCCTACGTCCGTATTTGACTCTCCCTCCCTCTTTCTCCATCCGTCCCTCTTCATCTCTCCTTCTCTTCCTCCGTATTCTCCTTCCTTTCTCTCTCCTTTCACAACTTCCCTCTCTCTCTTTCTCCTCAAACTCTCTCCCTTCTCTTTCCATTCCCCTCTTCCTCCCCCCCTCTTCTTCTCTCACTCCTTCGTCCCTTCCTCTATAAATCCACTCCCTCATTTCCTTTCTCCTCATATTTCCCCCTACCTCTCTCTCTCTTTCTCCCTTCTCATCCTACTACTCCTGTCTTTCCCTCCCTCCCGCCGCTCCTCTTAATCCCCTTCCTCTCCCATCGTCCTTCCTCGCCCGTGCGTTTGCACGCGCGTGATCATAAAGGAGAGTCTTGACGCAACCTCGTCGTTGGATGCATAAGGAGAGAGAATAGTAGAGGATGCGGAGGGGGAGAGATGCAAAACCAGCCCAACACCTCCACACTCCCATCCAGTTAACCCATCCGTCCTCTCCTCCCTCCCTCCCCCCTCTCTTATCACCTCCTCCTCGTCCCCCCCCCCCCTCCTCCCCCTCGCTCGCATCTCCTGCTCCGAAGAGCAAACACGAAGGAGTCAGAGGCGTAAATCACGTGTCAAGCAGAAAAGTCTCTCACGCGGTGCTTTGGTCCGCTCACTCTTTGCTCATTAGGGGAGAGCCTCTTAGGTTACGCTGCACGGAAGGAGAGGAGTTAGTGGGAGGTGTGAGGAGGACGTGGGAAAGAGGAGAGTGGAGGATTTGGAAGAGGCGGGAGAACAGGAGAAAGAAGAAGGGAATTGGGAGAGGAGGGGGAGGGTGGGTGAAGAGGATGGAGAGATTAGGTGGGCGTGGAAGGAGGAAATTTAGGAAGAGTATCAGTTGTAACATTTTTTTTACATTTTCTTCAATATCACGGTCATTTATACAGAAAATGACAACAGCTGCGCACAGAGAAGTTCGTTCTCTTTTAATTGTAGGCACACTTTCAAACTGAATTAAAATTTGGACGGAGAGGAATTTAAGAATGCGAGAACGACACGAATAGGAGTGGAATAAATAGGGGAGACTGGGATCAATTGTAACATTTTTTTTTACATTTTCTTCAATATCACGGTCATTTATACAGAAAATAACAACAACTGCCCACAGAGAAGTTCGTTCTCTTTTAATCGTAGGCACACTTTCAAACTGAATTAAAATTTAATGTTGTTCCTTAATTTTTCAAAAATTCTTAAAGATGCACATTGTAACCAATTTGCCCCCACTTGTGGGTCAGTAGTAACAGATATAGACAGTGGTTAAGAAAAATAATATACAGTAGTACGTATTTTAGTATCAGAATCGTATTTATTCTAGAAGTATGATACAAACTACAATATAATCATGTTTCATGCACAAAAAAAAGGGGGAAGAGAATGGCACAAAGATTACAGAGGCGAAACGGAGTTAATAGACAGGAAAGAAACTATGCTAAAATGATAGAAAATACAGGGGAAAGAAAAAATATATGAGAAATAAGATCGACCGGGAAAGGAAATGAGGAAGAGAGAGAGAGAGAAAGGAAAATAGCAATAATGAACAAAATATGAATAAATTATAACTCGGGAAAAAAGATTAATTTTAAGTACGAAGATGAAAAAGTAGGAGAAAAGTTAAAAAGGTCACTCAGAAAATTACAACTGGATGAATGGCAAAAACAGAAGAAAAATAACAGATTGAATGAAATTAAATCAACGGAAGGAGCCTTTTACTTGGTGGAACTCCATCATGAATAAAATGAAAAAAAAAGGCATTAAGTTCCACTTTATAAAGTGGAACTTTATACCAAGTGATCTTTCCTCATATTATTTAGAATGAAATTGATCAAAAGGGAAACAAACAAGTGGGAAAAAAAAGAATACCGATAAATAAATAATTTTTTGAAAATAAGAGAAAAATCGCGTAGTGAAGGGACGGCGTTCGGAAGAGAGCGGAATAATTTAAATAGAACTAATTAAAAGGAGCATAAACTTGAGGAAAAAAAGAGAGAGGATGGATGGAAACGTAAGAAGGAACGTCACAAAACGAAAGAAGGAAAAAAAGCTACAAAAAGTGAATCGTAACAAAGCGAACTCTGTAATGAAAGGACCTTATAAAACAAACGGACTATTTAAGAAGACAAAAGACGAACGAAGACACACGCTGAAGTTTAAGAGAAAAATCGTCGAATCCCAAAAAGTCTGCGCGGTCTCGACCTCTCCCTTGACCACCTTTTTTTTTGTGCGTCACGAACAAATGAGGCGGCGTGGGCGCGCGCGTGTTCGCGGTGTCGGGTGTTTTTACTCGCCGTTATACACGTTTATTATATCTCTAGGCGAGCGATGGAAAGACAGAGAGAGAGAGATTTAAGGAGGAGAGAATGGAGGGAGGGAGGGAAGGAGGAGGGAAGTGGAAGGTAAGAGAGGAGAGACGGAACGAAAAACAAAACGAAAGTTTTCATATTCCCATCGAAATTACCGCTTGTATCCTGTTCTGAGAGGATTTTTTTCTTTCTTTTTTGTAATCGTCAAATTGTCCGCTCTCGGGGAGGGGCGGGGAAAGAACAGGGTAGGAGGGGGGGAGGATCCTGTTTGGATGCTGATGGGATCGCTTTTATACACCCGATGGAATCTCTTATCCGCGTTGAAGGATGGGCGTACGAAATCCGCTTCCTCTATATATGGTTAAAGCGAATCGCCGCGGCTTTAAAAAAAAAAATCTGGCGAAACGGTGCTTCATTTTGTTCATTTGTTTATTTATTTTTTTCGCTCGGTCGCAAAAGCAAGACTTTGATTATTCCAAAGACGATTATTTCCGTCCAAACGATTTAAATGTTTTAAAGTTTCGTTCGATACGAGACTTGGAAAAAAAACAATCCCGGCACGTAGAGGATACGGAGTTGGATTCTCTGAAACGGTTCATGCGTTTCTCGGAGCGTGCGCGTTTAATTTACGGTTTGAAAAAAATCGCGAAATGCACGTATGTACCTGGCCTAAGTTGCCGCGTGGTTTGATTTCATCAGCAGCAAAACAACAATATCTTGTTGCTGTTAACGAAGAAATTATAATTCTAGCAGGCAACGGACAAGTCGGTGAGCGATGGAACGTAAATTACAAACAAAAAAAAACTTGGGAAAACGGAATAATTCATGAGGCTCCATTACGCACTTGAAATTTCTCGATTCTTTCTCCTTAGCGACGGAGTAATTGCCTTTTTTTAAATTTTATCCTGCCACCCGTTAAGTACGTAAATTACTGCCGACTGTTTCGCAACAATGAGATTTCCTCTGCGTTCGAAAACGACGATAATTGTTTCGAATACGAACCGGCGAATTCTTGCGGGGCGAGTCGACGATGAATTATCGACGTTCGAACCGCGTTAGAATTCATTATTATGCGAAAAGAGTCGTTCGACCGAAATAAACTATCTAATTAGACGAAATAAATTCAGTCGAAGAAATTAAGATGGCGACGTATTTATAGGTGTGTCACGGCTAAGAGGAAAAGATTAATTGGCGAAATAAGTCGAATTGGAGTAATATATTTACACACACACACACACAAACAGATTATATATATATATATTATATATATATAACACAAAAACAAAACACAAATATGGAGCTTTCGGGCTGACGCCCTTCTTCAGCGACGGAGACATATACCTATATGTCTCACCGTCGCTGAAGAAGGGTTTCAACCCGAAAGCTCCATATTTTTGTTGTTTTTGTGTTTTTTTGTGTTTTTCGTGTCCTCAGCACCCCCAGCGGCTCTTCAATCTAGGTAAGTGTCCACTGGGCTTCCTCCAACACCTTGTTGCCACCTTTATTATTACCTTTCCTTTTCTTTAAGCATATATATATATATACACACACACATACATATATACATACATATATATACATATATACACATATATACATATATATAATCATATATATATACATATATATAATCATATATATATACATATACATATATATATATATATAAAAGCAAGAGCCTGGGTGTTTTGAAACTCTTGCGAATATCTATATATATTAGAGACATTCGCAAGAGTTTCAAAACACCCAGACTCTTGCCCGCGAGAACATTCCGGATAACTGTTAAAAAAAACATACAGTCCTCGGAAGAAAAAAAATTATAATAATGTACATTCGATGTAACGGCTGCAAAAATTATCATTTATTTTACGTGTTGGCCGCGGAAAAATAAACAAAGAGACACAGCAGAGAAAGAGAGAGAAATATAGGTAAAGTTATTATTTTTTTTGCTGCCGGGAAAAATTCCATCCGCAATCTGCGGTAATTGGAAAATGCTCCGAGGGCTAATTGTACTCTGAGTCATGCGATAATAAACGTTTTCTCGCTATAAATTCAAAGCTCGTACTAAAACTTTTGAGCGTTATAAATAATGCATGCAGTTTTAACCCCCGAGACCAATTATCGAGCTTTGGAAATAATAACAAAAAAAAACGGTTTCGTTTCTCGCAAAACAATCGCGAATCGTTTTCCTTTCGCGATCTCTCTCTCTACTTCTTTCTCGTTTGGCGCAAAATGTGTGCATTTCGTTATCTCGAAAACGGTCGTTTTGGATCATAAGTGGAAGACTTGCCACTAATAACGGATCGAGACTCCATTTTTCCGTTTTTATGCTTAGGTAAAAAAAAATTGAAATGTCTTCTCTCGTCTGAGCAAACTTTGGAAAACTACTTGGCAATTTTATTATTGTTGTTGTTCACCATTTAAGCGTCGTTTCTTTTAATTTCAGGATACGGTAAAACGCGGAACACATTAAGGAAAATAAATTGTTCTGTGAGATTGCCTACTGTTCCTGCCATTATTTTTAAACGGTCCGAGAGAAACAGTCGTTTCCACGGAAATCGTCGAGTGCGAGACGATATCTCCAAGCGTGCTTGCAATACTTGCCTTGGCAATTGTAAATACCGCTTGTGTCTCCTTAAATCTCGAAATTGTCGGTGAGCCGTTGAAATACGGTATCAATTTTAAAATATTAATGTGTTATCCTATTTTCATTTAAAAGTCACGGTAATATTTTCGACTTTCTTACATCGAAGTATTTGCATAAAGCTATAGTAAAACTTTTAGATGTGATACGCTGAAGTTGCATTGATATAATTCCGAAATAACTATTACAACTACACGTCACGCATCACGCTTCGTATGCACGTAGTTTTAGATGCAGCGGCTATTCGGTAGAGATATAAAGAATTCAACTGAACTTGGAATGTTTGAGGATGGATATTTTTTCTTATTCGTGCCATGTCTACGAGCTTAACGCATTGGACAGTAACGCAGAACAAGGTATTTTTCCATCGAGTCGAAGTATTCCGCGCGTGTGTGTGTATGTGTGTTTATATATATATATATATATATAATGATATTTATGGCAACTAGGTTTTGAAGGAAGCCCAGTGAGTACTTACCGGAAGGAGAGCCGCTGGGGTGTCGGAGAGACACATTTGTAGACGTTGTTGAAGCTTTCGGGATGATCCCTTCATTAGTACAAGAGAGACACAACTATATATATATATATAAGGATTACGACAGAATCGTAGCATCCTCCTTTGCGAGCAGAGTTGAAAAAATGCACGCATGCGATCACGGCAACCAAATTAATGTAACATTTTCTAGATATTAATTTTAAAAAAATAAGAATTTTCACCTGTAAAAGGTAGAATACCGTTATTTCACTCAATTGTTTAGGAAAAAACAATGTCCGAACCTCCTCTTTTAAACAAACAGACGTTTTAATAAAAAAATACCCCATAGTCGATCCTTAAAGGAAATACAAGTATAATCGACTTATATAGAAAATTCGAATTGTAGAAGGAAAATAACACGAAAAATATTTTGTCCTGTAAAATTAATTAACTTCGATTTATGGAAAATTCGAGTTATAGACGTTCGACTTATATAAGTTCGGCTGTATATAAGCTTCTCCTCCTTATTTTCGGACGGTAACAAATTGCCCAATTTAATGCAGATACAAAAGACGAGTGGGTGGACACCTGAAACATATAGTCCAAAAGATTTTCTGAAGAGACGGACAGACAGACAAGACATGAAGACGAAAGGAAAGAAAAGGGAGGGAGGAAAATAAAAGGAAAGCTCCACCAATTATTTTTACTGTTCAGTATACATACACACACACATATATATAGGATAAAAAAATGACTGCTTTTTTTGTTCGGATAAATCTCTTCCCGGTCGTGTGTGTGTGTGTGCTGACGCCCATTAGCTTTCGTAGATTCAGGGAACCATAAAAAGGTAAGGACTCGGAAATGGGCTGCGGATCCATTAGGGATCTCCCAACCGACTCCACCCCCCCTCCCTCCCATTCCCCGCTCTTTTATAACTTTAATGCCGGAATCTGGTTTACTTCCCCTCCCTACTCCCTCTTATCCCTCCCTCCCCCCTCCCCCTTCTCTCTCGCTCTCTCTCACCCCCCCCCCCATCCCCTCTCTCTCGCGGGACGGCCGAGATCAATTTGGTACGGGAACGGATGATCCTGGAAACCGCACTGCCTCCGAGAACGATTGAAACGGAGGGACCTTTATGGTTTTCAAAGGATTACGCGTGAGATAGATAGAGAGAGAGAGAGGTCGATTTCGGACGAGAGCGGTGTTTGAGACGTCTTTCCGCATCCATACCAATTTATTCGAGAGAGTATCTGCATATACATATTTGTGTATGTGTGTGACTATGTATAAATGTGTATGTATGTAGCTTTGTGTATGTATGTATGTATGTGTGTTGAGAATGCGGACAGACGGAGTAAATATCGATAGAGGAGTAAGACAGGGCTGTTGCCTATCGCCGATCCTATTCAATATATATGGAGAGAGGCTAATGCAAGACGCGTTAGAAAGCACGGGAGGTTTCAGAATTGGAGGAAGGATTACAAGAACAGTGAAATACGCGGATGATCAAGTACTTCTAGCAAGAAAGGAAAAGGAACTCCAGAAAATGATAAATAGACTAGTGATAACAGGTAGAAAATACGGTATGGAAATAAATACAGAAAAATCCAAGGTTATGCGAATATCAAGTGAAGAAGAAGAAAATTTGAACATAAGTATTGGAGGAAAGCCATTAGAACAAGTTTCAGAAGCATTGGAAGCATCATAACAAGAGAAGCAAAATGTACAGATGAAATCAGGACTAGAATAACAAATGCAAAAGCCTCTTTCAGAAGAAAGAAACTACTACTAACGGGAATATAAAGGAGGATATCCGCAAGAAGTTGATAAAATGCTATGTATGGAGTACATTGTATGGGGCAGTAACATGGACGCTAAGGAAAAATGATATTAAATACTTATAAAGTTTCGAAATGTGGACATGGAGAAGAATGCTGAAGATAAAATGGACAGATAGGGTGAAAAACGAGGAAGTACTACGAAGAATAGGAGAGAAGCGAACGATTATACAGATTATCAGAATGAGGAAGGCGAACTGGATTGGACATTACCTGAGGAGAGAGTGCATGATTAAAGAAGTGCTAGAATGAAAACTGTATGGAAAAAGCGAAAGAGGTAGGAAAAGGTTTCAGCTGATAGACGACTTGAAGGGAAAGAGAGCTATCAAGACATGAAGAAGACTGCGGAAAATAGGAGTATACGGAGAACCAAGTTTAACCATGAATAATCACGGAGCAATGGAGATGATATATATATATATATATATATATATATATATATATATATATATATATATATATACGTGTATGTATGTATGTATAAATCAGTGATAGGTAAATGACCACCACTTACTCCTATCCCTTTCAACTCCTCGTTGTCCCTCAGTGTGCTGCTCCTCTTTCTAGCTGTAACAAGAAGTTTTCTATAACAAGCATCTTTCAAGGAGTAGTCAATTTACTGTTGGAAAAATATACAAAGCGTCCGGATATATAATGAGAAGTTTGTCCTAACAAGGATACTTTCTCATTTTACGCAATCTTCTTGTTAAGAGTTCTTGATCTGTGTATGTGTGTGTGTATTGATGTATACTCTACTTGAAACTTATATGAGACCGTAATAATCCGTATCGTGTAAACTTCGCTCATTTTTAATTTTTTTCAGCGTCCCTATTCATTTAATGGCGTGTATCATTTTAAAAAAAACATTTTGGTATAGCTCATGATGACGGCAAAAATATTTTTCGTATCTCCCAGGATTTTTGTAGGCTTTTCAAAGAGTGTAGGATTTCGCGGCACTAAGCCTTGAAACAAGGATGCGGTTTTTACAACGTTAGGAAGCGCCCATTTGTCTGTACTGCATCATAATGAATTTACTAGAGGAAAAATTATTTCCAGAATTATCTTGAGCCGCTAGAGAGTTGGTGCTAACAAGGGTAAGCAGCTTGGTGTGATAGTGAAAGGAAATGTATACATTGATTGTGAAAAGTTCCAACACAAAGAAAAAGAGAGCGATGTTGACCCACGACTAATTTCGGTACATTTTCATTTTTTTAATTCTTTAAAACTTAAAGTAATAAACGGATCCTATAAATGTTAAACATTTTGATTTTATTATCAACTTTGTTATTAAAAGGTTATCACAAATTAAATGGAGAAGGGGGAGAGGGTGCAGGAAGAGGTGGGTGGGGGATGGGAGTACCGACACCTCTTATTTTGCAAAAAAAAAGCACTGGGTATAACTGAAAAAATGATCATTTTTAAGGGTTTCGCTCGAAGGCGTTGAACTGCGATCGACCTCAGAAGTCCACCCACTTTATTAAATTAATTATTAAAGGATATGATGGCCTTGTTTTCCTCCATAAAATTTGACCACGTTTTCAGAATTCGCGACTCGTGGGTCCGGTAAACTACAAACGCCTGTGGGCCTCGCAAATCATCGTCGCCTAGGAGCCTCGCACCCCCTAAATCCGCGCCTGGCGATGGATGGGGCAAATTATGCCCCGATGGTTGTATGTGGTCCGCGAAGATATGAGGAAAAGCGGTTCGTAAAATTCAATATACAATTTTTTGGCACCTTAAATTCTGACATTTCAATCCTAAAACCTCTTTTTTAGACTTTAAATTTCACTAACAAGCCCCCTCAAAATCTCTAGTTAGCTTCCCATTTAAACTCTTAACCCGGAAGTACTGGAAACTAAACAATGCGGCCCGCCGAGATATTCTCAACTATTGATGCGGCTCGCCAAGTATAAAACTTGGCTAGGACGATTCAAACTTCATTTTCATGTATTACTTGGACAATTTCATCAAATACTTCAACCAGTGCTGTAGTCGTAAAAAAATCAGAGTATTCTGTTTACTATAGTAAAACTTTTGAGGGAGTGTTCTTACCCAGTTTTTGGAGCAAATTACACGACCGTAATGTTACGATGCCAGGGAACACGTATGAGCTGTTTTTCTTTAGCCGACCCGTTTAATTTGTCATAAGACGTGGGTATACGCTATTTGTCCGAGAAAGCAGAAGGTACACTCTATCCATTCCAAAAAATAGCAGAGGGCACACGGTGTATACAACCGCATACCCACAACTACCTTTAAAAAACCGAAGTAATCACGTCGAAATGGAAAATTAACACTTACTATTCTGCACCTTATAAAATAGTATATTTACGCTAGTTAATGAAAGCGGGAGGTGGATTAGTAGAGGAATTGTGATATATGAGGTAACTAAGATCATACGAAGATTTTGCATATAGGTACGTATCACTTTCAGTTCCTTCTTGTACAACTTTTGGTAATTGTGTGACACATTGAAAACCACTGCTCAATGGTATCAATTAATATTGGAGACGTGAGCCAAGCCAAGGTACAAATAGCTAGGGTGACAATTCTCACCCGGCACTAAAAGATTCGACTCCACGCATGGCTGGAGCATTTTTTTTCTCGGGTTCCTAAAACTTCCATTTCCGGTAATAAGAGTTCCGAATGTCAGGGACAGAGTAGCAACTTTGCCGACGGAATCATAAGTTTACCTCAGTACCCCGAAAACACATCATCGCGACCATTTTTTTTTTTTTGAAAACTGGGTCCGCCATCCATTGCAGCGACGCCTGTTTACACGATATCGCGCGCGTTTTCGGAAAAAGTGATATTTTGGCGTGAAAACTCATTCTCGCGGATCTCCTCCTCGTTCGAAACCGATCGGACAGAGATGGCTACGAATTTTTGAAAAAAAAAACGCGATCGCAAAAAAAAAAAAATCCGCGCTTACGACCGGGTGGGTTCGTTCGCGCCTGCCAGAATTTAAAAAAAAAGAGTAGCGTTTTTATCGCACGGGAAAATAGGGAGAAAAGTGTATAGATAGAGAAAGAGAGAGAAGATGAGAAGAACCGATAGAGAGAGTCAGAAATCGGTCTTTTTTTGGACGACTTTTTCCGAGAGATGGAGACAGACAGACGGACGGAGTGGGAGAAATGGATTGTTTTTTTTATTCCTTGCTCGTCTCCCTTCGGGAAAGAACGGGTTTTTTTTTGGGAAGAGGGAGTGTTTTGTTGGGAAAGAGAGAGAGAGAGAGAAGTGATGACGTTATACTAAAAAAAGAATCGCTCTCCCTGGCTGCATTTCCGCGTTAATGAATATTGCGTTCTGCCGGAAGGGGACGCGCCCTCTCCCCTTCCTCCACGAGAAACGTTTTCGGATAAATACGACCGCTCGATTTTTATTAATTTTTCTTTTTCACTCTCTCTCTCTCCCTCCCTACCCTCTCTCTCTCTTTCTCCCTATCTTTATCGTCTCCCCTTTTCACTTCCTAGAACACCTCCCTCAGGCGAAATATCCCGTCGTCCCTTTCTCTCTAAGCCCATAACTCGAACCAATTATGCTGGGAATGTTTGCGCGGTCTTTATTGCCTCCTTGGAGATAAGTTCGCTCGAGTGAAATATTGTAGGAACTTAAGCTATCGCGTGGGGCCAGATTGCGAGCAAATAAAAACGATGCAGATAACGCGCGAACCGTTTCAAAAAGAACAAAATAAAAACGGTCGAATTCAAGGTGGCCAGTGGTCATATTTTAATCCACCGACGTATCTTACGATTCATATCGTGGATCGGAGGACATGCGATGTTTCTTTCCTGTCACAGGACCTCTCGAATGCGATATTATTTCGAAAATCGACGATCGGATAATTTCCTCTTAGCACGATGGGTTTGTGACTGAAATATATAGATGTGCGGATTAATCTTAACTTTTCATAGAAATACTGGTTAACTGTATTATACACACATATTAGATGTGATCTAATAAGTGAGCTCGTCAATTCAACTTATTGGAGTTAGCAAGTCTTGGCGTGACGATGTTTACCGGTGATGTACATATTTTTCATTACATTGCTGAAGGTTTTATTAAAAATATAAGGACAGATATGGCAAAAAAGTTTCATTTCGGTTATTAAATTAGTCCGATTAGAGTAAATATTTGCGCAATTCCTACCGCCCAAATGGAGAATTTTCGAGCTCGTCTCCCGGTTGAAAACGAATTTAAAAAAAAAAGATAAGCCTTCAAGCACCAAGAGTTGAAAAATAAGTACCTATCTTAGATGTCTTCAGTGGAAATAAGAAAATTATTAAAAGCTTGATACGCATTACGTCGTCTTCAGTGATGATTCACTGCAGCCAAAATGCGCATCTGGTTTTTGAAACGCTTGATTCATGCTTTTATTTGTGCCTTGTTTCACGCAACATATTAGAGCTAAGCAACCGGCGATTATTGTAATAAATCGAAAGGGAATCGCTAATAATTGCGTATTGAAGAGTATTGCTCAGGATAGAAATAGATGGAGAGCACGGTTTTATTTAGAATAATGGGCCCGTCCTAGGACAGAGAACAAAAAAAATATATATATACATTGTGAACGAAAATTTTAGGTCGATTAAGGACACAGACAATGCTCTCACCGCAACGAAAACGTGTTTTATTATTTTTTTAAAAACCCACTCCTGCTAGACGTGGCATTTTCCAGAAAATAATATGCTTAGATAGTTTCGCTTGCGTGGCTGACACTTATTTTTCACCCCGGCAAAAAAAAAAAGGAACGTTAATTTTCCTTGTACGTTGAAGAAGAGAGGGGGGGGGGAACGCGACGTTTTTTCTACCTGCCAACGAGAGAGATTCCCGGCGTATGAAATAAAAAATCTCTGAAGAGTGCGCACGAAAAAATAACCCCCCCCCCCACCACAAGACCTCCCCACTCGTAAATTTCACCCTTTGTATCGAAATGGCGAAGTCATAAAAGTCAACATTATGAAATTAAGATCGATGGAGGCGAAATTGTCGGGAGGGAAGAAGGCAATTTCCTTCGGAGATGAATTGAATTCCTTTTTTGGTGGGTAAATAAGCCGTCGAGGGAAGGGGGTAAAGGGAGAGGGGGGGGGAGGATGAGTATAGGAGGAGGAAGGACTGAGAACGTTTTCGAACGATTTTCCTTGGCGTTAAAAAAGGGAGAGAAAAAATCTTAAGTCGCAGCGTGGAATACGTACTACTTTGGGAGGAAAAAAAAGTGAGACAAAAATTAATCGAGAAAAATCCGGCCTTATTTCCGAATTAGTACCGGTAATGTGTGCCGGAAGAAATTTTAAAGGTCTCAAATCGTTATATTTTAGGTGAAAAAGGGGAGGTGTTTTTTTTGTAAGGCGCTCATTTTCGCGGGCAGAGTAGTTTTTCCCAGGATTCGAGGCAGGTTGTTCAATTTTCCTTAAGTGCTCTCGTGTCCTGCGAAGCGGGAATAAGGCCTCGTGAAGTTATGACTATCTTTCACGTAAAGGAAACGCTTAAAACTTCAGTTTAAGGGCATGCACGCATCGATTCCCTGCAGTATAATCCCCGTTTTTTTAAAAACTAAATCTTTGGAATTATTGTTAGTCGTTTATTTAAAAAAAAAATATTCGTATCTACGCACGACGGAGTAACGGCTACTACTACTATCCCTCTGGAAAGATTCGCGCCGAGCCCTCGGCTGACTGCGTGGGACGGGCTTGGTAGGCGTCGTCGCCTGCGTGCGAACTTCAAACGAAAACACTGGGATTAATCCGTTACTCGAGCGAATTGAAAAAAGCACGTTACGCGACACGGAATAGCACGAGTTATTTTTTTATCAAAAAAAAAGGAACTGCGCCAAGTACTGGCACTCATGGTTTAACACGGAAAATCTCGTTCGTAACCGTAACTGACTGATATTTCCAGAGAGGTGATGATAAAAGTTTTCTATGGTATAAGATTTTCGCCGTGCAAAAAACCTCCGAGCCGGATGGAGAAATCGGTATATTACTTCTCAATTTGAAAAAGTAAAAACAATTTTTTCGATGCCTAAAACGTTCCGACGTGGGTAACGCGCAAGTTTCGTCAATTTTGCCACCGTCGCTAACTTTATTCATTTCGTGTACGAAGTTTTCGCGCATGTTCATTCGGTGTATTTTATCACGTTAAAAATAAAAAACTTCTACGCTGCGTTTTGTGCCATGTCCCGTGTCCTCGCCAGAAGAACTCGATAAGGTAACCGTACTGCGCGGTGATTAAAAAACTAATCTTTGGAAACCGTATCACGGAGATACACCGGTGAATTGCCACTGATGATGGTCAGTTCGCCGTCGCGAAAGGATTTTGGCCTCCTATCGCTACATATGTATATGTATATCTTGTCAAGACAATCGTCCAATCGTCACATACAACCGAAGGATACACTCGAAAAAAATAGACGCTTTATCTCGGACGACACACGTCTTGACGCCTCGTTGTTGTCTCCAAGAAAGGGCACTCACCTTTTCCTCCCAGCACCTCGTTTCTCCTCCTCTTCCTCCTACCGGCGGGATGAAAGACTTGTTTTTTCGGAAAAGGGGTGAAAAAAACAGTTCCAGGATATTTTTCACTCTTTACGTCTTCTACGCCGCGCTTAAAAACCTCCTTTCCGAAAGATGCTGTCACAAACACAAAAACTCGCCTTGTTGGGAAAAAATCCAGGGCACCACGTGGGAAAAATCAGTAAAAAATTTTTATATACATGCAGATGCAGCCACTTTGTTACACACACGAGGATTAAGGTGTATCACTGACACACGGAGATTATTATCCTCTGGGAGAATATATATATATATATGTATGGTATATGTGTTTCACGAGAAATCCTTCAAAACCACAGCGTACGGTGAATCTTAATCCAGAGGCGTTGGAAAAAAACCACGGGAAAAAAGTGCCGAACGTCGTTTGGGTGTCTATAATCGACAGCCTTCAACAATCACACTCCTCCTCGGTGTTAACTGCCTTTCACACGAGCCGAGAGAGAAGAAAAAAGGGATAAGATAGGACACTTCTTAATAGAAACGGATTTGTACTAGAAGTGCCTTGTCTTGAAATTTAAAAAAAAATCACACGAAAATATTCGAAGAAATTCGTCCGAGGAGAAGAAAAACGGTTATCCTGAATGTGAGGAGTGAAAAAATTATAATGAGACGCTTTATACAGGCGTTTTTTTTGTGTGTTTAAGAAGAAGCACGGTCACACAACCTCATCCAACGGGAGCCGAACTCGCACTGATCCTTTTTGGGGGGAGACACAACCTGCTCCCCAACCGATTCGGAAGTCCACCTTCCGCGGCGCCTAAAGGCGACTAACCCCGATCACACCCGACGCGGAATCGGCCGACGACGACCCGACCCGCACCGATCTCGCGTTGTGACTGAAAGGGATCTCTCTCTCTTTCTCTCTTCGGTGTCGCGTCTCGTGTTAGTGAGCGCTCCCCCTTTCTCTCTCTCTCTCTCCCTCCTCTCCCCTCCACTACCCTGCTCCATAATCTCTTCCTTCCCCTCCCCTCTCCTCCTATAGAACTTCCGCCTCCAATCCCCTCCATTCCCATCCCGCTTTTAAAAAGGGAGGGAAGGGGAAAAAACTCGCCGTTTCTCCCCTCCTCTTTCTCTCTCTCTCTCTCTCTCTTGAGGGCTTCCCTAACTCCCTCTGACGGATGTGTTGCGCGGCGGCGACCGTAGCGACATCGGTGCCGTCTCTGAGAACTTTTTGGAGGAATAGTCGCGCATGGCATGTAAAAAAAGTAAAAAGGGGAGGTTATTTTTTTTTTGGCGGGCGTTATGTTTCTTAGCAAAGCTGCGACTTCCGGATTTTGTTGATAAAGAACGTTTCTGAAATGGTTGTGGTTAGCAGAAGACATCTCTGGTAATATTCTTGGCTCAAGAAAACAGTTTAAAATCGACTGTAATGATATAATCACAGAAGAGTAAGAAATTAAGCTAAGTCCTAAAGAAAAGTTATTTTTTTCGAAATAAATTTATTAATTTTCTGATAAAAGCTCTTACAGCTGGATTGTTAAATAGGGAATTGAATTTAAATGAGTTCCTGTCTTATCTAGAATAAGTTCATTGTATTTATTATACCAATTAGAAGCTGCAGTATTTCGCAAGTCGATTCATCATTTACATAATTCAATACTTGGCATTATGTGCCAGAAATAGTAAGGATTAATTGAAACACCATGTTCAAAAGATTATATAAACGTAAAATTATTGTTCTGTCATTTCTTTTTCATTTGGAAGCGCCCCAGAATGATGCTCATACATGGAGTCTTTTTCTCTTTCTGTCAAGTTTTTTGTATTTTTTCGTTATTATCATAATAGTATAGAACGCCTTTATGAATATTTCTAATGAAAAGTTAAGAAAAAATTTACCTTAGATGGGTAATAATTTTTCACCTTTCGAACAGGTCTAGTAATTTAATAGGCATATAGTATAGCATTATTGAATTTTCTTTTCGGACCTTAAACAAATACAAGATACCAGTAAGATTTCAAGTTTCTACTGTTAATTTGAGAAATATTGACTTTAATTTTGCTGAGTTTTGTTTGAGCCTTTACGATATCTTAAGAATAGGTACGACACAATAAAACAAATCTTTCGGTGCCTTAAAATTCTTCAGTCTTTCCCTTATTACTAAGAAGCTTTTCTCTTTCCCTATTTTGTGTGAGAATTCATGTGATACTCCTCGACCAATTTATTTTTTTCAGTATACGACATATCAACATCTGAAACGCCTATATTCTGCTCACATCTTATTCGTCTACACCCCATATCATATTTTTCACCAAACTATTTTTATATCTTTATTCAGGCTTCCTGTCAACGGCTCTCTTTGTTTCATAAATGCATCATTTTTGCTCTTGCTATCCTTGTCCTAATGTTTTTCATACTTATTCCATCCTGAGTCTGAATACTGTCTAAATAAGTAAAATATTCAATTGGTTCCAGCATCTTCTCATCCACTGTGGCCTGTGATTTCCGCTCTTGGTAAATCTCATGCATTTACCGTTTTATTTATTATTTATTAATTTAAATTACGAGTGCCTTTGAATTTTCATCATAGGAGCTAACAGGAATTTGCCAGCCCTTTCCTGAATTACTCACTAAAGCTTTGTCAAACTGATTTGACTAAACAGCGCTGGCTTAACAATAGGGTGGCGTGGTTGGGCAAATGCCGCTGACCTAGGAACTCGAGGGGAGATTGGGGGACTTCTGAATTTTCCAAATATAGAAGAAATTAAGATTTTTGTAACGATTTCTCATTTTTATCACAATTTCGTAATGAATTTCTAGTCAATCATTACTTTTTGACTGATTAATTTAAAAAGTATAACCTCTTCAGCATATCCCTGAAATCTGGTCGATAAATACAACCTGATAGGCTTTGCTATGGCTTTCAGTTTTAACCGAACATATGTAATTGTTAGTTGAGAGGGTAAGGGGAGAGGGACCCACCAATAACATTTTGCCGCGGGCCCTTCTGCTCCCAGTTACGGCACTGCTAAACTAACGCTTATTTTTACTTCGCTATCTAAATTTTTCGCCTTATTTTCCTGTCATGTCTACGGCAAAAATATTGAACAGTGCTGGTTAGATTGGGATACGCCCCCAGTGGTACCTGGAGATTTTTAGATGGTACGCGATAAGTACTAAAACTGTAAAGGGGATAAAGCAAGTTTTTTTTTCTATCGCGCGCAAATAAATTTATTTCACTTCTTTCTATTCACATATTATAAAATTTGTTTTTCTCGCTTTTTGTACGATCACGATTTTCACACCGCAATAAAAAAAAGACGCTTAACAAATTTCGACGACGTATTTTCGAGTTGGGCGGTACAGAAAGTCGTATAAATTTTCGTGATTGGTGCGCGATAAAAATGCTCGGGAACCGCCGTTCTAATATATACATATATAAATACATACATATATATATATATATATATATATAATCCCATTCATAATCAGTGCTTTAGATATTTGTTGATATTATACGTTATGCTCCATTAAGTAAAATAAATTCATTTGCCAACTAAGAACTCAACGGTATAATATATATGTATTATTTAGGATGGAACTGATCTAAAGCGAGGAAGTTTCACCTTTTTTCCGTTTGCTTTTCGCCCTCCACCACCACGGCGCATTACCCCTTTACGCAACCGAAATAAATGACGCAGGACACGAAAGTAACGAAAAGGATACGCCCGCTACGAAAAAAAAAAAGGTTACAGTTTATACATATAAATCGTCTCGCCTGTAAATATCCCCTTTGCTCAAGATGCCAAATAGCCCGCGATAAAGATCGAAAAAGATCGACCTCTTTTATTTTCTTTTTTTTTTAAATTGCGACATCTATCCGGGAATAAAAAAACTGCGGCGATTTACTGCGGCCATTAAAAATGCACGGCTCTTTGCCCCCTCGCTCGCGCACTCGCGCGCGCGCACACACACACACACACTGATGCCGTATCAAATAGGAAAGCGAAGCGCCGATTTATGATAACATCGGCCATAAATCGCTACTCCATATTACGGTAGCCGCCGCGGGTCCAAACAATTTTTATGATCCAGTCCCACATTTCATTAAAAAGTCTCGTATTTCATCGGAAACGAGGCGTTCTATATTTTCTCCCTCTCCCACCCCACTCCCCCTCCCTTTCGGAGTTCCTTCTCTTTTTATTTTTTGCTCCCTCCTTCTTCTTATATTTTCCGTCTTTCTTCCTTTTCTCTCTCCCTCCGAACGGGCTTCCTTTTCCCCCCGTTGCCCAGGAGAGGCGGTTCCTTTTGGGAATAATAATAATGCCGCAGTTTAACCGGAGAAAATGGCGGAGTTTACAACTTGACGTCCTCCCGTTCCCCTTCCTGTCTTTTTTTCTGAGAATTCCGTTAAGTTTTCGAATGCGCGTTATTCATTTCTTCGGAAAAATTTTGCGTGAGTCGTGCACGAATAGTTTTTTTTTTCAGCCGGGCAATATTATTTCAGGATGTGCTTTCAGTTGCAGTGCATAATATAAATATTGGCATTGATATAATTCTCGCTCTTTGTTAATGCGGGAGTAAGCATCTCTTTCTAAAGCGTTTTATTTTATAAACGCGCTAATGTTTTTGCTCTGTCTGTGCTATCAGTGACATCAGAATAGCAAGAAAACGATAAGAGATAGAAGGCTGATATTTGCTGGATATAAGTACTATGTGATCTTTGATGTGTGTGTGTGTGTGATTATTACGCTGCCAATGAATATTTTTGAAGAAATCGGTGGGTGGCAGGGGCTGCATTTTTTCAAATTAAGGTTATAGATAGATTAATTAAAACATAAATACTCCTTAACCGTACAAAGTGAGAACATTTAGAGAAAAAATAAACAACGAAAAAGGGTAAACAAAAAACCTTACTCTTTTTCATTGTTTATTTTGTCTCTAAATATTCTCACTTTGTACGGTTAAGGAGTATTTATGTTTTAATTAATCCATCTCTCCGTAGCCTCCGACCTTCTTTAATTGTTATAGATAGAGTTTAAAATGTTCACTATTTGTGTCACTTTTCATGCAATTTATAACACTGTAAAATAATTTATTTTGACGATGGACGGCAATTTTCCAATTAAGATTCCGATGAAATGGCAACAGATAGAAAGTTTTAATTTCTTAATTAATTATCGAATAAATTACCTTATGTCATACAATTATATTACTAAACTTGTAATGAATTTTAAGCTTACAATTCTAAGTAAACTCCAATAAACAAGCTTTATCTTATTGCGTCAGCAAATGAATCTCCCACATTTTCCTTAAAGAAGATAAATTTCAAACTGTTAGGAGACACAAATTTATGTATGCGTTTGCATGCTTAATGATAAAACGGAACGCCTTCTGAAGTTAAGTCGGTTTCGTTTAACCTAACAAACAAAGCTGCAAATCGTTCACGTTGACACGTCCAAAGTACGAGCTCTGGATCGGCGATACTGCGGACGCTGTATTTCTTTCATCGCCAGATATCTAGTTCGAAGTACGCCTGTACGGACCTCGACTTCACTCAAATTCAAATATCTGAGCCTTGTCCGCAGCAATGAAATTGAAACAGTTTCCATTAATTGACTTTAATATGTCCCCTTTTTGGAGTGAACAGGGATAAAGAAATTACCGACTTTAGAGGTTAATGCAATAATTAACAAGTTAAAAAAGAACTGCAAAAGAAGATTCCGAAAGCGATTTTTGAAAAATAGAATGTTCAAGTTTTTTAAAAGAACATTCCACTTCCTCTTCCTACAACACGTAAAACCCGAAATCAATGAAAAATTATTTAAAACACGCCTCACCGCAGGTAAGAAGTTGTTCTATAATCTTTATCCCTTTTCGAATGTAAATTAAGCGCAGTTACGCTTCATTTTCATTGTTGTAAACAGGACGAAACTGTACCATAGTAACGGATCCATAAAGATAGTTCATGAGGGTTTTTTTTATTTAATCCCGCTGGGAGGCAAAGTGACAGATGGACGGTTCTCAGGACCAATATGGATCATATCTATCACCAGCCGAATCTATCTTGACAATCTTAGCTTCCCAGCTGTAATAAAGTAGTGTGTCTGTCTGGCTGTATGTTTGTCTGTCTGTCTGTATGTTTGTCTGTATCTGTCTCTCTCTCTCTCGTTGCTTCAAAATGTTGCACATGGTTATAAAACATTTTTAGCATTTCGTTCGCGATAGTAATAGCGCATCTTATATTTGGATGCGCCTTATATTGGGAAGCCTCTTATTCAGTGCCGTAACTGGGACGGGACAACTAAGCAAGGGGCGCAAAAAACCCAAATGCATAGTAACTAAATAAACTAGAGAAAATATTTAGTAGTTTTCCCCCTGGCGCTAAATTATCTAGTTACGGGGATGGATCTTATTATCAGAAAATTTATGGTATAACTTTGGAGAATGAGGATGTATGAGCGATAAGGAGATTTATGGAATGAGGTACGTTACATTCGAAATTGCACTTTATTCTCTCTCTCTCTATCACTCTCTCTCTCTCTCTCTCTCTCTCTCTCTCTCTATCACTCTCTATTTCTAGAAATTATGTAATAGCGCAGGATGACGAGCATGAAATAAGTTCAGATTTGTACAGTTCTGAAACTAATAATACCTAGAATTTGATAATTGGCGATCTAAAATGTTATAATTTAGAAATGAAAATAATTTCTCAGTTGATCACAATCGGATTAGAGAGATTGGAAGTTTTAAATCTTTTCAAAAATCGCATTGCCTATAACAGGCATGGCAAATGATTTTTGTGTTGCGGGCCAAGAAAAAAAGCAATGTGAAACACCTGAATTTTTTGCGTGCCAACAGTTTACTCCATCTCTACGGTACTTTATATTTTACGTAGAAAATACAAGCTTACGCGCGTCAAGTAAAATCGTAAGTATGTTACTTCTGGCACGAATGCCACGTATTTGCAATCCTTGGCCTATATGGACCCAAGGAGAGTTTGGAAAAAATCGACGTTTACAGCATACATTAAACTGTGTTCATATCAAATGAGCTATCTATCTAGATTTGTCTCTTGAAAATTTTGACGTCCAACTATTTAACCATTCAAACGCAACCCATTCAGAGTGCGTTATTTCAAAATTTGATACCGTTTGTCCGGTTAAACATGCATTAAATTTCGACTTAAGTAAAAGTTTTTTATGGACATATTAACCCAGATAGAATAGAGAAAGCAAAATCCACTTTCAAAAGAATAAAACTCTTACTGACTGGAAAAATAAGGAAAGATATACGAGAGATATTGATAAAATACTGTGTTATTGGGCTTCGCTTTGTATGGAGCAGAAACATGGGCACTCAAGCGGAACGATATAAAATACTTGGAAACCTTCGAAATGTGGACATTGAGAAGGACGCTGAAGTTATAACTGAAAGATGGGATGAAAAACGAGTAAATTTTAAGAAGAATAGGAGAAAAGCGAACGATTATTAAGTGCTGTGAGAAAGCGGAAGGCGAACTGGATCGCATAAAATCTGAAGAAGGATAGCGTTTTTGAAGACGCGTTAGAAGGGAAACTGGAAGGAAAAACAGATAGAGGAAAGAGACGGTTTCAGATGATAAAGGACTCGAAAGGGAAAGGGAGAGCTACCAAGAAGGGAAGAAGATTACGGGAAGAAAGAGAACCTTGGAGAACCGGGTTTAATCAAGAATAATCACGGCCCTGTCTGCGGACGTAATAACTATGATGATATCAGTCGGGCATAGAAAATTCCGACGTGACAAATCAGCAATTCCGCTCTATTACTTGAGCATCCAGTGCTGTAGTATAGGATATTCAGTGGTACACGCCGTATATCCTCTACCTTTTTCGAATGAATAGGGTATATATACCCTCTGCTTCTTTGAAAAAAATATCGTACACCCATGTCTTATGAAAAAATTAAACAGGTCGATTGAAAACAAACAGCTGATACGTTTTCTTCTGGCATCGTAACATTACAGTCGTGTCATTTGCTCTAAAAAAAAACAGGGTAAGAACCTTCCCTCAAAATTTTACTTTAGTATACAATATACCCTTTGCTTTTTTTTACGACTACAGCACTACTGTGAGTAACCGTGACTCAAACGTACTGGAAAGACATTAACAGTTGGAGTTGTAGAAACAAGTCCTTCGAGTAATCGATTATTCAGACATCGAGGGTTGGAGTTATTATGGAGGCTTTATTACGACCAAACTTTGATGGAATTCACATTCAGATCCATTTCCATCCCAATAAAAGGTGATGTTCTTTACAGCGAATTCTCGTAATATAATTCCAACTTATCGAACGGGGATAACAATGTAAAACAATCAGTTTAATACGAGCAATAATCTAATCGAACCAAGACATTCGAGTCATGGAGTTCAGCTTAACTGTAAGCTATTCTCATTGAAAATCGAAAACGTAATTTCTATGTTATACCTAGGTATGTATTTTAAAAACACAAGAGGGTTCTCGCTTATTAATTGGGAGATTATACTGTTTTCCGCATCGAAAAAGTTATGCAATAAAACGTTGCTATTTTTATGCCTCGAGAGTTAGTTTCGGCCGAGCTTTTTGAATTAAAATTTCAATCCCTCATGGCGCATGCCATTTGTTTCGCTGCATAATTTCGAAATAATCCTTCACGACGGACTATAAAGTACAGCGAATAATTTTTCATCTAGTAAAAAAAAAAAAGAAAGCTGCCTTAATTACACTTTGGCTCCAAGGAAAAAAAAGAGCGAGGTATTTGTGAGAGGAGGAAAAAAAACAAACAATGAAACTCCAAAAAACCTATTATTCTTCGGTAAACTTACCCAATTAATCCTCGCCGGGAAAAAAAAGATGGCCTCCGTCTCGTTTCCTCTCTTTTCTTTAAAAAAAAATGGTCTTTTCTTTTCTGTACCTTCTCTTCCCCCCTCACTTTCTCTCCTCATTATCTTACTATTTCTTTCCATTCCTTTCTTTCTTCTCACGATCCTGCACCTGGTAAAAAAAAATATATATATATATGTATACATACACACACATACACATACACATACACACACATATATATATATATATATATACATACATACATACATATATACACACATACATACATACATACATATATACATACATAAATATATACATACATACATATATACATACATACATGCATGTATATGTATGTGTGTGTGTATATATATGTATGTGTGTGTGTGTATATATGTGTGTGTGCGTATGAATTAGGAAAAATAATAACTGGAAAAAGTAAACAATTGAAGGCGAACTAAATGAAAATCGTGATGAAAGAGGCAAGACTCCTTCGCCTGCATTTGCAAACTCCTTTCTTTCGTAATTGGGACATATCCAGGCCCATTTCTCCTCGTATTTCTGCCATTCCAAGAGAGAGATTTCGTAGAAAAGCTGTAGAAGATGTCTGCTGTCTTTTCGACGGCACGCGCGATAACGAAATAGGAAACGGTGTTGACGAATGAAAAAAAAAACGAAATATTTTTCATCTCGTTATTTCCCGCGCTAATCCGCTTTAGCCCACTTGCGTGTCTTGACGAAAAATTAAATGGCTAAGCGAAATTCTTAACGTAGCACGAGAACGGTTATTTTTTTAAATTGCTTTTTTTAGTTTTAGCGGTCCGTTTAACGCTTTTTTATGTCTGCGACAAAGTTCGATTAAATCGCTAAATTTTTAAGCGTACTACTAAAGGAATTGTTGGAAGGTGAAAATTTTGTGAAATAAATAAACAAGTTCCGTCACTTTGAAGTTATTGTAGCTGTTTGTTAGAGGGCGTATATGTAATTGGAGAAAATACGGCGTTGTTGAAGTAAAACGAAACTCTCACAAGACGGTTTAAAAAAAATACTTTTTCCACGTTTTGTTTCATTTCAACAACGCCGTATTTTCCCGATTGTCGTGAAATTCCGCGAAGTCTTTACTTTATCTATTAATTTCGGCATATTATTTATTAACTTGATTTTAATGGCTACAAATTTCATGCACTTAAAGTCGTTTTCGTTCAGTTCTATAAAACAACTGTTTTTATTATTCAACGTAAAATAGACCCTCGTGCAACGCGGATATTGATTCCTTGTCGCATTGGACAGAAACCCGTTGTTCAAGATTCAAATACCTTATGGGAGAAAGTACATGTTAGTCACGTCACAGACATGGCTTCGCGCGACCAATTCCGGACTGCTTATGACTAAATCGTATGCGTGTTTGGTAATTAAAAGTCGCATATGTTTAATCACGCACAATCAAATCCGCGTTGGACAAAGTTTTTTTCTCGTGTTGACTTAGTATATAACGGGCTTTGAGCGTTTTCCCACGCAAGATATAAAAATAATTTCGTTTTTGCTTAATTATTCGCCATTTTCTCCTATATTAAGTTTGCCATGCCAACGATATAATAATAACTTTAATCGGCCTATTTGCATACGCTTGAAATTTTCCGTTCAAAAAGCGATCTTGTTATTACGCCGTCGTTTTCTCCTTCACCAACCGCATTCCCTCCTGTCTCGTAAATATTTCCAGCCCTGGTCATTATCATCCCTCATTGCGGACAATTTGAGTAACATCTCGTTCCGTCAAATCTGTCGCCGCCCGAGGCGGGCGATAACGTCTCCCGCGTCGGATCGCCGATATGCAAATTCGATTTTTTTTGCATCGCCCCCGCATTTTCAAATTATCCCCAGAGGGCATTTCGTTCCGTCGTTTTCAGTGTCAACGTCGAGATTTCCTCCGTGCCTCCCACGTAAATTTCTCTCTCTTTCTCTCCATTTTCGTCGCTTTCCTTCTCTCCATCTCTCTCCCTCCAACCTCTTCTTCTGCCTCCTACCTTTCTCCTACTATTACTGATTTTTTCTCCCTTTTCTTCTGCTGTATTCTTTCCTGCTATCCCTCTCCCTCTCTCCTACATTCTCCATCCCTCTCTCCTACATTCTTCCTTCCTTCATCTCCTTCCCCCCTCTATTTTCTCACTTTTCATCCTATTCTATATTCTCCCTCTCTCCCATTTCTTCCTATTGCCCTCTCATTTTCCCTCTCTTTCCTCCCGCCCGTTCATCCCACCCGTTCCTACCTCCCGTTCCTCCCACTCGTTCCTCCCACCCGTTCCTCCCTCCCGTTCCTTCCCCCCCCGTTCCTCCCGTTCTTCCCTCCCGTTCCGCCCTCTCTATCCTCCCTCCCGTTCCTCCCTCTCGTCCCTTCCCCCCGTCCCTACCTCCCGTTCCCCTTTCCCGTTCCTCCCTCCCGTTCCCCTTTCCCGTTCCTCCCTCCCTTTCTTCCCTCTCGTTCCTCCCTCCCGTTCTTCCCTCTCGTTCCTCCCTCTCGTTCCTCCCGTTCCTTCCTCCCTCTCGTCCCTACCCCCCGTCCCTCCCTCACGTCCCTCCCTCTCGTTCCTCCCTCCCGTTCCTCATCGTTTCTTCCTACCATTTCTCCCTCTACCGTTTGCTCCCATTTTCTCCCTCTTTCCCTTCTCAATAGCATTCGTCCCTTATCGTGCTTTCTCCTCCTCCTTAAATTCCTTCCCCGAGTCCACTTAACACACGTTCTCACCCTTCGCTTTGTTATCTCACTCTCGCCGACTCAGGAATCATCGTCATCCCGTCCCTCTCCTTCCCACACTCCTTCCCCATCTCTCTCTTTCTCCCCCCCCCCCCTCTCCCCCTGCCTTCCCTCATCCTAACCGCCACTCCCCAATCCTTCTCCTACATCCCCCATTCCCTTCAACGCCAGACGAAAGTGACTGCTTCTACTAGTCAACAAACTGAAATTAAAATTTAATTAACCGCCATAAATTCTCAGAGCCGCGAAATTAAGATTCAGTATATGACATTGTTTGGCCGACTAATAAAGTGGTATTAGATTAATTAAAAGCTGGAGAATGCTGCGGGGTAGGAAGGGTGGAGAGAGAGAGAGGGGGGAGGAGGCAATGGGGTGGGAAGCGGAGAGGGAGAGCAGGAAGAAAAGAACGAAGAAGAGTAAAGGGGGGAAAAAGAAGAAGAAAGAGGAAGGAGGAGATGGAAATAGGGATTAGGGGTTTTGTGGGAGAAAATGAAGAGGAAGGGAGGAAGTAGCAGGGAGCGAGAGAGGGAGAGAGACGGAGATAGAGATGAATGGAGAGACATAGAAGGGGGGGGGGATGAAGGAGATTTAGGAGAGAAAAGAGAAATATAGAGGCAGATAGAGTGAAAATACAAGGAAAAAGATGGAAGAATGGAAAAAAGGGAGAGAGAGATACAGACAGACAAACAAACTACTTTATTTAGGGCGAAATTGAGACTGTGACCCCCCTTAAAGAGAGAGAGAGGAAAGGAAAAGAAGAGGTAGAGAGACAGACGGACAGACAAACGACAGTATTGAAGGCGAAATTGAGACTATATATATGTAGTCCCTTCTTACATTTTACCCTACGCTAGTAATTGCAAATGAGAATAAAAAATAATAACATATAGACTTACAAACACACTGGCAGAAAACAAAAACCTGCAACTAGACAAAAGAAAAAAAAACAATTAAGAGATCCAATTACAGATTCGGAAACTTCTAAAAGAAAAAAAGACGAAGTATCTGTGGAAAAAACCTAGGAAAGGCCTAACGTGGCCAACCTATTAAAAAACCACGCAGGAAATCACCCACGAAGGGAAGGGAAGGGGGGGTGGAAGCGAAAGGAATAGTAAGAGGAGGAAGCTATTGGAGGGAGGAAGAGGGAGCGATATAGAGAGGGAGAATGAAAGAAAGGAAAGGAGATGGTAGTTTTCGGAGATGAATATTGGGGGAAGAACAGGATTGAGGATATATATTGAGAGGGAGAGAGAGAGAAGAGGGTTGGTTATGTTAGCCGTTTGGAGATTTACACAGGATATTGTAAGGCCTGAGGAAGAGAGGGAAAGGGATTTACATTGTTGAGAGAGAACTACTTGCAAGCAGCATGAAGGCTGCAAAATAAATTGAAAGCTGGCAGAGTTGATTGATTCGATGAAAAGGACCAAAACGGATGATGCGATTGAGACAATAACGGCAATGAAATAAGTAATTAAGTTGCTTTGCCCGTAACGGAACTGGGCAATGAATATTATAATAATCATAATTACGTATCTCTTGATGTGTAATGTTTCGAGTTTGATGTCAATTTTATGGTGTATAGATCTTTTGAAATCGGTCTTCACGAACTACTAGTGAAACAGAGAACTTAGAATGACAGGAGACGTTGCTGAAATACCTGTCGAAATTCTGTCGTCTTCTTATTTATGAAATTCGAATATTTCGTTCTTTTCCCGATGATAAATACTTTATACTTTAGTTCGTTTACCTGTATTATAGTCGATCCGAAATCGGAAGACTCCTGGCCTCGAAAACGGGGCGGACACCAGTTAGCAGCAGCCAATAGGAGACTGTTTGTTTGGGAAGGTAGTGGGGAGGAAACCAGTCTCACTCCTGCTCTCGAAGAGATCGCATCGGACTGCGTTGCCGTTTCTACCGCCGTTTCCTTGCTGTGGATCAAAAAGAAGGATGGGAAGTATTTTATTTAGAAACTGCGTAGTATATCAGCTGAGCAAGAGCTGGCAGCGCGCACCGATATCTGCTCTCCCGCACGAAAGTTGAGAGGGGCGATGGAAGGGGAAACGTTCGTGATTGGCTACTTGCTCTTAAGTAGGCCAGGAGTCTTCCGATTTCGGATCGACTATAACTGTAACTCATTTTTTAGGCTTCATAAGTAAGCATTCTGACCGTGAATGTTTAGCCCTATCTCTAAAGATGAAGCTGAAAAACAAAACTTTCCAAAAAAAAAAAAAAAACAAATTTAATCACGATACTTTTTCAGCAGCTATAATGAGGTCTGTTCCTGGAATCAGGCGGGAAAAAATTTAACGCGCTAATTAATTCAGGAATTTAATTGTTTTAAAAAAGAAACAGGTCGGTCGTAAGTTTTCGAGGAAGAGATTTCATTATGCTCTTGAATCATGCGTCGCCTTCATGAATGAACCAAAAAAAGAAACATTCCGTTGACTTGGAAATTTCCGCTTTGGTTAAGGTGCAAAACACAGCCAGCCTTTTTATGATCGTCGCAACCATTTTAAGCTATCCGCAAATGAGCGTGTTAAAAATAAATTGTTCTCTTATATTTTTTTAAAAGATAAGAGGTCCATAAAATTAACCCTACGTGTACCTATCAATTTTTTTAAAAGCATTAATCGAAATTTTTTGGATTCCCAGTCGAAAGTTTTCCTTTAAAACATCGTGCGCAGCAGAAAAATTAGAGCGCACACATAAAAGGAAGAGAGAGAAACGAAGGTCAGATAGCAGCGGGTATATATCGAACTAAAATTAATCCTCTACAAAGATAATTCCTTTTAATGACCCCCCCTCCCCTCTTCGTCCAAATTCTACTCGACCGAAAACATCGAGGAAAATATACGGCGCCATAAAATTTGAGAATAACATATATTAATTTCCCCTATTCGACGCCGCTTTTGAGATAACAAAAGAGGGCCATATTGCGCTTATTGCTTTCGGGTGTAGTGAAAGCGGTGTAATTATCGCATCCCTTCCTCTCTCTCTCTCTCCCCCTCCCCTTAACGCCCACGCCGCGTGCACGAGGTGGGTGGGAAGGGGAGAAAGAGAGAGGGTGGGAGTGGGAGGGGGGGCACCTTTGCGGCCGGCATATTACCCTTATCGCGAATGAATGCATCATCATAAGTTTCGCTTCTCTTGGGAAAAGGTTGTGACGCTAACCGATCGCTAGAGTGGCATGTTTTAGCCTATAATCTGTAGGACTCCGTTACAGGAGAGGGGAAAATGGCCGAGGCAAGTTCTGGCACGACAGGGAGTCGAAGCTGGACCTCTCATAGAATGTCGGGAGAATTCTGCGTTAACTTAACGTTAAGCATACAAGGCTTGTTTCTCATCATTCCTTAGAGATAGCGTTACTCGAAGGAAATATTGACAACCGAGTACAAACTAATTGTAATCGTTTAAAGTTTTGCTGAGAATTTTTTTACTGTCGGTCGTAATTTTTAAAAGGAGATTAAATTTATTTTTCGCCTCGTAAATCCCGAATTGGCCCTTTTCTAGGTGGCAAAAACTGCATAATATCAAGTAATCTGGATGATTCAATATTTTTTTTTTTACAAATAATAGGTGTTAATCGCACGAATGGAGAGGAGGACTTGAACTCAAGTTATCTTTTAATTATCCCAGTACTTCCAATGTTTGATGTAGCCTTAATTCGTAATCGCTTTTCTAAGACGCGGTAAGATACAGATGAATTTATCTGACTTTTGTAATGTAATTGAAGTACTCATTTACTTGTTCGTAAGTGACATATGCTCATGGAATAGAAAAGTCTAAACTCAGGACTAGTGCTTTCTACATGATTTTACACAATCGGGGTCCCGAGCTTCAAGAGTGCCCGGACTGACCGACTTCGGGCCCGCGTTCTCATAGAAGGAACGATTAACTACATAATGAGGGGCTTCTGAAGATAACTCAGGAACTTAAAAATGCACAATCTTACACTGAAGGAACGCCTGCGAATAACAATTCCACACGCAAACTAAGTTTCGCTATATTATTGCGAGGTGCGTTAAACTGTCCTCGCAGGTCTCATTTAGATCGTTTGCTTCATAAAGCCTACTCCACAATATTTAATCTCTCTTAAAATTTTAAGTAACGACAAGCAATTATCTATAGGGTTCGAATTTAATTAGGTATGCAATTTGAATTTTATGAATTTCCAATTAGCAATCGAAATTCATGGAATCTTTCATAGATGCTCAGAAGTTATGACGAAGAATGTAATTAATCGTATTACGATGAATTCAAGTTATCTTCAAATGTGACCTCATATAGCCCTAGGAGAAAATCCATCCCACTTTTAACGGTTTCGCTTTGCGCGGTCTTTTCCAAGAAAGTGTATATGCCATGCAAAGCGAGTGTCACGAGCATATCAAAGATGACAGGACGGTTTTCCTAGATCTTTCCATCACTTGCCTTTCAATTACAAAATACTTCCCTATTAACTATAGGGTGGGCCAAAAAAATGTACCCGATTTAAAAAATAAAAAAAAAAGAAAATGAACTGTGATATGAGTGTGAAACAAAAATCGATTAATAGAGGGATCTTTCAAGTTTATTACCATTAGTGCAGGTTTTCAAAATGTCTTCTATAAATCTGAGCATACCTGCGAGTGGGTGTGCTGATAACACTCCTAACGTTGGCTATAGTTGTTATTGCACAACTATCTGAGACGTTATGAACATACGACGAAAGGTGTTATTTAGTAAAAACCTTTTTAACTTTTTCCTATATAATTCACTTTATTATTCAATTCTGTTTTCTGTGGTTACCCTGTAATTTCGCTTTTAAATTGGATAAACATTTTTTGGTTCATCCTGTAATAAAACTATTGCGAAAACATTTTATCTCCGCTATCTTTTTATATTTCAGCCTTCATAATATAATAATTAATCGATGGAAAGATTTCATAAAACTTGAAATTGATATATCTCTTAAAGGTTTCGAATGAATTAGCCTAGGGTCATATAGATACTAAATCATACTTTTATGCTCTGAGTCGGTTTAGGATCATCGCGTTTCGGAATTCTGTTGTGTTTCACGCGGATTCATTATCCAACACCCTGCGTCCAAAAAGAAAAAAGGACGAAAAATCCTATTTAATTATCGTAAAAGCCGCATTTGCTCGGGTCGATATCTTTTTTATTTTTATTTAAAGTTACATTTTTACCTCGCCCCCCACTCTCCTCCTCTCTCTCTCACTGGGTCGTCCATTTTGATAAATTTGGCAACGGTCTCGCTCATTTCTTTTTTTTTATACACACGAGGAGTATAGCTCTAAATTTATATAACCGAAGCCAGGGATCCTGGGAGACCGCAAAGTGAATCAATCGTAATCTCCTTGGTGCCAAATTTTCTTCCTTCTTGATCCGCTCCCCTCCCTATCTCCAACGCCATCTCCCTTTTTTATAAACCTCTCTCTCTCTCTCTCTCTCTTTTTCAACCCTGTCGAAAATCCAAACTCCCTATAACCGCCATCTTGTTTAAATGCCTTTCCACATTAACCTGACGCGTTGCCAAGCTAAAAATGTGCTGCCTTTTTTTAAAAGGATAATTGTCTATATTTCTGTCATTGAGGTGATTTAATGGATCGGTGCCTCTTGAAAAGTAGTATTTGCGTTCGCGTACGCCGAAAACTTACTTACGTGCGTTCCATGTTCATAGCGTGCGTTCTACTAGAGAGTTAAATGTGTTTTAGACAAAAAATACAAGGATTTGAATCGTTAGATGTACCTTCCGAATGATAGTTAATGCCTTTTCTTAGCCAGAAACATTTTTCAAAAAAAAAAACGGGAGAAAAGAACTGAAATATTGTGGACACATCTATAATGTGTAAAAGTATGATATCCGAGACGGAAAAGCGCAGTAACGAAGTACTTAAGCCTCGCGTTGAATCCAAACGTTTCATTGTTCATTCAATATGTGTTATTAGGGAAAGTGTGCGAATCGATTCAATTGTCAAATCGAATTCAGTCGAACAGCACTTTTCGTCACTTGATATTGGGTGTTTCTTCTAAAATAATCAGTCGAATGTGCACGTGGAGCTATTATACCTCCATGTTTAACTGCTTAATTCGAAGGCAACGAAATTTGTAGCTTCCATATATTTTATAGTTTTACGTAGAACAGAACATTTGCAGTGGCATATCCTGTCGTGATCTACCTGTTTAAGGGAGGCGATATTTACCAAAACGTATTTCCCTGAACAATACTAGAATCAATTTCGTGTTTCATAATTTTTAACCGAAAAAAATTCCAATAAATCCTGCATGGTTAATGTCATACAATACGCGGCTTGCATGTGAAAAGTGAGAGCGTTTTCTGGAATCCGTAAAGACGATGAAATTGCGACCCCAAAAATTCTACAGAGCGTCATATTTGTCAATTGCGAACATAAACTTTGAATTTTAAAATGTTAAACGTTTTTTTATTGCTTATGTTAGACTTGATCTTCTTTTATATGATGCCACGTGATTGCTTATGTAATTTCCTATGTTAACTCTTATACCACTGCATTGCTAATTTTAAATGCAGTCCTCCGCATAGAAAAGGTAGCCAACATGTTTTGTGATGCGTTTCTTGAATTATCATACGGTCACTATTTTATTTTTTGAACTAATAAAAAAGTGTCGGGACATGAATTTAAATCTGGCGATGGCCAATTTTTTCTCATTTTAATTTGCAGAGGAATTAAAGCATCTTTTTAAGTGGTATCTTACGAGAAACAACAATTATATCCTGGGGTCAAACCCGAGCTTTTTCGGGGCTTTTTTCTCTTCGTTGACTTTTAGTGCGCGTGATCGAAGCATTCTTGCCAAATTTCAATCTGTTACCTAGTCGGGAATGTTGTTGGACACGTTAAAAAAAGGGTCACGCAGAGTGATTAAATAAGCGTTTTGTATTGAGGATAGCCTACGAAATTCTGGCATTATCATGAACAGGAAAAATTAAATGTATAAACCTTCCACCCAAAAACTATCTTGCGTCTCGTTTTCAAGAAGGCGCCATTTCACAAAATTAAACGTGATCTATTTCAGGAGACAGCATCGCGTTTCAGCCCTGCTCCACCCGTTCTTTTCCAAATAACCGAACAATCGCGAGTGCCATATTCATAGTGACTACGAAAATAGTATCTTATGATATGAGACATCCTGAATACAGAGCGAACTCTGGTTAAAATATAAGAGAAAGTCTTTTATCTGCAAAACATCTTTGCGCGCCCTCCTTGATTGTTATAAACGCATGCAGAATACGTAGGCTTTCTACTCCCGTCGACAAAATAGCCATTGTATCCGACGCCGTTAACGCATCACTACGTGCAACCTCTATCGAAAAACTCTTATTAGACGATAGACCCCGAATTTTCCTCGGCGCAAAACCACGTCGACCACAGACCCCGGGAATTAATTGACCTCTTTCCGGTGCTAGTAATTTCGCGAGGTGGAAAAAAAACCAATCTGGAGGCTTTTGTTATGCAAGTTTCGACGCCGCCGCCGACGCAGACCTTAGCGCGGGTAAGAGGGTTTTCTCCCCGACCTCCCTAACCCCCACGGTCAGCAGGAGGAGAAAGAAAAATTCCATCCCCTTTTTCTTCTCTCTCTCTCTCCCGAAATTCCTACGTCACTTTGCGGGAAGTTCTTGTTAACATCGGGCGCTTGCCGTGCTTCCAATAACCCACTTGCCTCCGTCCCTCAGACCTCCTCCTCCTCAACCCTCTTCTTCCCTCCATCCCCCCTTCTCTTCCCCGCAGACACTAATTAACGTCCGATAGCAACCGACCGCAAGAGGGAGGCGGAGAGAGAGAGAGAGAGAGGGCATTCTGATCCAAACTCTTAGCCCCTTCCTTCTCTAACCCTTCCTCTCCACTTACCCATTCTCTCCCCCTTCTCTATCCCTTCCTCTCCCCCACCTAAAAAAAAAAATAAAACACCCTGAAATCTCCTCCTTAAACCCCTCACACCCACACACACTCCCTCCCTATGTTCCTCCTCTCCTGTAGCCATTTCCGGGCCGAACCATATACTCACCCTTCAATGAACATGCTCTCTCTCTCACACACACACAACCGATCCGGCACCACACACACACACAAAGAGGGGCACGCCCCCCCCCCCCCTCCCCCCCCCCCTCTTCCCACCACGTCACCTGGGACACTACGCACATCTCTCCGAGTCTACGTTCCAAGCTTCCCATCACCGACCTCCTGCTTCGCCGACTCCTCCCTTTTCTCCTACCCACTTCCACCCCCTTTCCCAGACTGGCTGATTAAGGAAATGACGAGGATCGCCTCTCCTTCCTCTTCCTCCTCCGCCAACCTCCCTGCCTCCTCCTCTTTTCCTCCGCCGCCTCCCCCCTCATCCCCTCCCCACTACTAACCCCGTTAATTGCCATTATCTCCGGTCTAATCAGTGTTAATGACGGAGGGAGAGAGAGGTGGAGTTTATGGGGGGGGGGGAAGAGGGAGGGAGGGATGGAGAGTGGAGCAGATGGAATAATCATGAATTCCCAGAGATTCCGAAGGAGGGAGGGAGGGAGTGGGTGGAGGGACGTGAGAGGAGAAGAGGAAGGTAATACGGGGAGGAAAAGAGAAAGTGTGAGAGAGATTTGAGGAAGAGACAGACAGACAGACAGACAAACGACTTTGTTTAAGGTGAAATTGAGACTGTGAAGTCCCTTCTTACATGGAGAAAGGAAGGAGGGAGAGAGAGGGAGGGATAGGGAGAGGGAGGGAGAGAGAGAGAAAATGGAAGATGTGGGGAGAGGAGGTTAAAGGAAGAGAGCTCTCTCTCTCCCTCTCCCCGAAAGTATGGGTTGGATTTTGATACATCCGATTAGGAAGGGGGTAGTTCGCGAGATTTTGATGTTCTACAGAAAGATTGAGAGAGAGAGGGGGGAAGGGAGGGAGGGAGAGAGGAGGGATTCCTGAGCGGGGTTTCAAGGCGGTCGGAGGAGGAGACGTTGTAGCATAGTAGAGAAAGGGACGAGTTATATACGTATGTATGGTCGAATAGGAGGCGGTATAAGCCGTCCCTGATGGCCATAGCGTTTCCCCTCCTGAGTTTTTGATGTCTTGAGGATTAATATTTGGGGAGCTAAAGGAGGGATTTCCCGAGTAGGGCGGAATAAGGAGGGGGGGGAGGGAGGGAGAGAGGGAGGGAGGGAGGGAGAGAGGGAGGGAGAGGGGGAGGGAGAGGGGGAGGGAGAGGAGTGGGAGGGAGAGGGAAAGGGGGGAGGGAGAGAGAGGGAGAGGGGGAGAGCGAGAGAGAGGGGAGGTACGATTTTAGGAGATGGTGGGGGAAACGCGCCGAAGAAAAGTGGATGGCGTTTGCAAAACGGAAACTGAATCCACCAGAATCACGTACTTTTTAAAAATGCCTAAAAATCTGGTCTGGTATATCTTCGCCCGGACCGTCCCTTGTGGCCGATCTTTGCCATTGATTTCTTTCGCCAGAGAGAGCCGTCTGTTGGCCATTTGGCCATCTATATATTCCGACTCCTATAAAGTTACTTTCGAGTTCTTAGATTGACATTATTTTTAAAAATTTCCATTCCGAAAGTGTAGGTCAGGGGTTCAAATCTGAAGGTAATTTTTAAGTATTTTTTTTGCTTTAAATGTATAAATTTATCTAGAAATATTTCGTAATTGACTTTCCCTATATAAAGTGACATTCTCAATGAAGTATTTATCTTTAGAAAATTAGTTTTCATTAAGGAGCATAATATGCGTTCAGTAACGTATATACACACATATATACGCACATAAAAACCCGTAATTTTTTCGATATCTATATATTCCAATTCCTATTTAGTTACTTTTGAGTTCTTAGATTAAGATTATTTCTAAATATTCCTTTTAAATAATAATATTTCATTTTCTTTAATAATTTGTTCTTTTAATCATTTCAAATATAGATAGGAAACGTAGAAATTATAGTAATGTATTATTACATTTATACGTAAAATGTGTTAAGTAAGAAAGAAATTCCATTATATGGGGAAATTAAATGATTTTTTTTTATTTTGCATTATTTAAAAGGAAAAAGTTAAACTAAAACATCTTTGATGATTTAATATAATATATGATAACTTGATATACAAATACATTTCGTTATAACGAAAAAAAACTTAATCACTCAGCGAAGGTTTCGAACTCCGGAAGTTAGCTTTCCAAGTCCAATGCGCTAACCATTACAACAACAGGACCAGAAGTCCTATTGCCGCAGTTTGAACTTCCGGTTACGTTGGTGTAACAGTTAGCGTATCGGACGTCGAACGCGAAGTTCAGGGGTTCAAATCTCAAGATAGTATTTAAAAATTGTTTTCGCATTAAATGTATATATTTATCTAGGATCTTATCTTACTTGATTTTATAAAGGGCCATTTTCAGTGAATTATTTATAATTGGAAAGTTAATATTCATAAAGTTGCATAATATGCGTTCAGTAACGTATATATATATATATATACACATGCGTACACACAAATACCTTCTTTTTCAATATCTATATATTCTGACTCTTATTTATTTACCTTTGACTTTTTAGATAGCTGTTATCTTAAAAACTGTTTCTATTAAACTACAATATTCAATTAACTTGCATAATATGCGTTTAGTAGCATGCATATATACATATATACGAACATACCTACACAAAAATACTTTCTTTATCCATATCTATATATTCCGACTCCTATTTAGTTACCTTTGCGTTCGTAGATTGATAGTTCTAAAAATATTCCTATTAAATAATAATATTTCATTTACCTTAATAATTTGTGCTTTAAATCATTTCAAGTAAAGATAGGAACGGAGGATATATAGTGATATAATACATTTATACTTAAAATGTGTTAAGTGACAAAGGAAAGCCATTATATAGGGAAATTAAATAATTTTTTATATTTTGTATTATTTAAAACGAAAATGTTAAACTAGAGCATCTTAGATGATTTAGCGTAGGTTATCATAACTTTATATACAAATAGACATCGTTAAAACGAAAAAAATATTATTAACTCAGCGAAGATTTCGATCCCCGGAACTTAGCTTTCCAAGTCCAATACGCTAACCTTTACAGCAACAGGACCGGAAGACCTATCGGCGCAGTATAAAGTTACGGTTACGTTCGTGTAACGGTTAGCGTATCGGACGCAGAACGCGAAGTTCAGGGGTTCAAAACGCAAGACAATTTTTAAAATGTTTTTTCCTCCTTAAATGTACATATTTATCTATAATCGTTTCTTAGTTTACTTTGCGTATATAAAGTGACATTTCCGCAGAAGTATTTATCTTTAGAAAATTAATTGTCATTAAGGTGCATAATATGCGTTTCGTAACGCATATACATATAAACGTACAAACATCTTCATTTTCGAATTCTATATATTCCGACTCTTATTTAATTACTTTTGAGTTCTAAGGTTGACATTATCTTGAAATATTTCTATTGAAAAATAATAGTAATGTAATATATTTATGGGTAAAATGTGTTAAGGTACAAAGAAATTTCACTACTTAGGGAAATTATATGATTTTTTTGTATACTATATTATTTATAGAGAAAAAGTTAAACTAAAGCATCTTTGATAATTTACCGTAAGTTACGATGACTTTATATAAAATTACACGTCGTTAAAACGAAATAAGGTTTACTACCTCAGCCAAGGTTTCGAACCACGGAACGTCGCTTTCCCCGTACAATACGCTAACCATTACACCAACAGGACAGGAAGTCCTATCGGCGCAGTTTAAACTTCCGGTAACGTTGGTGTAATGGTTAGCGTATCGGACGTCGAACGCGAAGTTCAGGGGTTCACATCTCAAGATAATTTTTTAAATTGTTTTTTTGCTTTAAATGTGAATATTTATCTAGAATCTTTCCTTAGTTAACTTTACGTATATAAAGTGACATGTTCAGTGAAGTATTTCTTTTAGAAAATTAATTTTAAAGAAGTTGCATAATATGCGTTTAGTAACATGTGTATATTAGGGTGGTCCTTAGCTATAGGCAAAAATTTTTTTTTAAATTTCCTACGGGACGCCCCCTAAATTTGTTCCATTTGGTTAGAAAATAAATTGTGTGAAATATTTTTACAATCGGATAACGGGAAAACGTGCCGCATCGCACTTGAACTTTATATATTTCATCATTTTTTGTGGTATTTGGGTCATTCCTAGCGAAAACGGAGCAATTCCAATTTTGGATTCTAACGGATTGTTTTGATATTATTACCAACACTTTATTAGACATTTATGGTGATGTGTCTCGAATATTCATATCATCTGCCCTGTAGTTGCCAAGATCCGACCCGGAAAGTGAGCGCGTACCATGCAAGTCGCAGCGTGCCGCGGCGCAACTGCTCAAATCTGTCAAATTCGCTGCCTCTTATCTCGTAAAGTATTTCGCCAGTAGTTTCGAAAAACACAACTTATTATCGTTTTTCGCAGTTCTTTAAGGATATTTACTTCAATATACCTCATGACTTCCATATTTTTAATAAAAATACGCGAAACTTGAGAAATATTCAGATTTTTTCGTTTCACATATGTATTGTCCTCGCGTCGGAATATCTCCATGAAATGTGATAGTGAATAAAATTTTCCGGCAATCATCCCTTCTGTGATATTCCTAAAAATTTAGTATACACTTGGCGACTACATTGTACAATTAAGATACATTGTTTTAAAAAGTGTCTTTGACGAAAAATTTGGAAAATCATCGGGCCCAAATGTTCACCTCTTCAAAACGTTTCAGGAAGCATGGCCTCAACTTAACGGAGAATTTTAAACCTGGAATGCAAGACTGGCGGGTTCGAGAAGATCTAAAGGACGCGGAAGACGAAATTCTTGCTTTCGCGCTGCAACGTTTACAGGAAAATCACCCCAGGGAAGATTACCGAGAGTTCCTTGAACTAACTGTCTTTTTTCTGGGAGGGGTTCCTCCTCGAGGAATATCATTTCGCGTTCCCGGTGCATTTCACCATGCTAGGTGGATGGATAAAGCTATATGCTGTCTAAAAATGTTTCTTCTTCGCGATGAATTCTCCTTATCTGCCGAAGAAGAAATTGCACTCCGCGACGTGTGCGTCTTTCTAGTACGTTTGTACGTGGAGGCTTGGATTAGCGCGCCGATTGCCATTGAAGCTCCTCGGAGAGATAATGAAATTAGCCGTGTGGCAATGAATAACATTTGTAACCATTTGTGGTACCTTGCCCCAGAAAGTGCAGCTCTAGCGTTTTTCGACGACAAGTTATCAATAGACACTAAGAAACGAATGGTATTAGCCTTGCAATCAAATGTCAACGAGAATTCAGAGGACTCAACCAAAAGATTTACCATACACCCGAAAGATATAATACACTTCGTAGATAAGGGGCTTGAACATTTCATTTTTAATGAATCTAGACAATTTATCAAAATGTTCAATATTTCAATGACATTTCTCTCTAAGGATCCCCTTATGTGAAAAAATGATCACACCTATAGCGAGGGACTGGAGATTGCGAAACAACTGAAAGTCGTCAACGACGCTGCAGAAAGAGGTGTTAAGATAATGGAGGACTTTAATAAATTATTTACTAAATTTGAATCTCAAAAACAGTTCGTTTTGAAAGTCGTCGCAGACTACCGGCGTAAATTTCCAGACTGCAACAGAGCAACGTTGTCAAAAGAATTTTGAGAAACTCGTTATAATTTAAATATACTCTTAAATTAAACTTCTCTGAAAGGTACTTTACTATTTTAATGATCATAAGACCTTGAGAGAAAATTATTTTAATACAAGGAAGTAAAAATGTTTTTCCACAAATTGAAAAAGAATTTTTAAATAAATAGAAATATAAAAAATTACACATTATTTATACCTTACAAATTCACTTTATTGGTTTAACAAGGGTTTCAAACTCTTTTTATTTCAAATATGAAAACGGTTGGCTTCGTACAGTAGCGTAGCTCGATGTTTCGGGCCCCGATGCAAGAATCGCTGATGGGCCCCCTAAGCGGAAATATTTTAGTAAAAAGATTTTTTAATATATATTTCATCGGTGTTTATTTTTCTCTGTGGTGGGGCCCTCTAGAGAAAGAGGTGAAAACGATAATATGATGACAATTCATCAAAGTGACGCTTAACAATAAAAATCGTTGTCTTTCGCTCGTGGGGCCCCTTTTGCTCGAAGGGCCCTAGGCATTGCCTCCTCTTTCTATATGGTAGCTATGCCACTGGCTTCGCAATATAACAGTGAAACCAAAAAATCTGAATATTTCTCAAGTTTCGCGTATTTTTATTAAAAATATGGAAGTCATGAGGTTTATTGAAGTAAAGAAGTGCGAACGCTTTGTTCGCCGCTTTGCTCTCCGCTTTGCTCGCCGCTTTGCACAACGCTTTGCTCTCCGCTCTGCTCTCCGCTCTGCTCTCCGCTCTGCTCGCCGCTTTGCTCGCCGCTTTGCTCGGATCTTCGTTCGCCGCTTTGCTCTCCGCTTTGCTCTCCGCTCTGCTCTCCGCTCTGCTCGCCGCTTTCCTCGCTGTTTTGCTCGCCGCTCATCTCGCCGCTACGCTCGCCGGTTCGCTCTCCGATTTGCTCGCCGCTTTGCTCTCTGCTTTGCTCGCCGCTTTGCTCTCCGCTCTCCTCGCCGCTTTGCTCTCCGCTTTGCTCGACGCTTAGCTCGCCGGTTTGATCGCCGCTTTGATCGCCGCTTCGCTCGCCGATTTGCTCTCCGATCTGCTAGCCGTTTTGCTCTCCGCTTTGCTCTCCGCTTTGCACGCCGCTTTGCTCTCCGCTCTGCTCGCCGATTTGCTCTCTGCTTTGCTCGCCGCTTTGCTCTCCGCTCTGCTCGCCGCTTCGCTCTTTGCTTTGTTCGCCGCTTCGCTCTCCGCTCTGCTCGCAGCTTTGCTCACTGCTTTGCTCGATTCTTTGCTCTCCGCTCTGCTCGCCGCTTAGCTCGCCGATATGCTCTACGCTCTGCTCGCCGCTTTGCTCGCCGCATTGCTCGCAGCATCGCTCGCCGCATTGCTCTCCGCTCTGCTCGCCGATTTGCTCGCCGCTTTGCTCGCCGGTTTGCTCGCCGCTTTGATCTCCGTTCTGCTCGCCGCTTTGCTCTCCGCTTTGCTCGCGGCTTTGCTCTCCGCTCTGCTAGCCGCTTTGCTCTCCGCTTTGCTCGCCACTTTGCTCTCCGCTCTGCTCTCCGCTCTGCTCGCCGCGTTGCTCTCCGCTTTGCTCGCCGCTTTGCTTTACGCTCTGCTCGCCGCTTTGCTCTCCGCCCTGCACGCCGTTTTGCTCGCCGCTTTGCTCGCCGCTTTGCTCGCCGGTTCGCTCGCCGCATTGCCCACCGCTTTGCTCTCCGCTCTGCTCGCCGCTTTGCTCTCTGCGCTGCTCTCCGCTCTGCTCGCCAATTTTTTCGCCGCTTGGCTAGCCGCTTCGCTCGCCGCTTTGCTCTCCGCTATGCTCGCCGCTTAGCTCTCCGCATTGCTCGCCACTTTGCTATACGCCCTGCTCGCCGCTTTGCTCTCCGCCCTGCTCGCCGCTTTGCTCGCCGCTTTGCTCCCCGCTTTGCTCGCCGCTCTGCTCGCCGCGTTGCTCTCCGCTTCGCTCGCCGCTTTGCTCTCCGCTCTGCTAGCAGCATTGCTCTCCGCTTCGCTCGCCGCTATGCTCTCCGGTCTGGTCGCCGCTTTGCTCTACGCTCTGCTCGCCGCTTTGCTCTCCGCCCTGCTCGCCGCTTTGCTCGCCGCTTTGCTCGCCACTTTGCTCCCCGCTTTGCTCCCCGCTTTGCTCGCCGATTTGCTCTCCGCTTTGCTCGCCGCTTTGCTCTCCGCTCTGCTCTCCGCTCTGCTCGCCGCGTTGCTCTCCGCTTTGCTAGCCGCTTTGCTCTACGCTCTGCTCGCCGCTTTGCTCTCCGCCCTGCTCGCCGCTTTGCTCGCCGCTTCGCTCGCCGCTTTGCTCGCCGCTTTGGTCTCTGCTCTGCTCTCCGCTCTGATCGCCGCTTCGCTCGCCGCTTTGCTGTACGTTCTGCCCTCTGCTCTGCTCTCCGCTCTCCTCGCCGCTTTGTCGCCGCTTTGCTCTCAGCTCTGCTCTCCGCTCTGCTGGCCGCTTTGCTCGCCGCCATGCTCGCCGCTTTGCTCGCCGCTTTGCTCTCCGTTCTACTCGCCACATTGCTCTCCGCTTTGCTCGCCGCTTTGCTCTCTGCTCTGCTCTCCGCTCTGCTCGCCGCTTTGCTCGCCGCTCTGCTCGCCGCTTTGCTCGCCGCTTTGCTCGCCGCTTTCTCGCCGCTTTGCTCGCCGCTTCGCTCGCCGCTTTCCTCTCCGCTTTGCTCGCCGCTTTGCTCTCTGCTCTGCTCTCCGCTCTGCTCGCCGCTTTGCTCGCCGCTTTGCTCTCCGCTCTGCTAGCCGCTTTGCTCTTCGCTTCGGTCGCCGCTTTGCTCTCAGGTCTGGTCGCCGCATTGCTCTCCGCTTTACTCGCCGCTTTGCTCTCCGCTCTGCTCGCAGCTTTGCTTGATGCTTTACTCTCCGTTATGCTCGCCGCTTAGCTCTCCGGTTTGCTCGCCGCTTTGCTCTACGCTCTGCTCGCCGCTCTGCTCTCCGCCCTGCTCGCCGCTTTGCTCGCCGCTTTGCTCACCACTTTGGTCTCCGCTCTGCTCTCCGCTCTGCTCGCCGCTTTGCTCTCCGCCCTGCTCGCCGCTTTGCTCTCCGCTTTGCTCTCCGCTTTGCTCTCTGCTCTGCTCTCCGCTCTGCTCGCCGCTTTGCTCGCCGTTTGCTCTCCGCTCTGCTAGCCGCTTTGCACTTCGCTTCGCTCGCCGCTATGCTCTCCGGTCTGGTCGCCGCTTTGCTCTCCGCTTTACTCGCCGCTATGCTCTCCGCTCTGCTCGCAGCTTTGCTTGATGCTTTACTCTCCGCTCTGCTCGCCGCTTAGCTCTCCGCTTTGCTCTACGCTCTGCTCGCCGCTTTGCTCTCCGCCCTGCTCGCCGCTTTGCTCGCCGCAATGCTCGCCGCTTTGCTCCCCGCTTTGCTCGCCGCTTCGCTCGCCGCTTTGCTCTCCGTTTTGCTCGCCACTTTGTTCTCCGTTTTGCTCGCCGCTATGCTCTCTGCTCTGCTCTCCGCTCTGCTAGCCACTTCGCTCGCCGCTTTGCTCTCCGTTCTGCTCTCCGCTCTGCTCGCCGCTTTGCTCGCCGCTTTGCTCTCCGCTTTGCTCGCCGCTTTTCTCTCTGCTCTGCTCTCCGCGCTGCTCGCCGCTTTGCTCCCCGCTTTGCTCCCCGCTTTGTTCGCCGCTTTGCTCGCCGCTTTGCTCGCCGCTTTGCTCGCCGCTTTGCTCGCCGCTTTGCTCGCCGCTTCGCTCGCCGCTTTGCTCGCCGCTTTGCTCGCCGCTTTGCTCGCCGCTTTGCTCGCCGCTTCGCTCGCCGCTTTGCTCGCCGCTTTGCTCGCCGCTTTGCTCTCTGCTCTGCTCTCCGCCCTGCTCGCCGCTTTGCTCGCCGCATCGCTCGCCGCTTTGCTCGCCGCTTTGCTCTCCGCTCTGCTCGCCGCTTTGCTCTCCGCTCTGCTCGCCGCTTTCGCTCCGCTTTGCTCTCCGCTGTGCTCTCCGCTTTGCTCGGCGCTTTGCTCTCTCCTCTGCTCTCCGCTCTGCTCGCCGCTTTGCTCCCCGCTTTGCTCGCCGCTTTGCTCTCTGCTCTGCTCTCCGCTCTGCTCGCCGCTTTGCTCCCCGCTTTGCTCGCCACTTCGCTCGCCGCTTTGCTCTCCGTTCTACTCGCCTCCTTGCTCTCCGCTTTGCTCGCCGCTTTGCGCTCTGCTCTGCTCTCCGCTCTGTTCGCCGCTTTGTTCGCCGCTTTGCTCACTGCTCTGCTCGCCGCTTTGCTCGCCGCTCTGCTCGCCGCTTTGCTCGCCGATCTGCTCGCCGCTTTGCTCTCCTCTTTGCTCGCCGCTTTGCTCTACGCTCTGCTCGCCGCTTTGCTCTCCGCCCTGCTCGCCGCTTTGCTCGCCGCTTTGCTCCCCGCTTTGCTCCCCGCTTTGCTCCCCGCTTTGCTCGCCGCTTTGCTCGCCGCTTTGCTCGCCTCTTTGTTCGCCGCTTTGCTCGCCGCTTCGCTCGCCGCTTTGCTCTACGCTATGCTCGCCGCTTTGCTCGCCGCTTCGCTCGCCGCTTTTCTCGACGCCTTGCTCGCCGCTTTGCTCGCCGCTTTGCTCGCCGCTTTGCTCGCCGCTTTGCTCTCTGCTCTGCTCTACTCTCTGCTCGCCGCTTTGCTCGCCGCTTTGCTCGCCGCTTTGTTCGCCGCTTTGCTTGCCCCTTTGCTCTCCGCTCTGCTAGCCGCATTGCCCTCCGCTTCGCTGGCCGCTATGCTCTCCGTTCTGGTCGCCGCTTTGCTCTTCGCTTTACTCGCCGCTTTGCTCTCCGCTCTGCTCGCAGCTTTGCTTGATGCTTTACTCTCCGCTCTGCTCGCCGCTTAGATCTCCGCTTAGCTCGCCGCTTTGCTCTACGCTCTGCTCGCCGCTTTGCCCGCCGCTTTGCTCGCAGCATCGCTCGCCGCTCTGCTCTCCACTCTGCTCGCCGCTCTGCTCTCCGCTCTGCTCTCAGCTCTGCTCTCCACTCTGCTCTCCGCTCTGCACGCCATTTTGCTCGGCTCTTCGTTCGCCGCTTTGCTCTTCGCTCTGCTCTCCGCTCTGCTCGCCGCCTTGCTCGCTGTTTTGCTCGCCGCTCATCTCGCCGTTTCGCTCGCCGCTTTGTTCTCCGCTCTGCTCGCCGCTCTGCTCTCCGCTCTGCTCTCATCTCTGTTCTCCGCTCTGCTCTCCGCACTACTCGCCACTTTGCTCGGCTCTTCGTTCGCCGCTTTGCTCGCCGCATAGCTAGCCGCTTTGTTCTCCGCTCTGCTCGCCGCTCTGCTCGCCGCTTTGCTCGCCGGTTTGCTCGCCGCTTTGCTCGCCCCTTTGCTCTCCATTCTCCTCGCCGCTTTGCTCTTCGCTCTGCTCTCCGCTCTGCTCGCCGCCTTGCTCGCTGTTTTGCTCGCCGCTCATCTCGCCGTTTCGCTCGCCGCTTTGTTCTCCGCTCTGCTCGCCGCTCTGCTCTCCGCTCTGCTCTCAGCTCTGTTCTCCGCTCTGCTCTCCGCACTACTCGCCACTTTGCTCGGCTCTTCGTTCGCCGCTTTGCTCGCCGCATAGCTAGCCGCTTTGTTCTCCGCTCTGCTCGCCGCTCTGCTCGCCGCTTTGCTCTCCGCTTTGCTCACCGCTTTGCTCGCCGCTTGGCTCGCCGCTTAGCTCTCCGCTCTGCTCGCCGCTTTGCTCTCTGCTTTGCTCTCTGCTTTGCTCGCCGCTTTACTCTCCGCTCTGCTCGCCGCTTTGCTCTCCGCTCTGCTCGCCGCTTTGCTCTTCACTTTGCTCGCCGTTTTGCTCTCCGCCCTTCTGGCCGCTTTGCTTGCCGCTTTGCTCGCAGCTTCGCTCCCCGCTTTGCTCGCCGCTTTGCTATCCGCTCTGCTCGCAGCTTTGCTCACTGCTTTGCTCGATGCTTTGCTTTCCGCTCTGCTCGCCGGTTAGCTCTCCGCTTAGCTCGCCGCTTTGCTCTACGCTCTGCTCGCCGCTTTGCTCGCCGCTTTGCTCGCAGCATCGCTCGCCGCTTTGCTCTCCGCTTCGCTCGCCGCTTTGCTCTCCGCTTTGCTCGCCGCTTTGCTCTCCGCTCTGCTCGCCGCTTTGCTCGCCGCTTCGCTCGCCGTTTTTCTGTCCGCTTTGCTCGCTGCTTTGCTATCCGCTCTGCTCGCCGCTTTGCTCGCCACTTTGCTCTCCGCTTCGCTCGCCACTTTGCTCGTTGCTTCGCTCGCCGCTTTGCTCTCCGCTCTTCTCTACGCTCTGCTCTACGCTCTGCTCTCCGCTCTTCTCACCGCTTTGCTCGCCGCTTTGCTCTCCCCTCTGCTCAACATACTGCTCGCCGCTTTGCTCACCGCTCTGCTCGCCGCTTTGCTCTCCGCTTAGCTCTCCGCTATACTCTCCGCTCTACTCGCCGCTTATCTCACCGCTTTCCTCGCCGCTTTGCTCTTCGCTCCGCTCGCCTCTTTGCTCTCCGCTTAGCTCTCCGCTTTGCTCTTTGCTCTGCTCACCTATCTGCTCGCCGCTTTCCTCGCCGCTATGCTCTCTGCTCTGCTCTCCGCTCTGCTCGCCACTTCGCTCGCCGCTTTGCTCTCCGTTCTGCTCGCCGCTTTGCTCTCCGCTTTGCTCGCCGCTTTGCCCTCTGATCTGCTCTCCGCTCTGCTCGCCGCTTTTCTCGCCGCTTTGCACTCTGCTCTGCTCTCCGCTCTGCTCGCCGCTTTGCTCGCCGCTTTGCTCTCCGCTTTGCTCGCCGCTTTTCTCTCTGCTCTGCTCTCCGCGCTGCTCGCCGCTTTGCTCCCCGCTTTGCTCCCCGCTTTGTTCGCCGCTTTGCTCGCCGCTTCGCTCGCCGCTTCGCTCGCCGCTTTGCTCTCTGCTCTGCTCTCCGCCCTGCTCGCCGCTTTGCTCGCCGCTTCGCTCGCCGCTTTGCTCGCCGCTTTGCTCTCCGCTTTGCTCTCCGCTCTGCTCGCCGCTTTGATCTCCGCGCTGCTCGCCGCTTTGCTCTCCGCTTTGCTATCCGCTTTGCTCGCCGCTTTGCTCTCTCCTCTCCTCTCCGCTCTGCTCGCCGCTTTGCTCCCCGCTTTGCTCGCCGCTTTGCTCTCTGCTCTGCTCTCCGCGCTGCTCGCCGCTTTGCTCCCCGCTTTGCTCGCCGCTTTGCTCGCCGCTTCGCTCGCCGCTTTGCTCTCCGTTCTGCTCGCCACTTTGCTCTCCGCTTTGCTCGCCGCTTTGCTCTCTACTCTGCTCTCCGCTCTGCTCGCCGCTTTTCTCGTTGCTTTGCTCTCTGCTCTGCTCTCCGCTCTGCTCGCCGCTTTGCTCGCCGCTATGCTCGCCGCTTGGCTAGCCGCTTTGCTCGCCGCTTTGCTTGCCGCTTTGCTCGCCGCTTTGCTCTCCGCTCTGCTCGCCGCTTTGCTCTCCGTTCTGCTCGCCGCTTTGCTCTCTCCTCTGCTCTCCGCTCTGCTCGCCGCTTTGCTCCCCGCATTGCTCGCCGCTTTGCTCGCCGCTTTTCACGCCGCTTTGCTCTCCGTTCTACTCGCCTCCTTGCTCCCCGCTTTGCTCGCCGCTTTGCGCTCCGCTCTGCTCGCCGCTTTGCTCTCCGTTCTGCTCGCCGCTTTGCTCTCTCCTCTGCTCTCCGCTCTGCTCGCCGCTTTGCTCCCCGCATTGCTCGCCGCTTTGCTCGCCGCTTTTCACGCCGCTTTGCTCTCCGTTCTACTCGCCTCCTTGCTCCCCGCTTTGCTCGCCGCTTTGCGCTCTGCTCTGCTCTCCGCTCTGTTCGCCGCTTTGCTCGCCGCTTTGCTCACTGCTCTGCTCGCCGCTTTGCTCGCCGCTCTGCTCGCCGCTTTGCTCTCCTCTTTGCTCGCCGCTTTGCTCTACGCTCTGCTCGCCGCTTTGCTCTCCGCCCTGCTCGCCGCTTTGCTCGCCGCTTTGCTCGCCGCTTTGCTCCCCGCTTTGCTCGCCGCTTTGCTCGCCGCTTTGCTCGCCGCTTTGCTCGCCGCTTTGCTCGCCGCTTTGCTCGACTCTTTGCTCGCCGCTTTGCTCGCCGCTTCGCTCGCCGCTTTGCTCTACGTTCTGCTCGCCGCTTTGCTCGCCGCTTTTCTCGACGCCTTGCTCGCCGCTTTGCTCGCCGCTTTGCTCGCCGCTTTGCTCTCCGCTTTGCTCTCCGCTTTGCTCTCTGCTCTGCTCTACTCTCTGCTCGCCGCTTTGCTCGCCACTTTGCTCGCCGCTTTGCTCGCCGCTTTGTTCGCCGCTTTGCTCGCCCCTTTGCTCTCCGCTCTGCTAGCCGCTTTTCCCTCCGCTTCGCTCGCCGCTATGCTCTCCGTTCTGGTCGCCACTTTGCTCTTCTCTTTACTCGCCGCTTTGCTCGCCGCTATGCTCTCCGCTCTGCTCGCCGCTCTGCTCTCCGCTCTGCTCTCAGCTCTGCTCTCCGCTCTGCTCTCCGCTCTGCACGCCATTTTGCTCGGCTCTTCGTTCGCCGCTTTGCTCTCCGCTTTGCTCTTCGCTCTGCTCTCCGCTTTGCTCGCCGCCTTGCTCGCTGTTTTGCTCGCCGCTCATCTCGCCGCTACGTTCGCCGTTTCGCTCGCCGCTTTGTTCTCCGCTCTGCTCGCCGCTCTGCTCTCCGCTCTGCTCTCAGCTCTGTTCTCCGCTCTGCTCTCCGCACTACTCGCCACTTTGCTCGGCTCTTCGTTCGCCGCTTTGCTCGCCGCATAGCTCGCCGCTTTGCTCTCCGCTCTGCTCGCCGCTTTGCTCGCCGCTTTGCTCGCCGGTTTGATCGCCGCTTTGCTCGCCCCTTTGCTCTCCATTCTCCTCGCCGCTTTGCGCTCCGCTTTGCTCTCCGTTCTGCTCGCCGCTTAAGTCTCCGCTTTGCTCTCCGCTTTGCTCGCCGCTTTGCTCTCCGCTCTGCTCTCCGCTCTGCTCTCCTCTCTGCTCGCCGCTTTGCTCACCGCTTTGCTCGCCGCTTGGCTCGCCGCTTTGCTCTCCGCTCTGCTCGCCGCTTTGCTCTCTGCTTTGCTCTCTGCTTTGCTCGCCGCTTTACTCTCCGCTCTGCTCGCCGCTTTGCTCTCCGCTCTGCTCGCCGCTTTGCTCTCCGCTTTGCTCGCCGTTTTGCTCTCCGCCCTTCTGGCCGCTTTGCTTGCCGCTTTGCTCGCAGCTTCGCTCCCCGCTTTGCTCGCCGCTTTGCTATCCGCTCTGCTCGCAGCTTTGTTCACTGCTTTGCTCGATGCTTTGCTTTCCGCTCTGCTCGCCGCTTAGCTCTACGCTCTGCTCGCCGCTTTGCTCGCAGCATCGCTCGCCGCTTTGCTCTCCGCTTCGCTCGCCGCTTTGTTCTCCGCTTTGCTCGCCGCTTTGCTCTCCGCTATGCTCGCCGCTTTGCTCGCCGCTTCGCTCGCCGTTTTTCTCTCCGCTTTGCTCGCTGCTTTGCTATCCGCTCTGCTCGCCGCTTTGCTCGCCACTTTGCTCGCCGCTTCGCTCGCCACTTTGCTCGTTGCTTCGCACGCCGCTTTGCTCTCCGCTCTGCTCTACGCTCTGCTCTACGCTCTGCTCTACGCTCTGCTCTCCGCTCTTCTCACCGCTTTGCTCGCCGCTTTACTCTCCCCTCTGCTCACCATTCTGCTTGCCGCCTTGCTCACCGCTCTGCTCGCCGCTTTGCTCTCCGCTTAGCTCTCCGCTATACTCTCCGCTCTACTCGCCGCTTATCTCACCGCTTTCCTCGCCGCTTTGCTCTTCGCTCCGCTCGCCTCTTTGCTCTCCGCTTAGCTCTCCGCTTTGCTCTTTGCTCTGCTCACCTATCTGCTCGCCGCTTTCCTCGCCGCTATGCTCTCTGCTCTGCTCTCCGCTCTGCTCGCCACTTCGCTCGCCGCTTTGCTCTCCGTTCTGCTCGCCGCTTTGCTCTCCGCTTTGCTCGCCGCTTTGCCCTCTGATCTGCTCTCCGCTCTGCTCGCCGCTTTGCACTCTGCTCTGCTCTCCGCTCTGCTCCCCGCTTTGCTCTCCGCTTTGCTCTCCGCTTTGCTCGCCGCTTTTCTCTCTGCTCCGCTCTCCGCGCAGTTCGCCGCTTTGCTCCCCGCTTTGCTCCCCGCTTTGCTCCCCGCTTTGTTCGCCGCTTTGCTCGCCGCTTTGCTCGCCGCTACGCTCGCCGCTTTGCTCGCCGCTTTGCTCTCTGCTCTGCTCTCCGCCCTGCTCGCCGCTTTGCTCGCCGCTTCGCTCGCCGCTTTGCTCGCCGCTTTGCTCTCCGCTCTGCTCGCCGCTTTGCTCTCCGCTCTGCTCGCCGCTTTGCTCTCCGCTTTGCTCTCCGCTTTGCTCTCCGCTTTGCTCGCCGCTTTGCTCTCTCCTCTCCTCTCCGCTCTGCTCGCCGCTTTGCTCCCCGCTTTGCTCCCCGCTTTGCTCGCCGCTTTGCTCGCCGCTTCGCTCGCCGCTTTGCTCTCCGCTCTGCTCGCCGCTTTGCTCTCCGTTCTGCTCGCCGCTTTGCTCTCCGCTTTGCTCTCTCCTCTGCTCTCCGCTCTGCTCGCCGCTTTGCTACCCGCATTGCTCGCCGCTTTGCTCGCCGCTTTGCACGCCGCTTTTCTCGCCGCTTTGCTCTCCGTTCTACTCGCCTCCTTGCTCTCCGCTTTGCTCGCCGCTTTGCGCTCTGCTCTGCTCTCCGCTCTGTTCGCCGCTTTGCTCCCCGCTTTTCTCGCCGCTTTGCTCGCCGCTTTGCTCGCCGCTTTTCTCGCCGCTTTGCTCTCCGTTCTACTCGCCTCCTTGCTCTCCGCTTTGCTCGCCGCTTTGCGCTCTGCTCTGCTCTCCGCTCTGTTCGCCGCTTTGCTCGCCGCTTTGCTCACTGCTCTGCTCGCCGCTTTGCTCGCCGCTCTGCTCGCCGCTTTGCTCGCCGCTCTGCTCGCCGCTTTGCTCTCGTCTTTGCTCGCCGCTTTGCTCTACGCTCTGCTCGCCGCTTTGCTCTCCGCTCTGCTCGCCGCTTTGCTCGCCGCTTCGCTCGCCGCTTTTCTCGACGCCTTGCTCGCCGCTTTGCTCGCCGCTTTGCTCGCCGCTTTGCTCTCCGCTTTGCTCTCTGCTCTGCTCTACTCTCTGCTCGCCGCTTTGCTCGCCGCTCTGCTCGCCGCTTTGCTCGCCGCTCTGCTCGCCGCTTTGCTCTCGTCTTTGCTCGCCGCTTTGCTCTACGCTCTGCTCGCCACTTTGCTTTCCGCTCTGCTCGCCGCTTTGCTCGCCGCTTCGCTCGCCGCTTTTCTCGACGCCTTGCTCGCCGCTTTGCTCGCCGCTTTGCTCTCCGCTTTGCTCTCTGCTCTGCTCTACTCTCTGCTCGCCGCTTTGCTCGCCGCTTTGTTTGCCGCTTTGCTCGCCCCTTTGCTCTCCGCTCTGCTAGCCGCTTTGCCCTCCGCTTCGCTCGCCGCTATGCTCTCCGTTCTGGTCACCGCTTTGCTCTTCGCTTTACTCGCCGCTTTGCTCTCCGCTCTGCTCGCAGCTTTGCTTGATGCTTTACTCTCCGCTCTGCTCGCCGCTTAGATCTCCGCTTAGCTCGCCGCTTTGCTCTAGGCTCTGCTCGCCGCTTTGCCCGCCGCTTTGCTCGCAGCATCGCTCGCCGCTCTGCTCTCAGCTCTGCTCTCCGCTCTGCTCTCCGCTCTGCTCTCAGCTTTGCTCGGCTATTCGTTCGCCGCTTTGCTCTCCGCTTTGCTCTTCGCTCTGCTCTCCGCTCTGCTCGCCGCCTTGCTCGCTGTTTTGCTCGCCGCTCATCTCGCCGCTACGCTCGCCGTTTCGCTCGCCGCTTTGTTCTCCGCTCTGCTCGCCGCTCTGCTCTCCGCTCTGCTCTCAGCTCTGTTCTCCGCTCTGCTCTCCACACTACTCGCCACTTTGCTCGGTTCTTCGTTCGCCGCTTTGCTCGCCGCATAGCTCGCCGCTTCGCTCTACGCTCTGCTCGCCGCTTTGCTCGCCGCTTTGCTCGCCGGTTTGCTCGCCGCTTTGCTCGCCCCTTTGCTCTCCATTCTCCTCGCCGCTTTGCGCACCGCTTTGCTCTCCGTTCTGCTCGCCGCTTAACTTTCCGCTTTGCTCTCCGCTTTGCTCGCCGCTTTGCTCTCCGCTCTGCTCGCCGCTTTGCTCTCTGCTTTGCTCTCTGCTTTGCTCGCCGCTTTACTCTCCGCTCTGCTCGCCGCTTTGCTCTCCGCTCTGCTCGCCGCTTTGCTCTCCGCTTTGCTCGCCGTTTTGCTCTCCGCTCTGCTCGCCGCTTTGCTCTCTGCTTTGCTCTCTGCTTTGCTCGCCGCTTTACTCTCCGATCTGCTCGCCGCTTTGCTCTCCGCTCTGCTCGCCGCTTTGCTCTCCGCTTTGCTCGCCGTTTTGCTCTCCGCCCTTCTGGCCGCTTTGCTTGCCGCTTTGTTCGCAGCTTCGCTCCCCGCTTTGCTCGCCGCTTTGCTATCCGCTCTGCTCGCAGCTTTGCTCACTGCTTTGCTCGATGCTTTGCTTTCCGCTCTGCTCGCCGCTTAGCTGTCCGCTTAGCTCGCCGCTTTGCTCTACGCTCTGCTCGCCGCTTTGCTCGCCGCTTTGCTCGCAGCATCGCTCGCCGTTTTGCTCTCCGCTTCGCTCGCCGCTTTGCTCTCCGCTTTGCTCGCCGCTTTGCTCTCCGCTCTGCTCTCCGCTCTGCTCTCAGCTCTGTTCTCCGCTCTGCTCTCCGCACTACTCGCCACTTTGCTCGCCGCATAGCTCGCCGCTTTGCTCTACGCTCTGCTCGCCGCTTTGCTCGCCGCTTCGCTCGCCACTTTGCTCGTTGCTTCGCTCGCCGCTTTGCTCTCCGCTCTGCTCTACGCTCTGCTCTACGCTCTGCTCTACGCTCTGCTCTCCGCTCTTCTCACCGCTTTGCTCGCCGCTTTACTCTCCCCTCTGCTCACCATTCTGCTCGCCGCTTATCTCACCGCTTTCCTCGCCGCTTTGCTCTTCGCTCCGCTCGCCTCTTTGCTCTCCGCTTAGCTCTCCGCTTTGCTCTTTGCTCTGCTCACCTATCTGCTCGCCGCTTTCCTCGCCGCTATGCTCTCTGCTCTGCTCTCCGCTCTGCTCGCCACTTCGCTCGCCACTTTGCTCTCCGTTCTGCTCGCCGCTTTGCTCTCCGCTTTGCTCGCCGCTTTGCCCTCTGATCTGCTCTCCGCTCTGCTCGCCGCTTTTCTCGCCGCTTTGCACTATGCTCTGCTCTCCGCTCTGCTCGCCGCTTTGCTCGCCGCTTTGCTCTCCGCTTTGCTCGCCGCTTTTCTCTCTGCTCTGCTCTCCGCGCTGCTCGCCCCTTTGCTCCCCGCTTTGCTCCCCGCTTTGCTCCCCGCTTTGTTCGCCGCTTTGCTCGCCGCTTTGCTCGCCGCTTCGCTCGCCGCATTGCTCGCCGCTTTGCTCTCTGCTCTGCTCTCCGCCCTGCTCGCCGCTTTGCTCGCCGCTTTGCTCACTGCTCTGCTCGCCGCTTTGCTCTCCGCTCTGCTCGCCGCTTTGCTCTCCGCTTTGCTCGCCGCTTTGCTCTCTCCTCTCCTCTCCGCTCTGCTCGCCGCTTTGCTCCCCGCTTTGCTCGCCGCTTTGCTCTCTGCTCTGCTCTCCGCTCTGCTCGCCGCTTTGCTCGCCGCTTTGCTCGCCGCTTCGCTCGCCGCTTTGCTCGCCGCTTTGCTCTCAATTCTGCTCGCCACTTTGCTCTCCGCTCTGCTCGCCGCTTTGCTCCCCGCTTTGCTCGGCGCTTCGCTCGCCGCTTTGCTCTCTGCTCTGCTCTCCGCTCTGCTCGCCGCTTTGCTCCCCGCTTTGCTCGCCGCTTTGCTCGCCGCTTCGCTCGCCGCTTTGCTCGCCGCTTTGCTCTCCGTTCTGCTCGCCACTTTGCTCTCCGCTTTGCTCGCCGCTTTGCTCTCTACTCTGCTCTCCGCTCTGCTCTCCGCTCTGCTCGCCGCTTTGCTCGCCGCTATGCTCGCCGCTTGGCTAGCCGCTTTGCTCGCCGCTTTGCTTGCCGCTTTGCTCGCCGCTTTGCTCGCCGCTTTGCTCTCCGCTCTGCTCGCCGCTTTACTCTCCGTTCTGCTCGCCGCTTTGCTCTCCGCTTTGCTCTCTCCTCTGCTCTCCGCTCTGCTCGCCGCTTTGCTCCCCGCATTGCTCGCCGCTTTGCTCGCCGCTTTGCACGCCGCTTTTCTCGCCGCTTTGCTCGCCGCTTTGCTCTCCGTTCTACTCGCCTCCTTGCTCTCCGCTTTGCTCGCCGCTTTGCGCTCTGCTCTGCTCTCCGCTCTGTTCGCCGCTTTGCAAGCCGCTTTGCTCACCGCTCTGCTCGCCGTTTTGCTCGCCGCTCTGCTCGCCGCCTTGCTCTCCTCTTTGCTCGCCGCTTTGCTCTACGCTCTGCTCGCCGCATTGCTCTCCGCCCTGCTCGCCGCTTTGCTCGCCGCTTTGCTCCCCGCTTTGCTCGCCGCTTTGCTCGCCGCTTTGCTCGCCGCTTTGCTCGCCTCTTTGCTCGCCGCTTTGCTCGCCGCTTTGCTCGCCGCTTCGCTCGCCGCTTTGCTCTACGCTCTGCTCGCCGCTTTGCTCGCCGCTTCGCTCGCCGCTTTTCTCGACGCCTTGCTCGCCGCTTAGCTCTCCGCTTTGCTCTCTGCTCTGCTCTACTCTCTGCTCGCCGCTTTGCTCGCCGCTTTATTCGCCGCTTTGTTCGCCGCTTTGCTCGCCCCTTTGCTCTCCGCTCTGCTAGCCGCATTGCCCTCCGCTTCGCTGGCCGCTATGCTCTCCGTTCTGGTCGCCGCTTTGCTCTTCGCTTTACTCGCCGCTTTGCTCTCCGCTCTGCTCGCAGCTTTGCTTGATGCTTTACTCTCCGCTCTGCTCGCCGCTTAGATCTCCGCTTAGCTCGCCGCTTTGCTCTACGCTCTGCCCGCCGCTTTGCCCGCCGCTTTGCTCGCAGCATCGCTCGCCGCTCTGCTCTCCGCTCAGCTCGCCGCTCTGCTCTCCGCTCTGCTCTCAGCTCTGCTCTCCGCTCTGCTCTCCGCTCTGCACGCCACTTTGCTCGGCTCTTCGTTCGCCGCTTTGCTCTTCTCTCTGCTCTCCGCTCTGCTCTCCGCTCTGCTCGCCGCCTTGCTCGCTGTTTTGCTCGCCGCTCATCTCGCCGTTTCGCTCGCCGCTTTGTTCTCCGCTCTGCTCGCCGCTCTGCTCTCCGCTCTGCTCTCAGCTCTGTTCTCCGCTCTGCTCTCCGCACTACTCGCCACTTTGCTCGGCTCTTCGTTCGCCGCTTTGCTCGCCGCATAGCTAGCCGCTTTGTTCTCCGCTCTGCTCGCCGCTCTGCTCGCCGCTTTGCGCTCCCCTTTGCTCTCCGTTCTGCTCGCTGCTTAACTCTCCGCTTTGCTCTCCGCTTTGCTCGCCGCTTTGCTCTCCGCTCTGCTCTCCGCTCTGCTCTCCTCTCTGCTCGCCACTTTGCTCACCGCTTTGCTCGCCGCTTGGCTCGCCGCTTTGCTCTCCGCTCTTCTCGCCGCTTTGCTCTCTGCTTTGCTCTCTGCTTTGCTCGCCGCTTTACTCTCCGCTCTGCTCGCCGCTTTGCTCTCCGCTCTGCTCGCCGCTTTGCTCTCCACTTAGCTCGCCGTTTTGCTCTCCGCCCTTCTGGCCGCTTTGCTTGCCGCTTTGCTCGCAGCTTCGCTCCCCGCTTTGCTCGACGCTTTGCTATCCGCTCTGCTCGCAGCTTTGCTCACTGCTTTGCTCGATGCTTTGCTTTCCGCTCTGCTCGCCGCTCAGATCTCCGCTTAGCTCGCCGCTTTGCTCTAAGCTCTGCTCGTTGCTTCGCTCGCCGCTTTGCTCTCCGCTCTTCTCTACGCTCTGCTCTACGCTCTGCTCTCCGCTATTCTCACCGCTTTGCTCGCCGCCTTGCTCTCCCCTCTGCTCACCATTCTGCTCGCCGCTTTGCTCACCGCTCTGCTCGCCGCTTTGCTCTCCGCTTAGCTCTCCGCTATACTCTCCGCTCTACTCGCCGCTTATCTCACCGCTTTCCTCGCCGCTTTGCTCTTCGCTCCGCTCGCCTCTTTGCTCTCCGCTTAGCTCTCCGCTTTGCTCTTTGCTCTGCTCACCTATCTGCTCGCCGCTTTCCTCGCCGCTATGCTCTCTGCTCTGCTCTCCGCTCTGCTCGCCACATCACTCGCCGCTTTTCTCTCCGTTCTGCTCGCCGCTTTGCTCTCCGCTTTGCTCGCCGCTTTGCCCTCTGATCTGCTCTCCGCTCTGCTCGCCGCTTTTCTCGCCGCTTTGCACTCTGCTCTGCTCTCCGCTCTGCTCGCCGCTTTGCTCGCCGCTTTGCTCTCCGCTTTGCTCGCCGCTTTTCTCTCTGCTCTGCTCTCCGCGCTGCTCGCCGCTTTGCTCCCCGCTTTGCTCCGCGCTTTGTTCGCCGCTTTGCTCGCCGCTTTGCTCGCCGCTTCGCTCGCCGCTTTGCTCGCCGCTTTGCTCTCTGCTCTGCTCTCCGCCCTGCTCGCCGCTTTGCTCGCCGCTTTGATCTCCGCGCTGCTCGCCGCTTTGCTCTCCGCTTTGCTCTCCGCTTTGCTCGCCGCTTTGCTCTCTCCTCTCCTATCCGCTCTGCTCGCCGCTTTGCTCCCCGCTTTGCTCGCCGCTTTGCTCTCTGCTCTGCTCTCCGCGCTGCTCGCCGCTTTGCTCCCCGCTTTGCTCGCTGCTTTTCTCGCCGCTTTTCTCGCCGCTTCGCTCGCCGCTTTGCTCGCCGCTTTGCTCTCCGTTCTGCTCGCCACTTTGCTCTCCGCTTTGCTCGCCGCTTTGCTCTCTACTCTGCTCTCCGCTCTGCTCGCCGCTTTTCTCGTTGCTTTGCTCTCTGCTCTGCTCTCCGCTCTGCTCACCGCTTTGCTCGCCGCTATGCTCGCCGCTTGGCTAGCCGCTTTGCTCGCCGCTTTGCTTGCCGCTTTGCTCGCCGCTTCGCTCTTTGCTCTGCTCGCCGCTTTGCTCTCCGTTCTGCTCGCCGCTTTGCTCTCTCCTCTGCTCTCCGCTCTGCTCGCCGCTTTGCTCCCCGCATTGCTCGCCGCTTTGCTCGCCGCTTTGCTCTACGCTCTGCTCGCCGCTTTGCTCTCCGCCCTGCTCGCCGCTTTGCTCGCCGCTTTGCTCCCCGCTTTGCTCGCCGCTTTGCTCGCCGCTTTGCTCGCCGCTTTGCTCGCCTCTTTGCTCGCCGCTTTGCTCGCCGCTTCGCTCGCCGCTTTGCTCTACGCTCTGCTCGCCGCTTTGCTCGCCGCTTCGCTCGCCGCTTTTCTCGACGCTTTGCTCGCCGCTTTGCTCGCCGCTTTGCTTCCGCTTTGCTCTCCGCTTTGCTCTCTGCTCTGCTCTACTCTCTGCTCGCCGCTTTGCTCGCCACTTTGCTCGCCGCTTTGCTCGCCGCTTTGTTCGCCGCTTTGCTCGCCCCTTTGCTCTCCGCTCTGCTAGCCGCTTTGCCCTCCGCTTCGCTCGCCGCTATGCTCTCCGTTCTGGTCGCCGCTTTGCTCTTCGCTTTACTCGCCGTTTTGCTCGCCGCTCTGCTCTCCGCTCTGCTCGCCGCTCTGCTCTCCGCTCTGCTCTCAGCTCTGCTCTCCGCTCTGCTCTCCGCTCTGCACGCCACTTTGCTCGGCTCTTCGTTCGCCGCTTTGCTCTCCGCTTTGCTCTTCGCTCTGCTCTCCGCTTTGCTCGCCGCCTTGCTCGCTGTTTTGCTCGCCGCTCATCTCGCCGCTACGCTCGCCGTTTCGCTCGCCGCTTTGTTCTCCGCTCTGCTCGCCGCTCTGCTCTCCGCTCTGCTCTCAGCTCTGTTCTCCGCTCTGCCCTCCGCACTACTCGCCACTTTGCTCGGCTCTTCGTTCGCCGCTTTGCTCGCCGCATAGCTCGCCGTTTTGCTCTCCGCTCTGCTCACCGCTTTGCTCGCCGCTTTGCTCGCCGGTTTGATCGCCGCTTTGCTCGCCCCTTTGCTCTCCATTCTCCTCGCCGCTTTGCGCTCCGCTTTGCTCTCCGTTCTGCTCGCCGCTTAACTCTCCGCTTTGCTCTCCGCTTTGCTCGCCGCTTTGCTCTCCGCTCTGCTCTCCGCTCTGCTCTCCTCTCTGCTCGCCGCTTTGCTCACCGCTTTGCTCGCCGCTTGGCTCGCCGCTTTGCTCTCCGCTCTGCTAGACGCTTTGCTCTCTGCTTTGCTCTCTGCTTTGCTCGCCGCTTTACTCTCCGCTCTGCTCGCCGATTTGCTCTCCGCTCTGCTCGCCGCTTTGCTCTCCGCTTTGCTCGCCGTTTTGCTCTCCGCCCTTCTGGCCGCTTTGCTCGCAGCTTCGCTCCCCGCTTTGCTCGCCGCTTTGCTATCCGCTCTGCTCGCAGCTTTGCTCACTGCTTTGCTCGATGCTTTGCTTTCCGCTCTTCCGCCGCTTAGCTCTCCACTTAGCTCGCCGCTTTGCTCTACGCTCTGCTCGCCGCTTTGCTCGCCGCTTTGCTCGCCGCTTTGCTCGCAGCATCGCTCGCCGCTTTGCTCTCCGCTTCGCTCGCCGCTTTGCTCTCCGCTTTGCTCGCCGCTTTGCTCTCCGCTCTGCTCGCCGCTTTGCTCGCCGCTTCGCTCGCCGTTTTTCTCTCCGCTTTGCTCGCTGCTTTGCTATCCGCTCTGCTCGCCGCTTTGCTCGCCACTTTGCTCGCCGCTTCGCTCGCCACTTTGCTCGTTGCTTCGCTCGCCGCTTTGCTCTCCGCTCTGCTCTACGCTCTGCTCTACGCTCTGCTCTCCGCTCTTCTCACCGATTTGCTCGCCGCTTTGCTCTCCCCTCTGCTCACCGTTCTGCTCGCCGCTTTGCTCACCGCTCTGCTCGCCGCTTTGCTCTCCGCTTAGCTCTCCGCTATACTCTCCGCTCTACTCGCCGCTTATCTCACCGCTTTCCTCGCCGCTTTGCTCTTTGCTCTGCTCACCTATCTGCTCGCCGCTTTCCTCGCCGCTTTGCTCTCTGCTTTGCTCTCCGCTCTGCTCGCCTCTTTGCTCTCCGCTCTTCTCGCCGATTTGCTCTCCGCTTTTCTCTCCGCTCTGCTCGCCGCTTTGCTCGCCGCTTTGCTCTCCGCTTTGCTCGCCGCTTTGCTCTCCGCTCTGCTCGCCGCTTTGCTCTCCGCTCTGCTCGCCGCTTTGTTCTCCGCTCTGCTCGCCCCTCTGCTCGCCGCTCTACTCTCTGCTTCGCTCGCCGCTTTGCTCGCCGCATTGCTCCCCGCTTTCCTCGCCGCTTCGTTCGCCGCCTTGCTCACCGCTCTGCTCGCCGCTTTGCTCGCCGCTTTTGATCGCCGCATTGACATTATTTTTAAAAATTTCCATTCCGAAAGTGTAGGTCAGGGGTTAAAATCTGAAGGTAATTTTTGAGGATTTTTTTTGCTTTAAATATATACATTTATCTAGAAATATTTCGTAATTGACTTTCCCTATATAAAGTGACATTCTCAATGAAGTATTTATCTTTAGAAAATTAGTTTTCATTAAGAAGCATAATATGCGTTCAGTAACGTATATACACACATATATACGTATATACGCACATAAAAACACGTAATTTTTTCGATATCTATATATTCCAATTCCTATTTAGTTACTTTTGAGTTCTTAGATTAAGATTATCTCAAAATATTCCTTTTAAATAATAATTTTTCATTTTGTTTAATAATTTGTTCTTTTAATCATTTCAAATATAGATAGGAAACGTAGAAATTATAGTAATGTATTACATTTATACGTAAAATGTGTTAAGTAAGAAAGAAATTCCATTATATTGGGAAATTAAATGATTTTTTTTTATTTTCCATTATTTAAAAGGAAAAAGTTAAACTAAAACATCTTTGATGATTTAATATAATATATGATAACTTGATATACAAATACATTTCGTTATAACGAAAAAAAACTTAATCACTCAGCGAAGGTTTCGAACTCCGGAAGTTAGCTTTCCAAGTCAAATGCGCTAACCATTACAACAACAGGACCAGAAGTCCTATTGGCGCAGTTTGAACTTCCGGTTACGTTGGTGTAACAGTTAGCGTATCGGACGTCGAACGCGAAGTTCAGGGGTTCAAATCTCAAGATAGTATTTAAAAATTGTTTTCGCATTAAATGTATATATTTATCTAGGATCTTATCTTACTTGATTTTATAAAGGGCCATTTTCAGTGAATTATTTATCATTGGAAAGTTAATATTCATTAAGTTGCATAATATGCGTTCAGTAACGTATATATATATATATATATATATATATATATATATATATATATATATATACACACACATGCGTACACACAAATACCTTCTTTTTCAATATCTATATATTCTGACTCTTATTTATTTACCTTTGACTTTTTAGATAGCTGTTATCTTAAAAAATGTTTCTATTAAACCACAATAGTCAATTAACTTGCATAATATGCGTTTAGTAGCATGCATATATACATATATACGAACATACGTACACAAAAATACTTTCTTAATCCATATCTATATATTCCGACTCCTATTTAGTTACCTTTGTGTTCGAAGATTGATAGTTCTAAAAATATTCCTATTAAATAATAATATTTCACTTACCTTAATAATTTGTGCTTTAAATCATTTCAAGTATAGATAGGAACGGAGAATATATAGTGATATACAGTAAAACTCGTTTAATACGTATTTGAGGGGACCGACTCATTGCTTCGTTATAAGCGTGACTACGTTATATATGAGAAACATGGTTTTTGGTCAATACATCCCATATAACACGTATACACATACAGTAAAAGCTGTGCTACCCGGCTATTTAGAACCGGCCAGCCTTAGATACCGGAAATTACACAAATACAATTCATTTTGTATTTCTTTTTCTTTTTTTATGAATTTTTGTGTGAATTGTATGTGTGTAATACCACAACTTCCACTTTAAAATTTCTTAAAATATAAGATTTATATATTACGTATTTACTCTGTATATTTCTGTGACTGCCGAGTAAGCATGGCGTTTTTGGTTACGTAAGCCATTTGCATTGTCTAGATTTTTTGGTGTACTTCTACAATTTCCAGTTTTATCGCTTTTTATTATTTAAAAAATTACCCATCCATTGAATATGGCATCAAAATAAATACCTAAAAGCAAGGAGAGAAAAGGATGGTTTAATGCTAACACAAAAGCTGGAGCTGATCAAACGAATTGAAAAAGGAAAAAATAGAGCAGCCATAGCAGAAGAATTGAACATCGGATCTTCCACGCTGTACGATATCAAGGCTGATAAGACTAAATTAATGAAATTTGTGCCATCTTCAGAGACGAGTAAATCAATTAATAAACATCATACGCTTCATAAGCCAAAAATTGAGGAAGTGGATAAAATATTATATGACTGATTTTCACAGAAATGTTAAGAAGAATTAAATAATTTCGTCCTTTTCTATTAGAGTAAATGAAGATAAATAATAAAGATAAATAAGAAAGATATAATCCAATAAATTCAATTTTGGGAACAGGTTCACTGCCGTAATCCCCAAACTTCCCGGACGCCCTAAACTTTTTAATAGTCTTTTTGTTTTGCATGTAAGCGTAGCAACGTATTAATTAAGAATGGGTAAATAGTGTCTATATCTAACTACGTGTGGAAGAATTAAAATGGAAAATGCAAACCCCATGCATAGTTATGTTTGGGGAGTACGATAAGGCTAAATTAATGAAATCTGTGTCATCTTCTGAGACGAGTAAACCAATTAATAAATATCATACGCTTCATAAGACAAAAATGGAGGAACTGGATAAAATATTATATGACTGGTTTTCACAGAAATGTTCAGAAGAATTAAATAATTTCGTCCTTTTCTTATAGAGTAAATAAAGATAAATAATAAAGATAAATAAGAAAGATATAATCTAATAAATTCAATTTTGGGAACAGGTTCACTGCCGTAGTACCCAAACTTTCCGGACGCCCTAAACTTTTCAATAGTCTTTTTGTTTTGCATGTAAGCGTAAATAAGAATGGGTAAATAGTGTCTATATCTAACTACGTGTGGAAGAATTAAAATGGAAAATGCAAACCCCATGCATAGTTATGTTTGGGGAGTACGATAGTGATCCTAAGTCCAATTTTGTTTGGTTATTGCTAAATTTGCGATGTCAAAATCGAAAATCGCTCCCCTAACCAGATATTTCTCCTAATCGGCTTTCCACAATCCCCAAGATAGCCGGATAACACAGCTTTTACTGTATTTGCAGTGAGTCGACTTCAGTGCCATACTTACATATGCAAAGAGATGATTATCAACTTCGCGGCATGTAAAATGTTCGACTGCTATTACATACGATTTTTTAGATGGTCAATTAATATTATTATTATGGTCATTAATCTACATAAAAATTTCACATTTTTAATATCAATTTCAAAACAAAGGGAGCGTGGAAATTCGAATGGAAGGGGTAGTGAGAGGAAGGGGACCTCTACGAACAAGTGCGCGGTAAACGGGCGGAAATTATTCATTACTTATCGCTCTGCTCGCCAAAATTCGTTATATATGGGGCATTTTTTGCCACGGGACCAAACATTTGTTCGTTACAGCCGAGAATTCGTAAAATGCGTGTTCGTTACATCCGAGAAATTTAACCAATGCCCTTATGGAGAAGTTCAAGGGACCGAGACATTTCTTCGTTATAGCCGAGATTTCGTTTTAGGCGTGATCGTTATAAACGAGTTTTACTGTAATACATTTATACGTAAAATGTCTTAAGTAACAAAGGAAAGCCACTATATAGGGAAATTAAATAATTTTTTATATTTTGTATTATTTAAATGGAAAATGTTAAACTAGAGCATCTTTGATGATTTAGCGTAGGTTATCATAACTTTATATACAAATAGACATCGTTAAAACGAAAAAAATATTATTAACTCAGCGAAGATTTCGATCCCCGGAACTTAGCTTTCCAAGTCCAATACGCTAACCTTTACAGCAACAGGACCGGAAGACCTATCGGCGCAGTATAAAGTTACGGTTACGTTGGTGTAACGGTTAGCGTATCGGACGCAGAACGCGAAGTTCAGGGGTTCAAAACGCAAGACAATTTTTAAAATGTTTTTTCCTCCTTAAATGTACATATTTATCTATAATCGTTTCTTAGTTTACTTTGCGTATATAAAGTGACATTTCCGCAGAAGTATTTATCTTTAGAAAATTAATTGTCATTAAGGTGCATAATATGCGTTTCGTAACGCATATACATATAAACGTACAAACATCTTCATTTTCGAATTCTATATATTCCGACTCTTATTTAATTACTTTTGAGTTCTAAGGTTGACATTATCTTGAAATATTTCTATTGAAAAATAATAGTAATGTAATATATTTATGGGTAAAATGTGTTAAGGTACAAAGAAATTTCACTACTTAGGGAAATTATATGATTTTTTTGTATACTATATTATTTATAGAGAAAAAGTTAAACTAAAGCATCTTTGATAATTTACCGTAAGTTACGATGACTTTATATAAAATTACACGTCGTTAAAACGAAATAAGGTTTACTACCTCAGCCAAGGTTTCGAACCACGGAACGTCGCTTTCCCCGTACAATACGCTAACCATTACACCAACAGGACAGGAAGTCCTATCGGCGCAGTTTAAACTTCCGGTAACGTTGGTGTAATGGTTAGCGTATCGGACGTCGAACGCGAAGTTCAGGGGTTCACATCTCAAGATAATTTTTTAAATTGTTTTTTTGCTTTAAATGTGAATATTTATCTAGAATCTTTCCTTAGTTAACTTTACGTATATAAAGTGACATGTTCAGTGAAGTATTTCTTTTAGAAAATTAATTTTAAAGAAGTTGCATAATATGCGTTTAGTAACATGTGTATATTAGGGTGGTCCTTAGCTATAGGCAAAAATTTTTTTTTTTAATTTCCTCCGGGACGCCCCCTAAATTTGTTCCATTTGGTTAGAAAATAAATTGTGTGAAATATTTTTACAATCGGATAACGGGAAAACGTGCCGCATCGCACTTGAACTTTATATATTTCATCATTTTTTGTGGTATTTGGGTCATTCCTAGCGAAAACGGAGCAATTCCAATTTTGGATTCTAACGGATTGTTTTGATATTATTACCAACACTTTATTAGACATTTTTGGTGATGTGTCTCGAATATTCATATCATCTGCCAAGTAGTTGCCAAGATCCGACACGGAAAGTGAGCGCGTACCATGCAAGTCGCAGCGTGCCGCGGCGCAACTGCTCAAATCTGTCAAATTCGCTGCCTCTTATCTCGTAAAGTATTTCGCCAGTAGTTTCGAAAAACACAACTTATTATCGTTTTTCGCAGTTCTTTAAGGATATTTACTTCAATATACCTCATGACTTCCATATTTTTAATAAAAATACGCGAAACTTGAGAAATATTCAGATTTTTTCGTTTCACTTATGTATTGTCCTCGCGTCGGAATATCTCCATGAAATGTAATAGTGAATAAAATTTTCCGGCAATCATCCCTTCTGTGATATTCCTAAAAATTTAGTATACACTTGGCGACTACATTGTACAATTAAGATACATTGTTTTAAAAAGTGTCTTTGACGAAAAATTTGGAAAATCATCGGGCCCAAATGTTCACCTCTTCAAAACGTTTCAGGAAGCATGGCCTCAACTTAACGGAGAATTTTAAACCTGGAATGCAAGACTGGCGGGTTCGAGAAGATCTAAAGAACGCGGAAGACGAAATTCTTGCTTTCGCGCTGCAACGTTTACAGGAAAATCACCCCAGGGAAGATTACCGAGAGTTCCTTGAACTAACTGTCTTTTTTCTGGGAGGGGTTCCTCCTCGAGGAATATCATTTCGCGTTCCCGGTGCATTTCACCATGCTAGGTGGATGGATAAAGCTATATGCTGTCTAAAAATGTTTCTTCTTCGCGATGAATTCTCCTTATCTGCCGAAGAAGAAATTGCACTCCGCGACGTGTGCGTCTTTCTAGTACGTTTGTACGTGGAGGTTTGGATTAGCGCGCCGATTGCCATTGAAGCTCCTCGGAGAGATAATGAAATTAGCCGTGTGGCAATGAATAACATTTGTAACCATTTGTGGTACCTTGCCCCAGAAAGTGCAGCTCTAGCGTTTTTCGACGACAAGGTATCAATAGACACTAAGAAACGAATGGTATTAGCCTTGCAATCAAATGTCAACGAGAATTCAGAGGACTCAACCAAAAGATTTACCATACACTCGAAGGATATAATACACTTCGTAGATAAGGGGCTTGAACATTTCATTTTTAATGAATCTAGACAAATTTTCAAAAGGTTCAATATTTCAATGACATTTCTCTCTAAGGATCCCCTTATGTGAAAAAATGATCACACCTATAGCGAGGGACTGGAGATTGCGAAACAACTGAATGTCGTCAACGACGCTGCAGAAAGAGGTGTTAAGATAATGGAGGACTTTAATAAATTATTTACTAAATTTGAATCTCAAAAACAGTTCGGTTTGAAAGTCGTCGCAGACTACCGGCGTAAATTTCCAGACTGCAACAGGGCAACGTTGTCAAAAGAATTTTGAGAAACTCGTTATAATTTAAATATACTCTTAAATTAAACTTCTCTGAAAGGTACTTTACTATTTTAATGATCATAAGACCTTGAGAGAAAATTATTTTAATACATTGAAGTAAAATGTTTTCCCACAAATTGAAAAAGAATTTTTAAATAAATAGAAATATAAAAAATTACACATTATTTATACCTTACAAATTCACTTTATTGGTTTAACAAGGGTTTCAAACTCTTTCTATTTCAAATATGAAAACGGTTGGCTTCGTACAGTAGCGTAGCTCGATGTTTCGGGCCCCTATGCAAGAATCGCTGATGGGCCCCCAAAGCGGAAATATTTTAGTAAAAAGATTTTTTAATATAATTTTCATCGGTGTTTATTTTTCTCTGTGGTGGGGCCCTCTTGAGAAAGAGGTGAAAAAGATAATCTGATGAAAATTCACCAAAGTGACGCTTAACTATAAAAATCGTTGTCTTCCGCTCGTGGGGCCCCTTTTGCTCGCGGGGCCCTAGGCATTGCCTCCTCTTTCTATATGGTAGCTATGCCACTGGCTTCGCAATATAACAGTGAAACGAGAAAATCTGAATATTTCTAAAGTTTCGCGTATTTTTATTAAAAATATGGAAGTCATGAGGTATATTGAAGTAAATATCCTTAAAGAATTGCGAACGCTTTGTTCGCCGCTTTGCTCGCCGCTTCGCTCGACACTTTGCTCTCCGCTTCGCTCGCCGCTTTGCTCTCCGCTTTGCTCGCCGCATTGCTCTCCGCTTCGCTCGCCGCTTTGCTCTCCGCTTTGCTCGCTGCTTTGCTCTCCGCTCTGCTCGCCGCTCTGCTGGCCGCTTTGCTCGCCGCTTTGCTCTCCGTTCTGCTCGCCGCTTTGCTCTCCGCTCTGCTCTCCTCTCTGCTCGCCGCATTGCTCTCCGCTCTGCTCGCCACTTTGCTCGCCGCTTTGCTCGCCGCTTCGCTATCCGCTCTGCTCTCCTCTCTGCTCGCCGCTTTGCTCTCCGCTCTGCTCGCCGCTTTGCTCGCCGCTTCGCTCGCCGCTTTGCTCTCCGCTCTGCTCGCCGCTTTGCTCGCCGTTTTGCTCTCCGCTGTGCTCGCCGCTTTGCTCTCTGCTTTGCTCGCCGCTTTGCTCTCCGCTCTGCTCGCCGCTTTGCTCTCCGCCTCGCTCGCCGCTTTGCTCTCCGCTTTGCTCGCCGCTTTGCTCGCCGCTTTGCTCTCCGCTTTGCTCTCCGCTTTGCTCGCCGCTTCGCTCGCCGCTTTGCTCTCCGCTCTGCTCGCCGCTCTGCTCGCCGCTCTGCTCGCCGCTTTGCTCGCCGCTTTGTTCGCCGCTTTGCTCGCCGCTTTGCTCTCCGCTCTGCTCTCCGCTCTGCTCTCCTCTATGCTCGCCGCTTTGCTCGCCGCTTTGCTCTCCGCTCTGCTCGCCGCTCTGCTCGCCGCTTTGCTCGCCGCTTTGCTCGCCGCTATGCTCTCCGCTTTTCTCTCCGCTCTGCTCTCCTCTCTGCTCGCCGCTTTGCTCGCCGCTTTGCTCTCCGCTCTGCTCGCCGCTCTGCTCGCCGCTTTGCTCGCCGCTTTGCTCTGCGCACTGCTCGCCGCTTTGCTCTCCGCTCTGCTCGCCGCTTTGCTCGCTGCTTTGCTCTCTGCTTTGCTCGCCGCTTTGCTCTCCGCTCTGCTCGCCGCTTTGCTCTCCGCTTTGCTCGCCGCTTTGCTCTCCGCTCTGCTCGCCGCTCTGATCGCCGCTTTGTTCGCCGCTTTGCTCTACGCTCTGCTCTCCGCTCTGCTCTCCTCTATGCTCGCCGCTTTGCTCGCCGCTTTGCTCTCATCTCTGCTCGCCGCTTTGCTCGCCGCTTTGCTCGCCGCTTTGCTCGCCGCTTTGCTCGCCGCTTTGCTCACCGCATCGCTCGCCGCTGTGCTCTCCGCTCTGCTCGCCGCATTGCTCTCCGCTCTGCTCTCCGCTTTGCTCGCCGCTTTGCTCTGCGCCCTGCTCGCCGCTTTGCTCTCCGCTCTGCTCGCCGCTTTGCTCGCTGCTTTTCTCGCCGCTTTGCTCTCCGCTCTGCTAGCCGCTTTGCTCTGCGCTTCGCTCGCCGCTATGCTTTCCGGTCTGGTTGCCGCTTTGCTCTTCGCTTTGCTCGCCGCTTAGCTCTCCGCTTAGCTCGCCGCTTTGCTCTACGCTCTGCTCGCCGCTTTGCTCGCAGCATCGCTCGCCGCATTGCTCTCCGCTTCGCTCGCCGCTTTGCTCTCCGCTTCGCTCGCCGCTTTGCTCTCCGCTCTGCTCGCCGCTTTGCTCGCCGTTTTGCTCTCCGCTGTGCTCGCCGCTTTGCTCTCTGCTTTGCTCGCCGCTTTGCTCTCCGCTCTGCTCGCCGCTTTGCTCTCCGCCTCGCTCGCCGCTTTGCTCTCCGCTTTGCTCGCCGCTTTGCTCGCCGCTTTGCTCTCCGCTTTGCTCTCCGCTTTGCTCGCCGCTTCGCTCGCCGCTTTGCTCTCCGCTCTGCTCGCCGCTCTGCTCGCCGCTCTGCTCGCCGCTTTGCTCGCCGCTTTGTTCGCCGCTTTGCTCGCCGCTTTGCTCTCCGCTCTGCTCTCCGCTCTGCTCTCCTCTATGCTCGCCGCTTTGCTCGCCGCTTTGCTCTCCGCTCTGCTCGCCGCTCTGCTCGCCGCTTTGCTCGCCGCTTTGCTCGCCGCTATGCTCTCCGCTTTGCTCTCCGCTCTGCTCTCCTCTCTGCTCGCCGCTTTGCTCGCCGCTTTGCTCTCCGCTCTGCTCGCCGCTCTGCTCGCCGCTTTGCTCGCCGCTTTGCTCTGCGCACTGCTCGCCGCTTTGCTCTCCGCTCTGCTCGCCGCTTTGCTCGCTGCTTTGCTCTCTGCTTTGCTCGCCGCTTTGCTCTCCGCTCTGCTCGCCGCTTTGCTCTCCGCTTTGCTCGCCGCTTTGCTCTCCGCTCTGCTCGCCGCTCTGATCGCCGCTTTGTTCGCCGCTTTGCTCTACGCTCTGCTCTCCGCTCTGCTCTCCTCTATGCTCGCCGCTTTGCTCGCCGCTTTGCTCTCCGCTCTGCTCGCCGCTTTGCTCGCCGCTTTGCTCGCCGCTTTGCTCGCCGCTTTGCTCGCCGCTTTGCTCACCGCATCGCTCGCCGCTGTGCTCTCCGCTCTGCTCGCCGCATTGCTCTCCGCTCTGCTCTCCGCTTTGCTCGCCGCTTTGCTCTGCGCCCTGCTCGCCGCTTTGCTCTCCGCTCTGCTCGCCGCTTTGCTCGCTGCTTTTCTCGCCGCTTTGCTCTCCGCTCTGCTAGCCGCTTTGCTCTGCGCTTCACTCGCCGCTATGCTTTCCGGTCTGGTTGCCGCTTTGCTCTTCGCTTTGCTCGCCGCTTAGCTCTCCGCTTAGCTCGCCGCTTTGCTCTACGCTCTGCTCGCCGCTTTGCTCGCAGCATCGCTCGCCGCATTGCTCTCCGCTTCGCTCGCCGCTTTGCTCTCCGCTTTGCTCGCCGCTTTGCTCTCCGCTTCGCTCGCCGCTTTACTCTCCGCTTTGCTCGCCGCTTTGCTCTCCGCTCTTCTAGCCGCTTTGCTCTCCGCTTCGCTCGCCGCTATGCTTTCCAGTCTGGTTGACGCTTAGCTCTCCGCTTTGCTCGCTGCTTTGCTCTCCGGTCTGCTCGCAGCTTTGCTCGATGCTTTGCTCTCCGCTCTGCTCGCCGCTTAGCTCTCCGCTTAGCTCGCCGCTTTGCTCTACGCTCTGCTCGCCGCTTGGCTCGCAGCATCGCTCGCCGCTTTGCTCTCCGCTTCGCTCGCCGCTTTGCTCTCCGCTTTGCTCTCCGCTTTGCTCTCCGCTTCGCTCGCCGCTTTGCTCTCCGCTTTGCTCTCCGCTTCGCTCGCCGCTATGCTTTCCAGTCTGGTTGCCGCTTAGCTTTCCGCTTTGCTCGCTGCTTTGCTCTCCGGTCTGCTCGCCGCTTTACTCTCCGCTTTACTCTCCGCTTTACTCGCCGCTTTGCTCTCCGCTTTGCTCGCCGCTCTGCTGGCCGCTTTGCTCGCCGCTTTGCTCGCCGCTTTGCCCTCCGTTCTGCTCGCCGCTTTGCTCTCCGCTTTGCTCGCCGCTTTGCTCTCCGCTCTGCTCTCCTCTCTCCTCGCCGCTTTGCTCGCCACTTTGCTCTCCGCTCTGCTCGCCGCTTTGCCCGCCGCTTTGCTCGCCGCTTCGCTCGTCGCTTTGCTCTCCGCTCTGCTCGCCGCTTTGCTCTCCGCTTTTCTCGCCGCTTTGCTCTCCGTTGTGCTCGCCGCTTTGCTCTCTGCCTTGCCCGCCGCTTTGCTCTCCGCTCTGCTCGCCGCTTTGCTCTCCGCTTTGCTCTCCGCCCTGCTCGCCGCATTTCTCGCCGCTTTGCTCGCCGCTTTCCTCTCCGTTCTACTCGCCGCTTTGCTCTACGCTTTGCTCTCTGCTCTGCTCTCCGCTCTGCTCGCCGCTTTGCTCGCCGCTTTGCTGGCCGCTTCGCTCGCCGCTTTGCTCTCCGTTCTGCTCGCCGCTTTGCTCTCCGCTTTGCTCTCGGCTCTGCTCTCCGCTCTGCTCGCCGCTTTGCTCGCCGCTCTCCTCTCCGCTCTGTTAGCCGCTTTGATCTCCGATTTGCTTGCCGCAATGCTCTCCGGTCTGGTCGCCGCTTTGCTCTCCGCTTTGCTAGCCGCATTGCTCTCCGCTCTGCTCGCCGCTTTGCTCGCCGCTTTGCTCGCCGCTTTGCTCTCTGGTCTGCTCTCCGCTCTGCTCTCCGCTTTGCTCGCCGCTTTGCTCTCCGCTTTGCTCGACGGTTTACTCTCCGCTCTGCTCGCCGCTCTGCTCGCCGCTCTGCTCGCCGCTTTGCTCTCCGCTCTGCTCTACGCTCTGCTCTCCTCTATGCTCGCCGCTTTGCTCTCCGCTCTGCTCGCCGCTTTGCTCGCCGCTTCGCTCGCCGCTGTGCTCTCCGCTCTGCTCGCCGCATTGCTCTCCGCTTTGCTCTCCGCTCTGCACTCCGCTTTGCTCGCCGCTTTGCTCTGCGCCCTGCTCGCCGCTTTGCTCTCCGCTCTGCTCGCCGCTTTGCTCGCTGCTTTGCTCGCCGCTTTGCTCTCCGCTCTGCTAGCCGCTTTGCTCTGCGCTTCGCTCGCCGCTATGCTTTCCGGTCTGGTTGCCGCTTTGCTCTTCGCTTTGCTCGCCGCTTAGCTCTCCGCTTAGCTCGCCGCTTAGCTCACCGCTTTGCTCTACGCTCTGCTCGCCGTTTTGCTCGCAGCATCGCTCGCCGCTTTGCTCTCCGCTTCGCTCGCCGCTTTGCTCTCCGCTTCGCTCGCCGCTTTGCTCTCCGCTTTGCTCGCCGCTTTGCTCTCCGCTCTGCTCGCCGCTCTGCTCGCCGCTTTGCTCTCCGTTCTCCTCGCCGCTTTGCTCTCCGCTTTGCTCGCCGCTTTACTCTCCGCTCTGCTCTCCTCCCTGCTCGCCGCTTTGCTCTCCGCTCTGCTCGCCGCTTTGCTCGCCGCTTTGCTCGCCGCTTCGCTCGCCGCTTTGCTCTCCGCTCTGCTCGCCAATATGCTCTCCGCTTTGCTCGCCGCTTTGCTCTCCGCTCTGCTCGCCGCTTTGCTCTCCGCTTTGCTCGCCGCTTTGCTCTCCGCCCTGCTCGCCGCTTTGTCCGCCGCTTTGTTGTCCGCTCTGCTCGCCGCTTTGCTCGCCGCTTTGCTCTCCGCTTCGCTCGCCGCTATGCTTTCCAGTCTGGTTGACGCATAGCTCTCCGCTTTGCTCGCTGTTTTGCTCTCCGGTCTGCTCGCAGCTTTGCTCGATGCTTTGCTCTCCGCTCTGCTCGCCGCTTAGCTCTCCGCTTAGCTCGCCGCTTTGCTCTACGCTCTGCTCGCCGCTTGGCTCGCAGCATCGCTCGCCGCTTTGCTCTCCGCTTCGCTCGCCGCTTTGCTCTCCGCTTCGCTCGCCGCTATGCTTTCCAGTCTGGTTGCCGCTTAGCTTTCCGCTTTGCTCGCTGATTTGCTCTCCGGTCTGCTCGCCGCTTTACTCTCCGCTTTACTCTCCGCTTTACTCGCCGCTTTGCTCTCCGCTTTGCTCGCCGCTCTGCTGGCCGCTTTGCTCGCCGCTTTGCTCTCCGTTCTGCTCGCCGCTTTGCTCTCCGCTTTGCTCGCCGCTTTGCTCTCCGCTCTGCTCTCCGCTCTCCTCGCCGCTTTGCTCGCCAATTTGCTCTCCGCTCTGCTCGCCGATTTGCTCGCCGCTTTGCTCGCCGCTTCGCTCGCCGCTTTGCTCTCCGCTCTGCTCGCCGCTTTGCTCTCCGCTTTTCTCGCCGCTTTGCTCTCCGCTGTGCTCGCCGCTTTGCACTCTGCCTTGCCCGCCGCTTTTCTCTCCGCTCTGCTCGCCGCTTTGCTCTCCGCTTTGCTCGCCGCTTTGCTCTCCGCCCTGCTCGCCGCATTTCTCGCCGCTTTGCTCGCCGCTTTGCTCGCCGCATCCCTCGCCGCTTTCCTCTCCGTTCTACCCGCCGCTTTGCTCTACGCTTTGCTCTCTGCTCTGCTCTCCGCTCTGCTCGCCGCTTTGCTCGCCGCTTTGCTGGCCGCTTCGCTCGCCGCTTTGCTCTCCGTTCTGCTCGCCGCTTTGCTCTCTGCTTTGCTCTCGGCTCTGCTCTCCGCTCTGCTCGCCGACTTGCTCGCCGCTCTGCTCTCCGCTCTGTTAGCCGCTTTGATCTCCGCTTTGCTTGCCGCAATGCTCTCCGGTCTGGTCGCCGCTTTGCTCTCCGCTTTTCTCGCCGCTTTGCTCTCTGGTCTGCTCTCCGCTCTGCTCTCCGCTTTGCTCGCCGCTTTGCTCTCCGCTTTGCTCGACGCTTTGCTCTCCGCTCTGCTCGCCGCTCTGCTCGCCGCTCTGCTCGCCGCTTTGCTCTCCGCTCTGCTCTACGCTCTGCTCTCCTCTATGCTCGCCGCTTTGCTCTCCGCTCTGCTCGCCGCTTTGCTCGCCGCTTCGCTCGCCGCTGTGCTCTCCGCTCTGCTCGCCGCATTGCTCTCCGCTTTGCTCTCCGCTCTGCTCTCCGCTTTGCTCGCCGCTTTGCTCTGCGCCCTGCTCGCCGCTTTGCTCTCCGCTCTGCTCGCCGCTTTGCTCGCTGCTTTGCTCGCCGCTTTGCTCTCCGCTCTGCTAGCCGCTTTGCTCTGCGCTTCGCTCGCCGCTATGCTTTCCGGTCTGGTTGCCGCTTTGCTCTTCGCTTTGCTCGCCGCTTAGCTCTCCGCTTAGCTCGCCGCTTAGCTCGCCGCTTTGCTCTACGCTCTGCTCGCCGCTTTGCTCGCAGCATCGCTCGCCGCTTTGCTCTCCGCTTCGCTCGTCGCTTTGCTCTCCGCTTCGCTCGCCGCTTTGCTCTCCGCTTTGCTCGCCGCTTTGCTCTCCGCTCTGCTCGCCGCTTTGCTCTCCGCTTTGCTCGCCGCTTTGCTCTCCGCCCTGCTCGCCGCTTTGTCCGCCGCTTTGTTCTCCGCTCTGCTCGCCGCTTTGCTCGCCGCTTTGCGCTCCGCTCTGCTCGCCGCTTTGCTCGCTGCTTTGCTCGCCGCTTTGCTCGCCGCTTTGCTCTCCGCTCTTCTAGCCGCTTTGCTCTCCGCTTCGCTCGCCGCTATGCTTTCCAGTCTGGTTGACGCATAGCTCTCCGCTTTGCTCGCTGCTTTGCTCTCCGGTCTGCTCGCAGCTTTGCTCGATGCTTTGCTCTCCGCTCTGCTCGCCGCTTAGCTCTCCGCTTAGCTCGCCGCTTTGCTCTACGCTCTGCTCGCCGCTTGGCTCGCAGCATCGCTCGCCGCTTTGCTCTCCGCTTCGCTCGCCGCTTTGCTCTCCGCTTTGCTCTCCGCTTCGCTCGCCGCTATGCTTTCCAGTCTGGTTGCCGCTTAGCTTTCCGTTTTGCTCGCTGCTTTGCTCTCCGGTCTGCTCGCCGCTTTACTCTCCGCTTTACTCGCCGCTTTGCTCTCCGATTTGCTCGCCGCTCTGCTGGCCGCTTTGCTCGCCGCTTTGCTCGCCGCTTTGCTCTCCTTTATGCTCGCCGTTTTGCTCTCCGCTTTGCTCGCTGCTTTGCTCTCCGGTCTGCTCGCAGCTTTGCTCGATGCTTTGCTCACCGCTCTGCTCGCCGCTTAGCTCTCCGCTTAGCTCGCCGCTTAGCTCTCCGCTCTTCTAGCCGCTTTGCTCTCCGCTTCGCTCGCCGCTATGCTTTCCAGTCTGGTTGACGCATAGCTCTCCGCTTTGCTCGCTGCTTTGCTCTCCGGTCTGCTCGCAGCTTTGCTCGATGCTTGGCTCTCCGCTCTGCTCGCCGCTTTGCTCGCCACTTTGCTCTCCGCTCTGCTCGCAGCTTTGCTCGCCGCTTTGCTCGCCGCTTTGCTCGCCGCTTCGCTCGCCGCTTCGCTCGCCGCTTCGCTCTCCGCTCTGCTCGCCGCTTTGCTCTCCGCTTTTCTCGCCGCTTTGCTCTCCGCTCTGCTCGCCCCTTTGCTCTCCGCTTTGCCCGCCGCTTTGCTCTCCGCTCTGCTCGCCGCTTTGCTCTCCCCTTTGCTCGCCGCTTTGCTCTCCGCCCTGCTCGCCGCTTTGCTCGCCGCTCTGCTCGCCGCTTTGCTCTCCGCTTTGCTCTCCGCCCTGCTCGCCGCTTTGCTCTCCGCTTTGCTCGCCGCTTCGCTCTCCGCTTCGCTCTCCGCTTCGCTCGCCGCTTCGCTCTCCGCTTTGCTCGCCGCTTTGCTCTCCGCTCTGCTCGCCGCTCTGCTCGCCGCTTTGCTCGCCGCTTTGCTCGCCGCTCTGCTCGCCGCTCTACTCGCCGCTTTGCTCGCCGCTTTGCTCTCCGTTTTGCTCGCCGCTTTGCTCTCCGCTTTGCTCGCCGCTTTGCTCTCCGCTTTGCTCTCCGCTCTGCTCGCCGCTTTGCTCGCCTCTTTGCTCTCCGCTCTGCTCGCCGCTTTGCTCTCCGCTCTGCTCTCCGCTTTGCTCGCCGCTTTCCTCGCCGCTTTGCTCGCCGCTTTGCTCGCCGCTTTGCTCGCCGCTTTGCTCGCCGCTTTGCTCGCCGCTTCGCTCGCCGCTTTGCTCTCCGCTCTGCTCGCCGCTTTGCTCTCCGCTCTGCTCGCCGCTTTGCTCGCCGCATTGCTCGCCGCTTTGCTCTCCGCTGTGCTCGCCGCTTTGCTCTCTGCTTTGCTAGCCGCTTTGCTCTCCGCTCTGCTCGTCGCTTTGCTCTCCGCTTTGCTCGCCGCTTTGCTCGCCGCTTTGCTCTCCGCCCTGCTCGCCGCTTTGCGCTCCGCTCTGCTCGCCGCTTTGCTCGCTGCTTTGCTCGCCGCTTTGCTCTCCCCTCTGCTAGCCGCTTTGCTCTCCGCTTCGCTCGCCGCTAAGCTTTCCGGTCTGGTTGCCGCTTAGCTCTCCGCTCTGCTCGCAGCTTTGCTCACTGCTTTGCTCGATGCTTTGCTCTCCGCTCTGCTCGCCGCTTATCTCGCCGGTTTGCTCCTCGCTCTGCTCGCCGCTTTGCTCGCAGCATCGCTCACCGCTTCCTCTCCGCTTTGCTCGCCGCTTTGCTCGCCGCTTTGCTCTCCGCTCTGCTCTCCGCTCTGCTCTCCTCTCTGCTCTCCGCTTTGCTCGCCGCTTTGCTCTCCGCTCTACTCGCCGCATTGCTCTCCGCTTTGCTCGCCGCTTTGCTCTCCGCTGTGCTCGCCGCTTTGCTCTCTGCTTTGCTCGCCGCTTTGCTCTCCGCTTTGCTCTCCGCTCAGCTCTCCGCTCTGGTCGCCGCTTTGCTCGTTGTTTTTCTCGCCGCTCATCTCGCCGCTACGCTCGCCGCTTTGCTCGCCGCTTCGTTCGCCGCTTTGCTCTCCGTTCTGCTCTCCGCTCTGCTCTCCTCTCTGCTCGCCGCTTTGCTCTCCGCCCTTGTCGCCGCTTCGCTCGCCGCTTTGCTCTCCGCTTCGCTCGCCGGTTTGCTAGCCGCTTTGCTCGCCGCTTTGCTCTCCGTTCTGCTCGCCGCTTTGCTCTCCGCTTTGCTCGCCGCTTTGCTCTCTGCTTTGCTCTACGCTCTGCTCTCCGCTTTGCTCTCCGCTTTGCTCGCCGCATTACTCGCCGCTCCGCTGGCCGCCCTTCTCGCCGCTTTGCTCTCCGGCCTTCTCGCCTCTTTGCTCCCCGCTTCGCTCGCCGCTTTGCTCTCCGCTCTGCTCGCCGCATTGCTCTCCGCTTTGCTCGCCGCTTTGCTCTCCGCTGTGCTCGCCGCTTTGCTCTCCGCTCTGCTCGCCGCTTTGCTCTCCGCTTTGCTCGCCGTTTTGCTCTCCGCTGTGCTCGCCGCTTTGCTCTCTGCTTTGCTCGCCGCTTTGCTCTCCGCTCTGCTCGCCGCTTTGCTCTCCGCCTCGCTCGCCGCTTTGCTCTCCGCTTTGCTCTCCGCTTTGCTCGCCGCTTCGCTCGCCGCTTTGCTCTCCGCTCTGCTCGCCGCTCTGCTCGCCGCTCTGCTCGCCGCTCTGCCCCCCGCTTTGCTCGCCGCTTTGTTCGCCGCTTTGCTCGCCGCTTTGCTCTCCGCTCTGCTCTCCGCTCTGCTCTCCACTATGCTCGCCGCTTTGCTCTCCGCTCTGCTCGCCGCTTTGCTCGCCGCTTTGCTCGCCGCTATGCTCGCCGCTTTGCTCGCCGCTTTGCTCTCCGCTCTGCTCGCCTCTCTGCTCGCCGCTTTGCTCGCCGCTTTGCTCTGCGCACTGCTCGCCGCTTTGCTCTCCGCTCTGCTCGCCGCTTTGCTCGCTGCTTTGCTCTCTGCTTTGCTCGCCGCTTTGCTCTCCGCTCTGCTCGCCGCTTTGCTCTCCGCTTTGCTCGCCGCTTTGCTCTCCGCTCTGCTCGCCGCTCTGCTCGCCGCTTTGTTCGCCGCTTTGCTCTACGCTCTGCTCTCCGCTCTGCTCTCCTCTATGCTCGCCGCTTTGCTCGCCGCTTTGCTCTCCGCTCTGCTCGCCGCTTTGCTCGCCGCTTTGCTCGCCGCTTTGCTCGCCGCTTCGCTCGCCGCTGTGCTCTCTGCTCTGCTCGCCGCATTGCTCTCCGCTTTGCTCTCCGCTCTGCTCTCCGCTTTGCTCGCCGCTTTGCTCTGCGCCCTGCTCGCCGCTTTGCTCTCCGCTCTGCTCGCCGCTTTGCTCGCTGCTTTTCTCGCCGCTTTGCTCTCCGCTCTGCTAGCCGCTTTGCTCTGCGCTTCGCTCGCCGCTATGCTTTCCGGTCTGGTTGCCGCTTTGCTCTTCGCTTTGCTCGCCGCTTAGCTCTCCGCTTAGCTCGCCGCTTTGCTCTACGCTCTGCTCGCCGCTTTGCTCGCAGCATCGCTCGCCGCATTGCTCTCCGCTTCGCTCGCCGCTTTGCTCTCCGCTTTGCTCGCCGCTTTGCTCTCCGCTTCGCTCGCCGCTTTACTCTCCGCTTTACTCGGCGCTTTGCTCTCCGCTCTGCTCGCCGCTCTGCTCGCCGCTTTGCTCTCCGTTCTCCTCGCCGCTTTGCTCGCCGCTTTACTCTCCGCTCTGCTCTACTCCCTGCTCACCGCTTTGCTCTCTGCTCTGCTCGCCGCTTTGCTCTCCGCTTTGCTCGCCGCTTTGCTCTCCGCTCTGCTCGCCGCTTTGCTCTCCGCTTTGCTCGCCGCTTTGCTCTCCGCCCTGCTCGCCGCTTTGTCCGCCGCTTTGTTCTCCGCTCTGCTCGCCGCTTTGCTCGCCGCTTTGCGCTCCGCTCTGCTCGCCGCTTTGCTCGCCGCTTTGCTCTCCGCTCTTCTAGCCGCTTTGCTCTCCGCTTCGCTCGCCGCTATGCTTTCCAGGCTGGTTGACGCTTAGCTCTCCGCTTTGCTCGCTGCTTTGCTCTCCGGTCTGCTCGCAGCTTTGCTCGATGCTTTGCTCTCCGCTCTGCTCGCCGCTTAGCTCTCCGCTTAGCTCGCCGCTTTGCTCTACGCTCTGCTCGCCGCTTGGCTCGCAGCATCGCTCGACGCTTTGCTCTCCGCTTCGCTCGCCGCTTTGCTCTCCGCTTTGCTCTCCGCTTCGCTCGCCGCTATGCTTTCCAGTCTGGTTGCCGCTTAGCTTTCCGCTTTGCTCGCTGCTTTGCTCTACGGTCTGCTCGCCGCTTTACTCTCCGCTTTACTCTCCGCTTTACTCGCCGCTTTGCTCTCCGCTTTGCTCGCCGCTCTGCTGGCCGCTTTGCTCGCCGCTTTGCTCGCCGATTTGCTCTCCGTTCTGCTCGCCGCTTTGCTCTCCGCTTTGCTCGCCGCTTTGCTCTCCGCTCTGCTCTCCTCTCTCCTCGCCGCTTTGCTCGCCACTTTGCTCTCCGCTCTGCTCGCCGCTTTGCTCGCCGCTTTGCTCGCCGCTTCGCTCGCCGCTTTGCTCTCCGCTCTGCTCGCCGCTTTGCTCTCCGCTTTTCTCGCCGCTTTGCTTTCCGTTGTGCTCGCCGCTTTGCTCTCTGCCTTGTCCGCCGCTTTGCTCTCCGCTCTGCTCGCCGCTTTGCTCTCCGCTTTGCTCTCCGCCCTGCTCGCCGCATTTCTCGCCGCTTTGCTCGCCGCTTTCCTCTCCGTTCTACTCGCCGCTTTGCTCTACGCTTTGCTCTCTGCTCTGCTCTCCGCTCTGCTCGCCGCTTTGCTCGCCGCTTTGCTGGCCGCTTCGCTCGCCACTTTGCTCTCCGTTCTGCTCGCCGCTTTGCTCTCCGCTTTGCTCGTCGCTTTGCTGTCGGCTCTGCTCTCCGCTCTGCTCGCCGCTTTGCTCGCCGCTCTGCTCTCCGCTCTGTTAGCCGCTTTGATCTCCGATTTGCTTGCCGCAATGCTCTCCGGTCTGGTCGCCGCTTTGCTCTCCGCTTTGCTCGCCGCAATGCTCTCCGCTCTGCTCGCCGCTTTGCTCGCCGCTTTGCTCGCCGCTTTGCTCTCTGGTCTGCTCTCCGCTCTGCTCTCCGCTTTGCTCGCCGCTTTGCTCTCCGCTATGCTCGACGCTTTGCTCTCCGCTCTGCTCGCCGCTCTGCTCGCCGCTCTGCTCGCCGCTTTGCTCTCCGCTCTGCTCTACGCCCTGCTCTCCTCTATGCTCGCCGCTTTGCTCTCCGCTCTGCTCGCCGCTTTGCTCGCCGCTTCGCTCGCCGCTGTGCTCTCCGCTCTGCTCGCCGCATTGCTCTCCGCTTTGCTCTCCGCTCTGCACTCCGCTTTGCTCGCCGCTTTGCTCTGCGCCCTGCTCGCCGCTTTGCTCTCCGCTCTGCTCGCCGCTTTGCTCGCTGCTTTGCTCGCCGCTTTGCTCTCCGCTCTGCTAGCCGCTTTGCTCTGCGCTTCGCTCGCCGCTATGCTTTCCGGTCTGGTTGCCGCTTTGCTCTTCGCTTTGCTCGCCGCTTAGCTCTCCGCTTAGCTCGCCGCTTAGCTCGCCGCTTTGCTCTACGCTCTGCTCGCCGTTTGGCTCGCAACATCGCTAGCCGCTTTGCTCTCCGCTTCGCTCGCCGCTTTGCTCGCCGCTTTGCTCTCCGCTTCGCTCGCCGCTTTGCTCTCCGCTTTGCTCGCCGCTTTGCTCTCCGCTCTGCTCGCCGCTCTGCTCGCCGCTTTGCTCTCCGTTCTCCTCGCCGCTTTGCTCTCCGCTTTGCTCGCCGCATTACTCTCCGCTCTGCTCTCCTCCCTGCTCGCCGCTTTGCTCTCCGCTCTGCTCGCCGCCTTGCTCGCCGCTTTGCTCGCCGCTTCGCTCGCCGCTTTGCTCTCCGCTCTGCTCGCCAATATGCTCTCCGCTTTGCTCGCCGCTTTGCTCTCCACTCTGCTCGCCGCTTTGCTCTCCGCTTTGCTCGCCGCTTTGCTCTCCGCCCTGCTCGCCGCTTTGTCCGCCGCTTTGTTCTCCGCTCTGCTCGCCGCTTTGCTCGCCGCTTTGCGCTCCGCTCTGCTCGCCGCTTTGCTCGCTGCTTTGCTCGCCGCTTTGCTCGCCGCTTTGCTCTCCGCTCTTCTAGCCGCTTTGCTCTCCGCTTCGCTCGCCGCTATGCTTTCCAGTCTGGTTGACGCATAGCTCTCCGCTTTGCTCGCTGTTTTGCTCTCCGGTCTGCTCGCAGCTTTGCTCGATGCTTTGCTCTCCGCTCTGCTCGCCGCTTAGCTCTCCGCTTAGCTCGCCGCTTTGCTCTACGCTCTGCTCGCCGCTTGGCTCGCAGCATCGCTCGCCGCTTTGCTCTCCGCTTCTCTCGCCGCTTTGCTCTCCGCTTCGCTCGCCGCTATGCTTTCCAGTCTGGTTGCCGCTTAGCTTTCCGCTTTGCTCGCTGCTTTGCTCTCCGGTCTGCTCGCCGCTTTACTCTCCGCTTTACTCTCCGCTTTACTCGCCGCTTTGCTCTCCGCTTTGCTCGCCGCTCTGCTGGCCGCTTTGCTCGCCGCTTTGCTCGCCGCTTTGCTCTCCGTTCTGCTCGCCGCTTTGCTCTACGCTTTGCTCGCCGCTTTGCTCTCCGCTCTGCTCTCCTCCCTCCTCGCCGCTTTGCTCGCCACTTTGCTCTCCGCTCTGCTCGCCGCTTTGCTCGCCGCTTTGCTCGCCGCTTCGCTCGCCGCTTTGCTCTCCGCTCTGCTCGCCGCTTTGCTCTCCGCTTTTCTCGCCGCTTTGCTCTCCGCTGTGCCCGCCGCTTTGCTCTCCGTTTTGCTCGCCGCTTTGCTCTCCGCCCTGCTCGCCGCTTTGCTCGCCGCTCTGCTCGCCGCTTTGCTCTCCGCTTTGCTCTCCGCCCTGCTCGCCGCTTTGCTCGCCGCTTTGCTCGCCGCTTTGCTCGCCCCTCTGCTCGCTGCTTTGCTCTCCGGTCTGCTCGCCGCTTTACTCTCCGCTTTACTCGCCGCTTTGCTCTCCGATTTGCTCGCCGCTCTGCTGGCCGCTTTGCTCGCCGCTTTGCTCGCCGCTTTGCTCTCCTTTATGTTCGCCGTTTTGCTCTCCGCTTTGCTCGCCGCTTTGCTCTCCGCTCTGCTCGCCGCTTTGCTCGCCGCTTTGCTCGCCGCTTTGCTCGCCGCATCGCTCGCCGCTTTGCTCTCCGCTCTGCTCGCCGCTTTGCTCTCCGCTTTTCTCGACGCTTTGCTCTCCGCTCTGCTCGCCGCTTTGCTCTCCGCTTTGCCCGCCGCTTTGCTCTCCGCTCTGCTCGCCGCTTTGCTCTCCCCTTTGCTCGCCGCTTTGCTCTCCGCCCTGCTCGCCGCTTTGCTCGCCGCTCTGCTCGCCGCTTTGCTCTCCGCTTTGCTCTCCGCCCTGCTCGCCGCTTTGCTCGCCGCTTTGCTCGCCGCTTTGCTCGCCGCTCTGTTCGCCGCTTCGCTCTCCGCTCTGCTCGCCGCTTTGCTCGCTGCTTTGCTCTACGCTCTGCTCGACGCTTTGCTCGGAGCATCGCTCGCCGCTTTGCTCGCTGCTTTGCTCGCCGCTTTGCTCTCCGCTCTGCTAGCCGCTTTGCTCTGCGCTTCGCTCGCCGCTATGCTTTCCGGTCTGGTTGCCGCTTTGCTCTTCGCTTTGCTCGCCGCTTAGCTCTCCGCTTAGCTCGCCGCTTAGCTCGCCGCTTTGCTCTACGCTCTGCTCGCCGTTTGGCTCGCAACATCGCTAGCCGCTTTGCTCTCCGCTTCGCTCGCCGCTTTGCTCTCCGCTTCGCTCGCCGCTTTGCTCTCCGCTTTGCTCGCCGCTTTGCTCTCCGCTCTGCTCGCCGCTCTGCTCGCCGCTTTGCTCTCCGTTCTCCTCGCCGCTTTGCTCTCCGCTTTGCTCGCCGCTTTACTCTCCGCTCTGCTCTCCTCCCTGCTCGCCGCTTTGCTCTCCGCTGTGCTCGCCGCCTTGCTCGCCGCTTTGCTCGCCGCTTCGCTCGCCGCTTTGCTCTCCGCTCTGCTCGCCAATATGCTCTCCGCTTTGCTCGCCGCTTTGCTCTCCGCTCTGCTCGCCGCTTTGCTCTCCGCTTTGCTCGCCGCTTTGCTCTCCGCCCTGCTCGCCGCTTTGTCCGCCGCTTTGTTCTCCGCTCTGCTCGCCGCTTTGCTCGCCGCTTTGCGCTCCGCTCTGCTCGCCGCTTTGCTCGCTGCTTTGCTCGCCGCTTTGCTCGCCGCTTTGCTCGCCGCTTTGCTCTCCGCTCTTCTAGCCGCTTTGCTCTCCGCTTCGCTCGCCGCTATGCTTTCCAGTCTGGTTGACGCATAGCTCTCCGCTTTGCTCGCTGTTTTGCTCTCCGGTCTGCTCGCAGCTTTGCTCGATGCTTTGCTCTCCGCTCTGCTCGCCGCTTAGCTCTCCGCTTAGCTCGCCGCTTCGCTCTACGCTCTGCTCGCCGCTTGGCTCGCAGCATCGCTCGCCGCTTTGCTCTCCGCTTCTCTCGCCGCTTTGCTCTCCGCTTCGCTCACCGCTATGCTTTCCAGTCTGGTTGCCGCTTAGCTTTCCGCTTTGCTCGCTGCTTTGCTCTCCGGTCTGCTCGCCGCTTTACTCTCCGCTTTACTCTCCGCTTTACTCGCCGCTTTGCTCTCCGCTTTGCTCGCCGCTCTGCTGGCCGCTTTGCTCGCCGCTTTGCTCGCCGCTTTGCTCTCCGTTCTGCTCGCCGCTTTGCTCTACGCTTTGCTCGCCGCTTTGCTCTCCGCTCTGCTCTCCTCTCTCCTCGCCGCTTTGCTCGCCACTTTGCTCTCCGCTCTGCTCGCCGCTTTGCTCGCCGCTTTGCTCGCCGCTTCGCTCGCCGCTTTGCTCTCCGCTCTGCTCGCCGCTTTGCTCTCCGCTTTTCTCGCCGCTTTGCTCTCCGCTGTGCCCGCCGCTTTGCTCTCCGTTTTGCTCGCCGCTTTGCTCTCCGCCCTGCTCGCCGCTTTGCTCGCCGCTCTGCTCGCCGCTTTGCTCTCCGCTTTGCTCTCCGCCCTGCTCGCCGCTTTGCTCGCCGCTTTGCTCGCCGCTTTGCTCGCCCCTCTGCTCGCTGCTTTGCTCTCCGGTCTGCTCGCCGCTTTACTCTCCGCTTTACTCGCCGCTTTGCTCTCCGATTTACTCGCCGCTCTGCTGGCCGCTTTGCTCGCCGCTTTGCTCGCCGCTTTGCTCGCCGCTTTGCTCGCCGCTTTGCTCTCCTTTATGCTCGCCGTTTTGCTCTCCGCTTTGCTCGCCGCTTTGCTCTCCGCTCTGCTCTCCTCTCTGCTCGCCGCTTTGCTCGCCACTTTGCTCTCCGCTCTGCTCGCCGCTTTGCTCGCCGCTTTGCTCGCCGCTTTGCTCGCCGCTTTGCTCGCCGCATCGCTCGCCGCTTTGCTCTCCGCTCTGCTCGCCGCTTTGCTCTCCGCTTTTCTCGCCGCTTTGCTCTCCGCTCTGCTCGCCGCTTTGCTCTCCGCTTTGCCCGCCGCTTTGCTCTCCGCTCTGCTCGCCGCTTTGCTCTCCCCTTTGCTCGCCGCTTTGCTCTCCGCCCTGCTCGCCGCTTTGCTCGCCGCTCTGCTCGCCGCTTTGCTCTCCGCTTTGCTCTCCGCCCTGCTCGCCGCTTTGCTCGCCGCTTTGCTTGCCGCTTTGCTCGCCGCTTTGCTCGCCGCTCTGCTCGCCGCTTCGCTCTCCGCTCTGCTCGCCGCTTTGCTCGCTGCTTTGCTCTACGCTCTGCTCGACGCTTTGCTCGGAGCATCGCTCGCCGCTTTGCTCTCCGCTTCGCTCGCCGCTTTGCTCGTTGTTTCTCTCGCCGCTCATCTCGCCGCTACGCTCGCCGCTTCGTTCTCCGCCCTTCTCGCCGCTTTGCTCGCCGCATCGTTCGCCGCTTGGCTCGCCGCTTTGCTCGCCGGTTTGCTCCCCGCTTTGCTTTCCGCTTTGGTCTCCGTTCTGCTCGCCGCTTTGATCTCCGCTTTGCTCGCCGCTTTGCTCTCCGCTCTGCTCTCCGCTCTGCTCTCCGCTCTGCTCTCCTCTCTGCTCGCCGCTTTGCTTTCCGCCATTCTCGCCGCTTCACTCGCCGCTTTGCTCTCCGCCCTTCTCGCCGCTTCGCTCTCCGCTTTGCTCTCCGCTTTGCTCGCCGCTTTGCTCGCCGCTTCGCTCGCCGCTTTGCTCTCCGCTCTGCTCGCCGCTTTGCTCTCCGTTTTGCTCGCCGCTTTGCTCTCCGCCCTGCTCGCCGCTTTGCTCGCCGCTCTGCTCGCCGTTTTGCTCTCCGCTTTGCTCTCCGCCCTGCTCGCCGCTTTGCTCGCCGCTTTGCTCGCCGCTTTGCTCGCCGCTTTGCTCGCCCCTCTGCTCGCCGCTTCGCTCTCCGCTCTGCTCGCCGCTTTGCTTTCCGCCCTCTCGCCGCTTTGCTCTCCGCTTCGCTCGCCGCTTTGCTCTCCGCCCTTCTCGCCGCTTCTCTCGCCGCTTTGCTCTCCGCTTCGCTCGCCGCTTTGCTCTCTGCTTTGCTCTACGCTCTGCTCTCCGCTTTACTCGCCGCTTTACTCGCCGCTCCGCTGGCCGCCCTTCTCGCCGCTTTGCTCTCCGGCCTTCTCGCCTCTTTGCTCCCCGCTTCGCTCGCCGCTTTGCTCTCCGCTCTTCTCGCCGCATTGCTCTCCGTTTTGCTCGCCGCTTTGCTCTCTGCTTTGCTCGCCGCTTTGTTCTCCGCTCTGCTCGCCGCTTTGCTCTCCGCTTTGCTCGCCGCTTAGCTCTCCGCTTAGCTCGCCGCTTTGCTCTACGCTCTGCTCGCCGCTTTGCTCGCAGCATCGCTCGCCGCTTTGCTCTCCGCTTCACTCGCCGCTTTGCTCTCCGCTTTGCTCGCCGCTTCGCTCTCCGCTACGCTCGCCGCTTCGCTCTCCGCTTTGCTCGCCGCTTTGCTCTCCGCTCTGCTCGCCGCTCTGCTCGCCGCTCTGCTCGCCGCTCTGCTCGCCGCTTTGCTCGCCGCTTTGCTCGCCGCTCTGCTCGCCGCTCTACTCGCCGCTTTGCTCGCCGCTTTGCTCTCCGTTTTGCTCGCCGCTTTGCTCTCCGCTTTGCTCGCCGCTTTGCTCTCCGCTTTGCTCTCCGCACTGCTCGCCGCTTTGCTCGCCCCTTTGCTCTCCGCTCTGCTCGCCGCTTTGCTCTCCGCTCTGCTCGCCGCTTTGCTCGCCGCTTTCCTCGCCGCTTTGCTCGCCGCTTTGCTCGCCGCTTCGCTCGCCGCTTTGCTCTCCGCTCTGCTCGCCGCTTTGCTCTCCGCTCTGCTCGCCGCTTTGCTCTCCGCATTGCTCGCCGCTTTGCTCTCCGCTGTGCTCGCCGCTTTGCTCTCTGCTTTGCTAGCCGCTTCGCTCTCCGCTCTGCTCGCCGCTTTGCTCTCCGCTTTGCTCGCCGCTTTGCTCTCCGCCCTGCTCGCCGCTTTGCTCGCCGCTTTGCGCTCCGCTCTGCTCGCCGCTTTGCTCGCTGCTTTGCTCGCCGCTTTGCTCTCCCCTCTGCTAGCCGCTTTGCTCTCCGCTTCGCTCGCCGCTAAGCTTTCCGGTCTGGTTGCCGCTTAGCTCTCCGCTCTGCTCGCAGCTTTGCTCACTGCTTTGCTCGATGCTTTGCTCTCCGCTCTGCTCGCCGCTTATCTCGCCGGTTTGCTCCTCGCTCTGCTCGCCGCTTTGCTCGCAGCATCGCTCACCGCTTCCTCTCCGCTTTGCTCGCCGCTTTGCTCGCCGCTTTGCTCTCCGCTCTGCTCTCCGCTCTGCTCTCCTCTCTGCTCGCCGCTTTGCTCTCCGCTCTACTCGCCGCATTGCTCTCCGCTTTGCTCGCCGCTTTGCTCTCCGCTGTGCTCGCCGCTTTGCTCTCTGCTTTGCTCGCCGCTTTGCTCTCCGCTTTGCTCTCCGCTCAGCTCTCCGCTCTGGTCGCCGCTTTGCTCGTAGTTTTTCTCGCCGCTCATCTCGCCGCTACGCTCGCCGCTTTGTTCTCCGCCATTCTCGCCGCTTTGCTCGCCGCTTCGCTCGCCGCTCTGCTCTCCGCTTCGCTCGCCGGTTTGCTAGCCGCTTTGCTCGCCGCTTTGCTCTCCGTTCTGCTCGCCGCTTTGCTCTCCGCTTTGCTCGCCGCTTTGCTCTCTGCTTTGCTCTACGCTCTGCTCTCCGCTTTGCTCTCCGCTTTGCTCGCCGCATTACTCGCCGCTCCGCTGGCCGCCCTTCTCGCCGCTTTGCTCTCCGGCCTTCTCGCCTCTTTGCTCCCCGCTTCGCTCGCCGCTTTGCTCTCCGCTCTGCTCGCCGCATTGCTCTCCGCTTTGCTGGCCGCTTTGCTCTCCGCTCTGCTCTCTGCTCTGCTCGCCGCTTTGCTCTCTCCTTTGCTCTACGCTCTGCTCTCCGCTTTGCTCTCCGCTTTGCTCGCCGCATTACTCGCCGCTCCGCTGGCCGCCCTTCTCGCCGCTTTGCTCTCCGGCCTTCTCGCCTCTTTGCTCCCCGCTTTGCTCGCCGCTTAGCTCGCCGCTTTGCTCTACGCTCTGCTCGCCGCTTTGCTCTCCGCCCTGCTCGCCGCTTTGCTCTCCGCTCTACTCGCCGCATTGCTCCTCGCATTGCTCTCCGCTCTGCACGCCGCTTTGCTCTCCGCTTTGCTCGCCGCTTATCTCTCCGCTTAGCTCGCCGCTTTGCTCTACGCTCTGCTCGCCGCTTTGCTCGCAGCATCGCTCGCCGCTTTGCTCTCCGCTTCACTCGCCGCTTTGCTCTCCGCTTTGCTCGCCGCTTCGCTCTCCGCTTCGCTCGCCGCTTCGCTCTCCGCTTTGCTAGCCGCTTTGCTCTCCGCTCTGCTCGCCGCTCTGCTCGCCGCTTTGCTCGCCGCTTTGCTCGCCGCTCTGCTCGCCGCTTTGCTCGCCGCTTTGCTCTCCGTTCTGCTCGCCGCTTTGCTCTCCGCTTTGCTCGCCGCTTTGCTCTCCGCTCTGCTCGCCGCTCTGCTCGCCGCTTTGCTCGCCCCTTTGCTATCCGCTCTGCTCGCCGCTTTGCTCTCCGCTCTGCTCGCCGCTTTGCTCGCCGCTTTGCTCGCCGCTTCGCTCGCCACATTGCTCTACGCTCTGCTCGCCGCTTTGCTCTCCGCTCTTCTCGCCGCTTTGCTCTCCGCATTGCTCGCCGCTTTGCTCTCCGCTGTGCTTGCCGCTTTGCTCTCTGCTTTGCTAGCCGCTTTGCTCTCCGCTCTGCTCGCCGCTTTGCTCCCCGCTTTGCTCGCCGCTTTGCTCTCCGCCCTGCTCGCCGCTTTGCGCTCCGCTCTGCTCGCCGCTTTGCTCGCTGCTTTGCTCGACGCTTTGCGCTCCGCTCTGCTCGCCGCTTTGCTCGCTGCTTTGCTCGACGCTTTGCTCTCCGCTCTGCTAGCCGCTTTGCTCTCCGCTTCGCTCGCCGCTAAGCTTTCCGGTCTGGTTGCCGCTTAGCTCTCCGCTTTGCTCGCCGCTTTGCTCTCCGCTCTGCTCGCAGCTTTGCTCACTGCTTTGCTCGATGCTTTGCTCTCCGCTCTGCTCGCCGCTTTGCTCGCAGCATCGCTCACCGCTTTCCTCTCCGCTTTGCTCGCCGCTTTGCTCTCCGCTCTGCTCGCCGCTTTGCTCGCCGCTTTGCTCTCCGTTCTGCTCGACGCTTTGCTCTCCGCTTTGCTCGCCGCTTTGCTCTCCGCTCTGCTCGCCGCTTTGCTCTCCGCTTCGCTCGCCGCTTTGCTCTCCGCTTTGCTCTCCGCTTTGCTCGCCGCTTCGCTCGCCGCTTCGCTCTCCGCTTTGCTCGCCGCTTTGCTCTCCGCTCTGCTCGCCGTTCTGCTCGCCGCTTTGCTCGCCGCTTTGCTCGCCGCTTTGTTCGCCGCTTTGCTCGCCGCTTTGCTCGCCGCTTTGCTCTCCGCTCTGCTCGCCGCTCTGCTCGCCGCTTTGCTCGCCGCTCTGCTCGCCGCTTTGCTCGCCGCTTTGCTCTCCGTTCTGCTCGCCGCTTTGCTCTCCGCTTTGCTCGCCGATTTGCTCTCCGCTCTGCTCGCCGCTTTGCTCGCCCCTTTGCTCTCCGCTCTGCTCGCCGCTTTGCTCTCCGCTCTGCACGCCGCTTTGCTCGCCGCTTTGCTCGCCGCTTCGCTCGCCGCTTTGCTCTCCGCTCTGCTCGCCGCTTTGCTCTCCGCTCTGCTCGCCGCTTTGCTCTCCGCATTGCTCGCCGCTTTGCTCTCCGCTGTGCTCGCCGCTTTGCTCTCTGCTTTGCTAGCCGCTTTGCTCTCCGCTCTGCTCGCCGCTTTGCTCGCTGCTTTGCTCGCCGCTTTGTTCTCCGCTCTGCTAGCCGCTTTGCTCTCCGCTTCGCTCGCCGCTATGCTTTCCGGTCTGGTTGCCGCTTAGCTCTGCGCTTTGCTCGCCGCTTTGCTCTCCGCTCTGCTCGCAGCTTTGCTCACTGTTTTGCTCGATGCTTTGCTCTCCCCTCTGTTCGCCCCTTAGCTCTCCGCTTAGCTCGCCGCTTTGCTCTACGCTCTACTCGCCGCTTTGCTCGCAGCATCGCTCACCGCTTTCCTCTCCGCGTTGCTCGCCGCTTTGCTCGCCGCTTTGCTCTTCGCTCTGCTCGCCGCTCTGCTGGCCGCTCTGCTCGCCGCTTTGCTCTCCGTTCTGCTCGCCGCTTTGCTCTCCGCTTTGCTCGCCGCTTTGCTCTCCGCTCTGCTCTCTGCTCTGCTCTCCTGTCTGCTCGCCGCTTTGCTCTCCTCTCTGCTCGCCGCTTTCCTCGCCGCTTCGCTCGCCGCTTTGCTCTCCGCTCTGCTCGCCGCTTTGCTCTTCGCTTTGCTGCCGCTTTGCTCTCCGCTGTGCTCGCCGCTTTGCTCTCTGCTTTGCTCGCCGCTTTGCTCTCCGCTCTGCTCGCCGCTCTGCTCGCCGCTTTGCTCGCCGCTCTGCTCGCCGCTTTGCTCTCCGTTCTGCTCGCCGCTTTGCTCTCCGCTTTGCTCGCCGATTTGCTCTCCGCTCTTCTCGCCGCTTTGCTCGCCCCTTTGCTCTCCGCTCTGCTCGCCGCTTTGCTCTCCGCTCTGCACGCCGCTTTGCTCGCCGCTTTGCTCGCCGCTTCGCTCGCCGCTTTGCTCTCCGCTCTGCTCGCCGCTTTGCTCTCCGCTCTGCTCGCCGCTTTGCTCTCCGCATTGCTCGCCGCTTTGCTCTCCGCTGTGCTCGCCGCTTTGCTCTCTGCTTTGCTAGCCGCTTTGCTCTCCGCTCTGCTCGCCGCTTTGCTCGCTGCTTTGCTCGCCGCTTTGCTCTCCGCTCTGCTAGCCGCTTTGCTCTCCGCTTCGCTCGCCGCTATGCTTTCCGGTCTGGTTGCCGCTTAGCTCTCCGCTTTGCTCGCCGCTTTGCTCTCCGCTCTGCACGCAGCTTTGCTCACTGTTTTGCTCGATGCTTTGCTCTCCCCTCTGCTCGCCCCTTGGCTCTCCGCTTAGCTCGCCGCTTTGCTCTACGCTCTGCTCGCCGCTTTGCTCGCAGCATCGCTCACCGCTTTCCTCTCCGCGTTGCTCGCCGCTTTGCTCGCCGCTTTGCTCTTCGCTCTGCTCGCCGCTCTGCTGGCCGCTTTGCTCGCCGCTTTGCTCTCCGTTCTGCTCGCCGCTTTGCTCTCCGCTTTGCTTGCCGCTTTGCTCTCCGCTCTGCGCTCTGCTCTGCTCTCCTGTCTGCTCGCCGCTTTGCTCTCCTTTTTGCTCGCCGCTTTCCTCGCCGCTTCGCTCGCCGCTTTGCTCTCCGCTCTGCTCGCCGCTTTGCTCTTCGCTTTGCTGCCGCTTTGCTCTCCGCTGTGCTCGCCGCTTTGCTCTCTGCTTTGCTCACCGCTTTGCTCTCCGCTCTGCTCGCCGCTTTGCTCTCCGCTTCGCTCGCCGCTTTGCTCTCCGCTCTGCTCGCCGCTTTGCTCTCCGCTTCGCTCGCCGCTTTGCTCTCCGCTTTGCTCGCCGCTTTGCTCTCCGCTCTGCTCGCCGCTCTGCTCGCCGCTTTGCTCTCCGTTCTGCTCGCCGCTTTGCTCTCCGCTTTGCTCGCCGCTTTGCTCTCTGCTCTGCTCTCCGCTCTGCTCGCCGCTTTTCTCGCCGCTTTGCTCGCCGCTCTGCTTCCGCTCTGTTAGCCGCTTTGATCTCCGCTTCGCTTGCCGCTATGCTCTCCGGTCTGGTCGCCGCTTTGCTCTCCGCTCTGCTCGCCGCTTTGCTCTCCGCTCTGCTCGGCGCTCTGCTCTCTTCTTCGCTCGCCGCTTTGCTCGCCGCATTGCTCCCCGCTTTGCTCGCCGCTTCGTTCGCCGCATTGCTCCCCGCTTTGCACGCCGCTCTGCTCGCCCCTTTGCTCGTCGCTATGCTCGCCGCTTTGCTCGTTGCTATGCTCGCCTCTCTTCTCTCCGCTGTGTTCCCCGCTCTCCTCGCCGCTTTACTCTCTGCTCTGATCGCCGCATTGCTCCCCGCCTTCTCTCCGCTTTGCTCGCCTCTATGCTCTCTCCCTCTCTTCCCCCCACTCTGCTCTCCGCTCTGCTCTCCGCTCATCTCTCTGCTCGTCGCTCTGCTCACCGCTCTGCTCTCTGCCCTGATCGCCGCTCTCCTGTCTATCTCTCTCTCTCTCTCTCATCTCTCTGCTCGTGAATCTCGGGGAGGATATTGGCACACTTAAAATAATAAATGTCAAAAAATTTCAGCTCATTCCGAACATAAACACAAGAAAGGCAGCAGTATGAATACAAATTGGATCAAAAATGACCCAACCGTCGTTTTAGTGTTAAGGGACGGGTAGATTTGGGCTTTTATTGTCATTCACTAGTAACTGCAAACATTTCATCTCACCTTAATACACACAGTAATCTTATAATACATATACAGTCAAACCTGGTTAATTCGAAATTCACGGGACCAAATAAAGAGCATTTCGAATTACGAAGAACCTCTATAATTCGAAATTTACAAAAAAGCGTGTTTTACTAAATTTAAAAAATTCAAATATAAATTACAGAAAAAGAAAAGAATATGACACCATATTAAAACACAGAGAAAAAGGATGTACTACACATGCATACCTCAAAATATGATGTCGATGAATAAAAGTCAAATTTAGGATTACTCATTTAAACATTGAAACATATATGGACATATAATTAAACCACTTATTTCAACTTAAAAGTAAATAAATAAAAGTGTGTAATAAAATATTAATTTAAATTTATTTTAAAACGTTGGTTATTTTCCCGTTTGAATTTCAGGGCACACCCTAGCGCAATGTGTTGCATAATGGCATCAACTTTTTCACAGATATTCATCGGCATATTCTGGCATCCAGGACACGTACCTTTGAAGGGTATCTTAAGCTTTTAAAATATCCAACCTAGCATCGACGTTATCCACATCGTCTTCTTCCTCGCTATCACTCGCAACGGTTTTCGATTCGTCGATCGTGGGGTCATACACAACCGACGTAGCCAAGTCATTATCAAAGGAAACAAAGTTTCCGAAACTGACAGGCCCCAATACATTACTGTCGATTACTTCCTCCACTTCTGTACCTTGGACCACTTCTGCCGGCTGCGAAGATAGCCCGCTTTTCATAAAACAGTTGGCGATGGTTTGACAAGACCCGGCACGCGTCTAAAATCGTCCATTTTCGTAAATTATCCTGCGAACATCCATTTGTAATTTGCAGCAAGTATGACGACAATAGTTTTTTTTCTGTAATGGCTTTTTAAATTTTGAATGATGCCCTGGTCGAGTGGCCGCAGAACACTGGTTGTGTTCGGCGGAAAATACAGCAACTCAACATTGGGCGTATTTATCTGAGCCACATGGTGAGCAGAACAGTTGTCTAGTGTCAATAAAATTTTACGATTTTGCACCGCCACACGTTTTTGCATTCTTATTAAAAAAACTTTTGAATATGCCTGTTGTCATCCACACCTTTTTGTTATGCTCGTAAATTATCGGCAAATAATCACGATTAATACCTTTGCAACAGCGTGGGTTGCCATATTTTCCGATGATTACAAGTTTTTCTTTATTCGACCCATCCATATTTGTGCACAGCACGGCGCGGCGGTGAGACGCTCCTTACTACGTTTGCCGCCGTGACATTTTTCGCCTCGGAGAGCCAAAGTACGATCGGGCAACATATTGAAAAAAAAATGCGTTTCATCCATATTAAAAATGTCCTTGAGCGCGTACTTCTCCAAAACATGTTTGTTACTTTGCAGCCAGGTCGTCACTTCCTCTTCGTTAATTTTTTGGGCATCACCATATACTGCGAGACAAACAATATTGTGGCGTCTTTAAAATCATCCAACCACCCATTGGACCCTTTAAAATCTTCAATGTTCAAAGCGTTCGCAAGACTTCTTGATTTTTCAATGAGCATCGGGCTTGTCACAGGTAAATTCGCCGCTCGTACTTGTGAAAAAAAATCGGACAGTTCTTCTTCGTTTTTCGCAGGCCGTGAACGCTCCCTTTAAATTTATAAAAACTTTCTTCAATCTTCGCCCGATTATTTAAAATTGTAGATAAAGACGAGTTCGGAATCCCATACTTTGAGGCCAGCTTTCCTTTCGATTCTAACTTCTTGTCAATGTCTTGTAGCAAAGACATTTTTTCAGCAAGAGTAAGAGTCTTATATGCACCACTAACCGGAGCCATTGGAGGTATATTTTTAAAATATTTTATAACAATAAATTTAAATATAGTCTCTCTTGCAGTTATTAAACTAAGAATATTATTTAAACAAGTAACTAACAATGATGAAAAATACAATCTAATACGAAACAAACAACGAACCAAAGGAATATTGGAACTCAAACTCGCAAAACAGTAGAGAAATTGAGGGGATGGACCGAAACTTGTGACAATACCCAACGCCCAGTCGGTATGATCACGATCGCACAGTGTTTGTAAACCAGCCGACATAGTGCCAGGAATATTTCAGTAAATTTCATTTAGTTTCTTTTTGGAAAGTTTTATTTCGAATTATGTCGACAAAAATGCGTTGATATTCCGAGAATCGGGCAAAATTTATTTTCGAATTATGAATTATAGACATTTTCGAATTATTGAAACACATTTGTATGAAATTGGCTTTTTCGGTCCTTCACATGTTAAAAAATTTCGAATTACGTCGAATTTCGAAATATAGAGGTTCGAATTAACCAGGTTTTACTGCATTTATCTAGAAAAATTCTGTAATTAACTTTGCGTATATAAAGTGATATTTTCAGTGAAGTATTTATTATTTCAAATATAGTTAGAAAACGGATAAATAAAAGTAACGTAGTACATTTATGCGTAAAATGTGTTACGTAACGAAAAAATTCTATTATATAACGAAATTAATTGTTCTTTTTATTTGGTATAATATAAAAGGAAAAAGTTAAACTGAATTTTCTTCGTTGATTTAGCGTAAGTTGTGATGACTTTATACAAAAATACACCCCGTTAAAACGAAAAAAATAATTATTATCTCAGCGAAGTTTTGAACACAGAAACGTAGATTTCCCCGTCCAATGCACTCTCAATTACACCAACAGCACCGGAAGTCCTACCGGCGCAGTTAAAACCTGCGGTAACGTTTGTGTAATGGTCAGCGTATCGGATGTCGAACGCGAAATACTGGGGTTGGAATCTCAAGATAATTTTCCAAGGATTTCATTGCTTTAAATACATATATATATTTATGTAGTAATATTTCGTACTTAGCTTCGCGTATATAAAGTGACATTTTCGGAGAATTTTTCCTCTTAAGATAATTAATTTCATTTAAGCGGCAATGTATGCGTTTAGTATTATAAATATAATAAATAATTATAGCAGTAGAAATTAACGATTTCATATATGTTGCATTATTTGAAAGGAATAAGTAAAAATAAAGCTCTCCGCTCTGCTCGCCGCTTTGCTCTCCGCTTTGCTCTCCGCTGTGCTCGCCGCTTTGCTCTCTGCTTTGCTCGCCGCTTTGCTCTCCGCTTCGCTCGCCGCTATGCTCTGCGGTCTGGTCGCCGCTTTTCTCTCCGCTTTGCTCGCCGCTTTGCTCTCCGCTCTGCTCGCAGCTTTGCTCACTGCTTTGCTCGATGCTTTGCTCTCCGCTCTGCTCGCCGCTTAGCTCTCCGCTTAGCTCGCCGCTTTGCTCTACGCTCTGCTCGCCGCTTTGCTCGCCGCTTTGCTAGCAGCATCGCTCGCAGCTTTGCTCTCCGCTTCGCTCGCCGCTTTGCTCTCCGCTTTGCTCGCCGCTTTGCTCTCCGCTTTGCTCGCCGCTTTGATCTCCGCTGTGCTCGCCGCTTTGCTTTCCGCTCTGCTCGCCGCTTTGCTCTCCGCTTTGCTCGCCGCTTTGCTCTCCGCCCTGCTCGCCGCTTTGCTCTACGCTCTGCTCGCCGCTTTGCTCGCAGCATCGCTCGCTGCTTTGCTCTCCGCTCTGCTCGCCGCTTTGCTCGCCGCTTTGCTCGCCGCTTCGCTCGCCGCTATGCTCTCCGCTTTGCTCGCCGCTTTGCTCTCCGCTGTGCTCGCCGCTTTGCTCTCTGCTTTGCTCGCCGCTTTGCTCTCCGCTCTGCTCGCCGCTTTGTTCTCCGCTTTGCTCGCCGCTTTGCTCTCCGCCCTGCACGCCGCTTTGCTCGCCGCTTTGCTCGCCGCTTTGCTCTCCGCTTTGCTCGCCGCTTTGCTCGCCGCTTTGCTCTCCGCTTTGCTCTCCGCTTTGCTCTCCGCTTTGCTCGCCGCTTTGCTCTCCGCCCTGCTCGCCGCTTTGCTCGCCGCTTTGCTCTCCGCTTTGCTCGCCGCTTTGCTCTCCGCTTTGCTCTCCGCTTTGCTCGCCGCTTTGCTCTCCGCTCTGCTCGCCGCTTTGCTCTGTGCTGTGCTCGCCGCTTTGCTCTCCGCTCTGCTCGCCGCTTTGCTCTCCGCTTTGCTCACCGCTTTGCTCTCCGCCCTACTCGCCGCTTTGCTCGCCGCTTAACTCGCCGCTTTGCTCGCCGCTTTGCTCTCCGCTTTGCTCGCCGCTTTGCTCTCTACTCTGCTCTCCGCTCTGCTCGCCGCTTTGCTCGCCACTATGCTCGCCGCTTTGCTCGCCGCTTTGCTCTCCGCTCTGTTCGCCGCTTTCCTCGCCGCTTTCCTCGCCGCTTTGCTCTCCGCCCTACTCGCCGCTTTGTTCGCCGCTTTGCTCTCCGCTTTGCTCGCCGCTTTGCTCTCCGCTGTGCTCGCCGCTTTGCTCACTGCTTTGCTCGCCGCTTTGCTCGCCGCTTTGCTCTCCGCTCTGCTCGCCGCTTTGCTCGCCGCTTTGCTCTCCGCTCTGCTCGCCGCTTTGCTCTCCGCTCTGCTCGCCGCTTTGCTCTCCGCTCTGCTCGCAGCTCTGCTCACTGCTTTGCTCGATGCTTCGCTCTCCGCTCTGCTCGCCGCTTAGTTCTCCGCTTAGGTCGCCGCTTTGCTCTACGCTCTGCTCGCCTCTTTGCTCGCAGCATCGCTCGCCGCTTTGCTCTCCGCTTCGCTCGCCGCTTTGCTCTCCGCTTTGCCCGCCGCTTTGCTCTCCGCTCTGCTCGCCGCTTTGCTCGCCGGTTTGCTCGCCGCTTTGCTCTCCGTTCTGTTTTATATGTATATATTTTTCCAGAAACATATCGTAATTAACTTTTCGTATATTAACGGTCATTTACAGTGAAGTATTCATCTTTATAAAATTAATTTTTATAATGTGTATAATATGCATTTAGTAATATGTGGATATACATATATACGGACATACGTATACGCAAACACAACTATTATCGATATATACTTATTCCGAACCTTATTTATTTACCTTCGAGTCCTTGGATTGATATTATCTTAAATATTTCTATCAAATAATAATATTTCATTAACCTTTATAATTTGTACCCTTAATCATTTTACATATATATATATAGGAAACGGTTAAATTATAGTAACGTAATACATTTATGCGTAAAATGTATTAAGTAACAAAGAAATTCTATTTTATAGGGAAATTAATTGAGTTTTTTATTTGGTATTATATAAAGGAAAAAGTTAAACTGGATTGTCTTCGATGATTTAGCGTAAGTTGTGATTATCTAACACATAAACACACATCGTTAAAAAGAAAAAAATTATATACTCAGCGAAGGTTTCGAACCCCGAAACATAGCTTTCCACGGCCAATGCACTAACCATTACACCAACAGGACCGGAAGTCCTATCGGCGCAGTTTAAACTTCCGGTAACGTTGGAATAATGGTTAGCGTATCCGACGTCGAACGCGAAGTTCAGGGGTTCAAATCTCAAGATAATTTTTTAAATTGTTTTTTCGCTTTGAAGGTGAATATTTATCTAGAATCGTTCCTTAGTTAACTTTACGTATATAAAGTGATATTTTCAGTGAAGTATTTCTTTCAGAAAATGAATTTTAATTAAGTTGCATAATATGCGTTTAGTAACATGTGTATATACATATATAAGGATACGTACGCACAAACAAACACCTTCTTTTTCGATATCTGTATATTCCGACTCTGATTAATTACTTTTTTGTTCTTAGATTGGCATTATCTTAAAATATTTCTATTAAATAATAATATTTCATTAACCATAATAATTTTGTTCCCTTAATCATTTCACATATATATAGGAAACGGAAAAATTATAGTAACGTAATACGTTTACGCGTCAAATGTGTTAAGTAACAAGAAATTTTGTTATATAATGAAATTAAATGAGATATTTGTTTGGTATTATTTAAATGAGAAAGTTATAATGGAGTGTCTTCGATGTTTTAGCTTAAGTTGTGATGATTTTACACAAAAATACATACTTTTAAAATGAAAAAAATTATTAACTCAGCAAATTATTGGACGTCGAACGCGAAGTTCAGGGGTAGAAATCTCAAGATAATTTTTGAAATAGTTTTTTCGCTTTAAATGTGATTATTTATCTAGAATCGTTCCTTAGTTAACTTTACGTATATAAAGTGACATTTTCAGTGAAGTATATAAAGATGATACTAAACGCATACATTGCCGCTTAAATGAAATTAAGAGGAAAAATTCTCCGAAAATGTCACTTTATATACGCGAAGCTAAGTACGAAATATTACTACATAAATATATATATGTATTTAAAGCAATGAAATCCTTGGAAAATTATCTTGAGATTCCAACCCCAGTATTTCGCGTTCGACATCCGATACGCTGACCATTACACAAACGTTACCGCAGGTTTTAACTGCGCCGGTAGGACTTCCGGTGCTGTTGGTGTAATTGAGAGTGCATTGGACGGGGAAATCTACGTTTCTGTGTTCAAAACTTCGCTGAGATAATAATTATTTTTTTCGTTTTAACGGGGTGTATTTTTGTATAAAGTCATCACAACTTACGCTAAATCATCGAAGAAACTTCAGTTTAACTTTTTCCTTTTATATTATACCAAATAAAAAGAACAATTAATTTCGTTATATAATAGAATTTTTTCGTTACGTAACACATTTTACGCATAAATGTACTACGTTACTTTTATTTATCCGTTTTCTAACTATATTTGAAATAATAAATACTTCACTGAAAATATCACTTTATATACGCAAAGTTAATTACAGAATTTTTCTAGATAAATATATACATATAAAGCAGAAAAAAGTTAGGAAAATTATCTGAGGTTTGAACTGCACTTCGCGTTCGAAGTCCGATACCATAACCATTAAACCAGCGTAACCGGAATCTTAAACTTCGCCGATAGGACTTCCGTTACTGTTGGTAAAATGGTTAGAGCATCAGACTGGAAAGCTACGTTCCAGAGTTCGAAACGTTCGCTGAGTTAATAACTTTTCTTTTCGTTTTAACGATGTGTATTTGTGTATATACTCATCATAATTTACGCTACATCTTTATAGAAGCTATTATTTAAATTAATCCTTTTAAATAATGCAACATATATATATAATCATTTAATTTCCCTATATAACGGAATTTCTTTGTTACTTAACACATTCTACGTATAAACGCATTACATTGCTTTGATTTCTCCGTTTCCCATCTATATTTGCAATGATTAAAAAACAAATCTTAAAGTTGATGAGAGTTCTTTTTAATAGAAATATTTAATTTGTGTTAATCTAAGTATTCGAAGGTAAGTAATTAAGAGTCGGAATATATAGATATCGGAAAATAGTTGGCTAATACGTGTGCACGTATATATGCATATACCAATGTTACTAAACGCATATTATGCAAATTAATTAAAATTTATTTCTAAATATAAATACTTCGCTGAAAATGCCAGTTAGTATATTAAATGTTAATTAATAAATGAAACTATACAAATATACACAGTTAAAACAAAAAAAATTATTAAAATATGCTTGAGATTTGAACTCCTGAACTTCTCGTTCCACGTCTGATATGCTAACCATTACACCAACGTAACAGGAAGATAATGTCAATCTAAGAACGAAAAAATAATTAATCAGAGTCGGAATATATAGATATCGAAAAAGAAAGTGTTTGTTTGTGCGTACGTACCTACACATCTGTATATACACATGTTAACAAACGCATATTATGCAACTTATTTACAATTCATTTTCTAAAAGAAATTCTTCAATGAAAATGTCACTTTATATACGTAAAGTTAACTAAGGAACGATTCTAGATAAATATTCATATATAAAGCGAAAAAGCAATTTAAAAAATTATCTTGAGATTTGAACCCCTGAACTTCGCGTTCGACGTCCGATACGCTAATCATTACACCGACGTAACCGGAAGTTTAAACTGCGCCGATAGGACTTCCGGTCCTGTTGGTGTAATAGTTAGCGCATTGGCCGTGGAAAGCTACGTTTCGGGGTTCGAAACATTCGCTGAGTTAATATTTTTTTTCGTTTTAACGATTTGTATTTTTGTGTAAAATCATCACAACTTCAGCTAAATCATCGAAGACACTCCGGTATAACTTTCTCATTTAAATAATACCAAACAAATAACTCATTTAATTTCCCTATATAATAAAATTTCTTGTTACTTAACACATTTGACGCATAAACGTATTACGTTACTATAATTTATCCGATTCCTATGTATATGTGAAATGATTAAGGGAACAAATTATTAAGGTTAATGAAATATTATTATTTGATAGAAATATTTAAGATAATATCAATCCAAGGACTCGAAGGTAAATAAATAAGGTTCGGAATAAGTATATATCGATAATATTTGTGTTTGTGTATACGTATGTCCGTATATATGTATATCCACATATTACTAAATGCATATTATACACATTATAAAAAATTAATTTTATGAAGATGAATACTTCACTGTAAATGACCGTTAATATACGAAAAGTTAATTACGATATGTTTCTGGAAAAATATATACATATAAAACAGAAATGTTTTTTAAAAGATTATATTGAACCCCTGAACTTGGCGTTCCACACCCGATACGCTTACAATTACACCAACGTAACCGGAAGTTTAAACTGCGCCGATAGGACTTCCGGTCCTGTTGGTGTAATAGTTAGCGCATCTAACGGGGAAATCTAAGTTCCGGGGTTCGAATTCTTCGCTGAGTTAATAAATTTTTTTTCGTAGTATACCATGCTTTTTTGTATATATAATCATCATAGCTTACGCGAAATCATCTAAGATGCTTTATTTTTACTTATTCCTTTTAAATAATGCATCATATATGAAATCATTAAATTTCACAATATTATGGAATTTCTTTATTACATAACACGTTTGACGCCAAAACGTATTACATTGCTAAAATTTCTTCGTTTCCTAACTGTATTTGAAATGATTAAGTGAACGAATTACTAAAGTTAATGAAATCTTATTATTTAATGGAAATATTTTAAGGTAATGTGAATCTAAGTATACCGAAGTAGCTAAATAAGATAATTCATCGTTAGATACGGAAGGTGTAACTCGACAATTTTTTTTCCGGAACTGGAATATCAGTGTTCTGCCCTGGTCAGCTCGCTCGCCGGATCTGAATCCCATTGAGAACTTATGGGGTATAATGGTGAATGAGTGGACTGGAGGAAAGTTGAGGAGGGCAGCCGCTCTTGAAGAGAATGTTATGGAACTCTGGGGCTCAATAGGACGAGGGCCACAAATATGTGAAAATTTAGTACGGTTCATTAACCGTCGAATGCAAGGAGTGATCGACTCTGGCTGAGACTTCACTAAATGCTAAAATAAAGCACCTAATAATCTTTCATTGTTTTCATTGCCTATTAAATGCTGCTAGAATAAAATTTTTATTCGAAAATTTAAATAAAGTCAATATAAAATATATTCACTATCTATGAAAAAAGCGCTACATGTGATAAATTGCCATCACTAGAGTTTTGGTAAAACTGATTGGATAAAGGATGTAAATATTTCCTAATGTTCTCCCGAAAAAGCAATTTTCGTGCTGACAATTTCTTGACGCTTGAGTGATACAGTACAGTGGAATAAAAATTTTATTCCGGCGAGCGAGCTGGCCAGGGCAGAACATTGATATTCCAGTTCTGCTCAAAAAAATTGTCGAGTTACACCGGCCGTATCTTACGATGAATTAATTATCTTGTATTACTACCACGTCTTCGCCGTCTGGCACTACCTGTCTGACATAAGGCAGAAGATGCTCATTCAGGATCTCCACTAAATCAACAGCTCTCATTTTTGCTATCGTATTTTATGGAGTATTATATAATTTTTGCCCTTGACCCATTGATGATTTTTTACGCTTTCCGAAGTGAAGTGCAGCCTAGCATTTCGCATTAATAACGCCCACAAAGATGAAAATATTACATATTTTCCGAAAGTGCTTTCTAGACGCCGCATATTCTTCATGTTCCCCTCTCTTCGAACCGTTTACACGCCTCCTTCTCTCGGAGGTTTTCTTGTTACACTTGGCATGCGAAGGCAACCACCGAGAGAGTCCTATTTTCCGAGTTGGAATGGATGCCCTCGCACTGCTGAATGGAGTTTCTCTCACCGGCTCTCATTCCGTTTGTTTATCCCTACAAGTCTACCCAGGCTTCGAAACCCACCTCCTCATTCTTCCGCCCTTCCCAATCATACCCTCTCCTGCTTCCCCTCAAGCAGTGGATACCAACATACTCGGAACTTTCAGCTCCGGCCTATGTGTGGCGTGACCGAGCCGTGTCGCTTGACTTTTCGAAATGACAGTACATACATACACACTATCACCTCATTTTTGAATTTTATATATTCCGACTCTTATTTAGTTACCTTTGATTTCTTAGATTGGCATTATCTTAAAATATTTTTATTAAGTTAAACATTTTCCCATATAAATGCAGTCGGCGACAATGGGAGTTGTCAGCTTATAGTTTACATTGCCGTTAAACTGATGAAATCACGTATTTTACTGATTCGAATCGGATCTTTACGCTGATTCGGTCAGGATTTGGATTATGTCTTTTAAAAAATCCTTTCTTCTTTAATAGTCTTTTATGATATTTAAACATTTCACATAAAATTTCATTGTTATTTACAATACCAATTTGTTTTTTATATTGAAGTCCATTCTAATTCCCGCACAGATCAGATAACGCAATATCAAGGCCGCAAATAAAAGTTCACGAATTCGGTGCTGAATGGGTTGCCTAGCTGCCAGGGGCGATAGAATTAACAACCCGATTCTCACATGTAAATTTGGCAGCACACCCCTCAATAACCCAGGCATCACCTTGGGATGTCACAAGATACACAGAGGATAAAAGGGACTGTCCCAATTTTAATGACGATGCGTAAAAACCTATTTCTGAGCGATAGTCAGCTGCAAGAGGGCTTTGTGAGCAGTTTTGTCTAGCATTTTGTTTGTCCTTTCATCCCGGTTTACGTTTGCGTTGATATCTCGTGAGATATTGGATATACTTTTAATTGCGACATCTGCATCAAAAGTACTGCTTGAAAAATACTCTAAAGTGCGTATCAGTGTACGTGTAAGTAAAGAAACAATTTTTCTGCTCCATCACGCCATAGACAATTATTTTCGGTGATTTCAGAATTTATTATTGCAATTGGTTACTCTTTGTTAAGATTAAATGTATATTAAACCCTAGTAGCAATGAGTGGTAACATAGTATGTCCAATGTACTGTATTGATATGTATTATTTGGGAAGCAAATGTGTCACAAGATATCCGCCAGGACTTTTATCATTGTTATTATGATAATCTTTTTTTCGCTATACATAAGTTGTTTCGTTATAAGTCGCATTTTTTAGGAGCGCATCTCCGACGTATGGCGGGGTATTACTGTATCTCGGAAACGACTGAACCGAATTTGATGAAATTTCCTGGTTTGCATTATTATATAATAGCAATACGTTTTAATGTATCGGTAATATATGAAAGCCTTATTCTTCTGTCCCTTTGTTCTTTTGTCACTCCCTGTCACGCTCTGAAAAACAGAAATATTCCTGGCAAGAGGGGAGGAAGGTCAGTTTTTGAAGCACAATAGATACTCGCGGCGAGGGTTTCAAACCAAACCAAAACGTTCACCTCATTTTCTCAGCCTTTTTCGGAACTTAGAATGGTAATATTTTAGTATTTCAGACGTAATTCGTCAATCAGTTACAATGCTATATTAGTAAAACAATAGCAAAGAGAGTTACTTTGTTAGTTAACAAATTGAATTAGGTAACGCCAGGGGTGTAGTGAAGGCACCCCCGCTGACCTGTGGTGGAGCGGCGGACCGAGACTCACATCTGAATCGAATTTGCCGTAATTTGACAATAATGGGCTCCATATATTTTTTTTTGGGGAGGTCCTATAATTCCGGCTACGCCACTTGGGGATAGCCGGAAGTTCTCTTATGCAGAACGCTAAGTGGAAGCTTATGGAGAAGTCTGGGTTTGATGTCATATTTGACGAGACTTTAGGAAGGGTCGAAACGCCCCCCACATATATGGTAGATACGATAACTACGATAAAATATGAAGGATACCGGTATAGAGGTTCGTTTTTTACTAGCTAATAAGAAATCGTGAACATCAGCGGTAATTCACTTTCGTTTTATAATCAAATATCGGTAAACCGTCACTGTGGAAGATTATTGGGAAAAGTTTCGCTTCTCTGATATTCCAAGATATTTCACTTCAAAAATATGTTAGAAGGCACAGTAAACTAAATACGTTGAGTATGAACGCGGTAGAGAGATGCGATATTCTTGATTTTTAATTTAACGCGGTTACAGTCATAAAGCCTTTTTCATCCGTCGCTTCGAACTATTTATGGTATCGGCAAAAAAAAACAAGCGGAAAATTCCCGCGTGAAATGTAGTTAGAATTCGCTTCATAAAAAGACCATGTTTTTTTTATGGACAGGTTGCGACGCAATTTGCTCTCGGTAGAACGCTTTTTTTTGCGATACAACCGATGTAACAGCGTGTCTGAATTTAATTTTTCGCTGCCATAACGACGAAAAATCGCCGTGGACAATTTTTTTCCCGCTCTGCGCTCCCCCCATCGCTCCTTTATGGTATTATGGTCGTTTGATCCGGGATCATTCTCCTGCCCGCCTCAATTCGGGGCGAATTGCGGCACATTCATTTTTACGGCATTTTGACATGCCTTTTGCCATTTTCATCAGGTTTGGTATAAAGGAAGAGGGAGAGAGAGAGAGAGAGAAAGAGGTGGGTTGAGAACTTAGCCTAAGTTACGAAAAATCGCGCATTAAAGCATTTGGGATATATATATTTCTGTCGTGTGTCCCAACCACGGCCGTCACCTTTCAAAACCGTACGGACGTCATAATTCAATTCCTGCCCTCAAATCACTGTATTAGTATCACGTGCCCGTGTGCATTAATCGAATCTGCTAAATCGTACTGCTAAAATTCTCACATTCAGGTGATCGAAAAAGATAGGTTTCCGTTAGTATAAACATTCGTCGATATGATGCTGGTTATATTGAATTATATTTCCTTTCCAAGCGTTTCTAGGTTTTATATTATGTGTAAAAACCGACTGCATTAAACACAAGGATGAAAAATTTCCTGGGAGAAAATCCATTGTGCGCAAGAACTGTTAAAAGTAATTAAACTTACGCATTCATTTCCTTAATATTGTGAGATTCTTGTATTGTTCCTGTTGATGCACGATTGTGCGAAGGCTCATCCTTTTGTTTGTTCGATGTGTAATGGTGTGTCGGTCATTCATTATAAGAGTAAAAACGAATCAATGTTTAAACAATTAAAATAATTTAGAAATAACGCCATTTTCGGGCGGTCTCGTAAGGTATTTTTTCTTTTTAGTTATTTAATCGTAATCGTCTCTTTAAATTAAAAGTCAAATTGCAATATCGGCCGGTGATTCGGGCCACATCGAATGTAAGATGGTTTCTAACCTAAGAAGCAGAGGATGTATTTAGATAAATTGACCATAACGCACGAAAATGACACGACGCTTTCGTTTAGGTTAAAAAAGAATTTGAACTATAAAAAGAGATTCAAAATGCACGGATGAAATCGAAGTAAACGGAAAGCGAAAGTTGAAAGAAAGTGTCGTTGACAAAATATGTAAATTAATAATTAAGGTAATAGATATCTAAATGCCATGTGTGGAGTAATGTCTTATAAGGGGCGACACTCACCAAACATTACGAGAATCTGTGCTTCCGAAATTGTACCTGGAGAATAATGCTTAAAACATGTAGGACTGAATGCAAATTGATGAAGAGTTTAGAAGAGAAGGAAGGAAGAAGTTGTTAATAAACTTGTTAGAGTCACGTACTACATCGCCAAATTTATTCAAGCTGTAAAATCAAACGTTGATATGCGCGGAGAACACACGAAACCCCAAGTCTCGGGCATGGTTACGGATGAATTTTTTTCGCTATTCCTGTTTACAAAGAAAAAGTTTACATTAAGAAAATTATCTCTAAAAACATACTCTTATGACGGAGGTATACAAACTGATTTTACAAAATCAAGTACATCTACTCGTGGGCTGTCGATTATGGGACAGATTCCTCTGAAAGGACTAAAATACGGCCAAATCCTTTGGGTTTCAAGAATATATCTATTACTACCCAGGTTAATTTTTACATTGACAATAAAGGGGTATCTATTCCTCGTTTATAATGTGAATTTCACAGTTTCAACTTAAACAAAATTAAATAAAAATTATTATTATTTTAATAACTAAATAACATTTACATGTTAAACAATAACACTTATCTTTTCCCGTCGTATAACCGCGGTGGTCCATATTCACGTGTTTTAACGAATGAAGGGAAAAAAACCTTGCACTCTGAAAAATCGAAAATCCCGTGTAAACTTATAGGAAAATATAATTGTCTCCTGGATTCGAACGCGGGACTTTATGAAAATGAGAATCCTTTCTAGCGGCATTCCAAGTTAGTAGGAACAAAACGCAGTTTACCGCATATCTCTACGACGATCGGCTTTTGAAATACAGGGTGGGACGGACGGTATAAATTGTATTGTGTGATAGATAGGTATATATATATATATATATATATATATATATCGGTGTTTATTCCTTTTCTAGCAGAATTTCCCGTTGAATTTCAACGGATTTAGTGATGATACCACAGCACAACGTACAAACTCTTTAAATATATCGTAGATACTTTTTAAATTACAATTATCTTTTCCTAACAATTAATCATATTTGCTTGTAACAATCCGTTTCCGAATTCAAATATAACGATAATTCTATTTCTTATCACATTACTTTCGCCAAATCCAGCTTCATTTCTTGTGTAATTATGCCTCGCAGAAATATTTACTTTTATGTCTTGTAAACAATAAACACGTGAAAAAGTAACGTACAGTTGTCTATGACTGAACACTGACTGGTAAATGTACGCCAGATACGTGAGCTTATTTACGTTAATAAACATTATAATATAGAATATAATGATTTTACTTAAAAAAATTAAGATTCCAGTATTCAATAGACGAAAGACGGTTCAATTACTTTCATCAATAAAAGCTTCCTGAATAATAATCAGTATGTATTTACGTTGTTATCCATAAAAATAGATCGTTTCGTTGCTTAAACAAAAGTGCGAATCGAATAACGCTAAACTTTCGTCTATTTGTAAGCTCCATTGAAGCTAATTGAATCGGAGGTAACAATGACGGCGGCATTAGCAACGCCCGTAAAGAGTAGGAAAAATCTACAAAATTTCGAAACGAATATCGTATTCCTGAAAACGTCGACCGTGTCACATGTAAACTTCGCAGGAATAAGATAGTATAGAGTTTTATTCGTCGAATAAAGCAAAAAAGAAAGCTTTATGCTTGAAGGAAGAATACCTTGCAAGTTAAGAAAAGGATTCATACGTGATATCTTATGGGAAAATGTAAATCCCCTATATTGGCAGCACTGAGTAATCCCGGTTGACTAAACCTTGACCATTCACTAAGTTAGGATGTAAGGAAGAATCGTACCAAATTTGGTTATTCTAGATTTTATCGTTTAGGAGCACACAAACACATGCTTCAAAATATATTATAGTAGATATTATAAAATGATCATCATATTACATTGTTAATGATAGATATTGTTCAATCTTGTATCGCTCTCAAATGTAATTAATGATGGTTTACCATGAAAAGAATCTTGACCATAATAGATAACATTTATTTTATTCACCTCCTTTCATTGCATTAGTAAAATTTTATTAATATTTGTACAGCAAAGGTTATCCTATTAACAATAAATTTGGAGTATTAATCAAGTTATGATTTATTTGTTTTACAATTGGTTTAGATATTTACTGTTCACTTTTACATCAATTTACATGGTATTTACACATAATGCCAAAAGATTATTTAATAGGAGGGATTGAAAAAATAATTTCAAGAAACTAATTTAAAATGTTATCATTACTTATAAAAATCATCTGCTACAACATTATTAATACATCACTCCAATAGCCGATACAGGGGGGGGGGAGGGGTAATTGCCCCCTCCCAAGACTTCTGAAGACAAAAAAAATTCACCTTCCTCTATATCGTTTTACTACATTCATTTTGCTGTGCAAAACTTATATATTTCCTTCTTCTGTATTAAAATATACATGAATTACGATATTTTCAAACAGCTTATTTTTTAATTCCTGATGACCTCTACCCTCCCCCATAGATGAAGTTTAGATCCACCCTTTATCATTCCATACATTTTAATTGAAATATAATGAATACTGTCACAACACTCATTATGGAATTAAATACATACTAACTTGGATGTTTAAGCACAAGTTTATGTAGAAAAAGCTATCCAGTATGCTGGGTGTTATGCCTGCACTTATACAACATGACATTTAAATGATCTACAATACAAGACTACTCTTCAGTAAACACATTCCAAAAACAACTACATGCAACTATAGACCAGGTTATATTACACTTGCGTATACATACTTTGAAAACAATATGAGGAATTGTCATATTGGTTATGAAATTATGTAATAGAGTTTAGTGGTTATCAGAGAGTCAATCTGTTTACCTGCAACTTTTCTCTGGAGGAGCTGGAATATATATTAAACTTGAAAATATATATCTCTGTATGAGTGATGATTAACGCTGCATTTCAAGATTTACATCTTTGTCAGATTTGGCATGTGAATGACAATGACACAAAGGATTTATAAATCCAGTTAACTAATTGCCAACACTTACAATACAAATTGATCATATAATATGCCAACATTAATCCCAATTTAAAATATACTTTCCAATTTTCAAATTTAAAAAGCACATTGATATGAATAATCATTGTCACAATAAGCTATTAGAGTTTAACTGTATTGATAATGACAAATTCTAAGTCCTCCTATGCATCACTGTGTTAAACAATTCTTCCGTTTTTTCCAAACGAAATACTACATCGGTTTCATGTAATACATGATTGCACAAACTCATAAGGAAAAATTAGAATCAGGTATATTCTGGTATGTTAGTCTTATTAGAGATAGTTAACCAGAATTCCCCTTATTACAAAGGTAATTAATTAACTGTTCGCCTAACGCTATCTTAATGATAAACGTAGAAACCGATGCAAACTGTATAAATGTTAGTAAATGAGAAACGTGCCATGCTCTACGAAGACTACTGAACACATCCATTTCTATGTATTACATTTGATAAAAAATTGCCAAGCTAAAATATTATTTTCTAAACAGAAATGTATATGAAATCCAGGCAGAAACCATTCTCAATAAAATGTAAGATCTATCACTTACTACCGCATTGTAATTGTTATTTACAAGCAATAAAAGCAAACCAGGAAACTACTTAATTTTGCTACAGAATATGCAATTAAATGTGAATGGATGGAACAAAAATAAATGTAGCATTATTACATTTAACCTAAGTCGGTGGAATTACATTTCTATATTTGGAAATAATGGATTTAGTCAGGATCACATCATGCTCTTTATTAAGCATATAACGTGATAAAAATACAATTTTCATTTTCACGAATGAGAGCCAGCAGTTAGAAACTAAGAACTTCATAAAACACTTGCTATCAATTAGAAAAAAAGTCACTTCCCAGAGATAGGAGCTGCTTCCCAGTCTTCAAGGTGTATGAATTTCACCACACACTCGTTTGAAAATGCAAGTGACTTGAGGATTTGAAATTCGTGCCCGTTTCCAAATGACCCAAGAGGTAGAGCACTCCATTCGTTAACCTTTCTTTTAAATGGCATTTCCCCCGATATAGTCGAGGCCTATTCCATTGATGCAACACCTGCAGGACGATAATAAAAAAAACACCATGAAATGACATATACTCATAGCATTAGGTTATTACACAAATCAAGCATTTTCATCCTACACCACTCAAAAATAAATTACCAGCACAGTAAGAAGATTCTTAGAAATAAAAAATAAATCATTCATTAGGCACAGTCACAGAATACACACAAACCCTCAATGAGCAGTCAAAATAAATAAATATACCCAAGTAAAACACATACAATTTCCAGTGGAATATATTAACCAACATGCAAACACACAAAATATTAAAACAAGTCACTAGTAAACTAAAATATGATACGACATGACAAAATAGAATAGTCATAAAAACATAATATGTACATGTCTGCACAGGCCTGTGCGGTCAAACCTCATAGCGCTATGGGTCAGTCAGTCAGTCACACAACAACATAAGATATCACACGTCAATAGACACAAACAGACAAAAGCACTATGCGAACAAAACCCTCTTTTCAATACCATCAGAAAAACAATAGACTAATCCGAGTAACTTAGGCGTAAACACATCGATAATAACAAATCCTTACACGACTCACCCAGAATACCACACAGTACATCAAATACCTCATCCTCCGGAGCACCTCTTGCCTGCAATCCTTTTTCCCTCGAGGTCACTGCTGACTGCTCCTCCGCGACGTGTCACTTGGCGTCGTCCCTCGCTACCGCCGAAGGTCTCGGCATTTGGCTCCTCGGTGCTTAGCCCCACGGCGATCCCCCATGGCGTCTCCGTTGATGCGCAGTTGCGCGCTGTAATTCATTTCACAAATATTATTTCGTGAAATAGAATGTCCATCGTCGTTTAACTACTCATACCCGAAATGAAATTTATGGAACGTTCGTGAGATCGTTTCTATGCGAACAGGCACGCGTATTCAAATGATTTGAGATACATTTCGCTGGATACATCAAATCAAATCCACAAAGGCGATCACACTTCTATTATAAGATGCATCTTTAGACAAGTAGTCAACAACAACCCGAAGTAAACAAAAATGAATTGAAACAGTGCAAATTAAGGTAATATTTGAGCTATATTTATGTCGAAGAATCGTGATTTTTGGTAAAACACGAAAATATTCAGGATGCATTTTAATTATCTCGTCCACATGGATACTTGGAAGTAGAATTCCTTGCATAATGAAACCAATTTGAGGATAAGTTGTAGGAGATGAAAGATGTTGCTGACTTACCGATCTTGTTTCCCGTCAGCACATATGATCCACTGGCTGACCATCACGAATGCCGATTCACCCGACTGTCCCTACCAGCAATCTCTATTTACTGTCGAAACTGAGAACAGATCGCCCCGGTCCCATATATTTAGAAAAAACTCATGTACCTAATCAAAAATCTAACGGAGAGTCTGAAAGTTTGATTTACGATTGAAAACAAATTTAGAAATTTAAAAATTAGTACAGATGCAAAATGCTCAAGGTTAGTTGGTTAAATGCTACACTACACTACACTAAGAGCAATTTGCATCCGTGTAATAATATGGAAAACTGCAAATTTTAATGTAATACCGAAAGAATCACCGGCCGAACACGGAATTCATTTCCAAGTGAAACGTACTGGCCTATCCGCAGAGGGATAGCTAGTTTTGACTTCCCCTAGGAAGAAGTCAATATCTTTGCCTCGTTCGCTGTCAGTGCGAACACTTGGAACGCGGACTCCAGTGAAGGGCGATGATTCATCCTACAGAATTGAAATAATTTAACAAGAAAATTCGCGAATGCAAAAACTCGTTGATGAGGCAAAGTTAGAAACAGGCACACACTGGTGTGTTAGTGTTAGTGAAGATATTCTAAGCGAACTGCTAACCAGAATGCACCTGTTTCTAAATTTCATTAATACCTGACTCTGCGCCTAACTCTGTCTGAATGAAAACACATAGAAACAGACGCGACTGCAGTGTTAGTGTTGCTAAAAGAGGTAGATACCATGCTCTACTAAGAAGATTGCAGAAGACATCCGTTTCTATGCGTTACTTGGAATAAAAAAGTGCAAAGCTAAGGTTAAATATAAACGAAAATAAATATGAAACCAGGGCAACCATTCTCTAGGCCTACGTTAGCAAATCGTCACATCGTGACGTGAACTTTTAGAGGTTAACGTGACTAAACTAAAAATTGAATAGTTAAAAGCTACTTCGGGATTTGATGGTGGTGATTTGACGACAGATGTCAGCCAGAGCCCTCCTTAACCTGCAATTAAAAATATGAGCATAAAGACTGCTTTAGAGACGATTATCAAATATATATAGATTTCCATATGTGATTGAACAGCATCTCGTTTATTCACAAAACCGTTCCAATAATTCTACAAAAAATTCCAAAATACTGATTTCAACCCAATTTTTGAGAATAAAGTCCGAACGTGGACATTTACCTTTGAGGTCAGGGAAGGATTTCTCTGTAATTCGTGATCGCGCCTAACGAACTGAGAGTCAGAAAACACGTCCTACTCCGACGAAGGTATAACTCCAAATGCAGATTAATGCGCCAACTATCGGCCAACCTCAATGGCTGTCGAGATTTTAAATAATTTAGATTAGCTTTTCTCGGTGATATAAAAGGATCTTTCTTTGTTGATTCATAAAAAAGTATTTCTTGAACAATTCCTGACACTTTAATAATCCTTTTTCCAAAAAACGTTTCAAATGATATCATTATGAAGCAGTGCAACCAACCGTAAGTGTGTACAGTTGATTTTCAGTGAATATATAACTTTATTTATCGATCAATACAACTACGAGAATTAATTGTTTAGGAATCAAATCTCAATGTGAAATTTTCGTCAGACCCATAAATTTGATGCGTCGACCGAGTACTGACCAGTAGATAATTATTCATTAATTGACGTCATGTAAGATTTATTCATTTAGCAATGCATGTTCGATTTTTAAATAACTTCATATCAGTACGGTATATTTATTTATCTCAGTGTACGTAAGTGGCTTTACTGAAGGACGTGATTGGGCCAAATCTTAAAAACAAGGATCAGGGTATGTGATACAGAAGTTAAAATGTTCCGTAATTCTCCTAGGTTGGTGCTGGCGATAACAGAGAAAGAGAACTCACCGTTTGTTGCACCATATACGGGATTCGGCGAAAACACCCGCAAACAACGTATTTACAGGTGTGTCCGGAAGACAAGGCTTGGTGGGCCCATGGTGGCTGTGTCGATGCACATTCTCCGTATTTCTACTGTCAAGCACATACGCACGATCGTGGATACATTAAATTATGCACATCCACCCAATTGAGACGATAATTTCTCTTGGAGTAATTCCGAATAACTGTTAAACATCCACCCGTTACCACTCTTTTAACAAACGATCGCTTTTCCACCTTTCTTCGTATGAAAACTTTTCCTTGGTAAAGGACGTTAGGTAGGCGGTTTAATCATTTGGATGTACGTGGAGAGCAACGTGGGAAGATGAAATATCGTTACAATTCACTTAGAAACTCTCTTGCGACAAACATTAAGCCGATACCACATTAAATGGCGCGATCCTCTTCGCTTAGTAGCCACAAGGCACATCCTTTTCCATAGAAAGTGTTCTTCTGAATGCGTTCAGCCATCGACTACGTCCTCTCTATGGCTATGCCGTCAGACCAGGAGGATTGAGAGAGGGAATTTTTGAGAGAGGGAGGGTAAAAAAAAGGGGAAAGACAAAAGCGATGAAGGTAAAAACTGAAATAGGGAAGGTGAGATGGGACGTTTTCGTCCGTTGACGTGCTAAATGCGTTTCCTGTGCTACCTACGTGAAGGCCTTGAAAAAAATTAGTCCTGCGATCCGTGCAGTCCTATCAATGTAGCTATGTATGTACTTGCTATCTCTAAAAATTAGTTGTAACGTAATTGTGGAACGGGCATGCAAAATAAATAAAATGTTATTATTTATTCCGGCGCCCTAGGAAAGAGTCCAGCGCCCATTCACGTGAGCTACATTAAAATCAGCGGCGGACACATGTTACCTCGAGTCCAAGGGGAGGCGAACTTTACTGTTCCCCATTCCTGCGCGGCATTTTTTATAGGAGATACATAAGAGCACGGGCACGGGCCTGATTTTCTAGGCCCGACCCATACAAATTCCGGACGTACATACGTTGTCAAAGAAATTGTAGGCCCGACCCGTGCGACTACTCACAGCCCATTTAAAACCCCTCGGCTCGAAAAATGTATTATCTCGTTGTCCCAAATCCTTCAGAATTTTCGCCAATTCATGCATGATAAAATCCACTGAATTTGATACAAAAATTTAAAAAGAATTATTATGTTCTCGCACTGTGTTCATCAGTATCACTATCCCTATCGCAAACAAATATAGTCAAAACTGTGTAGACGCCCACTGAAAAGCATTATTCTATTAATTCAATCCTTATGGGTATAAACGTGCTTTGAATGCTTTTAATATGAGAGGAGGGGAGGGGGAGAGAGACGTAGAGGGGGGAACGAGAGGGAGGGGGAGAGAGGGAAGTAGAGGGGGGAGGGGAAATATGGGGAGTGGGAGAACTGAGGGGGATGGGGTGAAATGGGGAGTGGGGGAGAAATGAGGGGGAGGGGAGATATGGGGAGGTGGGAGGGGGATAGATGGAGGGAGAGAGAGAGAGGGTGTGAGAGGGAGAGAGTGGGGGAGAGGGTGGGAAAGAGAGGCAACTATTTTCAGTTTAACTAAAGATAGCCCGTCAACAACAGAATATTCACTAGAAATGTTGTATATGGCAAAATATTTCATATGTAAAAGTGTGATATTAATTATTTTAAATGTAAATATTAATAATCTATCTACCTCTAAGCCTTCCGCTGATATTTCAGCGGGCATTACACTAGTAAGTAATAATTTAAAACGATTTTCCCCCCTCCTTTTTTTGAATACTAAAAGAGGGGGTCAATCTCCTTCAATATTAATTCCGTGAGTCGGCAGTAGACCCGAGGATTTTCTCCGGGCACATGCTAAATGGATATCTGCGATGGCAATATGTAGACGTCGCATCCGACCGATTTCTCAAACCCTAAGCGTGAAAAAAATCCGTCGACTCGTTAACCACGCATGTCGCGTCTCGTAATATGCAACGTTTTTTCTCTCTCGGCCGCCAGCTTTGTTGCGTGTCCTGTCTGAAAGAGTTTTTTTTAATACCAGAGAAAATAACACGAAGAATGAACGTATGTATTGGGAACCGAGCAGTTTAGTAAATTCTGGAGCTTCCCGTTCGTTTCAGAAGAGGTGAATTTTCAACATGAATGTTTGGGTTTTTAATATTTGACGCTTCATACAGTTTGAGGGTATACGGTGCTCCTAAAAATACTAAGACGTTGAAACACATTTGTTCCATAAACGACAAAAGAATCAGGTTGATAATTGTGGATTGAACCGATGGCAATAAAAAATACTTTCGGTGCAAATCATTTGTGAGTCAGGAGATAAAAATGCAATAATGCAAGAATTTATAGGACGCCTAATCCGATATTTATCATTATAATATAGCAAATTTTCACCTGAAATATGTATCAGGTTTCTCCAACATTTTTGTGGAGTAAATTATCAATGAAATAGCAAATGTTTAACGGCTGCACCACTGTCGGGTCGGGCTGGGCCCGGAGCAAAAATTTCGGCCACATCAGACCTCAAACCACGGCTAATACATAGGTATTTTGTATCAAGATGAAGTATTTAGGTATCGCGGGACATTTGCAATTAAAAAGAAGGAAAGATGTCAAACTGCAATGGAGGAAAAGAAAATTTTAATAAAAAGCTGTGTTTATGGTCGATTGTTACAATGTTTTGTTAAATTGAAACTGCATTAGTTTTTCCCAGGGAGTATGCGAATCATTTATAGTTTAATTTTTAAAGCACCTTAATACGGCTGTTGTTTTTCCACGATTTCTCTGTAAAAGTCGACCGTTTTCTTTCATTTTTGATTTCCGAGCGATAAAAATTTTCTTCGCTCGTAAAATTCGGCTGGCTATGCTGCGAAGCATTAAATTGTGAGACAAGAATTTAAAAATTATAGCGGAACACAGGGGCGTAACTACGGTTTCGTGGCCCCCACGCAAGTGAGGTTTTCGGGGGCCACATTTATATAAAAATATATGAAATTATTATACCGATTTCTTTAACGTTAATTCCAAAAGTACGTCGAGACTTCTATAATTCTACCATTATAAGGACAGGACCAAACAACTCCAAACATTTGTGATGGGTATTTTCTTCTTCATTTCGAGCGATGAAATCTTTCATTCCAATAAGGATATTACTACCTCGAATACCTTACGGCAGATTTACGGGAAAAATTTTTGTGGGGCCCCAAATATCTCGAGGCCCCCACGCGCTGCTTGGGCCTGCGTCCCCCAAGGTACGCGCCTGGCGGAACATTGGGTTACACAGACTCATTAACATACCGCATGTATGAATTTCTCTTTTAAGAAAACGTCTCGCATTAAAAATCGAGAATTAAAAAAAATTCAGGGAGTAATTTTGTCAATGTTTCTTCTCGAGAAATCTAATACGCGGAATCTTTATCCGTCCATAACGATCAAATCGATTCTCGCCCTACGACCGGTTTCCGAACCCCTATCGGAACGCCTCCATCTGACATGATATTGAAGTAACTAATCCCCCATTCGTCCGGAGTAAGCCGGAATCGATCCCCCTTCCACGTCACTCGCTCTCGTCCTTATAAACAATTCACCACCTCCCATCAATGCAGACCCTTAGCACGGCGTTAGGACCCTCCCAAGCATCCTTCGAAAATGCCAAAGCGTATAGCGGCAAAACGTTTTTCCCTTCTACTCTTCCTCTTCCGCACTTTGAACCGGATCTACCCGACTGCCCCCTGTCGGCGGAGACTCCCAAAAACACGGGCGAGATGCCTCCGAGGCATCCTATCTTTTAAAAGGCAGGGGAATAGAAAGAGACTTCAGAACAGCGTCTTTAATGTTTTCGCTTCCTCTTGCTTGCCAGCATCATGAACAAGACTATAATATTTTCCTTACCCTTCACGTACGGTTTTACAAGATTTCGTCTCGCAAGCAAGGAGGAGGGAGAGAGAGGGAGGGAGGAGAAAAGAGGAGGAGTGAGAGAGGGAGAAGGGGAGTGAGAGAGGGAGAGGGGGAGTGAGAGTGAATATGGAGGGATACATAGAAAAAGTGTGTGTGTGAGAGAGAGGACGGTGGGAGAAAAAAGAAAGGGGGGTGCAGATGAAAGGTAGGAAGATAGAGAGAGAAATGGGAGAGGTGGGAGAGATAGAGAAGGAGAGAGAGTGATGGATGGGGAGAGAGGGGGAAGGGGAGAGAGGGAATGGAAGAGAGGGAGTGGGAGAGAGGGAGTGGGAGAGGGGAAAGTGGAGAGAGGAAAGGGTGAGAGGGAGAGAGATGGAGGGAGGGAAAGAGGAGGCAGAGAAAGGGAGGGATAGGAAGGGATGGAGATGAAAGGAGAGAGAGAGGGGAGGAGGGATATGGAAGGAGGGAGAGGGAAGGAGAGGGAGAGAAAGGGATAGAGAAAGGGAAGGAGACTTCTTTCCTTCCGACGTGCGGATAAATAAAAGACTAACGAGTGTGTAGTGCGATGTTCTCCCTTGCGGGGGCGGCTCGATAAGAGGAAAGGAGTTGAAGGAGAGGTGAAGGTTCTGAGGGATGTTTTAAGGTACACCGGACTGGCTTGAGAGGAGGTTCGTGGGAGGGGGGGAGGGGGGTGGGAGAGGGATAGAGAGAGAGAGAGAGAGGGAGGGAGGGGAGGGAAGAAGTAGGAGGAGGAGGAGGTGGTCTCCCTTCGTTAATGGGCTACTGGAGATTGCTCTTCCAACCAACTAAAAGCCCAGCCACTTGTCAGCCTCATCTTGCCTCTCGCTAATCCTACTCAGTATGATTTTTACTCCCTCCACCTTCTCTTCCTCCTCCGACTCCCTCTTCCGTTCCTCTCCCTCCACCTCCCTGCTTTCCTTCACTCTTTACCACCAAACCCATTACGGTAATGCACTCCTGGTTTCCCAGTACCCCCACAGGCTGTCCTTCCTCTCTCTCCCCCCCTCTCTCTCTCACTCTCCCTTTTCCCATCCATCCTTCAGAACTCTCTCCCTACCGCACTCTCTCTCTACCATCTTTCCTTGTGCACCCTCCCACCCACTTCCTCTCTCTCTCTCTCACTCTCTCTATCCTCTCTGTTAATCTTCCCTCTTCCGTCCGTCTTACGTCAGTGAGTCTAGTGGGAATGGGGAAAGGAGGGGAAGGGATCTGAACCTCCTCTTTACTACATGGGGGAGGTGTGGGGTTAGGTAGCATGTGGCCCTCTGAGAGAGAGAGAGAGGGAAGTGAATGGATAAAAGTGGTGGAGGGTGTTTGGATAAATATATTATAATATACTTTATTTGAGTGGTTTCGGGATTTTTTTATACCATTCATTCCCTTTCTCTCTGTCCTTTATCTTATCCTCCCTCTGCTTCCTCGGTTTTTTTATATATATCTCGTAAGAGTTGCTCTTTTTTTCCCCGGCGGGGAGATTAGTAAGAGAGGTTTCAGTAGGAGAAGTTCTTGGCGCGCAAGTTTTTTTTTCTATTTGAAAGTGATTCACCGCAGAGGTGTCAACCTTTTCAATGTCCATGACATTAGAAAGAGTAGAAATCGAGACCGACTTTTGAATTGTTTGTTGATAAATATATTATATTCTTGTGCGCAGTCCACTGTAATTTATTATGAAGAAATGGAGGGCATAAAATAATTTATTTTGACTGTTCCAATGTTCCTTTTTAATGGACCGAACGTCCTCCGTCGCTAAATTCGGTTGCGTATTTGATAACTAGGAATCAGTCGATTTTTCTTGCTGGCCTGGTTATACCTCGATTTTCCTTCTGCATATTTTTAGAACCAGCGTTGGCCTGGTCACTGTTATACTTTGAATTCCTTTACATTTATTTTTAGAACTATCGTATGCTATCTTACTATGCTGTCGTACATTTTTAATACTCGTACAATAATTTTTTACAGCGACAATTTTCACGGATTTATCATGTCATATCCGTTGGTTTAGTCGTATCAATATATAAAAATAAGCTGTAAAAATGAATATGGTCGTGTATTAAATTTTATGCATCCGAGATCCCTCCTATATAAGGTCGCAAATCTTAACGCGACCTCTCACCCCATCCATCTACTCATAACATTGGCACGCGCACCAGCTTGGAATATTTTAATAATTTTCAAAAAGCATTCAACTGTAACGTAACTTTTATTAATTGCTAAACTATAAAACGAAACTTTTAAGTTGGTTTTCATGTTCTCGTTACCCTTTTGAACTTTTGCTTAACTTTATGACAGTATTCCTTTCCTGTGACATTCTTTTACGCTTACTTGAGGTTCTGTAATTCGGGTCTTTCTGCAACTTAACTTACCTCTTCCCTTGAAGTTCAAAGTTAAGTAGTTAATTCTTATTCCTTCACCATAATCATAGGTCAGTCTCTCTTGATACGATTCTGTGATTATTAGTTAACTCTAGTTCTCGATATTTTTCTACCCTCTTTGATTTATTCCTTGAAAAGTCTCTCTTCTCAAATGGTGTGTGTCACTTTATGTCTAATACTTTTGTATGTCTTAACTTGATATCGGTATTCATCTTTTATATCATTTTTCTATAAAAGAACATTTTTCTCCTTTTTCATTCTCAGTAATTCTCGCTTATTTTGTCTTAATGCTCCAAAGATAATAAAATAAACCTTATCCTTCTAATGCGATTCCTAATATTTTTTCTTTGCAGTTTGGTGAGCACCGTATGAAAATGCCATGCCTACCGCTACCTCTCTTGCCGCCATTTTTCTCAACCCTTTTTTCAGAAGGCAAAGAAATACACTTCAGGTATGAGGAACATTGACGTTAGATACATTTTCTAGAAAAATATAGCAAATTATTTACCTCTCCTTTCTTGCTCCTTTCATCAATTCGTAATATTTTTCTTTATTAAATAAGGCGATTCAAATTTAATGTGTAGTATGATTGTTTTTTTTTTAATTTCCGTTTCTTTCTTGGCCCCTAGAATATTTTAGTTTTATATAGTTCTTAACCTTTGGTAGATAATTTTTACTCTCTGTATATTTTTGTAAAACATAATATGTTTATGTCGGGTGAGATACATGTTTCTATTTACTAAACTTTTTGAATCATTAGCGCAAGTGTCTCTTTAAGTCATAAAAAATGTATGTACGATCTCTCAGCCTCTATAAAGTCAAAACATATGCTCCAGATATCACGACTAAAATTTAAACAAACAATATTTTCAGAACTATTAAGGAATCACCTCCATATCAATTATCGAACTTCACTCTTTTCAAATTAAGTAAAACGCAATCAAACTTTTTAAACTCGAACCATAAAGAAAGAGAGAGAATTAATTCGAGCTACATAAAACTTATAGGCCTTCAAGTACAAAGCGATGATATTAAGAAGAATGTGTGCCTCCTACGAGTAACGTAAAATACAAGCTGTAAGGAAATTGAAGGTTAAAAATACTGTCATAATCTAATGTGATAGTAATATTGCGAATTCCTAATGCAGCGTTATATATACCTATACGCATGTTCTGCCAAGTCAAGTAATATATACTCTTGGTGCACAAAAAGTGAATGACACCTTTCAATATTTCTTTCTATTCCTTTGAAGGTTCTAAATGCTTTAGCTGAAGATCGTAAATTTATAGTAGCGTTTCTGAGAACAGAAAGAAAGAATTCTCAATGTTTTCACTATGCTTACGCTGCCATATAATCTTAATACTTCACACGTTCTGCGATAAACGTTCTCATGCCTCCGTCGCCTTACCTACTATTCTATCAACCCTCTTCCACCTCTCCACCTTAGCCTATCCATTCCCTGCAGCAGTCTTCTTCTCTTATCTCTTTCCACCTTACCCTCCCTCTCTCTCTCCCTCACAAAATTTCCCCATTCCCACCTTCTTTTCCAACTTCTTCCTTCTCACTTCCAAAATCTTTCGTTCCTCCCCATTCCTCCTCAATCTTCCTATATTCATCTCTTTTCTTCCCTCCTTCTACACCCATCACTACTCCAATGCCGCTGTTCTTTTGAGGAGACTTCCCAATTCTCCCTAAATCTCTCTTTTCACTCTCAATTTCTCTCCTTTACTCCCTCCTCCACTCTCTGTTCTATCACCCCCCTCCCCCCCCCCACTCTCGCCCCTTCCTATCCCTCTTCTCCCTCCTTCTCTCTCTCTCTCTCACTCTCTCGAAAATTTCCCCCCTTCCTTGCTCTCTTGATAGGTAAGGTTAGGTGGAAGACGAGACTGTCTAATTTCAATCTCGTCCTAATAAAAACTTATCTCTCTCTCTCTTTGTTCCTCCTTCCCTCCTCTCTCTCTCTTCTCCCTCTATCTTTCTTCTCCCTCTCTCTCTCCCTCCCTCCCTCCCTCTCTCTCCCTCCCTCCCTCTCTCTCCCTCCCTCCCTCCCTCCCTCCCTCTCTCTCCCTCCCTCCCTCTCTCTCCCTCCCTCCCTCCCTCTCTCTCCCTCCCTCCCTCTCTCTCTCTCCCACCCCCCCTCTCTCTCCCTCCCTCCCTCTCCCTCTCTCCCCTCCCTCCCTCTCTCTCCCTCTCTCTCCCTCCCTCTCCCTCCCTCCCTCCCTCTCTCTCTCCCTCCCTCCCTCTCTCTCCCTCTCCCCTCTCTCCCCCTCCCCCTCTTTCCCTCCCTCTCTCTCCCTCCCTCTCCCTCCCTCTCTCTCCCTCCCTCCCTCCCTCCCTCCCTCTCTCACCCTCCAACTCTTCCGCACTTCATCTCTTTCTCTCTCTCTCTATCTATCTCTCTCCTCCGCGAATGCATCTGCCACACGTCACCGTGAGAGTTCGGTGCTTGTGTGCGTTTGTGCGGGTGTGCGTGTGTGTGTGTGTGGGATCGGTCGAGAATACGGCAGTGATGGACTAAGGTTATAAAACGTCGAGGCTTAGCTGTGGGAGTGGGGAGAGAATTAGAGGATAAGAGGGGGGGGGGGGAGAAGTATGTTACGTTTAGGGGTAGATGGGGAGGGGGGAACAGAGAGAGAGAGAGGCGTGGGAGGAGGAGGGGAATAGGGATTCCGAGCTCGGTTAAGTGCGTGATGTTTCTCGGCAGATGTGCGCGCGGAATTTATTAATTTTTTCCGCCATGTAGCTTCCCTCTCACCCTCTTTCTCTCTCTTGCTCTATTTCTCTCCCTCGCTCTATATCTATCTCTCTTTATCTCTCTCTCTCTCTCTCCACTTCTACCCCTCCTCTCTTTCTCCCTCACTCTCTTTTGGAGGCAATGATTAATAATTTCATTAGGGTAGTGGTCTTTTGTTTCGGAGCGTGTCCGCTAGAGTTCATTTTTTTCTCCCTAGAAACCTTCCTGTCGGAGTGGGTATGGAAATGGCAGATTTGAAATATGTAACTTTTTCGTAGAAAATTTTAATACTAAAAAATGTTGGTTTTCCAGAAGAATGTTTATGTGAATTTGTCAAACTTAAATGGTGATACCGCTTTAACCCAATTCTTATGGTAAGACGATAAAGTTACGTAACGGTCGGAAAGTATCCCGCAACACATAGAAGAAAAATCGGGAAAAATGATCCTTTTCGGTAGGTTGATTACTAGAGTCCCAAGTGTTCGGGTAATGTAGGTTGTAGTTACTAGATAGAATATTTATTAAATTTTAAATTTAAAGTTTCAGCATATAAAATGACGCTCTAAAAGTGACTCTCTTGCAGAAAACGGTAAAACACGAGACTATCTTACTTGCATTTTCAAATTTAGGAAGATGATATTTCTGGCAGCGTTCCTTGATGTCAATTTGAAATTTCATTATTCGAATTTCCTATAAATATGTGCAATAATCTCGCGACTGAATTGCAAAGTCCAAACCGCATATGAATGCATAACTCAAAGGCTAATTTTATTCTAATTAAGGGCTTCGAATAGATAACAAATAGACAAGTTTGTAATATATGAGATATCATAATATGCGAACTAGAAAAAGGAATCGATAATATAAAATACAGGAGGTATTTCGATTCTAAAATAAAAATTCTTTTTTGACTTCGCATTGACAAGATACCACTTTCTCCTATATTTCTTAATGATTAAGATAATCAGCGGCATTTTTATAACTGCTGAACTTCGTAAAACGCAGTTTCACGTTCACTTTCGTATTTTTGTTCTGTCAAGAATAAATTAGAAGTTAAGTGAGTCCAGCGTATTTCATTGCGCATAGCGTACGCGGTTCATTTTATTTTTTGCGCAAACAGGGTATTTTATAAATCATGTTATGTCATCCTTATAAAAATATATAAAAGTCTTGTTAAATTTCAGAGGATTAAATGTCAGACCTCAGGAAACGAGAACGGAAAAAGAAACGCAGTCAGAGAATCAAATAAGATAATCGTCTTTAAGAAAAATTAGAAACCTTAATATGTGAGCATCACCGTTTACAGCGTGCATATTTAATCGGAATAGTTACAAAGAGCGATAAGCAACCGTAACTGCATGGGAACCATGAAAATTACGTCATCTTGGAAAGTCGTGATATAAAAATAGAGTATTTATGAAACATAACTGACCCAAAAGAGTAACAATGCATCGTTTCGATGGATTAAGATTACTAATCAATTTCGCTGAGCCGTTTAAAAAAATTTTCCTTAGAATTTCATGTGCTAAAACAACTTCGGTTTGCGACCATATTCTTTCAAATAGGAAATTTAGTTGTGACCGCCTTCTCATGCCAAAAAACAGAAGATTCCGATAAATTTTTGTGAAAATATTTTTATATTTCCAGAAACGTGACCTTAGATCAGGGATGGCAAGTGATTTTTGAGATTTTTGAGTCGCGTGCCAAGAAAGTACTGTGAACCATCAAAATTTTGTTCACGTGCCATTAGTTTACTTCTCTAAGAAAATTCATGTTTTATACAGAAAATACAAGCTTACGCGTGCCAAGTAAAATCGCCTGCGTGGCAGTTCTGGCACGCGTGCCTCGTATTTGCCATCCCTGCCTTAGGTGATAGTAAATATTACATATTTCGCAATTGTATTTCTGATATTTTTTTGGAAGGCAACTGCAATAGATTACTTATTTTTACTGTATCGATAAATCATCAATTTTGTTTTATTATCTCAGCGACATTTTAATATTCTTAATTCTTTACGCATCTGAAAGGATTGTAATGATACAACGACAATTATGTGAAAAATATTGCACTCCATCCGTAAAAGCTCGTTTTCTGATATTTATATCCATTATATCCCGCGGTTTGTCCGTAACCGTTTTGCCCTCCGCCTGGAATTCGTTTTTCTCTTCATTAAGCGAACTTTGGCCAACAACCGAACCCTCTTACGTTTCATCCAGGAACTATGGATGAACTCCCCCACACGTGGGAGAGATGTCGTTTCTTTCTTTCTTTTTTTTTTTTGACGGACATCTTTGCGCTTCGGACTCGACGTTCTTGTTTCCTAGCCATTACTCCGACATCAAACAACTCGCGAGAGCGTTTCCCGGGAGGAGAGAAAAAAATTGACCATAATTAAAATTAATGGCGAAAAAAACTTAATATTGAGGATTCCTTTAATGGGACGCCTTTCTTTTTTTATCCCCCTGAATCATCGTCCCATACAGTACGCAACGGAACACGCCATGTGATCCCTATCCCCTACACACACACAACACACACACACGCACAAAAAACTCATTAAGCGACGGGCGGGAGAAATTAACAGGATGGAGAAGCATACATGCGTCTTCTAAATGGATATGAACACAAGGCGGTATTAATTTAAGCGCGCCGCACAAAAACGGACGGTTGTGTCGTGAGATTGGAGTGCGGAGAGGGAGTGGGAGTGAGAGGGGAAGAGAGGAAGAGGGGGAGAGAGAGAGAGAGGAAGGGATGATGTAAAGAGGGACCAGGAAAAAGATGTGGGAGGAGTGCTGGTGAGAATAGAGGGTAGAGTAAGAGAGGATAAAGGAGTTAGAAGGAGAGGGATTAAAGGAGGAGGAGAGATCAGAGAAAGGAGAGGAAATGGAGGAGATACGGGAGAGATAAGAAGAGAGAGAGGGGAGAAAGAGAGACCAGATAAGAAAGAGTAGCGTTACGAGATAGGAAAAGAGAGTAGCTGGTAAATAGAATGTGGAAAGGAGAGATGCGAGAGGAGGATAAAGGAGACAGACAGACAGACGAACGACTTTATTAAGGGCGAAATTGAGACTGTAAAGTCCCTTCTTACTTTCAACCTTAAGAGGAGAGAAAAGAAGATAGGATAAGAGAAAACGAAAGTGAGGGAGATGGAGAAGGATGATAGCGGATAGAGGGAAGAGAGAGAGAGAGAGAGAGAGAGAGAGAGAGAGACAGACAGATAGACAAACAACTTTATTTAGGGCGAAATTGAGACTGTGAATTCCCTTCTTACATTTAACTCTTAAGAGAGAGAGAGAGAGATCAGAGAAAGGAGATGAAAGATAAAAGATAAAGGAGAGAAGAGATAGAGAGGAGAGGGAGGGAGGGAGGACATTGGTATGAAAGAGGAAAGTGATGAGAGGGAAAAAGAGGGAGGTTGGGAAATAAAAGAGACCAAGGAGGAGAAAAAAGAGAGGGAGAAAAGGAGATAGGATAAGGAAACAAACGAGAGTTAGAGATGAAGAAGGAAGAGGGGTACCGTTATAAAGGAACGATTTTAACGCAGCGGTTTCCAAACATTACAAAGCCCCCCTGCATAAGAAAACGATCTTTGCTCTCCCCCTTAAATACCATGTTAAATAACGGTTAATAAACAATACCTACTGAGAATACAATCGCCATCGACATAAGCATCTTAAGAAAAAAAAACATTGACTCAGACGATACGCCTTAGACGCTTGAGGGCAGCTGCATTTTGTAAGTCTCGAGATGGTTAAACATACGTACAGTAAATGTATGACAAATAATTAAAGCGCCCCACATTTTGAAAACCACTGATGCGAGGTTAAGAGAACGAGAGGAAAGAGTATATTAAAGGATAAATGGGAAAATTTAAGGAAAATACAGGGAGAAAGGCTATAATGGAGGATAAAAGAAAATTAGAAGGAAGGAGAAAAAGAGAAACGGAATTGATTCTAGACAGTAAACAGGAAGAGTACATAAAAGGAATTAAGAATGTCACAAAGGGGACAAAAAAAGAGAAGGGGAGAATTCGAAAAGGATAAGAGAGGAGGAAGTAAGTTTTCAAAAGGACGTAAAATTTAAGTCACGCTTGAGAAATGCGAGAATTGAGAGAGAAAGAATAAAAGAAAAATGGGGATCGGGAACAAGGGGGAAAACAGTATGTTAAGGGAAAGCAGAGAGAGAGAGAGGGGAGGGGGGTAGGGAATGAAGTGGAAGGGTAAGATGGTGAATGAGGAATGAGACAAGTCGAGGTAGAATTACAGGAGAGAATGAGGAGACAAGGATATGGAAGTGTTTGAGGTTGAGTGACGCAAGGAAGAATTTGGATGTTGGCGTATGGTAGGAGAGAGAGAGATTAAGATGTTTTAAAAGGCCGCCCCGGAGAGGGCGAAGGGACAGGAGGTGTTGAGGAGGATGGAGGAAGGGAATGAGGGAGAAATGTAGCTGTAGGAATAAGCTAGAGAATAAAAGTGAGTGCGATATATAACCAGGGAAGTTAATAATAACGTTTGAAGAGCAGAGTTGGAAAGAATATTAGAGACTAGACAACTCGCATAAGCTGCATGTGTGTCATATGTTCAGTCAAAGCTGCCCGTCACTCTTCAAAGTTCTTATGCATACGGGTATGTGCACGCATTTGGGTGTGTGTTGTGCACAGGGCGGTCCAAAAAATCCCTGCATATAGAAAAATATAATGTTAAGCCAGATAAAGATGTTTATCATTTACAGAAACATGAGGATATCAGTCACACGTATGGCTAGACAATAACGGATTCTGATAAAAAATTATTTAATTGAAAATCCAGTGTACTTCTTGTAACATGACATAATCAATTGCTGGAACATTAACGTCGAAAAAAGTTTCGATTGCAATAATGAGATTCAATCCATGTTATCCAAGAGCACGCCAGACAGTAATAATTTATTTATTTATTGAAGTCTGTTTAAAACTTTAAACTAAAAATTATATATAAATTTAGTACTATAGATAGATTAAATAGAGTAATTTGTTCAACAGTTAATTTTTTTTAAATTGACTTTCTATCTGAAACCATTTGCTCAGAATCTTAATTTTAAATATTTGAAAGTATCCCCTGCCATCTATCAATTTAAAAAAAAACATTTTTATTCAATGTTATGAGCATTAAAAGTAACACAAATAGAGAAATTTTTTTACTTTCTGTCTGTAACTATTTGTCGGAAGCTTAATTTTTAAAAATTGAAGCCGCCCACCGATTTCTCCAAAAAAACTATTCTTCAGCGTAGTAAATTGCATGATAGATCACATGCATCCTGATAATCTCAGTCTTATATCTCTTACCATTTATTTTCTATTCTGATTTAATTGGTTGCGTATACGGACAGACAGAGCAAAAACAAAACGCAAAACCACCAGAAGACTGCTTCACACTGCACTGCATGACATCATAACTCGACAATCAATCAGTGACTATCATTCTAAATATTTCGAAAATATTTCATTCTGTTGCTTGCAAGAATAAGAGCATATAGTAATTATTTCAGCCAGATACAAAGCCAAACCAAAACTCACCTGAAACTTATATGTCGTTCCGGTCAGCTTGGAAAATCTCAGAGCCCGGTGTAAAGTTTGCGATTTCAATTGAAAACATTTTATTGTTAAATTTTAACCCTCATTACGAGAGTTTGATATGTTTTCTAATTTTAATACTATTTAATTCACATATACAATCTAGTTTTTTTGCATTTGCACGACTGGCAGCACCGTTTCAATCCTCATCAGCATACATATAAAAGCAAACCAATGTTTTGGTCACTGGCTCCATCTGGTATCGGAGTGACCATTTACTAGCGCAGATGACTAATTGCACATAGTACTTCAGACAGCGTGTCGCGCAATTTTGAAGAGGAAAATCCAAACGGAGTCCTCCCGCAAAGAAGTCCATGGTCACATACTGCTGCATCTCAGCTTAGGATGCTTGCAAATGCTTCCAGCTTTGAGCTGGAGGAAAATGTGATTTCATTGACTGTGCGTTGACTTATCGTTTAATTTTGCTTTTCAACTTGAAATTTGTTGGCTAAGAAGTCTTGCATCTTAATTGGGATTATTGTTAACACCATAAGCACAGGTAGGTTTACACTTTACGTTTAAAAAATAATTGTGGGAAAATGAAAGATAACGATTATTAAAACGGCTCTTTAATTATCACGGACATTTATTTTGAATTTCTTTTGCAATGGACGTTACCAATGCTCTGATCTCTAAAAACAAAAGGAACATGGCCCATTTACTGGGATTCAAAGCCCATTGCAATATTATTGGAGTTGCGTTAAAAACAAAAATAAAAAATAATATAAGTAATTCTATAGATTGCAAAGTTGATACAGGTGACGCTCGATTTACGCCATTCCGAATTACATGCTTTCATTTTAATGCCATTTATAATGATCGTACAAATAACATCCTATTTGCACCACCGTGCTCGTTTATATGCCTTCTCTACCTACATTGTGAAGTTTCACGGAAAATCTTCAGATATGATCATCCCAAGTACACTGCACAGCCAGAATATTACAAGCTTTATTTATATGTTGCATAAATACGAAAATTTTTAATATCTGCATGTACTTTAATAAATAATAATGCCTATATTTACTTTTTGTTTAATTCGGCACTTTTCCTTTATTTTTACTGCATATTTGATAAACTCTTAAGTTTATATGATCAGTGGTGGCTCCTATATCCTTTAACAGATGGGGATAGCCACAACATTTTGTCGTAATTTTGTGTATATGCATGAGCATAATTTTGGAACCCCCAGATTACTATTTAGAATTTTTTCACAGGAGAGTGCAACCTAAAGATAAGTTTGAAAAGGCCGCTTGCATGAGAAATTTATGATGCGTTATTTGCATTAAACTTATACAAGGAATAATATTAAATACAGGAATAAATTAACCACTGACGTTACGTCACCATAAAGAAAGATTTTACGGAGGTTTAAAAAGTTCTGGGAGGGATGAATCCCACTATCCCCACTGTACATGATCAAATACTGATGGAAAATTACTTTCGATTTATGCCAATTTCGATTTATGCCATAATCCTCAGGATTTATTACAATTCCCAGTGGTGTTTCAGATTACTGCAACTGTAATTCAGACTAGATGTTCAAACAACATGAAAAATGTAGATTTTAGCCATGATTTGATTCATTTTGTGGAAGAGACAATTATCATCTTTCATTTTCTTTAGCTACAGGGTTATAAAAAGGTTTAACACAATCTCATCAAGTTTGGTTTCAGTGTGCCTCAAAGTTCAAGAATAAATATTAGAAAGTGTTGAATATTCTTTACTAAAAATACAATCTTTTTTTTCCAACAACACCATCAATGAAATTACTCCCAAAAAACATACTCTTACCCACAGTTAGCTACAACTCCTTGTAAACCTTTTCAAAATAAGTGTAGTCATATATAAAATAGGCAATACAATATTAAACTAATTATAAAATACCATATATTCCAGCATGTAAGTCAACCTTTGAAACCTAAAAAAATTTCCTAAAACTTAAGGTCGACTTATACGCCAAACATAAAAATGTGAACCTTAAATTACAGATGAATAACATCGATATTTTGAATCAGCTGTTCCAGTGTTTACATTTTATGACATTTATTTTAGAAGATTTATAATAATTCATTTCAATACTGTATTTACTCACATAATCCATGTCCTCATGTACCACGTGCACCCCTATTTTTAGACCAGTTGGAGGAGAAAAAATTAACTCGTGCTTTATAATAATAATAAGTTGGTGTCTATGGCGGCAGAAAATTAGAAAAAATCGAAAAAGAGTTGGGCAGCCATGCAGCAGTTTTTGAAGTGGCATGCACTAAATTTTTTAAGCTTGCACTATAGTGTGTATCTTAGAGTATATGGGAACAAGGCCGCATCAACCCTGGTGCACATCCATGCACTATTGTCATGTAGGCATGCATAGCGATATTTATTCCACCCATGGATGAAAAAAATTAATATGGTTCTCTCCCGGGTTAAAGAAGCATCAGCGGCTCATGATGAATTCGGCAAATACAGATACCAGATGCCAACTTATTCCCGCAAAAAGTGTACGCAGGAACTGATAGTAAATAGTTAATGACGGAACTGCTTCTTTAGAGTAACAATAATAAACTTAAAACTCAACTAAAAGGTACAGCTTAAATATTATAAAAATATTATATATCTTCTCAATGTTGAAGATTCACCGATGACAGTATAAACCGCACATTTAAACCCTTAATGTTTCTTGGTCATGTAGATATGTGTAAACTTAATAGAATTCTTCGTCTTTTGCAAGTATAAACACAAGCATGTTGCAGTAAATTTACTATTGAGATTTGCAATTTTTAAAACTTGGTCAGAAATCTTCATGTATGACGTGCTGTCTTTTTTTACTGACATTTTTGAGAAAAAAGTTGCGCTGGGTACACACATTTGGAATATTATATTGAATTTCTCCACTCTTGAGATTGATCGCGATCACTACTATAGTTCATTTTGATAGTATCATTAGCTGTTGACATCAATTGAATTATAGGGAACTTTATTTAGAGGGTCAAGCTCTCCGAGATTAAGTTTCTTATTGGTTGAAATTAAAACATCTGTCACATGGAATGTTCATGAAGAACAGCACAGACTCTAAACAGTATTTATATATATATATTTATTATTATGTTTATTTTTCTTTTGTTAGAATTGGTTTGTACGTGACTTTGATTTTGTCAGAAAACAATTTCATGAGAAGTATTTTTAAGTGAAAAAGTGGGGGTCGACTTATACGATGAACATATGCCAAATCATCTATTTTTATTCAAAAAAAAGCAGGGGTCGACTTATACGCCGGAATATACGGTACATAAAATAACAGGTATCGGTAAAGATGCCATTTACACTTTTATCCCTTTGACAAATCCTTGTTAAAAAATTTAACTATTATAGATTATATTCAAACAAGAAAAGCAAGTTCAACAAGAAAAATTAGTAGATAATAAATTATATGTACCTATTCATTACAAGAATATATTAAATTCAACTTGCATAGAAAGAATATATATATATATATATATATATATATATATATATATATATATATATATATATATAAACAGGGGCGGATTGGGAGCAAAAGTCGGCCCAGGCAAATACTCAGATATCGGCCCACCTAACAACTAAATAATGTTGCGGCCCACTAGGAGGCTGTGGCCCATAGTTTGGGAAACACTACTTTAGAATACGGAAAAACAACAGCTCCTGGCCGAGGCATCAACTACTCAAACAGCCCCAGCCCACCGGGACTTTGCACGGTGTCCCGGCGGCCCAATCCGCCCCTGTATATAAACTGCATTGTTTTTAGCCCTATTTTTTTACATACAACAAGTGGTTACCATGATTTTATATTTATAAATTAAAATATAGATTAATGAAATAAATAAGCCAATGAAAAGGAACCGATTAAGACAAACTAGTGTTTTTGAAGAAAGAGTGGTTTCATATGTGATAATAATGCCCTCAATAATTCTTATATTTTGATGATGAAGTACCTATATAGTTAGATTAAATTGACACTTAAGATTGAAAAATAGACAAGAGGTAAAATATATGTGTAAACATTCTAAAAAAATAACTTTTAAAAATATGAAATTGGAAATAATTTCTTGTTATAGAGATATAAAATATTCATTCCGTTATGGGAAAGAAACTAATTAATGGAAGGAGAACTTTTGTCACCAGTTCCTCTGAATGGAGGACATTGCCTGCCGTTATGTCAGTGCAATTTGGACTTTCATTATTTCATTAACTGAGATAACATTAACAATTTCTTCAGCATTTTGCTGGGCAATTACGATAATTCATAGTTAAAAGTCATAGAGCCAGAAATATCTTATAACAGGCTATTTAAAACTTGATTCATATAATCTCACTAGTAGTGGGTGAGTGAGTTGTGTGAAGAATCCATGATATGAATGAAAGATTGTATTCTAAATTTGTCTGTTACGGACAAATCACCAATGTCGGGTGAATTTCCGTCATTTACCTGTGCCCTTATAAATCATCTTCTTTTATTTGTGTTCTTATAATCTACGTCTGGCAATTTTTCTTTGGATTTTTCTTCAATTTTATCGAAACTGTTTCTTGTATGAAATCTGATAAATACACATATAATTTTGAACAAGTACTTAATGATATGTGATGGTCTTGCAATATTTTACTAGTTTTATGAAACTGTTCCAATATATAATTCTATAGTACAAGCATTTTATCGTGGATAATAGAGGCTTCTCTTTTGGTACTGCCATTTTCATATTCATCATCCTGAATTTTAATTAAAGCATCGATAATTGCTTCCCATCTAGTGTCAGAAAGGCATTTTGGAACTTCAGATTTGGAACCTAAACCTGACTTTAAATAGACCGTCATTTTGTCAAGACTGAGAAAAATGTATACACTTGTTGCAAAATCGCAAAGAAATTGACTGCTTCTACACCACTATCAACTGCAGTGCGGCCAACCAAATTTAATGAGTGTCCGGCACAGGGAATATATGTGGCATATTTATTTTTTCCAAAACGTTTTGCTGCATACCCTTATATTTTCCAGGCATGTTGGCCGCGTTGTCATAGGACTGCCCTCTGCACTTGCTAAACTCAATTTTACATTCATTGACAATATATTCAAGTACCAGGTTGGCTAAATTTTCTCCGGAATGGTTTTCTATTGGAATGAATGTTAAAAATCGTTCAACTGGATGACCATCCTGAGGAGATACACATCTTACAATGACAGTTAATTGATCAATGTGCGACAGATCAGACATAGAATCAACAGATAAACTAAAATAACAAGCTTCTCTCAAATCTTCAATAATAGACTTTCTTACTTTTTCATATATTAACTCAATAATTTTGTCACATTTCTTTAGATAAATATGATGGTTTTCCAGACCCAGAATTCCCATAACACCCAATGTGATCAGCGAGAAACGGATCAAACTGGGCAATTAGTTCTAATAATCCAAGAAAATTTCCATTTCGAGATGAATTAAATTTCTCGTTATCACCTCGCAATGGCAATCCTCATTCCACCAAACCAGATAGAACTGCAATAACTCGTTGAAGTATATGTCTCCAATATCCTTGTTCTTTCATAATTTGTTTCTCTAGTTTTGAATCTAAAGTGAATCCACGTTTTCTTGTTAAATACGTTAGCAAAGATGTTCTATGGTCAGTAGAATTCTTGTGATTTGTAATTGAAGCGGGATTTTCCCAATCCTTAAAGCCATTACTGGCCAAGTCGCAGTTTGAAGTTGAAAAAAGCTTACATACACAAAACAGTAAACACATCCAGTTGATGGAGAATATACTAGCCACTCTTGACTGTACTTTTCACCATTAATTTTTATGGGATTAAAGAGCCCAGTGTTTGTGTCAACATATTCTCACATTCCATTGATTGATTTTTTTAAGTATGGAAATGAAATCGTTATTTATATTTTATCGATCTCACTCACCCTGTATGTAATAAATGGACAATCAGGCCAGTAGACCCTATTCAATACCTTACCTTACCGCAAACTTAGTAACAGTAGGCAGACACTCTAACCATCCGTCTACCAAGCGGTGCATTCAATAATATACATATCTATGATAAATAAATGCTTTTTACGTGGGATATAGAAAGATAAAAATGTTTAGGCACCTCTAAAATTACTATAAATCTGAAATTTGACAGGATAATAAAGTACATAGGCTGAAACGTTCGTAGAATGTAAGCACCGTATACTTGTCTTGCATGTAATGTATTTTTTAAAACTGTTATGTGCATAAGAATGGCCCAAACAAAATAAACCATTCAAATAATAATACCATTTTCTTTAACACAAACAGATTTTCCCAATTGTGTGTTATAAAATATTTATATACTCTGCAGGATTCGAACCCCTGATCCTTTCATTTGGAGCTAGTCACGCCAGCCACCTCTCTACCAAGACTGGAAAATGTTCTTAATTAAACCTCTACCCAGCCGTAGAAATAACCTAGTTTAGTTCAGTATGGTTTCTAGGTTTAGTTTGTAAAATCAAAAGTCCTAATTGGCACTTGTCATGTCATTTGTGAATCAGACAATGAAATGTGTTAGACAAATAAAGATAGGAAGCGTTTATGGCATGATAGAGTTTTGATTACAAGTTACATGTTTCAGCAGTGTCATAGAAAAAATAAATTAAAAATATATTCCCACATTAAAATTTCTCCATACAGTGTTTATGAATATTATTTTTATTTACAAACATTAAAGTGTCTCTTTAATACATACACTCCAACAGTTTCAATATAAAATTATGTGCCACTTAAAGATGGCGTTATCTGACCTTTTCATCAATTAAAGCAGATTTCAATAAAAAACACGATAATATATTTTTTAATTAAATTATTATTTTAAAAGTTTAAATATTATTAATGACTAATATATCAAGGATGGTAGCTTCGAATCTATGTTCATTGCTTGGCTCCTTTCAGATAATAAATTGCTGCACAACACGATCTAGAAAGCACCCTTAAACTTTTGGCATCCCATTATTATCATAACGTGACGCGTCACTATCCTCCGGATCGTATGGAATTTTTATGGATTGGAAATAACATTTTGCACTTTAAACATTGTAGTTTTAAAAAAATTTTATTATAAACACCATTATTACATCATTAATACTATATTATTCAGTAAATTTAAACAGAAAAAAATTAAGAATTTTTTATTACTAGTATTACATACTTGGATGACATGTTATATTGTAGGGTTATGTACAAGTTAACATAGAAAACATTCTCCAACATACTGGTAGTGATAGCTACACTTATTCAACATGCCATTTAAATGAAAAACTATACAGGACCAGACTTTAGTAAACATATTCCTAAAACAACAATATGCAACTCTATATGGGGTTTGGTATTTGATAAGAGGTTTAACTGCAACATTTACTTAGAGCAGCATTAATGTATATAATTTGAAATCGTACATAAGAATGACTTAATGTGTATGCTGTATTCCAGGAATTAAATATGTCGCATTGGGTACGCAAATGATAAGGTACACGAATGACAGAGATTTTCAAATAATTAACTAATGCTGTGAACAGAGAGCCATGGTTCCATATAATTCATGATTGCCAGAACTAATTACATAATAAGGCATAATTTGAAACAGGTACATACATATTGGTGGGTTAATCTTATTAAAACTATTCTATTAGCCAGAATTTCCTAATTCAAAAGGTAACTAATTATTTGGCCAACACTTCCAAAATGATACACATAGAAACACATGAAAACTTCATTAGTGTTACTAAAAGACAAACATGCCATGCTCTAAGAAGATTACATCTGTTTCTCTGTAGCAATCACTTGGAATAAAAAAAAGAAAAGTTAAATATAATCTTCTTAAGAAAATAAATATGACACCATGGCAGAACACTCTTTAACTAAAATGCATCGTATTCCTTACTACCACATTTTGATTTACATTTGAAAGCAAAGAAAGCATGCCATGAAAATGACTAGAAAATATTATAACAGAAATGGAATGACATTTATGAATATGGCAAAAAAGTTCTTTTTACATAAGGCATAGAAATTACACATCCATATTCCTAGAGCTATGTTAAAATTCCATCGAACATGATGCTGCTAAAGGATGAAAAAATCTCCCTGGGCACAGTGAAAGAATTCATTCAATAAAAACATATCCGCATAAAACAAACATTTATCCTTGTCACAGTCACATAAACCATTTATAAACCATAAAGATATGTATAAGATGAGAACACAATTAAGTCCTACAAATGTTCCATGAATGAATGGAAGAAATCGTAAAGGTGACTTCCAAGAAATTCATAAGAAACTTGACATCCATCAGAGAAAAAATTCACTTGCCAGACAGAGGAGCTGCTTCCAAGTCTTCACATAATATGCCTTCCACCACACACTCTCTGTTGAAAATGAAAGCAGCCGAATGACTTCAATGACTTTGTGCACGTTTCCAAATGACCCGAGTGGGGTAGTGCATTCCATTCGTTAACCTTTTTTTTAAATGGCGTTTCCCCCGATATGATCGAGGCCTATTCCATTCACGAGAACTCTGCAAAACGATAATAAAAAATTTAGAATTGCATATACGGAAAAGAAATTAAACATTTTTTCCTCCAGCATCTCTGAAAAAAGAGTCATAAGAGGGAAAATGAGTGCACAAAGTAAATCATGAATTATTCATTCGGCACATTCACAACATGCATATAAATCTGAAATAATTTCACTCAAAATTGAAACACATTAGAAAAGTCAGTAATAACGCACAATAGTCCAAATAAAATTGTCAGCATTGGCATAAAACATAGCATACCAATACAGGGCATAGACGAATTTATTTCTATATATAAAAATTCGTCAGAAATGCAATTTGTCAACGAAACACATAAAATGAAGAAAAAAAACACCAATTCAGTCAACAATGTCATAGAAACATATTAGAAAAACAACACTAAAACACTTGAAATCGATCAAAAAATACAATCAGTCCTGAGCAACAAACGTCTCGTCACGGAATGAGAATGTCACGTGTGCACAGGCCTGTGTTGTCAAACCACATAGCGCTATGGGTAGTCAGTCAGTAGCATCAAAAGGACAATACTATTTCAGATAGAAATGCGAGTAAATTAAGCATAAATAATAAAAATCGTAAAATATAAGCTAGAATTTAACGCCGTACATCGTATACCTCAAACTCCGGTGCACCTGTTACCCATTCCAACATCCCCGCTGTTCCGTTCCTCAGCAGTGTGTCCTACGCCGCGTTGACCTTTGGTTCGACGATGATCGGTCCACAGATGTACAATGGCGCCTGTAAACCAATTTCTTCGAAGTCAACGGTGAACGTAGGTTAGCTTTTTATATCTGAAACTCAGTTCATGAAACGTTCTAGAGCACTATCTGTCCGTGCAGGACAAATATGTCACATGTATTAATGAAATTTGGCTGTATTTTTATGGGTCCGAACAACTTTCCATTATTCGCATTGTTTGGCTATAGCAACCCGGAGATATGAATAATGTGGAACAATGCAGGTGAAAGGATGACGTATGGAACATATCATTTTGAAGGATCATGATTTGAGAGAGATTGATTATAAATTTATGATGTATTTTAAGTTGAAACACATCCTGCAAATTTTTATCATAACTTCAACAAGGGTGCCCAGATGTAGAGCCACTTGCATTATTTATTTCTCTATGGCAACGTGAATATACCGACAAGACACGCTGAGGATAAGTTGTAAGGGAATACCTCGTGAAGGGAATTCCATCTGTCTTACCGATACTGCTTTCCGGTAGGCGCAAAGGATCAGCTGGCACACCATCGACAACTATCGCTGCTAGAAAACCGATTCCCTATCTGAGAACAAATTGCTCCAGCCCCAAATCTTTGAAATACTATGCTATCTAAACGAAAAGCTTTAACGTGAAATGTATTGATGTCATCAAACTCAAGAAATTTAAAATAAACAAAGATGCAAAATGCCTAGGTTTAGTCAGTCTACACTACACTACACTACCAAAGGCAATTTGCATCGATGGAAGTAGATGAAAAATGTGAAAACAACGGATTCTTACTTGAATACCGATAGAATCATCGGCCGAACACGGAATTCCATTTTTAGTGAAACGCATTACTCTATCCGCAGGCGTATGTACCTACGGATAGCTTCTATAGACTTCCCCTAGGAAAATGCCTAGATCGTTATCTCGTTGGCTTTTAGTACGATACACTTTGAACCCGGACTCCAGTGAACGGTGATGACCCCTTATGCTGAATTTAGAGAATTGAACGAGAAAATTCGCGTCTACTGAAACCTCTTAATGAGAGAAATTTAGAAACAGGCACAGGCTGGTGTGTTAGTGTTAGTAAAGATAACCTACGCTAAATACTAACCAGAATGAGCCTGATTCTAAAGTAAATTTATTAACTCTTCGCCTACCACGACCTGATTGAAATACATAGAAACAGACGCGAACTGCGATGTTAGTAATATTATAGGGGAAAGACGTCATGCTGTAAGAAGTTTGCAGAACGCGTCCTTTCTATGTATTGCTTGTTATAAAAAAATTGAAAGCTAAGGTTAACTATAAATGAAAATAGATATGAAGCGAGAGCAACTGTTCTCTATGGGTATTATGAAACTGAATAGTGAAAGGTACTGCGGTATTCGATGGTGGTGGTGATGCCAGCCGGAATGGGTCGTATGCCTCCCATGTCCTGAAAATATGAACGTATAATTTCGTGATTTCGAAAAGAGGCGGTCGACCCGTTTCGTCCAAGCCACCGTGACCCATGGCAGGAAAATCATTACGAAAGAGCGAAACGTTATTACATATACATCTGAGAATGCATCCATCGGAAACGTCTATGTCAGATAAATAAAAATATGCACTGCCTTCTATTCCTGGAAAACTAAGAACATGAGTTGAAATTGCTTTCACATATTGTCCCAGCAGGAAATTGAATGGTAATATTCTTGCAGAAATAAAACAGGAGCATATCTTTCTTTGGATATATAAATTATTGCTTAGGATTTTATTTTCCTCTAATCTAATAAACGAACGTGCAAAACTCACTGTGTTATAAATTCCGAATAAAATCGTCGTGAAGAAATTTTAAAAATATACAGAGATATTTCGGGTGGTTATAAATATGCACTATCGGTTGCGTTTCATAGCCAATGCCAGGAAAAATCTAAAAAATTATAAGATAATCGACGAGTAGGAGTATATTGCGTTCTCAAGATAGGGGGCACCACTTAAAATTAAATTGCTACTTTCCCAATATAATGTGTCGACTAGAAAATTGGCACCCTCAAATTGAGTAGACATGTTCAATTCATTCTGTTTTATGGCAAAAAAATTCTTTTTACATAAGGCATTGAAATTCACGTCCATATTCCTAGAGCTATGTTAAAATTCCATCAAACTGAATACATGATGCTGCTAAAGGATGAAAAAATCCTCCTGGGCACAGTGAATGAATTCATTCAATAAAAACATATACGCATAACACAAACATTTATCCTTGTCACAGTCGCATAAACCATTTATAAACCATAAAGATATGTATAAGATGAGAACACAATTAAGTCCTACAAATGTTCCATGAATGATTGGAAGAAATCGTAAAGGTGATTTCCAAGAAATACATAAGAAATTTGACATCCATCAGAGAAAAAATTCACTTGCCAGACAGAGGAGCTGCTTCCAAGTCTTCACATGCGTTCCACCACACACACTCTGTTGAAAATGAAAGCTGCCGAATGACTTCAATGACTTTGTGCACGTTTCCAAATGACCCGAATGGGGTAGAGCACTCCATTCGTTAACCTTTTTTTTAAATGGCGTTTCCCCCGATATGATCGAGGCCTATTCCATTCGCGAGAACCCTACAAAACGATAATAAAAAATTTAGAATTGCATATATGGAAGAGAAATGAAACACTTTCCTCCTACATATCTGAAACAAGTTATCTTGCAATAGGGTACTAGTTTCATTTGAAAAATATTTTGATATGAGCAATACTTTACGAGATATGACGGAAAGTCGATTTTTTTATCACAAGTAAAGTGGTAACCCTGATTGGCTTACGTGATTCATTTTTGCGATTTTCTTATTATATTTGATTGTAAGTTTTTAATATCAAATTTCATGAAAATTCGTTCTATAGAAGCCGAGAACGAACATGCGGACGGACGGGCGGACGATAATAGCCGCTTATGCCGTAAGCGAAACGCGCCTAAAAAGAGCCATAAGAGTAAAATGAGTGGACAAAGTAATAAATGAATTATTCATTAGCACATTTACACAATGCATGTAAATCTGAAATAATTCACATAAAAATTATATACATAAGAAACGTCAGTAGTAGCACATACCAGTACAAATAAAACAGTCAGCACTGGCATAAAACATATCACAGCAATACAGGACATAGACAAATAAATTTCTATATATAAAAATTGGTCAGAAATGCAATTTGTCAACGCAAACACATAAAATATAAAAAACACCAATTCAGTCAACAATGTCAAAGAAACACATTAGACAAATAACACTAAGACACTCGAAATCGATGAAACAATACAATCAGTCCTGAGCAACAAACGTCTCGTCACGCAAAGTAAATGTCACGTGTGCACAGGCCTGTGCTGTCAAACCACATAGCGCTATGGGTAGTCAGTCAGTAGCATCAAAAGGACAATACTATTTCAGATAGAAATGCGAGTAAATTAAGCATAAATAATAAAAGTCGTAAAATATAAGCTAGAATTTAACACCGTACATCGTATACCTCAACCTACGGAGCACCTGTTACCCATTTCAGCTCCGCGCAGTGTGTCCTGTGCCGCGTGTCCTTCGGTCCCACGATGATCGGTCCTCCGGTGCTTGGTCCTCCGGTCCCACGGCCCTCTGTCCACTGCACCCTGTCATGGAAAATGGCTCTGAAAAAGAAATAGCAATTAAAAAGAGGAAATAACCCAATTCGGAGGGAATAACATCGAAGGAGACTTACTATAGAATGCAGTTGTCCGTGAGTCGTCTTCTTCTTTGCCTAGAAAAGAAATTTGCAGCACCTGTTTGAGGAGGAAAGAGGTTAAAGGTACACATATAAAGGCAAAAAAATACAATAGAGAATATTCGCAAGTGTATCAATCGCATCGCATGTACGTAAATATTCGCATCGAAAGGTGAATCGTCGTTAGGGGGATTTTGTGTGACTGGCCAGTGAGGTCGACCTCTGGGGGAAAGGGACGGTTTAGAGAGAGCTCTCTCTATGCCACGGCCGGGCATTTGTGTTGTGTAAACACCTTAAAATACTATATTAATGGGTACGTGGCATGCCATAGAAAAATCGATCGAATTGTATACGTAAGCATACGAATTATAAAATATCGACAAATGCATATATGTAATGCGATGGTTGTAAAAAATGGAATTTCAATGTATACATAGGCAAATAAAGTAAATATATATGGACAAATGCACAAATGTAATACCATAGTACTAAAAAGAGTAAGGAAAAAAAGGAATAGGTAGAGTGGAGTTGGGGAATTTTGCCTGGTTTGTGAGAGTCCTCTTCTTGACGAGTGCGTAGGAGCCCCTGAAAGTAATAGAAATACTAGGATATAAGAAAGGCTAGTGTAATTTGCCCGTCCAAAATGTCGGGTATACATGAATAAATTAAATTTAAGACGGTTTCCTATTCCCCCTCTCAATCCCCATCGCCATCTCAGCGTATAATAAGCACAATCTTACATACAGAATGACGCTAAAAAGGAAATCGACGAACAGTAAATAAACACACAAACTAAGCATAGATACATATGTGGTGTAAGAAACTGTTTCATCAATGGTAGTTTCGTACTTAAAATATCAAATGACGTACGGAAATCGCATATACAAAGTAAGCACACGCTTTCGGACGGCTGTTTCCATGTCCAGCCTTTCGACCAAAAAAAATAGTCATCACCACCTCGTTGCACTTATTATAATAGAGAGAGTACCTCGCATGAGCTGGAATATCACCTATCCCCCCAACTTGTAGTATTAAAAACTTGTTTGTAATGTTACAACGCTTTCAATGAAATGGGTTCTTTAATGTCATCCCGTTTGCATTCAACGTAGCAACTCACAGCCCTCTCTAATATAATCCCGGAAAGTTTTCGGAGAAATGAGTTAGCCTTAGGTTAATTTCCATTGAAGGCATTCAACGTAGAAGAGTGAATAGTCACTTTCTGGAAGGGGGGTGACAACATAACGACACTACGATAAACTAAGCCTATTAACATCGCGTCGGAGATGATACGTAGAAAATTTTCATAAGGCAACATTTCTATATATTACTGGAATTGAAATAACTTCCATATTTAGTCTTAATGTATTTAAATAAGTATATGAAAAGTTAGAAAAATGGAGAATAAATGGTCGTGGTTTCACGTAGGTGACAATTTCGAATATACCTAGACTTGGTAAGCGAAACATTTAAAGAAATGCAATGAATTTTACACTAACACCATCGCAATGGAAGAAAGTTACTGACCTTCGAAGTGTGCACTAGGACACCCCGAAGTGGGCTCCTCGAACGTCGGGCTTGGAATGAAAAACCTAAGTTCCGGTCTAGGTATGGCAGCTCAGCGCGATAGTCATTTGTCTAATTGTAGAAAGTTGAAATTCATTTTTAATGACATTAAATACCGTAAAGTTATTATACAAAATAATTTTAAATATAAAATTGTAATAATATGCTTGTTTTCTTTATTTAAAAATAATATTTTATAATAACAATAATAATTTTCTTTAAATGAAGAATAATTCCTTAAACCGACAAAGTGACATCTATTTTTAGGTGAGAGAAAACGTCGAAATTGAAGTGCGATATGACACGGAATAGTGAGCTCTAAAATAAACGTTATTCCTGAGAATTCTTACATATGACATTATTTTTGTGGTTTAATTTATCAATATAATACCAGCATTAATTACAACCTGCTTAAAAACTCAGCATATCAATGTAAAACGCCAAACCAACAGAACTAACCCTACCGAAACTATAAATACGGAGAAAGGTAATTCTGAAAATTGCTTAATATTGCCAATTTCTCGCGAATTGATATATGCCATTCATTTCCAGCGTTCTGTTTATTTATGTATGTATAAAACGTATTGTGAAATAATCAGCCGATTTTAATTTTGTTACACACCATTCTATTTAACCCTTTCGTTGCGGAATTTATATCCGAACCGTGACAACCATCCAGGTAATATCCAATTTTATATTTATATAGTGGAAATACATCCAAAAAATGTTCAAAATCCACATTTATAATAATTCATAATAAAGTCATGATTATATTGCAAAATGATACTGATGTTAATACTTTTACAACTCTTTTATAGCAATAAAAGTGTTTAAGCATCTATTAGACATATTAAATATAATAAAAAATAGAACAATGCGTTTTAAATTAAATAACTGACACAAATCTTCTAAAATTAATGCTAATATAATTACAAAAATATGAAAATTTTCAACGAAATATTTACATGGAACAAATGGTGTTTACAAAATGAAGAGCATTCAGGGGGTCGTGCGTGTTGTTGAGCAGCAGTAATAGGAGAAAGTTTTTTCAGGGCTGTGGGTTAAAATGGAATGTCGCAGCGTAGGGGCATAGGCTAATTCGATTATATGTCACGGCGTAAGGATGAATTCATCACAATTATTAAGATTGACAGCAGCTATGCTATTAACAAAGGCCACTTACGCTGAGTAGGTCAACAACGAACACGAAAGTGCATCTAATGCAAATTTCATCCATCAACTGTGCATCTCGGTGGAAGACATGACAATTATTTTTTATTAGCGTGAGAAGTGTGAATGCAATTTCTTGATTTCCATGAATGTATTTTAAATATAATTTAACGGCATTTGCGGAGATATTGCTTGTGATACCTTGCTGTCGTAATATTTAACATCTCATCGAATATGAATATATGCAATAACTGCTGTTTGCAATGAAATGTACATTCTATACGATGGATTGCCAACTGATGTGTAATAGGAGCAGTGGAGGATCTAAGGAAGGGGTGTAGGAGAGGGGGCGACCGCCCTTCCTTGGATAATCCCATTGCACTCCACTGGGTTCTTTCTTAAATTCATTCCGGGCAGAATTCCTCAATTATACGCCGCAAATGAGGTCTTTATGGCAAGGGAAAGAAATATTCTGAGAGGGGTAGGGATTTTCAAAATATAGGGCACGTGGCAAGGGTGGATTTGATAGGTGGAGGGGCTATCACCCCCCTCCCCCCTCCCTTTGAGTAGTTTCTGGATTCGCCCCTGTACACTATACTGCATGAGGTGCGATTACTACTACGGGACAAAAAGGCAGTCTAAATAGGAAGTTGCTTAAGTTATTTTCCTGGTTATTCGAGGCGAAAATCAATTTGAAATTATTTTTGTTTATCAATAATTAACTTTAATTAAATATTACATAATTTTATTAATTAAAAATCATGTATAGATTCTGCAATAGGACCCTGATCGCTAAGTAGCAATAATATTAAAGTTCAGAACGTGACGAATATTTTATGAGGTCCCGATTTCTTCTGAAAGAGAATATTCTGGTCAACTAAGCCGAATATAAGTTAAATTAGAAAGTTTATAGAAATAAAAAATTGAGACTATATAGTCCCTTCTTACATTTATGAGAGGGAGAGGGAGTGAGGGGGAGAAGAGAAGGAGAGTGTGGGAGGGAGGAGGAGAGAGAGGGAGAGAGAAAGAAAGAGTGGGAGGGAGACAATTATTTTGTAGTTTTCTAACTATATCCCGTCATATTGACGGGCAATTATGCTAGTTATTTAATAATAATATGTCATGCGATTCCATGTTCATAATTATATAATCCGTAGAATTTGGATAAGTAAATATATTAATATTATAAAGGCGATATAAATGCTGTGATTTATTTTTCGAAACATGAGTCAGTAAAAAATAAGAAACTCTTACCGTGCATTATTCCAAGGAAATTATACGGGTGGCTTTCTTTTTATTCTTCAATCTATCAAAATAAAACCTTGATTAGAATTATTCCAGCATATTAAACAACCCAACACATCAGCGTAAAACATAAAATCGACCGAATAAATCGTTGATGGTGTACAATATGAAGATAATTTTTTAAATATGTATTTACAAGGAATACTTCGTCGGCATTAATGTTATATTTTATCCAATTTATTTAATCACAATTACAATGATGTTAATCTATCGTGTTATTAAGGAAGACCATATAACGCCGACTTAAGCATTAGCAATGACCACTTAAGTGGAACGATTGCAGCAAACAAATCCGGTTCCTCAACATCTGCATCTCTTTGAAATCCATGAAAATTATTTTTACTTTCTCTATACGTAGTATTGGGAAAGTATTGTGTTCACGAAAAAAATCGACTTCGAGATTTCAACGGAGATACACGTTTTGAGGTCCCTAGAACATGTTTACACAATTTTCGGAATGATGTATGTGTGTGTGCATGTGTGTGTGTATGTGATTGTGGGCGCTCTAACTCAAAAAGTACTTGCGATATTGTTACCAAGTTTCGTATGTAACACTTTAGCCTGAGCACAAAGAACTGATTAGTTTTTGGACAATAACGGTTAATCGGAAGTCGAGCTTTATTTGAAACCCGCTTCGGTTTTTGCGATATTTCTACGTTAAAACATCATTATTTTATATACTACTCGATATAAATATTATAGAGAATGTAATTTCCTACAACTTTCATTTGAAGCAATTTTCCATAGCAGTTATTGTTTAGGAATTATTTATAAAAAATCGGTTTTTTCGGTTTCCGTCAAATATCTCATTAAAAACGTCGTTATTGGTAATCTTCGTAAGGACTATAGTTGTAGATAATAATATTTCTTTCAACTTTTGTTTGAAACAAATTTTCCTAGAACCATCCATTTCGGAGATATTCAACTTTTTCGTAATTTTCAGTATACAGCGCCAACACCATGTAGCGGTGAATTCTGTAAACATATTCAAAATATAATTTACGGCAATAAGAATGACTGTATTCTATTACGATACGAAATAATAATTTTGCCTCATAATGCTATTCATAATAATTTAAATATCTATACCCCAAATATGGAGAAAGTCGTGTTGGCCACATCAGATTTTTTTTAAATGCCGACCGAAAAATATGTGCTTAGTTGTAAGTTTTACATTCAGTTTTTGAATAGTTTTTACGACTCTTGACCAGTCATAAGGAGTTAGGAATCTGCGTTCCATTCCGCTTCGATCGAAATTATCCCGATTCGCACGTGTTTTCGAAGTGCGAGCACCTTTCCACGAGCGACAGGGTGAATAAGCAATATTGCCGTAATAGATTAGGGTAGCGTGGGTCTAAAGAAGGAATTTCTTAAGAAAACAGTCGAAAGCTAAAAGATAAGGGGATGTTTTTGCAATGAGGTTTCGACACAAGCGAAGGGCAGGTTACGCGTGCGTCTGAGTCGTTGTCATCCCTGGGTTCTCCTGGTCGAATTGTACTATTGTGTAGAAAACAAGGGCAGCGCTGACGTCGATTGACAACGCTGTTAGTGATATTGATGTGCTAAAATCACCGATGTGTTAAAATTACCGTTGTGCTAAAATTAATTGTGTGTTAGTATTATTAATGCGCCAGTATTATTGATGTGCTAGTATAAATGACTCTCATGCATTCAAATTCATGCCATGACTCGAGGAGGACATCTCGTTCAGATGTTCACAAATTTTATAAACTTTTATTTGCTAGTTCCTATTTGATGTGATTTCTCATGGGATACGCTCAAACGTCATGCGTTCGACGGGGCCGTGAATAATTAGCGTTTGTCGGAAGTGGTGTTAAAAAGGACCGTAACGATTGAAAAAAAAACATATTACATATCTTCGATTCGAATGAACTTCGCGTTGAATCAACTGCAGCACAGATTTTGATGTTACGTATTTCAATTGAGGAGGTGCTGTAAGGGATAGGTGATCTGGCCGCCCAAGCCAGCATTTTGCTATTTTAGTTTGTTCATGGAGACCGCTGTTAAAGCCATAAATAACATGGACGTTTTAGAAATGGTTATTAAAATTAAACTACGCCAAACACCTCTCCTCCGAAATAAGTTACCTTGCAATGCGTGCATATTGCAGTTAATAATCCACATTCATTCGAATTTGATGTTAATTTTCATCTCCACGCAATGATTTACGTATAGTTAATCTATTCAAGATCAAGCACTTAAAAAGTACTTGTCACAGGTATCTCCAATAGTCACACTAAGGTTATCAAACAAACAGATGCCCATTTCGGCAACAAAGCAGTCGTCTTCGGTGGTAATTAACCGAAATGGGGTGTTGGAGTTACCTGAGACAAGTACCTACCATTTAAGTGTTTGTTCTTGAATTTCTTCGGTCATAAGACGAGCTCGATAATTCTCTATTGAAATGTGTCACCCATATTTATCCCCTAGGTTGTTTTTTAAACGAATTATCTGGGATCGTAATAGGAAATTAAAATTCATTATTACCGAAATGAATACTTTTCCCGCCGAAATGCTTACTTCTCGCTTCGAGGGTGAAGTTTCCCGTTCTCTTCCGCCGTCCTCGCAGCATTAAGACTCAAAAGCTGAGGGGTTAAGTCAGGAGGCGTTTTGGGCATATTGGGGGGCGTTTTAGAAGGGAAGGAAAAAAAGAGGATGAGGTGAAGGTGAGAGGTCAAGGAATTCGTGTGTTGGTATACGACAGCCGCGAACTTTCTGGGAAATTTCAGGTAAGAGTAATCTCTTTTATCGTGAAGTTTGATGATAAATATTTTCTCTTTAGAGATTTTGGATGGAGAAATCGGCGATTTTTTAAACCTTTTAACATTTTACTGAATTATCAAAATTTAAAATTAACAAAATATATCCTTTACGTTTTCCCAAAAATAAGGTTTACGGAAAGTAGGTACCTATGTATTTCGGCTACAAAGCAGCCGTCGTGAGTGGTGGTTCATATAGTATCTACTATTACTTATTATCCTAAACCATTAATTTGAGTTGCCAAAATGATCTCCCTTTTGCCATAAATGTGGCCAGACTAGGCTAGGAGCTCAATTTAAGTTATTCAAAAATATTTGAACTCGCTAAAACAATATCATTTTTCAACAAGTTAGGAAAGTGTACAACGTATCACAAATGGGCGCGTTTCGTGCAATGGAATATTAGAAAGAAATTATATACCTGTACGTAAGGGAAATAGCGTTTTAATGTTCTTTTCTTCACCATAAATAATCCATTTTCTTCCTATTTAAAAATATTGCATGCACACGTAAGTAAATTAAACGTTTGTTTGTGAGACTGTTTACGTTAGCAACAATGAAGAAGTAACCATGCAAGAAATTTTCTAATTGTGTTCAACTCGATTCAAGACGTTTTTGTTTGATTTTCTCGATAACGGCTACTTCTGTGATAAAAATATATAGGAAAGGAAATACTCTTCTTTACCAGTTCTACAACTTTTATTTGGAAAATATTTTGATATGAGCAATATTTTACGAGATATGACGAAAATTTAATTATTTGTCACCAGTAAAGTGGTACCCCTGATTGGCGTACGAGATTCGTTTTTTCGTTTTTCTTCTTATATTTGATTGTAAGTCCTCAATATCAAGTTTCATGAAAATCCGTTCAGTAGAAGCCGAGAACGAACATGCGGACGGACGGACGGACCGACCGACGATAATAGGCGCTCACGCTGTAAGCGAAACGCGCCTAAAAGTTGAAGATGATTTTATTTGGATATTTGTCACAGAAAATAATTGCTATACAGAAGTTTATTTCATACTTTTCCTTAGATAAATTGCTAAATACGTTTCCGTATTCAAAGAAAGTAGCTTATAAAGTCATCGGAGATATTTTTTCTCCGTAGTGTTATTCATGCGAAATACATTTATATCCTTAATATTACTTTTTAAAAATTAATTCGAGTTAAGATACAAACGTGGGACTTGGTCTCTTGTACGACCGAGAGAACGAAGTAAATCTTTTTCGAAGATAGAACCCGAATCCATGCCGATTTAGTTTAAAAATTCGATTGCCGTGCAAAACAAAACTGGATTTTTTCGATATTTTAACAATGATAAACTCTGATACCATAAAATCGAGTTCTTTCTTCTAAATGCTGTAATGTTTTTAAATGGAGAAATCGGACGAGGAGAGAGAGAGAGAGGTGGAAATATAGACAGAAAATTAAAAAATACCATTTCATACCGTAAAATGCAAAATTGTCGAGGAGAAAAAAATGCGATTTTATAGCATGTTATGATTGCAATCAGAGCACGATTCACGTAGCGCCACCCATTTTAGGCGCGTTTCGCTTCTAGCACGATCGCCTATTTGCTTCGGTCTGTCTGTCCCTCGCCTTCCACCGAACAGATTTTCATGAATTTTAATATTAAAAACTTACGGGCAAAGACAATTAGAAAACCACAAAAATGAATCGCGTAAGCCGATCAGGAGTACCACTTCACTGGCGACAAATAATGAACTTTCCGTCATATCTCGTGAAGCATTTCTCATATCAAAATATGTAGTTTTCAAATAAAACTTGTAAAACTAGTAGAGTATTTCTTTTCCTGTACGTTTTTTTTACCTTAGGAGTAGCCGTTATCAAGAAGATTAAACGAGAAAGTCTTAATTCGAGTTGAATTTCTGAAAATCTCTCGCATGGTTAGTTCATCATTGTTGCTTACATAAACAACCTCACAAAAATAAGTTTAATTTCCTCACGCGTGCATCAAATATTTTTAAATAGGAAGAAAATGTATTATTTATTACGGAGAAAATATCTCTGAAACGCTATTTTCCTTACGTACACTCAAAGGGTTTTGCAAGTGAAAAGAAATGAATAATTTTCAACGAAGGAAAAAGTTCAAAAACGTTTGTATAGTCAATCCTTTCAAATACTCCATTGCCCGAAACGCGCTCATTTGTGGTAAGCTGTACACTTTTCTAATTAGTTTCATTACCGACATTGACGCTAAAGCGGGAGTGGCGGTAAACCGAGGTATGCTTGCTCTGCGTAATTATAAGATGGAAATTCTGTTCACAACGATTCACGGGCGATAAGATTAGTTTTATTTTATTTCGTAATGACATGCAAAAATTGACGTAGTGCTATAGCCATTTTTCCAACCTCCCTTCAGGATTAATTCCAAATCGCATGCAAATCTCCAACTATTAACGTTGTTCTGATGATATTAAACTTATTACTTTCTCCATACGTAGTAATGGGAAAGTATTGTATTCATGAAAAAATCGACTTCCAGATTTCAACGGAAATACATGTTTTGAGGTCCCTAGAACACGTTTAGACTATTTTCGGAATGATGTCTGTGTGTGTGTGTGTGTTAGTGTGGGCGCTCTAACTCAAAAAGTACATACCATATCGTTACCAAACTTCATATATAACACTTTAACATGAGTACAAAGAACTAATTAGTTTTTGGACAATAACGGATAACCGGAAGTCGCGGTTTATTCGAAACCCGATTCGGTTTTTGCGATATTTCTTTGTTAAAACATCATTATTGTATATACAATTCTAAACAAAAGTTATAGAGAATGTAATTTCCTACAGTTTTCATTTGAAACAATTTTCTATTGGAGTTATTTTTTAGGAGTTATTTATAAATAACCGGTTTTTCGGTTTCCATTAAATATCTCCTTAAAAACATCGTTATTGGTAATCTTCGTAAGGACCAAAGTTGTAGAGAATAATATTTCTTCCAAGTTTTGTTTGAAACTAATTTTCGTAGAACCATCTATTTCGGATATATTTCGCTTTATCTTAATACCAGTAAACAGCTCCAACACCATGTAGCGGTGAATTCTGTAAACATTCAAAATATACGTAATTTACGGCAACGACGTGTCTTCTTTTACGATACGAAATAATAATTTTGCCTTATAATGCTACTCATAATAATTTAAATATCTATACCCCAAATATGGAGAAAGTCATGTGTTGGCCACATCAGATTTTTTTGTTGAAATATTGCAATTTTTTTATAACCAGAGTGCAATTTGTTTCATTTTCGTGTAAATTCCCTTGTTATGGAGTTATATCATATATCGAACTCGTCAGCGAGATTATCAATATTAAAGCTTGCCCCATGTTTCAGAATTTATCCCCTCGACGCGTAAAAGAATCGGATCCAGTCAAGGACCGGCAGAAACGAAACTTGTGCCTTTACTGTTTCAAAATAATACAATACAAATTCTTTTATGAACAGAATAGGAAAATTAAAAACTCCAATTCACCGTAAAGGCGGTACTTACGTGTCAAAGCACAGAAGACTCGCAGGACCACTTAGAGGACGCGCGTTTCGACAGCTACGCTGTCATCTTCAGCAATGTCGAATTTTCCTATTCTGTTCATTGCCTTCACCGTGTCTAGAGTTCTTCCTTTATAAATTCTTTTATATTTTTCATTTTTTTTTAAATAAAAATCAATCGACACATTTTTCGCCAATCTGTCTCGGCTCTCGCGTTTCGCTTCGGAATAGAGCCGACATCTTTGCTCGGACAACTTAACGACGCGTGCCGCGCTCTGCATCGCGACCGTAATTACAAGCTCATTGGATCGGTTATGAAATTTCGTCTTTAATTTTTTTTTTCCTTCCAAACGACCGTCGCCTAAAACGCTTGGAACGATGCTATTCCAGCAGGCATTATATGACATTACGAGGAGCTAGACGGCGGCGTAATTCCGAAACCTTCCTCCTTCCCCTCCCCCCCCCCCCAACCTTTCTCCTTCCCCCCTACCCCCCACCTCCCCCCTTATTCCCTCCCCCGCCACCACACAATTCCCGCTAACCCCTCTAATACTTCACATCCTAGGCCCGTTCCGTTTTGTGGTTAATGGCAGCCCTAAAACATGCGACGCACACGTTCGCTGTCCCAGTTTAGGGCACACGTTTACGGTGTCTCTGCCAATGTAATCGGATGGCGAAGATGGGGGGAAGTGGATGGGGCGGAGAGGCGCCGCGACGCCATGTTGCCGGCGGGTCCAGGAAAGTTCGCTCCGTCTAAGATAGTTTTTTAAAAATTGTGATTTTTTTCTAAGGAAATTTAGATGCATAGAAACTGTTTCGCGCGCGTTTGGGCGTTTTTAAGTAAACTTTGAAAGGTGGCGGGAATAAGCGCGTTACAGATAGGTTAACCAGGTCTCCCGAGGCAAAAGAGGACATTTTCAATTTTACGTTGATAAAAATGAATACAGGTGATAGTATCCCCAAAAAGTCAATTCTAGGCAAAAAAAATGTTTTTAACCTATTAAACTTAATCTATAGAACTTTTTTTTAAAAATACACAACTTGATACTTATCACTGATGCATCAAACGAAATAAAATACCTGTAGAAAGAAAGAATATAATTTTTTAATTCAATTTATTTAAAATCGTTAAAAAGAGGAAATTACTTGAAAAATAAAAATAATTAAAAATATATATTAACCGTATAAAGTCTCACTGTTCACCATAACTACAGAGAACCATCTAGGAAGTTCGGTTTCCCTACGAAAAGACAGAAAAACACTGTCCACAAACTTCAATAGCTTTTAATTAGTGAAAAAATATTACTCTTATTACGGTTCATACTAAAATTAACATTAAATTTTGACATTATTTTTCTGGATAGTTTTAGCCACACATCGGCCTGTTGGCATTTCGTCCCTCTCCCTCGATTAGGCACCGCTCGTGGGTTATTGCCTCGTACATTTATTCATTTATTAATTAAGAAGTTTTAACTTCTAAAGGCATTTGCTCTGAATCTTAATTTGAATAATTTAAAAAGCCTCCCCTGGCACCCACCGATTTATCAAAAAATATGCTTTGGCAGCTTAATATATGGAATCATAGATCACATACGCCCTTAAAATGTCAGTCTTCTGTCTCTTACCTTTTATTTTCTGTATTGGTTAATTTGATAGCACAGACGTACAGACAGAGTGAAAACATGAGCTAGTTTATAACATTTTAAACGGCTAAAAATATTGATGAAAATCGCCGTCTTTATTTCATTCAAATGCCTTTTAACTCTTTCTGAAGGGGATAAATGGTTGAGTATTACATCCAAGTACTTTCGTGAGCTAACAGTACGCTCTGTAATTAGAATTTCATATAACTCAAATTATTTTTATGCTCTCTTAATGTTTGCGTTTTCTAGAGTCGAAAGTTTGAGGTTTCCTCTTCGACGTTCCTAAAAAAATTGACTTAAGTTCTCTTCGCTCAAATTATCCTCCATTAGTATTTAACTTCTCACTTATTAAAAAGAATATTTTCCTGTTTGAGTTTTAAGGAAAACGGATCTGAAAATTGGATTTTAGTAACCCAGAATTTAGTGTAAATTTTATCTCGGGCTGCGCCATACAAACAATGAAAACTGCTTCAACATTGCATTACGTCAAATTTCAATATTTTTACTCCATTTATGCATACGATTCTACGTGGATTAATAAAAAATATCTTTTGTTAAGTACATTACCAACATTTAGCGATTTTTACTGTACTTTTGTATAATTCTGAAGTAATCTTTTTTCATCTTAGCGTTCCGTATAGATACGTTTGTATATAAAAATTCGTGCACGCCTTAAAAGTATGTTATTAAAGGAATTCGTAAATTGTGAGATCATAACTTGTCACCATGGTGAATAGGTTACATATAATATAACACAGACGAGTTTTTCAGGAAGAAAAACATGAGCCATCGTCTTAAGATGGCGGAGAAGGGTTCCAGGCTCACTAATGGAAGAGTGAATGAGGAATTAGAAAGAGTTGGAGACGCGACTGTGTGTGTGTGTGTTTGTGTGCGAGTGCCAAAGGATGAAGAAAATCAGATGGGCAGAGATGAAGATAAACGAGTCGGAGTTGAATATTGCATTATATGTGGGAGTGGAGCGTAGCGGTTAGGATTAAGAAATGGAATGGATCGGTCGGAACGGTGTTTGAAAAGGGATGGAGGGATTATGGAGAGGGTGGGAAGAGGGATGGAGGTAATGGAGGACGAAAGAGAGAGAGAGAGAAGGAAGGATGAGAGGCGGTGGTTCGGTGTGGCGGGAAATGCGAAACTTCAGGAATAGTTAGAAAGTACAAACGCGTAAGGATATACGTTATAACTTTAGCCTAAAGCTAAACCAATGTTATATAGTCAGGTACATGAATCTTCGAAACAAAGTGTGGTATTGCTGTCGGATAAAATAAAGCGGAACTCGAGATGATATATGTAATTCTGTATCTGTACTTTGCCTTGAAGTCACATGTTTGCTTTATAAGTTATCCACTTGTCGCTAAAAACTCATCCATGTGAGCGATGCACTAGGTTACTACTGTTACTTCCTGTGAACTAGAATAAGTACGCGTATTTTTTTTTACGTTTTTTCACTCTTTTTCTTTCTTGATTTTTAGCTATTTTTAGGCGTGTTTCGCCTCCACCGTGAGCGCCTATTGTCGTCGGTCTGTCTGTCCCTCCGTCCGCATGTTCGTTCTGGGCTTCTACCGATCGGATTTTCATGAAATTTGATATTAAGGACTTACAATCAAAGATAATAAATAAGAAAATCGCACAAATGAATCACGTAAGCCAGACAGGGGTACCACTTTACTGGTTATAAAAAATGAAATTTCCTTCATCTCTCGTAAAGTATTGGTCATATGAAAATACTTTTCAAATACAAATTGTAGAACTGGTAAAAAAAAGAGTATTTCTTTCGCTATACATTTTTATCGTAGGAGTGGCCGTTATCAAGAAAATCATACAAGAGTGTCCTAATTCGAATTGAACTTTTGAAAATTTCTCGCATGGTTACTTCTTCAATGTTTCTAACATAAGCAACCTCACAAAAATACATTTTATTTCCTTACGTGTGCATGCAACATTTTTAAATAGGAAGAAAATGGATTATTTATGAACAAGAAAAGAACTTTAAAACGCTATTTCCCTTACGTACACGTATATTATTTCTTTCAAATACTCCATTGCACGAAACGCGCCCATTTGTGAGACGCTGTACTATTTCCTAACTTGTTTTTTTTAAATAAAGACTACTGAAAATGTTTTAAAATTGTTCACGAGTGTAGTTGCTGATAAATATTCCTGAGGACGCTGATGTCGAGAGCAATTATATTCGTTGCTCTGTATGGAGAAATTCATGTGTTGGCCACATCAGATTTTTTCAAATAGTATTAGAATTAGTCCGAATTTGTTTGCACGCCTATACTCATTTCTAGCACGACAACGGATCGAAGTGAATTTTTCATTAATACCATCAATAAAAAAAAAGATTATATTTTTTCGTTTCTGTATGTGGCCATATGGAAGCCGTCACTGCAGAGCATGAAAACTTCTATTTTTTTAAAATTCCCATTAAATTTAGAGAGAGAGAAAAACTATCCCATCCGCTCCTTCGGATGCGAGAAAAGGGTGAAAACTCTCCCTGTTACCCTAACCGGAATTAACACGCCCAAAAACCGATGGATAGTGTGGGCGGGAGGTTTTTGAGGCGAGGGAGAGAACCTCCTCCCTCACCCTCCCTCCCTCTCCCTCCCTCTCCACCCTCTCCCTCCCCTCCCTTCCCCCACCCTACTGCCTACCATGCGGTATCATTTCTTGCGAGTTTAATCAGAGTAATAGTGGGTTCCGCATCACTTGGTTTTGGCTCCCTCGCTGCATTACAAATTGATTTCCAAGGCTAGCCATACAATTCCGTTAATGGGAGAGTCAGATAAGTCTCCCATGCGCCATTTTCGATGTTTCTTTTCCACCAAACCATCCTCCCTCCATCTTACCCACCCTTTCCTTTCCCTCTCCCCTCTTCTCTCTCTCTCCCTCTCCTCCTCCTCCTCTTTCCCTACACACACTTATAAAACGTCTTCGCCCATCTCTCACCACTCGCTGCTCCCTCTTGAGGGTTCCCCTTCTCCTCCTCCCTCACCCTATAACACTACACATCCACCACCCTCCCCTCTCCCGAATTCTTCTCCTTCTCTCTATTTCTCTCTCTCACTCTGCCCATCTTTCGGGCTCCACTCCCATTTGCCTCGGTCTTTTCTCCATTCCTTTCCTCCAATCTATCTTCCGTTTCCCACCCTCACGCATTTTCTACTTACTTCTCTCAGCCTTTTATTTCCTCTCTCTCTCTCCCTTTCATTCACCTCTCTTCCTCCTTCCACCTGCTTCTCTTTTTCCTCCCTCGCACGTTATCCCTCTTTTCCACCCACTTTTTCCTACCCTCTCTCCCTCTCCGTCTATCCATCTACCTCTCTATCCCTTTATCCCTCTATCCCTCTCCATCTATCCTTCAACTTCTCTATCCCTCTCCCTCTCTGTCTATCCATCTACTTCTCTATCACTCTCTCTTCCTCTACCTCTCTATCTATCCATCTACCTCTCTATCCCCCTACTTCTCTATCCCTCTACCTCTCTATCCATCTACTTCTCTATCTATCTCTCTTCCTCTACCTCTCTATCTATCCATCTACCTCTCTATCCCTCTACCTCTCTATCTATCCTTCACCTTCTCTACCCTCTCCCTCTCTCTCTATCCATCTACCTCTCTATCTATCCCTCTCTATCTATCCATCTATCTCTCTATCCCTCTCTTTTCCTCTACATCTCTATCTATCCCTCTACTCCTCTATCCCTCTATCTCTCTATCCCACTCCCTCTCTATCTATCCATCTACTTCTCTATCCCCCTACCTCTCTATCTATCCCTCTATCTCTCTATCCCACTCCCTCTCTGTCTATCCATCTACTTCTCTATCCCTCTATCTCTCTATCCCACTCCCTCTCTGTCTATCCGTCTACTTCTCTATCCCTCTCTCTTCCTCTACATCTCTATCTATCCCTCTATCTCTCTATCCCACTCCCTCTCTATCTATCCATCTACTTCTCTATCCCTCTCTCTTCCTCTACATCTCTATCTATCCCTCTATCTCTCTATCCCTCTATCTCTCTATCCCACTCCCTCTCTATCTATCCATCTACTTCTCTATCCCTCTCTCTTCCTCTACATCTCTATCTATCCCTCTACTTCTCAATCCTTCTACCTCCTCCTCCTATCCTCTATTACATTTTACTTTCCAATCCCTCGTAGCCCAGTCGGATATATATATGTAATGAGGTGAGCAATGCATTTTCATTAATGCGCCCAAAAAATTTATATATAATAGCGGGCAATCGAATTACTCGTTTAATCGGCGGAAGAGCTTCTCTCAATCTCTCCGTTCTGCTTTTTTTAATTTATTTTTTCGTTTGGCTCTCTTTTGTCTATTCCTATACTCTTTTCCTCCCCCCCCCCTCTTTCTCACCCTGTCTTTCTCCAATTCACCCTTTTTTACGTCCGTTTCTTTTATTTATGGTTTACTTTACGGCGATTGTGTACGTTGGTTCTTGTCCCATCCTCTACTTTCTCTCTATGCATATTCTCAACTTATTCCTTATTTTTCTTCCCATATCCCTAGAGAAATTTTGTTGTTTTTTGCGCACTATATTATATCTTTTCCTCTCTATATATTCTTGCAACTTGTCTCTTGATATTTTCTTCTTCTTTTATATCATATCACCGTCGTTACTTTTATTTCGTCCGCTCCTGTCTTTCATCGTCACTTTCTTTCTTTCTTTCTTTCTCCCAACATATCATCCTTTCCCGCCTTGTCTGTCCCTTTTCTCCTCTTCTTTGTCAACCATTTTCTTTATGACGCTCTGCTTTATATATACATATACATACATACATGTTTGTGTGTGGCAGATATATATATATATATATATATGTCAGAAAAGTCACTACACCACTCTCCAACTTCCTCCTCGGGGAGGCACACCCGAAATAACACAACACGTCCAAGGGACTCCAACTTTATTTAAACCCGAATTACACCAGCATTCTGCTCTCCAGCAGAAGCTCTTCCACGAGCCAACACACGGCCCACACTACCACGAGTCCCGTCACACACTCTTCTCTCTCGCGTCACGTGATCTCTTAGTACTCTCCTTCTCCGTCCCGCTTCTGGTAGCACTTCTCGTGGCGGTCGTCCTCGCTTGCGTAACAGTCGGCCTTTCCTGACATCGGGGCCGTCCTCGGTCCCGGTCCGGTCTGCCTCCGGTTGAACTGCTCCTCTGGCGCTCGCGCCGTTCTCCATCCGCTTCTCGTCTTCTTTCCCTCTGCTGTCCGCGGCCTGGTCGTCATCTCCCTCGTCCTGGCTCTCGTCGGCCTGGTCGTCATCTCCTACTTCGCCTTGGGGGGGCTTACACAAGGGTTTCATTCGGTCTGCACTAAACACGGAATTGAACGCTCGCTGAGTCCTCTTTGCCCCTGGTATATCCATGAGAGAATACCTATCTCGCGCTAGCACTTCTGAGACAAGATACGGACCCTTAAATTTCGGAGCTAATTTTCGCGAACACCCTGTCGCTTGCGCTTCTCGTTCTACGATGACTAAATCTCCCTTTTGGTACACTCTCGGCACCTTATGTCTTTGATCGTAACGCTCCTTCTGTTTTTTCTGCGTCTCTGATATCTTTACTAACGCTTTTTCCCTTGCTTCGCCTAAGGTTTCTCTAGTCACATCGAGTTCGCTTTCTTGCAACGCCAGTATAACACGGTTTTGCAATGAATTCCTTGGGTTATAAGCAAACAATAGCTCATAAGCGCTCTTCTCAGTAGTTTTATTTGACATAGAATTCATGGCGAATTGGATGTTTCTCAAATTCGTGTCCCAGTCGCCTCCATCCTCTTGTGCATACATAGTGGATATGGCGTTTGTAATGGATGCGTTTGATCGCTCTACTTGTCCATTTGCTCGAGGGGTAGCAGTCGCATTCTTTATATGCTTTATCTGGTTTCTTTCACATAATTCTTCAAATCCCTTCGCTGTAAATGCCGTACCTCGATCTGTAATTAAACGCTCAGGACACCCAAATAAGCTCGTAATCTCACTGATAGCTTCGCACACTGGTTTGGTTTTTGTGGTTTTCACTGCCTTTAGTAGGATGAACTTTGTAAAGTTGTCTTGATACACGAGAACATACTCGTTGCCCCTTTTACTTCTTGGGAATGGCCCTAAGTGGTCCACGTGAACTGTGTGAAATGGGATGGCTACACGCTCTAAACTGTGCAACTGCCCCTCTTTTTTACCTCCCGGTCTCTTATGATAAGCACACTCAATGCAAGCTGCAATATATTTCTTTACCCTTCTTCTCATCTTCGGAAACCAAAAATATCTCTTCACGTGTTCTAGGGTTTTCTCTTCTGCGTAATGTCCCATGTCATCATGACTTCCCTTTAGAATGCGCCAAATAGAGTTCTTAGGCACAACCCAACGGACCCCACCGTCTACCTTTCTACAGACACGGTTGTCTTTCAGCACATAGTCTGTGTGGATCTGCCTATCCTCATTGGCGACCGCAGGTTGCTGTAAGGTACGATGTATTTTCTGGATAGCTACATCCTGCAGCTGCATCGTTAGTAACCAATCATCCTGATTTATTCGCAACGTGAAGATTTTCAAGTCTGCTGTATCCGGTTCCTCGGAATCTCCCACGGGATTTCGACTGAGGGCATCAACGTGACTCATGTTGCGTCCTGGTCGGTACTCGATCGTGAAATCATACTCTTGTAATCGAAGCCACCACCTCGCTATCCGCGGTAACAATTCTTTCTTGGACATGGTGGTCTTTAAAGCATTACAGTCAGTAACAACTTTGAAGGGTCTGTTCAATAAATACATTCGAAATTTGTCTACGGCTTCAACTACTGCCAACGCTTCTAGCTCATAACTGTGATAGTTCTTCTCTAGATCTGTCGTCTGTCGGCTATAATATGCCACAGGTTTTTGAGATTCTCCTTCTCGACGCTGTAAGATAATCCCCGCTAGTCCATTCTTACTGGCGTCAGTGTGAACTTCATGTTCGGCATTTACATCAAACAACGCAAGTGCCGGACGCTCGATTAATCTTTTCTTCAGCTCTTGAAATGCGTTTTCTTGTTTCTCTGTCCACTCGAATACCGTATCTCTCTTCGTCAAGAGCGTTAACGGCTTGCTTAACGTAGCGAATCCTAATACAAATCTTCTAAAGAAGCTCGTCAAACCAATAAATTGTCGCACTTCGTGAACATTCTCCGGCCTTCGAAATTCTTTAACTGCCTGAATTTTTCTCTCGCCTGGTCGGATCCCATCTTTGGTTATTTCAAAGCCCAAATAGTCTACTCTAGTTTTGAAAAATTCACATTTTGATACTTTTAGCGCTAGCCCCAATTTCTTCAGTACTTGCAACAGTCTTTCTAATCTCTCTAACCCTTCCTTCACCGTTTTGCTGGGTATCAACAGATCATCCATATAGACTAGGACCTCTCCTGGTTTTGTCATTCGCACTACCCTTTTCATCACTTGATTAAACACTGCAGGTGCGTTTACTACTCCGAAAGGCATTTTTGTGAACTCGTACAGTCCACTTGAGGTGACAAAAGCTGTCAAGGGTCTCGTCTCTGGGGCTACAGGGATTTGATAGTATCCCGACGCCAAGTCTAAAATGGTAAAATAACTGTTTCCTGCAAGCGCGTCTAATTGTTCCTCAATGGCTGGCATGGGGAATTTTATTTTTTTCGTCTTCAAATTCAATGCTCTGTAATCGACGCACAGCCGGTCTTCTCCGTTAGCTTTCTTCACTAACAATGCTGGGCTTGCGTATTCTGATGTCGACTCCTGCACGATACCCATTTTCATTAACTCATCGACTGCCTTTTGCATAGTCGCTCTTTGGGCGTACGGTAGGCGATACGGTCTTAAATTCACAGGGTGGTTATCCAACAATTCTATCTCGAAACTGGCAGACTCTACTGTACCCAGTTCACTCAAATTTTTCGCAAAACATTCTCGATACTCATTCACCATTTCGTATACCGCATCCTTCTCCTCTTCAGACAGGTCGTTATTCAAATTTATTTCTTCCATTTCTATCCCGGCCCTCTCTTTGACATTTCGAACTTTGGCTTCGAAGTTACTTTCTTCCTCCTGCCCATCAGTCTCTCTCCTAATTACAAGTTTCTGATAGCTCTTCTCAACTCGAATCCCCGATTGGTCTAGGGCGCTTCGTCCTAGAATTATGGCATCGTCTTGCGAACAGTTTGGGACCACAAGCACTTCTACCTCAATGCTTACGTCGTCCACAACAAGGGTTAACTGTTTGGAGCCTATTACGTTACTTTTCCCACAGCCGAATCCAATCAGACTTTTTTGACTCGCAAAGTATTCTACACCTAGCTGTTCAGCGACATCTTGCCTCATGGTCACAACATCGCTCCCTAAATCAATGAACCCAACAACTTGTTCATCATTAACCTTTATCCATTTATAATATTCGTCTTTAATTTGGTCGTTCGGCACCGAAATTCTTTGGACTCGCCTTTTCATTTCCAAATTCTGTCTATTAACTTGGGTTCCCTGAGGGCATTCCTTCATCATGTGTCCCTCTTTATTGCATCGGAAACATCGCCTGCTCTGCTGTCGTTCTGGGCAATCCTTAGCCATGTGTCCCTGGCCGTTACAATTATAACACCTCGCCTGCGTTGTCTGCTTATTTCTCCTCACCACATTACCTTCGTTTGGCGGTTCAATTGGGACACTATAACGGTTAGCTAAAAACTGTCTTTCACCTAATCTCGCTCTTTCTGTAATACTTTCATAGCGCTTTATCTTGAGCAGTAACCCTTCAACATCTTTGAACTCACACAAAGCCAGCGACCTTACTAATTCCTTGTCACCTAAGCCGTTCAAAATGTATTTAATCAAGGATTCTTTATCTATGTTACCTCGTCGCGCTATCGCTTTCATGGCATACACGTATGACTCATAGGTTTCGTCGCGCTGCTTCTTCCTCTTCGTGAGACTCATGTGGACATCGGCCTGATCAGCTGTTGATGGGAAGCTATAAAGTAACCTTTCTTTAAAAGTCTCCCAAGAATACACTTCTTCCGCGACACTATTTAACCACAATTTAGCTACTCCTTTCAGCTTATTCACCGCATGAGTAAGCAATACGGAATTGTCCCACGAATACGCGGAAGCGACCCCTTCCACTCGCCGCACCCACTGTTCGGCGGTAAATCCTAAGGTCGTCGACGCGTCAAACTCGGGCAACAATCTTTCCGCCATGTCTCGGTGAGCAACTACAGTTGTCGCCATCGTACTACAATGTCCCGCTTCCATTATTTCTCTTTCGCGGTCTAACAACGCGCGCTCTCTCTCCAGCAACTGTCTTTCTCGTCGTAGAATCTCACGTTCAATGTCGTTATCGCTCGCCCTAGGCGCTAAGTGGTTCTTTGGTCGGGTCACAGAGGGCGTCGACATCGCTCTCGGTAGCTCAGGAAAGCTCGCTGCTCGCGTCAAGAACGCCTCGCTTACTCCTGTTCCCGCCACTGGATACGTCATTTCCGGTTCCCCACTAAACGCCATGCGGTCGCTTTTTTTTCGCTAATTTCGCTTTTTTAGGTCTGTTTCGACGCTCACAACCCTAGTTATACTTGGGGTATTGTTCACTCGGGAATCACTTTTCTTTCACGTACTTACGGAGGGGTACAGTCTTCATCGGCAAACAGTCGGCTCTCTCACGACGTGCTCCTTTCCGAAAACTGGTTTTTGATCTTCTTATCCTTATCTGATCCCGATCCCGCCGCTGCTCTGTCAGAAAACACTACACCACTCTCCAACTTCCTCCTCGGGGAGGCACACCCGAAATAACACAACACGTCCAAGGGACTCCAACTTTATTTAAACCCGAATTACACCAGCATTCTGCTCTCCAGCAGAAGCTCTTCCACGAGCCAACACACGGCCCACACTACCACGAGTCCCGTCACACACTCTTCTCTCTCGCGTCACGTGATCTCTTAGTACTCTCCTTCTCCGTCCCGCTTCTGGTAGCACTTCTCGTGGCGGTCGTCCTCGCTTGCGTAACATATATATATCTGCCACTTCCCCTCTAGCTTGTTCCAGGTCTCCCTTATTTTACTTTCTTTCTACCTTCTCTCTTTGATCCTTTTTACTTTCCCCATACGTAGTAATGGGAAAGTATTGTATTCATGAAAAAAATCGACTTCGAGATTTCAACGGAAATACACGTTTTGAGATCCCTAGAACACGTTTAGACTATTTTCGGAATGATGTCTGTGTGTGTGTGTGTATGTTATTGTGGGCGCTCTAACTCAAAAAGTACGTGCCATATCGTTACCAAACTTCATATATAACACTTTAACATGAGCATAAAGAACTGATTAGTTTTTGGACAATAACGGATAACCGGAAGTCGAGGTTTATTCGAAACCCGATTCGGTTTTTGCGATATTTCTTGGTTAAAATATCATTTCTGTATTTACAATTCTATACAAAAGTTATAGAGAATGTAATTTCCTACAACTTTCATTTGAAACAATTTTCTATAGGAGTTATTGTTTAGGAGTTATTTATAAATAACCGGTTTTTCGGTTTCCGTTAAAAATCTCCTTAAAAACATCGTTATTGGTAATCTTCGTAAGGACCAAAGTTGTAGAGAATAATATTTCTTCCAAGTTTTGTTTGAAACTAATTTACGTAGAACCATCTATTTCGGATATATTTCGCTTTATCTTAATACCAGTATACAGCGCCAACACCATGTAGCGGTGAATTCTGTAATCATTCAAAATATATGTAATTTACGGCAACAAGGACGTGTCTTCTTTTATGATACGAAATAATAATTTTGCCTAGTAATATTATTCATCATAATTTAAATATCTATACCCCAAATATGGAGAAAGTCGTGTTGGCCACATCAGATTTTTTTGCTTATTCACGACATTAACTTTTATTCATTCAATCCCAGTCATTCTGCCTCTTTAAAAAAATTATTTACGCTCTTCTATTTATTTATCATCTTTTATTTAACACAACTTATTTATCATACCTCCACTTGTTTATCAGTCTCTCTCCTATCTCCCCCCTCTTTCCCCCCTCCCCCCTCTCTCCCCCTCCCCCCTCTCTCTCCCCTCTCTCCCCCTCCTCCCCCTCCTCCCCCCCTCTCCCTCTCTCCCTCTCTCTCTCTCTCTTCTTTGTTCCGCTTTACCGTCCTACTTTGTGTAGATATATGTTTCTGGTTTTCCTTTAAACTTGTGCGTATCCTATATTTATTTTTATTTCTTTTTTTCTCTCCGCTTCATTCCCTCATGTCGCGATTTCTATCCTGTTACGTTTGCTCGGTCCCCTTCAGTGGCGCTAGGCACCACTCTATGGCCTCGCTTTTCTTAGAGGACCCCCGGATATAATTTCCTTTGTAGGGCGATTATCAAAATTTGATATAAACGGTAGGAAACAAGTTAGGAAAGTAATGCGGTATTTTTTTTACAAAAAAAAATGTTTCTTCAATTGGTCGTAGTTTAATATTTATGGCAACATAATATGTATATATCCCTCTGATTCCCATTAAAAGCTTACTCATCGTATAAAAGCATTGAGCTCGTTGCCATGGCAGTCGATTGTCGAGACCCAGAAAAACTCCCACTTTTTCCGATAAAAACTAAAAATTTACACTAATTCTACCCGGATTTCAACTCCGTCTTCAAAAATAAGAAACTACAATTTCTTATCTTTCCGACGATTCAAGTCCTGAGTTAGAATCTTTTAGGGGAATAATCATATAAAAAAATTTATAAAACTCATCACCGATTTGCGCTGTTCTTATGGGGCAATAATGGCACCAAATTACCCCCAAGTTGATGATCCCGTCCACCAAATTCTTGTCACATGCAGCTCTTACATGTAGTAACTTACCCTGAAAATTTGGTTTCTTTAGGTTAAACCGTTTCAGAGATGTCGTCTGAACAGTCGAACGGACAGACAGACAGTGAAGTGAATACGCAAGCAATTTGTTTTTTTTTTAATCGCTAAAAAGCTAAAAATAAAAGTACGCAAAATTATTTTTTATTTTTTATGCTGTATTATTGAAAGTGAAAAATAAAATATCTCTGTTTATTTTATTAAAATGCATTTGACATGAAATGGTGTGCCTAGATTTATCCCCCCAAAACACCCAAATTGCACAGTTGTTTCCGTTCTCCTATTTCTACTCACTTCCTCCGTGTTGTCACTTAATACCGCTTCTCCCCCCCCCCCTCTCTTTTCCTTCAAAGTTTCTCAATCTTTTTTTTTTAACCCGGTATCGTACCTTATCGAAGATCGATTAAGTCACGTGACGGGGCCCCTCCATCCCGGAAGTGTTCCGCGTGGTGCGAGAGTGAACGGAAAAATGGATCCGGCGAATGATAAAATTTTCAAAAAATGAAACTTTATACTGCAGCGATCTTAAAAAAAAATGCCGGATACTATTTTTTTTACCCCCTTCGCATATTCCGTTTCCTGTCGTTTTAACTTTAAAAAATAAAACATTTTTACTAGTCTCTTTTATTTATTTTTACTGCCTCGCAGACTCGTCGTAAAAGTATCTCTAAAAAAATGGAGGCGGTCGGTTTGTAGTTTTTTGTCCCGCCTTGAGGGGGAGTAGTAGTCTGTTATGCGTATTTTTTCCCCTTCCCGAACGGCTGAATACGGGGGAGACGTCGATGATATTTCTTCGCTTTATTGCGACCGTTTTATTAATTCCCGTCGTAGGTGCTCGCCTTCGTAGTCTCCTGCCAAAAATGGTCGCTATAATGTTCTCACGATCGTGTTTTTATTTTTTGAAAAACTGAACGTTTCAAACAGGCGATTGATTGGATAGAAAATCTGGGCTCAGCGTAGAAATGTGTCCTTAAATTTAATATCAGCAGCATTGTCCATTAAAGAAACAATTCTCTTCAAATTAATCGTTCAGATGGATTTCGTACAGTATAACGTCATTCGTGAATTCACGAGACATAATTTGTTTGAAATATTACTTTATCGCTTTCGTGAGATCATCTTCGTTCTCTTAAACCGTTAAAAAAAATTTAATGCATTCACGATGGTTTTCCGTAGAATTATTATAATAATAAATTTTAATACCGTAAATTTCTTATATGGTTCTTCGTCAATGTGCGTTCTATCAGTAGAATTTATAATTGATAAAAATTTCGCGTAGGAAATACTTTTAAAAAGCAATTAACGTGTTTTAGATTCTTCTTTCGCCAATGTATGAAAACTGTATTTATTCGTTCCTCAGTGGCAACATTCATTAAATAATTACTATTTTAGCTCGAGTTTTGTACAATTATCGCGTTCATTTATAAAACGAACACTATCGAACAACAACTTATCGGAAATCGAACTAAAACACTGAAAAAATCGTGAAACCTTCAACTTTCTAGAGAGCCGTTTCAATTACCCATGAATATCGAAATATTCCCCGAAAAATACGTAAATACATTAGAGTTGTAGATTAAAAATTTTTTAAATAAAATTTTTAAAAATCTGAAATCTGTGGAATTTGATGATATGCTTCAGTATTTTTTTATAAAGAATTGGCATAAACATTAAAGTATCATAGTGACTATATCAAAACAAATTTCATGAAATGAATTTTTAAAAAATCTTTTGATTTCCAATGCGAAATGTAAAATATGTTATTAAAATATTCCTCCTTATAATAAATAGGATAATTATAAAATTAACTCATATAAAAATGTGTGCTTTGATGTCGCATTATACAAAAATCAAGGTGCTGCTTTTGGATTTTGCACAGGGCACCAAAATTTTTATCATTGCCCGCAATCTCTCTCTCCTTCCCTCTATTTCTTATTACCGCTTTCTAATTTCTACGTATTCCAATATTAGGTCCGTAAAGTTGCCATAAAAGTACATTTGGAAACATTTAATGCAGCTTCAAATGCACCCAGAGGAGTCCCCAAACGTTTCTCTCATTCGGAATTGGAAAATTAAAATGGAAGAGGTGATATTTTTTAAAAGAAATACCTTCTCCTCGATCCCTATGGGGCGATGAGAAGGTACTCGTTGGGATAAAATCCAAGTTCTCCCTTTAATCAGAGCGGGAATGTATTTTTTTCCGCCATTATGCCTTGTTATGCGCTACAGAACCCAAAAAAAAAGGAATCTCTTCTTTTCGACCATTAAGCCCCGTGTCCGCCATTTTGCCGAGAAAGAGAACATTGTTCTCGTCTTTCGAATTTCCATTTGCATCGCTTGCCTTGGCTAAGTCTCTCTTTTTAATTTGACGTAAGAAATATTATAAACGGTCAGCGTATTACTATTGACTATGGTCCTTTTCAAATGAGTTTGCGAGTGAGATTTCGGCCGTACTAAGGATCACTCGCATGTCTCCGCTGCTAAGAGGTGGGGTAGTGCAGACGTTGCCAACTCTACACCTGAACACACGTAACGTTTGTTGGGCATTTGAAGGGAATTCGCGAATGGAAATATTTTTATCGAATCACGCACGTACCACACGCGCTTAATCAAACGAGTCAATTTTGCCATTATATCCTTGACTAGCTACAGTACCCGGCGTTGCCCGGGGAAAAACAAAAAAATTCTAAAAAAATTAGTGTTTTATTTCAGTGCTTCGTTGTAAACAATGTTTTTGGTTTTTTGATTATTTATAAGCATATATAAGTTTTTTTTTCCGGATCCAATTCTTGATGCTGCAACATACAGCTGACCATGCGAAAAAATTAGCATACAAAGTTATTTTGCTTTATGTACAATTAATACAACACATTTGGGATTAAAAAGTATCCTACGGCCTTCCTATTTGTGAAGAAAGTATCTGTTGAAAGATTGATTACCATAGCATTAACGGTGTGAAAATGTATATATGCACAAATAAACAAACAAACAAACTTTCATAAATATATATAAGATAAAGCGTTTTATTATTTACAGTATTGTTACATATACATTTATTATAATGGGCACGGCAAGGGTTGCGCATCGTCAGCGGCGTACGCACGTGGCGACACAGCACACTCTGACACGATGTCCAGATAAAGAGTTAGCTCTCGAACTGTCTCGAACGCTTAGGCTCTCCCTGCTTCTTTCCTATCGTTTCGCTCAGTGCCTCGTCCCCGTCCATTTTCTCTTCTACCTCCCCCTCATCCACTAAGTCATTTGAAAAGGACCATAGGGGCACCGTCCCTGGCCGCTCCGCGACATATAATAATGTTTATATTGTTGCTTCGTTGCGACGGAATCGATTATTAGCTATCGATCAACATCGTTATTAACGCCAGCAGACACAGCGTTAGGGTATTATCGCTTGCCCACCCAGGGCCGGCGCGTAAAAAATTGCCTCCTGAGGCGAGCGCATTTTATGCCGCCCTTTTGTACAGTAACACGGGGTACGGGTGGAGCAAGGAAACATTGTGGATATACAGCAATGAAATGACATAAATTAAAATATTAGATTTAAGTTTTATTATACAAACAAAATTAAATTAAACTTTTTTTTAAATAACAATATAATTTATGACAAAAAATATTAACTTAACTGTACTTTGCGCGCTTTTTCTTTAGCAAAATCGTGTATAATATCTTCGAAATTTAAATTGGTTGAAATGTCATGTTCGATGGACAATACTGCTATTTCTGTCAACCTTTCCTGTACCATTGTAGAACGTAAATGGTTTTTAATTAATTTCAATTTCGAAGAAGATCGTTCTCAACTGGCAACGATCACAAGAAGAGTTAGCAGAATTCTGAGTGTTATAAAATATTTGGAAATTTTTCTACTAAATTATTTTTATCTAAATTAAAACATTTAATGGTGTCATCTCACTATTTAAAACACTTCTAATAATTAAAATTTCATTGTACAAATTTAAAGGTTCTGTATCATCTGTCAATGCTATATGCATATCTTGACATTTTAAAAAATTACATCTGAATCTCTACGGATAAACAATGTAATGTCGTAGAAAATTTCAAATAATTGGTTGTGTTTCTAGTTGGGAAAATCTTTCCTTGATATAATTGATGCAAATATCTATTACATAATTAAAAAACTCGACTTCAATTTTTTTTAATGGATCTATGATTATTAATTAAAGACAGTCGGAAGATCTACGATTGGAGTGTCTCTTCCCTCGTACTCAAATTGTCTGTTTTTACGTCGAATTCTAGTCGGAGGTGCATTCAAATTCTGCTGTTATTTCCATTGTCAGAGCAATTTCTTTGGCAGAGTAGAGCATTTGTTGGAAACCATTAGTACGGTATTCTTCCAAAAATGAGCTAATGATTTTTCAAATTTTAATGCATTCTCATATTACCATAGTTGCTAGAATAAACTACCCTTATATTCATTTTTTGAGAAATATGAACTATACAGTGTTGTTGAAGACGTAAGCTCAAGTAACTGTACGAAATTTGATCAAAATCGTTAGAGCCGTTTTTGAGAAAATCGGATTATTGTTAAAAATGCGTAGAATAAACTACTCTTAATTATTGATCAATGTCAACCATTTCTACGTATACTCTGCTCAGTATGGTAAAATGCCTAAGTACGAGATTTCATTCATTTTCTCTCTACCGTCTAGGCTCCAGCGCCAGTAACAGACAGACAGACGGACAGACAGATAGACAGACGGCATTGCGAAAACCACTTTTTCGGATTCAGCGACACCTAAAAGGTGTATTTCCGTAAAAATCTCGAGGTCGAATTTTTTCGCGAAAACAATACTTTCTCGATACTTCGTATGAGAAAGTAAAAGATTAACAATTTCTCCAGATTTTGCTGCTGCATCATTAACCACAAGGTTAAGCGAATAAGTACAAAGAACATTTGCACTGATCTTTTATATAGAACAAGAAGAATAAAACTTTTTACTTTCCTCCAAACCTGGTTTCAAGTACTGACTTCGTATCTTGATTTTAAGTTATCTTATAGAGCAAATAAAAAATACCATACACTCCCGCGTTATTCAAGTGGATGAAATTAAAAATAATTTTTTATATATTTTATTGTCTTGGTTGGAATTAACGACCCCTATGTAGCAACATGCAGATCATCCCGAATAAACAGAAAATTCAGTTTAATCGCGTCATTGGTTCCGTTGGAATTCGCCAGTTACTTTTGCTGGGGAGGACACCCGAACGGAATTTCGATTTTCACTTTCTCGTATACGAAGTATATTGAGAAAGTACTGTTATCGCGAAAAAATTCGACCTCGGTATTTTGACGGAAATTTCCGTTTTGTGTGTTTATGTGGTTTTCGCAATGCTGTCTGTCTGTTCTTGACTCCAGAGCAGTGTTTCCCAACCTGGGTGCCGTGAAGTGTTCTGAAGGGTGCCGCAAAAAATATTATTTTCCAATTTTTGGCCTCATTTTGCATCGCCGGCTTTCAAAAATGCAAACCAGACTTAAGTCGACCTTCATTTCGTCACAAAGGACTTCGAAATGAAAGGAGATATGGAGATTGGAGTTCAACTTCAGCATGGTTATTACTGATGGTGAATAGGGAGGGGTGCCGCCAAATTCTGAAAAGTCACTTAAGGGTGCCGCTACTCTAAAAAGGGTGGGAAACACTGCTCTAGAGCCTAAACGGTAGAGCAAAAATTAATGAAATCTCGTACTTAGGCATTTTATCATACAAAGTAAAACTTGTGAAGAAATGGTTGATATTGCTTAATAATTAAGAGTAGTTTATTCTACGCATTTTTAACAACAATTTGATTTTTTCAAAAACGGCTGCAAACTATTTTGATCAAATTTCGTACAGTTACTTGAGTTTACGTCTTCAATAATATCAAACGGTTCACATTTCTCAAAAATGAATGTAAGACTAGTTTATTCTAGGCAATAATACCACAAATTTAGTTTTTCTCAATGAATGAATATAAGGTTAGTTTATTCTAGGTAATTTTAACAATAATTTGATTTTCTCAAAAACGGCATAAGCGATTTTGATCAAATTTCGTACAATTACTGGAGTATACGTATGCAATAATACTACATACTTCATATTTCTCAAAATATGAATATAAGGCTAGTTTATTCTTGGGCAACTTTAACAAAGTGATTTTCTAAAAACAGGCTCATACGATTTTCATTTTCCAAAGATAACTAAATGACGCATTAGTATATGAGAAAGTTTGTAGAACGTATGTTGTACCGATTTTTTATTAGAGGTGTGAATTATGTAAATGAATCGATCAAAACAGGAAGTAGGAGGGAAGGCAATATTTTGCGAACGTTTCAAGTGGCCTATTGAATGCATTTTACCTATGCTTTAATGATAGATATTTTAATCTCAAGTCAGAATTGAATCGCTATAATTTTTATTAATACTTATCCTCTGCGCTGCAGAATTTCTTATTTAATGCTCAAAATTTTATGAGCCGGGTTTCGTAGGATGATTCAATGCCTTATTTACCAAATTTATGAAGTTTGGAACAGTTAAATTCGGTGTTTTTTTCACAATCCTTCACAAATTTTCAATTGTTTTATTGTGGAATGAGGCATTGGAGAGATGACAGTATCCCTCTCCCACTCCCCCTCTCCCACTCCCCCTCTCCCTCCCTCCCCCTCTCCCCCTCCCTCTCTCTCTGGACCTGCATTCAATTCTCATGCAGCCGAAATTATCCGGATTAGGTGTTTTTGTATAGTGAGCATTTCTCCTCCCTCCCTCCCGCTCACTCCCTCTCCCGCCCTCCCCCTCCCTCCTTCCCCCTTCCTCCCCCTCTGTTCCTCCCCCTCGCTCCCTCCCCCTCGCTCCCTCCTCCTCGCTCCCTCCCCCTCGCTCCCTCCCCCTCGTACCATCCCCCCCGCTCCCTCCTCCTTCCTCCCTCCTCTTCCCTCCCTCCCCCTCGCTCCCTCCTCCTCCCTCCCTCCCCCTCGCTTTCTCCCCCTCACTCCCTCTCCCTCCCTCTCTCAAATGTAAGAAGGGACTATATAGTCTCAGTATAAATGCATTAAAATCTCAATTTCGGCGACAATGGGAGTTGTCATGGTAGCTTATTATTGGTATTGTAATAAAACTGATAAAATCACGTATTTTATTGATTCTAACCGAATTTCTACGCAAATTCGACCAGAATTCGGAATCTGTCTTCGATAAAAATAAACTTTGTTCTTTCCCGCAAAGATGTATCCAAGTCTCAAGTTCGTACCGTGATTTTAAGTAATTTTAAAGTGCAAATTCAAAGTAGTCTACACTCACCCCTGTATTTCAGTTGCAGGACATGGCAAAATACGTGACATTCGATAATTAAATTGTTTGCCATTTTCAATCAAAGTGACGGACAGAAACAAAACCTTGACCATTCACTAAGTTAGGATGTAAAGAAAGAATCGTACCAAATTTGGTTATTCTAGCTTTTATCGTTTAAGAGGAGTTCGATGAACAAACACACCCTTCAAAATATATTATAGGAGATAATGGAGGAAAAGGATGGTAAGTTTTTACTGTTTTCCTTTCTCTTACTGCAGCATATGTCAGAGCCATTCCGTTATATTTTGGCATTTGGAGCAGGCTTAACGAATAGACGCCTAGATTAACTTCAATCACCCCTCATTTAATGAAATATAAAATTTAGTTTTTACTCACAAATAAGTGGGATTTCATTGCATATTACACATAAATTATACTTGTTTTTAGGTGCATTTGTTGAAATTCAAGAAGGTAATATGGCTGAAATGATTTCATTTAAATAAACATGTTTTACCTATATTGGAAAAAATCATAGGACGGAACAAAAATCGCCTAAGCCTCTTTCCACAGGAAAGCAGCATAAAAATTAAAATTAAATTTCAGTAACAAATATGATGTTCATATATTTTTCCACCAAACAATAAACGACACGTTAACAAAAAACCCTCTCCTCCCCTCGTCACGATGTCGCAAAAGTATCAACCTTCCCTTCTATTGACCGTGACATAACCCTATTGGTGACAATGTAGCATTTTTTTGAATATGCATTTTCGCTTTGCAAAAATCACGCAAAGAAATTCAATTAATATTGGGATAAATGCCACAGACATTATGGATTACCACGTTTCTATTAGCTTGGAAATATTTAAAAGATTTAGCATACTCCTTAAATGTTTTTATAATGGCTACCATATTTGATTGTCATTTAAAAGTATCTATATTATAGAAGTCAATTTTTTGAAATTCTCTTTCACACCAGCAGGCCCGTAACTAGATATTTTAGCGCCCGGGGAAAACTACTAAATATGCGCCCTATCTCCCTCAAAGAAATTATTTTTTCTGGTTTATTTATTTGCTAGTTGTATTTCTGCGCCCCTTGCTTAGTTGCGCCTGGGTCAGATGCCCCGCTTGTCCCGCTCTAGTTACGGCACTGCACACCAGTTTCTAAACAATATGACCATTATTGTGTCATAAGTTACCCAAGAAATAAAACATGGAAGATAATAGCAGAAATAATGTGAGGGTTACTGTATAAATAATACTAGCTGAAAGTACTCGGCGATGCCCGGGTTATGCCGGACGTCTTTGGCGAATAAAATTATGTATTATATGGTAATACAATCATTTCTCCCTTTGCGCACCTCAAAACGTGTATTTCCGTTGAAATCTCGATTTCGAATTTTTTCATGAAAACAGTATTGGAGAAAGTAAAAACTAATTCTGAGATATCTCTGATACCTATGAATTGGGCCGGGAGGGTCCATGGAGGTCAGGAGACAACGTGAGCATACGTGAGAGTAATAGGATTTCGAGTTTAACAATGTAACCTGTTGGCAAGGCAACTTCACGTTAAAAACGCTAAATTTTGTCAAAATATGATATTAAAACGTTAAATTCGAAAAACCACCAAGAAAAAAGAAATGAATTAAACGCTAACCAATACCCGGTAGAAAAGGATGTAAACCGACAAATAAATAATCGTGGAACATAAATTAAGAGTACAACCAAAGAATATAAGTTCAATGTAAAAACCACCAAGAAAAAAGAAATGAATTAAACTCTAACCAATAACCGGCATAAAAGGTGTAAACCGACAAATAAGTAATCAAGGAACAAAAATCAAGAGCACAACCAAAGAATATAAACAAAGAATACAAAATGAACAACTAAGAACGAAAACAAAGAAAACAAACGATGAACACAAAAAATGGACACGAAACGAAAGCAAATGAAAACAACAAATTAACCGAAACCAACGAACGAATAATCTCCTAAAGCTCAATGTATCTGATGATGGCGACTGACGCTTTCTATTCAGTTGCTAAATAAACAACCAACAATCACAAAATAGCGTGTCGTAGTGATGAGTAAATATTGATTACGCGGAATATGAGTTTCTATGTCAACATAATAACAGGAGAAACTAAATAAGAATACCTATTATTACTCTAAATAGATATAAAATTATTGATCTTAATTGTGTTTTCCATCGTAATTAATTGAATAATAGATTGAGATATTCGAACAAATCAATTTTAAATAATGTAGTAAAATGTTTTACTTTTCTAACATAATTAATTACGTGAGTGTATCGTTAGTGTTTACATTTTACCCATGGAACCGCAGACACGAATTCTTAATTTTAGTTCAGAAGACATAATAAACTTCAACAAAAGTATTATTCAAATAAAATCTTTCGAAATTCACTGTGTTACGTGTTCAAAATGTTAATCTAATTTAGTTCTCGTATTAAAATAACAATTATTCAAGAGTGAACCTTATTTCCAATTGATAAAACTCTTTTAATTCAAAACGATATTATATATTACAAAAAAGTATCTAATTATTATTGAAACGCAAAATGGATGAGCATAGGAGAAAACTTGCGTGTTAGCATGAAATACTCAATTCCGTTTTTATTGATAAACTGTTTCCATGATAAACAAACACCTTAATCACCCGTGTTTTTAAATAAAATCAACATAAAACAAAACACAAAAACTTTAACGTAATAATTGGATTATATATCTTCAGTAGTTTTCATTTAACAAAATATGAAATAAAATAAGACAAAAGGTACCTATATAAAAACAATTTAACTTATATCCAAACATACCTATAATGCGAATGACACGATTACAGAAAAAGAAACAGTTCACTAATGTTTATTCGCATAATTAACTTGTGTATAGAAAACCATAGATAATGAACGAAAAACATACAATCATATCAGAAGATATTAAATGAGTATTTCATCAACTATTTCTACGTTTACGATATGTTTATAGTTCAAACGTAATTTGTTTACATCAGTTGCTAAGTATATCCAAATGCTGAGCAATAATGAAAAATAAGATTTTCCCTTCAATTCGTCTTATTTGATCTGTGAGCCCCTCTTTTAAAAAATTATTCCAAGAGAGGAGATAATTTACCACAAAAAAGTCTGCGAGAGCATATATCTGCGATATATATGTAAGGAGTTAAAAAATTCGAGAAATTTACGAAAAATTTTTAAATGTAAATCCCATATAAACAAAAATATTTTATTATAATTAAATAGTACACCAAATTGGTTTAAAAACCTTACTACACCACCGTACACATGATAATGGTTAATATGACACCTTCCTCTTTTTTCTGCATGTTGTAGTTTCTGAGCCTTAGTAGAACATACATACAAACACCTTACTTTATAGAAATGTATAGATAAATTTAAAAAATAAAATTTTCATTGATTTTGGTAAACATTTTATTCAATCTGTAATTTAAATAAATTCTCAAGACATATGAACAGTATTTTATTTAAAAGAATTTTCACAAATTCTTATCAGTGTTTAATTTTATCTTATAATGCTGAGCAATACCATTATAAGCATTATAATTACATTTTTTCATAACAGAGTAATCACATTGTAAGGTAAATAAACAAAAAATTAGATTGAATGACTTAATAAATCCAAAATTGGATCAGTGTTAGAATTTGCTTTGCATTTGATAACTGTAGAATTATTTTTAAAAAATATGAATGGAATGATTTTTATATCGTACAAGTAAAGCATATTTCCATAGGCACCCAAGAGGCAAATGCTATGCCTTCGTTGCTCGTTCTTGGTGAGCTCGCCAGGGTAAACCCCAGCCATACCATACCATGACTAGCCTACCCGTTCCAGTGCCCGGAGGCACAAACTCCATAACCTACAGTACTCCTATCTAAATAAACATAATTAAAATCTATCTAAATGCTGCAATCTACGCTACAATACCTCAAGTGTTTGTATCTAAATAAACGCAATGAAAATCTAGCTAAATGCTACAATCGATGGTACAATACCTAAACCACTTTTATCTAAATAAATGCAATTAAAATCTTAACTAAATGCTACAATCGATAACACATTAACTAAGGGCTCGTATCTAAGTAAATGCAATTAAAATCTAACTAAATGCTGCAATCGATGATATAATACCTAAACCGTTCATATCTAAATAAACGCAATTAAAATCTATCTAAATGCTGCAATCGATGATACAGTAAGCTGTTAACCCATCAAACACACACACACACTACATATCTACACTACCAAACACATGCATCATACAACCATCACCAAAGCACTCACCCCGGGGCATCATTCACACACATGCACACTCCTACCTGCCTAATATTCCCCACTCGCATAATCCTAATATTCCCTATTCACCTAATCCTACTTTTCCTTACTCTCTTAAGACCACAGTTCCCTACGCAGTCATAACATGCGACGCTATTCTTCCTGAAAGAAAATTACAAGAAACATTCAATTTCTGGATATTTATCACATTTTCGTTCACAAAAATATCTTTCATTTTGCATTTGTGAGTGCATTGCTTGCATGATATAAGATATAAGTAATATAAGAGAGCACAATGATCATAGAAAAAAAACATCACTTGGGAAATTACACGATGAACTTGTATAAGATTCCAATTTTATGCATGCTGAAATTACATGCACAATAATACGGTTAAAGGTAAGCTAATTTACTTTTTTGCTATTTTTTATTGTAGTATCCTGCAACGCATGCACCACAGAATGCAGGAGAAAGAAATCTCCAGGTGTTACCTAAAATCTATCACAGGCAAGTATAAAAATATTAAAAACTATTTGGTAGATGACCCGTTTTGTTTGTGCACCACTAAGGTACAATAATGCAAGTTACATTTAAAAAACAATTTCAGAGGAAAGAAGCCATCGGCTAATATCTTTTAACGATAAATTGGTATATTCTTTTTGCAAATAAAGACGATTATTGACCACGCTGTTAGCATCACAGATACCATTTAACCATTCTCTGCGATTACTATTGAAGTTATTCACTACGTAATTATTATAGAGATATGATCGGTGCATTTGTTTTTAAAGATAACGAGTTGCTATAAAACAGGACAATACGTCACGATTATACGAGTGGTAAATATTATCTAACATCCTAAATAATCATTGCCCTATCACAATTTCACCCACAAAATTTTTGGTTTAATCATTCTTAACTTTTTCTCATGCAATCTAATTTGATTGCCATCTCAGAATATATCTTAAGTAGGTATGACACTAATATAATTATGAAAATAAAATGTGTTTACTCAAAATATTTATTAAATACAAAAGTTTTAACAGATCATTAAATAAAATATTGAAACAGCAATATTAAATCTGATGTTGGATACTTTTCATTCGCTAACGTGAAATATTAAATTAAAGTTCTACTGTTATCAACGTTTCTTTGCAAGTATCAGTCTTGATAGGATTGCAGGTTTCATAAAACCATGCCTATTTCTTCAAATATTCATTATAATGAGCACTTATTTCAATACTTGCTTACGACCGAATATAACCCGCCTCCGAAATTAGCCCCTCGCAATGAAGGTTTAATTCAAAGAAGTTTTTAAAATTATTATTTAATCATTGGTAATATTTTGTAAACTCAAATTTTCCATGAATGTAACCGGGAGGCTGTATCGCTAACCTTATGCATACTGATGAAATGTGCTGGAATGGCAATCCTACTAAAAACAAAACCCTTTGCAACTGCTTATAATAGATGGAGAAATCATGTCGAATGTACATAATAAGTATGTTCGGCATGATTAAATAACATGAGCATTAAGGAAAACTTACCCTAAATGCTCCTCGAAGATCATGCAATTAGAAATAAATCTTTTACGAATGTCTAACAGTCAAGTTTTCTAATATAAAATTCTGTTTTATGTGCCAATACTTTTCCTAACTGAGGAGAATGAAGGTTTAATTCAAAGAAGTTTTTAAAATTATTATTTAATCATTATTAATAAACCTGTCAAAAGTGACGGGTTTGTATGAAATAAAGTATTAAATTAAAACGAAAAAATTGAGATGTACGCCTTACCTAAGCGTTAATTTAAAATGGCAGCGTAAGATAGGAACACTACAATGACTTTTAACGGAATGGCAGACATAGCAATGTCTTGGCTTTAAATGTAAATAAAGAAATCTTTCCAATCATTTCAATTTCTCCGCACTGGCGTTACTATTAATAATAACTAACAATTCTGCAGCGAAGGTTAACTAGCACTAAATTTGGAAGACCTTTAGACACTTCCCCCATTATTGATCATTAGCATGATTAACCTACTAGTTTGCTAATTACCTCTGGACAGGTTACGTGCCACCCTGTCGTGGAAAATGACTTTGAAAAAGAAATAGCAATTAAAAAGAGGAAATAACCCAATTCGGACGGAATAACATCGAAAGAGACTTACTATAGAATGCAGTTGTCCGTGAGTCCTCTTCTTCTTTGCCTAGAAAAGAAACTTGCAGCACCTGTTTGAGGAGGAAAGAGGTTAATGGTACACATATAAAGGCAAAAAAATACAATAGAGAATATTCGCAAGTGTATCAATCACATCGCATGTACGTAAATATTCGCATAGAAACATGAATCGTCGTTAGGGATTTTGTATGACTGGCCAGTGAGGTCGACCTCTGGAGGAAAGGGACGTTTTAGAGAGAGCCACGGCCGGGCATTTGTGTTGTGTAAACACCTTAAAATACTATATCAATGGGTACCTGGCATGCTATAGAAAAATAGATCGAATTGTATACGTAAGCATACGAATTAAAAAATATCGACAAATGGATATACAGTAAAACTCGTTTAATACGTATTTGAGGGGACCGACTCATTGCTTCGTTATAAGCATGACTACGTTATATACGAGAAACATGGTTTTTGGCCTATACATCCCATATAACACGTATACACGTACAGTAAAAGCTGTGCTATCCGGCTATATAGAACCGGCCAGCCTTAGATACCGGCAATTACACAAATACAATTCATTTTGTATTTCTTTTTCTTTTTTTATGAATTTTTGTGTGAATTGTATTTGTGTAATACCACAACTTCCACTTTAAAATTTCTTAAAATATAAGATGTATATATTACATATTTAGGTACTCCGTATACTTCTGTGGCTGCCGAGTAAGCATGGCGTTTTTGGTTACGTAAGTCATTTGCATTGTCTAGATGTTTTGGTGTACTTCTACAATTTCCAGTTTTATCGCTTTTTATTATTTAAAAAATTACCCATCCATTGAATAAGGCATCAAAATAAATACCTAAAAGCAAGGAACAGGAGAGAAAAGGTTGGTTTAACGCTCACACAAAAGCTGGAGCTGATCAAACGAATTGAAAAAGAAAAAAACAGAGCAGCCATAGCAAAAGAATTCAACATCGGATCTTCCACACTGTATGATATCAAGGCTCATAAGGCTAAATTAATGAAATTTGTGTCATCTTCTGAGACGAGTAAATCAATTAATAAACATCATACGCTTCATAAGCCAAAAACTGAGGAACTGGATAAAATATTATATGACTGGTTTTCACAGAAATGTTCAGAAGACTTAAATAATTTCGTCCTTTTCTAATAGAGTAAACAAAGATAAATAAGAAAGATATAATCCAATAAATTCAATTTTGGGAACAGGTTCACTGCAGTAATCCCCAAACTTCCCGGACGCCCTAAACTTTTCAATAGTCTTTTTGTTTTGCATGTGAGCGTAGCAACGTATTAAATAAGAATGGGTAAATAATGTCTATATCTAACTACGTGTGGAAGAATTAAAATGGAAAATGCAAACCCCATGCATAGTTATGTTTGGGGAGTACGATAGTGAACCTAAGCCCAATTTTGTTAGGTTATTGCTAAATTTTCGATGTCAAAATCGGAAATCGCTCCCCTAACCGGATATTTCTCCTAATCGGCTTTCCGCAATCCCCAAGATAGCCGGATAACACAGCTTTTACTGTATTTGCAGTGAGTATACTTCAATGCCGTACTTACATATGCAAAGAGATGCTTATCAACTTTGCGGCATGTAAAATGTTCGACTGCTATTACATACGATTTTTTAAATGGTCAGTTAATATTATTATTATGGTCATTAATTTACATAAACATTTCACATTTTTAATATCAATTTCAAAACAAAGTGAGCGTGGAAATTCGTATGGTAGAAGGGTTAGATGGAGGAAGAGGATCTCTACGAATAAGTGCGCGGTAAAAGGGCAGAAACTATTCATTACTTATCGCTCTGCTCGCCAAAATTCGTTATATATGGGGCATTTTTTGCCACGGGACCAAACATTTGTTTGTTACAGCCGAGAATTCGTAAAATGTGTGTTCATTACATCCGAGAAATTTAACCAATGCTCTTATGGAGAAATTCAAGGGACCGAGACGTTTCTTCGTTATAGCCAAGATTTCATTTTAGGCATGATCGTTATAAACGAGTTTTACTGTATGTAATGAGATTGTTGTAAAAAATGGAATTTCAGTGTATACATAAGAAAATAAAGTAAATAAATATCGACAAATGCACAAGTGTAATACCATAGGACTAAAAATAATCAGCAGAAAAAGGAAATTGGGAATGGGTAAAGAATAGGTAGGGTGGAGTTGGGGAAGTTTTGCCTTGATTTTGAGTCCAATTCCTGATGATTGCGTATTATCCTATTCCTTAGGATAATACTGGTGTTAGAGAGAATATACAGGCAAAATAATAAAGTCAATTGAAATTATTAATATTGTTCCGGGGTTAACTTTTTTGGTTTCTCTAATACGAAATACTTTCATAGAATTTTTAGATAATTATAATATTCCTAACCACATTCTGTGTGAAATTTATTAAGACTGAGCATCATAATTTCATTTAAATGGAGTGTTCACCATAATCAAGTCAAATCCTAAATGGGAAGGCTAGTATTTGGACATCATGTGACTCCCAGGTCTGCTCGGACGTGGAAAACCGCTCCTGTGCCTGAGTACTCCGAATGTTTCACGCAGAAGAGTAGTCTTATCTAAGAACAAGTTGGCAAACACTTGTAGAAAACTTTGGTTTGTCATATACCCTTGTCTACTTGACCAAGAAATGTTGGTTTTCCAAGATTTTTGAAATGGTAAATTTAGGTATAACCAGGCGGTAAGCCCCTTGCTCGCTTACGCTCACCGAACCTCTCCCCCTACCCCCTCTTGTTTGCTGTTATTGGATTTAGATTAGTTTTACGGGAATATGTTTTGAATATGAGTTTAATGAATATATTTTATAAGGGATGTATGTATGGTTTTTAATAATAAATTAAGACTGATAGTTGAATAACTCGATAAAAAATGTCAGATGGCTGAAATTCCCACAGATTAAAAGTGTTAAAGAGAGAGAGACAACCAGAAATATGATTTTAGTAATATAGATAAAAAATATAAACAACATGAATACCTACTGTGTTCGATTTATTTGCATTATATTCATATCTTCGGTCATTTCGAGCAAGTTTTAATCTTATTTTTGATCTTTAAGCCTTTTTTTAAGTGCATATGCATGGAAATTACAGAGGACAACAACAACGGTAACCATGGAATCTTATTATTGAAATATTATGAAAATTTTACCAAACGTCGAGTATAAATTCAAACTATGATTGAATTCGAATGAGATTGAGTAGTCGACGGTTAAGAATAATAATCCTCATTCATTTTGGCGTGTTTTAGCATAAATTTCGTGTCGATAACAATTTTAAGATATTTTAAAGAGTAAAAGAAAGAAAGCCTTCAAACCAAAAAGTTGATTTTTATGTGTTACCTTATGGGAATCGACATTCATCCTCTGGAGATGAACCCGTGACCTTTTTTGAAATTTTTTTAGTCCATAATTGCTGTAGAGGATTCAACTTCAATTTTAACACCCATTTCCTTGATTGGTTGTTTTTATCTGCTCTATGTTAATTATTCCACGATTCAACATACCTGGCCGGAATAAATTTACCCAATTAATCTTAATCGTTAGCAAATCCGTTGCAGTCAGATTCATTGAAGAAGACCCCGTCTCACGTTCAGCAGTGCTGCAAGGAAATGTTTTGGCTAATTTAGAGAATAACTTTCAATCAGCAGAAACTGTGTTTGTGTTAACATATTCTCACATTCCATTGATTGATTTTCTTAGTGTGGAAATGAAATCCTTATTTACTGTATTCACCCAAATCCAAGACGACCCTGAATCTAAGACGACCCCCCATTTTGATGATTCCAAAAGAGAAAAAAGCTCAAATTGACCTTCATTACTACAAAAATTATAAATCTTGTGAAATATTTATTTTCTCTTATACTTTTCTTGAATGTCATTGTCTTTTAACATTTTAAAATCATAAGATCACATCACAAATAGAACCATTCAGGTTTTCAAACAAATTAAATGGTAGCATTCATTTTAAGATAACATTAAAAATAAAGTAAATTAGTCATCATCACTGTCTATGCAACCTTCACTATTTTCCTCATGCTCACTATCTTTATCATTCTCAACTTCATCATCAGTCTCCCACAAAACATCATCCTCACTCCCATCCATGGCATTAGATAAGCAACATTTCTTAAATCCTTTCACTATTACTTTTGCATTTATTTGTTGCCACGATGCCTTGATCCATTGGCAGAGCATTGCAACTTCAGGTTTCTTAAGATTTCCTTTTGGTGTTAAAGTGTGAGTTCCACTCTGTAACCACTCAGAATACAAAACCTTTAAATTATTTTGAAACACTTATTGACAGCAAAATTTAAAACTTGAAGTTGCGATGTCATTCCTCCAGGTATTACAATAAGATCAATATTCATCGCACTCATTATGTTTTTAATTTCAGGAGATAAGTGTCCTTGAATGCATCCAGTGAAAGCATTGCTCTTTGTTTCAGTAAAGCTCCTGTCCGTCTATTCCACACCACATGTAACCAATCTCTCATTAGTTCTTTAGTCATCCACCCCTTTTCTTGACACCTATTATTCCACTTGGCAAATGTTTCTTAGGCATTGTTTTCCGCTTCAGAATCACATATGGTGGTAATTTAGTCCCATCTGCTAAAACCGCCAACATTATCGTGACTCGCATTTTTTCGTTGCCTGTAGTTTTAATTAGGTCGGATTTTGCACCTTTTTCATTCACAGTATAATTAGATGGCATGTAGAAGAAAACCGGAGTTTCATCGGCATTTCCTATTTGGCTCAAAAGGTAATTATTGGTTTTTCTAAGTCCAATTACGTATTTCTGGTAAGCGAGAAGTTTTTCAACATAGTCCTCTGACAATTTCTGACACAGTGAAGTTCGTCGCCGTAAAGAAAAATTATTTCGCCGCATCATTCTCACGCACCAACTTCTGCTGGCCTTGAATTCTTACAATGATATATTAAGTCCTCTAGTAATTTCATTAGCTTTAAGTATAATACTTTCAGTCGAAACAGGCATACCGTTCTTCCTCATGGTGCGCACAAACTTGACTACTTCTTCTTCAATGCCATGAAATCGGCCTAATTTTGGAACACTGATCGACTTCCTTGTGGCTTTGGCTTTTTCTAGTTCCTGTTTTGAGAGTTTCCATCGACGCACATTTGCCTCAGATACACCGAACTTTCTACTCGCATCACAGTTATTAGTTTTTTCGGCGTAATTTATCACGATCAGCTTAAAATTTGTATCTTAGCTCCGTCTAATTCCTTTGTTAACTTTCCCTTTGCACTCGTGCCACGTACTTCAACATGATCTGTCATTTTAACTTAAGCATTTAAATCAAGAATGCACAACTCAAAATTACTGTCACACTTAGTGAATCGCGGCGCGTTGTTTGAAAGGGGAATCCCAATGATTTCCGCTCTCATTTGTTTTGACATTGGGTTGCCATTACGTGCAAGATGAAAGTACGTCGTCTGTGTTATGATCGTCGACGATGATTATCAGTCTAAATAATTATTATTCCAGTCATGTTTTTCTTATTGTTATTACTATTTGTTTATTTCACTTCTTTATGTACATACTTGAATTTGCTGTTGTGAATTGTTTACTCTAATATACCATTTCTTGTAAAAACCATTGATTAAATGCTTAAATATACTTCGTATTCGAATGTAAGACGACTCTTGATATTTACAGCTGAAAATTTGGAAAAAAAGGTCGTCTTAGATTCAGGTGAATACGGTATATTTTATCGATCTCTCTCACCCTGTATGTACCTTACAACAAACTAAGTAACCTTCGGCAGACACTCCAACCATCCGTCTACCAAGTGGTGCTTTCAATAATATACATATCTATGATAAATACTAGTTTTTTTAAGTGGGATATAGTAAGATATAAATGTTTAGGCACTTCTAGAATGACTACAAATCTGAAATTTGACAGGATAATAAAGTACATAGGCTGAAACGTTCGTAGAATACAAGCACCGTATACTCGTCTTGCATGTAACATATTTTTTAAAACTTTTATGTGCCTAAGAATGGCCCAAACAAAATAAACCATACAATTGTAATACCATTTTCTTTAACACAGACAGTTTTTCCCAATTGTGTGTTATAAAATATTTATATACTCTGCAGGATTCGAACCCCTGATCCTTTCATTTGGAGCTAGTCATGCCAGCCACCTCTCTACCAAGGCTGGAAAATGTTCTTAATTAAACCTCTACCCAGCCGTAGAAATAACCTGGTTTAGTTCAGTATGGTTTCTAGGTTTAGTTTGTAAAATCAAAAGTCCTAATTGGCACTTGTCATGTCATTTGTGAATCAGACAATGAAATGTGTTAGACAAATAAAGATAGGAAGCGTTTATGGCATGATAGAGTTTTGATTACAAGTTACATGTTTCAGCAGTGTCATATAAAAAATAAATTAAAAATATATTCCCACGTTTAAAATTTCTCCATACAATGTTTATGAATATTATTTTTATTTACAAACATTAAATTGTCTCTTTAATACATACACTCCAACAATTTCAATATAAAATTATGTGCCACTTAAAGATGGCATTATCTGACCTTTTCATGAATTAAGCAATTTCAATAAAAAACAAGATAATATATTTTTTAAATTAAATTATTATTTTAAATGTTTAAATATCATTAATGACTAATATATCAAGGTTCGTAGCTTCTAATCCATGTTCAATTGCTTGGCTCGTTTCAGATAATAAATTGCTGCACAACACGATCTAGAAAGCACCCTTAAACTTTTGGGATCCCATTATTATCATAACGTGACGCGTCACTATCCTCCGGATCGTATGGAATTTTTATGGATTGGAAATAACATTTTGCACTTTAAACATTGTAGTTTTTTAAAAATTTTATTATAAACACCATTATTACATCATTAATACTATATTATTCAGTAAATTTAAATAGAACAAAACTAAGAATTTTTTATTACTAGTATTACATACTTGGATGACATGTTATATTGTAGGGTTATGTACAAGTTAACATGGAAAACATTCTCCAACATACTGGTAGTGATAGCTACACTTATTCAACATGCCATTTAAATGAAAAACTATACAGGACCAGACTTTAGTAAACATATTCCTAAAACAACAATATGCAACTCTATATGGAGTTTGGTATTTGATAGAGGTTTAACTGCAACATTTACTTAGAGCAGTATTAATGTATATAATTTGAAATCGTACATAAGAATGACTTAATATGTATGCTGTATTCCAGGAATTAAATATGTCGCATTAGGTACGCGAATGATAACATACAGGAATGACAGAGATTTTCAAATAATGAACTAATGCTGTGAACAGAGAGCCATGGTTTCAGATAATGCATGATTGCCAGAACTAATTACATAATAAGGCATAATTTGAAACAGGTACATACATATTGGTGGGTTAATCTTATTAAAACTATTCTATTAGCCAGAATCTCCTAATTCAAAAGGTAACTAATTATTTGGCCAACACTTCCAAAATGATACACATAGAAACACATGAAAACTTCATTAGTGTTACTAAAAGACAAACATGCCATGCTCTAAGAAGATTACATCTGTTTCTCTGCAGCAATCACTTGGAATAAAAAAAAGAAAAGTTAAATATATATAATCTTCTTAAGAAAATAAATATGACACCATGGCAGAACACTCTTTAACTAAAATGCATCGTATTCCTTACTACCACATTTTGATTTACATTTGAAAGCAAAGAAAGCATGCCATGAAAATGACTAGAAAATATTATAACAGAAATGGAATGACATTTATGAATATGGCAAAAAAGATCTTTTTACATAAGGCATAGAAATTACACATCCATATTCCTAGAGCTATGTTAAAATTCCATCGAACATGATGCTGCTAAAGGATGAAAAAATCTCCCTGGGCACAGTGAAAGAATTCATTCATTAAAAACATATCCGCATAAAACAAACATTTATCCTTGTCACAGTCACATAAACCATTTATAAACCATAAAGATATGTATAAGATGAGAACACAATTAAGTCCTACAAATGTTCCATGAATGAATGGAAGAAATCGTAAAGGTGACTTCCAAGAAATACATAAGAAACTTGACATCCATCAGAGAAAAAATTCACTTGCCAGACAGAGGAGCTGCTTCCAAGTCTTCACATAATATGCCTTCCACCACACACTCTCTGTTGAAAATGAAAGCTGCTGAATGACTTCAATGACTATGTGCACGTTTCCAAATGACCCGAGTGGGGTAGTGCATTCCATTCGTTAACCTTTTTTTTAAATGGCGTTTCCCCCGATATGATCGAGGCCTATTCCATTCACGAGAACTCTGCAAAACGATAATAAAAAATTTAGAATTGCATATACGGAAAAGAAATTAAACATTTTTTCCTCCAGCATCTCTGAAAAAAGAGTCATAAAAGGGAAAATGAGTGCACAAAGTAAATAATGAATTATTCATTCGGCACATTCACAACATGCATATAAATCAGAAATAACTTCACTCAAAATTTAAACACATTAGAAAAGTCAGTAATAACACACAACAGACCAAATAAAATTGTCAGCATTGGCATAAAACATAGCATACCAATACAGGGCATAGACGAATTTATTTCTATATATAAAAATTTGTCAGAAATGCAATTTGTCAACGAAACACATAAAATGAAAAAAAAAACACCAATTCAGTCAACAATGTCATAGAAACATATTAGAAAAACATCACTAAAACTCTTGAAATCGATCAAAAAATACAATCAGTCCTGAGCAACAAACGTCTCGTCACGCAAAGTAAATGTCACGTGTGCACAGGCCTGTGCTGTCAAACCACATAGCGCTATGGGTTTTCAGTCAGTAGCATCAAAAGGACAATACAATTTCAGATAGAAATGCGAGTAAATTAAGCATAAATAATAAAAATCGTAAAATAACAGCTAGAATTTAAAACCGTACATCGTATACCTCAACCTCCGGAGCACCTGTTACCCATTCCAACACCCCCGTTGTCCTGTTCCTCAGCAGTGTGTCCTGCGCCGCGTTGCCCTTTGGTTCGACGATGAACGGTCCTCCGGTGCTTGGTCCTGCGGTCCCACGACCCTCTGTCCACTGCACAGATGTACAATGGCGCCTGTAAACCAATTTCTTCCAAGTCAACAGTGAACGTAGGTTAGATTTTTATATCTGAAACTCAGTTCATGAAACGTTCTAGAGCACTATCTGTCCATGCAGGACAAATATGTCACATGTATTCGTGAAATTTGGCTGTATTTTTATGAGTCCGAAAAACTTTCCATTATTCGCATTGTTTGGCTATAGCAACCCGGAGATATGAATAATGTGAAACAATGCAGGTGAAAGGATGACGTATGGAACATATCATTTTGAAGGATAATGATTTAAGAGAAATTGAGTATAATTTACTGATGTATTTTAAGTTAAAACACATCCTGCAAATTTATAACATAACCACAACACGGATGCCCAGAAGTAGGGCCACTTGCATTATTTATTTCTCTATGGCAATGCGAATATACCAACAAGACACGCTGAGGGTAGGTTGTAAGGGAATGCATCGTGAAGGGAAATCCAGCTGTCTTACCGATAATTCTTTCCGGCAGGCACAAAGGATCAGCTGGCACACCATCGACAACTGTCACTGCTAGGAAACCGATTCCCTATCTGAGAACAAATTGCTCCAGTCCCAAATCTTTGAAAAACTGTGTCATCTAAACGAAAAGTTTTAAAGTGAAATTTACTGATGTTAGCAAACTCAAGAAATTTAAAATAAACAAAGATGCAAAATGCCTAGGTTTAGTCAGTCTACACTACACTACACTACTGAAGGCAATTTGCATCAATGGAAGTAGATGAAAAATATCAAAACAATGCATTTTTACTTGAATACCGATAGAATCATCGGCCGAACACTGAATTCTATTCCAAGTGAAACGCACCACTCTATCCGCAGGCGTATGTCCCTGCGGATAGCTTTTTAGACATCCCTAAGAAGAAGCCTAGATCGTTGTCTCGTTCGCTTTTAGTACGATACACTTGGAACCCAGACTCCAGTGAACGGTGATGACCCCTCCTACTGAATTTAGAGAATCGAACGAGAAAATTCGCGACTACTGAAACCTCTTAATGAGAGAAATTTAGAAACAGGCACAGGCTGGTGTGTTATTGTTAGTAAAGATAATCTACGCTAAATACTAATCAGAATGTGCCTGATTCTAAAGTAAAATTATTAACTCTTTGCCTACCACTGCCTGATCGAAATACATAGAAACAGACGCGAACTGCAATGTTAGTAATAATAAAAGAGAAAGATACCATGCTCTAAGAAGTTTGCAGAATGCGTCCTTTCTATGTATTGCTTCATATAAAAAAATTCAATGCTAAGGTTAACAATAAATGAAAATAGATGTGAAGCCAGAGCAACTGTTCTCTATGCCTATTATGAAACTGAATAGTTAAAGCTACTTCAGTATTCGATGGTGGTGGTGATGCCAGCCAGAATGGGTCATATGCCTCTCATGTCCTGAAAATAAAAATATGAACATATAAGAGAGGACACCACGATAGTCCGCAGCCACTAGATGATTTTAAGGATCGGGTGAAATGGGGTGTCGGTGTGATACCCCGGTAACTTTAATATTAACTGCAGTGATTTCGAAAAGAGGCGGTGGACCAGTTCCGTCCAAACCACTGTAACCCATCGCAGGAAAATTCGGGAAACCATTACGAAAGAGCGAAACGTTATTACATGTACATCTGCAAATGCATGCATCAGAAACATCGATGTCAGATAAATAAAATTATGCACTGCCTTCTATTCTTGGAAAATTAAGAACATCAGTTGAAATTGCTTTCATATAATGCCCCAGCACGAAATTGAATGGTAATATTCTTGCAGAAACAAAACAGGAGCATATCTTCCTTTAGATTTATAAATTATTGCTTAGGATTTTATTTTCCTCTAATCTAATAAACGAACGAGCAAAACTCACGGTGTTATAAATTCCGAATTAAATCGTCATGCGAAATTTTTAAAATATACAGAGAGATTCGGGTCATTGGAAATATGTCATAGCCTATGCCAGGGAAAAATCTATAAAATTATATGATAACCGATGAGTAAGGAGGATATAGTGTTCTCAAGATGGCGGGCACCACTTAAAATATAATTGCTACTTTCCCAATGTAATGTGTCGACTACAAAATTGGCATCCTCAAATTGATTAAACATCTACAATTCATTCTGTTTTATGGCAGAGAAATTCTTTTCACATAAGTTATTGAAATTACACATTTATATTCCTACAGCTTTGTTAAAATTTCATCAAACTGAATACATGATGCTGATAACGGATGAAAAAAGCTTCCTGGGCACAGTGAACGAATTGATTCAATAAAAACATATGCACATATAACAAACATTTATCCTTGTCACAATCACATAAACCATTTATAAACCATAAAGATATGTATAAGATGAGAACACAATTAAGTCCTACAAATGTTGCATGAATGATTGCAAGAAATCGTAAAGGTGATTTCCAAGAAATACATAAGAAATTTGACATCCATCAGAGAAAAAATTCACTTGCCAGACAGAGGAGCTGCTTCCAAGTCTTCACATGATATGCGTTCCACCACACACTCTCTGATGAAAATGAAAGCCGCCGAATGACTTCAGTGACTTTGTGCACGTTTCCAAATGACCCAAACGGGGTAGTGCACTCCATTCGTTAACCTTTTTTTGAAATGGCGTTTCCCCCGATATGATCGAGGCCTATTCCATTCACGAGAACCCTACAAAACAATAATAAAAAATTTAGAATTGCATATATGGAAAAGAAATGAAACACTTTCCTCCTACATATCTGAAACAAGTTAGGAAAGTGTACGACGTATCAGAAATGGGCGCGTTTCGTGCAATAGGGTATTAGAAAGAAATGGTGTATGTACCTGTACGTAAGGGAAATAGCGTTTTAAAGTTCTTTTCTTCGTCATAAATAATTCATTTTCTTCCTATTTAAAAAGACTCCATGCACACGTAAGGAAATTAAACGTTTTGAGGGATTGTTTATGTTAGCAACAATGAAGAAGTAACCATGCAAGAAATTTTCCAAGTTCAACTCGAATTAAGACATTGTTGTTCGATTTTCTCGATTATGGCTACCCCTACGATAAAAATGTATAGGAAAAGAAATACTCTAATTTATTAGTTCTACTAGTTTAATTTGAAAAATATTTTGATATGAGCAATACTTTACGAGATATGACGGAAAGTTGATTTTTTTATCACAAGTAAAGTGGTAACCCTGATTGGCTTACGTGATTCATTTTTGCGATTTTCTTATTGTATTTGATTGTAAGTTTTTAATATCAAATTTCATGACAATTCGTTCGGTAGAAGCCGAGAACAAACATGCGGACGGACGGACGGGCGGACGGACAGACGGACCGACCGACGATAATACGTGCTTACGCCGTAAGCGAAACGCGCCTAAAAAGAGCCATAAGGGTAAAGTGAGTGGACAAAGTAATAAAGGAATTATTCATTAGAACATTTACACAATGCATGTAAATCTGAAATAATTCACAAAAATTATATACATAAGAAAGGTCAGTAGTAGCACATACAAGTCCAAATATAACAGTCAGCACTGGCATAAAACATATCACAGCAATACAGGACATAGACAAATTTCTATATATAAAAATTGGTCAGAAATGCAATTTGTCAACGCAAACACATAAAATATAAAAAAACACCAATTCAGTCAACAATGTCAAAGAAACACATTAGACAAATAACACTAAGACACTCGAAATCGATGAAACAATACAATCCTGAGCAACAAACGTCTCGTCACGCAAAGTAAATGTCACGTCTGCACAGGCCTGTGCTGTCAAACCACATAGCGCTATGGGTAGTCAGTCAGTAGCATCAAAAGGACAATACTATTTCAGATAGAAATGCGAGTAAATTAAGCATAAATAATAAAAGTCGTAAAATATAAGCTAGAATTTAACACCGTTCATCGTATACCTCAACCTACGGAGCACCTGTTACCCATTTCAGCTCCGCGCAGTGTGTCCTGTGCCGCGTGTCCTTTGGTCCCACGATGATCGGTCCTCCGGTGCTTGGTCCTCCGGTCCCATGGCTCTCTGTCCACTGCACCCTGTCATGGAAAATGGCTCTGAAAAAGAAATAGCAATTAAAAAGAGGAAATAACCCAATTCGGAGGGAATAACATCGAAAGAGACTTACTATAGAATGCAGTTGTCCGTGAGTCGTCTTCTTCTTTGCCTAGAAAAGAAATTTGCAGCACCTGTTTGAGGAGGAAAGAGGTTAATGGTACACATATAAAGGCAAAAAAATACAATAGAGAATATTCGCAAGTGTATCAATCGCATCGCATGTACGTAAATATTCGCATCGAAAGGTGAATCGTCGTTAGGGGGATTTTGTGTGACTGGCCAGTGAGGTCGACCTCTGGGGGAAAGGGACGGTTTAGAGAGAGCTCTCTCTATGCCACGGCCGGGCATTTGTGTTGTGTAAACACCTTAAAATACTATATTAATGGGTACGTGGCATGCCATAGAAAAATCGATCGAATTGTATACGTAAGCATACGAATTATAAAATATCGACAAATGCATATATGTAATGCGATGGTTGTAAAAAATGGAATTTCAGTGTATACATAGGCAAATAAAGTAAATATATATGGACAAATGCACAAATTTAATACCATAGTACTAAAAAGAGTAAGGAGAAAAAGGAATAGGTAGGGTGGAGTTGGGGAAGTTTGCCTGGTTTGTGAGAGTCCTCTTCTTGACGAGTGCGTAGGAGCCCCTGAAATTAATAGAAATACTAGGATATAAGAAAGGCTAGTGTAATTTGCCCGTCCAAAATGTCGGGTATACATGAATAAATTAAATTTAAGACGGTTTCCTATTCCCCCTCTCAATCCCCATCTCAGCGTATAATAAGCACAATCTTACATACAGAATGACGCTAAAAAGGAAATCGACGAACAGTAAATAAACACACAAACTAAGCATAGATACATATGTGGTGTAAGAAACTGTTTCATCAATGGTAGTTTCGTACTTAAAATATCAAATGACGTACGGAAATCGCATATACAAAGTAAGCACACAAAACCTTAAAATAATCCCCATATATATTCACATATGATGTATGAAAACTAGTGAGAACTCTTGTGCAATTGGTATTTATATTAAAAGGTCCTCAACTGCCACTCATGTAGTGAAAATCTGAAAATAATTTTTTCAATTTAAACTCTGAAAAGATTCAGGGTCGGAAATATGTGATGGCCAATCTAAATAGCGATTGCGGACGACTGTTTCCATATCCAGCCGTTCGACCAAAAAAAGACATCCACAACCTCGTTGCCCTTATTATAATAGAGAAACTACTACCTCGCATGAACTGGAATATTCACTTATCCCAATAACTTGTAATATGAAAAACTTGCTTGGAATGTTACAACGCTTTCAATCAAATAGGGTCTTTAAAGTCACCCCGGTCGCATTCAATGTAACAACTCGCAGCCCTCTCGAATATAATCCCCGAAAATTTTCGGAGAAATTACTTAGCCTTAGGTTAATTTCGAAATTGGGAAACATGTCGCTATCTTTTCACACATTTCCTTTGAAGACATTAAACGTACAAGAGTGAATAATCACTTCCTAGCAGGGGGATGAGAATATAACGACACTATGAAAAAGTATGCCTGTTAACACCGCGTCGTAGATGATACGTAGAAAAGTCTAAATTCATAAGGCAACATTGCTATATATTACTCGAATTTAAATAACTTCCATGTTTAGTCTCAATGTCAGCGAGAAATCGCGGAGAATAAGATGTGAAGCTTTTAAATCAAAAGGGAAGACAGGATTTGGGTCGCCGTACATTACGACAAAATTCGCACACGCAAACATATCAAAAGTTACAAAAATCGAGAATAAATGGTCGTGGTTTCGAAGATACCTGGACTTGATAAGGGAAACATTTAAAGAAATGCAATCAACATTACACTAACACCATCACAATGCAATAAAGTTACTGACCTTCGAAGTGTCGACTTGGGGACACCGCGAAGTGGGCTAGTCGAACATCGGGCGGTGAATGAGAACTGAAGCTCCGGTCTAGCAATGGCAGCTCAGCGCGATACTCATTTGTCTAATTGTAACAAGTTCAAATTCACTTTTAATGACATTAAATACACTAAAGTTATTATACAAAATGATATGCTTGTTTTCTTTATTTAAAAATAATATTTTATAATAACAATAATAATTATCTTTAAATAAACAATAATTTCTTAAACCGACAAAGTGACATCTATTTTTACGTGGCAGAAAGTGTCAAAATTGAAGTGCGATATGACATAGGGACAAGTGATCTCTGAAGTAAACGTTATTCCTGAGATGTCTTACACGTGACATTATCTTTGTGGTTTAATTTATCAATATAATACCAGCATTAATTACAGCCTGCTTAAAAACTCACCGTAAAACGCCAAACCAACAGAACTAACCCGATCAGAACCATAAATGGTGCGAATACTTAATACGGAGAAACGTAATGCTCAAATTGCTTAATTATCACCGTAAAACGCCAAACCAACAGAACTAACCCGACCAGAACTATAAATGGTGCAGATGCTTAATACGGAGAAAGGTAATTCTCAAAATTGCTTAATTTTACCAATTTCTCTGCGATTAATTCCTTGGGTTCCATTAATTTATATATAAAACATTGTAAAATAATCCGTCGATTTAATGTTGTTATTCACCTTCATACACACCATTCTGTTCAACCCTTTCGTTGCAGAATTAATATCCGAATCGTGACAACATGTCCAGGTAATAATCAACTTCGTCTGGTAGGTAATTTTATTTTAATATAGTATAAATACAGTATAAAGAATGTTCAAAATCCACATTTAGAAAAATTTATAATTAAGTCATGATTATATTGCAAAATCATAATAATGTTAATACTTTTGCAACTCTTTTATATCAGTAAAAGTGTTTAATTATCTATTAGACATATTAAATATAATAAAAATTAGATCAATGCGAGTTAAATTAAATAACTTACTTAAAATCTTCTAAAATTAATGATAATAATTACAAAAAATACGAAAATTTTCAGCGAAATACAGTAAAACTTGCGAGAGGCGGAACCTGCGTAAGGCGGAAACCTAATTGTTCCGCATACTGATTGTGAGACCTTTTCATAGGAATGAGCCTCTGTAAGACGTAACCTGCGAGACGCGGACGGAAAGCATTTTTTTTTTGTAATTTTTGTGTTAATCGGTATAAGTTGAACCTGTGAAAGGTGGAAAGAAAAATACGCATCTTCCAGACAAGTTTTCGGGTCTTCTGGTTGGGATCTCGGTTTGTTTACCATTCTCCACACTGCGTGTGGTGCTACCCTTCTTTTGTTTGAAAGGCTCTTTGTACAATCTGGTAATCTTGGGAAACCGAGTGATAATAGGATTCAGCATGGGCGACTGAGGCATACTGACCGCCCCTCTAGATCGCGTTCCTTCTTATTTACTGCCATCTGAAAAAACAGAATATCTCCAGCGCCTTTTTATCGCCATAAACACACGCTATTACCTTTAATGTTTCTTGCGGGGAATCAAGTGATGTTGACAGAAATGTAGCTGAAAGTTGGTACGATAGTTTAAAAGTAATAATCCATCAGTACAACCCCAAAGACATTGGAAACGCTGACGAAACGGGTTTGTTTTTTAGAGCCCTGCACAATAAAACATTACAAATGAAGGAAGAAAGGTGTTCTGGAGGTCGTTATTCAAAAAAACTTTAACTGTACTTTTGGTTGTTTTTGCTGATGGAAAACTAGAAAAACCGTTAGTGATCGGTAAAAGCGAAAACCCAAGATATTCGATTAGTTTTTCTACCTCCTTTGAAACATCAGTTCTACAGCCATTAGACAATGGGATAATACAGACCGTAAAAATGAATTACAGGAAATTGATGCTGCAACATCTTATTGCAAACATGGACAAATGTAAGAGAGCATCGGGCTTGACAGTAAAAATTGATGTGTTAGATTCAATCACATTTCTCAGTCATTCAGTGAAATGCGTAGAGGAAGCATGCGTAAGAAAGTGTTTTAGAAATTGTGGCTTTATTTTTTATGGTGCCATTGAATGGGATGAAGTTGTTCGTAATAATGATTAGTCTGAAATTCAAAATTTTATTGATGAGATGTATGAAGATGAGGGTGGTGATGTGAATGCAAAAAGTTTTGTAAATATTGACGTAAGTGTTGTCACCGAAATTGATGAAATTGACTGCAGACTGTGGTAGAATTTCAGAGCAATGACACTGTTCGCAATTCAGACGATGAACAGAGTGAGGAGGATTGTGAAGAACTTGAAGTGCCAACAACATCACAAGTTTTAGATTATGTTGATGCTTTAAAACACTATGCTAAAATGAAGGGTGAAAATGAGTTTTATGACAAGGTTGTAAGGTTAGGGTTTTCTTTTAATTGTTTGAGGAAATCCCCGAGAAAAACAAAACAACTGAAATTGGACAGTTTCTTCGAATAAGTTTTGACGATATTTTGTATTTTTATTGTATATTTTTGACTTTTAAGTAATCTCTGTGTATTTGTGTAACTGCATAGCTTTTATTTTTTCTATTATAAAAGATTATGGCATTTTAAAGGGAAAATTATTAACTTCTAATAAATGTAGTTTTCCCTATGCATGCGCCTTCGTTTTATCTATTTCGGTGTTAAGACCTTTCCTTCTCTTGAGACCCACGAAAACATCCATATTCTACTTAAATTTATTAATAATACAAATCCGTGTTAATTTCTTTCAACCTGTCTAAGAAGGAATACCTGCTAAAGCCAGAAAAATATGCCCGTCCCGTGAGGTTCCAGGTTCCGCCTCTCGCAGGTTTTACTGTATTTACATGGGGCAAATGGTGTCCATTTTACAAACTGAAGAGCATTCAGGGGTTCATGTGTTTTGTTGTGAGTCAAAGGTCTTCCTAGAGCAGCAGTAATAGGAGAAGGTTTTTGCAGGGCCGTGGGCTAAACTGGAATGTTGCAGCGTAGGGGCATAGGCTAATTCGGTTATATGTCACAGAATAAAGATTAATTCAACACAGTTATTATGATTGACAGCAACTATGCTATTAACAAAGGCCACTTACGCTGAGTAAATCAACATTGACCACGAAAGTGCATGTAATGCAAATTTCAACGATCAATTCTGCATCCCGGTGGAAGACATGGGAATTATTTTTCATTAACGTGGGAAGTGTGAATGCAATTTCTTGATTTCCATAAATGTATTTTAAATATACGCCGCAGATTAGGTCTGTATAGCAAGGGAAAGAAAGATTCTGAGAGGGGTAGGGATTTTCAAAATATAGGGCCGTTGGCAGGGGAGGATTTGATAGGTGGAGGGGCGATCGCCCCCCCCCCCCCCCCCCCCCCCTCTTCCCCTTGAGAAGTTTCTAGATCCGCCGCTGTATAGTAGACTGCATTAGGTGCGATTACTACTACGGGCCAAAATGGCAATCTAAATCGGAAGTTGCTTAAGATATTTTCCTGTTTATTCGAGGCGAAAATCAATTTGAAATTATTTTTGATCATCAATAATTAACTTTAATTAAATATTACATAATTTTATTAATTAAATATCAAGGATCGACTCTGCAATAGAACCCTGATCGCTACGTAGCAAGAATATTGAAATTCAGAACGTGGCGAATGTTTTACGAGGAACCGATTTCTTCTAAAAGACGATTACCACAAAAATAATATTCTGGTTAACTAAGCTGAATACAAGTTAAATTAGAAAGTTTATGGAAATCGCAATACGTGTAAATTAAAAATTTTAAACGCTGCGTTAAACGGTCAAATGATCGAAACTGGATTTTCCGTGGCGAGAAGCTAGGAGAAGGGGATTTTTCTTTTATTGCCTACGTGAATATTTGGGCGTGCCTGCCTTTGCCCACCTTTACCGCTATGACCAGTGATAAGGAGTTAGGGATCTGCATTCCATTCCGCTTCAATGGAAATTATCCAGACTCGCGGGTGTTTACGAAGTGCGAGAGCATTTTCTCACGAGCGAGAGTGAACGAATAAGTATTCTTTTTTCCTTCCTCGTAATTCCATTTTTCACGTTTTAAATATTCCCGTGCGTTGATTAAAGCTTTGATATCAGTGTCATATTTTTTTATTTTTATAAATTAAACATTACAAAATTTACAGCGTTTATAAAGCTTTATGCGTATGCTGCATTGAGTCAATGGTAGCATGTTCACGGTTATGTATGAGGATGTTTCATGTCACGGCACCAGTCATATAAGCCGCGAGTGCTTTATATAATTAAACATGAAGTGATAAAATTACAGGGGAAAAATTATGCATCGCGAGAACTGATCCATTCGTACATATACATAAAAGTCCAAAATACTCATTTGAATAGAATAGAACATAATTAGTCTACACTGCTCATCCTGTCGCCCATTACTACAATAAACTTCATTATTATTATCATTATTCTCTTTTAAAAAGCATCCATTTGAAAGGTACATATCACCAAACCAAAAGTTTCCATTCGACGGGAAAGTCTGAAAAAATTCCTTCGACCCCCAGCAGCTCGCGCTCTGCCCGATACGTCATAACTGGCTCCCCTTTCCTTTCTGGTTAGGAGACAAACAAGTCTCCAAATTCTTCCTTATCTTTTCCGGAATACCTTCGCGATTTTACCCATCAATTCCTATAATAGCTGTTTGCCTACGATATGATTTTACCGCCAAATCGATCAGTTGATCGCCACAGTCCGTGGAGTCAACATAGTTTACCATCAGTGCTTCTCAACTTTTTTTACTCCACGGCACACGTACATACTTGCTAAAGTCTCGCGGCACACAAAACCCTATCCTAATTCATTTCACTGCATTAATACATATTTTTAAAGAAGAAAACAACTAAAAGTAGAATAAAATAACATATGACCTATTAAATACTTTTATTGCAAATGAAGTACATACATAATGCAACAACGTAAACGTTTTCACTCTTCAGTGGGAAAATTGGGCTTGCCTTTCCGAACTAATACGCTTTATGTTTGGCTCAATAGTAGAAAGAGCTACACGAAGTTCTTCGTCTTAAGTTCTTCAAACATGTCCTTTTATTATTCTTAATTAGTGCCATTGTTGAAAAGTTTAGTTCGCATAAATATGCAGTTGGAAACTGAAGCAACACATCGATCGCAAATTCAGCTTTTGAAGGATATTCACCCCTAGCCTCCTAAGCCAAAATTCATCCGAAGGTACCACACTAAATTTAAGTTCAAGTGTGCGATCGCTTCTAAGTTCTATTAATTCCTCTCGTAGTTCCTTGGGTGATTCTTCTGATGAAAAACTAAAAGGATCACGAATGCAATCAAATTGACCTGTACTTATAAACTTGAAATACCGATTAAGTTTTTCGTGAAGAATACATAGATGTTGAGATATTACACTTAAGAAATTCTTGTCGAACTGCACCTCATTTATTCGTTCAAACATTTTCAATGATCCAAGTCCGACTTCATCACGCCAAAAGCTGAAGTTTATTTGTAAATCTACCTATTTTGTCCGTACAAGTTAATACGAAAGCCTTCAGACCAAAAATGTGATATTTACGTGTTATCTTATGGGAAACGACATTCATCCTGTGAGGGTCAAACCCGTGACCTCGTTCAAATTCTTTTTAGTTATAATAAATCCTGAGAAATTTCAGACCTCAGTAAATTTTTAACCGAGTTATTCGCAAAATTAGAGCGTTACGCAGCATGATTATATTCTTCTACAAAGAGAACGAATGTACAGTGAACCATCGGTATATCGGACCTCGATAGAAGGGACTTCGGATATAACGGATAGATTTTCCAATTGCTACTTTCTCCCGGATTTCCACGAGGATCGGGAAAAATCTAAATTTTCGAAAAAGCATCCCAAGTTCGATTCCTTGGAATAATTCCATTTAAAATAAGATATACGGGAAAATCAATCAATTTTAATTTCGCAGCTCCGAGATTAAACAATTTTAGAATGATTTAGAATTAAATGCGAAATCCTTTCACATGGATAAAAAATCTGATGTGGCCAACACATGACTTTCTCCATATTTGGGGTATTGATATTTAAATTATTATGAATAGCATTATAAGGCAAAATTATTATTTCGTATCGTAAAAGAATACAGTCGTCCTTATTGCCGTAAATTATATTTTCAATATGTTAAAAGAATTCACCGCTAGTTGGTGGCGCTGTATACTGGAAATTTACGAATAAGTTAAATATCTCCGAAATCGATGGTTCTACGAAAATTTGTTTCAAACAAAACTTGGAAGAAATATTATTCTCTACAACTTTGGTCCTCACGAAGATGACCAGTTACGACGTCTTTAAGGAGATATTTAACAGAAACCGACAAAAACTGATTATTTATAAATAATTCCTAAACAATAACTGCTAAGGAAAATTATTTTAAATAAAAGTTGTAGGAAATTACATTCTCTATAATATTTATATCGAGTAGTATATACAATAATGATGTTTTAATGGAGAAATATTGCAAAAACCGAATTGGGTTTTGAATAAACCTCAACTTCCGGTTAACCAGTATTGTCCACAAACTAATCAGCTCTTTGTGCTAATACCAAAGTGTTATATATGAAATTTGGTAACGATATGGCAAATACTTTTTGAGTTAGAGTGCCCACAATCACACACACACAACAGACATTCCAAATATAGTCTAAACGTGTTCTAGGGACCTCAAAACGTATTTCCGTTGAGATCTCAAAGTCGATTTTTTTCATGAAAACAATACGTACTTTCTCTATACTACGTATATGGAGAAAGTAAAAACTTGACTCATTTCTTTGTAGGATGGTATACACTTTGCATAGATAGCTTAATTCTATCAACTTCACAAAAGCTAATAAAAAGTCCTATACTGTTAATTCGAGGCATTCACATGATATTAAAATGGAAAACAAAAATTATTATTTCAACCTTTCATCCAGCATATTTCGGTGTGAAAAATAGCACATTCGACTACTTTAAGCAGCAGGATAGTTTAAGCAAAACTGCAGGTTATCGCAAAGTATCACTTTATATGGAACAAACACTCTTCAAAATATTTATGTAGAGATATGTGAAAATATTGATTTAAAGCGATAGAGTCCATGTTACCTGGCAGAGTATGTTTTACCTGGTGTATTGTTTGTGGACGGTGGACTCTATAGAGCGTTCCGTCTTTAAGTTTCAGTATTGGGTAAACGGCACATGGTGTTGCCACGTCTCACTACCCTAATGCCAGCAAAAGTCTGGTTATTTAAAATTTCCTTTATGTAACTTATTAAGTAAATGCCATTGTTACAATTTTTGCAGTAATGCATGATTTTCTAAACCAAAACAAAAATACTGTGTAGTAAAAAATTTCTCTCACTACGTACCGCGTGTTGCACACGTGGCTGCTATAATGCCCCAAACACTCCCGTGATCCCAAAACCCTCATAAAAGTGAAAAAAGTAGCTTAAAAGAAAAGAATCCCTTTGAAGTGCCCTTGTTTTCCCTTTGCGCTCAGATTTATTTTTTCTGTGCTAGCGTTCAATTGTCTAAACCAGTCTTAGGTAGTCCTTTATCTTGTGATGTAAAGTTACCTACCCTTGCGAAGATGTCAAAATAGTAGAAAAATTAAAAAATATTTTAAATGTTTTATAATAGGAATAATCACTCATGATAAAAATGTGATAATTTCTGAACAATTAATTAAAGAAAAAAATTGAAATTTTATAAATTTACAAATGGCGTAAGTTGGTTAATATTGTAAAATATCTATTACCAACTTCACAGAATATCATATCATAACAAATAGATCAAGCAAAAGCCAAATTCAAATTATTTGAAAGAAAGGAATAATTCCACACCAGCTGAAAGATAAGAAAAATTAATTCTCCAGTTAAGGGGTTAAATGTCCTTCGACGTATGGGATTAGTTTGATTTAAATGTCTTACGTGATTGAGGGGTTTATTATGTTAAATAACGTTTCCTTAACAACAGCAAGATATATTATACCATAAACTGCCTAAAAATTAAAAATATATTTTCCCAATCAAAAATTATTTAATTTGAAAGGCTATTGAAATGATAAATAAAAGTTGAAATAGTACATATTTTTAAAGAATGCAGTTTACTTTATAAATAATAAATTAGCATTGTAGTTGCCATTTGCATTTTTATGCATAACTCGATAAATATTTCGATTAGAGAAAAATGTATAGAATAAAAGTTGTAGGGTGTTTTAAAATAGGTACTCATTTTATGTTCTAAGCTAATTCACGGAAAAAGCACCCAAACGATGTAAATTGGTACAGCCATCCCTCCCTTAATGAAGGGGTTACGTTCCTAAAAAGTCTTCGTTATGTGAAAATTCGTTAAGCGAGAGATAATTTGCCATTGTTTTATATGGGAAACATTGAGTTTTGTTCCTAACAAACTTAATTTGATAACCTAATAATAATAGAATGGCTAAAGTTCACCGAAATTATTTATGCGTTAGTGTAATTGGTTGCATTTATACTTATAAGGCGAAAGTTGAAAAAGAATGACACGTCTGCCTTTTTCTATGATGATACGTTCAATTTTCACTTTCACACTAAGATTTCTAGTAACTTTTTGCATTCATCATCAGACTCGGGTGTTGCCAACTCTTTAGTCAATTCTTGAATATCTTCGGTTGTAAGCTCTTCAAGAACTGCATTAAGAACCTCCTCAACTCCCTCGTCGTCAATTCCATCTGTTCCAGCCTCAGTTGCCATCGCTACAATATCTTTCTTAATGCTCACAATATCTTCGAAACCTCGAAAGTCATTAACTGCTTCTGGCCATAACTTTTGCCAAACGGCATTCATCGTACATTCCTTAATTTCATCCCAGGCAGCTGCAGTATTGTTAATCGCATCTTTTGTATCATATTTCTTCGAAACTTCAATGAGCGACTTGCTTTTATCTTTCTCACTTGACAATTTCTATCTTGATTTCTATCGTTATCGCCTTTCTCTTCTTCATAGGATTAGTTAATGAGAACAAACGAACACTGTGAAAGAAAATGTGTTGCGGTGTTAGTAGTGTGCCGCATGCGAAATTCAAACAACTTTGCCTTCGTCGTAACGATATAGTCTTCGTTATATTCTAAAGTAATATAAAATAAAAACCTTCGTTATAGCGAAACTTCGTTAACCGAATGTTTGTTAAGCGAGGGATGACTGTATTTAACAAAATTGTAGCGTAGTTAATTGGATAAATGCGAGTTCGGAGGTACACTGTGTTCACATTTAATTTTTGGATTAACTTCCTCGCATATACTAAGATTAGATGTAATGTGATCAGAGGAAAATAGTTAAGCATGTTTGTACGAGAATAATTGCTCACAAAATCCCTAAGTAAAAACAAGAACTGGATTATTTTATGCTGATCACTAGACATAACCGAAATTAAGTTGCAATTGAGGAAATTTTTACCTGCCCAACATTACAAATTCATTTGCTTCTTTTTTAATCTTTTAAATTGTCCTCTGAGACACACCACATAGCTTGCTCAGTCATGGGTCACAACTGGAACTGGAAAAATCGAAGATCCGAACATTTTCCATTTTGAGGTGTCTTTTTGACCCCAAACTTGCATTTCATTACCCCCATAAGAAAAAAATTGAAATCGGTGCAAGCCATTTTATAATTGCATTTTAAAATTACTTGAAATTATGATACAAACTGCGGACTTGAAGTATTAAACGGAAAAAAGGAGTGAAAATTATTATTTTTGAAAAGAGAATACGAATTCATGCCGAATTAGCTTAAATATTTTATTTTAACTGCATAAAAATGAGAAATTTCAAAAGATCTTACAATGCTTTTAATAGTATGAAGATCTATATCTATAAAAGGCTTAGGATGTCTGCAACAACTCCACTTTTCGATGTGCAGGCTTTTATTGATTTGCTCATATGAATTCAAAATATTGGAATCAGAGCTTTGGACCTGGATCATTTTAAAGAAAGAATTCCTATTGTTGTAAATATAGCTTACGTATATAGCTTACGAGTGTAAAATTAACGTGTTTGATAAGCTGTTTAAATGAAGAGAGAGTAAGGGGAAAAGGAGATGGGAGAGATGGAAAGGAAGAGGTGAAAGAGAGATAGGGGAGAGGAGGAAGCAGGAGAGAGGGAAGAGGGAAATAAGGGAGAAGAAGGGTTATGCAGCAATGTAGTAATAGAGGATAATGGGAAAAGGAGACAGGGTGAGAGGGGGGGAAAAGAGGTGGAAGGGAGAGAGGGGAAAGGGGAGAGACAAAGAGGGGAGAGGAGGATAGAGGGGGGATAGGGAGAGAGAGAGAGGGAGATGTATCAATAATGCAAGAAAATAGTAAAATATGTCTTTAATGGAATAGTTTTCTATGGGGATGTCATGTGCACCATTAATTGCTTCACATTATTATTAATAAATTAATTGGAAGAAATCCGTGTAAACATTACGTGGGTACAGCTCCAGCCGGAATGCCTCCTCATGAACTGAAGCTTACAGTAGGAGCCGTTATCATGTTCCTTAGAAACCTAATGCCATTGAGAGGTCTATGTAATGGTACAAGACTTACTGTTACTTGAATACAAACATACATAATCAAAGAAAAAGTGATCAGTGCAGCAAACTCAGACAAGGTACTTATTCCAAGAATCTCAATCATTCCATCAGACACAAATTTATCATTCAGTTTCAAACGAAAAAATTATCCATACGACTGGCTTTTTCAATGACAATCAATAAGTCACAAGGCCAAACATTTGATAAAATGCCTTCACCTACCTAAGCCTGTTTTTAGTCATGGACAATTATATGTTGCTCTATCAAGGGTCAGTCACATGATTCACTTACTGTAGTGTCAGGAAAGAACCCAGAAATTGACAATCGTGTCTTTAGAGAAATCTTTGATTAAAAAATATGTTAAAAAAATGCCTGAATGTTTAATTAAGAACCTTTAAGATCTGCTAGATCAGCGTTATGTTACACGGGGTATAGCTAGTTATATTATATTAGTGAGAATCATATCAGAAAGGGTAATAGAGTACAGCCAACATGCTGCGTATGTTTCGTCGACTAGCAGTAGGCCTTTGAGAGAGTAAATTGGGTACTGCTGATGAGAATATTAAAGGATATAGGTGTAGACTGGAAAGACAGGAGACTGATCAGGAATCTATATGTGAATCAAGTTGTAAAGGTCAGGTTGGAGAATGTGGACACCAGCGGAGTACATATTGGTAGAGGAGTAAGACAGGGCTGTTGTCTATCGCCGATTCTATTCAATATATATGGAGAGAGGCTAATGCAGGAAGCGTTAGAAGGCATGGGAGATTTCAAAATCGGAGGAAGGATTATAAGAACAGTGAAATACGTGAATGATCAAGTACTTCTAGCAAAAAAGGAAAAGGAACTCCAGAAAATGATAAATAGACTAGTGATAACAGGTAGAAAATACGGTATGAAAATTAATACAGAAAAATCCAAGATCATGTGAATATCAAGTAAAGAAGGAGAAAATTTGAATATAAGTATTGGAGGAAAGCCATTAGAACAGGTTTCAGATTATAAATACCTTGGAAGCATCATAACGAGAGAAGCAAAATGTACCAATGAAATCAGGGCTAGAATAACAAAAGCAAAAGTCGCTTTCAGAAGAAAGAAACTCCTACTAACGGGAAATATAAAGCAGGAAATCTGCAAGAGGTTGATAAAATGCTATGTATGGAGTATAGCTTTGTATGGGGCAGAAACATGGACGCTAAGGAAAAATTATATTAAATACTTAGAAAGCTTCGGAAAACCAAGTTTAACCATGAATAATCATGGATCTGTCAACAGACAGACTATCTATGATGATGATGATTATATTATTACATAATACAAAGTACAATTATGATATAACTAGCAGAACTTCCCGTTGAATTTCAACAGATTTAGTGAATCTAAAACTTCGAACATGTAACATATAAACGTCGTAAGAATAAGATAGTACACAGTTTTAACTGTTGAATAAAGCAAAAATGAAGAAAACCTGTTCGAAATTACCTATATGGATGAGTGAAAGAAGAAAATCTTGCACCCTGAAAAATGGAAAATTACATGTAAACTTATGGGAAAATAATTATTCAATTAAACACCTTCCACCTCCAATTTTTTTATCGCCATATATCCTATGTTATCCACAGGATAAAATTATTTACCTATGCGAAGTTTTGTGGCGATATCTTCAAAGGTTTGAAAATCACAATTTGTGGAAAATCTACGTCTAATTATTTAAGTTACTTATGTACATAATTTTAAAAACAATTTGCTTTGGAGAACTCTAAGCCACACTTTGTGTTTCTTTCTTTAATACATTAGTTTATATTAGGTATATATTATTTCTTTTAGTTTATAAGATAAGATAAGAAACCTTTATTTAGCATCTTCATGCAAATGCATGTACATATAAAAATATTAGCAATACAGTACAAAAGTACAAAAAATACACCTTTAATAAATATTTGAAATATCTACAGTATGTTCAATTTTATAAATTCTATTATTCCTCTCTTAAAGATACTAATTTTGTCACACATTTTCAAATTTATGGGTAATTTATTAAATGCTGACAAGCCATTTTGAAATATTGATTTCTCATTCATATTTGAGTTTTGTGTTGCTATAAAAAAATTTCATTTATATCTCGTTTCTTAAGAGTGTACATTTCTTGTACATGAGCAATTTAAGAATATCACTGCTTTTGTTTTATCCAAGTTTAATTTTAATTTATTCACTTTTAACCAAACATCAAGATCACTTAATTCATTACTGATTGTTAGAAGAACTTCATTTAAGTTTTTACCTGAGAAATATAATAATGTGTCATCAGCAAATAAATTAATTGAAACTTTTTTGGCAATATTATAAATATCATTAATATAAATATTAAAAAGTAACGGGCCTAGCACAGATTAGGTATATATTACTTCTTTTATTTAATATTACGTATTGTTTATAACGGTTGTCACGTAAATCGTTAATCCAACAATGTGTTGATTCCCATGTTATTTAAATGGGAAAAATTAAAAGAGAAAAACATTCTTAATATAAAAAATGTAGTTCAAATCACTTTAAAAGCCCTCCCATTTTCCTTAACTTTTTATTGCGGTTAAAATGGCACCTTCTTCTTGCTTCTATGTTTTGTAGTTGTTGCGCTATAAATGCACAAACACTCTTCAAAATATTTATAGTAGATATTAGAAGGTAATTCAGTTAAAACCAACAAATATTTGGTTTCTATATAAACAAATTAAAATCGTACATATACGTATACTATTAATGAGAATGACTGAAGCTTAACGATAAAATTTTCTTTTCGTTTCGCAACATTAGACGTTTACAGTATTCACTCACATTTTATCGACAAATTTAAGGCGAAAATGTTCTGAAAAAGGCATTATTACGCAGGTGTCTCTCCTAATCCCAGACATCATTGCTGCAGTTTTTCAAAAAGAAGGAACCTGAACTCAGAGAAGCTATTGACCCAGATGAGCCTTCGCCAGGCCCGTCTTATTAACACCGCCCCAGAATGCCACTGCCAGACAGTGGCGTTGTCGCTCTAGCAGTGGCTCCGAAGACCAAAGTGAAATTTTTATTTTATTATTGGTTTTATTATTATTATTTACTGTACTGTAATTGATTACTTTCATAAAAAATATTAATATTTCATTTTCAGCATTTAAATTACCAAAAAGTACTTTTAGTGGTCACTATTCGTATTCTAGGAACAATCTAGGAACCTATCTCATTTAAATACATTATAATTTTACCTCAATTTGCGCCGCTTCACTTTGTGACAGTGCTCCCTTGGAACCTAAACCCGGCGTAAAGTGAGGTATTACTGTACTACCAACACGACAACTATACTATACTACCAATAGTATATATTTAAGATATAAATAGTAATTTGTTGTTATGCAAACGGTAATTATTTATAATAAACATTTCATAAATGTCATATTAAAGAATTTATTAGAATATTATTTTTTAAAACAACAAAAAATACAAAATAAAATTACTTAGTATAATGATAGACCGCGTATGACATTTTAATTTTCAATTTCGTATGCCGTCTATCTTATCCCGGACCCCTCTCGAAAAATAATTTTTTGAGATAACCCTTTCACAAAAAATGAAAGCTTGCAAACCCGTGGCTGATCTGCCTGTGGTGACATTTACCCACCCGATCACCAGACAATAGGGAGGGATAGTTTTGTTCCAGAGGTGAAGGACGCGATAGTGCCCTGAGTCGGCTACACCTGATATAAAAGGCATTATAATCTAAAAAGAAAGCAACCCGAAGGCTCGCCAATATCCTCGGTTACTTTTAATATTTAAACAGCGATCCCATGAGCCTCTCAACAATAAATATTTACCATGAAAAATATTTGCGGGACCAAAATAGGAAAGTACCGGAGATCACACAACTCAACTCAGGATTTTCAGTTGAATTCAGAAAGGAAAGGAGATCACACAACCAACCTACCCAACTCAAGATTTGTGGTTACCTTGTTGATTTTCACGGTTTCCATGACAACAAACATAAATAGAATTTTGCTGTCATGTTGGTAGTACAGTGAAGCTGATCCAAAATTAATAATAAAACCGGAATCATGTAATGACATTTATATGATATTAGTTCTCTTCTACTCACCCACACAAAAAATGTGTAGCGCCGACCGTGTGTTTATGCATACATATATTTATTACTCACTAACTACCATTGTCGCTATAACCGAGTGCGTAAATGTTATAAACACGGTGAATATTATATTGTAGAAACGGGGATGGGACCTGAAGAATGTCGTTATATCCGAGATGTCGTATTAACCAGGGCCGTTATAACAGAGTTCTACCGTAATTCTCAAAACCAAACTCGGAACGCAATTATCACGAATTATCTACACTATTATTATAATTACATGAACTCGAATATACTACTTCAAGTTACACAGCATGCATACGTCTATTAATTTACACACCAGCATAAATATATCGGTCTAAAGTCAAGCAATTGCCTAGTTCCCAATGTAGATAAAACGGTCCTGAATAATCACGTCTCCGTACGTACGTTTCTGTCGCATATATGTTGCACTGTTATATTTTAAAAGTGCGACAATAATTGTAGCTATCAATATTAACTGCCTGTTATTTAACATTCAATATTCCTAGTCAATAATTATTGCAATTTACTGGCATTACTGCAGCAAATGTCATCATATTCACTTCAGAGTGACTTTTAAATTAGGTTAAAGTTAAATACATACTATACTATACTTCTACGTAGTATATAAGTAAACAAAAAATAAATGTTGGAACTTATCTACGCCACATTTCCTCCAGCGGAAGACAGTGGAGTGTAGACTAAAAACATTCGAGCATCGATTTACGATTGCGTAACATTTTAGGTAAGTCTCGGATTGTTTGTCAATATTACCTCGTGCTTTCCGTATCTATCGAATGGATATGTTGTTGTCATGCACATTGTCAAAACTTGTCACCGTGGTGCTTTCATAATGAAGAATTTGCGCATCTAATTTCTTTTTTGGACTTCTCCTGGATGGTTGAAGATGTTTTTTTCCTACTTTAAACTACATATTTTGATTAAAAGTAGACTGTCGTTTACGTGAATGTATCGTACAGTTTAAGTTTTCGAAAGACATTTTGAGTTACAGAGGGAACCTGCTAAAATTTTATTATTAGAAGAAGTTAAACGTAGATTGTCATCGAGATATTCGCACGGTTTTAATAATGAGGAAAAAAAGGCGCCTCTTGAAAAATGGTGCAAATTCTAATACTGCCGAGAAAACTTCTATGGAAGATTTATCATCATCCGAAATCGAGACCAAAAGGAAAAGAGTTACGACCCCGAAGGAGTTACCTAGTAAAGTTGAATCGGATAACGAATCTGCCAACGGTAATGAAGAAAATCTCGTTCCCCAATCCTCGTCCAAGAATTTCACCGACGATGATGAATCTTCCGACAGCTCTTCAAATGAATTCACAAGGCCCGACTTATCTCTAATGGAAGATATCGAGCCGAAAGAGGAAACGTGCGACGGCTTTGCCGCAATAGAGGATAATATACTGGCTGATGTTGGTAGGCTGAGCGAATCTGAAGAATCAGATTTTGAAAGTGTGATCCCAATTCCTTCCCCAGTGAAAGAGGAGGCCAAAACTGAGAAATCCTCTCCGCCCAAGAAAAAAGTATTAGAAGTATCTCCAGTCAAAACAAGTAAAAAGAGCAAAGACAGTAAAGGTAATCGCGAAAAGAAGCCATCGAAACCTAAGGAGAGAAAGATTTCCAAAACCCCTACTAAAGTGACTGCCAAAAAAATCGTCAGCAAAAGAGGTTCCGCAAAGAGAAGATCTTCGGCTAAAGAAGAGGACGAGGAGAAACCGATCTTGGACGTTAACAAAATGGACGTATCTCAGCTTCTCTCTTTGGGCGAGAGCTTCGCAGAAGTTGGCAAAGACAGAGCCATTCAAACCTCTTTCGATGACAGCCAAGAGTCGTCAGAGGAAGAGACCGAGGAAGAAGATTGGGAGGAGGTTGGCGGAGACGCCGGAGTGAAACAAGAAGAAAAACCTCACGTCATACCCAAGGAAGGCGTTCAAATAACCTTAGAGGCTCCGGATTTGTTCTACCAAAAGAAGAGGAAAGGGATAGACTTGGAGGCTTGTCTCAAGCGTCGCCTGAATCGCAACAAACGCCAAGTGCAAGTTCTAATCCATAAGGTACATCTGCTTTGCTGGATTGCCCACGGCCGATACGTCAATTCCGTCTTAAATTCAGAAAAACTCATGGGTTTTGGCCTTTCCCTCATACCATCCAAACACTGCTACCCACCCAATAGAACTGACTTGGACTACCTAGAAAAAATCGTGCAGTGGTTTCGAAAGATGATCCCTGTCGTTCCTCCTGACAAACTCGAGTCGAACTTATCCTTGGAAAAGTCTTTGGAAAGACAGTTTCAGGCGAAGAAAGCCAGGTCAAAAAAGGACCTGGTTTTAATGTTTGTGTGCATGGTGAGGTCATTAGGGATCAAGGCGAGGTTGGTACTGTCACTTCGGCCAGCACCTCTGAAACCACCGAGCCACGAGCTGTGCAGCATTGCGCCAAAAAAGCCTGCAGCTGCCAAAGTGAGACCTTCCAAATCTACAGAAGGCCAGGAATTGTCACCTATATCAGAAGAAGGTCCATCTTCGTCGAAGACGACGGAAACCACAGGGAAAAATAAAATCAAGGAAACGAAAGCAGGTGAGAAAGCAACTTCTGCAAAATCTGCTGAGTCTGGCAAGAAGAACAGCGTTCCCACCGAAAAGACCACTAAAACCGATCCCAAAAATCAAAAGGAAGCGGATGAGTCCAAAGTTAAACCTTCGCCAGCAAAAAAGGATGAAAAAGTAGATCCTGTTCCAAGAAATTCTAGAAGTCAGAGGTGCAAAAAAAAGCTTCATTACAAAGATTCGGACTTTGAAGAAGTATCAGAATCCAAAGGTAAGGGTGATAAAAAGACACCCAAAGGGAAAGCAAGCACATCCAAGGAAGCCCCTATTAAAAATAAGGCAGCTTCTGATGACAAAAAGGAAAAGTCCTCGGGAGATGACAGCGACTTTGAGCCCGAGGTTTTGTCTATCCGTAATAGGAAAGGGATAAAAGTTGAGGATAAGGATAGGAAAGTGCTTTCGTCTGCATCTGAGAGCGAGGAACAAGGAGACGGTTCTAAAACTGCCAAAAGGAAAGAAGGAGTGGACGTTTGGAGTGAAGTGTTCTTGGAAATGGAAGAAAAGTGGATCAGCGTGGATGTCCCTCAAGGAAAAGTCCACTGTGTGGTAGAACTGCACGTGAGTTTGTTGTTTTTTTTTAAATTTAAATATCCTTGTTCAATTGATATTTCAATTCAAGGGCTGAAACATGGATATTGTTTGTATTGTAATTGAGAAATATTTGTATGAAAGTTTTTAACTAAATCAAGCTATTTTTAAGATTCAATCAAGTGATTGATATTTAGACATGCCCTTGAAATGTCTTTTTGTTGCTTTCAATAGAAATTAACTCCTTAAATTTTTAGGAAATTTTATACGGTGAGAATATCTAAATGCCTATACTTTGCATTTTTTATGAATATTGGTTCTTAAATTCTTGTGTTTATATGACCATTGATATTCTTCTAAATGTTTGTAATACTTTCCTGTTAGTAACTTTCATGACCTATATATTTCTCTTTACCGAATGAATATTCACACGCTTTTTGACAGTTGACTCTTCTTTTGCATCCCTTGACAATAGTTATCAAAATCCACCTGCATATCATTTATTTTACCTTTCCGTATGATTTTTTCCACATCATTCTTATTCATTAGTTATGCTTTCAGAGATTTTTGTATATTGTCAAGTTTTTTTGTTGTTTCTACTGCTTTTCTTAAAAATATCATCATTATTTATACTTCAAATTTATTTTCTTTAACTTGGACACTGCAAGAAGTTTAGAGTTAGCCTTTAGTATGGAATTGATTCAAACAAACTACTAATATACCAAAAAGGGTTTCCAAAACTAGTACATTTGTGTTGTGTATTATCATCACTGAAAATAAATTTTTTTTCACCATCCAATTTTTGTGTGTGATATATGCATCAAGCTGTTTTTTTAAATAACTTGTTTTTCTGGAGTTGGTAATATCTTCATAGCTCTTTAGCAAGAATTGTTCATTGTGAGAAAGGGTTTTGCTTTATTTATCTTGATATTTTAACATTAATTCAGAAATTTCAGTTATTCATAAAGATTTTTTATATCTTCTTAAATTGTAATCCCTTTTCATTATAACTTAAAAGGCCTTTTTCAATGCAAATTTAAAATGACATCTTCTTTATGATAGGCCAAAGCTACGTCACCAGTCCTATATGTGTTGGCATTTGGAAATGATCTGTGTGTGAAGGATGTATCAAGAAGGTATTGCCCCCAGTGGCTCTCTGTTACTCAGAAGAAGCGAGTGGATGAGCGCTGGTGGAAACGATCTTTACGCTCTTTCCTGCCTAAAAAGGATGCATTCGATCGACGGGAAGAAGAAGAGATGGATGAGGAACTGGAATCTAGACCTCTGCCCACAAATATTACAGAGTCAGTATAAGTAGGACAGATAAGCTGATTATTTTCATATGTAAACAATGCAGCGAATAATAATTTCATTATTCTTGACTATGTGGATTTCGTTTGCTTTGAATTTTAATTTTCGGTGTGTTGTGCTTCAATACAAATAACAAAAATTTTAATGAATTATTTTCAAACTTTTTCGGCTCTATTTTTTGTGGAGTATCATTTGCTTAATATTACAGCTTTTTGTGCTCATAATGATAGAATTTTATTTTAGAAAGGTTAAGCTTTATGCAGAGAATCATTAGAAATCTGTACATAGTATACCATAGTTACTCGTGTAATACCCGCACCTTTTTCACCAAAAGTTCCCATCAAAAGGGGGGGTGCGGACATTACATGAGATTTGCCATTCTTATTTTGAGAGTAGGCCACCCACGAAATGTCTACTCAATCCTTAACACCTGGCATGTGGTAATGAGTTGGCATTTTTTGGTAGGCGCAGTATACCGTACATTTTATTTCCCCAATTTTTAACAAAGGTATTTTTTAAACGCATGGAATAATATAATAAGCATGTTATTTATCAGGTATTTGTAAAAATTCCTTGCCATCTGTCAGTAGGAAACCTAAATCACATAAATATTCTATTTAAATAGAAGAGTGTCAGACAGAGTCCATTCTCCCCTAGAAAAGATGATGAAACAGAAATAACTGAATTGCATAATTTCTCACAAATGAATTCTATAAGATTACCTTTTAATTTGTGACATGCTCAAATCATATTTTACTGTAACTGCATTGGACAGTGGATGTCAGTTTTTCATAATTACGTACGTTATAAAGTATTAAAAAAGTCATTTTTTAGAAGTCACTTCTTAAATATTTGCTTGTTGCCATAATTGTATCAACAAAATTGAAATTTTGGAAGTGTGGGCATTACACGAATTCCATTTTTTCCGAATATTTAGCTCTAAAAACAGGGTTGTGGGCATTAACACGTGTGCTAGTATTAGTTGAGTAAATACAGTAAAACTATATATGCATGCATGAAATGTCCATTGATTTAGTTATTCAGTGAAGAATTTTTCTATTTTCACTGAATATTCAGAATGTATTTTAGGGTCAGAGACAATAGAAAGAGATTTCTAAGCAGTTTTTTGGCTTAATATTGCTTTGCAACTTAACTTGTGCAACAGAGGTCTGAAAATGCATAAAAGACCCCCTAAATCAAGGGGTCAGCTGTGCTGAAGTCTAATTTTGCTTTTAATTCTGTTTTATTATCCGCATACCATAAACAGTGAAATACCCTAACCCAATCCAAGTTTTAAATGTACAAACACCCACTTAATCTATCAAAACAGTGTTTTAAAATTGTTTACCAGGAATGTATATCTGATTTATTCATTTTAGATAATTTTACTGTTTATTCATTGATCCTAATTTCTTTCCACCATCTTTACAGATATAAAAACCATCCTCTGTATGCCCTGAGACGCCACCTACTGAAATTTGAGGCAATATATCCTCCTGATGCTCCAACTGTTGGATTCATTCGTGGAGAGCCTGTTTTTCCCCGTGAATGTGTTCATCAGCTACATTCAAGGGAAACGTGGCTTAAAGAGGCAAAAGTGGTTCGACTTGGAGAAAAACCTTATAAGATTGTGAAGGCAAGACCCAAGTATGACAGGGTAAGGTGGAAAAAATAAAAATTTTCTCATTAAGAGATTAACACACTTAAAATCTTATGCTACTGATAAATTATTCCTAAAATGCATCATTAAAATATGAGTCTTAAGATTTGTTACAAATTCTTGAATTAACCTTAAGAAGTGTATTTAAATGATATAGAAGATTTACATCAGCAGTAAGATGTGGAAAAGAGTCTTCATAATCTTTTAGGACATTCTTCAGTACATTTTATGGTTAAATGCTTGGAATAAAAGGATATCAATGAAGGCATGTTCATATTTATATTTCCTGAATTAGGATGTATTCAAATTTATGAAATCCTTTTATAAATTCAAAATGACCGTTTTTTTGTTTAAAAAATAAGTAGCACATTCTGTTGCCCTCTAAATCCTTTGTAAAATTTAATTCAGATCGTGGCATGGTTTGAGAATTTTATGAAATTACCTATATGGCAATGCTGGGTGAACTATAAATGACTGGATTTTGTTCTTCAGCTTTTATCTCAGAATATTAATTTTGGCATTTCATGTCAGTGTTTGAAAATTGGCAAAGCTCTTTATTATTGAAAATTTAATTGATAAATATGTATTGTAAAAAGTGTGGATGACTATGTAACCATTCAAATTGTTTGACTTTTCAGATGTCAGGAAAAGTGGTAACAGATTTGCCTTTGGAACTATTTGGCATCTGGCAGGTGAATGACTATATCCCTCCACCAGCAATCAATGGAAAGGTTCCAAGGAATGAATATGGAAATGTTGATCTGTATAAGCCTTGTATGCTTCCAGCTGGGACTGTGCACTTGCGTTGTAGGTTCCTTATTATCTTCCATTATGGTTATGGTTTCCATTGCATTTGGTATATGAAATCCAGTTTGGCTTTCCACTTTATTGGACATGGTTTCAGGTGGCACGTTGTTAGCGATTCAATGCAGCATTTTCTTAGTTTACATGATCTCCCATTTTAAGAATGTACAGGGAGTCTTCACATTATGTATCTAATCGATTCCAAAAAAATTGGACTTAATGCATATCACATTCTTCCGTTGATTTAATGCTATAAATTAGGGATACACTCCAGGCTGACCTCTGGACACTATTTTTCAAACAGAAAAGCTAAGAATCCTAACCTCACAAAAAGCAGATATAAAATACTGCAAGAGAAATTATTTACTTAATTTACTGCATAGACTGTATCTTAACCCTCTTAGATGAGTCTGTCAGTAGCAATGATTTTGATTATTCGATGCTTTTCTTTTATGTAAAAATCTAACCAGCAAGAAACAAACTGATCATACAGAAATGAACTGCTTATTATATAAAAGTACTGCATATACCCGAATCCAAGACGATCTTTTTTTCCAAATTTCCACCTGTGAAAATCGAGGGTCGTCTTAAATTCTAATACAAAGTTGGATTGCAGGTTTAATCGAAGTTTTTAGAATGAATTGAACATAAGGTAAACCAATTCACAAAAACAAATTAAACAGCATAAAACAATGAAATAAACAATAACAACAGCGAAAAAACAAAAATAATAATAATTATAAGAATACCGTATTAACTCGCATTATTTACCAACTTTTTACCTATATGTACTTATAATTCGTGTCTGAAAGGTAGAGTGTAAATAATTTTGCATTTTTCGATAGTAATGTCTTAATGAATGAACAACATACGCAGTAAATCACTTTGCGTCCGTTACTTCGGAAACATTTACGTGATTAAAAACGAATTTGCATACTTGCTCAACGTAAAAAGATTTGTTGAACATTGGCGAAGACACATATACCTACCGATGATTAAAAGTTGGACTGCATAAATTACAGGATTATATGATTTATACCAAAATTCATGACTAAAAGTTGGGTTGCGTAAATTATGCAGTGGCAAAAATTACGTAAATACAGTATTCAGCAAACATCCACATCGAAGCAGATGACGCCGAATGTTTCGCAGATGTCAAGAAATGCCGGCATAATTGATTGGGATTCCCCTTGTTTGAACGTGATTTTAAGTATCACATTGTGATTTTGTTATGCATATTACCTATTTTAAAATACGTCACCTTCGAATTTAAAATGGCAGATCATGTAGAAATAAGAGGTACAAATGCAAAGGGATAGATATTAAAAGGAATGAGACAGTTATGATGCAAATTTCAAACTGATCGTGATAAATTACGCAGAAAAAAACTAATTGTGACGCGAGTAGAAAATACAGTGTATCTGAGGCAAATGTGCATAGATAGAAATTATCAAAACAAGAACTTGAAAATGGTAAATCTACAAGGAAATCACACAGTGGTCCAAAATGTGGTTGATTTCTTGATGTAGAAAAACCAGTTGTTGAGTTTGTGCATACCCAGAGGAAGAGGAATGCCAGTTTCATATGAAACTATTATCCTTAAAGCTCATGAAATTGCAAGAGTACTAAATACACCACGACAGGCATTCAAAGTCAGTAAAGGTTGGTGTTTGAGATTGATGCGACAAAATGGGTTTACTTTACGGTGATGAACTTCACTCTGCCAGAAATTGCCGGAAAACTACAGTGAAAAACTTCTTGCATATCAGAAATACGTAATTGGACATGCCATCTAATTACGCTGTAAATGAAAAAGGTGGTAAATCGGTTCTAATAAAAAGTGCAAGTTACAGTTATGTTGGTGGTTTTGGCCGATGGGACTAAATTACCACCATATTTGATACCAAAGCGAAAAAAATTGCCCAAGAAACATTTGCCCAGTGGAATAATAGGTGTCAAGAAAAGGGTTGGATGTCTGAAGAATTAATGACAGATTGATTACATGTTGTGTGGAACAGAAGACCAGGTGTTTTGCAATAATATTTTGACTAGAATGCTTCTATTTTAATTTTTTAACAACCATAATAGGATTCCGATGAAATTTGAGCACTAATTTTATTATGTAAAATGTTAAAGACAATTCAAGAATATAATGGAAGAATAAAAATTTCTCCCGGGTTTGTAGATTGTTTAAATTTTTTGTAGTTATGTCAGCCATAAAATCTTTTTTCTCTTTTGCCAGTCATCTAAGTGGGGGGTCGTCTTAGATTCAGGGTCGTCTTGGATTCGGGTAAATACGGTAATTTTTATTTTTTATGCAATTTTTCATGTAATTTCAAAACAAATATTAATAAAACCATAGCTTCTTTGATTTGACATAAGCAAGAGGTCAGAAACGGTGGGAAACCAAAAACCAAAACAAATGCTGCCATTTGCCCGAGTTTGCTCCTAAGCTCGTCAATGTAACAGTAGGCCAAGCAAGTGTAAAGGCAGGTAATTCGTTCAAGAATTATATCCATGTAATGGCAGATCAACGTCTAGCAAAGCAATGTACTGCTGAGATTGCCTGTACCGTCTTGTCTGTTAACATAATAAATAGAATTTTGCATGGGATAGAAATGGAAATGATCTGTCGAAAATTAAAGTTTATAGGCATGTATGTATTATGAAAAAGCAGATGCACGTCACTGAAGATGGCTGCATTGTGGGATTTGCAAATCTGGTTTTTCATAACTTTGTTGTGGCCATTGGAGATACCTGAGATATGTACTTTTTTCAATCTTTTGATTTTTAACTGCTTGTTCTTGAATTTTTTCAACCATAAAACACCCTCGATAATTCTCTTTTGAATATTTCGGACAAATTTTTGTTTTCTGTCTCACCGAACGTTGTGTGAGAATCTCTTCTGGCCACCCTTTTGGATCTAGCATTCACACCCATTTCAGAATATCAACTTCTTCAATGCCCAGCAGTTTATTTTCTGTAGATATCTTCAGGTTTTCTTTAAATGCATTTACTTAGATTGTAGGATCATCTTATTCATCTTTCTTGTGGTGGGAAAATTCTTGGAATTTGAGACAATTGGCAGTGGTGATGGACCATACTGTGCATCCCTTAAATTTGTAAATCTCATTTTAAAATTGCCTTTGTGATATATTTAGGAGAAACATTTCAAGATAAGATAAGATGGATGGCAAATAAACATTACTGTATGTTATTTTAACGATCAAATAAATTTTATTTTATACATTTTACATGTCATTGTAAATACATGATCTTCTGTATTTGGACTTTACTAAAAGTAAAGTTCAACCACAATATTGCTAAAAATGATTACTGCTAAATATGGCATGACTAATAAGGTGATGAGATAGAGCAAACTGATTGACATTCAAATTCTTTTTATAACTTTTAATATTTGTTATTAATGTTAGATAAATATTTAAATAATTTAAGATTAATTGTAATATTAATATTATAGTAAAAATATAAATATATTTTTAAGCTTACAGTATATGAGTACAAATAGTATAAACATGTGCCTTTTTAATCTTCAGATCCATAGGTGAATAACACTAAGAAACTTAACAATTTGAAAGAAATGGTTAAACTATCAAATGGTTAACAAACTTCTTTTTTATTAAATTTTAGTGCCTGCATTGAATAGAGTTGCAAAGAAACTGCAAATAGATTGTGCTACAGCTGTTACTGGATTTGACTTTCACAGTGGCGGCAGTCATCCTACTTTTGATGGCTTTATCGTGTGTGAGGAGTTCAAAGAGATATTAATCGAAGCCTGGGCACAAGTATGTTGTTTTTTTCATGATCAACTAAAAGTTACTATTTTTTAATGTTATATATACTGTATTGGCTCGAATATAACGCGATGTTTTTTTCCTCTGAAATGGCATTGTAAAAGTAGTGCTCGCGTTGTTATAATAATCATAATCTGTTAGTTAGATTTATGTTACTCATGTAACTGGTATCACATGTTAATTTGCCAGAAAATGACTAGTTTTAGAAAAGGTGCAGTTAAAAAATTGGATGGGCTTCTCAGATTTTTGCCTTTTCTTTATGCAGTTCCTTTTTAAAAGAGTGAACATGAAAATATTTTACTATCTTTCACATTCTAGTGCATAAAGTAGTTCATTTGTCATTTAGCTTATAATGCAGTAAAGTGAAGGTTTCTGGGAACTATAAAACTTGTGTAATTAACTTCTATAATTTCTGTATCTTCATGTAATGTTTTTAACATTTATCTCTTTCTTGCAAATTTATAACATAGAACTATGGTTTCCAGTGGTAATTATAATTTGTTTTACATGACTTGGAGTTGATACATATTTAACTTTGGCTGTCACATTATTTTTTTATCGATAATTTCTTATGGTAAACTTGTTTATCTCTCTTGACTATACCTGTTTTCTACGCTTATGAAGCTTGACCTTGAAAATCCTAGTTGTATGCTTACTGCTGCAGCCAATGAAAGCTCGAGAGACTGTCGATGGGGAGGGGAGAAAGTCAGTCGGTCTCTCGCCATCGTGCTGTTCACGTCGCTCCGAGCTCGACTGTGTTGCCAGATCTATCGCGTTTACGCCTTAGCGTTCGCATGCGACTCTCTTCAAGAGCGGATATCAGGCAAGAGCGTACTACTTTCCCGCGCCTCTCGAAAACTTCAAACGGTGGTGGAAGAGGAAAACACCCTGATTGGCTATTCGCTGCGCCACGGTCAAGCTTCATAAGAGTAGAAAACGGGTATAGTGGTGGAAATTATAATTGGGCTTGACTAAATATGTAATTGTTTTATTATTTTCTTTGCGTAGGAGCAAGATGAGCAAGAGAAGAGGCATAGGGAGAAGAGGGAAAAAAGAGCTTTAGGGAACTGGATACGTCTTGTCAGGGGTCTACGCATACGGGAGTCTTTGAGGCACAAGTATTCATTCGGGGATCTGGGTGAATCCTCTTCAGGGAAGAAGAGGAAAACGAGTAAGAAGACGTGATCACATTGTAATTACTTTAACGGAAATTTTTTCCACTTTTGAATCCACTTCCTTTTCATAATTAATTTCGTAGAGGGATGGCACTAAAAGGTGACATGAACGTTAAACACGATGTTTAATGGACCTCCACTCAGGGAAGTATGTATAGAATGTATCATAGAATTTGATCAGAGAGAGCTTGAGAAAACAAAGTTGATTTGCTGTCACTTTTTATTATCAATTTTACTCGATTAGTTTTAAGAATTAGTTAAGAAAACTAAAATGTGTTATCAGAGCAATAATTCCAGTTCACATAGCTCAAAAGCGTAGATCCATTTCACAATTTATCTCTGTAAATTTGTACTTTTGAAAAATATACATATGCTGTATTTACTTGCATATAAGCCGCACCTTTTTTCCTAAATTTTTATTCGAAAAATTAGGGGGCGGCTTATGTGCGAATACAAGGGAAAAACATTCTTAAAGTGAGATATTCTCACATTACGATCACAATTTCCACGTTTACGTCATTTTCGATTGGAAGTCGTAAGACATACAGTAATCCCTCGCCATTGGTGAATTTACCATTCGCGAAATTTGCATATCCGCGATTTTCATTTTGAGTACCTGTCTTTTCATTCGCGAGGCAGAAATTCGCGTATCCGCGAATGATCACTTAAGTACCGCAACATTTTTTTCGAAACTTCTTTTTTTCTCGATGTCTCGTAGTCACCGCGGTTGTGTACACGCGCAGTTCCTCACCTATCTCATGAATTTATCGTGTCATTATCGTTATTATTACTGTTTACATTCACGTTTTCTGCACAATGCAACGGTGCACTCAGTGTGCCATGGGACCAGTTGCGTGAAATTTTTTGACACACACGCACGGAAATATGCGGTAGGGAAATTTTCGATTATTTCTTTATGCATAGCTTTCCTTTGTTTGCAGTGGCCGCGTAATAGGGGGAGAGGCAACTCGCGAATCTCTTGCCTATGCACCCGGGCAGAGTCAGCTGAGAAAATCGAAAATTGACATTTTAACACACTCGTAACTTCAATTATTGTACACCATAACTTTTTAATTTGACAGCAAATAAGAAAATTTCCGGAGCCTCTGATTGTAACCATATTTTCGAGTTCAAAACGCAGCTTATATCGAGGGAAGTTTTTTTTCTATTTTCAATGTTGAAAAACCCTGGGTGCGGCTTATATGCGAGTAAATGCGGTACGTGATATGATCTGAGTGATTTCAAATTTTTATACAAACCTTTAAAAGGTACCTTTTCTAATATTCATAAAATTGCTGTAATTTAGTATTTTTATTTAAACCTCCCTGTAAAATTTGTGAAATGATAGTTTGTTTTACAATTATACTGTAATGGAAAATATTGCTCATTTTTTATGTTTAATTTGCGTAGTTAACAAATAGTATTGATGTCTATCAAATGTCCTACAGTTCCTGCATTTCATAGTTTTGCTAAGATCAATAAATGTGTATTTTTTATTTGCCTTTCAAGCAGTTTTGCAATTTTACACAGAGCTTAATATTTCCAGAAATGTAAAGAGATATATTATAATATGTTCAAGGGAAGAAGAAATGGACCCAAATTGATTATAAAATGATGCTGTATTGTTTATTGATAAAATTTCATTTTTCCTGGTCACGAAATACATAGCCACCAAATTACAAAAGAATGCCAATGCCCTCTCATAACCTTATTATTTAATATAGAATGTGGATGACTTACTGTGATAATTTGAATACCAATTTCTTATTTAGCGAGAGCTTCATTCGCCCTAAATGTAAAAATATTGTGTACACTCAGGGCTGGATTGTAGGCCCCCAAGATAGATCTATCGATAAATATTTGCACTGTATACAATGTATAGGTCCCATCATTACTTTATAAAGTAATTCAATTAAAGTGAATTATTAAGTTTTTGACTATCCATGAGTCTTTGGGCCTAAAACTTTTTTATAGGCCCAGGGCACAATAGATAATCCAGGTCTGTGTATACTAAATGCAGGGGCACTGATAATTATATATCTTATAAATATTTTAGAGTGTATGTGTGTGTGTATGTATGTTCTTTAAACGTTTTTACACCGTTGAAGCTATCGAACTCAAAAGTTTCATGGGTCACCCTATGGACCAAAGGAAGAACTTGGTCTAGGTTTGCAGACCGTGGGGTCTCTTATACCCCATGGTGTCAACAAAATACTATTTCCATAAGAATGCTTGAGAAATTGTTGAGAGGAACCCCAAAATGCCATGCAGCCCTTCACTGATGTGGATATAAATATACCTAAATATTGACTTGCGATCACGGGAAATGGCTTATTTTACGCACGAACGACTGAATATTTTAATTCTGTTCATGTTTTGTCGTATTACATGCTAAATCGCTCGAAATTTTCCTTTAAGCGCAGAATTTATCAGTTTTTCCAGGTGGCAACAAAGCTAAATTTCTTAATTGTTGTCCTCTTCAAAGGGAGAGATATCCATGTAAAGATTAATGCAAGGAAAATCCACGCTGTGGTGCGCCATAGAGGAAGAATAGCTAACACCAAGATAAAGGGTACAAATGGATTCATGCCTAAATATAGTATATGAATACTTTTAAAGTGAGTCAAATGATTTTTAAGGAATATTAGAACATTGCTATCTTTTACCATTAACATTGAAAGATTTATCGCAGCATAAACTGATACATCTACTTACAGTTGTTCGGTAACCAAGATGTTGTTTATTGTTTACGAATTGACATAATCCACGTAATTTTATTGCTGCTTTAAAGGCTTCGGTGCATATATCCATATGAATATTAGGTAAGTAAGATATTAATGGTAAAACTTTACAATACAATATATAAAGTAGTAAATGATAATGTAAGCATCGCTTGCGTAATTAAGGAATGGGGAACGTTTGCCCCAAGCAATAAAAATCGTTTGCTACTTAAAAGAAAACTTTCCCGAGCGAAGCCGGGCATTTCAGCTAGTTTACTATAATTTATGAATAATGCTTTACTCTTTGCAATTTTAAATTCTACTACTACCTTCTTCAAATACATTTTTATGTTTGCCCAACAGTGCTCTCAGGGTGATTTTTCACTCCAGTCAGATGTTTTTCATAGCTATGGTTTTTCTAACAGTTTCTTCCTTCTGCCTGTATACTTATCTAGAATAGTGTTTCCAACAAAAATTCAAAACCTGTTAATATTTCATTGAGTTCAGTCAATGTTTACCTTTTATATATAATTTATCCATTTTAATACAATACCATATTTACTCGTGTAACCCGCGCACCTCTTTTCCCAAAATACCTGTGAAAAAAAGGGGGTGTGTGTGTCTTACACGAAGATTCATTTATTTGTGTACCTCGCGCACCTTTTTCCCAAAATGTCATGTCGGTAAACAAATATATCTTAAGCCAGCACTCATGCTGCATCTATTATTCTATTTCTAAATTTCTTCGTATTGAGACGTTGTTCTTTGTATATAAATTTTAAGTCTATAACAATAGGCACAAAGATTGAACGCGTCTCAAGTGCGTAACAGTTACAATATTGTAGCGGTGATATAAATTAAACACAATGTCTTTGTACATAATGGGAACACTGGTTACAATATCACATATTCTGTCACAACATTGTTAATGCCAACTACTTTTAAACACACACATTAAATTACAATGGAAATGCATGGGATTTTTCTGCAGCGGCAAATATCGTATCCTTGGGGGATAAAGCTCAGACAGATTTAAAGTCTGCCTTTTTAAATGAATTAATCATTACCCTTACAACGAATCTTGTAAAACTGCAAATTATAAGGGAGGCAGAGGTAATAGGAAATCGTGCAGCGGGGCAAAAATACGATGTATCAGAATAGTGCATCAGTGACTGGAGAAAGATATGTTTTTATAAAATTAAAATTGTACCTCTTAAATGAGTTTTAACCACTCATCTGGGTATGCCGTGTATAGACGTCATGGCCAGACGCACCGTTGTTGGGTATGACGGATTTAGACGTCATGGCATTTTTAATGCTGATTGCTATGGGTATCCTGGGATTTTCCGTCCCGTAGCATCTCGCACTTATAGATGGGTTCTTCTAGTTTCGTCCTACCTACCACAGATGGCCTTGTCTTCCTTTTTCTTTGAGAAGCAGGTCTTCATAAGGGAGCTCTGTATATGCGTTGTGGGTTGTATTTCCGTGTACGCCACTTCTTCAATGACCGTTTATGACACTTCTTCAATGACCGTTTATGACACTCGGGGGTTTTTTCACACTCCCTTGCAAAAACTCACACTTTTCTTTGCATACACTTTTGTCTACAGGGTAATCATGCTATTTATGAATGTTTTTCCTGCTAGTAATCCTAATGGTATATGTGAAAAACAAATGTATATGGAAGGCTCAGTTTGCTTTTGAGAATTGAAAGAGACGTTTCGTTTCTAAGAGAAGCATTTTTATCAGTTACGCTGTTTTATATTTGCAGAAACTGGATGATATTTAACTTTATCAATTTAATTACCCACTGTGGGTGGGACTTGATAAAAAAAACTACCCAGTTGAGTGATTAAGTTTATTAACTGGCGTTTGCCAAATTCTATGAAGTATAGGCGCAGGAGCTGATTTGCCCACCGGGAAACTGGGCTAAGTCCCGATAGGCTGGTGCTGTCTCGTGAATTAGTCCCTGCATATGCATATCTATACGCTTAACTTGAGTGGACCTTGTTCAGGGAAAAGTAATCGGTGAAGAGGCCGACTTTTTTTTAATTCGGCACAGATTTATTTTTTTCCCCTTGAATTGGCACAAAAATAGGGGTGCACGTGATACACGAGGGTGCGGGTTACACAAGTAAATACGGTATAGTGAATCAGTTTCGGAAGCTCTAGAACTAGTATCACAGTATTCATCTTTGTTTTCTTAAATTTTTGCTCTTCAAAATGCTTTCTTTTTGCTACATTAGTGCTCCACCTTCCTTACCATTCAACTTGGCAAATAAAAATGACAGCAACTAAATTTGGTCCATTGTATGACAAATATACATGTGACAGCAGTGTGCATAATACTACCCAGAAATCTAAAAACTAAAAGAATTAAAAATGTTATTACAGGCAGTCCTCGCACTTATGACACAACCGGTTCCTGAAAATCACATTGTAAGTTAAAGCACATTTTTCCATAAGAAAAATGTTATTAAGTGGGGTTACGTTCCTAACTCATTGGCCAGATAATATATTTTCACAAAAATGATCCTTGATATTCTTCTAAGGCATGTGTTTATGTCAGTATAACTTATTTATGTTACGACAAACAAATTTTATTCTAATTAGGTTCTTCACTCGGTATACAAATATTCTTCTAAGACAAATATTTGTCAGTATAACTTATTTAAGATATGACCAACAAATTTTATTCTAATTAGGTTCTTCATTCTGTATACTGCTCTCAAGCAATGCTTACAAAGACTTTGGTTTAGAGCAGCAGTTCTCAACCAAAAATGCGTCGTGGACTGGTGGATAGTCTGAATACTCCAACAAGAATCAATAAACACCAATTATTTGACAATTCTACACTTTCTTAGCCAGTTCCCTACTGAAAATGCAAATCAGTATCACATTAATTAGTGATGCCCATCATCCGATATTTTATGAGAAAAATGCAATGTTGCAGACGAAAATAATTGTCTGAGAACAGGCAGTTGAAAAATGCTGATTTTGTATATTAAACTTAGAGGACTGGTTTGGGAGAGATTTTCAGGAAATCATGGATGGAAAAGCAAAACCAACGTTCAAGAAAGAGAGGAAATCAAAAGAGCTTTTTAATGATCTCACCCTGAAGCAGAGTGGGAGAAAGCAAGAGAAAAGGCAATATCGGAAGTTTTCAGATTAGGATCATTTACAGGGTACTTTCGATGTCTTTTGATTTGAAGTTGCGTTAAATTACATTATAGCATGTTTTGTGTGATGTGTCATTGCTTGTCGTAAACATTGTTTTCCGAATTGGCCTTAAGGCATCAAATATTATTTTGGCCAGGCTGAGTCGTAAGTCCTGAGCAATTTCCTTAATTAGGTTTGGAGCATCGTAAGTTGAAGACTGAACGTATTGCAACATTTTGAGACTTCTTTGTGTGGGATTTATTTTTACCACATTCAACCAAATATCACAAAATGTCATGTGACCACTGATGAGGTTAAACAAGAATAATTTTAAAAATTTCAAACATAATCTTTACAGTCATGTTACATATCTCAAGAGAAAACTAAAGTATTTTAGCTATATAAATTTAGGTATATAGATCCTTAAAAATTTAAAACACCTCATTATTTACCATATAAATAAAAAAGAAATCTTCTACAAGCAACTTAAAACTTCCAATTATAATACGCTTTTTTTCACGAAAAATTGACAGAAAGTTAGGGTGCGTATTATATATGGTAACAAGCGCATACAACTTTTTTTAGTAAGGAAATAATTTATATTTTGCAGGCATATTTTTTACTAATAAATCGTACATTTCAATAACATTCCTTTAAATATTGTTTTTCAAAACAAAAATAAGAATTATTTATTTACTTTAACTGTCCGAATCTTAGCCTCTGAATTCATTATTGCTGTCCTCAAATAGTTCGTTGGCAATTTTGTTCTCTCTCATCGTCTACGTAAATGGCATCGTCAAGAACGTCGTCTTCATCCTCACTATCCACTTCAGCGGAATCATCATCCCATATGATGTCATCTTCAGAAACATCCATGGTGTTTGTGAGACAACACATTTTAAAGCCATGCTTTTTAAGAAAAAAATCAACGCAAGTTGGGAACAACAAATATTATTCTACATATCTCGACTGGCTTGTATGAAGACAGAGTCAGAACTAGACGTGATATTCACGTAAACTATTTCGCTTGGCAGCAAGGCGAACTTTTATTCCAACTGACCAGATTATTACACAATGCGACATTGTATCGATCTCTAAAGTGAGAGTCAAAACTATATAGACGTGAAGTTTTCGTAAACACTTTCGCACATAACTCCTTTGGCGGTAATGCGTGAACTGTTATTCCAACTGACCAGCTTATGCGACATTGAGACATGTTTTTATACATTGTATCAGTCTTTAAAGTAAGAATCAAAACTATATAGACATAAAGTTTTCGTAAACACTCTTGCACATATCTCACTTCACAGCAACGCTAGAACTGTCTCGATACTGCTAATAACCAAGTGAAAAATTACAGTGATCTTTTTACAAAAAATGAGTTGCGTATTATATAGGGTGCATATTATAATCAGAAAATTACGGTATTTGTGTTCCATTCTAAAAATTTGGTTTTTGGACTAGATCATTATGGAGGAAATATTAACTTTTAAGAAATACATACTTATATCAAAGCCTTTGGTAATTCTTCAAAAGTAAAAATTGGTAACAATTTCAGCAATATTATTAAGAATTATACATGGCACCAAACGTTTAAACCCTTTTCAATGCCATACTTCAACATAGTAGGTTTGTGCACTGTCTCTTTAAAGCTAAGTAAATGTAATGCAAGCCAGAGTATGTAGTTGGGCTCACACGGGATGGACAGCCCATGTAAATACTTGCAGACATTGAAGGGGTTAAACATAACTTAGAAAATGTTTCGATCGTTGTAAAGCTCCAGATCAAATTCATTGACTAAAATAATATCATTACTTCCATTCTTTACTAATAATTCTTCATAATAAAATACCTTCTCTTCAGCTTCTGCTGAAAATACTGATTAAAGAAATGATTTGGTTTTTCAATTGAACTTTGTTTGAGTAGCAACTCTTTCTTGAGATCTTTCTTTGGTTTCCTTATACTACTGATGAAAAATCTTTGAAGGTGAAGTAGTGGATTAAAGGATTTTGACTTCCTCAGCAGACTTGACCTAATATGTAACATATGAGTAACAAATTAAAACCACCCAATTCTGATTAGGCTCCAGAGAAAATATTTTAAATGTAGAGAGGTGAAAAGTCATTTCTTTTGTAAATGAGCATTAACTTACCAAGGATTTATTCTTGCTGGAACCAACATCAATTTGTTTTCTTCTTTTATTTTCAATCATATTATCACGTGGGAATTCCAATTTGCTTGGAACAGCGTCACATTTCAGACGCTTGGTCTTTGTCCAAGGTTTGAAGTCATCCTCGTTGAAGTGGTTGCTACAAAGGTAGCTGGTTTGTAACCGGATAATGTAAGTTCTTCCCAAAATTTTGAGCCACTTTTTCAAAAGTTTAGGCCGATCAACTGGAAATCTTTGGAAGGAAAAGAATATTTTTTCTCAACTTAGGCTCCAACAGTGTAAAATAACATTAATCCCTTAAGAGAAAAATTTCCATCCTCTTTACAGGAAGCACATAAATCAATAATAGCAAAAATTTCATGCTCTTTTTTTTCAATGGTTAGGGTTGAAATTTATAAAACTGAATTACTGTTTTAATGGTATGGCAGTGGTTTCCAACATTTTCGTTACTTCAAAAGAGTTAGTGATGAAAAGGAAGTAAAATGATTGTTTCTTAACTGCTTTACTATGTTTAAATGTAACTAGTGAAGCTTATATTTATTGTTAAGTTTGAGACTGAAGGTATAAATATTTTTAGGGTGTCTTATAGCCTTGAGTACATTCAGAAAGAGCAATTGGGATCCAGTCATTTAAATTTTTATGAGAGGCACAATTCCAAAGGACCTCACGAAGTCTGTTTTAAAATTGCCTCACAGATAACTGGTTGGAGATCACAGCAGTACAATTTAGATGTGACATCTGAATATCACGAATAAGAATAAAATGTGAACAGGAATCCTTGGCTCATAAATAATTATTATTAACCCATGAGTCAGTAGTAGTCATTGCATGTATGCTTAACATAACACTGAAGGATAATAATTGTCTAGAAGGCATTTTCCAGCCATTGAAGAATAAATTACAAATCATCTCTAAATTATTTGTAAATTTGTTTTTAAAAACTGAAAATTCAATTAATTAAGTCATCAAGAGCCACAGATCATCTCAGATAATTAACTATTACAAGGTTCTATGGAATTTTGAGCTCAACTTACCATAAAACAGATTATAAAAAAAAATATTCTTGAAACTTCCTCAAATTTCTGCTTCTTTTAAATGTTCTTTTTCTTAGATGAAAGTCTAAATTTAAATCATTTTTTCCCAAATTGTACCTTACAGGCAATATCTTGCCTGTTAGATATCCTGAGTTCACCTTAAGTCATTCGTTAAGCCTCACGAGAGAAGAATTTCTGATGTTTAATGGCTAACACTTCAAACACTTTTAACAATACAGTCATTAAATTTTTGAGTGTTTTCCAGCGAGACAAATTTTTATGAATAGTTATCATTGCACAGAACAGAAATTACAACTGTAGTAATGGAACTTCTGGTTCTCAGTAGCTTTCTACCTATGCGAATATATCTTCCTAAATATTGTCTCCTCTACTTACAAATTCTTTCAGGTATTTCAACAGCCATTGCTATTATGTTATTATTGCTAGCGATATTTACAATGCTTAATGTAGAAAAAATTACAAAAAATAGATTCCCTCTTTATAAACTCTCCAGCTTAACCATTGTATATCATGGGACCCTCCTTGATACAATGTCTTCACCTGAAAATATTTCTTACATATGGAAATGAATTCACCTCTTTTGTTGATCTTGCGTTTCACTTTCTTGCACTGGAAATTACTCTCTGAGGGCTATCAGTGCTAGTCTTAAAGTTTAATTTTTAACAGCAAATTACTGAGACTTTTTCTACTTTGTTCAAATGCTTTTCATTATTTTCTAACTATGAAAGGGAAAAGAAAAATAGTAGTGCTTGTTATATAAAAATTGAAAGTATTAGAATATAAGATGAACAACTGCAACTTCTGTGTTCATAAAATTAGTCTTTTAATTTCTTGAAGTATAAACAAACACTATTTGCTTCATGTTTAAAAAGTATTTTTTATGCTATATTCAGTATAAAATTCTTGTTAGTTATCATAAAAAAATATAAATCTTACAATGCAAGGATTGACAAACAAGTTTTATTCATATATCTCATAGAAAAGGAGCTACTGACATGGGACTTTGATGGTAATCTATAAGTGGGTGCCTTCACTTGCTTAAACCTTTTACAAACATCTAAAAGAAATTCTAATATTCTATAGCCCTCTAAAAACCTGAAAAGTTTCATAAACATTGAAGCATTACATTCAAAAGACCTTCCCCGTGAGCTTAAACTTTGGTTCAAAAATGAAGTTTTTAGGCTTTTCTATTACATTCTATTTAAAAATAATTTTGAGATACAGGCCAATGATAATTTGAATGAAAATATGAGGTTAGCATTGAAAATATACATCAGCAAACTACACTGTCATTGTTCACTTGAGCCGGAATGTATCTTTTACTTTAATTTAAAATTTCATTTAAAAATGAATATATTGGAATGTGTATATAGCATTCATTTTGCCTGAACCCTTATCTTTCAAGTAACGCAATAGACTTGAAAGGTTGAACGTGTTTGATGTAAGGTTTTAGACTATGTTTAAATAAAAAATATTGATTTGTCACTATGCACTTTACGGAGTTCCTTTTCATTCTAATCCTGACAATTAGTGCCATGTTGTTAAATGTGAGACATGCATTTTAATATAAGAAATTCATCTACTGACTGCAACAATTTTTCATGTTAGTTTTACGATTTACTGTTAGGCTATAAGAAATATTACTGCTGCTCTCCACCTTCTGCATCATACCAAAGATATCTGATACAAGATCTCAAGTATCATAGTCATCAATTTAACAAAATTTGGTATACAATCTTTTCGATTTGGAGCTATTTTTTAGTTTATTCGTGCTTTTGAAATTATCATCCTTATTCACAACAAAACAATGTCCAAGTACACTTAACGACAAGAAGCAAACACGAACACATGCCATCATAATTATAGTAATGAAGTTTTTATTTGCACAGATTTTAAATCAGGATATTCAATTTTGTATGAAATCTTTCATAAAATTGTCTCAAGAATATTAATTAAATTTAAAGTTTAAACAATCTACATACTACTGAAATATATGTTGGCTGGCACCTTAGTAGAATAACACTCGTTAAAAATCACATTTTACTTCGAAACTGTCGTCATTCAGATTCTATTCATGAGTGGCTTTGATTGACCTTTCTGAATGACGAGTTTGCTTAACATTTACTAAGGGTTGGAACACCAAATCAACGAAAAGTCATACAACTACTTTTGCTTACAATTAGCGTATTCTTTAATGTATTAAAATAGTATTTCACTTAGAGGTACAGATTAAATCTCGATTTTCAATTACATCAACCCAGATGTGACGAATATCATTTGCTGGGGCTATATTTCATAATAATATATATATATTTAAGCTATGAAACTACAGAATTAGAAAACAATTATCAGCTCATCATACTCAGCTTACCTGAAAAAAGAAACTTCCAAACCTTTACCCTCTCTGTTGTGACAATTATAAGCCACGCAACTTCTCATGTTTTCAAACTATTGCGAGACCACTACAACGGCGTTTGATCTATGAACAAATTAATTTATTTCTCGCATAGAAATCCTACGCTTGTGTATTGCTATATATAAAGATACTATCACTGAGTAATATTTTAAATTACAACGTGGAGAAGTACTATCTGAAGTATTAAATAATGAGCTTACACTGAAACACAAATTATCTTGAATATCCTATATTTTCTCGTTTAAATTACATTTTAATTTTGAGTTAGGAATGTCGCTGCAATCGATAATAATATTCTCACGCTTTTTGTTTTTCAACTGACGGCGAGGGAGCGTGTAGCATTACTTGCAAAGTTGTCTTCGATCCTGTGACTGTTTTCTTTGACTCTTATCGTATATCAATATGGTATGAAACATTTAGTTTGAATATATTTTAACGGATTCAAGTAATATAAAATATATTAAATGGTACACAGGGATAAAATTCATTTTATATGTAATATGTTCTCTCCTTTCCCGTAGAGTCTTGGTTTCACTTCGGCGAGGCCAAAAGTTAACGATTCCAATCGTTTAATAGCTCAAGATGGAAATTACGGTGTTAGAGATGCTATGAAATATGGGTAAGCTAACATTTAGTTAAAGCGTATTTGTTTTGATTTCATGAGACTCGAGTTGTCAAACGTAATCATTTCTGGCTGCTGTAAATGTTGAAGATGAAAATTCTATGCAATTTTTTGTCATAGAAGTGTTATTAAGCAAATAACATATTGCATTATACGGTAAAAGTGGGTGCCTGTTATTTATTTAAATTATTGGGAAAATTAAAATGTACAGTCTACATATGATGAAAGTTATTCTTGAATCGTGGAAGTGCAGATGTATATTTAAAACTTTTAAAATAAGAAACAAACTTTACCAATAATTAGAATTAAGGCACAACACAACACCAAATTACAAGTAATACCTTTGCATTACGAGTAGTTGGTATGGGTTTAGAATTGATTTATTAATGGATGAATCTGTTAGTGCATGACATGTCAAAAACCCAATTGCGCAAGTGTCGGGTCATAGTGTAACCCCCAGTTCCGTGTTACTTTAAATAAAATAAATATTTTAAAATCCCGCTACTCGGATGTTATATTTTAGCGGTATCTTCTGAAATGGTATATTTACTCCGTCAAAAAATCACCGATTAAATTTGTACATGTATCAAACTTCAATGCATTTCTAAACTCCGGGTACTCTTTGCTAACCTATGAAATAGATATGCGTGTCGCGGACCGATAGTTGGAATTTCTAGAAAAATATATTTTTTAATTTGAATTTAGCATTGCAGTTGAAATGTTTTATATTCATTCATGCCTTTTTTAAAGCATACTGTGTTAATGTCCCATCGTTTCATAATTTTTTGTGGGATCATTAATTATTATTGAACAATCACATGCAATGACACTTTTTAAAAATGTAAATGTCTTTTCTACAGACTTGCAGCTTCCAAACCAAAGCTTGCCCCATGTCATCCCCTTGAATTAGCAGATAAAAATGTAAGTATTTTCATTTGTGAAATTATGCAAGCACATTAAAAATTATGTGTGATGACGTAAGAACAGACAGATTTAAAATATTAAACCTGCAAATACTGTAAAGAGATTTTAGGCAAAGCCAACTTATTGTTATCTGCCAGAGATTTTGTTCCGATTATAACAAAAATAGAAATAAGTGATATCATGACTGCCTTTTATAAGAAAAGTGTAATCCATCGATTTTCATTACCAGGCTTTTACCTTGACCGAGGAAAGAAAAAATGTATGCTGTGAAATTTTTAGGAAATGAGTTGGAAAATATAAGGGTTTAATCTGTAATTAGTCCATGAAATGGGTGCTTGGAGAAGGAATTTTTATCAGAAATGACAAATGCGTGCTAAAAATATTGAATAAATTAAGCAGGAGTTAGTTACTAAGAAAGTTAACAGCTTAAGTGCATTTTCTCCAGTCAGAAATTTTGTTGTGGTTGATTATTCTATTTACTTGTGTAATTGCCCTATCTTTTGCATGATTTTTTGCACTAAAACAAGGGTCTAGCAAATATGTGCTTTTGACCTGTCATATTAAAATGGTCATATCAGAAAAAATAATCTTTTAGTTACTACTCATAGTTCAGCTGGGGCAATTATGTGAGTAAATACATAATATTGTGTCAAATTTAGTGTTTATTAGCTCTGGTATTAATTTTTGTGGAATTTATTAATTATCGTTGCAAATTCACCAATTTCATAAATCTAAAATTTGCTTTGACTATTGTCATGTTTGATAAGTATTAACTGGTTTTCTTGCAATCTAAGAGATGATATTTCATCAGCGTTTGAATGATGTCTAAATTTCTGTTTCTCAAATCAAGTTCTACCTTGTTTATTTCATTCAGGTTTTTATTGCATCCTCTTGATTAGATTATTATGGGTGATTGGATTTAGAATTTCAAATAATTTGGCTCTTGAATACAGATATTTAAATTGTTTTTATTTATTGCAGTATGCAGTGCAGCGGGACCTTATTGACTTCAATATTCTAAGGAACACCCAAGGACTTCATGCACCTCTGCGCCTCCAGATGGAGCGCAAAGCAGTAGCTAAAGTTGGGCGCCTTCCATTTCTCCCCAGTTCTCACCTTTCTCTCGACGTCCTTTTGGGAAGAGATGAGGAAATAGGATTTGAAGATATCTTGAATACTCAGGAGTTCCGTGAACTTGCTGGCCAGCCTCATGCAGTCATTGAAAAACAACAGGGCATCTTGTAGGAATTTAAATCATTTATATCTCTTTTCTGTCATGTGTTTCTTATCTTTGACAGACAGATTTTCTAATTGGACTTAAAGTACTTCAGGAAATTACAGCGTCTATTTTCAGTTGAGTTACATGTGATAACATTGAAAATGTGAATTTTTCATCCAGTTCCATCATTTCCAGTAAATGATATTTTAAATGTACCATTTTGAATGCCGTGATATCTGCTGGTCTATAGCATTTTTCTTGCATGCACCAGGCGTTACTGTTGCCTGCAAAATCTGACCTTTGTATCTCTGTCATCAATAGTATCTCTGTCATCAGTAATGATAATAATATATTAACCATACCATTTTGAATCACTTATCTATAACAACCACAATTTCTGTAAATTTGTCTGGAATATTTGGATTTTACAACTTACAACTTTTTTATTTCCATACGGTCAACATGTATGAGAATCCATTATTAATGAATTAATCGTAGATCAGCTTGTGTAGTCTGTCTACATTATTTCATAATCATTAATTATTGAGATTTGTTACAGGAGTATGCAACCTTACAGCTTGGTTAAAGCGACTTGTTGTTACAAGTGCTTTGGCTCATTACAATGATAGTTACAAACGCTGTGACTGTTCAGATAAGATGTCATATTCGATGTTAATTAAGAGATTTTGTATTATCAGAAATGTGAATCAACTGTTAACAATGTTGTAGTATTAAAACTTCACCTGCCAAAGTGTTACATCAATTTTAATAATAGAGAAACTTTAATTTTAATGGATTATTTCATTATTATAGTTATGCAGGCTGCATTAATTGCTCTTGTTAGCTTAAAGATTACTCACCCCTGGTGTATTACTTATAAACATTCCAAGATTAGAACTTCAAACAATTTCGTTGAGATTATATTGATTATACAAAATTGAACACATCTGAGCTTTGCAAGTCATTTGTTTAATTGTCTTTTGGTACTAAAATTGGAAGGTAATTATTCTGAATGATTGTCATTGACTTCTGTTAATAGTTGTTAAAGAAATCCAATGATAAAAAGATTATTTAACCATAGGGATATGTTATGGAACATGATATACTTAAACATTTGAAAGTTTTACATTTACATGAATACCCTGCATGCCTCCATAAGCATTTGGCAGGGGGTGTCACAGCACCAAATGAACTCAAACTAATGCCTCTGTTGTCCTGTCTTATCATGTCTGGGAAAAAAGATCTGTAGTATTTCTCGGTTCTAGCGATTGTTTCGGCGTATTTTCTAGTATGCTCTGATCTAACATTACGCTTACTAACACCGATGGGTACAGCTATGCTGCGTACGTCTTCAACGAATTTGGAGATTTTAAGCTTTTCATATAGTTTCTTTTGTACTTAATTCTACTACTCTTCATTGTCTGCCATTTCAGGTTACTCAAGGTCTCTGGTACATTTGCATCATACTGATATTCTCCCTTTACAAATCTAGCTGCTTTACAATGGACCATTTCGAGCTCCCTATTTAGGCCCTCCTCAAAAGGGTCCCAGATGACACAGCAGTATTTCACGACGGGTCGGATTAGGGAAAAGTATGAGATTTTCTTCACATTCAAGGGACATCCCCGCAGGACTCAAGAGTAAAGCTCTTGAGCCCTGTTTGCCGATGCTATGACGGTTTTGATATGCTTCCTACCAGACAATTTGCTACTGAGTGTGACTCCTAGGTATTTGTAGCTATTGACGTATTTTAGCTTTAACCCAGATATTTCATTTGGATAACGGACGAAATTCATGAGACACGTAAAATTCATTGTGGTTAGGGTTACCAGATGTCTGGCAAAAGCCGGACATGTCCGGGTTTTTCTCCTTTCGTCCTCCATCCAGCCAGCATTTTAAAATTCGGTGATATCTCCAAATTTTCTTTTTGGAAAGTTTATGTCTCCCTTCCATATCTTACACTTGTACAGTATTTTGATTGAAAAGCAAGGGGAATCAAAACAAAAGTGCTTGAACTAGAACTCACTCCCAACGAAACTGCCGATCTCATTTCATCTCGTTTATTGGAAACACTAAAAAATATGATCTCTCTTCAAAATGTGTTGCATTTAAAGGTGACAATGCCAACGTTAATTTTGGAGGCATGCATAGAAGTGACGTCAAAAAAGTTTCTTCTTGAAACAGAAACTAAAAAGGAATATTGTCGACATTGATGCCCTGCACATATTCTACAGAACTACATTCAGAATGGTGCAGATGTATTGAAAGTTGATGTAGTATCTCTCATTCTGAAAATATTTAATTATTTTTCTGTTTATAACGGTCGGACGGAGGCTTTGAAAGATAGTTGTGAATATGTAGATATTAATTATCTAAAGTTGTTATCCTCAACTAAAACCAGATGTCTTACTTAGTTTATTTCCAGAACTACAAAGACTGAGGCTGTTTCCTTCATTGGAGGATTATTTTCAATCTGTTAGTAGGTCCCCAACTATTATAAAGAACTTTTTTAAAAACAAATTTTCAGAAATATATCTCTGGTTTATGCTCTCAGTATCTTCTGTCTTCCAGAACAAAATTAAGGCTGTGGAAAGATAAAATAACTCTGTGTTACTTTCTTCAATCCACACTTACATCTTTGGAAGTGTGACTAAGAGAAAATTTTGTGCCACTGTGTGTAAGAGAACTCATGAAAAATATACAAGCAAAGGGTTTGGACAAAAATGCCAAAGTTTCCTCGAGGAGACGCAACTAGTTTATCAAGAATGCATTAATTATTTGGAAAGATGTGTAAAACCGCTCAAGGAATTTCAGTGTTTTCGCTGGATGATTTTTAAGAAGGGCACAAATAAAAATTTGATGAGATATTGCCCTGTCTGGCGTACCTTAAGGAAAAAGATATAATTATTGATGATAATAAATAAATAGACCGGTATTGTAATCTTAAGTCGTACATTGAAAAGCAAGAAGAAAGTTTCTTTGATGAATCCATTTATCAACAGTGGAGCTCATTCTTTAGGAGCTGTAAGAGTACAGATTGTTTTTCAGAGCTCCTCAAAAGATGCGAACTTTTCTTCAGTATCCAAGGGCATAACGCAGATTTGGAAAGTCTTCTCTCTCGTAAATGCTCAGTGGACAATGGAAAGGAATCGAATGTCTGTGCAATTAGTGAAGGGTATAATTCACACCCAATACAATACAAAGGAGATTTCTTGCAAAGAATTTAATTACTATCTTCTTAAAAATGAAGACCTTCTGAAACAATAGCTCTCTAAACTCCACCGCAACAAATTTACAAAATTATGTCAAATTCTCTGTATGCATAAATGGAAAAGTAGGTAGTTGTAGATTTTCATTGCTATTGATTCAACGTCGAACAGAAGTTTGTCTTACCCTGGTTTTGCAGCATTATGAGTTATGTGGACTGGGCAGCCAATACCAATTAATTCTCTACTGGTTGCAGTTTTCAAAATACTATCGATGTTTCCTCTGCCTGCTCTCTTGAGTCCACTGAAGTTCATATTACTGTTGTCTGCCGAAAAGGCAACACATTTATTTAAAATATATAATTGATAAAAACATTTGATGATATAACTGGATATAGTTTCAGCTGTCTCAGAGGTTAATGATTCCAAATTTATCATTGTTATGTTTATCCCCTCATGTACAGAAAGATATTGAATCTGAATTGGAAACATTTTTGCTGCTCCGTGATTACTACTGTCTGTTGAAACTGAGAGAAATAGAATACGTATCTGGTAGAGCTTCATCTACATTTCTTATATAATAAGGAGTGATAACATTTGTGGCAATTGAAATAGTTTTTGTTTTCGCAGATATCTGTTGAGCAATTTTAGAATCTTGAAACATTTCTTTCGACAGTTCTGGTGCACAGGCCGTTGAACAATAACTGATGTGGTGCTTTAGTGTATGAGATACCAAAGTCTCCTCAATGGCTGCTACAATGCCATGTATTTTGAAAATTTGAGCTTTATAAAAGCATCTAGAGTTTTCAGTGATTCATCTGCGTTAATGACTTGTTTCTTCAATTTGACATGTTGCTTCAGGTCATACTTTCCCTTATGATGTTGACAGGTACAAGGAGTTTCAAATTTGACCTGGACTTTATTTATTATTAAATCATAAAAGTAACCCAAAACAATTATTTTTTATGTACTCTCTCTCCTTCAGAATATACTTGATCCAGCGTTCTAGTAGTTTTTGTATTCCAGTTTCAAAGGAATCTTTTGGTTGATGTCGACACCAGTTGAGGACTGCATTTTTCAGCTCGCCATTCAAACTGAATTTATTGCCTACTAAGTGCTCTTACAGCAGCGTAAACAAATGAAAGTCACATGGTGACAAATCAGGACTATAGGAAGTATGGGAAAGAATGTCCCACCCCAGTTCAACCAGCCAAGCTATTCTTATGTGGTTGGGTGCTGTCGTGGAGAAAACAAATTCCTTTGGACAGAAGACCTGGTCGTTTCTTCCTTAGAGATTGTTTTTTTAGGAGCGCTGAGTTATAAGCAGCATTAATTGTATGGCCTTGTTCCAGGAAATCCATATGAATAATGCCTTAAGCATCCCAAAACTGGCCATCATCACCTTGTTTGCTGATGCCATCGTTTTGAATTTTTTTGGTATAGGAGGATTTGTGTCTATCTACTCTATAGTGGGACAGTTGTTTTCTGAAGTAAAGTGATTGATCCATGTCTCGTCTGTGATTATGATACGATTAAAAAAAATCAGCCCCTTCTCCCAGAAATCGTTTACTCAGAACCCCTGAAATTGAACCTGCATCGCCTTTTGTTCTGGTTACAACTGTTTGGGCACCCATCAATCTCCTGACTTCACTGTATGAAGTATAGTCTCGGCACTACCAATACTAATGTTAACTTGCAATGCTAATTCACGCACTGACATTCACGTGTTCCTCCGAACGAGCTCATCAACCTGCGTCATTGTCACCACATTGACTGCAGTTGCTGATCCTGCTTTGTGTTCTTGTTCTCCATGCATTTGCGACCCTCTTTGAATGATTTGTACCACCCAAACATAGAAAACCGAGACAGACAGGATTCCCCATACTGTACTAGAAGTCGGCAATGAATTTGTCCCTTTAACACCTTCCTTACAGAGAAATTTAATAATGTGTTGTTCCACTGAAGTAGAAACACGTTCAGATGCCATCTTTGTTAGCTCGAACATGGATTGCTATGGCAACAAAACATAATTTTTTTGTATTGCCAACATTATAATGATAATGTACACACCTCGTCAGCTCATTGTATTATATATAAGATGTTAATCTACTATAATATATTTTGAAGTATGTATTTGTGTGTTTGTTCATGGAACTACTCCTAAACGGTAAAAGCTAGAATAACCAAATTTGGTACAATTCTTCCTTACATCCTAACTTAGTGAATTGTCAAGGTTTGGTCAACCGGGATTAATCAGTGCTTCCAATATAGGGGATTAACATTTTTCCATAAGATAACACGTATGAATCCATTTCTTGACTTGCAAGGTATTTTTCCTTCAAGCATTAAAATATGTAAATATGGACAGATTTTTTTCGTTTTTGCTTTATTCAACGAATAAAACTCTATACTATCTTATTCCTGCGAAGTTTACATGTTACACGGTTGAAGTTTTCAGGAATATGCTATTTGTTTCGAAATTTTGTGGAGTTTTCATACCCCTCCCGGGCGTTGCCAAGGAGGCCGCCATTGTTACCTCCGATTATAAATAGACGAAAGTTTAGTGTTATTCGATCCACACTTTTGTTTAAGCAACGAAACGATCGATGTTTATGGATAGCAACGTAAATAGATACTGATTATTATTCAGGAAGCGTTTATAACGATTGATGAAAGTAATTGAACCTTCTTTCGTCTATTGAATACTGGAATCTTACATTTTTTGTAAGTAAAATCATTATATTCTACATTATAACGTTTATTAACGTAAATAGGCTCACGTATCTGGTGTACATTTACCGGAGTCAGTGTTCAATCATGGACAACTGTACATTGCTTACAAGACAAAAGTAAATATTTCTGTGAGGCATAATTACACAAGAAATGAAGCTGGATTTGGCGAAAGTGATATGATAGGAAATAAACTTATCATTTTATTTGAAAACAATATGTTTGGAAATGGATTGTTACCAGCAAATATGATTAATCGTTAAGAAAAGCTAAAAGTAAATGAAAAAGTATCTACTGCATATTTTAAAGGGTTTGTATGTTGTGCTGCAGTAGCTTCACTAAATACGTTGAAATTCATCGAGAAATTCTGCTCGTAAAAAACAAAGTCCAGGTCAAATTTGAACAAAGTGTTCAAAAGGCTTCATACTTTGAATTTTCCCTCGTCCTTCAATACTGGGGGAGGGAGTCCTGGGGATGACTGTTTTGCACCCTGGTATTACTCCCACGCAATCGAGTAAAAACAAGACAACGGGATTACTCTGGTTCATGTATTTGTGCATTTAGGTGATCCTTCACTTATGTCTAACAAATTTGCCTATTAACTCTTCATCCAGCAGCAGTAACAAGGATTCTCTTAAGGTTTCCAATTAACTTGCCATTTGACGAGTTAATTGACAACCTTTTTTTATGACGAGTTAATTGGCAACCTTAAGAGAATCATAGTCACTGCTGGTGGATGAAGAGTTAATCGGCAACCTTAAGAGAGTCGTAGTTACTGCTGCCAGATGAGTTAATTGGCAGCCTTAAGGGAATAGTAGTTACTGCAGTCGGATCACTAGGTAATTAGCAACTCTAAGAGAATCATAGTTACTGCCCTTAAGTGAGAAAATGAGTATAAAGTGGACCTAGAGAAAAACTGTTCCAAGGCCTAGAAATAGTTTCTCTTGGTTCTTGCTGATACCCAGAGTTCCATGTTGTCTGGCTTGGAAGTATTGAATCGATTCTTGACCAAATTATCCATCTATTAGAGAATATAAATTAATAAAATAGAAATAAAGAATTCATTTACATTCCAAACAACCAATTAATGAATGCTAGAATAAGTTGACAAAAACACTTTCCAATGATTTAAAAGTTATTATTTAAATTAACCAAAACATTTCCTTTGTAGCACAGCTGAACGTGAAAGAGGAGTATTCTGCAATGAATTTGATTGTATGTATGTTTCCTGATAACAAAACAATGCTGTTGCGAGGAGAATCGCCTTGCGTGGCAAGGCGGCTATGACCGAAATTCATATTAGAAATGCAAGTGTTACCATCTTATTGCGGGGCAGCACTTCTGTTTAGTGTTGAACCCAGACGTTGTTGACCGGGAGCGAAATGATAACTTCGGGGGCATTTAAAAATAAATATCAGATTGAAGTTTGAACGACATAAGTAGTTTTTAATTGTAGTTATAAAAAAATCTCATGAAATTCAAATCACATTGTATCAATCATCATCATCATATTCTCCATTTAAGGACCCAATAACATTTCTTAATATTAATAAATTAAATAAAATTTTAGTAATTTTTTCCGGGAGTGGAGAGGGGGAATCGCATCCCTCTTGGATTCAGCACTGCTTCTGTTGATTCAGATGGGGAATTCTCAGTGATGAACTCCCAATTGCTGAATCTAAAAATCTGATTTGTCGACCACACAACTTTCTCCATAGCAATTAATTAATATGATTGCTCTCAAAATCAAGAATAATCATCAGAAAATACACTGGTGGATAATTTTGAAATTTCAGTGATTACATTGTCTACAAATATTTACATGAATTGAGCTTTAAAGGAGATACAGTGATACATTTGTTTCCGTTGCTATGACAAATTTTTCTAATTGTTGATAGCTATGCCTACACTGTCTGAGGTAACTTTACTTTCACATCGATACTTTGTTACCCGTAGCAACAGCTAACAATATTGTTTTGTAAATATGAAAAATGATTCATAGTGCTTTTCGCTGTGAAATTTATTCAAAATATAAGCTATTCACAAGTGTAATTGCCGATAATTATTCTCGAGGACACTGATGTCGAGAGCATTCATATTCATTACTCTGTGTAGAGAAATTCATGTGATGGACACATCAGATTTTTTTACATTTTTTAAATTTATTTGCTACCTTTTGAACAAAATTTGTGTCATGTAAACGGCAAAATAGGTTAAAAATCACACTGTCCTTTTTGCATGGTTACCCTAAGTCGAAAACAATAACCAGTTTCATAGCTCGGACTGCATATGCCTCCAGGCTAATATTTTTCAGAGCTCCATTATAAGTCAGCATATTCCCTGACTTAAAAAAGGAAAAGTCGTGCATATTAAAAGTACGTTCGGAATCATTTGAAATTAAACGAATCTAAGAATACATATCTGATAATTGATTTATTTTATTTCCTGTTTTTTTGTGCATTGGGTCGCAGGCTTTAAATTTGCGGTTAATTACTGTGATGTTTAACTTCTCTTTTCATGGTCTCTGCATTGGCCCCTGCAATAAAAGTAGCTACATTTAATTCATGTAAGGGTAATTTTAAATCGCGACCAAAATTATCCGAGTGATATCTAATGTCATATTTTGTAAACAAATTTCCTTGCATACATTATATGAGATCCCAGCGCCACCAACAGTATTTTTAATTGCAAATATTTTTCGCAATAACTTCACATTAGTATCAGGATGTGAGTCGATGTTTTGTTATTCATAGCAACGTATTACAAGTTTTTAGCGCATTTTAAAAAAATATGCTGTCATGGGTGCACTTTGACGTCTGTCTGTGCACTTGTTTAAATTGAAATTGTGAGGAAACTGTAAAAGATAGATTGCTGAAAATGTTAGCGTAAATATACACATTAATGCCATTTACTCTGTAAAAATTGGAGAAAAATCCAACGAGAAAGTCGTAATTTATTTTGAAATTAGAAAATTTCTCATGTAGATTTATCAGTTGTTGTCAATGGAAACAATCTTCGTAGCAACTGAGGTAAACAAGATCTATTACAAATATGAATACTACTAAATTGATTTCCTTTTGCAAACAGAACTATATGGGAAAAGTCATCCGCTGAACACGTAAGATTGTATATTATTTCATGCAGAGTTTTCACGCGTCACATCCTGCGCAGTGAATCTTCCACCCGTTCATCGAACTCCTAGTTAATTTTAACGATGGTCTCATATTTTTAGATCTTTCCTATATTTTTTCCTTGCATTATTGAATCACATCCTCGTTCTGGAAACGAAAAATCTGGGAAAGAAACTTGGCTTATAAGGATATAATAAAGTATACTTCTCAGGTAATGGCCAATCCAGTTCGCCTTCCTCTTTTTGATAGTCCGTATAATCGTTCGCTTCTCTCCTATTCTTCGTAGTACTTCCTCATTTTTCACACTATCTGTCCATTTTATCTTCAGCATTCTTCTCCATGTCCACATTTTGAAGCTTTCCAAATATTTAATATCATTTTTCCTTAGTGCCCATGTTTCTGCCCCATACGTAGCATTTTATCAACTTCGTTCGGATATCCTCCTTTATATTTCCCATCAGTAGGAGTTTCTTTCTTCTGAAAGCGGCTTTTGCTTTTGTTATTCTAGTCCTTATTTCATCGGTACATTTTGCTTCTCACGTTATGATGCCTCCAAGGTATTTCTAGTCTGAAACTTGTTCCAATGGCTTTTTTCCCATACATATGTTCAAATTTTCTTCTTCTTTACTTGATATTCGCATGACCTTGGATTTTTCTGTATTTATTTCCATACCGTATTTTCTACCTTTTAATATATACCAGTCTATATTGAAAAAAGTATCAAAGCATTATTATGAATTTTTACAATTGAAAAGTATTATGTTTGATACGTGTTAAAGTGGCAACACAGAAATTACCATTTAGGGTCTTTCAATAATAAATCCAATTTATTCCATAGTAACTATTTTTACTTTTATTTATTTCAACAAGCAGTCTGTATTGTTATATACATTACTAGGTAATATGTGCTTGCATTCTGCAAGCATTTTTACAATTTAGAATTATTCCCAATCGATTACATACAAAATCATACAACCGTGTCAAATTTCAAGTTTGTTGCTCATTTAGAAATGCCTTATAATTTTATTCGTAGCATAGGGCAATTATGTGGCAAAACAGCCGCTAAGATTTCGAATGTTTACGATACCGGATTTCTTCCTTCCGTTTTAACTAAAAACCCATAATTCTGCCAAATTTCATGTTTGTATATCATTAAGATGTGCTGTATAATTTTCACACTGGTATGGGGCATAAATAGGGCAAAACCACCCTTAAAATTTGGAATTTTCGCAGTATTTTATTTTATCTTCGGTTGGAATTAAAATTTTATAATCATGCCAAATTTCAAGTCTCTAGGTCATGTGGAACTGCCTCATCATTTTTGTTCTCGTATGGTGCAATACTGGGGCAAAAGTGCTCCAAAAATGGGGATTATTACAATATCAGATGTCCTTCATTAGGCATAGTTTAACATTAAAGGCATTAAAATATAAGCCTCTGATTCCCATTAAAAGATTACTCATATGAAAGCATTAAACCTGTTGCCTAGGCAACCGATTGCTGGACGCAGAAAAATTACCACTTTTTTCCGATAAAAACTATAAATTTACACTAATTCTACTCGGATTGAAATTCTGTCTTCAAAAATAAGAAACTACAATTTATATCCTATCCGACAGTTTAAGTCTCGAGTTTGCATCTTGACGGTAAATAATTTTAAAATGCAAATATGAAAACCTCTACACCAATTTACATGTTTTCTTATGGGGCAAAAAGGGGCCAATATAGCCCCTTAAAATAATAATCCCCATTTTTGGGGCACTTTTGCCCCAGTATTGCACCATACGAGAGTGATGAGGCAGCTCCATATGACCTAGAGACTTGAAATTTGGCATGATTATAAAAATTTTATTGCAACCGAAGATAAAATAAAACACTGCGAAAATTCCAAATTTTAAGGGCGGTTTTGCCCTATTTATGCCCCATACCAGTGTGAAAATTATACGGCAATTCTTAATGAGATACAAACATGAAATTTGGCAGAATTATGGGTTTTTAGTTACAGCAGAAGGAAGAAATCCGATATCGTAAAAATTCGAAATCTTAGCAGCTGCCTTGCCCCATTATTGCCCCATACGAGGGTTAAAATTATAAGGCACCTCAAAATGAGCAACAAACTTGAAATTTGACACGGTTATATGATTTTGTACGTAATCGATTGGGAATAATTCTAAATTGTAAAAATGCTAACATTTAAAAAATGCTTGCAGAATGCAAGCACATATTAACTAGTATTTTATATATATATATATATATACACACACATACATACATATATATATATATCATGTGTAAGAAGCATCTATATATTATAGATGTAGGCCTATATAATGAGCGTAGATATAGGAGAAATATGTGTCGACATTTTTGAATGATATATCTTACGAAAGTCGTCACGTATTTTCACGATATGGGCGAAGTTCCGTATTATCCGAGTTTTTGATTATCAGAGGTCGGTGCGGTTCCGTCGATCTCGGATAATCGGGGCTATAGGTTTATTGGAAACTCTTCTACAGATGCCGAGTTCGATCTGCTGTATCGTTTTTTTTATCTTCTGTCATAGATTCAGTAAACACCCCATAGTTATTTCACATAGGCGTAAAAAAACAAGTAAGTGGTAGAATCGTGTTTTTAAAAAAATTCAGTTTCCAGTTTTGCTTTCCCCTTTGGGGAGGGGAGATCCGCACCATATATTTTCCTTTATATATATATATTTCAATGCGTGAAAACTTCACTCCTCCAGCTTCTGTAATTTAGCTACAATAACATTTCAAAATTTTTTTAATTTTCCTAATTTTTTGAATTGCGAGGAAAATTCTATCATTGGAAAATTCATAGAGTGATGAAATAATATTGGTAAATCAAAAAGACCATTCCGGATAACTCATTAATATGTCTACGATACCATTTGGAAATTTTGATTTTTTTCCCGTTTCTGGAGACCCCTCGAGGAAAAACTGTGAATTACTTAGAAAATCCATTCGGTTTGAGATTCATAGATCGATTAAAACCATCCAAAATCGAAAATTTTTATAACATTTCTGGTAATTTGGCCACAATACCATATATTGTTTTTTTAACCGCTGATGAATTTTACGTATCAAAAGAAATTTGTTTATATGGATAAAATATTTGTAAATCTGGAACGTGTCCTTATTTTCAGGGACGCGTCTTATATAAAGGGTGCGTCTTTTCCGTTTGTGGAGACATACGTATAGAGGAAAAAATCCGCGAACAACAAGGAAAGTCCAGTCGGTGGAAAAGTCATGCGTTGATAGCCATCCAATTTAAAAAAACAGAATTTTCCAGTCATCTCTTAAAGCAAAAAAATATGAGACGCATAAGCGCAGTCTTTCGCGTACAGCGTGAGCGCCTATAATCGTCGGTCTGTCCGTCCGTCCGTCCGCATGTTCGTTCTCGGCTTCTACCGAACGGATTTTCATAAAATTTTATATTAAGGACTTGCAATAAAATATAATAAGAAAATCGCAAAAATGAATCACGTACGGCAATCAGGGGTTCCACTTTACTGGTGACAAAAAATGAAATTTTCGTCATATCTCGTAAGATATTGCTCATATCAAAATATTTTTCAAATAAAAGTTGTAGAACTGGTAAAGAAGAGTATTTCCTTTCCTATACATTTTTATCGTAGAAGTAGCCGTTATCGAGAAAATCAAACAAAAACGTCTTAAATCGAGTTGAACTTGGAAAATTTCTTGCATGGTTACTTCTTCATTGTTGCTAACATAAACAATCTCACAAACAAACGTTTAATTTACGTGTGCATGTACTATTTTTAAATAGGAGGAAAATGGATTATTTATGATAAAGAAAAGAACTTTAAAACGCTATTTCCCTTATGTACAGGTATATGATTTCTTTCTAACGCTCCATTACACGAAACGCGCCCGTTTGTGATTCGTCGCACACTTTCCTAACTTGTTTTCTCCTTCTTTTGAAGTAAACGTGCTTTAAATAAGGCGGTCACGGACGCGCAGCTAAAAGTTTTTATACTCTTCGAAGAAAGAAGATCGGCGGGAAAAACGCATCACCCCTATGTCGTCCTTGGTAGTTGTTTCCGTGCGCCACCGTATCGCGAGAGAGGAAGCTGACAAAAAAAACATCGGAGATGCCTTTCTTATACCAGGCGACCAGTCAGACGGTTGATGTCCGCCGGTAAAGGTCAAGAAAACCGGCGAGTCATCACCATCGTCGCTTGTGGTCGCCATGAAAGCGCTTCGCGCGATTTTGATCCTCTCCCCTTTACTCAACGCCTTAGCGATCGAACTGCTTAGCGAATCCGAGAAGGAAATATGCAGTTCCCACTTCGCCAGGGATCCCAACAGGAACCTGGACTTGAAAGACTGCGTCTTCGAGAAGAACGGAGGGGACGATTCGATCCGATGCGTCGTGTCGATCTCTGCAGACGCTCCGACGGACGCCACGCAGCCCCTTTCGTCTAGCGAGAACGGCACTGAAGGAACCAACGTGACCATCCACGTCGATTTCGGGTACAAGATCGCCATGTACCAGTTGGAGAGGACGGAAGACGCGGAGGTGCCCGTTTGCCTATACGTCGTGGCAATATCTTACGAGAGGATTTTGGAAGACGACGGAAAGGAGCGAACAGGGTTCCCTTTAGCCAGCAGGATATTCAATGTGGTGGCTAACGCTGAGATGCTGTCTTCCGAGGTCGAACTCATGGAACCGATCTTCGTCGGGAGGGGGAAGATTGACAGGAGCTGTCACTCGGCTTCGAAAGGGTAAGAGGCCGAGAGCTAATTATCCGTTTCTTAAAAGGACCCTGATTCCGTCAGGGAGTTAAAGGTTTGGGTGCGTCCCAGAAGAGGCGGATTTAAGGGGGAGGGCGTCGTACTTTGCGCGAGCCAGTGACCCCTTGAAGTAAGGGGCAAAAAAAATGTTTAATCTCAGATACATTAAATATCTCATTTTAAAATCAATGAAGGAAAATGTATTTTTTGCACTGTGATGGTTCACTTATTAAAACGGGAGGTCATGTAAAGGAGTAGTCCTTAGGTGAGGTTTCAGTACATATTTTGATTTCAGGACCCCCCCCCCCCCCTATTGTTTAGCGCCAGGGGCCTCAGAATGTCTAAATCCGCCACTGCAACCCATGCCGAAATTTTTTAATATATAACATTTTTTAAAAGTTCTTGTATGTATATGTAGATATTTTGTTATGTTGTTACAAAAAGTTACAGACGACGTTGGAAATGTCACATTTTTAAATTTATTTTTTTATGATTTAAATTTCATCCTATTATTGTAGACAATATAGAGCACTAAGAAAACAGCTTGAAAAAGAGCTTTTTTACCTTCTCCAAAGTATTAGATTCGTGAAAAAAATCGTATTCGAGATTTCAACGGAAATGCACGTTTTAAGTTCTTCTGAGTACATTTTGACTACTTTATAGATTTTGTGTGTGTGTGTGTGAACGCTCTAACTTAAAACCCTTCTCAATTCCCTACACAATTCTATATAATAATAATAATAATTTATTTAGTACAAACGGGTTTCCCCAGTTACTTATACTATAATAATAGGACGCCACAGTCATAAAACAATGATAATAACAATTACATTAAAATAAACACTAAGCAAATGGTATTAAAATAATATAACAGAAAAAAGCGTTATCGTCTATTGAAAAATTTCATAAGCTTTCTTTTTTAAGGTATACAATGTGTCGTTAAAAAAGTCGATATAACAAGCAAGTTCATTGGCAACTTTGATTACTCTAGGAATGGTCGAATATTTGTGAATATTTTTTTTTTTTGGAGAAAGGCACAGCCAGAAGAGGCATATGCCGAGTTCTGCGGGAAGGAACCGCAAGGCCAAGTAGTCCAACTAAGAATCTCGAGTCAGTGACACCATTTAACACATTGTGAACAAAGGAGACATCATAAACTTTTCGTCTTACAATTAGACACAAAGGATGAATTCCGAACAGTTTGCATAAGTCAGCGTATCCATCCCTGTTGTAAACAACGTTTTCCTTGTAGCACAACCGCTAAATAAGCCGTTTTTGCACACTTTCAACAGCATCGATTTTGGTTTTGTGCACCGGGTTCCAAATAACACTTGCACATTCTAAGGTCGGACGAACTAAGGTTGTGTAAAACCATATTACGGTAGAAAGGGAGAAATTGTTAAGTGAGTTACGTTTGATGAAACCCAGAAGTCTAAATGCTCGGGAGCATATCTCCCTGAGATGGACATTAAAGTTTAATTTACAGTCTAGTGTTACACCAAGATCTTTAATAGTGTCAACTCTTTCGAGTGGAGTCCCATTATTGCTGATTGTCGCTTTATACTTGGGAATATTAGGATATAAGTGCCATTGTTGACACCACAGGAAAAAGCGGTCTGTATCATTCTGAAGATCATTAGCGTCATCAGCATTGTCAATTTGCTCAACTATCTTACAATCATCAACATAAAGGAAAACTGGGCACGAAATACAGTTTGGCAAGTCTCCTTCACCCTGGAAACTGAAACTAACGGTTCCCTTAATTTCCTAGACCTCTCCATTTCTATTGAGAACCAGAGACACTTTCGCCATCCATAGGAAACCTTACACAGGCCACGCTATACACATTACCTATCTACATCCCACTCACTTCTCCACGCTCACTTCAGTGGTCCACTTTCTTCCGATAGCTTCAAAAAAGAACTAACAATAAGCACAATTAAACTAATCGCACGCAATGATGGTTGTGATCACAACCTCATAAACAAACTCTTCAACAAAAAATTCAAAACAAATTTATTCGCCGGGGTTCTCTCCAAACAAATCGACAAAAAAATCTTCCCCCACATCATCGGCAAGTGTCTCATCAACGCGAAAGACAAAATAGAAAATTCTAAGAAATCCGGGGTCTATATACTTGAATGTGACGACTGCAGTGCCAAGTATATAGGTTTATGTTAGCAACAATGAAGAAGTAACCGTGCAAGAAATTTTCCAAGTTCAACTCGATTTAAGACATTTTTGTTTGATTTTCTTGATAACGGCTACTCCTACGATAAAAATGTATAGCGAAAGAAATACTCTTCTTTACTAGTTCTACAGTTTTTATTTGAAAAATATTTTAGACTTTGTTTCCTTTGATAATGACTTGGCTACGTCAGTTGTGTATGACCCCACGATCGACGAATCGAAAACCGTTGCGAGTGATAGCGACGAAGAAGACGATGTGGATAACGTCGATGCTAGGTTGGATGTGCCATTGCCATCTAAGGAGGATGTTTTAAAAGCTTAAGATACCCTTCAAAGGTACGTGTCCGGGATGCCAGACGTTTCGATGAATATCTGTGAAAAAGTTGATGCCATTATGCAACACATTGCGCTAGGGAGTGCCCTGAAATTGAAACGAGGAAATAACCAACTTTTTAAAATAAATTTAAATTAATATTTTATTATACACTTTTGTTTATTTACTTTTAAGTTGAAATAAGTGAAAGGCATTATTTACATTTTAGTGGTTTAATTATATGTTCATATATGTTTAAATGAGTAATCCTAAATTTGACTTTAATCATCGACATCATATTTTGAGGTATGCATATGTAGTACATCCTTTTTTTCTGTATTTTAATATGGTTTCGTATTCTTTTGTTTTTCTGTAATTGATATTTGCATTTTTTTAAATTTGGTAAATCACGCTTTTTTGTAAATTTCGAATTATAGAGGTTCCTCGTAATTCGAAATGCTTTTTCTTTGGTCCCGTGAATTTCGAATTAACCAGGTTTTACTGTATTTCCAGTCGAACGTCTATAACTCGAAGTGAATTAATTTTACATGGCAAAATCTTTTTCGTGTTATTTTTTCTACGACTCGAATTTTCTATAAGTCATTGAGGTTCGACCTGTAGAAGTTCTACCTTATTTCGAAAATCCCTAATCCTCGTCAGAATCTTTCCTAACCCTTGCCTTACAAACCTATTGTGTGGCACAAGAGATTAAGGAACTTTGCGTGGAATGAGTTTCAAGCGTGCATCTAGTAGTGCGGCGGTTCTCAAACTTTTTCGGTCCGCGGACCGCTTACACCGGCAAAAAAGACCTCGCCGACCGCCTACTCCATCCACTCCCGTCTTTACGCTGCTAAAACTTTTAATAGAGAAACAATTTTTGATTGTTTCAAACAAAGGAGGCGGGGTAGGAACGGTTGCTAGGAAATTTCGTTGTATCCACACTTCAACAAAAAATTCAAAACAAATTTATTCGCCGGGGTTCTCCCCAAACAAACCGACAAAAAAATCTCCCCCCACATCACCGGCAAGTGTCTCATCAACGCAAAAGACAAAATAGAAAATTCTAAGAAATCCGGGGTCTATCTACTTGAATGTGACGACTGCAGTGCCAAGTATATAGGTTCATGTTAGCAACAGTGAAGAAGTAACCATGCAAGAAATTTTCCAAGTTCAACTCGATTTAAGACGTTTTTGTTTGATTTTCTCGATAACGGCTACTTCTGTGATAAAAATATATAGGAAAGGAAATACTCTTCTTTACCAGTTATACAACTTTTATTTGAAAAATATTTTGAATTGAGCAATACTTTACGAGATATGACGAAAATTTAATTATTTGTCACCAGTAAAGTGGTACCCCTGATTGGCTTACGTGATTCATTTTTGCGATTTTCTTATTATCTTTTATATTAAGTCTTTAATATAAAATTTCATGAAAATCCGTTAGGTTGAAGACGAGAACGAACATGCGGACGGACGGACAGATCGAGGACAATAATTATTAGCGCTCACATTGGAGGCGAAACGCGCCCAAAAACTTCGGAAAATGAAATCGCCTATAACGGGACTCGTACCCGCATGGGCGGATGTAGAAATTTCCCAAAGGGGGAAAGGCTGGCGACAATCTCCTCTCCTCCCCTCTTGAATACGCCATTGCCGACTATTATCTACGGTCGAACATGTAGTAAGTCGAACGTCTATAACTCGAAGTGAATTAATTTTACAGGGCAAAATCTTTTTCGTGTTATTTTTTCTACTACTCGAATTTTCTATTAAGTCTAATATTTGTTGTTTTCCTCATCGAGGTTCGACCTATAGAAGTTCTACCGTATTTCGATAATCCCTAATCCTCGTCAGAATCTTTCCTAACCCTTGCCTTACAAACCTAATGTGTGGCACAAGAGATTAAGGAACTTTGCTTGGAATGAGTTTGAAGCGTGCATCTAGTAGTGCGGCGGTTCTCAAACTTTTTCGGTCCGCGGACCACCTACTCCATCCACTCCCGTCTTTACGCTGCTAAAACCATAATAGAGAAACAATTTTTGATTGTTTCAAACAAAGGAGGCGGAGTAGGAACGGTTGCTAGGAAATTTCGTTGTATCCACTGGGATTTCACGCTGTGAAAAATTTAGTTAATTTTTAGTGATAATATTAATTTAATTTGTTTTGGTCAACGTTAATTGCTTTAGGAAACGAATTAATTTAAAATGGTATATTTAGCCTTATCACTATTGTAATACGTCACGCGAGTGTTGGAGATTAGGGTTCTGGTCTGTTCTTTAGTATTGCCTCGGCGTTGTAAATCATTAACTTGCATTTTGGACCAGCCCGCTGACCACCAGGAAGACTCTCGCGAACCACACTTTGAGAACCGCAGATCTAGTTGGGGGCAAAAGTTACCTTTCCGTCTTGTTAATCTCAGCATAGTTTTGGAACATTTTTATTAACACCGCAGTTTTGGAAATTCATAGAGTGGATTCTTAATAAAATAATCGTTCATCTTTACATAAAGCTCGGTAAGGCCCGTGTTTACCGTAAGGCAAGCTAGGCAAATGCCGGGGTCCCAAACTTTAAGGGGCCCAAAAAATTCAGACGGAAAACCGTCTAGGATTTCTAAGGCATCCTTCACGTACTCTTAAGTGCGTTGACGCCGCTTTGTGTTGAAATTGAGGTTGTTGATTAAATTGATTATGATGAAATGATTGATAAATTTGCGGTACGTACTAAAGGCGAGAGAGAAAAAATTAATATCTACGTTTATTTATTTTAAAATGAAGTGTTTTTACATTTTCTACAGATTTACTTTATTTTTTCACTTCCTTTATTTCTACATACTTTCCTTTTTAATGAGAAGAGGGGGGCCAAAAAAAGAAATGCTTTGCCTAAGGCACTGAGCTAGGTCGCTGCTAGAATTTTCACTGTCATATTCAAATTTTCCTCCTAGATTTTTTGTTTCTTCATCTTCTGAATCATCTCACTGTTATAAAGTGTTTATAGCTTTGTTTAAGACCGCCACTCCAAGTAAATATTGTTGGCTTTCCCATAGTCATAGACATGCGCAGTAGCATCTATTGCCCACGGCCTCCCCTATGAGCGATCCCAACTCGAGGATGGACTCGTCCCACTCTTAACCGCCGGCTGCCACGACAAAACGCGCGAGCAATACCTGCCCAAAGGATTTGACCAGCAGCGAAGTGAAAATTGAAAATATTTGCGCATCAAGAATGAACGATAGAAAACGTTTGTTGGGTACGATATTGCTATAACGATAATACAACCAACGCAACGGTGCGTTTCCTAACTGAGAACTCCGGTGACAACCTACCACAAAAATTTCATTCAAAATTGTCTCAAATAAGACATAAAACTCTACGTTACTCTCACAAAACAACAAAAATATAAAAATTTTTCTTATTTATAACTATATTTAACAGGAAACTACTAGTTTAAAATTCAATTAAGATCCATATGACGAATAATACAAATTGAACTGGCATCAATACCTACGATATTTCACGGCGCCGCAGCGGCGCCAGCTATCCGTTTACGTAACATTTTCGAGAATTATTTAATAACCGTAAAATAAAATGCATATACAGCTTTTTACTTTTACTAGCTCACAGTGCCTCAAAAAATAATAGACTGCTGATGGTCCCAAAACTTTTTTTCGAAAACTAACCTTTCTAGGCAAATTCAAAAACCCAAAGCGCAGCGGCGGCGCCATGAATCCGTATCAGGGTTAATCTGTGTATATGTTAAGTAGGTGGCCAACAGTAAGTACTGATTTATTTTTCCTCAAACTGTGAATTAAACGTTTAAACTGAGCGATTTCGAACTGTACGCGGAAAAAGATGAACAGAATAAGAAACTTTATAATGTTTTCTTCAAAATGATTCGTATCCGAAGATTGTAGGTTAATCCTTCCTAATTTTAATCTAAAAAAGAATGACAGCCTTCACGTCGAAAAGCCGATTTTATCGCGCTATCTTATGGAAAATTTTAATGTCTTTCTTTGGAGTCATTCTTGAGATTTTTTTCCGTTATCACCTTAAAATATGTGAATAGAGCATTCCTACCAAATTTAGAGTTTCTGTCTCGATTCTTTCTAGAGTTATTCGAATTTTTATAGCGAGCGTTGATAGATATGTGACAATTCTTTCTATATTATAAAATCGTAATGGTCATCATGATGCATAACGCTCTAATTTTGTGAATAACTCCATTAGAAATAAACTTAGAAGCCTGAAATCTCTCAGGATGTCAGTGTTGATGTATCTTTACGTTATGACTAAAAATTTCGAAGAAGGTCAAGGGTTCGACTCCAGAGGATGAATGTCGTTTCCCATAACATAACACGTAAAAATCACCTTTTTAGTTTGAAGGATTTCATTCTTTTACTATTTAAAATATCTTAAAATTAAGTTATCGACACGAAATTTACGCTAAAACATGCCAAAATGAATGAGGATTCTTATTCTTACCGTAGAATACTCAGTCTCATTCGAATTCGCTCATATTTTGAATTTATACTCGAGTTTTGTTAAATTTGTTAACATTTCAATAATAAGATTCCATGGTTACCGATATTGTTTTCCTCGGTAATTTCCGTGCATGTGCACTTAAATAAAGTCTTAAAGATCGAAAATAAGATTAAAACTTGCTCGAAATGACCGAAGATATGATTTTAATGCAAATAAATCGAACGCAGTATTCATGTTCTTTATATTTTTTATCTATATTACTAAAATGCTATTTCTGGTTCTCTCTTTCTATCTTTAACGCTCTATACCGCAGCCATTTTTAATCTGCGGGAATTTCAGCCCTCTAAGTTTATTTTTCATGAAGTTATTAAACTAATTTTCTTAATTTGTTACTAAAAACCAAACATACGTCCCTTATGAAATATAGTAAAGTAAATAAATAAATACCAATGGAAGTTAGGTAGAAGTGTGTGTATCGTATGAGGGCAAATACGATACGCCTCAAGAAAAGGAAATAACGAAGGCGATATTATGTGATGATAACCACCAAAAATCGACTTGTTACTTTCTCCATATGTAGTATAAGAGAGATTATTGTATTTTATAAAAAAAACAAATCCGAGATTTCAACGGAGATACACGTATTGAGGTTCCATAAGCACGTTCTGATTATTTTCTCGATGATGTCTGTGTGTGTGTATATATGTATGCGATAGAATTTTGTGGGCTCTCTAACTCAAGCACTAAACTTTACATTTTAAATTTTTATTAGTAAAAAAGAATATCTGAAAAGGTTTTGGCTGAAACTGGTCTACAGAAAGTGGAAGTTTATTCATGTCGTTTTTTCTTTTCTTCCTATTATCAATGTCACCGTCATATTCAAAATTGTAGACAATATAATTTTCTAGAGGTTTTGTTTGAAACATTTTTCACAAACTCGATTTTTACGGAGATATGTTGATTTTTCGTATGAATTTATAAGTACGTCGGTAAGTGATGCAGTCGTTTCCGTTGCTATGATAAAATTTTCTAATTGTTGAGGACGATGCGTACGCTGCCAGGGGTAATTTTAATAGAGGACCGATATTTTGTTATCCGTGGCAACAGGTGAACATTTCATTTAATTTTTGGTTTTTCGACTTAAAAGTTACTGATAATGTTTAAAAATTATTCACCGATGTAATTGCCGATAATTATTCTCGAGGACTCTGAAACCTAGAGCAATAATATCCATTGCTCTTTATGGCGAAAGTCATGTGCTGGACGCATCATATTTTGCAATCGCTGTGATCGCGCAATTTTCGTAGGTGAGATGTGACCAATTTTGTCAGCTACATCCAAGGAAAGGGAGAGGATGTTTTTTAAGCCACGGGAAACATATGCGCCGACGCGGACGGCGATGCGATTTTCTGCGAAAGTCCCTTTTTTTCCTTCCGATAATCAAATCGCGCTTTTATTCAAGGAACACGAGCGGAAGAAGGCAATTAGTTCCATTAAAAAAAGGAAGTTGTTTGATTAAATATAACTGAGGCAATGAGGAATGCACGGCTGGAGCCGGGGATGTTAAAGTTAATACGGTAAAAAAATTTGCGATAAAATAATCTCTCCCCTCTCCCTCCTTCCCTCCCTCCTCTCTCTCCCCCCCTTCTCCCCCCCCTCTCCCCCCTCCCCCTCTCTCCCCCTCTCTTTCCTCTCTCCCCCCTCTCTCTCTCTCCCCCTCTCCCCCCTCTCTCTCCCCTCTCTCTCTCCCCTCTCTCTCTCCCCTCTCCCTCTCCCTCTGGGTTTGACTCCAAGGAAGACATTTACATTTCCCATATACTAACACGTATAAATCGACTTTCCGGCGTGCAGGCTTTCATTCTTTTTTAGATTAAAATTAGAAAGAATTGACCAAAAATCATCGAATATGAACCATTTTGAAGAAAACATTATAAAGTTTCTTATTCTGTTCATCTTTTTTCGCACACAGTTCGAAATTGCTTAATTTAAACGTTTAATTCACACAGTTTGAGGAAATATTGCCATTTGAACGGGATGTTGCCTTGCCTACCAATTTCATTGTTAGACCTCGATATCATATTGTTATTTCAATCCTTACGGGTGTAAACGTGCTTTGAATGCTTTTAATACGAGAGAGAGAGGGAGAGAGAAAGAAGGCGAGGGAAATTATTTTCATAGCAACCAGTGGCGTAGCAAGATGAAGTCGGGCCCTGGTTCGAGAATTATTTGCGCATCCCCCCCCCCCTCTCCTCCAATATATATTTTTTGGTTATTTTATTTTTAAGGGGAAATTTTTAATGAAATAAGTTTCATGATCTCGGATTCTTTTCACTGTATTTAGCAGCTCCGGTGGTTTAAAATGACACAAAGGGTAAAATTTTGTATGTCGACCACTGGCCTTCGGGCCCCCTCGAGCTCCGGGCCCTGGATCGACTAATCCATCGGATCCATGGTCCCTACGCTACTGATAGCAACCTAAGTAAACAACATTCGTAAATTATAATACTGAATATATCTAGAGTCATTCTCTTTCGTGGAAGAATATACGCAACTGTTTTAAGTTTAAGTTATAATTTTTTTCACTTCGGAAATTTCGATATGATAACATAATTTTGAGTTCTGTACTCTCACGTAGTCTGAAGTTTTGTTAAAGCAAAAATATTACTCAGTGAAAAGTTCATCAGTCAGATAAAACAGGTAAATTTTTCGTTACGCATTTGTCCTGCATTGCAACAATTCCAAATTTATTAAATTCTATATTCCATAATTATTTCTGAAGCATGTAAAATACGTATTATCAATAACAGTTATAAGACTAAAAAGATGAAAATAATAATATTAAGTAAAAAAACATTTTTGTGTATAAACGCATTTACTTAAAATTGCACTCAAAGGTAGAAAATAATTTTTTCCTGGACAAAAAATGTTATTAAGAAATTTGTATGCTTCGTAAAAGTGAGTGGCTTTAATTCTCATCTTATTCTTATATTTCGTCTTCCTCATAAATTAGTTGTTATTGTTGGCCACTTACTTACATTTTATACTATAATAGCCCAGGTCTGTTGGTTGGTTGGTCACGATGGCCGATATAGAGCGTTTTAACAAATTTCCCTAATAGATAGAAGATTGAAATTTGGCAAGGATGCTTGATTAACATATTTTAAGGTAATGACGAAAATAAATCTCCAAAAAAGTCCTGGGTTCGACTCCAAGGAAGACATTTCCATTTTCCGTAAGGTAACATGTAAAAATCAATTTTTTGATGTGCAGGCTTTTATTGTTTTGGAAATTAAAATTAGAAGGAATTAACCTACGATCTTCGGATCTGAACCATTTTGAATAAAAAATTACAAAGTTTCTGATTCTGTTCATCTTTTTCCTTATACAATTCGAAATCGCTCATGTTATACGTTTAATTCACATATTTTGTGGAAATATTGCCATTTTTACGGAATGTTGCCTTGGCCACCAATTCCATTGTTAGACCTCTATATCATATTGTTAATTCAGTCCTTATTTGTATAAACGTGCTTCGAATGCTTTTAATACGAAAGGGGGGGGAGGTAGAGGGGGGAGCGATAGGTAGGGGGGAAGGGGGAGAGAGGGTGTAAGATGGAGGAGAGGGGAAGAGAGGGGGAGGGAGAGGTAACTATTTATTAAAGATAGCCCGTCAACAACAGAATATTCACTATAAATGTTGTATATGGCAAAATATTTCATTTGTAAAAGTGTGATATTAATTATTTTAAATGAAAATAATAATAATCTATCTATCTATCTATAATTCTTCCCTTGATATTTCAACGGGCATTACACTAGTATACTCATATTAATGCCACCCACTTTTACGAAGCATACGAATCTTTTAATAATGTTTTTTGTCCAGGAAAAAATTAATTTCTATTATACATTTGAGTACAGTTTTAAGTAAAAGCGCGTATACACTAAAAATGTTTTTTACTTAATTTTATTTCGGGATTTTTTCCCGTCATTCCCGTTTAATGCGTGATTCGTGCATTCTTGCCGAATTTCAAACTCGTAGGTATGTACCTACTCGGAAATGATCTTAAATCGCCTCTGTAGCGTGGCTGCAAAAGTGTGTACACAGAAAAACAAACAGACACGAAAGGAAGAATCCCACGCCTTTTATAATATTGATATATAGCAAATTAATATAGTAGAAATAAGATAGTTTATGTGTGGTAACACATTTATCTTACATGACGTCTTAAGGGACGCGAGAAGAAAACAATTACGCTTATTATTAATAACTTACATATAATTAAAATCGATGTATTGAATATTATTATTATCATTTATGATATTATCATTTATTATTATCGTCTATGTTCAAATAGTGGGTTACGCCACTATGACGTCTTAAGTTTACACCGTTGCTATGTGGAAGTTTCCGTTGCTATGTGGAAGTTTACGTTGCTATGTGGAACGACGTTTATTATAATATTATAATAGATATTGATGTTATTATTATTATTTTGGCTTTTGTGGTTCAAGTTTAACTCCCTTTGGTCATTTAGTAAAAAAAACATAAACGGTATAAATTCCTATATGTACAAGGCAGTCCGCGCTTGTACGTCAGTTTACGTTCCTGAAAACTGCGACGAAAAGCGGATCACCATTTTCCATAGAATAGCGGGGTCTACCTGTAATCAGATTTTCTCGGAATATTTTAGTGGAAACTTCCCTAGAATGAATATTTACTACAGATCTTTCTTTCCAGACACGTTAAGACAGGTCAACAGAGGCATTAGTTAACCTTTTTGCACTCGGATTTTTTTTTCCTTATTCCGTTAGTCTACTCGGCATTTAATTTTTAAATACCCACGTATTTTAAGGAATGTGACACTCTATATAATGAATAGCTGTATTTTATTTCCTTAGAAACTTATTTATTTGGATTTTTTTACATTAAAATAGTTATAATTCAGACTAACTTTAGTCCCTATATTTTTTCATGGTATGGTATTTTTTTTAAACATTCTCCTACACGAAGACCTGGTTTACATTCACATGTCTCACATATGTAAATTGCCTCTCTTCTTCCGCCTGGGACTTTTCTATTGGAACAAACAACACGGTGTTTATGTTTTTTATTAGGGTGAGGTATGATTATATGCAGCTTTCCATATAAATGCTGTTCCTGATCTGTGGAGTTGGTGCACCCGCCCTGACATCTCCCACTAATTCAATCACAAGTTTCCTTATAAATTTTACATGTTCCTCATCGTCAAAGTAAAACACATCACCAGTGCTTTCTAAATCAGATCCGAGAATTCTGGAACGCTTTTCCATGGTTACGATGGGTGATTCTTTCCGGAAGAAAAACTACCTGCGACTGAAACATCGAATCAGCTGCTGGGATACGTAGTAGAATATCGAGTCAACAAAAAAGAAATTTGAAATGTCTTGAGGAAAGAGCGTGCGTCAGTATCTGTTTTCTTAGGCGGCTATCGCCATCGCCGGAAAAAAGGAAGAGTGGGTGACTCAGCATAGCCCGCGGGGAAGCGTTGTGAAAAATGGCCCATTCAAGCCTGGAGGTTTCATCAGACGGTTCCTTCACTTTATTTTTCTGTCCATAGCAAATACACCAGTGAATTAGCATATCCTTCAGTGTTTGCGACAGAGAACGGAAAAAACTGAATGACAAAAATAGATCGTAATTATAAACAAATTCGAGACGACAGACGCCAACTCCGCCTTATGAATTCACTGATACCCAGAAGTAATGTTTTTATCTGTAATAAATAATTGTCTTCAACGTAATGATGAAATGGATGTCAAAAATAGCTTGCACCTCCTAAAATATACGAGATGAACGCATGCTACACTGTCGGCAGCACTCGGCCGGCGAAATAAACTCGTTGCTTTTAGAGGGGTGTTATTAATTTATAATTGAATCAACGTTGCATTATTATAGTTTTATGTATGCTCATTTAGTCGCTGATACTAACAAAAAGTTACTGAAAAAAAAAACGTGGGCGAAAAACCAACTCTCATTACGATGAAATGCGTGTCGAGTGACGTTCGACATACGAGCTGCTACCGATGTCGAGCCACACTCGACACCCGAGTGCAAAAGATTTAAGAGTTCATTTGGTGCTGCGACACTCCCTGCCGAACGCCTCTTAACGGCTTTGCTGGGCATTCGTGTGAATGTAAATAGAGATTAGTACGCGATTGGTGGAGTGTGTTCCATCTCTTTCGCTTAAATGCCTTAAATTGAATTAGCTCTGTACTTGCGCACCGCAGAGACAGGAAACTCGGAGAGATAAGGCATCGGTTTCTGCTTCCTTAATAAAAATGAGCTCCTTTTTATGAGGAGATGTTGCTAAACGGAAGAACCTTTGTCAAAGGAATCTTATTTACAAACGGATTATAGATGAATATACACTATCACAGACGGGCGTTTCTTGTAATGGAGTACCTGAAAGAAATTATATACCTGTACGTAAGGGTAATAGCGTTTTAAAGTTCTTTTCTTCATCATAAATAAACCATTTTCTTCCTATTTAATAATACTGCATGCGCACGTAAGGAAATTAAGCGTTTGTTTGTGAGATTATGTTAGCAACAATGAAGAAGTAACCATGCAAGAAATTTTCAACTCGAATTAAGACATTCTTGTTTGATTTTCCCGATAACGGCTACTCCTACGATAAAAATGTTTAGGAAAATAAATACTCTACATTACTAGTTTTACAAGTTTTACTTGAAAAATATTTTGATATGAGCAATGCTTTACGAGATATTACGGATAGTTAATATTTTGTCACCAGTAAAGTGGTACCCCTGATTGGCTTACTGGATTAATTTTGGCGATTTTCTTATTATCTTTGATTGTGAGTCCTTAATATCAAATTTCCTGAAAGTCTGTTTGGTAGACGTCGAGAACGACATGCGGATGGATGGACGGACAGACAGACCGACTCTAATAGTCCAGGGTTGCCAGATTTCAGACTTGCAATATCGGGAATCCTGGATTGGAAACCGGGACTTTATGAAAATGAGAATAGTTTCTAGGGGCTTTCCTAGATTGCAGAAACAAAACTCAGTTTACCGCATATCTCTACGACGAACGGTTTTTGAGATACAGGGTGGGACGGACGGTATATATTGTATTGTGTGATATATATATATCGGTGTTTATTCGTTTATAATATAAGAGATATTTATGATGAATTTTTTGTCCAATTGTTGATTTCACTCACTTTATTATTCGTATTTAGCGTTGCCGAAACAAGCAAATATATCGTACATATACTTCCTGACCAGAACTTTGTTTACAGTGGCGATGTGCTTGAACTTGTTACCACTTGCATATAATTTATTGTATGATACTTCTCCATAATTTTAAGAAATAAAAACAATGTTTTTTTAGAATATTTTTCTAGATTAAACGGAAATCGGGAATTGTGGTTATTATATCGGGACGCGGGAATTTTCCTTAGATATCGGGAAATTCCCGGCGAAATCTGGCAACCCTGTAATAGGCGCTCACGCAGGAAACGAAACGCGCCTAAAAATTGGCTTGTGCGATACAAGTCCGTCTTTACTCTATCGTCTGTTTATGTGGATCTAGTGTCTGAAAGGTTTAACCGGATCTGATTACATTTCGTATTTAAGCAGCCCATTTAGTAGTACTGTATATCATTCGGAATAGGACCTTGTTGAAATGAATCATATAACGCGACGTTGCAGAGTAGTTTTGTCTTGCTTATTGTCACAAAATGGACATTCACGCAACAATGTCTACATATATTATGATTGTGATTCTTTCGTCGGTAGAGCTTGTCTCTTTATATAATGAGCTAATAAATCCGGTCACGCTATACGGAGTTATATGAGAGAATTAGGAAAACCGCCCATAACTAAAAAACTTTTCAATCTTTTTCTATCAAACGTTCAGGAATCGCCTGGCTTTTAAACTTTTCAATTTGAAACTACTAGCCGTGAACACAATAATCCTGAGTTTGACTCCAAGATATTTCCTCCATTTGAGTAACATGGGCAGAGCTGAAACGAAGCGAGAAAGCCTTTTTCTTTAGCATTTTAAAATATCTTAAAAATGAGATATTGACTCGGGATTTTCACAGCTATGCCGAAAAAACTATGCAAATGAATTTCCATATCCTAGAAATTCAAATCTCATTCGAAAAAGGCCAAAAATTACGTTTGTGGGTAATCCGCGGGAGGACAAATCGCGAAATAACGAGCGTGAGAGACTAGGTTTCACAGGACTTTTATTTTGATTGGAAAACAAGATAGGAAAACCTATTATCGCCGGCGCACGATACTCTTGACACGACTCCGTTGCTGGCTGCGGCGAGACTGCTCGGTCACCGCATGGGCAGAGCGTCACTTTTGGCCGTGACCCCTAGTGGCTGTATCATGAACTTGCGCATGACGATCGTCGTGCGCAATAATGTTAATATGGCCGCCACATCACCCCCCTGCCAGTGATTTGCTGTCAGCAAGGCACGTCAATCGGCATATCGAGAAGGAAAGTGGACCCTCCTGCCAGACCTTGTGGTGGTGGGAGGCTGCTGTACCTCCTGAGGTGGAGGTGCCTCTGGTGGTGGTGGTTTTGCCACCTGTGGTGATGACGGTGATGCGTCTTCTGGCAGGCAATAGGCGGGTTTCAGACGGTCGACTGAAATAGTTGCATCCCTCTCTCGGATGCGGATTTTGAAGGTCTTCTGGCCTCTCTCGATGACTGGGAAGGGCCCATCGTAAGGTGGCTGGAGAGCGCTTCTGACAGCATCATGTCGTATGAAAACATGGGATGTCGAGTGCAGGTCTCTGAAAATAAAGGTCGGCCTTTCCCCATGTCGTGCGGCGGCAACTGGGCGCATACGGCGGATATGTTGGCGGAGTTGCTCAGGGAACTCGCTCTCGTCAGCGGCATGGGTTGGCTGCGAGTTGAAAAATTCCCCTGGTAGTCGCAATGGTTGTCCGTAGATCATCTCTGCCGGTGTGGAGCGAATATCCTCCTTCCAGGATGACCGGATCCCAAGGAGGACAGCTGGCAGGGCATCGGACCACCCCTCAGTTGCGTGGCACATGATGGCTGCCTTCAACTGCCGGTGAAATCTCTCCACCATACCGTTGGCCGCAGGATGGTAGGCTGCTGTTCGGAGATGGGTTGAACCTGTTAAGCGGGTTAAAGCCTGAAAAAGGCTAGATTGGAATTGCCGTCCTTGATCCGTGGTTATCCTCAGTGGCGTTCCAAAACGGGCAATCCATCCGGAGAAAAATGCACGGGAGACTGTCTCTGCCGTGATATCCGGGATGGAAAATGCCTCTGGCCAACGTGAAAATCGGTCTACACAAGTCAGACAATATTTATTACCAGATGACATTGGAAGTGGGCCAACCAGGTCAAGATGGACATGCTCGAATCTGGAATTAGGGGCCACGAAGGCACCGATGGGGGATGAGACATGCCTGGAAACCTTGGCTCGCTGGCAGGATATGCAGGAACGGGCCCACTGCCGGCAGTCTTTCTTGATGGAAGGCCAAACGTAGCGTGAAGTAACCAACTTCACGGATGCCCGTGCTCCAGGGTGGGCTAGTCCGTGCAGGGACTTAAACACCTGCTTGCGGAGCTGCTTTGTGACAAAAGGCCGGACTGTTGTGGTAGAGACATCACAATACACCTCAGTAGCAACTCCTGGAACCTGCATTTTTCGCAGCTGCAGGGATGAATCTCCGCGCAAGAGACGTGAGAGCTCCGTATCTTCCGCTTGTAACGCAGCCAGGTCCTCGAAGTTGATCCCCGGTGTTATCTCCTCGATGCGGGATAGTGTGTCTGCGACGATGTTATCTTTTCCGGAGATGTGACGGATGTCGGTGGAAAACTGCCCGATGAAGTCAAGGTACCGGAATTGTCTTGGCGAGCACTTCTCTGCTTTTTGCTGGAATGCAAAGATTAGCGGCTTCTGATCTGTAAAGATAGCAAAAGAACGGCCCTCGACCATATGTTTAAAATATTTTACGGCCTCATAAATAGCTAGAAGCTCGCGGTCGTAAGCACTATAATTTCTCTGAGGATCGGTGAACTTCCTCGTGAAGAAGGCTAACGGCTGCCAGCCTTTCTCTTCTCGCTGTTGAAGCGCCGCCCCCATGGTGTTGTTGGATGCATCCGTGAAGATGGCCAGGGTCGCTGTCGGTATCGGGTGAGCCAATAGTGTTGCGTTTGAGAGGCTCCTCTTGCACTCCTCAAATACCTCTTCGATCTCCTCCGTCCAAATGATGGGTGCATTGCCTTTGGCGTTGTGACCTTTCAACAGCTCATTGAGGGGGGCCTGCGTAGCAGCTGCATTCGGTAAGAACCGCCGATAAAAGTTCAGCATTCCCAAAAATTGCCGGAGTCGTTTGATGGTTGCCGGTCTGGGGAAACTCACTATCGCCTCGGTCTTCTCCGGGGGTGGCTTCGTCCCGAGCCGTGATACGGAATATCCCAAGAACTTCACTTCGGTGGCCGCGAAAACACATTTCGGTGGATTTATTTGCACTCCAAACTCACTCAGGCGGGCGAAGAGCAGCCGTAGGTGGCGTAGATGCTGCTCTTCGGATTCGGACGCGACGAGGATATCGTCTATATATGCGTAGCAGTAATCCATACCCCGCAGAACCTCGTCCATGAACCGTTGGAACGTCTGAGCGGCGTTTCGCAAACCAAACGACATAAACGGGAACTCGAAGAGGCCAAATGGTGTCGTTATTGCCGTCTTCGGGATGTCCTCCGGATTCACAGGAATCTGATTGTACGCCCGAACCAAATCTATCGTCGAAAAGATAGATTTTCCAGCCAGCATGTGGGAAAAATCCTGTATGTGAGGCACGGGGTACTGGTCGGGAACTGTGCGCGCATTAAGGGCGCGGTAGTCTCCGCACGGGCGCCACTCTTCTCCCTTCTTTGGCACCATGTGAAGGGCGGACGACCAGCTGCTCTTGGACCGGCGTGCGGTGCCGATCCGGCACATAAGTTCGAATTCTTCCTTGGCGGCGCGGAACTTATCCGGTGCTAGGCGTCTCGGTTTGCAGGTTACCGGCGGACCAGGAGTGGTGCAGATGTGGTGGAGTGTGGAGTGCTTCACTTCCTTCGGTACGCCGGGAGGAGTAGTAATTTCCGGAAAATCCGCCAACAGCTCGCGGAATCTGCATGCGCTGCTCACGGATTTCACTCGGGCCACTTCTCGATGTGCACTGCTCCCAACGACCGATAGCGAGGTGACGCCGTCTAACAGTTTTCGGTTTCGCACGTCGACGCACAACCCGTAGAACTTCAGAAAATCGACTCCGATGATGGGCTTCGTGACGTCGGCAACGACGAAACGCCACGTGAAGTCCCGACGGAGGCCGAAGTTCAACGTCAATACCACCCAGCCGTACGTTGCGATAACCGTGTCGTTTGCCGCGAAGAGCTCGTAGTCCGACTTGGTTCGGCGCCCCTTCACTCGCAAGCGCGGGAAGACACAGAGGTCGGAACCGGTGTCCACGAGGAATTGCGTCTTGGTGACGATGTCGGTTACGAATAGGCGGCTCGATGCTGGGCAGTAGTCATGCGCCGCCATTACTGACTGCCCCGATCGTTTCCCTTGGGGAAACTGCAGGGCGGATTGCACTTCCGCGCGTCGCCAGCGAAACGCCGGTGGTACCAGCACACGTCGTGTTTCTCACCGTGCGGTGAAGGCTTCCGGGAACGGGATCGACTCTGGGAACGCCGCCGGAAGCGCCCTGGCTCCCGGGAGGCGGACATCGCGGCAATTTCCCGCTTTAGGTCCTGGACACAGGAAATCAAAATTTGGAGCGTTGGCTCCGTCGATGAGGCAGCGACTTGCGGCCGTGGCGCCACCTCGTTGATCTTGTCCGCCACCGCGGCCAACGCCTCTAACTCGATGGCGTCATGGGCTGTAAGGATGGCTTGCATGTGTCCGGGCATTCTGCTCAGCCAAAGGGACCTTAGAAATCCGTCCGGCACGGAGTCGCCAGCCAAGTTCCGTAGATGGCGTAGGAATTGCGTTGGTTTGCGATCCCCCAACTCCTCATGTTCGAGGAGCTGGCGAATCCGCATCTCCTCGGACCCTGAAAGTCGCCTGATAATCTCCGTCTTTATCTTGAGGTATTTATCCTCATCCGGTGGGTTTGTGAGGATGTCCCTCACCTCCATCGCGCAGCGGTTATCGAGCTGCGCCACGACATGGCTGAACTTCGTCTCGTCGTGCGTAATTCCGGCGATCCTAAACTGGCTCTCCAGCTGCGAAAACCACACCGCCGGTTGTTCCGGCCAAAACGCGGGAACTCGCACGGCGATTCTGTTGATCTGCTCTCCTTCCATGTAGTAGCGTTGGTCGGCCACGTGGTCGCGGCCCTCCGTCGATCACGTCGGGGTCACCAATTTGTGGGTAATCCGCGGGAGGACAAATCGCGAAATAACGAGCGTGAGAGACTAGGTTTCACAGGACTTTTATTTTGATTGGAAAACAAGATAGGAAAACCTATTATCGCCGGCGCACGATACTCTTGACACGACTCCGTTGCTGGCTGCGGCGAGACTGCTCGGTCACCGCATGGGCAGAGCGTCACTTTTGGCCGTGACCCCTAGTGGCTGTATCATGAACTTGCGCATGACGATCGTCGTGCGCAATAATGTTAATATGGCCGCCACACGTTTTACGACAATTTTTCGTGATTTTTACGCATTTATTCAATACATCGCCATGCACCTAACTGCAATTGTTAAAGTCTGTTGTTGGCTCGATCCTAATGCGTAAGAAATGTATAAAAATTGTGAAAATATCGTATTAAAACATAATTTTTTGAGATTTTCGGACGATATTTGAATTCCTATTATATGGAAATTAATCTTTATAATTTTCTCTGATTGACTGCACAAGTTTCGCGTCAAAACCGTATTTTTGAGATATTTTAAAATGTTAACGAAATAATGTCTGCAGTCAAAAATGTCGATTTATACGTGTTATCTTATGGGAAAAAGAAACTATCCCCTAGAGTCGAAAGAAAATACCTGTAAAAATTAACAACTTCTCGATAAATCTACAATTCCAAAAGCATACTTCCATCAGTGCTGCCAATATATGGACTTAACCCTTAACGACGGACGTGGAAGTTTTGTCACACAACCACTGACGTGAGGTCTGACAGACCGCCAAATTAATGATCAACCCAAGGAAAGGAATAAATTTATTAATAAATCTCTTTGCGTGCTTTATGTTTTGTTAGTTTCACTTGTATACTTAAAAATATTGCTTTTTACTCTGTTTTTGGCATTTATTTGAACAATAAGAAAAATCTACTAGATAAAATCCTTGTTATGGAAATTTTCGCAGTATGCGATGCAGTTAAAATAAATATTTCATCGATATGCAATATCATTCACCCATCTTGATTTTCCTGGCTGGTTTTTATGCTCTTCAATGATCCATCTCCCCAGCTTGGCCACTGCAGTTGTCTGAGGGAATCAAAACATTGATTCTTTGTGATCATTATTTCATACAAAATTTCTTCTCGAGGGAATATAATCCGATACATTGTTAGTAAATACGGGACAGAAAAGGAGAGATGAGTATAATTTTTACGTTGTTCTCTAAAGGAGATAAACCCTCGAACTAACCTCTTAATTTTGAAGTTTAGGACAACTAAATTCATAAATACACACTGTGCAATTTCATGTCACTCCCTGAAGTTTTTGTAAGTTTTACAAAAAATTCGGTAAAAGTATTTCGGAACGTTATCACTGACATGATGGCTCTCACAGACCGCTAAGCAATTTAATATCCATATTCTCGGATGATTTTAATAACTTAGAGTAAATTTCTTGTGGAATACTCAAAGGTATGACAAAGACAGGAAGGTGGTTATAATACTAGAAACGATATTTGAATTAAAATATATGAGTCTGTCTCCCAGACCGCACGTCCATGGTTAACGGTTAACATATTTTAAACGCTAAGCATGAATAATCACAATACATCCCATCTGTAACTTAAGCAATTATTATATCCATAAATCAGTACAAAAAGTTAATAAATACAAAATCGTTCGAATCAATAATTTATACTGTTGGGCAATTCGTCATCATTAAAGCACGCGGAAGCTAATGTTTTTTCATCACCACATTATTTTTTAAACACATTTTGTTTTATAAATAGGTTTTCGCTCTGTCTGTCCATCAGACCATCTGGAGGTCAGTGCAATCGATTAAATTAAAATACCAAGTAATCCGTAAGAGACATAAGACTGAAATTTGCGGGGCGTAGTATACTTCACGAGAAATAAGTTGGCCTCCCAGATGTTTACGCCTACAAAGTACTACGTTGTCGGATTTATGCTTACAGTCCATGCCCGATACTGAATGAGAAAATGAAGCGAAGCTACTGAGGCACAGTATGGCAACGTCGCAAGGCTCTGATAGGCCCAAGCCTGAAAAGTACCCTTCAAGTGCTCCCATCCTCCACTTCCTCAGAGGCCAACTTATTTCTCTTGAAGTATATGTGATTTATGATGCCATCTATTACCCTCCCAAATAACGTTTTTTTGAGAAATCTGTGGACAAATGGTTACAGTTAAAATTTCTTAATTAATTCTTTGTTGAATTACTTTGCGTCGTATTATTATATTCCTAAATCAATATAAAACTGTAGCTTTTTTAAAAAAATGTTTCTCAGTTTACGGTTTTTTCACACTTAAAAGGAACTACTCGCAGTGCGTAACAGACCTCACAATCAACATGATGGAAGTCGTACCTGGTTCCGACGAGGACGTGAACGAAGGCGTCGCTCGCTTTTCCGTATTCGCCTTCGGCTACTCTCACCTGTCGTACTTGAGGTTCACCGATGACATGCAGACGATCGCCACTTTCCCGGACAGGACTAGGTGGGGGAAAGGCCTCTTGAGGTACCTTCCCGGAGAAAACATAACGGCCCTACGAGTGCCTAAAAACAGATGGACGTATATCGACGATTCCGACATGCCAAACCTGCCCAAGTTGGAAATACTCGACCTGTCGAGGAATTCTTTTGAAACTTTTGAGACAGGTAAGGATTATAAGGAGGCAGACGAGAAGCGCCTGCATGCTTCGATGAAAATTTAAAGAAAGAATAATTATCGGCAATTGTCTTTGGAAACTTTCTGGCTTAAAGTGAAGGATGGATATGAATAACTTGGTTAAAAAGCTATTAAGACCCCATTACCCTTTTCTTGTGAAAGTGGTTTCTCTACCATGGTAACTGTAAAAAAAAAACAAAGGAGGGAAACCGTCATCAACTTGAAACAACTCTTCGACTCGTTTCAAACATCACGCCAAGGATTGATATGCTTGTGCTTGTCAATTAAACACGACTTCTGGATTCTCATTAATAAGCATTTTTACCTCATTTCTGCCAAGGGAACTATTTTGTTTTTCGTAATTTGCGCAATGAAAGTTATTTTTAAAAAATTATTTCAGTTTTCAAATCCTTCAAAATTTCTATTTTGTTTTTATCATGCTGGGACCAGTGTTTCTAGGGAAAAAAATGGTCGGTGGGACGCAAGAAGAAAAAGGTCGAGAACCACTGGTATAGTCCGTCCTGATGAAATTCTCCATCTGGTTCGCCCTTCCCCTTCCTTATCGTTTTCAATATCTAGACTTTTGTCCCTCTTTTAATGCTTCCTCGCTTTTACATCTGTCCTTCCACTTTCTTTTCATCATATGTTACTTTCTTCAGCACAACAACAATCCCCCTACAAAGTAATTGGTCGAAAATCTCTCTTGAATTGAGCTGTACTTCTCCTTCCCAACTTATAACATCAATGTCGTTTCTTCTCATTTCCTCACTAAGGTTTTCATATTTCATTTTCTCTTCAGAGTTTTTTTTACTTTCCATGTCCCTATATCTGTTACCGCCGACGAATGTTTTTTTCCAAGGTAAATTTTACTTTCGGAATGATTTTTATCGAGAGATCTTATTGCCCAGCAACAACGTATCATCCAACATCATATGTAAATTATTAATTTATAGCTCCTTTAAAGAAAAGTTTGCGTATCTAAATACTGGATATCGTTTAGCATGTTAATGTTTAAGTCTGGTCCGCGTTAAGGAGGTTTGTAGTTTTCATGTTCTTTCTATGCATTAGGTTCATTTAATAATACATATGTCAAGAAAACGAAATAAAGTGATTTTTTTTCAAAGGAATAATGAAAATGTTTCAAATTTTCGTTCAGGTGACTAGAAATTTTAATTAACTGACGTCAAAGACAAGGAACTTTGCTCTAGATCACGGTTTCCCAAAGTGGGGTACGTGTACCGCTGGGGGGGTACCTTTATAGCCACTAGGGGGTGCCTACTTAAGAAAATTTACGTAATGGCCGACATTATGACACTGGACACTTCAAATCAACTTTTTTTCATTTTCACGTTATCATAGAAAATATTTTACTGTAAATTTTTTCATTATCTGTGCACATTAACAATACAGTACGTTTTGCCTTTTAAAATATTAAAAGCATACATAACAGAAAATTGCAGCTTAAGTATTTTGTTTGCTTCCATTGATCAAGGGGCAAGACATATGTTATGGATTATGTCATAAAACCAGATAAAACCAAACTGTTGAATCTGAAATACGCACGAATTTATATTCCACGGCTTGGATTTGGAAAGACTCGAGAAGCAATTACGAGAATAATTTCCAGAGATGGACGATTCTAATAATTGGTTGCGCATTCCATTTGATGTGGATTTTTCGATTCCACATCTAGCGGTAAGAGAACAAGAAAGTCTCATGGGCATTTCTAATGACAGAGACTTGAACATTAAATTTTTGAAAGTATATTTGATTGCTTTCTGGGCACAATTATGAAACGAGTATGAGGAATTGGCTGAAAAGTATTCAAAATATTGATTTTTCCCCACTACGTGCATATGCGAATCTGGGGTTTCGTCTCTGGGACTAATTAAGATTAAAAGTTGTCAGAAATTGTATGTCGTACTGACTTAAGATTGAGGCTTGCTTCGATTGAACCAATAATTGAATATTTATGCCACGGAAAACAAGTACATTCATCTCAATAGATGTTATTTATTATATTTGAACTCGTTTGTTTTTAAGAAAATATATTTTGTGTAATACTTATAGTATTATTTTATAAGGGAGTACTTCAACTGACTGATTGATTTCAAAGGAATATGCGGCCAAAAATGTTTGAAATGTTTGCCGGTTAAAAGTTGCCTTGATGATTAATTCATTTTCTAATTATCCTCCACAGATATATTCGACAACACCACCCTCCTGAGACACCTTAATTTCTCCGAATCTCGCCTAAAAAAGATCCCTTCTTTCATCTCGAAGCAACCTCATCTCACAGTGCTCAATTTGGGTGGCAACGCGTTCTCTTACGACATAGACAATGGCGCGTTGGCTTTGGTGCCTGTGATTTCTAACTTGACTCAAATAGAAGTTCTGAACATTTCTGGATTCGTGACTAGATACTTCACGAACAGTACTTTGCCTCCCCTCCCTAATCTGATAGAACTCGACGCTTCTCTTTGCAAGATCATCGACGTCGAGTCAAGTGCCTTCAAGTATCAGCCTCGCCTGGTCAAAATCGATTTGTCCAATAACTTGCTCAACGATCTTCCCAGTGATGTTTTTGCTATGCTGAAGTATCTGGAATACGTTGACCTATCCTCGAACAGGTTCACCACGGGTCAAGACCTCATTTTCTATCCAAATAAAAGGTGGCCGATGGCTGGGATGCAGATTTTGGATATGTCGTCAAATATACTGAACCACGCTAGAAATGTAGTAAGTAATATCCCTTGTATGTTCCTAACTGTTATTCACTTTGTGTTTTGAGTGAGCTGAGATTCTGGTAAACATTACTTATTAAACGTTTACCTTTTGGAAAATTATGAATTTAACCTAATTAATGTGAAGATTAAATATAGCTAGTGAAATATTTATTTAAAATGGTATAATGAGAGTACTGCATTCAGTGACTAATGGTAAATTTTTTAACATTACAGATTGGGTTTGGTAGTAAAGTGAAACGTATCAACCTGGCTAGCAATGTATTGAGGGATTTGAATGACTTGAACCTTAATTACGATTCTGACAGTGCAATGGTTGAGGAGCTGGATCTATCCTCGAACCTTATTCCAGCTCTATCCCCTTCAGCCTGTGAAACTCTATCGCACGTAAGGGAGGTGAACCTTACGGATAACCAGTTCAACTGTGACTCCTGTGATCTGAAAACTTTTCAACTTTGGTTGAACTATTCTGCCAGGGGTATACTCACTTCCGAGCCTGAGGAACTCTTATGTGCGGCTCCACCGGCTGCAAGAAAAGCGTAATTATAATTCCATAAATTTCACAAATTAAAATCCTAGACATTCAATAAGTTTAAAGTACAGTGTGGAACCTATTATTTGTTAAGTGCAGGATGTGAAGCTAGGTGAATCTAGGATTTTCCAGGTTTTGGCTCCTCGTGCCTTGCAATATACGTTGCTCATGATATATTGGCTAGTAATGCCTATATATTTGTATTTTAGCTAAACCCTTTCGTGGATATGTCATGAAATTTAATATTTAGAGCAGGGCTGGAAATAATAATAGTCCACAAACCTAATCGCTTATCATTTTTAGTGAGGATAAATGTTTTCTTCTAACCAGTTAAAATAATTCTTATCCCATATATACTTCAGTGATCTTAATTTAGCCTGCGATGCTCAGAGGTGGATGTTGCCACTCAGTCAATCACAGATGAGGTGTTTCTTTGTTTACATATTGCGCCTGTCTTGCTGCCGGTTCTTTGCCTTGCTGCCATCATGTTACTGAACATCACGTTAACAGAAATTGCTTAATTATTTGCGAAGCATCAGAGATAAACTTAAGATCACCAAATTACCTATACATATAGTAACTTTATTATTTTGTATACATTGATATTTAAATACAGTTTAAAGGCAAGAATAGCCTAAATTCCATCGAATTTTAACAAATAACGTCATGGGTCTTAAATATTACTTGTGTATAAGTCGACCCCTGAGTTTCTCGCCGAAAATTTTGTCTTAAAAACTTGTCCTATACTTGAGTGTATTACAATTACTATATTTACAAATTCACTGTTGTAATAATTTTTTAATAGATCATGGCTTTATCAACACATTACTGGAAAATGATTAAGAATAATTAAGGTAATAAAATATTAGAAGCAGAAATGAATACATTTTCAAAATATGTAATAAGTATTCAAAATTAAAATATAAAATGTGTGAGAACCAATACCAAGAAACCAGTTTAAAAACTAATCGTTTTATGGTTTTCTGAATTTTGGGGTAATAGATAAGAAGTCTGGTACTATTTAAGGATAAAAATGTTTCTGAAATATTAATTATTGGAAGAGTAGGGAATTTGTTCATCTAAAAACTAGGGAAAATTTTAAAATACTCAAATTAATTAATAGCAGTCTTATGTTTGTAATAGTATCTAACAATAAGTCATTCTTTTTATCTAACCTGAGGTTATGAATGCAAGAAACCTCAATTCAGTAACTTGATTGTAATAAAACTCCACTTAACCTTACATTTATGAATTAAAATACAGTGAAACCTCACTATACGTTGCCACGCCATACGTTGTTTCGCATATATGTCGCCTATCAATTAAGGAACATGTTTCGTTATAAGTTGTGTCGCTTTGCATGTACGTCGTTTGTGAAATATGTATTAAAAGCAAAATTTCAGAAATTCCAATTGCGGTGCATAAATTATAAATATAAAAAAAAAACCCTCTATTCGGCTTTTAATTTCATGATTATTATTATTTATATGAATTAATTTAAATTCATGTTTATCAATTCGTGTAAAATCATTCTCAGAATAAACATTTGCTGGCCATGCGCTTGAGAGATCATGATGGGTTAGGCGGTTCACAAGATACACAGGAGATAAAAGGGACTGTCCCAATTTTAATGACGATGTGTAAAAACCTATTTCTGAGCGACAGTCAGCTATAAGAGAGCTTTGTGAGCAGTTGTGTCTAACATTTTATGTGTACTTTCATCCTGGTTTACGTTGGCGTTGATATCTCATGAGATATTGGATATACATTGGATTGCGAAATCTGCTTGAAAAGTACTCTAAAGTGTGTATCAGTGTGCGTGTAAGTAAAGAAACAATTTTTGTGCTCCATCACATTATAGACAGTTATTTTCAGTGATTTCTGAATTTATTGTTGCAGTTGGTTACTCGTTGTTACGACTAAATGTATATTAAACCCTAGTAGCAATGAGTGATAAACACATAGTATGTTCAATGTACTGTAGTGATATGTGTTATTTGGGAAACAAATGTGTCACAAAATACCTGCCAGGAACGTAACCCCTAACTTTCATCATAGTTCTTATGGTAATCTTTGTTTCGCTATACGTTGTTTCATTATCAGTCGCACTTTTCAGGAACACATCTCCGACGTATAGCTGCCTATTACTGTACTATAAATTGAATATATTTTAATGGGAAGGATAAAAAAAACTTTTAAGTCATAGATTGTTAATAACTAGTGAAAATGAATGAGTTATGAATGACTCTCAAAAATGACTTTTAAATTCTTGCCATGTCTGATACATTTTACAAAGAAAGCTACTGTAATTTTTTCGATTATAATACACATTTTTTTTCATGAAAAATTAACAAAAAGTTAGGGTGCATATTATACATGGTAACAAATGCATACTACTTTTTTCAGTGAAGATATAATTTATATTTTTGGACGAATTTTTACCAATAAATCATACAGTTCAATGCATTTTGATAACATTCCTGTAAATATTGTTTTTCAAAATAAAAATAATAATAATTATTTATTTACTTTTAGCTGTATGAAACACTAAAGCTTCTGAATTCACTATCACTACCTCAAATCCTTGACCGGCTTGTACGAAGGCAGAGTCAGAAGTAGACGTGATATTCACGTAAACTATCTTGCTTGGCAGCAAGGCGAGACTGTTATTTCAACTGATCAGATTATTACACCATGTGACATTGAGACATGATTTTATACACTGTATTGATCCTTAAAGTGTGAGTCAAAACTATATAAACGTGAAGTTTTCATAAACACTCTTGCACATATCTCACTTGACGGCAAGGCGAGAACTGTCTCAATACTGCTAATAACCAAGTGAAAAATTACAGTGATCTATTTATAAAAAATGTGTTGCGTATTATACATGGTGACAAGACAATTTTCACATTTCACTCGTAAAAACATGGGTGCGTATTATAAAGGGTGTATATTATAAACGGAAAATTATGGTATTCTAAACTTGTGCAGCCCTTTAAAGATTAGAAAACATAACTATAAATATTTTATAGAAATGATGTTATATGTATGCTTTAATGTCTATAACTCAAATTCTTTTAAGTTGAATCGTTTCTGTATTTGCTTTGTCTTTTGGTGATTGAAGTTTGAAAGTAATTATTATAACCAGTTGTGTATGTAACATTCGAATTTATTTAAAGATAATTCAATGTTTTTATAGGAAAACAAGGGTTATAGATGCAATCTACAATTTAGATCTTTGTCGAGGACCAGATTACAGTGCCATATTTGGATCTACAATTTCTGGTTTAGCTCTTGCGGCTGCTATGCTTGGAGGACTTCTTTATATTTACCGATTTGAAGCTTCATATGTCTTGCATTTGATAAGAGTTCGAAGAAGAGCTGTAAAAGGAGAAGGAAAGCCTCATAGCGAGTGTATTTACGATGCATTCATTTCGTACAGGTTGGAAATTTTACTTTTAATTTCTACTTTAAAAGATATAGTGCACTCTATGAATAGTTGTTAAAACCTAAAATATTGGGATGGAAAAGTTTTTTAATCCATGATTGCGGGAATGTATTCCTGATGTAATGAAATTTTGATAAAACTAACCTAAAGATCACATATTATGTATTTATCATTCTTTTTTCATTTTAATCAATGCATAAAAGTTATGTTGTTTGACACAAGCCAATTTTCAATGCACTTGAAGCTCATATGTATGTCACATATGATAATAACATACCTACTGTGGCAGTGTATGTTTCAAGTTCAAAACTCAGCTATATGAAGCTTATATCCAAATTCAGAGACTATTTTTGGTAATTTTTGTTATGATTAATAAAAATTTTAAAGAAACATTTCAAAATAGCATCTACTTTTATGCATTAATAGAAATACATACATACGTAATATTTTACCTTCTGGTAGGTTTTAGGCACATACTACCAAAACGGCTATTCAAAGCCTTTCTCTTAAAGTTCTCATACCCAACTCCTCCTTTTAATGCATCTCGTATACCTTTCCTCTTTCTACCTCTTTCTGCCTCATTCCAAACATTCTTCCTTCTATGATTTCTTTCAGTAAATTGTTCTGTTTAAAATTTTGGTCCATCCATGCATTCTGTTTATCCTTTATTGCCCTAATTAAGTTCATTTCTTCACTACTATATTCAAGACTTCCTCATTTGTTTTCCTCTTTGTCCAACTAATTATCTCTAATCTATGGCATACACACATCTCAAATGCCTTTAATATTCTTGCATCTTCTTTTCTCAATGTCCGTGTCTCGCATCCATTTAATGCTGCACTCCATATCAGGGGTTTTGCAAACCTCTTTTTAATCTCTTTATTCAAGCTGCCGGTCAGCAACTCTTGTCAGCTTGTAAATGCCTCCTTTTGCTCTTGCTATCCTTGTCCTGGTCTCTTTTGTACTTCTTCCATCTTGTGACAAAATGCTGCCCAAATAATTAAAAAATTCCACCTCTTCCAGCCTTTCCACATCCACTGATAGGGTATAAAATATAATATAAAATTTATTAATGAAAAGTGAAACTTGTTGGCCAGTAAACATGTATTCTCTAACATTGTAACATTGGCAAAGATTTTTGTTAGTATTTGTGAATGCAATTATATTTTATGCTCAGACTAATCATGCATTATCTCTTTTGCAGTGGTCGTGACAGAACTTGGGTATTGAGAGTACTGCAACCTGAACTGGAGGAAAGTGAACAAAAATACCAACTTTGCTTGCATGATAGAAATTTCACGCTTGGAGGTATTATCACGCAAAACATTGTTGACTCCATAGACAAAAGCAGAAAGACCATCCTAATTTTATCAGAGAACTTTGTAGAAAGCCAGGTAATGATTGATTAACAAGACGAACAAAAAAAAACTTTAAAACAATTCACATTTTCCTAAAAACATGCAAAAAATGATCAATAATCATAGGTATGCCAAAATTCTAGCATGTATCTTCATGCTAAAATGATGATATTACTAGTAAATGATTAAATGTATATTTTAAGAACATCGTTGTTGAATTTTTAAAAAAATATTTATTTATTACATGATCCAAAGATTTTCTCAGCAAATATAGGACCTGCATTTTTTCCTCATCATTTGTGAGTGATAAAAAATATGATTTTATTAAAATATATCCAGTTTATTTTACAATGAAGTAAATTTATTTTCTTATAATATTTGTAAAGTTATTAAGTAATTTCCACAGATCTGGATTCAACTATCAGAACTGGTAAACCTATGCTGAGGTTTAATCGATAAAAGAATTCCAAGTACCTACATACTTTCAAAATCTATACATTTCAATTCTCTAATGCCTTGAATAAACTTATCATATAATCATAGAATAATTTTATAATTGTTTGTCTATTTTTTCCTGATAGTGGTGTCGTTGGGAGATGGAGATGGCAAATCACAAGTTATTCAACGACAGTCGCGATTTCTTGGTGCTCATTGAGCTTGAGCGACTTGACAGGAGGAATCTACCCCGCCACCTACGATTCCTCATGGATACAAGGACTTACCTTGAATGGCCATCACCAAGTAGTGAAGCCACGCTTGACTCAGACAGGCAAAACAACCTAGAAATGACCGTCGAAGGTCCGTCGCCAAAATTGGAGTCGGGGATGTCTGAGCAGGCGATGGCTGTGTTTTGGAAGCGTCTCAAAGAGGCCCTCGGAGATAGCCTTTACGTGAAAGAACAGCATGCTTTAAGAGAGGCAGAGATAGCAATAAAGAAGAGTAGAGAGAGGGACTCTGTTATGATGCTTACCAAAAGACCAGTGGAGCGGCTTCAAGAAACGTCTTTTTATACGTAATACTTTTCTTTCCTACGTATTACTACTTAAACCAAATTACTTTTTTATAAAATCGTTAATGCGTTATATGAATTTACCTCACAGAAACCTCCCTAGGATGATCTAAACCCTGAATTTTGAAGGTTTACTGTACATTTTCACTTTTCTGTGAGTTTAAATCAGGGCATCGAACGATAATTTTTGTCGCTCCGGTTTTCGTTTCAGTTTTCTCTAAACACAAAATTTTGGTTTTGTTACAGTTTCACTTAGGAAATCATCAGTGAATTGGTTTTTTTGCTGCGACCTTAAAATATTTTAAGAAAAATTTCATGTACTGATCACATAATTTTTAATGAAAACAAATACATCTTCACCATAAAATTAGTGCTATTAAAAAAACTAATAATCAAAACACAAATAAATTATTTTTATATAAATATTAAGTATGTATTTTATTTATTTAAGATTGTATTTAGAATTAGTATTACAGAGGTATTAACCCAAATATTTCCTTACTGTCAATTTGACTAGTTTATAAGTTTATAGAAATAAAAAATACTATCATCGGTGCCTGGCAGTAGACGGCAGTTCTGTCAGTATAGTATAGAGCTGAAAACAAATGATGTTGCCTGGGTCTATATCCAATAGAGCAGTAGGCGTGATCGGGACGATTTGAACAGTTACAGTACTGCAAGAGGAAACTACCACATTACAATTCCCTATCAATGATTATATGGACAACATGAGTTCTTTCTAGGTAAAACATTCTGGAGGTAAAATAGTCCCCCAATGGGATCTCTGGGCAGGCACTGTCTTGAGGAAAGCATTTGTCATAGGTAACTTACTCATAGATACTTGGAATGTAAAAACCATGAGGAAGGAAGGAAAGCTAGAGAACCTGAAAGAAGAAATTGGATTGATATCATAGGGCTGAGCGAAACTACATGGGAAGGAGAACGGCAGTTCGACTCGGAAGAATTCACGGTAGTTTATTCTGGAGGAAATAGTGGGGCAATGGGAGTAGCTCTGGTACTTAGGAAGAGCGTGACAAAAATAACAGCAATGAACGATAGGTTGATGGCAATAAAGCTAAAAGCAGTCCCAGTGGACATGTTGATAATCCAGGTATATATGCCAATGTCCACTCATGAAGAAGAAGAAATTGAGGAGATGTATGAACAAATTAACGATATTTACGAAGAAGATGGAAGAGGAAAGGTAAACTGCATAATAATGGGAGATTGGAACAGCATAGTTGGTGAAGGACAAGAAGAAAAGAAACTGAGGAGGAGAAAAACTGGTAGAATTCTGCGTTAATAATGACCTAGTAGTGACTAATACATGGTTCAGAAACCATAAACAAAGGCTGTACACACGGAAAAGCCCAGGAGATAGAATGAGATGCCACATAGATTAGATCCTAGTAAAACAAAGATTCAGGACCAGCATAAAAAATGCTAACAATAAGACATTGATTCAGATCACATCCTTCTAATAATCAATGTAACTACAAAGCTTAAACAAATAAGGAAAATGAGAAGAGAAAGACAGACTTGGGACCTAGAAAAACTGAAAAAAAGAAATATGCATTCAGCACGAAGTTGGAAGATCGCCTTAGAAAATTGGAAAACAAAGCGAAGACTGTGGATACAGAATGGGAGGAAATTAAAGCTAGCATCAAAGATACCTTGAATAAAGAGATTGGGAAACAAGAGAAGAAAACCAGAAAACCATGGATCACTAAGGAAATGCTGGAGAAAATAGATGAGAGAAGAAAATGAAAAAAAACGTTAACGGTGAAGAAAGTAGAACTAACTATAGACGCATAAACAATGAGTTGAGAAGGGTAACAGATAAATCTAGGGCAAATTGGATAAAAGAAAAACGTGAGGAAATACAACAGATGGAGAAGTTAGGACGATACGATATGATGTATGCTACGGCACTAGAGTTAGAATATAAGAAGCCTAATTGGATTCGTGGTAAGGGAATTAGTAATACAGATGGAAAAATAGTCGCAGAACCAAAGGATGTAGCACAGGTATGGGAAGAATACATTAATGATCTATACAACAAGCAGACAGGATCGGCACAAATAGAACTGAAAGAAGAGGATAACATTGAGGAAGACAACTTGGGACCAAGTATTATGAAAAGCAAAGTAGAAAAGGCGATACTGGAACTGAAGAAAGGAAAAGCTGCAGGCAGCGATGGAATACCGGCAGAGGTACTTAAAGTCGTGGGATCGGAAGGACTAAAAGTGATTACGAAATCAATTAACAAGATTTATGACTCGGGAGAGTGGCCTCAAGATTTCTTAGATGTAACAATGATCTCTCTAATGAAGAAGCCAAAGGCAATGCAGTGTAAAGACTACAGAACGATAAGTCTACTGTCACACACTTCGAAGATCATCACAAGAATTCATAATAAAAGGGTAGAGAAAAGGTCCGAAGAAATGCTAGTGGATGATCAATTCGGCTTCAGAAAAGGATGAGGAACCAGAGATGCTATCGGATTAGTGAGAATGGTATCAGAAAGGGCAATAGGGTACAGCTAAGTTTCGTTGACTGGTAGAAGGCCTTTGATAGAGTAAATTGGATACTGCTGATGAGGGTATTAAAGGATATAGGTGTAGACTGGAAAGATAGGAGACTGATCAGGAATGTATATGTGAATCAAGTTGTAAAGGTTAGGTTGGGGAATGCGGACACCAGCAGAGTAAATATCCGTAGAGGAGTAAGACAGGGCTGTTGTCTATTGCTGATCCTATACAATATATACGGAGAGAGATTAATGCAGGAAGCGTTAGAAGGCACGGGAGATTTCAAAATTGGAGGAAGGATTATAAGAACAGTGAAATATGCAGATGATCAAGTACTTCTAGCAAGAAAGGAAAAGGAACTCCAGAAAATCATAAAAAGACTAGTGATAACAGGTAGAAAATATGGTATGGAAATGAATACAGAAAAATCCAAGGTCATACGAATATCACGTAAAGCAGAAGAAAATTTGAACATAAGTATGGAAAATATTTCAGACTATAAATACCTTGGAAGCATCATAATGAAAGAAGCAAAATGTACCGATGAAATCAGGACTAGAATAGCGTAAGGAAAAGCAGCTTTCAGAAGAAATAAACGCCTACTAAATGGGAATACAAAGGAGGATATCCGAAAGAAGTTGATAAAATGCTATGTATGGACCCATCAGAGCATGGGGCAGAAACATGGACACTAAGGAAAAATGATATTAAATACTTGGAAAGCTTCAAAATGTGGACATGGACGAGAAGGCTGAAGATAAAATGGACAGACAGGATGAAAAACGAGGAAGTACTACGAAGAATAGGAGAGAAGCGAACGATTATACAGACTATCAGAAAGAGGAAGGCGAACTGGATTACACATTACCTGAGGAGAGAGAGTGCATGATTAAAGAAGTGCTAGAAGGAAAACTGAATGGAAAAGAGAAAGAGGTAGAAAAAGGTTTCAGCTGATAGACGACTTGAAAGGGAAAGAGAGCTATCAAGACATGAAGAAGACTGCGGAAAATATGAGTATACGGAGAACCAAGTTTAACCATGTATAATCATGGACCTGTCTACCAACTGACAACCTATGATGATGATGAGAATGAGGGGCAAATAGAAGCTTTTTACAATATATGTACTGATTTTTGAAACAATATAAATATTCTCCGCATGGAATTGCCGGAAGTCGGTAGATATTATCTTATAAAAGACTTTTTGGCTTGTATTCGTGAAATGACCCAAGGGGCTTGAGGGTTTTGACCCCATGGCGACAGGGCATGGGAGTGTGAGGAAGGTGATGGGCACATGATCATGGAAGATAATTGATCAGTGGGAAAAAATATCACTTTTAGGTTTTGATTCAGGTTCAAAACGTTACATCTTTTCGGTTCGGCTTTGGTTCCACTCTGTTTTTTTTTCAGTTCAGGTTTTTGGTTCAGTTCTGGTTTGACGATGTGGTTTAAATCTCAATTAGAGTGCAAGTATGAGAAAATACAGAGCCATCATGATGATATGGCATAGATCATGAGTAAAAAACTGAAAAGAAAGTGAAGTTATTGGCTATTTATGACTTATTCTGCTATTTTAGTGAATCATGTACGTATATTTTCATTCATGGAGCATTTATATTTCAGCATTGTCTAACACAGTGAGAAATGCTAGAAATATTTTCTCTGAAGATAAAATTAATTTAGGATCCAATGCAATTCTGCGATGTACATACAAAATTATATACAGCGAAACCCCTTTATAACGAAATTGAAGGGATCCAATTTTTGGCACTTTGTTGTACGGAGGTTCTTTGTGTGGAAGTTTTTTCAGATTCATCATATATGCATATTAGCATATTATTATTGGTTATAATTTATTTCAACACTAACATTTTAGTTAAAGAATGTTTCCAAAAAATTCACTTTATGATCAAAAACAATATATTATTTTTTCATTCCTGTAACATCGATCAATTTTCATAGTAAAAACAATCTATATGGCGTGGCAATTTATGAGGGCAGGGATGGCAAATAATTTTTGTCGCGTGCCAAGAAAGTGATTTGAATCATCGGTATTTTTGTTCACATGCCCCCAGTTTATTCCTTCTCTAAGAAACTTCGTATTTTATATAGAAAATAACAAGATTACGCATGCCAAGTGAAATTGTAAGCGTGCCATTTCTGGCAGGCATGCCACATATTTGCCATCCCTGATGTAGGGCATCTCTGGACTACTGAACTGTATCATTATTATTGATCAAAACTTGAATTAATTTATACTAAATTTACTTTTTCAGTATTCAAAATATTTAAATGGCAAATTTCGCTATTTTTAACACTATGTACTTTAGAGACGATATTATATCAATAAATAGCCAAATAAAAGTAAATAAAAATACAGCACAAAATATTAATGATAAAATATTTTTAAGTCCTTTATTTAAATAAAAGTTACTTATTGAGTTGGTCATCAAAGTTTACCACAAAGAACTACTAACGATAAATTATCTATAGATAATTTATTTATAGAAAAGAATTTATATTTTATTATGTCTTTTTAATAAATTTTCATACTTAATTATACATACAGGCAGACCTCGTCTTTCGCGGGGATTGCGTTCCTGAAAACACCGCGAAAGACGAAATCGCGAAAGAGAAGTAGTTAAGGCAATGGTAAATGTAGGGTTTGGTTCCCATCCCAGTAAGAACGGATCATTTGTCCTCTGTATTGGTGACTGCAGAAAAATAGAGAAAGAGACGGAAAAATGAACTTCAATGAAAGCGAGACTTGAACAAGATAAAAGAACACGAAAAATGTAACAGAAAATAAAATGTTATTTAAGTTCCGCAGTAGAATCGAGGAAAAAATGAACTTCGGTTGCCTAACTCGCAGGAGCTAATTTCCAAATACGGCAGACCTCGTCTTTCTCGAGGGTTACATTCCTGAAAAACTCAGCGATACTCCAGCAATAATAAATGATGCGTAAAACGCAAAGCTATTACACTTATGTAATTACCTCGATTCCTTTTAAAATGTTACATTTTCAGTAGTGAAAACATTAAAACTTTTTTGACAGCCGACGGATCCGATTCTTTAGACGTAGATGAACTTCTAATGAAATCGAAAAGGATATTCTCATTCAGAAAACACGAGAATCAAATGAATTAAGTAAATTTCGCGTTATTCTTCGATTTGTTTAAAATCACGTTGAAATTCAATGATATATTCGAAAGCTAACAATGCAGGCTGCCATGCAGAACTCATACAGAATGGCGATAAAATCGCCTAAAATCCGAAAAACACATAATTTTTGAGCAGTTTCGAAATCGAAGCGAAATTGTTGTTGTTTATGGAAAATTTTCTAACCGAAGGTAATCGCGAAGTATGACTTTATACGGAGAAAGCACACACTTCAAAATATTTATGTAGAGAAGAGATAGAGAAGAAACGATGAGCTCCGTATGTGTCATGTTTACGTTCAATTGTTATTTAAACAGAAATATCTAATCGACACGTATTTTTAAGACAATTGCCACTTCACCATAATTCTTCGAAACGGGTAAAACGGATAAAGGATACCGTGAATGAGGATTTTATCAGCTGCCACGTGTAGGCAACCCCGGTGAACGTGATAACTAAACATTTATGTGCGCCCAATTATTGCCCCATTATTGCTCCGTACGTGGGTAAAAATTATAAGGCACTTCTAGATGAGCTGGCAGTGGTTCCCAACCTTTTTCAGCTGAAATGTATTTGCCACAGCCCCCTTAATGAATACCGCCCTAAGCAGCTAAAAAAAAAACTACAGTCAGCCCCCGGTTTTACGACAGGTTAAATTCCAGGCCACAGTCGTAAAGCGGATTCCGACTTAAAGCGGAACCTTTTATTTTTGGGGCCTGTGAACATCATAGAAATAATGCAGATATGTATAAACCTATCTAAACATTAAAAATATATAAACATTTTCAATACATAAAAATATAAAAAGTATTACATAATGTACACAATATTTCACGGTGGCGTAAAACTAGATTCTAACAAACAACACTTCACCAAACATTTGGACAATTTTGGGTCCCCTGAGCTACCTACCTATCTGGTGAATACAAAGTTTATGGTTCTTAAATCAGAGAATTTAGCGTTTTGGGAGGGCTAAGCCAGTGAGCCTCCCTCCCCCCCACCCACCCCCCCTTCGTTGCTCGCCTGTGCCGTACAATGGAATTTTCCAGACAGCGGGAATTAGCCATAATGAAAGGTAAACCAAATCTATGCAATCATTTTTGGTTTCATGCATTGAGTGATTCGGCGTCCGACTGCACGAATCGCACGCGAACACAGTTCTGTACTTTCTTATCTGGAATAACCATTTCACCATGTCTTTCTGCCGATTTTATTTGATTCATCAAGCTCAATCGTGAAATAATTTATAGGCGATGCCAAAAAATTTCACATAAAGGTGATAGTTCTGCGTGCAATGTTTTTATAAGGTGCTCTTAAATCGTAATTGTTTGCAATGAATTTCCAATAAATTATCTTAGGTAGATTTTCTCACCAGTGCCTTACCTGGGGGTTTTAATAATTTTTAGGCGCGTTTCGCTTACAGCGTGAGCGCCTATTATCGTCGGTTGGTCCGTCCGTCCGTCTGTCCGTCCGTCCGTCCGTCCGTCCGCATGTTCGTTCTCGGCTTCTACTGAACGGATTTTTATGAAATTTGATATTAAGGACTTTCAATCAAATATAATGACAAAATCGCAAAAATGAATCACGTACGCCAATCAGGGGTACCACTTTACTGGAGACAAAAAATTAAATTTTCGTCATATCTCGTAAAATATTGTTTATATCAAAATATTTTTCAAATAAAAGTTGTAGAACTGGTAAAGTAGAGTATTTCCTTTTCTATATATTGTCATCGTAGGAGTAGCCGTTATCGAGAAAATCAAACAAGAAAGTCTTATATGGAGTCTTGCATGGTTACTTCATTGTTGCTAAAATAAACAATCTCCCAAACAAACGTTTAATTTCCTTACGTGTACATGTAATACTATTAAGTAGGAAGAAAATGGATTATTTATGATGAAGAAAAGGACTTTAAAACGCTATTTCCCTTACGTACAGGTATATAATTGCTTTCTAATACTCCATTGCACGAAACGCACCTCATTTGTGATACGTTGTACGCTTTCCTAACTTGTTAATACGAGTTATGGGCCTTGAAGCAAAATGTGCAGTATGAAGAGAGGGTTAGATTCGATTCGAGAAAGAAGTTTGTTAACATAATCATGAAAGAAACATGTTACAGATGTTCATTATGGATACATTTATTTTGCGACAACTAAGTATCCTTTGAAGTGTTTTATATTGCCTATTATATTGATTTTATAGGTCGCGATTAATAAATGTTGTTTGCTTACGGTATCTATTCGGATAGGAAATAGGCGGAGAAAAAGGGAGAATGTTAAACTTTTGGTGACATTCTTAAGTGATTAAGTTTAATTTTTGCTTTCCTATTCTGAGAGGGAGTTTATCTTTTACACGATGCGTCTGGAACAATTTTTTGAGTTTTTAATTTAAACGCACCAACGTGAGAGTGACGGTGTTGGGAAAAACTCCATAATTTGTTCCAAAGCACGGGAGTTCCTGGATTAAAGAGGTTGCAATGAATTACAGTCTTCAATTAACAGTTTTATTTTTATATATATTTTTAAAGGTTTTTCACCCCATTATTTCCCCATAAAATGATAAAAGAAATTATAAGGCTCTTTTTAGATGTGCTAGAAATTTGATATTGGGCACGATTGTAGGTTTTTGGCCACAACCAATTGGAAAAATCCGATATTGTTAAACTTCTAATTTGAGGGCTTGTTTTTACCCCATAATTCAGAATAGGCTGAAATGCATGCAGAATGAATGCAATGATTTTTCTCGCAGTTTTTTCATCAATTCTCCAACCTCTCGGAGGTGGTTCATTGTTCATTTTACCTTTAATCTGTATTGCAATGTATCTCATCCCTTTTGTGAACAGTCATCATTCTTTTCTTCCTTGTTGACGAAGGAGTGTCACTTAATGTTTGCGCTCTAGTCACATTTCTCTGTTCATGGATTCAGAGAAAACGCCGGCGAGCAAATTTCTTATAAAATGTTAGAAAGGTTATATGCTCGTATTATTTAAAAATCGTTTCAGACAATATACTGAGGAGAGCACGTATATGTATTCAGCAAGCTGGTGTTCATTTCGAACATTTGATGTGAGATTTTTACTTTCTTCATACGTAGTAATGGGAAAGTATTGTGATCACGAAAAAAAACGACTTCGAGATTTCAACGGAAATACATGTTTTGAGGTCCCTAGAACACGTTTAGACTATTTTCGGAGTGATGTCTGTGTGTGTGTGTGTTTGTGGGCGCTCTAACTCAAAAAGTACGTGCCATATCGTTACCAAACTTCATATGTAACACTTTAACATGAGCACAAAGAACTGATTAGTTTTTGGACAATAACGGATAACCGAAAGTCGAGGTTTATTCGAAACCCGATTCGGTTTTTGCGATATTTCTTCGTTAAAACATCATTATTGTATATACAATTCTATACCAAAGTTATAGAGAATGTAATTTTCTACAACGTTCATTTGAAATAATTTTCTATTGTAGTTATTGTTTAGGAGTTATTTATAAATAACCGGTTTTTCGGTTTTCTCCTTAAAAACATCGTTATTGGTAATCTTGGTGAGGACCAAAGTTGTAGAGAATAATATTTCCTCCAAGTTTTGTTTGAAACAAATTTTCGTAGAACCATCCATTTCGGATATATTTAGCTTTTTCGTAATTTCCAGTATACAGCGCCACCACCATGTAGCGGTGAATTCTGTAAACATATCCGAAATATACCTAATTTACGGCAATAAGGACGACTGTATTCTTTTACGATACGAAATAATAATTTTACCTTATAATGCTATTCATCATAATTTAAATAACTATACCCCAAATATGGAGAAAGTCGTGTTGGCCACATCAGATTTTTAAAAATAACATCAAACTATGTTCATAGAAATTTTGGCAATTTATATTCTATTCTAACGTAGGATATAGCGATTTTTCAGTGTTCTCGAATAAGAAAATCACCCTGTATAATCTCGTTATTTTGTACTTTTCATGTTTAATAAAAGATGCTTTTTAGAATAAAACTTAATTACAGTTACGAGCTTTAAGTGTTGAGTGGAAGTGGGGGGGGGGGGGGGGGGAGGGGTGGGGGGGAGGAAGAGGACACCGGCGCCCGCCGCCTTCGCTGTCAAACCGAAGGCGTCCTTGCCAACGTAAAAGTTGGGGACCCCTGCTGTAGGCCATTGCCGTTATAGACCGGTCGTTCACGTTATGCCCTGTTTAACAACGTTAACCGCAACATATATATGTAGACATGTTTGGGTACCGTCAATCTATTTCATGCACTATGTTGAATATTATATTGTCACCACCTGCCCTTATGCGCAAAGTGAAACGTAGTATAATAAAAATGAAAATGATAATAATACGTATGATGATGTTCTGATTTTTAATTAATAATTAATTATTATTTTAATCAAATAAAACGTACTATCACTTTCAGTTGGAAATTATGTCCTATTAAAACACACATAATTCTCTTGGTGTGTATGTGTGCGGACGGTGTAACGCTTGGTTGCTATATGGTGTTAGATGGGAGAAAAGTAAAACCGCTCATAACTAAAAAGATTTTCAACCTTTTTCGATCAAAATTTCAGGAATCACTTCAGTATTCAATTTTCAATTTGAAACTGCTCGCCGTGAACATAGTAGTTCTGGTTTTGACTCCAGGAGCATATCTTTTCTCCATTTGAATAACATGGGCAGAGCTGAAACGAAGCGAGAAAGCCTTTTTACTTTCTCCATACGAAGTAATGGCAAAGTATTGTGATCACGAAAAAAATCGACTTCGAGATTTCAACGGAAATACACGTTTTGAGGTCCCTAGAACACGATTAGACTATTTTCGGAATGATTATGTGTGCGTGTGGATGGATGTATGTGATTGTGGGCGCTCTAACTCAAAAAGTACATGCCATATCGTTACCAAACATCATATGTAACACTTTAACATGAGCACAAAGAACTGATTAGTTTTTGGACAATAACGGATAACCGAAAGTCGAGGTTTATTCGAAACCCGATTCGGTTTTCGCGATATTTCTTCGTTAAAACATCATTATTGTATATACAATTCTATACAAAGATTATAGAGAATGTAATTTCCTACAACTTTCATTTGGAACAATTTTCTGTGGCAGTTATTATTTAGGAATTATTTATATATAACCGGTTTTTCGGTTTCCGTCAAATATCTTCTTAAAACCATCGTTATTGGTAATCTTCATGAGGACCAAAGTTGTAGAGAATAATATTTCTTCCAAGTTTTGTTTGAAACAAATTTTCGTAAAGCCATCCATTTCGAAGATACATAATTTGCTTTTTCTTAATACCAGTATACAGCGCCAGCACCATGTAGCGGTGAATTCTGTAAACATTCAAAATACAGTAAAACTCGTTTATAACGATCACGCCTAAAACGAAATCTCGGCTATAACGAAGAAATGTCTCGGTCCCTTGAACTTCTCCATAAGGGCATTGGTTAAATTTCTCGGATGTAACGAACACGCGTTTTACGCATTCTCGGCTGTAACGAACAAATGTTTGGTCCCGTGGCAAAAAATGCCCCATATATAAGAATTTTGGCGAGCAGAGCGATAAGTAATGAATAGTTTCCGCCCGCTTACCGCGCACATACGAATTTCCACGCTCCCTTTGTTTTGAAATTGATATTTAAAATGTGACATGTTTATGTAAATTAATGACCATAATAATAATATTAATTTGCCATTTAAAAATCGTTTGTAATAGCAGTAGAACATTTTACATGCAAACATACGAAAAAGTCATAATCATATAACAAGAAACATCGAGACGTGAAAATATAAGATAATCGAGAAGTTTTAAAGTGTTTTTAATTATATTGAACGAAATTAACGATACATATAATTAAAATTCTGTTTAACAAAATTGTGAAAACAGTAATGCCTTAAGACTCTATTATTACAGTCTGTTCTGGCCCCAGCATCGGACCCGAAAAAGCCTCCAGGACCGCCAAACGATGTGTTCGTGACCGCCTAAGATCCAGATACGCCCCCAGGTACTGAAGTCAATGTATCAGCCCCGACTTTCGATCCGGAAATTCCTCCTGGACCCACGATCGATCCTTGTTCTCCTACATTCGCGTTGTCTCCGTCACCATCTTCTGAATTAGGGTACGCAATATCCTGGAAATTCCCTCTAGTTGAGGATGAGTCGGATAATGGAATCATTGCGCCATGCATAGGCGTACCCAGGACCTTTGTTTAGGGGGGGAGCAAAATGGTGAGCACAGATTTTCATATTTGAATACTTATTTTTTATATATACATATATTTTTTATATGTACACGCATGAAACTCATTGGTGTAGAGCTTGAAAACAAAAGCTTTTAATAATACATTTCATAACCTTTGGAGAAATAAATTTTAATTTTAAAATTACATTTAAACCATTACAGTGAAAGAAAATATGGTACCACCAAATAAAATAACAAAAAAACATGAATCATGAATTTCGAATATGAAAAATACATATGTATTAATTTAGTGCACAAAAATATCAAAAATAAATCTTTTCACTGTTTAATACAATTATAATTTTATATCTAATCTTCTGTCTTTTTTAAAAAATTCATCTAAAATTTCTTTAAGAAACTTCCATTTACCTGTAAATGTTTAAGAGCGCTAAACCTTAGTTCACTCTCTAAAACTGAGTCATTCACATCTACAGAATAAAATTTAGCAAGAGTCGAGAGACTACAGTCATGTAATGTTGAGGTACATCCTTTTGGAAGGAGGCACATGAAGGATTTTAAGATATTTTTATGAGCCAAGAATCTCGCCTCTAATTGTGTCATAAGAGAGTCTAAAAATAGAATAAAAATAGATCGCCTGTAATAAGCTTCTGCCGACTCACTAGGAATATTATTCCTATTTTTCTGAAATTTAGAAAGTTTTGGAAGCGCAATATCTCCACCGTAATCTCCTACTTTATCTGTAGCCTCTTTGAAAATAACTTCAAAGCTTGAATCAGCGTTTTCTCGGATACTTTTTAGAGCCGATGTTACATCCTCAACGAGGTCTATTATTGAAATTAAGTCAATATTCTCAGTTTGCAACACCCTACTTAACGGAAGTGTATAATTATACAGTTTTTTAATACTATACAAAGATACCAAGAATTTTGTCTGTGATATTGCGTGCTAAAGAATTTGTGCCGTAGTTGAAGTGTCTTTGTCATTCCAAACCCTTATTTCTTCGTGCGCTAAATAAATTCCATCTAAAAGTTCCACCATTACCATGACGGAATCATGACGCTCTATCCATCTAGTTTGACACATCTGTTTCAATCGAAGATGCCTAGAATTTGGATTTCATTCTCTAATCTTTTGTGTTAAGACATTCATCCGCTTTGGAGTGTTCAAAAATGCGTATGTTTTTTCTATAATTCCCAAGCAATTCCGTATATCCTGGTTGTCTGAGCTGTTTCCAATGGCTAAATTCAAACAATGCGAGGCGCAATGTACATATAATGCTTGTGGATGCTGTCGTTGTATCTGTGCCTGAACGCCTTCAAATTTACCTCTCATGGAATCATATTCTTAACCCCGAAGGTACGATATGTCAGTACCAAATTTTAGTAAACCTTTTATAATTGTATAAGCCAAACCCTTTCCACTAGTGTCGATAACCGGTTTGAATTTAAAAATTTCTCGCAAACTCGTATTTCCATATCAACGTACCGCACGCATAATGTTACTTGCTCAGTTGTTGAAATGTCGGTTGTTTCATCTGCTAAAATAGCAAAACACTTGGCATCATTAACTTCTTTAACAATTTTTTCAGAATTATATCATTACAAATGCCTATTATTTGGTTTTGAACGTTGGCGCTTAAATAAGTACTGTTTCGCCCACACTGTTTAAAATGTTTTTTCAAATCGGTGTCGCCAGCTTCTAGCCTTGCTCTGAGAATTGCAAGAAAATTTCCTTCATTTTTCTAGTGTGAAAATTATAATGCACTTCTTAATGAGATAGAAACTTGAAATTTGACAGAATTATGGGTTTTTAGTTAACACAAAAGGAAAAATCCGATATTGTAAAAATTTGTAACGTTATGGCTGTTTTGCCCTTTATTGTCCCATTATTGCCCCATACGAGGAATAAAATTACAAGGCACATCTAAATGAGCTGCAAACTTCAAATTTGACGCGCTTATATGATTATTTTTGAAAATCGACAGGGAAAAATTTGAAATTGTAAAAATCCCAACATTTAAAAATGCCTATTCATTATATATTGACAGTGTTACTTAGGATATAGGAGGATACAAATGTCCAGCCCAAACTACAATAGTTGGATAGCTGAAATTTAATACATAACTGAATCTAAAAAAATAATCGGAGGAAAAATTGCAACAATATGTATTTTCTTGATCATTAAAAATTATAAACTATTTACTAACTTTTCATGCTTTAGGTAATTCTAAATGATCGATGAAGCTGAAATTTTTTCCATTGGTAGAATTTGCCATATAATGGAAACGGGATTATAGAAATTTGTAAATTTTTATTTGTTCGACCGTAATAATCTCTTACATGTTAAACAAATTGACTAATGTTTATGTACTTTCTGAAGTGCCAGGAAGCTGAAAATATTAAGAAAGATAGGAAATAATGTTCCAGTGACAATTACCATTGAAAATTTCCCTAAAGTTTCTTATTGTGGCTGTTAAAATTCAAAAATTTTAAACAATGAATTTTTGTAACGCACTTCCTGAGGTGCTACGTCGATGAAAGTTCGCATAAATATGAGGTATTCGTAACAAATTCGAAAAACCTATACATGTTTTATAATTATAAATTTAGGGTTTGTTTTTACCCCAAAAATTTTCAGTAAAGAAAACACGTAAATCGGTGAAGAGGTCCAAACTTTTGCGTTTAACAAATATTTTTCCGCTCTTAATGCTTGCAGAATGCAAGTACACATTAACTAGTATATATCTATAAATTAAAGACGCTTCTGACAGATGATATCTATAATATATAGATGCTTCTTACACATGATATATATATATATATCATATATATATATATATATATATATATATATATATATATATATATATATATATATATATATATATATATATATATATAGGAGGATACAAAATTATGAGGCACTTCCACATGTGCTAGAAACTTGAAATTTGGTTGGATTATTGGTTTTTGGTCGCAACGAAAGGAAAATATCCGAAACTGGCAAAATTCCTATTTTGAGGGGCTATTTTGGCACCTTTCTGCCCCATTTTTTGCCCATAAGAAAACATGTAAATTGGTGTAGAGGTTTTTATATTTGCATTTTAAAATTACTTCCCATCAAGATGCGTACACGAGACTTAAACAGTCAGATAGGATATAAATTGTAGTTTCTTAGTTTTGAATACAGAATTCAAATCCGAGTAGAATTAGCGTAAATTTATAGTTTTATTCGCAAAAAAGTTGTAATTATTCTGGGTCTAACAATAGGCTTCCTAGGCAACTGGCTTAAGTCTTTGATATGGGTAAGCTTTTAATGGGAATCAGAGGCTTATATTTTAATGCCATTAATGTTAAACTATGGCAAATGAAGGAAATCCTATATTGTAATAATACCCATGTTTGGGGTTCTTTTGCCCCAGTATTACTCCGTACGAGAACAAAAAATGTTAGGCAGCTCAATATGAGCTATATATACCTGTATATATCCTATATATATATCGTATATCCTCCTCTGTAAGAAGAGTGCTTATAGAATGATATATATATATAGGACGATACTAATGTCTGCCCCAAACTACTATAGTTGGGGAGCTGAAATTTAATACCGAGGTGACTATAGAAAAATAATCGTAGGAATAATTGCGAAATTGCAAAAATGTGCATTATTTTGGCCGCTAAAAATTATAAACAATTTTACTAACATTTCAAGGTTTAGGTATTTCTAAATGAACTATCAAGCTGATATTTTTTCTACCTGTAGAACTCGCCAAATCATGAAAACGGGAATATAAAAATTTGAAAAGTTTTATTCGTTCGGCCATAATAAATTCTCAAATGTTTAACAAATTGACTTATGTTTATGTACTTTCTGTAGATCCAGGAAGCTGAAAATTTTAACAGAGTTTGGAAATAGTGTTCCGGTGGTAAATAACATTGAAAATTTTGGAAATATTTGTTGCTGTGGTTGTTAAAAATTAACAAAATTTAAACAATGAAATTCATATAAATGCACTTCTAGAGGTGCAACAATGACGAAATTTCGCATAAATGTGAGGTATTCGTAACAAATGATAAAAACCTATAAATGTTTTATAATTATAAATTTTAGAGGTCGTTTATACCCCAATATTTTCAAAACAGAAAAACACGTAATTCGGAGCCGAAATGCTAACTTATGCATTGAAAATTATTTTTCGGCTTTTATTTTCACTTTAAGGTGAGAGAAAATGCTTGCAGAATGCAAGCATACATTTACTTGTATATATATAAGAGGATACAAAATTATGAGGCACTTCCACATGTGCTGGAAACTTGAAATTTGTTAGGATTATACGTTTTTGGTCACAACCGAAGGAAAAAATCCGAAACTGTCGAAATTCCCTTTTTGCCCATAAGAAAGTATGTAAATTTGTGCACAGGTTTTTATATTTACATTTTAAAATTACTTCCCATCAAGATACGAACTCGAGACTTAAACTGTCGGATAGGATATAAATTGTAGTTTCTTATTGTTGAAGACAGAATTCAAATCCGAGTAGAATTAACGTAAAGTTATATTTTTTTTACACAAAAAATTGCTAACATTTCTGGGTCTAACAATAGGCTTCCTTGATAACAAGCTCTATCCTTTCATATGGGTAAGCTTTTAATGGGAATCAGAGGCTTATATTTTAATGCTGTTAATGTTAAACTACACCTAATGAAAGAAATCCGATATTGATATAATCGTCATTTTTAGGGCTGTTTTGCCTCATTTTTGCCCCATACCAGAACAAAAAAGACGAGGCAGCTGCATATGACCTAGAGCCTTGAAATTTGGCAAGATAATAGAAATTTCATTGAAACCTAAGATATAATTATAAAATTGCAAAAATTCCAATTTTTAAGGGGCGGTTTTGCACCTTTTCGGCCCCATATTAGAACAAAAAATTCGAGGCAGCTGCATAGGACCTAGAGAATTGAAACCATCCATTTCGGAGATAATTTGCTTTTTCTTAATACCAGTATACAGCGCCAGCAGCATGTAGCGGTGAATTCTGTAAACATTCAAAATACAGTAATACTCGTTTATAACGATCACGCCTAAAACGAAATCTCGGCTATAACGAAGAAATGTCTCGGTCCCTTGAACTTCTCCATAAGGGCATTGGTTAAATTTCTCGGATGTAACGAACACCCATTTTACGAATTCTCGGCTGTAACGAACAAATGTTTGGTCCCGTGGCAAAAAATGCCCCATATATAAGAATTTTGGCGAGTAGAGCGATAAGTAATGAATAGTTTCCGCCCGCTTACCGCGCACATCTACCCCTTCCATACGAATTTCCACGCTCCCTTTGTTTTGAAATTGATATTAAAATGTGACATGTTTATGTAAATTAAGGACCATAATAATAATATTAATTTGCCATATGAAAAGTCGTATGTAATAGCAGTAGAACATTTTACATGCCGCGAAGTTGATAAGCATCTCTTTGCATATTTAAGTACGGCATTGAAGTCGACTCACTGCAAATACACTATTATTCTTCCATGGCTAGACTTCGACGAAGTTTACCCAGCGTCCGTTGGCGGCGCCGTCACCGTACGTCGATCGTAATAGGTTACATTGTATTACACGTACGAAGCTTCTCGAACGCATGGTACTACTATATACGGTAGGTCGTTCCGGTGAACGAAAACGAGACAATTTCGCGCATGACGTCACTTGGTCCGCAAACGGAAGCGCGGCGTTCAAATTAATACGGGCACGTATTAGATGTCGACCGTAATTAAGATTCTTTTCAGCCTGCGATTGCTAGTAATTATGTCGCATTATAATAGAAGTCATAAATACATTTCTTGCTTTTTGTCTTTTATTATGTCACACTGTATTTTCAGGTATTAACTGTGATCCTAAAGAGTTGGGGCACCTCTGCCAATTGATGCGTATTCATTTCTCGTCCGCCATACGCACGATTAATTCCTTTTGTCTAACAACTGTAAAGCTTAAAGGATATGGTAATTTTATTGACACATCAGGGGGGCTTGGAAAAATTGGGCAGGTCACATCTTCTATTATATAAAGTCACTTCTTACATGTAATTATCTAATTATATAAAGCTGCTTCGTACTTACGATATATGGATACATAGATAGAATGATACAATTTTTTTATTTATTTATTCGTCATAAATACATGTCCAGTGAGACTATATGAATCACAAAATACAGTCATTTGTACAAAAGAAAAATCACAGTGAGTGTTTGAATACCTTATATCAGAGATTATTTACCTCATTTAATCCAATTAGATTCCTATTTAAAACCCAAACTTTATAAACAAGTGCATAAACTTTTTGTATATCCATCAAGAAAAGAGCAATGTAAATGAACAATATTATGCTTCTAATTAAAAATGTTCACTTGAAAATGTTGTCAAATGCCATTATAAAATTAAACAAATCAGAATAAACAAAAGAAACTTTCAAGTTGGGTAAAAGTATAGAACCTATTACTTAATACAACAGATTAATTGCAGAAAAAATTACATAAATCATATACATATAGCTGAGAACAATAAAACATAAAACAAATATAACAGTCTTATATTGAAGTAAAAGTAAATTACATTACATAAATGTGACTATAAAAAGAAAGCAATAGAGTAGCTAGCTATAAGTAAGTAATTAGTAACCATATAAAGGAATAAAGAAAAACAATTAGGATTCTAGGTATTCAGCCCATAATGTGTCAATGAGTCTTTTCTTAAATACAATTACATTTTAAGTTTCTTTCACATGTAGGGACAAGTTATTATAATAATAAATAGCTTTGTATTTTAAACTGTTTGACCCGTATTTACTTGAATGGGGAACTTGAGTTTTCACATTAATGTCATCCTTCCTTCGGCATGCCTGAATCCACTTCTTTTGGACCAAAGCTTCTCTAGGAAAACGAAAAAACCTCACATTTCCTTTGGCATTGCGATCCGTATTGTTGCAGCCAAATACTGCACAAATAGTCATATCTAAAAATCACTTTCACACTCTCGCAAAAAACCGCACTTAAGTGAGACAATTAAGTAAACACGGTAACCACTTAAAACAGCCGACTACTTGCGGACCAGGTGACGTCACGCGTTCGAGACTATCGCATAGCACAGCTATCGATTCTTGACACGGATGCGCAACGACCTACCTATATATTAGTATCATGCTCGAACGATGCCGTCCGTTTCCGGCACGTCACGTCGATCGTAATCCCGGCCTAATACGTATTATTTGTGTTCTGAAAATATATATTTTTATTACTTAATAGTAGGACAGAGTTTTTAGAAAATTAGGTGATTTTTCTAGTCATAAATAAATGCATGAAATCTATCTGAAATTTAGATCTTGCGATTGTTAAATTATTGATTTCTCGATGCACTAAACTGACAACAACATTTTTCTTAACCTTCTACTTTACGGCAACATGAATAACCTGTATTACTTGGCATGTATCTCGCTGTTCAACGTCAATGCAGAACGTAATTGAGATTTACCAAGATATACTCGCAAGAGTTCCTCAAAGAGCAGACAAAAACATGTTCTACCAATACCTTGAAGATGTTGGTGGACCCGGACCGGTTTATGCCTTGCATGGCGCCAGGGGCGTACCGAGGGGGGGGGGACCCACCGAGCCTGTGCCCCTCCTAAAAAAAAAGAAAGTTTTGTAATTTATTCCTGTATCTTCAATTCTTTATTTTCTTTATATTTTGGAATCATATTTAACCCGGGAGCGGTCACGCTATGAGCATTTCTCTCACAGTTTTTAAAAATATACCGTAAATTATTGATACAATGTTGTCTTTCAGCCTAGCTGAGTATAAGGGTTCTGCGAATATTGTGATTACTTTTTGCCTGAATCACAGGTAGTAGAGAGTCTCTAAGTCCCCGTTTACACATACCCGTTTTCGTGCCTGAAAACAGGCGGCTGGATAACTAGCTGCCTGCGGTAGCATGCGTAGTAAGATGGATTCAGAAGAAAAAGCTGTCCTCTTGACTGGTTCTGCGCGTCACCAGTGTCACGTGTCAGTCCTCAGCCAATCGACGTATTTTGGGCAGGCCTGGATAGGGAGTCGCGGCCGTTTCGTGCCCGACGCCTTTCTTCGGGGGAATTTTGCTTGTGCGCATGCGCAGAAGGACAGGCGCCTGTTTAAGAAAACGGGAACGTGTAAACGGGGGCTAAGAGATGTAACTAAACTACATTGTAAACACACGTGACAGTTCCTCTCACTGCGCGACTAACGGCGTCAGTATCAATTTAACTTCCGAGGAGACACATGAGCATTATTCACACAGCGCAACCACTGGCGTGTGTATTTTCCGTTTCCTTAGTTTCTTTAATTTTTAATTTTATTTAATTAATTATAAATATAATTATTATATATTTCTATAGTTTTAATTTGTGAATAATTTCAGTAAACTGTGTCCAGGTATAACGTTTCAAAGTAATTGCTGTGTTCTTGACCGAAAAAGTATTCGTCTATTTATCAACTATATTTTCCAGGTAATAATTCACTAAAATAGACAAATTAAAATTTTTAGGACGATAGCATAAAATTTTCTCACGTCAAATATTAAAACATTAATAAATAATTTATTTAAAAATATTTACAGGGATAATGGACGGTAAACGAAAATTAGAAAATGGAACGATATTTAAGTATTTAACCAAAAATCCAAAATTGGAAACAGAATAATCCAATCAGAATCACCTGAGGAGGTTGAAAAATTGAAGACTGCATCGAATAACACTACTGGAACACTGATAAAATCGGATATCGCGAATTACAGGAGCGTAATTAGTAATGGGGAAAAAGTGGATTTTATAAAGAATTTGTGGAAGCCAGATGATCGTTTTTCATTTCCATATGTGTCTGAAAGGAGTGGAAAGAAAAGAAAATTCCAATTGCAATGGCTGCACAAATATGAGTGGCTTGCTTATTCAAAACTAGACAAATGCTTTTGTAAATATTGTTGCGTATTCGCGCCAAAAGAAATTGGTAAATGTAAATGCCAACCGTTAGGTCAACTCGCATCCAGTGGGTACAATAAATGGAAACACGCAGTGGAAACGTTTGAAACCCATGAAAAAGGTCCTAATATCATTTGAATTCATTATGCTCCTATGAAAATATACTCATTAACAAAAGACTACCTATTGACAAACAGCTCGATACAGTGAGAATTACACAAGCTTTTGAGAATAGAAATTGCTTGGAACCCATTATATATTATGTGGGCAGCAAGGTATTGCACTACGAGGTCACGAGGATTCTGGAGAGTTTAATATCGATCATAAACCCGAGAAAAATGAAGGAAAATTTCGTGCAATTCTCAGAGCAAGGCTAGAAGATGGCGATACCGATTTGAAAAAACATTTTAAACAGTGTGGGCGAAACAGTACTTATTTAAGCGCCAACATTCAAAACCAAATAATAGGCATTTGTAATGATTTAATTCTGAAAAAATTGTTAAAGAAGATAATGATGCCAAGTGTTTTGCTATTTTAGCAGATGAAACAACCGACATTTCAACAACTGAGCAAGTAACATTATGCGTGCGGTACGTTGATATGGAAATACGAGTTTGCGAGAAATTTTTAAATTCAAACCGGTTATCGACACTAGTGGAAAGGGTTTGGCTTATACAATTATAAAAAGTTTACTAAAATTTGGTATTGACATATCGTACCTTCGGGGTGAAGGATATGATTCCATGAGAGGTAAATTTGAAGGCGTTCAGGCACAGATGCAACGACAGCATCCATAAGCATTATATGTACATTGCGCCTTGCATTGTTTGAATTTAGCCGTTGGAAACAGCTCAGACAACAAAGATATACGGAATTGCTTGGGAATTATAGAAAAAACATACGCATTTTTGAACACTCCAAAGCGGATGAATGTCTTAACACAAAAGATTAGAGAATGAAATCCAAATTCTAGGCATCTTCGATTGAAACAGCTCTACACCAATGAGTTTCATAGGTGTACATATAAAAAATATATGTATATATAAAAAAAAGTAATCAAATATGAAAATCTGTGCTCACCATTTTGCTCCCCCCCTAAACAAAGGTCCTGGGTACGCCTATGCATGGCGCAATGATTCCATTATCCGGCTCATCCTCAATTAGAGGGAATTTACAGGATATTGCGTACCCTAATTCAGAAGATGGTGACGGAGACAACGCGAATGTAGGAGAACAAGGATCGATCGTGGGTACAGGAGACATTTCCAGATCGAAAACCGGGGCTGAAACATTGACTTCAGGACCTGGGGGCGTATCTGGATCTTAGGCGGTCACGAACACATCGTCTGGCGGTCCTGGAGGCTTTTCCGGGTCCGATACTGGGGCCAGAACGGTATCCGGGGGACGAGGATGTTTGCCCCGGACCGCCGGTCATCGTTTTGGCGTCAGCGTTCGACCCGAACGCTGACGCCAAAACGATGACCGGCGGTCCGGGAGGCATTTCTGGGTCCGATGCTGGGGCCAGAACAGACTGTAATAATAGAGGCTTAATGCATTACTGTTTTCACAATTTTGTTAAACAGAATTTTAATTATATGTATCGTTAATTTCGTTCAATATAATTAAAATCACTTTAAAACTTCTCGATTATCTTATATTTTCACGTCTCGATGTTTCTTGTTATATGATTATGACTTTTTCGTATGTTTGCATCGTAATTTAAATAACTGTATTATAATAAGCCGAGTGATTATCATTAAAATCACTCAATTCGTGCTATTATAATATACCAGCGTAATAGCCCATCAAATATGATGGGTACGCGTGAATTAAGTACTACGTTAAAATAAAAATTAATGACACCAACTTTTATGCGCACTGACGCGTAACAAATTAATTAAAAATCCACATAATCGAATGTTCCAGAAAGCAATAATAGTCATGGACATATAAAATGATGTTGTAACAAGATTTTAACACAATTTTTGTACTTTTCTTATGCATTAGAATCGATAAGTAATGAATAGTTTCCGCCCGTTTACCGCGCACGTCACCCCTTCCATACGAATTTCCACACTCTCTTTGTTTTGAAATTGATATTTAAAATGTGAAATGTTTATGTAAATTAATGACCATAATAATAATATTAATTGGCCATTTAAAAAATCGTATGTAATAGCAGTCGAACATTTTGCATGCCGCGAAGTTGATAAGCATCTCTTTGCATATGTAAGTACGGCATTGAAGTATACTCACTGCAGATACACTTAAAGCTGTGTTATCTTCCATCTCTGCAAAGAAAAAGAGGAAACGCAAATTATGTTCTGCATTGCCGTTGAACAGCGAGATACATGCCAAATAATACAGGTTACTCATGTTGCCGTAAAGTAGAAGGTTAAGCAAAATGTTGTTGTCAGTTTAGTGCATCGAGAAATCAATAATTTAACAATCGCAAGATCTAAATTTCAGATAGATTTCATGCATTTATTTATGACTAGGAAAATCACATAATTTTCTAAAAACACTGTCCTATTTTTAAGTAATAAAAATATATATTTTCAGAAAACAAATACGTATTAGGCCGGGATTACGATCGACGTGACGTGCCGGAAACGGACGGCATCGTTCGAGAAGCTTCGTACGTGTAATACCTCCTGGTCCCCCGGATACTGTTCTGGCACCAGCATCGGACCCGGAAATGCCTCCTGGTCCGCCGGTCATCGTTGTGGCACCCGCGTTCGACCCGGAGAAACCTCCTGGTCCCCCGGATACTGTTCTGGCACCAGCATCGGACCCGGAAATGCCTCCTGGTCCGCCGGTCATCGTTGTGGCACCCGCGTTCGACCCGGAAAAACCTCCTGGTCCCCCGGATACTGTTCTGGCACCAGCATCGGACCCGGAAAAACCTCCTGGTCCCCCGGATACTGTTCTGGCCCCAGCATCGGACCCGGAAGTGCCTCCTGGACCGCCGGTCATCGTTGTGGCACCCGCGTTCGAGCCGGATAAACCTTCTGGGCCCCCGGATACCGTTCTGGCCCCATCGTCGGACCCGGAGGAGCCTAAAGGATGCTCCATCTCTGCAAAGAAAAAGAGGGAGCGCAAGTTATGTTCTGCATTGACGTTGAACAGCCGTAAAGTAGAAGATTAAGCAAAATGTTGTTGTCAGTTTAGTGCATCGAGAAATCAATAATTTAACAATCGCAAGATCTAAATTTCAGATAGATTTCATGCATTTATTTATGACTAGGAAAATCACATAATTTTCTAAAAACTCTGTCCTATTTTTAAGTAATAAAAATATATATTTTCAGAAAAAAATCTTACTGTCTCCATGACCGTTTCTGTTGAAATGAACGAAGAAGAATACAAATAAAAGGTAAATTGATCAAATATTCCCCAAAAAAGCGTTGCGTCACATTTTTTTTGTTCAAGCATCGAAAATGACAGGTAATCTTCTCCTGTTTTACTTCGTCAAACCAGAAATGGCACGACGAAATAAAATATGGGAAGGTTTTCAACCCTAAAATCGCTTCTTTTGAACACCTCCATAAACAAATGATCGTCTTATAAGTACTCAAAGTGGAGATAAAATTAGGCCAGTCTTATGATTTTAAAAGTATTTAACTTATTTTAATGGTATTAGATGCTCTTTAAAACTCGTCGGTAATTATAAGAAAGATAGCAGTAAACAATATCTTATAAAAATCTATAGCAGCAGTATATATATAAGGACATTATTAGTGTACACACCTTGTAAATGAGTCTTTGCTAAAATGACACAAATTGTCACCAGAAACAGTTCTCGTAGCCGGATCATTCTTCAAATGTGCTGAAGAAATAAAATAAACGAAAAAGCTCTTTTCTGGGGCTCAAAACAGGCTAACGCTCACCTCGGCGACGTTCCCTCGAATTATTCTAGAAACGTGGTGGTAGCGAATATATATAGTCCTTGGATTGCGAAAGTTGTCACGTTCACCAGGGTTGCCTACACGTGTCAGAAGATAAAATCCCGATTCACGGTATCCCTTATCTGTTTTACCCGTTTCGAAGAATTATGGTGAAGTGGCAATTGTCTTCGATATTTATGTTTAAATAACAATTGAACGTAAAGATAACGCATGCGGAGCTGATTATCTCTCTTCTATTTGTTCTCTACATTGAAAGTTTGAATAGTGTGTTTGTCCCGTATAAAGTCATTCTTCGCGATAACCTACGTTTAAAAAAATTTCATAAACAACTCTCCTTCTTATTGTTCTAGATGAATGCTCTGCTTATCGTTGTGGAATATACTGAGTGAAATTTTAAATAATTATTTTTGTTTTGCAATTGAATGACATTGGAATTCAGAGTGGAGGACTTTTTTCATTGTAATTATAAAAGATGATAGAATTGAGCTATCTACGCGAGGTTCATACCATCCTACGGGGAATTGAATAGTTTCTTATTCATGTGGTAGAATTTCGCTTTGATTTAGAAATTGCTAAAAAATTATGTTTTTCGGATTTTAGGCGATTTCATCGCCATTCTACATGAGTTCTGCTTGGCAGCCTGCATTGTTTGCTTTCGAATGTATCATTGGATTTCAACGTGATTTTTAAAAAATCGACGAATAAGGCGAAATTTAATTCATTTGATTCTCATGTTTTCTGAATGTGAATATCCTTTTCGATTTCATTAGAATTCATCTACATCTAAAGAATTGGATCAGTCGGCTGTCAAAAAAGTTTTAATGATTTCACTACTGAAAATGCAACATTTTAAAAGGAATCGACGTAATGATATAATCGAGGCTTCGATTCTAGCGTGTTATATTTCAATAGTTTGATTAAGTACAGTATAAATTGATTAAGTACACTATAAAAGTCAGTGGCACTCTGAGTCCCTGGCGTTGAACAATTTGGAGCCCTGAAAACTGAATATATGCTGAAACTTCATCCAACAACTTCAGCTTTATTTGACCTTTTTTAACGATCGCATTAATAAATAAAGTATCATTGAGCAAAAAAATTAATTTTTCTAAGTCGTTTTAAATAATACATCTATAATATTTGGAACAGTTTGTGTGTTTGTTTCTTTGTTCGTGGAACTCCTCATAAACTATCAAAGCTAGAAGAACAAAATTTGGTACGGTGCTTACTTACGCCTTAACTTAGTGAACGGTCAAGGATTGGTCAACAGGGATTAGTCAGTCTCTCCAATATTTGGGATTAAAATTTTGCCATTAGAGAAAACGTAAAAATCGATTTCTTGACGTGCAGACATATATTCTTTTGCAAATTTAAATTACATAAAAAAGAAGACACGAACTCGAGTCAAAACATCTGTTAAGCTGAAAGAATCAACTTTATATGTTTTTTAAAGACAGCATTCATGCCTAAGCCGACTTAGCTACTACAATGCTGAAGTTTTTTCTAACGTAGATCTTACCAGGTAACGAAAATGGGATTAGAGAAATTTGAAAATGTTTATTTATTGAGCCGTAAAAAATTCATAAATGTTTTAAAAAATTTACTAATGTGTATGCACTTTTATTAGAGTTGGGGGGCCGAATATTTTGAGAAATGAGGAAATGCTATTCCAGCGGTAAATAATATTGAAACATATAATAAAGTTTGTTATTGTGGCTGTTAAAAAATTATAACTTTTTAAACAATTAATTTTATATAACTACACATTTAGAGGTGCTACATGGATGAAATTTTGCAGAAATGTGAGGTATTCGTATCAAATGATGAAAAACTATAGAAGCTTTACAATTATAAATTTCAGGGGTTGTTTTTATTCCAATATTGTCCATAATGTAAAACATTAATCGGCACAGAGGTGCCAACTTTAGCATTTAAAAATTATCTGTCTACTCTACCATTTCTATTAAGATGAGACAAAACGATTGCAGAATGCAAGCACACATTAACTAGTATATATATCTATAATATATAGATGCTTCTTACACATGATATCCATAAGATATAGACGCTTCTTACACATAATATATATATATATATATATATATTACTAATTAATGTGTACTTGCATTCTGCGACATTGGATATCGTCTTTCTGTTGTAACTAAATACCCATAATTTTGCCAAATTTCATGTTTGTATCACACTAGGAATTGCCGTATCATTTTCACACCCGTATGGGCCATATATAGGGCAAAATCGCACTTAAATTTTGCAATTTCCGCAGAATGTTATTTTAACTTCGGTTACAATAAAATTTTTATAACCAGGCCAAATTTCAAGCCTCTACGTCATATGGAGCTGCCTCATAATTTTTGTTCTCGTATGGAGAAATACTGGGGCAAAACAACCCCAAAACTAGGGATTATTACAATATAGGAATTCCTTCATTAGGCATAGTTTAACATAAAAGGCATTAAAATATATGCCTCTGATTCCCATTAAAAGCTTACCCATATGAAAGCATTAAACCTGTTGCTAGGAAGCCTTTTGTTAGAGCAAGAAAAATTACAACTTTTTTTAGGTAAAAACTATAAATTTACGCTAATTCTACTCGGATTTGTATTTTGTCTTCAAAAATAAGAAACTACAATTTATATCCTATCCGACAATTTAAGTCTCGCGTTCGTATCATGATGAGAAGTAATTTTAAAATGCAAATATACAAACCTCTACACCAATTTACATGTTTTCTTATGGGCAAAAAATGGGGCAGAAAGGGGCCAAAATAGACTTTTCGCAGATGATACCGTTTTATATAAGGAGATAACGAGTCAGGATGACCAAAAATCGCTTCAGGAAGATTTAAACGCCCTTTCAGCATGGTGTCAACATTGGAAAATCGAAGTTAATCAGAGCAAATGTTCCCTATTGAGTTTCTGGAAGAGTAAGAACAATGACTTAAACTCGGAGTACAGAATTGATAGATTGAATATCCAATCTGCAGAGTACGTTAAATATTTAGGAGTCACCATTTGTCCTGATCTATCGTGGAATATGCATATTCGAAGGATCGTAGGCGCAGCTAATAAGAAATTGGGCTTCGTAGGCAGAATAGTAAGAAGTAGCACAGAACAGGTACGAGAAACGTGTTATTTATCATTGGTCAGATCTCAGGTCGAATACGCTTCCAGCATATGGGATCCGTACGAAAAGGGACAGATACTTGAGTTAGAAAGAATCCAACGCAGAGCAGCCAGATTCGTTAAGCAAAAATATGAGCAAAAATTAAGCGTCACATCACTCTTGAAGGAGTTGAATTGGATATCGCTAGAGGATCGCAGAATTAGCGCTAGGTTAAGGCTTCTGGAGAAATTTAGGTCGGAAGTTCTCTTAGAGGAGGTCTCAGGAATATTAGAGGCACCTACGTACATGGGCAGGCACGATCACGAGAATAAAATACGAGAGATCGACTGTAGGACCGAGCGATACCAGAGCTCGTTTTTTCCAAGGACCATACGGGATCATAACAGGAGAGTAATTCCCACGAGGGACGTTATTAGGTAGGGCTTGGTGTGCTGCACCCCCTGCCACCCACCAGTCTGGTGATTTGCAGGGTATCATGTAGATGTAGATGTAGATTCCGAATAGGAATTTCGAAAGTTTCGGATTTTTTCCTTCGGTTGTGACCATAAACCTATAATCCTACCAAATTTCAAGTTTCTGGCACATCTGAAAGTGCCTCATAATTTTGTATCCTCCTATATATATATATATATCATGTGTAAGAAGCATCTATATATTATAGATATCTATTATATATAGATGCTTCTTACACATGATATATATATATATATATAGGAGTATACAAAATTATGAGGCACTTCCAGATGTGCCAGAAACTTTAAATTTGGTAGGATTATAGGATTTTGGTCACAACCGAAGGAAAAAATCCGAAACTGTCGATATTCCTATTTTGAAGGGCTATTTTGGCCCCGTTTTGCCCCATTTTTTGCCCATAAGAATACGTGTAAAATGGTGTAGAGGTTTTTATATTTGCATTTAAAATTACCTTCCGTCAAGTTACGAACACGAGACTTATACTGTCGGATAGGATATAAATTGTAGTTTCTTATTTTTGAAGACAGAATTCATATCTGCGTAGAATTAGCGTAAATTTATAGTTTTTATCGAAAGAAAGTGGTAATTTTTCCGGGTCCAACAATAGGCTTCCTAGGCAACAGCCTCAATGCTTTCATATGGGTAAGCTTTTAATGGGAATCTGAGGCTTATATTTTAATGCTGTTAATGTTAAACTACACCTAATGATGGAAATCTGATAATGATATAATTCTTATTTTTGTGGGTTTTGCCCCATTATTGCCCCATATGAGAACAAAAAGTCAAGGCAGCTGCATAAGTCCTGGAGACCTGAAATTTGGCATGATTATAGAAATTACATTGCATCCTAAAATAAAATTATAATATCGGAAAAAAATTCCAATTTTTAAGGGCGATTTTGCCCCTATTCGGCCCCATACGAGTGTGAAAATTATAAGGCACTTCTCAATGAGATACAAACTTGAAATTTGGCAGAATTATGGGTTTTTGCATACAACAGTAGGAAAAAATCTGATAATGTAAAAATTCAATATCCTATTAGCTGTTTTGCCCCATTATTGCCCCATATTTGTATTGAAATTGTATGGCACTTCAAAATGATCGTCTAACTTAAAATTCGAGACGGATATATGGTTTCATTAAAAATCGATTGTAAATAATTTAAATTTGTAAAAATAGAAAAATTAAGCAAAGTTTGCTGAATGCAGGCACATATTAACATAGCATGGAGAAATGGACGGGAAAAATCAAAATTTACAATATTGTAATTTATTGGCCGTATAAAAATGATACACATTGAAAAACATTTCATGGTTTAAGTACTTCTAAATGTTCTGCAATGCTGAATTTTTTTCTGAAAGTAGAAGTTACCAAATAACGATATAGGAATTATAGAAACTTGAAAATGTTTATTTATTCGGGCGTTAAAAATTCGTAAATTTAAAAAAAAATTGATTAATCTTTATATACCTTCGTACGAACTAGAAAGCTCAAAATTAAGGAATTGTGTTTCAGTTACAATTAGATTTGAAAATTTTTAGTAAAGTTTATTATTGTGGCTGTTGAAGATTCATAAAGTTTAAACAATGAAATTTATATAAATGCAATTCTAGAGGTGCTACAAAAATGAAATTTTGCAGAAATGTAAGGTATTTGCAACAAATGATGAAAACCTATAAAATTTTTACAATTATAAATTTTAGGGTTTGCTTTTTTCCAATATTGTCCATCAAGAAAAACACGTAAATATGCGCAGAGGTGCAAACTTTTGTGTTTAAAAATTATTTGTCTACACTTACTCTTTATATTAAGGTTCGAGAAAATGCTTGCAGAATGCAAGCACACATTAACTAGTATCCTACATCCTCTGTAGGAAGAGTCGATATAGAATGATATCATTCTATAACGACTCTTCTTACAGAATATATATATATATATATATATATATATATATATATCATTCTATAAGCACTCTTCTTACAGAGGAGGATATAGGAGGACACTAATGTCTGGCCCAAACTACAATAGATGGACAGCTGCAATTTTCAGTAATTGTAGATGGCATGGAGAAACCGCCAGAAAAATTGAGATCCCATACCTAGGTGTCATGGGTTCGACTCCAGAAATTCCTAAATTTCTATTTTTTCCCATAAGAAAAGCATTGCGGCATATTTGAAAATTAATTTATGGCACTTTCCGATAAGGTAGAGAATTCAAACTTGGAGGGTTGTTAGATACCCAGGAAATCTATAGGGAACCGTTATCACTTTAACCGCAAGTGTCCTGGGTTCGACTCCGGATGACCCGGTATATCTCCCATAAGAAAGCATGGAAAAAATGAATTCCTTCATATAGACGAAACAAAGAGGAATAAATAAATGATATTTTCAGGGTTTGTAGATGTCATGAGTATATCTCCATAGTATTTGACAACTCCTGCGTAGGTGTCACCGGTTCGATTCCAGGTAGCCTCAAATTTGAGATTAAAAGAAAGCATTGAAATAGGTGCAGGGCTCTTTTGCATTTAGAATTTTTTGTCGGCTTTTAGTCTTTTTTATTAAATGAGAGAAAATGCAAGCACACATTCACTTGTATCCTATATCGTATCATTCTATAAGCACTCTTCTTACAGAGGAGGATATACAATATAGGATATAGGAGGATACTAATGTCTGGCCCAAACCACTATATTTGGAGAGCTGAAATTTAATACACAGGTGAAACAAAAAATATAATCGGAGGAATAAATGCTAAATTGCAACAATGTTTACTTTTCTTGGCCGTAAAAAATTATAAACAATTTTACTAACATTGCATGGTTTAGGTACTTCTAAATACGCTATGAAGCTGATAACTAATTGAACGATTGATTTACGCCTTTCTCCATTAAAAAATATACGAGGAAGATTACTAGGATAATTTAAAATGCGTAAACATGGTTTTATAGAATCATTTTATTTTTTGCTCTCTACATTGTGGCTACAATATTACATATGCTGTGGATATTACCATAAGGGAAATACCTTTTTAATTAGCGTATAATGTATTTTTTTCAACATTCATAATCATTTAAAAACAACAGATAGGAAGTCTTAGAAGAGAGGTTTCATTTTCTAAGCACCTCCGACGCTAGAAGAATCAGTGCCTTATTATCACTACCCGTTTCTGCTGGCAGAAGTGAGATTCTGCGAGCCATCGTATGGATTTCCAAAGCTTCCGCCAAGCATTCCCCAAAAGTTTGGGAATTGTGCTAGGAATTCATAAAAATTCCCAGCAGTGCCGTTCGTGTTGGGTATATTTATGGTGCTGGCGTCAGCGCTGCTTCCACTAAAACCTCCTGGTCCGCCGGTCATCGTTGTGGCACCCGCGTTCGACCCGGAGAAACCTCCTGGTCCCCCGGATACTGTTCTGGCACCAGCATCGGACCCGGAAATGCCTCCTGGTCCGCCGGTCATCGTTGTGGCACCCGCGTTCGACCCGGAAAAACCTCCTGGTCCCCCGGATACTGTTCTGGCACCAGCATCGGACCCGGAAAAACCTCCTGGTCCCCCGGATACTGTTCTGGCCCCAGCATCGGACCCGGAAGTGCCTCCTGGACCGCCGGTCATCGTTGTGGCACCCGCGTTCGAGCCGGATAAACCTTCTGGGCCCCCGGATACCGTTCTGGCCCCATCGTCGGACCCGGAGGAGCCTAAAGGATGCTCCATCTCTGCAAAGAAAAAGAGGGAGCGCAAGTTATGTTCTGCATTGACGTTGAACAGCCGTAAAGTAGAAGATTAAGCAAAATGTTGTTGTCAGTTTAGTGCATCGAGAAATCAATAATTTAACAATCGCAAGATCTAAATTTCAGATAGATTTCATGCATTTATTTATGACTAGGAAAATCACATAATTTTCTAAAAACTCTGTCCTATTTTTAAGTAATAAAAATATATATTTTCAGAAAAAAATCTTACTGTCTCCATGACCGTTTCTGTTGAAATGAACGAAGAAGAATACAAATAAAAGGTAAATTGATCAAATATTCCCCAAAAAAGCGTTGCGTCACATTTTTTTTGTTCAAGCATCGAAAATGACAGGTAATCTTCTCCTGTTTTACTTCGTCAAACCAGAAATGGCACGACGAAATAAAATATGGGAAGGTTTTCAACCCTAAAATCGCTTCTTTTGAACACCTCCATAAACAAATGATCGTCTTATAAGTACTCAAAGTGGAGATAAAATTAGGCCAGTCTTATGATTTTAAAAGTATTTAACTTATTTTAATGGTATTAGATGCTCTTTAAAACTCGTCGGTAATTATAAGAAAGATAGCAGTAAACAATATCTTATAAAAATCTATAGCAGCAGTATATATATAAGGACATTATTAGTGTACACACCTTGTAAATGAGTCTTTGCTAAAATGACACAAATTGTCACCAGAAACAGTTCTCGTAGCCGGATCATTCTTCAAATGTGCTGAAGAAATAAAATAAACGAAAAAGCTCTTTTCTGGGGCTCAAAACAGGCTAACGCTCACCTCGGCGACGTTCCCTCGAATTATTCTAGAAACGTGGTGGTAGCGAATATATATAGTCCTTGGATTGCGAAAGTTGTCACGTTCACCAGGGTTGCCTACACGTGTCAGAAGATAAAATCCCGATTCACGGTATCCCTTATCTGTTTTACCCGTTTCGAATAATAATGGAGAAGTGGAAATTGTCTTAATAACACGTGCCGGTTCGATATTTATGTTTAAATAACAATTGATCGTAAACATAACGCATGCGGAGCTGATTATCTCTCTTCTTTTTGTTCTCTACATTGAAAGTTTAAAGAGTGTGTTTGTCCCGTATAAAGTCATACTTCGCGATAACCTACGTTTAAAAAAATTTCATAAACAACTCTCCTTCTTATTGTTCGAGATGAATGCTCTGCTTATCGTTGTGGAATATACTGAGTGAAATTTTAAATAATTATTTTTGTTTTGCAATTGAATGACATTGGAATTCAGAGTGGAGGACTTTTTTCATTGTAATTATAAAAGATGATAGAATTGAGCTATCTACGCGAGGTTCATACCATCCTACGGGGAATTGAATAGTTTCTTATTCATGTGGCAGAATTTCGCTTTGATTTAGAAATTGCTAAAAAATTATGTTTTTCGGATTTTAGGCGATTTCATCGCCATTCTACATGAGTTCTGCTTGGCAGCCTGCATTGTTTGCTTTCGAATGTATCATTGGATTTCAACGTGATTTTTAAAAAATCGACGAATAAGGCGAAATTTAATTCATTTGATTCTCATGTTTTCTGAATGTGAATATCCTTTTCGATTTCATTAGAATTCATCTACATCTAAAGAATTGGATCAGTCGGCTGTCAAAAAAGTTTTAATGTTTTCACTACTGAAAATGCAACATTTTAAAAGGAATCGACGTAATGATATAATCGAGGCTTCGATTCTAGCGTGTTATATTTCAATAGTTTGATTAAGTACAGTATAAATTGATTAAGTACACTATAAAAGTCAGTGGCAATCTGAGCCCCTGGCGTTGAACAATTTGGAGCCCTGAAAACTGAATATATGCTGAAACTTCATCCAACAACTTCAGCTTTATTTGACCTTTTTTAACGATCGCATTAATAAATAAAATATCACTGAGCAAAAAAATTAATTTTTCTAAGTCGTTTTAAATATGACATCTATAATATTTGGAACAGTTTGTGTGTTTGTTTCTTTGTTCGTGGAACTCCTCATAAACTATCAAAGCTAGAAGAACAAAATTTGGTACGGTGCTTACTTACGCCTTAACTTAGTGAACGGTCAAGGATTGGTCAACAGGGATTAGTCAGTCTCTCCAATATTTGGGATTAAAATTTTGCCGTTAGATAAAACGTAAAAATCGATTTCTTTACGTGCAGACATATATTCTTTTGCAAATTTAAATTACATAAAAAAGAAGACACGAACTCGAGACAAAACATCTGTTAAGCTGAAAGAATCAACTTTATATTTTTTTTAAAGACAGCATTCATGCCTAAGCCGACTTAGCGTAAAATTTAATGTGTTAATCACGAAAAAAGGAATTTTTATACTTTTGTAACAATGGAAGATGCTGAACACCATAGCAACGAGGCCGATGATTTTAAATGTGGACTGATCTCACATGGTATACCGATCAACGCCAAGTAGTTTTGTTATATATACAGAAAAGATTATGCTATCAGAACAAACGAAAAGCGAGGCATAGAGCTAATGATTCACCGGAAGCAACAGTAAATCGATTGACGAGCAATAGACTTATAGATGCAAAAAAAACGAGAATATGAAAGTCCATTACAATTTGAATAGCGATTATTGCAGATTAGGTTATTTATTTTTACGTAACAAAATGTATATAGAATTATTTAATATGTTTGACGAATAAATATTGTCTGACATACATCTTTGCCAAACAACTTTTATAAGCCCATCACTATTGTATCTTTCTGGAACATCCGGTTATGTGGATTTTATATTAATTTTTTACGTTTTAGTGTACTTAAAAGTTGGTGTCATTAATTTTTATTTTATTTTAAAGTAATATTTAATTCACGTATACCCGTCATATTTGACGGGCAATATCTATATAAAAGGCAAATTCAGATTTAGCTTGTTCTCTATACAAATCCACGCCTTTCAAAAAATATCATCACGAAACTTCGCATATGTATATAAATCTACCCTGCGGGTAACATAGGATATATGGGTGCTTAATTCCGTAATTATTTTCACATCAGTTTACACGTAAGTTTCGATTTTTCAATGTTAAAGATTTTCTTCCTTGAATATGTAAATATGGACCTATTTTCTTCGTTTTAGTTTCATTCGATAGTTATAATTGTGTACTATCTTATTATGCGATTTTTACTTGTTAAAAAGTCGAGGTTTTTCGAAATACGCAATTTATTTTGAAAATTTGTGGATTCTTCGTACTCTTTCCGGCCATCATTATTACCTACCGTTCAATTACCGTCAATGAAGCCTTCAAATATACGACATTTGCATCGGACATTTGTGTAAGGTTCTAAATTGTTGTTGTAGCAACGTCAATCTTTATACAAAGCAACGTAAACAGATACTGATAATTATTCAGGAAACTGCGTGTGGGAAGCGTTAATAACGATTGACCAAAGCAATATAACCTTCTTCCATCATTTGAACACTGGGATCTTACCTTTTTTAAGTAAAATCATTATATTCTAAATTTTTAATGCTTATTAACGCAAATAGGCATCTGGTGTACATTTATCAGAGCCGATGTTCAATCATGGACAACTTTTTCACGGGTTTATTGTTTACAAGACATAAAAGTAAACATTTCAGAGAGATATGGGCAAGGAAAAGTAAGAAAACGGCATACAATAAATGGCATTGATTGTTATATGAAAATAAGACACATTTCAATAAAAAGAAACAAAAATTAATTAAAAGTTCGCGATTAATTACTGTGCGTCATTAATTTCCTCTGTAAGATGACTTTTAAATTTTCAGATTTCTGACTGACTTAGCGGGAACCACTAGTCTTTTGAAATTTCCATTTTTGAGATATAATTTCTATCCGTAGTATATATATATATAAACGTGGATACTGAATCCCACAAATAATATATTGCTTCGTTTCTCAATCTGACCAAGGAAAGTTAACGACCAAATATGCCTGTTTTGTACTTCTGTTATGTAGTAGTTCATTTAAAATCATCCCGTAGAATTTCAAGGCTCATATCCTCAATTTTTAAATTAAATAAAATGTAATACTGATACTACAGGAAAATTTATTTTTTAGGTTTCATTACAAAATGACGGGCGTAGAAATTCTTAATGAAAACATTCATTCAGAAGTATATTTTAAATTAAAATTTTACCATACATCTTCTATACATTTCGAAGAATTTGCTTTTGCAGAATATATACCGCGACTGCCTACAGTGATCAAATTTCGTATAATGAAACCTAGGTAATATAGATGAATGGAACCGATGATATCGCCAGATGCAACGATTCAATTTAAAAGACTGCAATTTACAATTCGGCTTCCCTTTGCCACAACAATCTACAAAGCACAAAGCTGTCTTTCAAAGTTGCAGGTGTCGATTTGTCAAACGACAGCTTTGTCCATGGGGAATTATATGTAGCTACCTCTAGAGGAGGTTGGGGGGAAAAATTTATTTATTCGGGCAAAAGATTGGACGACAAGAAATATTGTATACCAACAAGCACTACAATAAAAATTAACTTGGTTTAAATACTTCATTTATTTACAAATCTTCTTCAATTTTTTTCTTCTTTTTAAAACTAGAGCAACGACGGGTATATTTGCTAGTATATTTTAGATGTAACATATATATATATATAATTATAGGTGAACATATTTTTACAACAATAAAGTTTATTGAAATGAGGTGATAAAGTAAGATTGGCGAAGGAGAGTAGACAGTAATTAGAATTGTTATTTCTTACGTGTCATAAAATACAGGGTTTGGGATAGGGGCGAGAATAACGTTATTTTCCCCGGGTGCCAAAATAACTATTGCCAAAATAACTCCGTCGAGATGTAATTGAAAACGCCGGCGGATTATCGTACGTCATTCGTCACCGGATGGGGCGGAAACTACGCCGTGACGCATATAATGAGGAAAACAACGCCCTTAATACTGGAAACGCAGCCAGTTCGAGTCCGCATCCCATGAAGAAGGAAGAAAGCCAGCTCCAACGGCGACGAGAGCTAGCAGAGACAAGAAAATGATGAAAACGTTTCAGGCGTTGGCGATCGCCTCGTCCATCCTCTACGTCGCCGCTTTCGCTACTCCGAGCATCGAGGACATAGAAAGGTGCGACTCGTACGTGGCAGAGAGCGAGACCAGCAAGAATTTGCACCCTAAAGACTGCGAGTTCAGTAAGGAAGGCGACGACCACTTCATCCGCTGCGTCGTTCCCGTATCTGTAGAAGCGCCTCCAGACTGCTCCGAAGACGACGACAGCACCACCACGGGTGAAGAAAACGTGACCGTCCGAGTCGATTTCGGGTACAAGATCGGCATGTTCCAGACGGACGGCGCGGAAGAGAGAGAAGGGGTCGTTGCAGTGTGCCTGAAGATCTTGGCTATATCCTACAAGAGGGTCTTGGGAGACGAAGGTGGGGGGAGGTTAAATATACAGCTTCCCAGCAGCGTATTCAACGTCCTCGTCAACGCCGAGATGATGTCTTCGAAGGTCGAGCTCGTGGAACCGATTTTCGTGGGGAAGGCAAACATTGACAAGAGATGCTTCTCCGCTACAAAGAGGTAAGCGGTGAATGACTCGAGCAAGGATTGATTGTCACGCTCGCAGCGATTGCTTTCGCCCAGGAAACGCTCGAAAGAAGGTTTGGGGATTGAGGGGGATTGGGGCGTAGGCTGTGTTTGGCGACAAATGCCGAGGAGGAAATTTTTAATGTTTTTTTTGTGTGTTAATTTTTCGCTCCAACATTTTAAGAAAAAGAATGCTCTGTATAAAAACTGAAAAGAATTGAAAAAGAAAGAAACATTGTGGTTACAGATGAACTAATTAGTAAACGCAACGGTAAATTTAGCAGTCTAAGCTCAATGCTCAACAATGCATCCTATCTCTGCGCTATACGTATAGGAAAAATGTGCTTTAATTAATGTAGATTAAATAAAATAATTGGGTTAAATAATGACCTGACATTAAAAGTTTATTGGGTTAAAATAACGATACCAGTTAATAGATAATAATAATAGAAAATAACGTTATTCGGCCCACCAAAATTCTACCTTTTAAAATATGGTAAGTAAGAATTTCTAAGGATGTATTTAACATCGAAACGGTGCAATTTAAATAACAAACATTCCATTATTTGATTTTGGTCTACTTGGCAACAATTTAGCTCGAATTTTCCGTCTGAATATCTTGGATTTACGCTTCGTGGAACTTTTTTACGGTCCACCTTTGGGCCCTTACTTTGAAAAACCTTGGTCTAAGGGGGACGAGAATGTACTTAGGGGGTATCGCGAAAACGGAATATTTTTGTTTTTTTGTTTAACATTATGATTGGATATAATTAGAATAGAATTAATTAAAGTAAAATAAATGTCTATTATTTTGAAATTAGCGCTATATTTTAAAATTTCTCGGTAGATTGTTAAGGAGGTCGAGATAAGATCAGAAGGCCTTAAAGAGGGGACCGCAGATGCTTAATATTTGGGAAACTCTTATCTAAGAAACCTTTTGCACAAAGAAAATGGCTCGGCGGGTTTTCATCGGAAGTTGCGAATGGCTCGGCGGGCCGGATGTTTACGTGATATTGTATTAGTTTAAATCAAGACCGAACGGCATTTTTTGCAGTAAAAACTTCAACGCACAAGTTACTTTTTAACGAGTTAATTTTTAGATAGTAAATTTGAAATTTTCTACATTAAATTCCATTTGTCCATCTTTCTTGTGGCGTCGTGGAGTGCGGAAAATGCTTTCGAGGCCACATGCAGCCTACGGCCACGTAGGTCATAGTTTATTAGAGTAGGTACTAGCCGATCTTTTATTTGTATTTTTATTCATACACTTAAGCGCAGCAAATTTCCATCGCTTTGGCGGTGACAGACTTTATCATATCGACCGATTATTTCCTCTTCAAATTCTGCGGGTGCAATTTATAACGGATATGGGGTTTCAGATTTCAAAGTTTCCATCGAAATGGGAAATGTCGACCCGATGGTTTTTTTTCATGAAAATCGACCGAAAAACAAGAAAAACATTACGCTAACAGTTTTATACTAAATAAAAGAACGGACCGGTAAAATAAACGCTGACATGCGTGGTGAATCATCCGTGAGCTATTCGCATAGGAAGTAAACCACCAGCGATTGTCCAAAATCCCGATTACAAAATCTGTCGTTGATTTTTACCTTAAAAGTTTTCAGTTTTGGCTTTAACTTTGACGGGTTATAATATTATCGAGCGTGTACGTATTTCTGCAGTGATACAAAAAAGTGAAAAATTCCTTCTTATTCCGAATGCGATTGTGCATTTTCAAGTTAATGATGAATTTTAACTTTGCTGAGACGCACTCTGTCACCTATCTATACAGGATCTCCATTTCCGGAGTGGTAATGTATTTTTGCCGATATCACCCAATAGCGTTTGCGATAGCCAATACAACAGCATGGGAATTGAAGGGGAAAGAGAAAAGGAGTCGTCAACAGACAGTAAAAATAAAACCCGGAAAAAACCCGCTGCGTTTTAAAAATTCCGGCCGGACGGAGGAAGTTAGGCTGAAAAGCCGGACGTATGGTAACCGAATACTGTGTTATTCATGAGGCTCAGATAGCTAAACCTCCATTCGCATTCGTTAGCGGTTTTCTCAGACTGGCATTTGCGACAGTTTAATCAAAGTTAACGCTAAATTCGTGTTCTCTAGACCAGTGGAAGGGACTAGTGTCCCGCACACTCCGAAGATATTTATTTTTTAAATTATGTATGTATTTAATGTACAATAAAATTATGCAATTATTACTTTACCAATCGTAACAGTCTAATATAACTGCGACTTTTACTTGTTACGCTAGTTTTTATCCTTAAAAATGAGTGTTTACTTAGTAAAATTAATTAGGGGTGGTTTAGTGTGCCGCGATGTTCTTAATGATGCATGAAGGTGTGCCGTGGAGCAAAAAAGGTTGAGAACCACTGCTATAGACCAGTGTTTCCCAACCTTTTCAGAGTCGCGGCACCCTTAAGTGACTTTTCAGAATTTGGCGGCACCCCTCCCTACCCACCGTCAGTAATAATCGTGGTGAAGTTGAATCCCTAACCCCAATCTCCATATCTTCTTTAATTTCGAAGTGCCTTTGCTACGAAATGAAGGTCGACTTAACTCTGGTTTGCATTTTTGAAGGCCGACGATGCAAAATGAGGTTAAAAATGGAAAAACAGCATATTTTTTGCGGCACCCTTCAGAACGCTTCAAGGCACCCAGGTTGGGAAACGCTGCTCAAGACGTTAATCGAAATGTCCTTTATTTTACCTGCATTACATTTTCATGGTAAATCTTGCGTCCGAGAAATATAAGAGGTCAACCAAGCGAAAGCGTCCGTGAAATTCTAAAAATGAAGAAATGTTTGTTTAAACAATGAACGAGTAATTTAAAATCAGTTTTTCTGTAGCAATACGTAGAACATTCCGGTAGAATTAAATAAATTCTGCGTGACCGGATATTGTCAGCCACGTTTCCTTAGGGTAGATATATTCATTTTGCAGGACTTTCGCCAGGAAGTGATTTCGGTTCTGTCGGCAACTTCGGATTTTCACGTTTACAGGTTAGGGTTCGAATCCCGGAGGTTAAAAAAAAGATATGATGCTTAATCAAGAAGGAGAGTTGACTTCTGCTTGTCAATTTCACTGAGGAATATTTTGGTTAGGAATCCGCGTTATAGACGGTGGTCGACTGACTGTATATGCTTTTACTCTTTAATAGAAAATTTCATCGTCGATTTCGTGCGTTTAATTGGCTAACACGATGTATATAATTATACGCATGACAAGAAGTTTCCATTTTCTTTAAATTATCCTCTTGCGGAAGGAAAAATTCCGCTCGTTTTTATTTAGTTTTATCTTCGAGGTCATCGAGTCAAATGAGACGCACGATTAGGCCAACAACGGATGCGAAATAAATCGCATAAATTCGAAACAGAAAATTGGCGCTCTAAAAATTTTCAGAACTGAATAATTTCCTTTGATAGTGCCGCAGTAGATAAAAGCGAGATAAAATTAATTATGGTGATAGTTTTTCCTAGTCATTGACGATTGCACGTGTTTAACGTAAAGTAGATATTTTAGTTCCACCTGTGGGATTTAAAGATAACCTATCCGTAGTGTGCCATCAGGAGCAAATGCTGTAAACATGAAGAATATTAATCTACTTGGAATTTATTTTGATACTTTTAATAGCACTACCGAAAGATCTTATAGATACCTAGCATTTTTTTTAGACTGAAAAGGAGGAGAATTACAATTCTTCAGACAAATCACATATATTTCATGTTCAGAGCCGCATGACAATTTATCCATTTTTCGATTGCATTTATTTGATCATAGATTTCATGCAACCATAAGTAATCATAAACGTAATATATGAGGTTATTGATTGTTAATTATATGCTGTCATTAAAACAAACGGGAAAAATCTCTGGAGCAAGTCCGTTTGGCATAACTAGCTCCAGAGCTTTTTCGCGTTTGTTCTACATTAATTATAGCCAGTAGAATTTCTAAATTTTTCTGTCATATGATGTCATATTTTACCAATATCGTTTCTTCTTATAAAAAATCTATACAACATACATTGCACAAACTTTCTCATATACTAATGCGTCGTTTAGTTATCTTTAGAAAATGAAAATCGTATCAGCCGGTTTTTAGAAAATCCAATTTTTGTTCAAGTTGCCCAAGAATAAACTAGCCTTATACTCATTCATCGAGAAAAATGAAATATGTAGTATTATTGCGGACGTATACTCAAGTAACTGTACGAAATTTTATAAAAATCGTTGAAGACGTTTTTGAGAAAATCAAATTATCGTTAAGCAAGACAGCAATATCTTCAACGCCATCGATAAATTATTCCAATATATTCCTGTAGTTGTTGAACGAAAATTTGGAACAGAAAGCTAGCCCGCGAATTTTTCGGAAATCGATAATATATATCATTTGCTTGGGCTGCGCCCAATGCAGAAAGAGTGAGTGAAATTAGATCGATTCTTGTAATCCCCATTCCTCGATACGAAAACAGCCGAGTCTCATCCGCCAAGAACTGGTGGCTAGGAGGAGTTTATTATTAATTATTATTACGTTCTCTTGTAAAATGATGCTTCATCTTTGCAGTATTGTCTGCATCAGGGGTCCGAAACTTTCCGTCAACCACGAGTTCCATTTCAAAGGCAAAACATCTTACTACACGTATAAAATACAAGGAAGGCGTGACCGTCGTGTATCAAATAATTCTAAAATATTTGCGTTACAATAATTTTAAGAGGTTTTTATTGATGATTTAATGAAACGTCAAATTAATGAGGGAATTATTAGTCGTGAAATGTTATGCGACGCCTGATACTGCAAGTTATCTGCTGGCTTTTCGTAATCTGAGATTACCGCTGCTTTGCATGTGGTTTTCTCCATGTTTTTATGGCTCTCGGAGAAGCACGGTTTTCCAATTTTGTTTCAGCTATAAAGAGGACCCGAGAGTTCTTTCTTGGACTAATATGCCTTCCTATGAAAAGCCAATGTGTAAATGGTATTCTGCATTGGCTAAACCTTCAACTTTCATAAAATTTAATTTACCGATCGAAATTTTATAACCGATTGTTTGAAAGTTGAACAAAAAAGGGAACGTTGTCTCAATTCACTGTTTTATTTTTTTCGGATTTCAAAGGGAGCCCTCATCTTGCATAATGGACCTCGGAATTAAGGTGACTGAATTGATCGGGGGTTCGGACACGAACATGATCGGGGGAAACGCCCGGTTTTCCGTAAACACCTTCGGCTACTCCTATAATCAGTATATGAAGCTTGGCGAAGACATGCAGGTGATTGCAACTTTCCCGGACAGGACGAAACGTGGTAAAGTGCTCCTGAAGAACCTTCCCGGAGACAACGTAACAGAACTGAGGCTGCCGAAGAACAAGTGGAAACGTCTCGACGATTCGGACATGCCGAGTCTACCGAAATTGGAAGTACTCGACCTGTCGAAGAATTCGTTCGAATCGTTTGAGACAAGTAAGGATTTTGCTACATTTTTGAAAATTTCGGCCAGTGGATTACGAAAATAAATAAAAACCTAAATTAATTTCGTATGCACACAAGGGAGACGCGCTTGTTGCAGTCGAGGCACGCAGGCGATGCGTGTGTATGCCAGCGCAGAAAAACAAAAAAAAGAAGCAAATTATGTTTTACAAGAAAGCGATTTAATATTAGAAATTTAAGAATAAACCGACTAAGGAATGCTTAACCTTTCTACTACCGAATGTTTATAATGACGTATTTCTGTTAACAACGGAGGTAAAAGCGTTAACTCCTTAAGGTTTTTGGTTAATCTTTGTCTGTTGTTACGTTTAATAGCGGTTTTTACAAATCTCCTGCACTTAGGCATTTATAAATTTACGACTCCGTCATTTTCTCAAATTCAAATTCATAATTCAATTCTATCCGGGTAATTTGTAACTAAACATTGCATTAACAGTTTATAATCATATTGAATTAACAAATATAAAATATAACGTAAAATTGTGTCCTTAAGCACTGCCTATCCCTACCTTAAGGTAAATCCGCCATTGGTTACATTTTTAATGGTTTAATGCCCAGCCACTGCCAGGTTCTACCCACTACAAGCGTATCATCTATCTAACAATCAATATAACACTTTTTTGTTACATGTATGAATATGTTTAGAATGAGACTAAGTTTTACTGAAATAAAATTGTTATAATATTTTGAAATTAACATTAACAATCAATATAGCACTTAATGTTAATTTCAAAATATTATAACTATTTTGTTTCAGTAAAACTTAGTCTCATTCTAAACATATTCATACATGTAACAAAAAATTAAAACTAAAACTGAAAGCCATTCGTGAACCCCCCATTTTGAGAACTATTGGCATGCACAGTGAAATCTATAATTCGCATCCACATTCTCTGACAAGTGGCTACACAATGGTTGACACACGTTCCCAATGTATTTAATCGGTCTTCTTAATTGTCGTTAACAGATGTACTCAAGGACTCCAATCTCTTGAAGGACCTTAATTTCTCCGAATCCCACCTCAAGGAGACACCTTCCTTTATTCAGCTTTTGCCTAACCTCAAGGTGCTAAACTTGGCGGGCAACCCACTCACTGAGAACTCAGACGACGTCTCATTGGCCCTGATACCTGCCGGTTCAAACATGAATCTGATGGAAGTGCTGAACATATCAGGAATCAGGACAAGATATTTCATGAACACTACCTTGCCTCCTCTCCCTCAGCTGAGAGAACTTGATGCGTCCCTTTGCAAGATCATAGACATGGAGGAAGGCGTCTTCGTGAACATACCTCGCCTGGTCAAAATCAATTTGTCCAAAAACTTGCTCAACCACCTTCCCAGTAACGTTTTTGCTGAGCTGAAGTATCTGGAATATGTCGACCTCTCCTCCAACAAGTTCACCAGAGGGCAAGGGCTTATTTTCTATCCAAACGACATGTGGCCGAAGGCTGGGATGCAGCTCTTGGATATGTCACTGAATATGTTGGCCGATGCCAAGGATTTAGTAAGTTAACAATTTAGCGATTCATCACAAGTTTTCGATCGCATATTTTAATCCTAATTTTACTGAGTTATTTGCAGCTTGTGGTTCTTCTAAATATTAAACTTAAGGCCGTTCTTGTAATCATTAAAATGTTGGTTATTTTAAATTTTGCGTAATCAAGTAGCATTTTGACTGATCTAAAGTAATGTAGACTTTGTCTAAAATTACAATCTGTTATCTAGATTGAGTTTGCAGAGCAGAATTGACTGGTTTAGGAGGTCACTTTAGTCCAGGACATGGTTGAATTTTTAATATTTAATAAAATAGAACTTACTGTTATAGGCGACACCCGAGATTCGACAGGGATGCGTTCCTGAAAACGTGGTCGAATCTCGAACCGTCGAATGTCGAATCAGCACAAATTCAAACAATTAGAGCAGAAATAACGATGTCTAGACTGAAACTAAACCTCTCGTGGTCGGGCGGGCCAAAAATTACTTCCGGGAGCCATCCCTCTGTAGTTTTTAGATCAAGCACTTTAGATTATGGGTATAAGTATGCATGCTTATGTATCTAATTCATTATTTATTTTTTATCCCATATTTTATATTTTTGTTTTTTTTTTCAATTTCAAAAATATGTACCTACTCTTGTAATACAGGTAGTCCTTGCTTAACATGGGAGATACGTTCCTAAAAATTATCATGTGAAGTGAATTCGTGCTAAGCGAATGCATAAATATGCATATACCATAAGAAACAATGTAAAAGGTTAGGGTTAGAAAGCAGAGATTTAATGGACTACAAGCGTTAATGTGCATTTCACTTACCTTTTTATGCATCAAATGTAATAACCAATACAGTGTAAATACAATGCAATACAATGCATAAACAATACACATAAGACGTAAATAAAGCATAAACATGGTGACATGTGCTCGTTCAGCTGGTCCTTTAGAATCTAAATACTATAAATTATCTAATATTTTACGAATAAATATAGATTAATATATACGTTCCATTAATGGCAATATTTTTTTCACGTAACGGATTGTGTTGCAACTCGTGTTAAAACGGGAGCTTCTTTGTATAAAGTGAACAGGTTATCCAATTGGTAAATCGTGCTAAAGTGAATTTCGTGTTAAATGAACTCGTGTTAAGCAGGGACTACCTGTATTGAATGTAAGCTCTCTCATGACGATAAATTTTTTTGTATAGATGTTTTTAAATTCAGGAATTTTTCAATAACCGTTAACTTCCTGGTCCATAGGATTCAGGATTATGGTGGTTTTACTGTAGATCATTATGTTACTTGAGTCACAAACTTAAAATATTATGAACAGCATTTCAAGATTCATTGTAAAATCAACCTGAGAACTGTGTTTTCACCAGCTAATATTGTATTTTATAAATATTATAGATTGGATATGGAAGCAAAGTAAAACATATCAACATGGCAAGTAATGTATTGAAGAGTTTGGATGGAATGGGACTTAACAGTTATGGTTATGGAGCAATGGTTGAGGAGTTGGATATTTCCTCCAACTTGATTTCATCTCTGTCACATTCAGACTGTGATGCTCTGTCATACATGAAGAAGGTGAACCTTACAGACAACCAATATGACTGCAATTCCTGTGATCTACTCACCTTTCAACATTGGTTGAGCTATACTGGTAGAAAAGTGCTCACTTTTGACCCTAAAGAACTGCTGTGTACAGCTCCACCAGCAGCTAGAAAAGCGTAATTATGACCTTATATTTAAAAAATTTTGATTCTAGAAATTTCATAAATTTGAGGTACATGCATTCAATTGAAAGTTTCATTTAAAATATTATAAAATGTTCAAATGGATTAATAATATGACCTTGTAAGTGTTCTTTCAAATGGACAAGTAGCAGTCTCATGTTTGCAATATTTTCTGAGGCATTTTATAAGATTATGCTGAGAAAAGTACAAAGTTCAATATATCAACTTGATATGAAAAGTTTGACTTTTAATTTAAAATACCAAAGAGTATTTACTAATCTTTAACAAATGTAAATTTATAAAGTGCTCTAAAGCAATGCCTTTATTATGTAATGGACACCTAATGCCCACAAATCTAGCGATGAATTAGAAATTAGCAACTTGGAGAGTAATAAGTGAAATTAAATTGTATATTTCAGTGCATAAAATCTGGAAAGAAAACTAGCTGTGATTATTTATGATAAATAACTTTAATTTTAACTTACTCAAATTAGATGTCCTGTATCCTATATTCTAATATGTTTAATTTCTAAAAATATGAATTCTCTATCACCTAAATATTCTTTACTTCCCTTAATATTTGCACCCTTGAGGGTTTAATGTCATTATTTTAACTCATTGTAGCTGCTCTTTTCATGATTATTGTAAAATTGAAAAAATAATTTATTGAAGGATGGTACAATGAATTTTCTAGGAAGATAAGGGTTATTGATGCTACCTACAATGAAGAAATTTGTGGAAAACCAGATTATGGAAATTTATTTAAGTCTGTGCTTTATGGGCTAGCCCTGACTGCTTTGATTTGTGGAGTTCTTTACTTTTACCGATTTGAGGTTTCATATTGGAGGATAACTCAAAGAAAAGCTACAAAAAAGGAAAGAAGATCCAATAAAGAACCTATTTATGATGCATTCATTTCATACAGGTTAGTTACTTTTGTGTCTGATTCTTATTATTAATTGGTTTATAGCATTCTTTGAAAATTTAATATTGCTGAAGTTATTGGGTTCTCACTTGCAAAAGGTAACGCTATTATTTTTCTTGGCTAATGAAATTTATCCCCAAGATAGTAAAATGTGATAAAACACTAAATATGGAACATAGAATGTTTCTCAATCAACAATTTCATTATGATTAATTTATAATACTTAATTTTTGTAACATGCATTGGTTTCATATTCTATAAGTATACATGATGTAGTATTATCTGTTTGAAATGAGAATCTTAACTACACATGTTGGTGGTATCCTAAATAAATTTTTTTAAATAACAGAATAAATTTAAAAATGTTTTCATGCATCCTAATGACTTTTAAAAATTACTTCCATAGTTTAACATCTTCATTACCTTCCTCAAATGTCAGCAGTTAACGTTCCATATTTCTTCCCGTGTTACTTATCAGGTCCTGCGTTATTCTTTATTTGTCCAGATTTACTCTATCTTCAAGATAACCTCCATAAGAAAAATTCTGCAGTGGAAAGATTGGAGAAACTTGCCAGCCAGTTTATGTACCCACAACAAGATTTATTCAGAAAGATTATTTTTAATATCTCTACAGTGGGTATTGCAGTATGGCAGGGGATCCTGTCCAGCTGAAACCAGAAATTATCTTGGCCTCTCCCCTCTAAAGCTGAAATAAGAAGTTCTTGATCATTTCTAATTACTTTTTCCAATCAAAGCTATTGAATTGCCAAGAAAGTAACGGCTTATCATACCATTAGTTGCAATGCTACAACACACAGCAACTTGATTTTTATGTGAAATTATCTTGAGTTTTCTGTGACGCACAAACTGAAATTTAATTTATTCAGAAAGTCGGTAAGATTGAAGCCATTATTAGCTTAGAGATGAATTCATCTTTTTCTTCAGCAAGCTCCAATAAAGTGCACAGAAACTGCAATGTCGACTCATTATCATTAGGTTCCAACTTCTGGACTAAAGAAATTTTATGTAGAAAGTATATGAAGTCATTCTCTTCTTAAAGATCTTTTTGACTGTTGTAACTCCAAATACCATCATCTTGTTGATTTCTTTGATCTGTTCTATGCTTGTTCATGCACTAGTTCAATGACAGAGTGTGATCTACCAGAACATTTTGCATCAGCTACAGTTGCATCATTACAGAATGTGGCACGCATCTTCTGATGACATGTTTTGATGGGAATCTCTTTATGCGGCAAATGTTATATGAAACAAAGAAAACAATGCTACCTGCAATAGTTACTGAGTATTAAAAAATAACAAATGTTTATGATTTGTAGCACACACTATATTATTTATTTCCACACTGGTTATTAAAATTCTGAAATAGTGTTTTTCTTATGTGTTACCTGAGGTTAAAAAATTGTGTAATGTTACAGCATTGGATTACTTGATATTTAAATATGGTTTATTTAGCGTAATATTATATATATAAGATTCTCTTTTGTGGGAGAGTATTCATTACTGTTAATACATTAATCATATTAATCTTCTGCCAAAGTTTAAGAAAAAATTTTATCTGACATGAGTATAATTGGGAAATATATTTGATATTATATATTGGTGTCTTATAAGTGGTTTGAAAAAGTTTAAATTATTGAAAAATGGCTATTAAATGAATAATTGTATGATGCAAATCGAAAGCTGAAATTACCTTTATGCGTTTTGCATAACATAACCTTTACACTAAAAGATTTGCCATTAATTGGTTATCCTCATGTAAGTTTTCTCTTTGGTCAGTCTACCATTTCAATATGTATTTAGGTATATATATTATTTGTAACATAGTGATTGTGTTAATTATTCATATTTGAAATATTCACCCCGTTTCTTCTGCAGCAGTCTTGATAAGACTTGGGTTTCTGATGTTCTTCAACCTGAATTGGAAGAATCTGAGCAAAAATACCAACTTTGCTTTCATGATAGAAATTTCACCAATGGCAATAATGTTCCAGAGAAGATTATTGATTCCATAGAAAAAAGCAGAAAAATTATCTTGATTCTGACAGAGAGTTTTGTGGAGAGCCAGGTAATGCAACCATTAAGCAGCAACAAATAGTCATACAATAGTCATCATTGATGAATACATTCAGGCACATGAAAATATTAATTAGTTTGAGATTAGAATTTGTTTGCATATTGATCATATTCAGAATTTAGTGAATACCGTATTTTCCGTCATATAGGATGCGATTTTTTTCAAAAAAGTTCGATTTTTTTCAAAAAAGGTGTCTGAAATTCACCGTGTCAAATGTGGTGAAAGTCAAAAAATATTATTAAGGTGTGGAGAAATATTGTGAATGGTAGAGGCATTTAGCTTGCTTACCCTGTAAGGGAACAGCATGATTGGTATGTATGTAAGGAAAATATGATCCTTTTTAATGTTTAGATAGATCTATGGGCTGATTCAACCCTCAGTAGAACCCTAAAAGATATTATAGTTTGTTATTATTAAAAACATAAATTATTACAAGACAAATGAAATAATTAATAGATAAAGGTAAGGGAGCGCAGTGAATACTGTCACACAAAATACTGAGGGATCCCGGAAATTTCGACCACTCTTGCTATGTGGTCTTGCACGTCTTTCCTTTTGCAGATTTCCTTAAATGGAAACTTTGTGAACCTGAAAATGTGTTGATTGCATAAAAACTGATGTTTCGAATAACTTTTCCTTTTTATGTATCGACTACACATATAATAATGCATGAAACACACACAGTAATACATTAAGTTAGCCAATAAGTCAAAATTCTAATGTTGGCATCTCTGCAAAAGACTGTAGGATTGCGTTATCACATGTAATATCAGACTGTAGCCAAACAATACATCTAAAACCTTGAAAGAAAATTTAGATTATTGTTAAACATTCTACGCCAATTGTGAGTGATGAAAACATAACAAGGCATATCTGCAAGGTGAACAAGAAATTGTTTCTTCATTAAATAATTGCGTTAACAGTAAATAGAAAATACATGTATTAGGGTGAATCAAAAAGTTCCCGGAATGATCTCATAAAAATAGAATAAACCCAAGCATTTATTTTTCATTATATCCACCATCTAACTCTGAACACTTCTCCATACATGGCACCATCATTTTAGCCCATTTCTGTAGAAATTTGGATTGTTTGAGAGAAGCCAGTTCAAAACTACATGTTTAACCTCCGATATCGATTCCCAGCAAACTCCTTTGATGTGATCTTTTAATTTTGGTAACAGGAAAAATTCCGAAGGAGACAAGTCGGACTATAGGGTGGATGAGAAAGCAGTTCCCAATGCAATTCTCAAAGCATGTGAAACCATGGATGAATGTGCTGGAACATTGTTGTGGTGAAACAAAATTTGACGATGTAGTTTTTCAGGCCATTTTGTCACAACAGCAGCATTCAATTTCCATGAGACCTGTTCATAATAACTTCCTGTGACTGTCCATTGTCCTTCAAGAAAATCGAGTATGATCACGCCTTCATAATCCCAAAATATTGTTGCCCTAACCTTCTTGACTGACCGTTCAGCTTTGAACTTGATTGGTCCACTTGACTCCCTAGGTAATCATTGCTTTGTGGATTGCACTGATAAATCCAGGTTTCATCACCATTCACTAATTTTTAGGAGGAATCTCCAGGATTGGCATCAATTCGGTTGAGAAACTCAACTGCACGATCGGCCCTTTGAGTCTTGTGTTCAGTGCGTAACACTTTTTGCACCCATCAAGCAGAAAGTTTGCTCAATCCTAAACGATCTGTTAGAATTGATTAAGCTAAGCCATATGAGATATCCAAACGTGTGGCTGTCATTTGCACTGACACTTGTCAATCTTCTTCCACAATATATTGGATGGCCCCCACAGTTTCCTCGTTTATTGACATTGATGGTCTCTCACTTCGGTGGTCATCTTCGATGCTTTCTTGTCCATCCTTAACCCATTTCACTCATTCATAAAATGTTTTATCCTTTGATGCATCATTCCAACAAACTTTCTGCAAATCCCAAATGATGGCAGTCGGTTCTCAACCAAATTTTGTCAAAAACTTATGTTAATGTTCACTTGGATCTCAAATTTCAATTTGTCCATATGAATCAATGGGTTAAAAAAATTGAGGTTATTTTATACCAAATGAATGAGTTCTTACCAAATATTGTATGTTTATAGCTAAGATCATGCTAATTTCAGACAACTATGGTATGTTATTGTTTCAACTCGGGTACGGTGCTATCGACAACATTCCAGGAACTTTTTGATTCACCTGTATGAAAATATGAACAAAAATAGTTTTTTCCAAAAAAATCCCTTCTGAAGTCAGGGTGCATCTAATGCGCTTGTGTGTCTTATACGACAGAAAGTACGGTAATTCTTTTTAAATCATTGGTGATCCCTTTATAATATGCAACCACATTATTTTTTAGTCATTAGAAAGTGTTTCATTATTTTCCAAACCATTCATTTTATAACTAACTAAATCCATTCTTATAAAATTTTTTAAATATCTGTAGAAAAGTTATCCAGTAAAAAATGTCTTATTTCTTCCATGATCACTCAGTTGCAAAATTTAGAATTTCACACTAAAACTTTTTTAAAAAGCAAACATTTTTGTGGCTTAAAATAATGGCTGATGCTCAATTTTTTAAATTTTCAGTGGTGTTTTTGGGAGACGGTTATAGGTAATCACAATTTACTCCGTCGTGACCTGTTGGTACTCATTGAACTAGAGCAGCTCAACAGGGAGCAACTTCCACGCAATCTCAGATTAATCATGAATATAAAGACATGCATCAAATGGCCATCTTTCTACTCAGATTCATTCTCAAACATCCATGGACATCCAGAAATGGAGGCTGAGATTGATATATCGGAATCAGAGATAGAGATTTCTGAACAGGAAATGGCTGAATTTTGGATGCGTCTTAAAGAGGCCCTTGGAGATAGCCTTTACATGAAAAAGCAAGAAGCAACGAGAATGGCAGAGAGAGAGGGAGAGGGAGGAGATAATGGAGAAGGAATTGGGAAACATGGATAAAATTTCAAATGTAATTCTTTAATATTGACCCTTGGCAGTATATTTTTAACTGAGTTTGTCCCTTTACGAGAGTTATTTTCTGTTAAATTCAACACTTTGACATGTATTTAGAATTAAAAAATAACTTGAATGGCCAGATAAAGTTTTATAGTTTTTGCCTTCAATAGCATTATCCTCACCTTTTCTCAGTGTTTAACCAAGATGGTGTGAGAGTTTTAAATATTATTTTGGATATATTAAGAATAAATCTGTGAAGTCATACTCAGCAGAAAACTTTAAATTCTTCAGTTAAACTGTAAGAAATTAATATCAAAGTTAGTTCATTATTTATTTTTGGGAATTTGAGAATGCAGAGTAGTTAGACTGGCTTGATAGCTTAGTTGACTGAAGCATCTACCTGGCAGGTGAGAGACCCTGGTTTGATTCCCAGTCAAGTTCAGAATTTTTCTCCTTCTCTGTCTTTGCACTTATGAGAGAAAATTCTCCTTTTTTCGTCACGTGAGAGATTTTAGTGGCAAATCAGAATGTAACCCCCCCTCTCCCTTATATAATGTATTTTTATGGGGAAAAATTCCCCGGTATTTGCTGTTTTGGTATTCGAGACAATTTTCTGGTACGTAACCCCTGCAAATAACAGGGACAAACTGTACAAATTTTCCTGAATCTCCAAATGTTACCAGAACTTCAGCCAACTTGTGCATGTACGCAGAGCTAGCTAGGAAATCCAAATCATCGCAGTGCATAGTATAAAATTTGGTGACAATAAATTTTAATAAATAAAGCTACCTCTCTCTTTAAGATGGTATTCGATATTTTTTTTCTGATTTTTAAATATGTGTACTTTAAAAGTACACCAATTGTTTTTGGAGAGTGCAAGGCCTCTATAAGTGCAGGGCCTGGTGCAGTCATATCATTTGCAACAGTGCCGTAATTAGGGTATGGTGAAGGTGATATTTTGCTATAGGCACCCTTTGCAAAAGGTGCCAAATGTTCCCATAAACAATGCCAAAATTTAATTTTCACATAAATAATTATATATTAGTTATATATTAATTATATATTAATAATATAATACTCAACTGTTAAAGTTATTGTTAAAGAACGCTATTATTCTTTATGAAAACATGACAAAAATCACATTCTTCATAAATGAGGTGTTTCCTTATAATTTTGGCATAGGTGCAGTATCTCCCAGTTATACCTCTGATTGGCACTGTCATTAAGCCATCTCTGCATGTATGGTAACAATTTTACCAATAGCTTAACTTAATTTTTGTATTTATGTATGCAAATGGAATTGATTTCAATTACTCAATGTTTTTAATGTATAAATTGCTTGTGATAAACTGAAATAAAAAAATTACGTTTGTAGTTTAAGCCCCATTTCCAACTGATCATTCTGACTATCAGGAAATGAACTTTATGAAGTCTAGAAAATTTTGGCTTTGAGCACAAAGTTGAATAGAATAACCGCTACAGACAATTAGATAAATCAAAAGGAATTATTTGTTGATTTTATAACAATAAATGAAATTACACAGAGTCCACTTTGTTGATATAATCAACAAACCAACAAGCAAAATATTTTATCATTTTCCACATTTTATAAGGATAATAATTTTACTAACATTGCATCATACTCATGTTTATAGAATTTTAAGAAATAATTTAATAGAGTATAACAAGGAATAAACAAAAGACAACTCAGTAACAATGGCGAATAATTGTCAATAGCAAGTATAAAGATTCATTATATAATTTTACAAGTGCCCATCCGTCCGTCTGTCCCCATTTGTATCTCGAGAACCGTTCGTTGTTGAGATATGTGGTAAACGGCGTTTTATTTATACTAGCTAGGTGGCCCCAAGAAAACTACTTTAATTTTCATAAAGTCCCAGGTTCGAACCCAGGAAACTATTATATTTTTCCATAAGTTGACAGGGGATTTTCGATTTTTCAGAGTGCGAGGTTTTTTTTCTTTCATTCATCAAAATGGCTAAATACGCATCGATTTTCTTCGTTTTTGCTTCATTCGATGGATAAAATTACACACTATCTTATTTTTGCAATGTTTACATGTTAAACTGTCGAAGCTTTCAGAAGTACATAATTGTTTTCGAAATTTTTCAGATATTTCGTAGTATTTCTACTCTTTCCGGGCGTTGCCAAGGCGACCATCATTATTGCCTCCGATTCAATTGCTGTCAATTAAACCTTCAAATAGATGAAAGAATACCGTTATTCGCTTTGCACTTTTGTTTAAGCAACAAAATTATTGCTGTAGCAACGTTAAACTTTATTCATAGCAACGTAAATATTTACGGATAATTATTCAGTTAATCGTTTCTAACGATTTAATCAAACTAGTTGAATCTACATTTCATCGTTTTAATGCTGAAATATTACCTTTTTGTAAACGGAACCACTATATTATTCACCTACTCGTATAATGTTTATTGACGCAAATAGGCTCACGCATAAATTTAAAATTAGATGAGAATAAGGACGTACGCTATTTTTTAACACTTTACATGGTAATCTTCTCTTCATTGATAATCTAAATAAACGGTTGCATTGATTATTATATAAAAAGAAGGGGCATACACTTCGATAAAAAGAACCAAAGAAAATTAAAAACATAATAGTTCGCGATCAATTATGTATTGTGTAGCATTAATTTCCTCTCTAATATGGCTTTTTAAATGCAGATTTCTGACTGACTTCGCATAATAAATTGCCAATACGCACACACAGCCATGCCCTCAGCGAGATTCGAACGCACGAACCTTACATTGGGAGCCAAATACATTAAAATGCTATAACGGGGAAATGCGTTATTAGAGTTAAATGCGAATTATTGAGATTAACTTATTTTACACACTTCTTAATTTTTTATAAATTAATTGAAAAAACGCGCAAACATTGCGCGGCTACAACTAGTATTGTTCAATTTCATGACAGAAGTGTTCATGAGATTAATATCGCAAAATATATTGCAAACCATTTCTATGAATTTGCACACTATGTCGTCTTGACTGGTTTTCATCATTTGTCTAAAAGGTGAACTCGGCAAGGTAATTCTATCATGCTTGTTGTATACAGCTATTTCCCATAATTGCAGATACATACTTTAAATTGTATACAACAACATCTTCACTACCGACAACCTACAAACCTATTCACAATTTAGCACCTAAATTGTCTCTCTCGGTACTACGTAGAACACTTTCCTGCCCTATGAGTCGCTCTTCCCCCAAATGTAGCAAAAAAATAGACTGCAATTTTATTTTAATAGTTAAAAACCACCTGGAAATGGATTCTCCAATGCATAATGCGTGCCATAATTGTTCTATTAAAATATTTAAATCATATAAAATATGTTAAATATTAGTTTAAATACTTACTGGCATGTTATTTATGCACATATCATTACTGTTATTCAGTCTTATTAATTTTCCATTCTACAGTAATCTTCAATGATCTAATTGGGAATAGAATCTTATAGCATATTAAAATGATAATTAGCTGTAGGTGCATAATTCGTACCCTTAATTTTTTCTATGTAAATTTTATAAAGAATTAATTTTAATTATATTACAAGTTAAGAGAATACAATTTTAACCTTTATCGGCCGTGTTTATACCGTGTTTATCCCACGGCGGGCATTTAAATCCGCACAATAAAGGTTAAACTGAATACCATTTTAAATAACGTGTACGGCAAAAATGTCGCGTATAGATGTAGATTTTTTTGAAAACCTCAAATTTATGAAAGAATTAAGTAGTAATTACAGAAAGTTTTATTTTTCGCACTATTCGTTGCTTCTTATAAAATACAATTTTCAGAACTGAAGAGCAAGAAGTGCTTCAATGATCTCATAGATGTCACGAAAGCCGCTTAATTTTGCCCAAAAGGACAGCCGAACGTCTTCTACGTTTAAATTCAAGGATCTAAGGTAAGATATATGTCATTTGAAATTGCTGCTGCATTTATTTTAATTTATTTGCTTTGAAATATTCAGAAATAATGCATAGTGTTCCTTAGTGGCAGTAGTCTGGATCTTTTAAGAATAGAAATTTAGTTTTAGGATTTTATTTATAAATTAAATTTTAAAAGCTTATCGTAAGATAAATTAATTTGAATACCCTTTAACCAATACATTTATTTATTACTACGGAAATCCCTTAGTTAATGACGTTTCTAGGTCTATGACAGTATGAATAAAGCAATCAACCTATTGATTTATTCAGTAATATGCTGATTTTGGAGACGGTGCATTTATTAACTTTACATAATGATATTTGCATATCAAGGATATTATAATATATCAATAATATATAATAATCAAGCTGCCGTAATGCGGCCACTTTGTTCACCAATCGGTATTTTGGCAACTCGATTTATATCATATGAGCAACTGGACTTAAACCTTATAAGTTCGTAAGAACACAATGCAATTTTTTTCCCCGACTGTGGAGCAGAAGCTCCAACTTTTAACAAAATTTCATTTTTTTCATTTGTAACGATAGTATTTGCGGTTTCATCACCATAAAAATAGAATTTTATTGATACGGTCGAAAAATAATTATATTGCAATTAATTATTTATCTCCCCTCCTCCCGTTTACGACGGGGCTAATTCGTGGTGACGACCCTAGCGGGAACCAGGCTTCGCGCACGCTAACTGCGGCGCTTAAACTCGGCTGTAGTCTTCCCGCCATGCATCGGAATATAAACAAAGAAAAACAAGGCTCGATGCGCGTTCAATAGGGCGTCAGCCTTCGGTTCAGAGCCTTTCACCATTCGTACAGTGTGAATCATATCCTGTCGTTAATAAAAAATCTTTGCAGTAAAAAAATTTAAGAGGAGATCTAATGATTTAACAATTGCTTCGAAAAGTGAGTTTAACGCACGTGAACCTTCAGTTCTGTTCCAATCAGGTCGTCATGAAATCGTTCCTACAGGTTTTTAACACTCGCGTCAACGACGTTTGATGCTACGAGGCGTGAAATAGCGTCGTTATGCGAGAGATGGCTGTGAATAAGTTTTTTACATTATTACTTAATAACGTTCATAGGGAATTATTCACTACCTCTATGGATCATTCTCATGATCATAAAATGGAAGCAGCACTGATTTTTCGTGGGAATTTTTAATGGTAATATCATATTTCAATTTCTTTACCCACGTGAAACACCGAATAAAATTGCATTAACTTGCGAGTTAAATAATTCACTGGAGAGGTCGATATTATGTCCAATTAGTTTTTTTATTTGAAATTACAGACATTCACCATTTATTTTTTAGTTGGCTTGTATGTTTAATGCCAGCCGAGGCTCAGCTTCAGCGCCTCATACGTAACTTAAGGCATTAGTCACGATTAATCACTCGGTTAATTCTGTGGCTTAAGTCCTTGACAGATAAAATCGCATCACTACGTGCTTCCATAGCGAAAACGAAATTAGGATTTTCGCGGTGGTGACAAATGGCGAATCTTAGGACCCAGATTAGTTGTTCAACAAAGACTGAAGGACAGCTCCTGAGTTGTTGTTGTTTTATCTTATTTTTTTGCATTAAAATGTACATTTAACATTATGTAAATTAAGAAAGATGATGATATTATGTTTTTGCTTAGATCAGTTTTACCATATTTCATACGTTACATCTTATGCAAAAATTGACCTGAGTTTTAGAAATTAAACAAAGTAAAAAAATAGTCGCTATTCTTCTGTATACTTGTTATTAATAATTGAGAAAACGGAACTTATAAAAGTATCTTTGGAGTTTCATATTAGGTAATGTTATTCGATGAAATTTTTAGTGTCCGTCCGAAGTATAGCTCGTTAAGGCTGGTATAACTTGACGAAGTATTTTTTGCTAATTGGAGAAGATTAATTTGTTGATTGAGTCATTTCCGGTTACGTAATTGATATTTATTTATTTGTGACTTGAAGGTTGGGGGTCGTATTCGAGATCGCACGTTATCAATTAATTTCAACAGGTTGTCTTAATCCAATCATCTGAAGAAAAATCTCAAACTAATAATTTTGTTAGTATATCTGGGGCATAATAACCTTTGTCTCTATGAAAACATCAATAAAATAATGATTGAGTACTGTTATTATAAATATGCATTTTCTTATAGAGAAACGCGAACAGTAAATTTAATTTAGAATATAATTCGCATTAAAGAATGCATTAAACGCTTCCCACGTTTAATTTAACAAATTAACTCAGCGAAAATTTCAACATTCAGCAATCATTTTCGCTCTTCAGAGGTCACGACGGATGAACAAAGCCGCGACTATAATCATTCTTTTTTTAATGAAAAAACGCATCAAAAATCGACGAGATGAATATAGAAAAATAAGAATAAACAAACATCTGAAACAGCTTCGTACAATATCGTAGAAGCAACTCAGCTGTTCACCTTGGGAAGCGAAAATTTCTTCGCGGCGAATATGCGGCCGGTGTATATATGTCATTTTTGTCTCATTTGGATTTTGAAAAGCATTCTTACGATGGAAGGGCGAGGGCGGGTCAGAGGCGACCTTCGTCGATTTTTAAAGAGTTTCGTTTTCCCATCTGCGACGCAAGATGTGGCAACGCGAAGCGGGTTAGTATCCGCTAAGGGGCTATACCTTACACGCCTTAAAAACTGATTTCTAGAATTTCACCATCTGCGTCAATGAAACCGTTTCCTTCCAGTACATGCAGTGGCGGATTAAGACCCTCTGGGACCCCCTAGGCACAGGCACTTTGGGGGCCCTACTCGTAGTTTGTGATGGTATGAAGAGTAACGTTTTATTGACAAAATAATGCTATCTTATTTTTTCTTTTTCAAAAGAACACGAAAATAGGCCTTACAAGTTCACCTTCCGAATTTTTAGGCAGCAAATTCCTGTATCAGAAAAGGAAAATCTATTTTTCAAAAACAAAATCACTGCTGTATTTCAATTCGTTACTTTGTTTAGAATAAGAAAAACGGGTATTTTTACATTTTACATGCTAATTCATTTTTTATTAAATTTTCTTTTTTCTTTCAATAATACAGCCTAAATAACAGTCAGACTACGGGGTGCCCCCCCACCCCCACCGCGCCCTCCCCTCTAAGCTTGGGGCCCCTAGGAACGTGCCTACTGTGCCTATTGGGTAATCCGGCACTGAGTACATGTAAGCCTTATATATGTATTAGGGATGAAATAATACCGACAATTTTTAATACCGGTATTGGGACAGTTTTTTTGCTGATACCGGTATTGAAACCGGTTTTGTGCAGAGAACAGTTTATAATCATTTAGTACACTATTTTAATAATAATTATAATAATAATCCTTTACTAACGGGATATACCCTCTTTCTTACAAAATATCAAACGGAGTTCAAAAGATATGAGTATTTCAACAACTACATAAGTCTGGACTTCTCAAAAACACTCTTCATTTCAAAATAAGGTTATAACTAGATAACTGCCCCGTTCCGGGCGTTTTTACCACTCTTTAAAACGGTGACACCCATCCCGATAAGGGGTATTTTTCAACCCCAGGCTAAAAAACATTTTTTTCGAAAAGAAAAGTCTTCATATTCCACAAACAATAATGGCAAAGTAAGAAGAAAGGACTACACTACAGAAAATAAATTTATAAACCAAATTATATGTTTGATATGAAAATAGTCAATTTGTGGACATGAGGTCAAAAAATACCGCGCTTCGGGACCGAAGGGTTCAGGAACGCATTTCAGGAGGACGAGACCATATCCAATCGTTTTCTCTCGTCGAACTAGGTAATATTATAAAACTCTCACACCGATCCGTCGGAGTTACTTTTCGGAAGAACTCCCCCACTTTATTCCTACTCACCACACAGGCAACAAATACATTTTTGGTAACTTGGCACTCCTCCCACAAAGTGCACTTTTCAATACCGAAAACCCGGTATTTTAAACCACGATATCGGTATTACGTGTCTAATTCAATACCGGTATTAATTCCGGTTTTCCAATACCGGTATTCATCCCTAATATGTATACATATACACCTTTCTATGGTTGAACCGTTTGGTTTGCACCGAGCATTGAACGTAAACCTTGTAGTGTGGTTTTAGTCGTTTTGTTAACTCTTTCGCCGCATATTGAGTCGATGTAAAAATTGTTATTTTCACTAATATTTTTATGAATATTACATAGGTATTTGTGAAATTACTTCGTGGCTAAATTTGTGGTTTTTTGGTGATTTTTTTATTAGTTTCTGAAGCACTCATTTTGACAGTTGAGATATTTTTTCCGGTTAATATTCCAATAAGGGTTTGCTTTGATTTACTTAACTCCATTAAAATTTTTCCTTCCATTACATTTTCACTTGTCACAAATCGAATGCAGTCATTTCCGGTCAGATTCGTGCCTGGCGTTTTATTTATTATAATTTATGGTTTATTTTGAACATCAAAGATAATTTTGGTTTTTTTTTTAAGATTAATAATTTCCGGGTGGGACCGGTCTCGTTAAAAGTCGGAATTCCGGCGCCTAAAGATGTAATAAATATTTATCGTTAGAGGGAAACCACATTTCGAACGTAGAAAAAGAAGCCTTGAGAAATAGTTAGACTGCGTTAGATTTCCCTATGTGATTTCTGTTTTATCCTAGTTTTTATTCACATTTTGGATGAAACAGATTTTATCGATCAGTTAGAGATAAAATAAAAATAGAAATGAACATTAATTTAAATATAAATGAACAGTTTAAAAAAGAATTGCGGCTGGATTGCTGTTGATAATTTAAATGGCTCCAGTAGCCATAAGTTGGCTGAGAAAAACAGGAGTGCATTTTAAGCTGCAATGAATGATGATGCCGCTCTCGGCTAGTAGATCCCAAAACCCGGATTTCTCAAAATGATTGAATAAAACAAGATATTTAAACAGAAATTTTACTGTAATGTTTTCCAGTGATATTCATTCTCAAGAAATTAGAATAATGTCTATATTACAATTTTTTTATTCTTCCTTGTGAAGAAACTCGGAGTGCCCAAAAACATTATATAAAGAAAAAATATTAATTATGAGCCCTGTGGTTAATCAACGAATATGAATGGAGGAACCTCCTAATAACAAATATTTTTTAAAAAGGAAAATACATACAATACACACAAACGACAAAAACGCTTAAATACGTATTTCGGAATCAACGATTCCATCGTCAGTAGGCCTATTTGTGTGTGTAAACAAAGAAAAATGGTCCTTGGCGTTGGAGTAATTCCCGCTAAACCCGGAGTGCGTGAGATTCCGTGTGTTTGGTCACTGGCGAGGAGTAAATTCCCCTAAACGAGTAAAGGCGACTCCCGGGATTCGACCGGGATGCGGTCCCGAAAACGTGGTCGAATCTCGAACCGTCGAATGTCGAATCAGCACAAATTCGAACAATTAGAGCAGAAATAACGATGTCTAGACTGAAACTAAACCTCTCGTGGTCGGGCGGGTCGAAAATTACTTCGCGTAAACTAGTTCCTAATTCGACCGATCGACCGGCTGGGTCGAATAAGCGGGTTTCGACCGGTCGAATTCTCGAGTTGGTCGAATATCGGGAGTCGCCTATATTTTCCTTTTTAAAAAAACATTTGTATGGTTATTATGAGGTCCTCCATTCATCTTCATTATATAAAGAGGCAAATATCGTACGACGTTGCGATAGCTTGGGGAAGACAATTTTTCTTTGAAACTCGTTTACAGCAACATGATGGTATATAAACAGATTTTTTTAAATACCTACTTGAAGCTTGAATGTTTGTAGCTGGTCACGCTAGGATCATTAACAACCTTGCCAGGTGAAACCCTTTCATTATATTAAAAAAACTGCATTAACGGCAACGAATTCGTAGAAGATTCGTTATAGCCTCTCCTGTTTAAAAAGAAATATCCGTCAACAATTCGCGAATAGGGATCTCGTAGTCATTCTTTTTTCTTACCGCCGAGGGCCGAAAAAAGGCAGGTAAAAAAACGAAACAACACGTCTGATTTCGTTTCCAGCAGCACGTGGACGAAAATTATCTTCCACCTCTTTCAATCGGCGAGGCGCCACCCAGGAAGTTGGTCAAGGACGCGGAATTTAACGGGAGCGGAGTCGAATGGGATCGATCATTGTTGATCTTTCACTCCCCCCCCCTCTTCCTCCCACACCTCAGCAGTCAAATGGGATCTATCTTTGTTGACTTTCCCCAACTCCTCCGCGTAAAGCTTCTGGAAATCGAAGCGGACTCCGCGCATGTTTGCGTGTTTAAGAATGAAGGGTCCAACACCTTTTCCTATTTTGGCCTTCGTACCTCTCGAATATCTGAAGGATGAGGTGCACCGCACGAGGTCCGGTCAGCGATCTTGTGAGTACTGTAGTCCCTTTCTTTTTAGCGTGTTCTCGGGAAAGGCAAAACCTCGCAGCGTGGATTTTACATTCAAATTCACAATGCCCCGCGAGTCGCCAGAAGCGTTTGGCAGGGGATGTCACAGCACCAAATGAACTCGAAGTAGTGCCTCTGTTGGCCTGTTTTATCATGTCTGAGAAAAAGATCTGTAGTATTTCTCGGATCTAGCGACTATTAAACCAAGTTGCTTCTAAACTGGAGAAATGGGTTTTTGGTCATAGGACGATTTGAAAAATCTTAGATTTGAGCAATAATTGTGGTAAAGGCTATTTTATCTTTCTTGTTGGCTATAAGTTGGTAAAAATGTTCTACATAGCCTCGATAAATGTGGCTCGGTTCGAGAGAACCCGAAAGTGTGCCATGAAATTTAAATGGTTGCGGAGCACTGGTGTATTGGATTCATAGGTGTCACGTTTATACCAAACAGAGTCGAATCAAATCCGCGTTGGGAATACCCACATCGCACAATATTTCATTGTTCCTCACTTCCTATATTTCAGCAATAGAAGTAAACATCATTGTTTATTATGGTAGACTAAAATTTGACATAGCAATCATATGATTGTATAATCCTCTTGTTTTAATACAGCAACTCCCTTGAGAATTCATTTTATAAGAATCTATCTTCAATCTATGCTTACCTTTTTTTCCAGTTTTTCTCTCATTCGTCCTGTGGATTTTTTCCTGTTATGGGATTATTTTTTCTTAAAGAAAAAACCTGTTAACTCACATTTTTTGCCCGCATATTTCACGCCACTTTAATTATTTGATCTCTTTCGTATTTTCTTAACCCATTAAAATATAAGATTCCAATTGTGTAAATTTTCAGTTGATTTTTTTTATATAGAGATATATATATCTTTTCCGGAATTATGTAAATGTTAATGTTTCATACGCAGAAGTGTTAAATATTGGAATATGATAATTTCGTCCGAATTAAAATGTCTTTATGACCGTGCCTTTCTACCTATCACTTCTCTATCTCTCTCTATCCTACTTATCTTATACCATCCTGTTTACCTTTCACCCCATTCTTCCATTCACTTTCTCTCCTTCCCTCTTCCTTCATATTCTTCACCACCGATCTTCACTCCTTCCCTCTCCTCTCTCCCTCCCACTCCTCTCCCCCAGGAATCCTCCTCCCTCCCCTTTCCCTCCATCTCTTACCTATCCCTATCGTATATAAAACGGAACCCACGCTACATTGTATCCGACCGCCGATTGTCTCTATATATAGGAGAAAGTTTTCCACAGGTGTGGAAGAGAGGAGGAAGAGGTGTGACGTAAGCGTGCCGCGATTACGTCGATGCAATCCTCGCCGAAACTCCCACGTGGAGAATCCAGACTTTCAATTAATACATTTCGAAGCATTTTTTTTCATAAATAAAGTCTCATTAATAATAATTGAACCATGCTAAGGTAGGGAGTAGACCGTACGGTCAGGGACTTAGCGCCAAGCTTTACGAGGCGCGACATAATCTGAATAATTTCACCGCAAACTTTCACGTTGATTATAGAACGTTAGAACAATAGCAAAATTACAAGTCGTGCATTACTGAAGAGGCCAAAGCTTCCTCTATCAAACTACATATAGATTATTCAGATCGACGAATATGCCTTCCGTATTTAGACAAAAGTATGTAGTTGCGCTCCAACTTTTCGGCGCAGAAACGAAAATTTCAACTGCTTATAGTGGAAGAATTGTGTTATAAAGGCCCATGGACCCTGGAGAGACTAGTTAACTAAAAAACAAATCTCGAGTGATACAGGGCAGCAGTTTCCATCACCACCGGCAGTTCTTCGGTATGGCTATAGAGAACCGGATTACTGGGAAAATCGTGGATATTCGACTCGGTGTACATAGTAAAGCATTGCAGCGTGTCGATGGGAACCTGATGCATTTGTTATCCTAACTGTAAGATAACCTAGCCATGGAGGTCTACAATTAGTAGGATATGCTTTCAGTACAAAGAAAAATATCACAGGGCAGAATCAAAAGCACCTCGGTTCCGTACCACCAAAAAATTATAATTTATTTATAGAAAAACTTATTTAAATAGAATGGAAAAGAGTTTTTAAGAAGACGAATTAAAGAAACGAATTCTATTTGAAAACCCGTGGGAAAAGATTTTATATATTACTTTTTAAATGATGGTTTGGATTCACTAAAAACTGCGCCAATCAGCAACGCAACTAATATCGAATTTAGGATAGAATTAGGTACCGAGTATTAAATAAGATTGGTACCATTTTAGATAGTGCGAGCCGGACCGAACATGTTAAATTACAAAAATGTTTAGTTGTTTCCAAACTCATCTTGAGTAGGCGCTGATGGAAATTTGACTCTGGGAATTAGCGATCGCTTAGTCGTCTTCCTTTCGCTTAAGGCAAAGAACTTAGGCAGACAGTTTGCAAACCTCATGCGGCCCGCGGATAAAGGTACTTATAGAATGACGCGGCCCAAAAGCAAATATAATTCTTAAAAAATATTTCATGTGAGACTTTATAAATCTAAGACTGTGGCGGATTAGAGGGAAATCGAGCTTGGCGCGCGCCCGGTGCTCATTAAAATAGTGGACCCCGAAAAAATGTTTTCCTATATAATCTCAAACATATTAAAAATCTCATTTTAAAAACGACCAAGAAATATTAATCCTTTTTGCCCTGCGATACTTTATTTATTAATGCGAATCGTTAAGAAGGGTCAAATAAAGCGGTAGGTGAGGTGTCACCATATTTAGATTGCAGGGCCTATGATTTTTTTTTAGCGCCAGGGGCCCCATTTGTTTAGCGCCAAGGGTCCCGGAATGCATAAATCCGCCACTGATCTAAGATATTTAATAAATACAAAAAATCCACAGTTGTAAAATGTCCGCGGCTTACTGTTCATTTCCATTTAAAACATACTACGCAGACGGAAGGGGGTGGGTGATACAAAAGAATATTGTAAGCATTGAATGCGTCCCACAAGTTTGGTGCAGTTCCGTCATGCTACCGAAGCTCGATCTGAATTCGAGATTCGTGGTCTAAGGAGACCGCGCGGGAGTCAGAGTCACCAGGGAAAAAGCAGGCCATAAAACCATTTGTATTTGCTATCTACTTTTATCTAACGCACCTAAGTTCGCTTACCGGAACTCGTCAATCTTTGGTTCTAATAAGTCGTGAACTTATAAAATTGAATCTCGACGACCCCACTTTCAGAACAGAGATAGGGATTGAAGCTGCCATTTTATTTTTCTTTGCTCGTTTCGACAGAAAGTGAGTCTAGAATGGGGTGGGGGGGGGGGGGGGGAGACGCCTTCGCGAGCTTTCCTTCCTCGACGGTGCGCCTGCGTGCGAAAATCGTCCGTCTTCTTTTATAACCATAAGCACCCTACGCGTGTTTTTTTTAACAGAGCGAAACAGTCCAGCGCGGAGGTCCACGCGCGATTGTTTTCTTCCTCTTCGCCTCGTGATTTGAAGGCGTGTTACCTGCGCCCCGTGTCCGTCGTGCATCCGTCCCATTGCGGCCTCACGGATGAGAGATTGTTCTTCACTCTTCTCTTTAAGCCGGCTAATTCGACGCCCGCCTCGCGGGAGCCGGGGTGCTCCAGGGGTGAGTACGCATTGTCGAACGCCTTTTGTTTCCTCAAGGGCGTTTTGGAGATCTCGCGTGAGAGAGGGCTCTATCCTTGGGAGATTGCGATCTTTTCGCTCGCGTGAGAAACGCTGCGTTATTGTCTTCGGAGCTGTTTCGTATCCTACGAGGAATGCGATATGTATTTTTGTCTCGAAACCGAACGCAATGAATTTTTCGGCATTGCTCTTTTTTTAAATTCTCATTGACTTTCTGTGTCCGTTATTATTTTTCAAGGTACGATTTCGCAGTATTATTACAGTCTGAAATTTTAACAATAGTTGCGGGAATAAGTTTGAGCCGGGAGGACAATTACCGGACCTTTAAGTTTTGTTGCCTTCAGTTTAATGCCCGTGTTCGTCATTGCCTTTTGTTAAGAACGTGGGTATGTAACACAGGCTGGATATTAGCTCAGTTGAGCTACCAAGATCCCATCTGAATTATTTCCTTGAAATGCTTATTGTACGTATATTCTATTTTCAGTGTTAACGGTTTAGAGTAGATAAAAAAATCGTAAATACAAGATATTTTCGATGTGACGAAAGCCGCGATATTTCGAGAAAATTCATTTTTTGGTAGACTGAAAACGATTCTTTTTACACATTTGGCGGAGCGATTTCATGATTAACAGTCTAATTATAAGTCGGATAATTGAGTATATAATAGGTCTTCGTATGGTTTTGAAGATTTAAGAGATGAGGGCGTCGGTGCTGGAAATGTTAGTATGCCGGTCTTCCGCATACTAAGATAGGGTTCGAATTTTGCTGGGAATCAATATTTATTTTTTTTTCTCCAGCTCGTAAACAGCACTTTACGGCCTTTACAATGAGCGTAACAACAATACAAAGGACGAACACACACGACCATACCCTCGGCAAGATTCGAACCTGCGACCCCAGCATTGGGAACTAAGCACCCCTCTACAAAGGCCGGCAATATCAAACCTTCGTTCACTAATGAAAGAAGGGAAGTATGGTGTTAATGGGCTAATTCACCGGAACTTTCAGTGAACTGGGCTATACGACTGGATTACTGCCTGTTAGTGAAAAACGCACAGTAGCCTGGAAAATATGAAAGATCTTATCGGCTGGCAAAGGTTGAATGTTTGGAATCGGAGAGGGCCTCTAGAGATGCCTAAACCTTGAAGAAAAGGAATGAGATTTTTTTTAGGCTTCTGACCGACTTTTTTAACGTCTTAAGCAGGTACCCAGATGACTCGCAGCTCTTTTCAGCGAAAAAAAGATTTTCACCTTCTTCGTACGGTATCCAGCTAGCTTTTTCACGGTCAGAAGGCTCGGAATGTCGGCCGCGACCAATAAGGTTGTCGATTTGCTACGGCTTCGAGATCATTACCGACGTCGAAGAAAGAATTCTCGGCCGGCCTCGAAGTCATTGAGATCGCCTATCTCCCGTAATCGTACTGGTGGCTTTATTTATCTGACGATCGAGGGCCAGCAATACGAGTTTTGTTTCGCTGGCGAGAACTGTATGCTCGGTCGGACGTAGATCTTTTTCTTGCTCTTTCAAACGGACGCGAGTGTTGCGTTTACGCGCCATTTTTCGCCTTGAATGACTTTCGAAACGCGTTGGTGTTCTTGGGAGATCGATGTTTTCAGCTAAAACCTTTAAAGTCATCAAATAATCATAAACGAATAAAAATTATTTCGAGTAAAGATAGCTTGGGAAACGTAGTTTTGCTATCGTGAAGCGGGGTGTTTACGTTGCGCGAGAATTTCTGTTGCTAGGGGAGTACTGTGGATAAATAAAAAAATACGAACAGAAAAAAATATCTTAGTTGGCATTTAACTTGTATCTATTGCAAAGATAAATCGAGTTGCCTGTGTTATATTTAACGTTATTCAATAACTTAATATTTTTCCGTTTTTCTGCAAGTATGGGGCGTGAGACTCTCGGAAAGTTTGTATCATAGTACTATTGCATAGCCTTAATATGACATGGTCGTTTTTATGGTGTTTTTATTTTAGAAATATAATAACGAAAATAAATTTTAAAGCTAAGATTATTCGGGACTCAGACATAACCTCGGCTGAAATTTGTTTTTTCCTGTTTATGAGTTTATAGCAACTCTCGGCAATTATGAAAAAACAAACTTCAAAGTTTAAAGGTTATGCAAAGTACTTACGAAAAGGTATGTACGCATTATTTCCATATTTAACTTACTTGGCGCACAAAATATGCAAAGCGCTTGTTCAAACTCTATTAAAATTAGAAAATGTTGTTAATTTTAATATATTTGAATTTTTGACGTTAGAATGGCTGCAATATGATTAATCGATTAAAATCACCACCCAGGTTAACCTTGGTGGAGATTACCGCAACAGGGGAATTTTAAATCATCATCATGCTATTTTTTCTCTTAATCAGTTTCATAGCAAAGATGTTATGTAATTTTCCTGATCCTCCGTAGTTAATTAAAAACGAAGGAAGTGAGATAAATTGTTAACCCAATGGAAAAATTTATCTGAGTTCTAATTTGCGATACAGAGAAACCGTATTTTTCTGAGCATATATTAATGATATGGTGGAAGCGGGTTTTTTCACTTCATGTATTCTTAATCGATTTCGTTCATCCTCCATTGATTTGGATTTTTGTTTTAGCAAGATATGTATGTACATTTTGGTCGTTTTTCTCCAATACGCTCATTTAAGGCCATGAAAATGACTGTAATAGGGTTAATTTTCTCTTTTGCGAAAACAAATTTGTCTCAAATTTGTCTACGTGTTAGTTTACGAACTACCAAATGTTTTAAAGTATTCTCCGAAGAAGCCAGACTATTATCTGTAGTTTATTACCGTACAAGCTGAGCGCACATGTAACTGATGATTTATAAATTATTTAATTCTAGAATTTACCAACTCCTTTACCGGTGCAGCTCAGATAACTTCCAAAGAGTTAACGCGTAATTTATTAGTTATGTTTACATTGAGTTTGTTTGCAGGTGTGGGAACTAAACACTTTCTCGTGAAACATTCATTTCCTTTCCTTTACGATCGTATAGACGAGGCAGAAAATTTCTATTCGAAATTATTCAAGTCACAAAACGTATCTACTTTACATTAACGTTAACATGGTTTCCGTTAATTTATTTCCCAAATTTATTTCCCAAACTCGTAAACTCGACCGCGGAATTAGAAGAGCCAATATACATAGGTAACTTTCCTACCAACCAGTCGCTGCTACTGGTCGCACGCCTCTCTTTCACTTTCTCTAGCTACAAACCATTCTGAGAGTAAACGACAGTTGAAGGTTGAGAGTTTGCGATCTTTCTGACGCGAGAGATTTCAACGAATGCATCAGCTGTAATTAGTTTCGAATTTTAGAATTCGTCTCATCAGCTTACTATGAATACGCCGATGATAAATTTGCGGAAGTTTTAGTTATAAGCTATGTCGTTTCAATAAAGGTCGTGCAGCGATTTTCCCCACAACTCCGCACTTAACGAAGCACTTAGCGAAATGCGCCGCGGCGATATTCGGCGATTTTCTGCGTTTTCGTCGCGTTATTCGACAAGTGCTTCGTTAAGTGCGGAGTTGTAGGGAAAATCGCTGCAGTCGTTCGTGGAGAGAAAATTTAGGAAAACACAATCACATTAGGAATGGTGTCTACATAATTTCTTTTTTACTATCTGCGCTGATGACGTGTATCTAAAGAGGTGGTGGGAATTTTCCAAGTCAGTAATACTGTGGTCTAGCCTCTCTTGGATTTATAGAGTGTAATTTTTATCATCTCTAAATTAATATTATTACTCAAGTACAAATGTAGTTCCATGATGAAAATGAATTTGAAAGATGCTTATAAAATAAATTCGTTTAATGTAGCCACAAAATTAATAAGGATTACTATTAACATAATATTAGAAATAACGCCTTTGGGACAAAATAATGTAGGCTGTGTAACTTCGCGAAGCGTGGAACAGCTGACTTACCATTTTTTCGCGCTCAACAGGACAGAAAGGTGGCATTATAATATCTACCGGCACATAGTTTATATAACGTAAACCTCCAAAAAGTGCTTTAAAAAGATATGCCAGCAACGTAACTCCAGCTTTCATCATTACTTGTTTCAGAAAATTGGTTTCGCTATAACACTAGCCGTAGACTAATAAAAATACTATATTACCTTTCAGGGGCGCAGCATATGCACCCTCCTACTGGTCCTAAGTTAAATTCTAGTACATTACATCAATGGTAAACGAACCTCACGAAGGGCGAATGGTGAAACCTAAACTGCGCGGTGCTCTGTTTTAGTGTCTGCAAGGCTTTCGATCAGGAGTACTCAACCGGGGTGACATGACTCCCCCAAGGTGACGCGACGGTTATTGAGGGGGTGACGCGAATATTTGGTAAATTCGCAGTGTATCACATTCTGACTTATAAACATAAATAAAACCAGGAGATTAAACACTCGTGCTTGTTTAAATTCCAGTATGTTATCTTCATGTGGTAGGGAAGGACCAATTTATATTTAGAGTTGACTTGAAGATAACGGAACTGTAAACGGGGTGACGCATAACTTAATGAACCGAACATAAGGTGACGCAGACAAAAAAAAGGTTGAGAACCACTGTTTTAGATTGTGTCATTTTTACCTGTTCGTATCCGCGGTTTTTAGATCGTTGAATAACAACTTTGAATGCTATCGGCTTGAATACGAATTATTTAAGATAAGTGTATGATGGCGCTGCAGCGATGTCTGGCAAATTCAAAGGCGTACAAGCCAAAATATCATAAAAATACCAGAAGGCTTTATAAAATATTTTTGCGTATGAATATTAATATCATTTTCTATTGCATTAAAAATTACCGGTTGCGCCCTTGTTACTTTTTTATACAAATTATAAAAGTTGCCAATCTAACAAGAAATACCAAGGCTTGATTCTTTCGCGGTACTTTTTTTTTCGCATTAAGGACGAGCGATCGGGTGTCGTTTCCCGGAGAGGCCCTTGAATTGCTTATCGGATCGGCCTTGGAGCGCGTTCGAGGGCCCTTTTTAAGGCTCGTGGCGGACGCGAGGGCGTGTGCCACCGCTGGCCAATTGGACAAGACCTTTTCCCTTTGGCAAGCGCGCTGCGCAGTCCTTGGGTCGACTTGGAGGTTGAAGGCGAAAATTTCTGCTTTCTTCGCCTCCGATAGGAATCTAAATAGCTGGAGTCGTTTCCAACAGGACGTTGTCGTCTTTTTTGTCTAACAAAGCTGCTGCTTGAATTCTTTCCAATCAAGTCTTCCGGGTTCTCTGAAAATCCTTCAGGTTCTTTTTTTTTCTCTTTGGGAACCTATTGTTATTTTAGCTCTTTGTACGGATTTTGGCGCCGGGTCTAGTTAAGAATCTTATCTCCCAAAGTTTTGATGCAATGTAGTATATACTCGGACATAACAGAAAGTTGCTGCGCAAGCAACGTAAATCAGCGGTCTTTCGTTTCCTGAGAATTCTTATTGTTAGGACATTCACATACATTGAAGCCGGATCGAGTTTCGGGAGGTAATCAGTTAAGGTTAATTATACCACAACTTATTAGTATTTTTCTTAGAATGCGCTCAGAACTTTTGAATAAATAGGCCATATATTTTCAGTTACTATCGTGAAAAGACAGCATTTCGTATTAAATGCTTTGAATACAAATAAAAAACTTTTGGATGAACGAAAAACTTCTCCTTGGTTGGGAAAAATTACGCTCTACATTTTTAACAGCAACAGCGACGAAGGGGATTACATTTTTCCATGGTTAAAAAAATCCTATTATTATAAACATTTACATGAAATCTTTGGTAATGCTTAATGCAAGGGCGGACCCAGGGGGAGGAGGTAAAGGGGGTAATTACCCACCCAATCTTTCAGACAACAAAAAAAAAGATATATAATTTAAAAAATAATATAGAAGGAATGTTATTTTTTATTGTTTTTAATTATTTGCACGAAATTATATCTATTTCCTTTTTACAAATTGAGATCTGTATGCTTTTTGAGATATTTTCAAATAGGCAGTTTTTTTCGCCTTTGATTACCCTACCCGCCTACCAAAACTGAAACCTGGATCCGCCCTTGTGATAACGCGACTTAACCAAGTCGAGGAATTTTATTTTACCGCGTTTCCGAACGAAGAATTTTCTTTAACGCAGAGTCGATCACGTCACTTTTTTTACATAGATATATCTAATGAAAACTTTATAGAGCAATTTTCTATAATCTATAAGCAGTGACGACGGTTTTAGAAAATTCTCAAAATCTTTCGCTTATATTCATGGAGGAAGGTTAATTAAATGTCTAATGCACTCGGCACATTAAAGTTGTTTTTCTTCTAAAGTTCAAATCTGATTTTCACTCGGTAAATAAAATCGGTTCTAGCGTAGCTGAAGCCCTTAATGATCCCTACCGCATTCCTAGCATCGCAACGGAGCTATTTATGGGGGAAATTGCACCTCGTGTAGGGTGGTACCATGATCGATCGCTTGGATTGCTTTATCCAACCGGTATTGCCTTCCAAAGATCCCGTTTTCCTTCTGATATCCTCGGTCACCGCTTTCCTCTATTGAATTTTTTTGATGAATATTTCAGTTTTTTTGATGGATTAATGGAGGCAGGCTAACTTCAAGCTTTTGAAAATCAGTCTTTGCCCTGTGGAAATCGAAAGAATTGTTTAATATTGGTTTTCAAAGCGTACCTACATCCTTCTCACAAGAGATTGCAGGCATGATTTTAATTGAATCTGATTTTTATTAAAAAAATTTCAATATCAATCCTTGCATGTGCGCCTTTGTTAAGATATCTTGTGCATACAAGTACATAATGCATTCAGTTTTTAGTTTGTTGCGCATGTACCCTCGCTGACTTGAAACGGCGACCTATTCCTCACGGCCACCTGGCGGCGTGTTCGAATCTTACTTTGCACACTGGCATGAGATGATTTTTCCCCTCTTACAGACAGTCTATCGTCGGTGATCAATCTTCTGTGTTACTGGAAGGACAGCTATTTCCGGGACTCGTTTGTCATTTCATTCGTATATTCGCTACGATCGTTTAAACGTCGATTTACAGATATAAATAATATGTTATATTATGGGAGAAAATGAACAAAAAATAGGAACGTTTTCGTGAATTTATTTGTCACTGTCAGCGTCAATACAATATGTGTTCATGTTAGATGCGGATTTATAAATATTTTCCGGAAGAAAAAATTAAATACGTGAGAATTATAAACGTCCAGAATTTCAGTGATAGTATTTATGGTCTTTTTGTCCATGAAAAAAAAGAGAATGTAATATTTTTGGGCATTGAAATGTAAGGAAGCCACAAAACAAGAGAGCCATTGTCCCTCGAAATTAAAATATAGTAAAATAATAAATTTCCGTCTCAATAGCAATAATTGATCCGACAATTAAAATTAAACCAATTGCCTCGATGGCGATAAAAAAAATAGAATTTTCGCTCAAAATAATAAAATTTTGCAAAGTAGAATTCACAGTGCGAAGCATGGCTTTGTAGAGATGTAACTATTATACAGTGAGTAATATAGAACGTGGTACGCTACCACTGATATGATTCTATTGTAATTGATTATCGGATCCTAAAATTGCAAAGTATTTGTATTCTGTTTTATTTTTTACAAAATACTTCACAGCATTGCTGCAACTTTACCAAGGGACATTCCAGTGGTTTTCTTGTTAATAACCTTGCATTGAGAATTGTTATGGAAGGACGAAGGCAGGGAATTATTTTTATAAAATAAAATATGATAACACTCGAGAAAGTCGATTACGATCCTTAGAAAGGTCCAAAAACACACCCGTAGTTGCTATGGGAAAGGCCGAAAGCGAGAGTTACTGGCAACGATTCTTTTAGAACGACCTTTGAAACAATGGAGCAGTTATACGGGAATGCGTCGGCAGGAAAAGAGCTTGGCTCGCCAAGCCGAGCTATGAACATGTAAATTATGAAGTTACGTTGCGGAAAATTCTCCGTGTGATAATGTTCGCGTTGTGCAAGAAGGCTCTTTAGAGGAAAGGGAGGTTTTATTTCTCGTGTAGTCTGGACACGCCCGCTTACTACAACGTTTGTACTTTCCCCGCACGCGGTGTACAGAGAAAGTATTGTTTCCGTGAAAATAATCGAATTCGAGATCTCAACGAAAGTACAAGTTTCGAGGTCCTCTTGAGCAAGTGTTCACTATTTTCTCTATGAAGTTTGTATGATGGGAATTTTATGTGCGATCTAACTAAAAAACTACTCATCAAATCAACATGAAACTTTATAATTGTAACTTTAATTAAAAAGTGAACATTTGAATAGATTTTGGCTGAAATTGGCATATCTGAAGGAGAGGTTTATTCTTGAGATTTTTCCTTTTTTGCCTAATATCATCGTTAGGATTTTATTAATCTAAACATTTTTCATTACTAAAATTATAGATAGTGTAATTTTCGACAACTTTTGGTTGAAACATTTCTTCAAACAACAGTTCCAGAGATATTTCGATTAATCGTCCGAATTTACGTTCAGTACATCGATTTCGGTTGCTATAATCTGTAAAATATATAATACTGCTGCTAAAACAATTTGCGTTATTATGTTTAATTCATACAAAATCGGTATGGTGTCATTAAATCTGTGATATGTGTAAATGAAATACACACACACAACATAATTGTAAAAACTTTCTCATATACTAATGCGTCGTTTAGTTATCTTTTGAAAAATATGAACTATGTAGAATCGTCATAAAAATCAACTTAAATAACTATACGAAATATGATGAACATCGTATGAGTCATTTCGAAAAGCAAGTTGTTATTAAAGTTGCCTAAGAATAAAGTAGCCTTATATTCACTCTTTGAGAAAAATGAAATATGTAGTACTATTTTAGACGTTAACTCAAGTAACTGTACGAAATTTGATCAAAATCGTTATATCCGTTTTTAAGAAAATCGCGTTGTTGTTAAAGATGCCTAGAATAAACTAGCCTTATATTAATTTTTTGAGAAATATGAACTATGTAGTATAATTGAAGACGTAAACTCAAGTAACAGAACGGAATTTGAACAAAATCGTTAAGAGCCGTTTTTGAGGAAATCAAATTGTTGTCAAAAATGCCTAGAATAAACTCCCCTTAATTATTGAGCAATGTCAAACATTTCTTCATAGCTTCTTCTATTCTGTATGATGAAATGCCTAAGTACGAGATATCATTCATTTTCGCTCTACCGTTTAGGCTCTGGGGTCGCGAACAGACAGACAGACGGCATTGCGAAAACTACTTTTTCGGACTCAGGTACACATAAAACGTATATTTCCATCAAAATCTCAATATGCTTCCTATACGAGGAAGAAAAAATGTGGTTACCATTAACTACAGGTATCATTTAGAAATGAAAGAAGTAAATACCGTGGAGTACCATAGGAAACCTCGAACGAGTAATCTTTAATTAATAGCACCATAAAAGAAAGCTATATATCAAGCATCGATCGCATTAGATCGAAATGAAGTAGCAGGTAACTGCATAAACTCTCGCGGGCGAACGATATATCTTTACCTCTATTTTAAAGAATGAACATACACAAAGGAGGTAAAGATACAAAAAAATAAACATAAAATATCGTGATATGGAGAATTTTTAAAGAGGCTCAAGAGAGCGCACGCTTTCTTTATGACATAACGGATGAGAAGAACAATAAAAAAGAGACTTGCGTAAAAAAAATACACTAAGCAGGAGCTCCCTCTCTCTCTGGGAAACATCCGTTATTGTTGCAAGCTTTAATGTTCTTTTTATTACGCCTTTGAAAACCTCGGCGTGTCTCAAGCCATCGTAAAACGCCCTCGGATTTCCTTTATTCTCACTCTCTTTCTTTCTTCAGTCACGTTCAGCCTCTTCTTTCTCCTCTCCTGAACTCTCCACACGTTATCTATTCTTAGCATTATCTCCATTTATTCCTTCATTTTCTCCATTTTTACTTTCTCCATACGTAGTAATGGGAAAGTATTGTATTCATGAAAAAAATCGACTTCGAGATTTCAACGGAAATACATGTTTTGAGGTCCCTAGAACACGTTTAGACTATTTTCGGAATGATGTATGTGTGTGTGGATGTATGTGATTGTGGGCGCTCTAACTCAAAAAGTACTTGCCATATCCTTACCAAACTTCATATATAACACTTTAACATGAGCACAATGAACTTATTAGTTTTTGGACAATAACAGATAACCGGAAGTCGCGGTTTATTCGAAACCCGATTCGGTTTTTGCGATATTTCTTTGTTAAAACATCATTATTGTATATACAATTCTGAACAAAAGTTATAGAGAATGTAATTTCCTACAGTTTTCATTTGAAATAATTTTCTATAGGAGTTATTGTTTAGGAGTTATTTATAAATAACCGGTTTTTCGGTTTCCGTTAAATATCTCCTTAACAACATCGTTATTGGTAATCTTCGTAAGGGCCAAAGTTGTAGAGAATAATATTTCTTCCAAGTTTTGTTTGAAACTAATTTTCGTAGACATTTCGGTTATATTTCGCTTTTTCTTAATACCAGTAAACAGCGCCAACACCATGTAGCGGAGAATTCTGTAAACATTCAAAATATACGTAATTTACGGCAACGACGTGTCTTCTTTTACGATACGAAATAATAATTTTGCCTTATAATGCTACTCATAATAATTTAAATATCTATACCCCAAATATGGAGAAAGTCATGTGTTGGCCACATCAGATTTTTCTTCCTTCAGCAGAGAATTATCGAACTCGTCTTGTACATGTAAAAAAATCGAGAACAAACACTTAAAATTCAAAAGATTAAAAAATTATGTATCTCACGTAATTTTGTTCTTTTAGAATCTACTTTCAGCGAATTGCCACTGAAGGTGGCTGCTTTGTGGCCGAAATTCGCGTAAGATTTTTTTAAGACCGTGTTTGTGACTATTGGAGATGCCCGATATAAGTACTTTTTATTAACGAAAAACACTTGGTTAAATTGCACAATTTTTTTATTACACTACCGGTTTCGCTAAATAACTAGCATAATCAGGTGTTAGTTATTTAGCGAAACCGGTCGTGTAATAATAAATAAATAAATTAAAAATCGGTACAACATACATTGTACAAACTTTCTCATATACTGATGCGTCGTTTAGTTATTTTTATGAAATGAAAATCGTATCAGCCGGTCTTTAGAAAATCCAATTTTTGTTAAAGTTGCCCAAGAATAAACTAGCCTTATATTCATTCATTGAGAAAAATAAAACATGTAGTAATATTACAGACGTATACCCAAGAAACTGTACGAAATTTGATCAAAATCGTTTGAGCCGTTTTTGAGAAAATCGAATTATTGTTAAAGTTGCCTAGAATAAACCAGCCTTATATTCATTTTTTGAGAAATATGAACTATACAGTATTATTAAAGACGTAAACTCAAGTATACTTCGTGTATAAGAAAGTACAAATTTTGGAATTTAACCAAGTGTTTTTCGTTAATATGAGTGTCAATTACCGCGACATTCAGCCATATTCCTTGGATTTTATAAGTACATTTTATTCTTTTGATTTTTTTTTGTTTGTTCTTGAACTTTTCTCCGTTCCTCTCATTTAATTCTTTGATAAATTTATCTTTCGTGCCTCCCTTTCGTCATTCTTCTTTCTTCATCTCTTTTCATTTATACTAACACTTGCTATGTTGTACTAATATTTCTCTCAAAATTTTCATTATAGTGCCAGTAAGCATAGCATGTTTTTCACACACACCTTCTTGTGTGGGTGGTTTCCCATGGTGGGTTTTTTCCAAAGGTGTACGTATTTCGTCTGTTCCGCCTAAGTTTTTCCCCGCAAAAGTTTTTCCTCTTTGGATTCTCACTGTGCTCTGTCCCTTTCTCTTCCCTCTCACTTTCATCATTTCACACCTTTCTCCTCCTCCCAACCTTCATGTCCCCTCTGTTTCCCTTTCCTTTCTCCTTCCTCATCTCTCCCCTTTCCTATCTCCGTTTCTCCCTCGTCAATTCCCTACTTCCCATCTCCATTCCCTCCCCCTCCCTCCACCCTCTCTTTTCACTACCTCCCTCTCTCCCCCTCTTTCCACTCAATCCCTCCCCTCCATCTCTCCCTCCCCATCTCCTTTTCCCCTCTCCCCTCCTATCTTCCTTCTCTCTCTCCACTCCCTCTCTTCACCCCCTCTCTCCACCATAACTCCCCCATCACCCCACTCTCTTTCTCCCTCCCCCATCTCTCCCACCCCTCCCTCTCTTCCCCCCCCCTCCCCCCCTCTCCCACCCTTTCCTCCCCCCTCTCTCCCACCCTTTCCTCCCCCCTCTCTCCCACCCTTTCCTCCCCCCTCTCTCCCACCCTTTCCTCCCCTCTCTCTCCCTTCCCCTCTCTAATTCCCCTTCTCCCTCTCTCCCTCTTTTTTCCTAACTTCCCCATTTCATTCCCACCACCAATAATTTCTATTTTTCTCACAGACCCCTACTATAGTATTACGTGCGCGTGTGTGCGCTCTGTGTGTCTGAACTGTCCACAGGTTGAAAATAACGGAGTTTTCCCTATCGCTGAACTTGACTCGTGCATATATGCGCTTTTTTTTCTTTCTCTCGGCGCCACCTATGGATATTCTCAGTATTCCTCCACCTCTCCTCTTTGACTAGCCCTTGAACTTTTTCCTGGAAACTGTCAAGGTTTAGAGCACTAAAACCTTTGACATTTCTATTCTATTTTTTTCTGCACGTGTCGTCTTCATCTATGTCTCCTCGGACATAAGATAGCGCGAGAAATATTAGTCGTTTGGTTAGTTAAATCAGGTAGAATTGATGAAAATTAACCTGTGGAGATTCCTAACAGCCCTCACTTAAACTTAAAGAATGGGCAAGTTTCTTTGGAGCAAATTTTGATGTAATTAAATTAGTGAAAGGTCGATAAGAAGGGTTCATAAACGCTGAATTTTTCGATTTATCACTGATGACATGCTCACTGATGAAATGCTCATGATCGAACTCAAAATACGTCTGAGGTAAATTATTTTAAGAAGAAACCGGATGACCTGTGACAAGATATATTTCGTATAAACAGTAACGTGCGTTGACAAGGAATAACGCTTTTCAATAAGTGAATGTTTCCAAAAATAAAAATTTATAATAGTAAGTAAATGATCTTTTATCGAATCCGAACGAACGTTCTTAAATCGGGAACAAAACTCGTTTATTTTACTCGAAATGGATACTAAACGCCCGCATTTACTTTGTGAAAGTGAATGGCCTTTATCTGGAACCAAAACGAAACTTTCAAAAATGATTGATGATAATGTTGAAGGTACTGAATTCCGACACACCATTGTACGTAGATTGTAAGACTTACTCCGCGTGTAACTGTTTTATTCTTGCGAAGGAAAGGACGCAATAAACCAGGAATTTTTCTGAGAATCATTCGGATTACTATGGATGAACAAAAAATGGCGAAACTTCGATATCGTCCAAACAGAAGAGCAAACATTCGCCACGAAAGCTTGAAGACATTCATAACACCGAACATTTCTTTTAAAAAAATGTTTCGCAACAACCCACGAGTTGTTAAACAACTAAAAAAAACGCTGGTTCACGCAAAGCGTCTGTCGACTTTTAAAGAAGTTTTGAATAAAATGGTTGCACAATCGTGTGAGACAGCTCTTGTCAGACATTCGTGTTCGGCTGAACGTAGTATATTATAGGCGCGTGGTCCCGTCCACCATTGAAACCGCACGTTACAAAATAACTGTAGAGAAAGATCAAGTTATTCACATGTTTTTGAAGGAATATGTCCTGTCATTCAACCCGTCGTTCGAATAGGAATTTCGTTCGCGCCCATGAATTATTCATACATATAAAAAAAACCTTAAAACGGTATATCTATCGGTTCGGGTTCCATTCACCTCACGTTGAATTATTTACGTTCTACGCAAGAATGATATAGTAAGTTCTTGGTAGTGCGGCTTGTAGGGTAAAAAGGTCACTTAAGTTATTGAAGCTTTTGACGCCGTTAACATTACCATTAATAAAAAATTCACTACGGTGAAAACGCTCTTTTTAAGCGAGCGCCGTAGTCGTAGAAACTGAGGGAAAAAGCGATAGCGGTTTATTTCACCGGGGTATTAATTAAAAAAATTAACTATCCAGGAATGTTTCGCCCATTTTCTTTGTTTTTTCGTTACAAATAAAAAAATTGCTTAAGAAAATAGGACTGGTTTTATTTTAATTTATATTAATTAAACTGATGGAACATCAAAATACAGAAAATACTGAAAATACTTTCAGGACACTCTCGAAAGTTCAATTTTTTTAAACCTGAAAACTCAATATATACGAGTTAGGGTACAAGCCCTTATATCTTTATTCTCTCTCATGTTTAAAACAAACATATGTACGTTTGTGGAAATCATGTCGGTTCTTATAGGTTCAAAATTTTCTCGGATATTTGTATTGAAAAGTCATCGGGTCAACTTCTTTCTTCAGCAAAATCGTTAAAAGCAAGGCAAAAATTTTAACGGCAGTAGGAAAGGTCAAATATGTTCTCTTGGCAATAATTCTCTATTTCGCTGGAAGAAAGAAGTGCTCTGCTGAGGATAACGAGGCATCCACTCGGTTAATCCTATAGTAATTAATTATCGAGTAGATCATCCTCCGCTCTTTCACGTGATGGATGACTTAGCATTTCGCCGCTAACGTTTTCTAGCATCCTCGTTGATGCCTCATGGATGTTCGCTACCGAAAGACCTTGGAAGGCAGCTACTAAAAGAACAACCTGGCGATCGTGAGCTACATTTTTTTTTTAAAAACGGAAGAGCGATTTGTACTCACAGGAAAGCGTTGGCGTAACAATCGAAACGAAATAATTAGCAAGGAATTAATCCATGTCAGGGATTTTCGAACGAAGGTTAGATGGGGTTCCGTGAGAGAACGAGAGAAAGAGGCGATATATGTTGCCGTGTTAGTTAAGGTTTCTGGAAAATTTATTTTAAATAGTATAAGGGTTCTATGACTTCAAGTAGTTTGCCTTGCGTCAATCCTTAAAAATTATTAAAGATATTTGTCTCGGTGTTTCAGCAGCTTCATATAGTTTCAGTGTGGTTTTCAGTGTGATTATTCTAGTTTCCTGAAGTTTTTGGAGATTTATTCAATTTTTTCCAAATATCTTATCGCAAAAAAACGTGTTTCTAGGCAAAGCCTCCGAATATTATTATTAAGTTAAATACGTTACAATTTGGCCAGATGGAAAATTTAATGGTAATATTTAATAATTACCTAATTTTTAATCGTTTTAAAATTTTTGGAAAGAGTTTGACAAATACATTTTTCATCTGTCAGCAGCTCATAAAGAACGCTTTTCAGTCCTTAAGCAAGGCGGCAGTTACATACTGTAGAATTTTTAGAAGTTTCGTTTTTTTGTTGTAAAACTGAAAATATATATTTTTTCCTCTTTCCTTTCCTGGTTCCTGAAATCTTAAAATAAGCACCAAATAAGCTTATTTTAAAATTTAATATCAGAGGAAATTTTTCCATCCATAAATCCATAACAGAATGTCTTTGTGCTTCGCATGTCTCGGAAAGCGCAAATTACTGGAAATCATTTTTTTAAATTCGCGATAACGCGAGATATCGTGTGAGCGAACGACTCTTCTCTCCGATTCCATTGAACTTTTGTGCCGTCGACGAGAATCCATTAGTCTGGCGTTCGTATCACAATCAAAGTTGAACGACTTGTGTTTTTTTTACTACGATCGTTGCGACGACTTCACGAGTATTTACCAGTGTCTATAATTATTAATTTAAGCAAGTAATTTAGATTCCATATCGTGATGCTATGTTTGGTTTTATATTTTCAGCTTGATCGTGAATTGGTAGGAAAAATTTACGCCCCCAGGAATCAACGATTATCTTATGTTTTCTGTTAATCATAGTGTCTTAAAGCTTCTTCTCAATATTATTTCTAAAAATATATAACTTTTTTGTGAGCTAGTCCTTCTAAAATCTACCTTTTATCCGCATCTATTCTTTTTGCCAATAACATCTTTTCTATTTTTACTTGTCGTTCACTTGTTTACGTTGCTATCCATTGAAATCTGTGTCGTCAGTTGTGACGAAAAAAATTCGCGGTGGGTGTAAAGTTATTTTGTCTCTTATTATTTGTCGAGGTAGACCACAGAGTCTCTGTCAGAACCATTCAGTTTATTTATAAATAGTTCTTTGTATTTCTTGTGTATTACAAAAAAATGTAGTTTTAATTCATTTTATTTTCACACCCAAACACAAAAATAGACACCGCAGTTCTCGTGAATAAATGCTGCCAAAATATTTGGATAGGCTATTCTAGGTGGAGCAAAAAACTGTATATCCGAGTATATTCGGAATTAGATGTTAAATTCGTGCGGCTGGCTGAAATATTTCGATTGCATTTTAACGCTTTACAGCTTTTTCCGAGACATTTCAATCCTAAAATCACCTCAATCTTATTCAATGCACTCAACAGAAAATACTTAATTCCGCGTATCATAATAAAACACTTTGTCCCTTTATCATGTAATGCTTTTTGGAGCTTAATATCTCGCAAACGACTGAACCGAATTTGATGAAATTTTCAGGATAGCATTATGACATAATAAAAAAAAACGTTTTAATGTATCGGTAATATATAAAAGCCTTATTCTGTCCATTTGTCCTTTTGTCACTCCCTCTATCACGCTCTGAAAAAAGAAATATACCTGGCAAGAGGGAACTAAGGTCAGCCTTTGAAGCTTGACGGTCACTTATACTAGTAATCTAATAATGAATGCTTCATGTACTCGGAATAAAATCCGGATTAACAAAAATAAATAATACGCATTGATTTCCGTTGGACGAATTATTACGGCATTTAGGTTTCTCTATAGTAGGAGTTCCCAACATTTTGGAAGTGGCGAGCACCAAGTTGTATCTTAGAATATCGAAAGAGCACCACTACACCTCCGCGAGAGTAGTAATGATAATTAATAAAATCAAACCAACATCAACGTTAATCTTAACGATCTTGAATACGTTTAGAAAGAAATCAACCGAGCAAAATAAATTATCGGTCCTAAGATATGGAATATTAAGCACCGTAGAAGAGCACAGTCAGGCTGTCAAAGAGCACCATCTGGCTTCCAAAGAGCAAAGCGGTTCTCGCGAGCACCTTATTGGAAATTTCTGTTCTAAGGTATAACACTCAAAACCTATACCATTTTCAGCATCATAAAAGAATACCGTCAGACTGCCAAAGAGCACTAAGGTGCTCGCGAGCACGGGGTTAGGAATCCCTGCTCGAGAGCTTTTATTTTACTCTCAAATAGGAGTTTTAAACATGTCGTCCGCCAGTTGAAAAACTGCGTCCCTTGGTCGAGATAGTCACTAAGTTACAAGTATATAAATGAGACAAATATAAACGTCTTACATATGAGAATTGTAGTATGATATTTTTTTAATTAAAACAAGTACGATTCTGAGTCGTACATTTTAAAAATTCAACAACATGGTTAAGGTCATTATGATGATATGCGGCCCCTCGCATGTATTCAAAGCAACATGCGGCCCACTTGTAATTTGAGCTTGAAAGCCCTGCTGTAAATCATTGCCTATTCTAAAATGTGAAATATGCATTATAATTTATATGTCCAAGGGGGTAATCGTAATGCAAGATGATGACGATATATCTTTTAGTAATACATCACTATGATTTTTTAGTAAATTTTATTTTCAGAATTTACAGTTACCAACATTATTCTTTTAGTAGTACAGGTATTCCCCTTTATATGAGAATTCGAAAAATGCGATTTCATTTTAATGCGCTCAACTAATTTAGCCCGATTTTAATTAATAGAATGCCAAGCCAAAATTTCTTATTATGTTTTTTTTAGCAGATCTAATACATTTCCATTGATTCTCATGGGGAAATTATGTTCGATTTATGCGGCTTCACCCTCTGCGACTTTTTTTTGGAACACAACTAGCGCATAAATCGAGGAGTACTTACCTGTGTAAAGTATGTCCTAATTCAATCGACATATTTAAATTGATTCATTCTGAAAACGACCTGCGTCGAGCATTGGAAAAGTAGGATAAAATGTTTCGAATTCTCGGATACGTGCGTTTGGGGCAATAAACGTCAAACCATTCTGAAATATCGTTTTATGTTCGGTTTAACGACTTATTAGCCGTAAATGTAGACGTCTACGAGAGTTATTCCTCGTCCTATTTTCACTTTCTTAGCCGGAAAAACAGTAGGAATTAATAAATCAATCCATCCGATGCGTTTTGTATTATTCTGTTTTCATGGCAACGATGTTTACAAGTTGTTAGAGTGCGTTCGCCCTTTTATGTTGCGGCACGCCTCGCGGCATTTTCCCGCATTATCTTGTTTTATTTATGAAAAAAAAAACGAGACGCGATTACGAAGAGCTAGTTCGGTCATCGATCCTTAGTGGCCACGACCTTTGTCAAGAGTGATTTTGCGCGAGAAGGTCAGTTAGGCGATCGTTCGATGTAAACGATTTCATCAGCGAAACGCGGAGACAGCTTCTCGTCATTGCGCGCGGCGGCCATGTTGTGAAGTCCTTATCTTCACGGAAGGCAGTATATAGCTGAAACTATACAACGGCGAAGGGTGCCTCGTCCGAAAACGTCGAATTTTATTGTTTTAGAAATATTTTTTGCCGCAGCATCTCTAATAGCAATGGTAAATCACTCGAAATTTCAAACGATTCCTTGCGGTGCTTTGTCAGGTAATAGTTTTTTATGGCGTTCTTTTTTTATCGATACCCAGAAAAGTCTGCGGAAATGTTACGCGTTATATATATATATATATATATATATATATATATATATATATATATATATAAAGAGTTCGTAGGAAATATTACGATTTTTTCCGGCAGTTAAGTATTGATGTATTTCAAATCGAACCTGGTGAAAGGTAGAAAAATTAAAAAAAAAAGATTTACGAGCCCCAGGTGCTTTTAAATCGCCGTGTAAATTCCTGGAATCCGTTTGGTTTTTTTTAATGGACGAAATAACTCGTCTACGGGTTCGCTCTCTGCGATACTTTTCCCACAATGAAATACGAAGTGGATACGTATAATATTACGGCCGTTAGAAGTGGAATAAAAAAGTGAATCGATTCGAACGCGAGTCCTTAAGCCAGCGGTTGATTTTGAAAACCGCAATAATTTTGAAGTGGTGATTTTTAATCTCTTAAAAATGTTTTATTTTTGAGACAGTTCTTTCGTGAGCCCTGATTAATTAATAGTTTACATTTAATGCTGCTGGTTGAGAAATAATATGGCGAAGATATAGTCGAGTTTTCCTGCATGATGTAATAACCTTAAGAAATACACTAGAAATAAATACCACAAAAAAAATTGTGGAATTTAACCAAGTTTTTTCTTCATTAATATGAGTATCAATTACCACGAAGTTCAGCCAAATTACTTGGATTTTATTGTCCGGTAGACATTTCCTTCTTAATATATTTTCGTTTTATTTAAAATCAGGCTTAATTTGGTTTTTATAAATGAACCAAATGTCGCGTATGTGGAATACGTATAGCCTTAACAACCGAATTCGTTTACGGGTTGAGAAATATGTACCTTCAATAGTAAGCGCTAATTGAAAGTTTTAAATGCCGTCGGGTGTTAGTTTCTGTAGTATAGGAAGAGGAATTTTGGGCGTCAGATTTTCAGGCGCTGTATCTTTAGACAACAATTTCACAGGCATTGGTATTTTTAGCTTAATTTTTCATACGCATGATTTTTAGGCGTCGTTTTTCTACTAAGCTGATTAATATACGTATTATAAATTTTTTACAGAATTAGTATAAGGTCCCGTTAAGCATGAAACTATGACATGAATCCAGTCTCAGCAATTTAAAAATGCAATTAGATTTCGATTCCAAGCCCAAAAACCTTCTGAAGAAATAATTGGCTAAATTTCATAGAGATCTTTTACAATAGTTAATATGAGATGGTAAAACAGCTGATTTATTTTAACTTTTGCATGTATCACCACTTTTTATGAAACTTATTACCATATAATTTTTATGATATTTTAAATTACCACTTTTTGTAAACGAATATGAACAAAAAGTATTTAACAATGATTAATATTTTCAAACACATGAAAGGAATCACATTCTAATTTTAGCTGCATTATTTATTAAGAATTAGATCAATACTTTCAATAGGATTGTTATTTTATTCCGCTTAATCACGAGCTAAAACAAAGTCAGACGCGTAAAAAAAATTCACCGACCTGTAATATTTTCGTTAACAACTGATAAGTGTATTTTGGGCCGCCTTCAGAACGTTTCGTGCTAAAAATGAAAGTTTTCTTATTAAAATTTACTAGCGAAGAGAGCCAAATAACTAATCGTCAGTTAACTTTCGCTCGTTTCGAAAGCGAAAAATCCCAACTGAATTTTTTTTGTGTCGCTAAATAATTTGACCAAGATTTCCGAGATTCGAAACGCGAAGGACAAACTACACTCTATTATTTAACCAACGAATGTTAATTGACGCGATAAAATCTGCAACGTGATTATCGATCGTAAACTTGCATTTCTTGCTCTGTCTGTCTCTCTCTCTCTCGCGCATGCGTGAGGAATTTAAAACCTCTTCTTTGAAAGGTGCATTGCGCAGAGTGGCATTTAACGTTTGAAGCGTTGGTTGTCATGCGTGTTCACTTGATTAGCGTTGGAAGCGTACCTCGGCACCGTCGCGAGGCGACGGACCAATGAATTTAAAATGTCCCTGCATCATGTAACTGTTTATGAAGATTTTGTGCGCTATAGTTTCCCATGAGGCAGTGCGTGGTTGCGGGCATATGGTTACAAAGATTGATTTTTTGTAGGAATTTCGAAATACGGTTCTACGGTAATTTTCTTTTAATATTAATATTAGTTAACGTCCATACATATTTTATCTTAGCAAATTAGTAATGGAGAAAGCGTTTGAAAATGACAATGAATCGTTATGGCAATAATGCCCTCCAGCCGTCGATGTATGATGTGGAACATACACGGAAATGCATTAACCTACTAATATACGAAATTATCTCAATATGAAAGTGATGTAATACATTATTCAGGATATATCTGGTTTTATAACCTTGTTATGGCTGTTGGAGATACCTGAGATAAGTAATTCTTTTTTCGATGTTTGATTTTTAACTGTGTATTTTTTAAGGTAGAGCAAATCGAATGCACATTGCAGTACAGTACTGTAGCCGTATTCAGTTCCGAAAGTCAATTTTCGAAATCACCTCATAGATGGAAGTCAATTAATAAAATAACTCAAATTGAAATAAGTCGGCCAGGAAAACTGAAATTGCCGATCGGTGAGAAATTCATAAGCGTGTCAGACTCCTGGCCTAAACTTGTGTCCGTGCATCATCCCAAGTACATAACGTAGCTTGAAGTATTTTTGACGATGAATTATTTTCTCTTAGGGGCAATTCATTGACTGTTCGTTATAAAAAAATAACCGCCTTTGAAATACATTATAAGAGCCAAATATCGGTATTAGCGCATCTGACTCCAAATGCAAAGATCGAAAACATGTATTTGGAGATAGTATATATATATTTGTGTTAAATAAATTACTATTATTGTACACCGCAGAGAAAGCCTAATTTGTGGCCGAAATGCGCATCTGGTTTGCACATGTGTCTCGTTATGTTTTATTTATTAGCGCGTTTTAATTTGTAAACGCGCTTATGTTTTCGCTCTGTCTGTCCGTCTGTATGTGAAATCGATTAAATAAAAAGTAAACGACAAGAGATAGAAGACTGAAATTTGAAGGGTGCATGTGATAAATTATGCCATTTATTACGCTTCCAAAGAATATATTTTTTATTGTTATCTTGATCTTCAAACGTATTCGTGCCACAAGTTGAGTTTTCGTCAAATTACTTGTTGTTTCGCAGCGCAAAAAAATGCTCTCTAAGCGACGTTTCCTCGATACATCTTCCCTGGAATCTTTTTTAGTTACTTTCAGGAAAAGACATATCGATACTCGTAGAATTTCTTCTGGATATTCTCGAAGGATAGGCGAAGAACGAGAGAGGAAAGTGATCGAAGGAGTGAGTACGGGAGAATTGACGGAAAGGAGGAAGCGGAGAGAGGTTCGTGGGAAGGTTCAGTGCACCGTCGATGGGAAAACAGACGATTACTTCTTGGCTGAGAGCCACGGGTCTAGTTCTTGGGGTCGTGCGAAAGAGAGAAAGAGGGAGATATACTGGTCGGGAGAGGCGACGACACGGTCTCTCTCTCTCTCTCTCTTCCTACGAGTGAGTGAATTGCGCGCGTTATTCTTCTTTTTTTCTTTTTAAAGTCGTCTTGCGCAACCATTTCGCCTTCTCTATCTCTCTCTCCATTGTTCCTCTCTCCCGCATCCATTTGGTTGAATCTATCGAGTCGCACGAACCGGCGTCGAAAAAAACAAGTTAGGAAAGTGTACAACGTATCACAAATGGGCGCGTTTCCTGCAATGGAGTATTAGAAAGAAATTATATACCTGCACGTAAGGGAAATTTCGTTTTCAAGTTGTTTTCTTCATCATAAATAATCCATTTTCTTCCTGTTTGAAAATATTGTATGCACACGTAAGGAAATTAAACGTTTGTTTGTGAGATTGTTTATGTTAGCAACAATGAAGAAGTAACAATGCAAGAAAATTTTCAAGTTCAACTCGAATTAAGACGTTTTTGTTTGATTTTATCGATAACGATTACTCTTAAGATAAAAATGTATAAGAAAAGAAATACTATTCTTTACCAGCACTACAACTTCTATTTGAAAAATATTTTTATATGACTAATACTTTACGAGATATGACGAAAATTTAATTTTTTGTCACCAGTAAAGAGGTACCCCTGATTGGCGTACGTGATTAATTTTTGCGATTTTCTTATGATATTTGATTGTGTCCTTAATATCAAATTTCACGAAAATCCGTTCTGTATAAGCCGAGGACGAACATGCGGACGGACGGACAGACAGACGGACAGACTGCCGATAATAGGCGCTCACACTGGAAGCGAAACGCGCCTAATAAAATAAAAGGTACTTACGGATTATCCCCATGCCATAAAAGTATTAACAGAATAATAATAATAAATTATAAATACATATGAAACTGATAATAAAATATCGTAAATCCAACAATACGTTGTTATTCTTTTAATATTTTTTATCTCGTTTGACTGTTGTGTCGTGAATTATATCTCGTTTGACTGTTGTGCCGCAAATGGAGAGGATATTGGCCTCGCCCGGAACCAAAGTATCCCTCCCCGTTGTCCGGTGATTGGGTTTGTAAATGTCGAGACAGGCCAATCAGTTTCTGTTAATGTTGTACGTAAGTATGGCATGGGGATAATACGTAAGTTCCAAATAAAATTGACGATGTTCGCGTCACCGTAGAGGTACTAGCTGGTGATATATTATAGGTGTGTTCAGTCCTCTTACTTTGTAGGATCCGACGTTTCTAGACACTTTTAACTAATTGCCATCTTCGTTGGTGGTGGTGGCGGTGGTGCTGCTTACGCTCCGTTTGGTAACGCTGGTACAACCGTTGCGACACGGTTGCGAACTGCACGGCCTACTTTTTTTTTTGGGAGAAATCGACTTTACGTCGTGTGTATGAGGGTGAGTGCGGAAGACAAATGAAGCCGTTCTCAACGCGTTGTGGTTTGAAACTTGCGGTAATGCATGTACATGCATATATGAATAACAGTTTGTATTGTTAAAGTTTTTTATTTGAAAGATTTAAAAAATATATTATTTGCAAAAGTTTTTAAAAAAATATGAATTGCTACATTCTAAATTCCTCACACCAACTCTTAGATTGTAGATATCCGCGCATTCAATTAAGCTTATATTGAAATAAACATATTGCTATATATAATTGTGAAAATTAATTATACTAAACGGGGAATTTCGTGTAGTTTAGCGTTTTTCAAGAATACACTGTAAAAAAATGCATTTTCCCGAAATAGTTTTTACTTGCGTACTAAATACCATCATATAGGTATGTTGAATTTAATATAATACGCCGTAACGCGCGATATACTTCCCCTGGCTCCTTTCATTGCAAACATAATTTTATATAAAATTTATTGCAAGAATGATTATCGAGGAATTAACAAAAGGGTTATTGATAAATGCGAGCAAATGAGATTTTCGCTTACTAAATGGACTCATCTCGAAAGAAAATTCTTTTCTCATTGCTTGTCCTACGACTTCTGCGCGAACCATTTGTGTACAAATAATGTAAATGATAAACGAGCTTGTCTTTAAGTCAGTAAAAACCGTCAAGTCGTTAAGCTAATTTCATTTATGGATGCGAGCGAAAATTTGTGGATGATACGTGCAATTTTCAGGGAAGATAAAAATTGCTGTTTCCGATTGGGAGTTGCTTTCGGATTGCATCCAATTCATCCCGGTGAGAGTAAGGCGGCTATTTAGATCGCACTTACGTAATAATGCCCAAATGTCAGCTTTGTTGAAAAACACGAGAAATTCTATTCGTCGATTTAATTTCGAAGCGAAAATAAAACATATATAACCGTATTTCCTTCGTTTTACTAAGTTATTTATTAACAATCTTTGGTTTGTATTAAATTATGCTTTCGTGTTCTATATTGCAATCCCAATGACTCAAAGATACCATCCAAGAACATAAATTATTATTTAAGTATTCAGTCAGGTTACGAGATGAAATATTCAACACGAAAACGGTAAATTGTCGTTAATGTATTATTTCTTGATTCTAAACGTTTCGCAGTAACATAATATCAATCAATCAATCAATTGGGGGGACCTTGTGACTTCAAACGACTCCAGCGCTAGAAGGCTTCTCAGTCTAAATCACAAAGCAAGGGAGGAGAGAAACCCGGTGCCGGCATTAGCCTACTCTTAACGAGAAACACCAAGGGGACCAACGGCTTTACGTCCCTTCCGAAGGACGGGGCGCTGATTTGCGTGTTCTCCTCTAAACACGCAAATGGGGAGCCGGGCAACCCGGTTCGCACCGAGTTTGCTAAGCGTAGCAGGCCAGCGCCCGCACCACTACGCCACGACTCCCCCCATCTATTACATAATATCGGTGGATTCCATCTTCCCTTTCAATGATTTTGTCGGATATAGGAATTCCAAGGAGGATTAGAGGTCTCACGATTTGCCGTTGGCGTCGCTCGTTTCCCACGCCTCAGTCCCACGAAGCATCTCGCCTGGAAGATTTTTCCCTTCATCCGGATCACGTAGTATACGGGGCTGATAATAATTCACGCGCTGGGATGGAAGCTTATGGCGCAACGATCGCCCGGATGAGCGAGCGCCCTCTCTTTTAGCGTAATGCCAAGGATCCGGGCAATCGAAGCAAGAAATGCATCCTAAAAAAAAAGAAACACACCGAAGGAAAATAGAATGAAAACTTTCACACCTGGGTGTTATGGGCAACAGGACGAGCGCCATTTCCCGTGGCAGACATCGTCTTTTCTTTTTTAAAAAATCGTGATGTAAAACTTTTAATGCGATTCACTTCCCCTGTCAATCAAGACGTCCAGTCAGAATGAATGAATGGTTCATCAAGGGGGGAGATTGGGTGGTAGATATAATGCTTTTTAAGAAAAATTGAAACGGATTATTGAATAAGGTTTCATATTCTCGCCCATGAGACCGAGTTTCTCCCTCTTAAAAAAAAAAACTTCTCGAGCAACTATTGCATACACGTCGGAAAGCGAACGCGAGTCGACCTTATGGGTTTAAAGTTTAGCGGGAAAGTCGACCAATTTATCTGGACGTAGAAACATTCTCATCGGATTGGGATAGTGTAATCGATTTCTCCAATAAAGCGACCTAGGGAATGAGTTACTGTAATTCCGTCGATTTTTATGGAGTGTGATCAAAAACTGAAATAGAAAGTATAATTATAGTTTAAACTTGACCAGAAACAATAAATAAATAATTAATTAATTAAATAAACAAATTAATAAAGAAATAAATGCATATATATATATCATCAGCAGCCTTGTTCAATCCACTTACGGATGAAGGCCTCAATTCCATGGCACTCGACATCCAACGCTTCTCATTTGTAACAGTATATCAGTTCCATTCGCATATTTATCTCTTTAAAATTTTCTAGAGGTTATGTGTCTATTTAATACATTTTAAAAGGGATACGTCAGGAAAAAGGTTAGGCTTTAAGACTTAACATTGGTTCGACCCTATCCGATACAATACAAAACTGAGTTCGACGATTCATTTCCGAATGCCTCGTACGCCCACTTTATCTGGCCCTTAAAACAGCTTTTTCAATCTCGCGAGCCGACTTTGACGAGTCTGGCACGTCTTCAGCCAGATTTCGTGTTTGCCTGTGTGTGTTTTTCTCTTATCTTTCTTCTCCCGTGACCAGAAGATACCACGGGAATGTGAAGCCGAGGAGATTCCTCGTAGCTTTTTTTTTCGGAAAGCGGCAGGCATGGTTTTCGTCGTTTCTTTGTTTTGTTTTTTCAAACCAGGCGCATGCGTCAGGGATCGTTGACCCTTGCATACCCCAGGTCCCTGAACTCTCTTCCATCCTCTTCCTCGCCCTTCATTCCTTTCCTTAGCCACTCCTCAAATCACTCAACCCAACCCTCCCTTTACTAACCTGTCGAGGTTCGTCTTCTAAGCGTCCCGACGAGGCGCATTTTGATCTTAATTTTTTTTTTAATTTTTGATTCCGAAGTCTGGCTGCGTTCCGAACGGTGCTGCCAACTTCTAAATGGTTTCTACACAACGGGGCGGGGTATATGTGGAGCATGCCCGGTTCTCTTAATGCACTCTTCCTACTCTTTTATCTCTCTTTCTTTCTCGTTTTTTTTTCACTTCATTGTTCCGGAGTTTATTTATTTTTGCGTAAACGGATCGAAGGCGGTGACGGTGTGTCTGCATCCTGGCGGCCATGTGCCAGCGAACGTCAATCGAAAGATCCTCCGCGATTGTTAATTTTAAAAAATTATTAATTCAGAGTATTCCTTCGTCGAAATTCGTGTTTTAATCGTTCATACGTTAGATCAGGGGGTCGGCAACCTACGGAACGTGGGTCGCATAGGGCCTCCGAGAGCGCTTTATGTGGCCACCAGAAGCTGTAATGAAAAAAGTTATCGGAAAAATTTCATATGGGAAATTTAATATTTTTTCAATAAAATTACGGTCTCGAAACCTTTTCTGGCGAAGTTTTAACGCTAGTAAATTATTTTAACCTGATTTTCGATTATAGTAATAGGCAACAGAAACTCTAGATAACTTATGATTCATTCATTCATACGGCTCGCAGAGGTTTATTGACTTCCGATGCGGCCCTCCGAAGCATTTACAACTGCGTATATGGCCCGCCGTGCAGAAAACGTTGCCAACCCCTGCGTTAGATAATAATACCCGAAATAGATATTAATATAAAATGAAATCATGTGAGAACACTAATAATTGAAGACAATAAAATTATCGAGTTAATTTTTAAAAATTATTAACTTTCGCCGGAATTTATATCTTTTTCATCTATATATATATATATCATATGTACTGAATAAACAGCCCTTCAAAACAAAATTATGATGGAAATATTTAAATAATGGAAATATTTAAATAAAACCATCGAATCGCAAACACTGCCGTAATTTAATGAATTTCCCACGAGACAGTTAAGTCATCTCCAAAAGGAGCGCATCCTTTGGATTCTTGTATTAACCGCTTCGCTCTCACGAGGGCGCCACATTCCACAGCTGCATCTTTGAATCCGCTTTCTGAAAGGCAGCCAGTCGACTCGGAAGTAGATTGGGAATGATAGAGAGAGAGAGAGGGAGAAAAAATAAAAGAAACTCGAACCGCTGCGGCGAGAAAACGAGGGATGCGTTTTAGAGGAATCGTCAAAACAAGAACGTGTTAAATTGAGTCAATAAAGGAGCTTTTGTGGGCACTCTGAAATTTTAAATTTTTTGATGGAGTAGAAGAAATGCTTTCAAGTTATAATAGCTATATAAAAAAAAGTATGCATTTGTAATTTTATGTTTCGTGGACTGGCAAAAGTCCTTTGATAGAGTAAATTGGGTACTGCTGATGAGGATATTAAAGGATATAGGTGTAGACTGGAAAGACAGGAGACTGATCAGGAATCTATACGTGAATCAAGTGGTAAAGGTCAGGTTGGGGAATGCGGACACCAGCGGAGTAAGACAGGGCTGTTGTCTATCGCCGATTCTATTCAGTAAATGTATATGGAGAGAGGCTAATGCAGGAAGCGTTAGAAGGCACGGGAGATTTCAAAATCGGAGGAAGGATTATAAGAACAGTGAGAGACGCGGATGATCAAGTACTTATAGCAAGAAAGGAAAAGGAACTCCATAAAATGGTAAATAGACTAGTGATAACAGGTAGAAAATACGGTATGGAAATTAATACGGAAAAATCCAATGTCACGCGAATATCAAGTAAAACAGAAGAAAATTTGAACATAGGTATGGAAAGAAAGCCACTGGAAAATGTTTCAGACTAGAAATACCTTGGAAGCATCATAACAATAGAAGCAAAATGTACTGGTGAAATTAGGACTAAAATAACGAAAGCAAAAGCCACTTTCAAAAGATATATTCCCCGCCTCCTAATGGCGGGGAATATAAAGGAGTATATCCGAAAGAAGTTGATAAAATGTTAAGTATGGAGTATAGCTTTGTATTGAGGAGAAACATGGACGCTAAGGAAAAATGATATAAAATACTTGGAAAGCTTCGAAATGTGGATATGGAGAAGAATACTGAAGATAAAATGGACAGATAGGGTGAAAAACGAGGAAGTACTACGAAGAATAGGAGAGAAGCAAACGATTATACAGACTATCGAAAAGAGGAAGGCATTACCTGAGGAGAGAGTGAATGATTAAAGAAGTGCTAGAAGGAAAACTGGATGGAAAAAGAGAAAGAGGTAGGGAAAGATTTCAGCTGATAAACGACTTGAAAGGTAAAGAGAACTATCAAGACATGAAGAAGACTGCGGAAAATAGGAGTATATGGAGAACCAAGTTTAACCATGAATAATCACGGACAGACTACCTATGATGATGATGATATACACACACACACGCACGCACGCGCACGCACGCACACGCACATACACACACACACATGCTGCAATAAAAAACATTCACTCCGTTATTTTACTTTATTTTAAATAAGATTTTATCCACTATCCTATAATAATGATGAGACGGGGTTGGGGCTGGACCGGTTTTCTTCACAAATTATACCTCTCAGTCTGCCCCTGATAGTGGATCATTTGAGGGGTGTGAGGTAAAAACGTGGTAACCCACACACTTATCTATTTGGAGCTAGGTTGCGTACAGAAAAGAAAAAAAAAACATCAATTATGATTTTGGAGATCTGTTTGTCATTTGTTGTAGTTCATATTTTGTAACTTGCGTTCATTTCTGATGAAAATGTAATTTTGAACCAATAAAATGTCAATTTTCTCGAAATAAGTGCGGGTCACCACATTTTTGCCTCACAGCCCTCATTTGCTCCGTCATCTGACCCCTATTTCACGCCACAATCTGTCGCAGTAGACGAAACTCTTCTCCCGGGAGCGAGATAATTATTCAGAAACGCCCTTCTGGGGAGGGGGTACGGATGAGGGTGGGGAGGGGGAAGGAGGGGGGGTGGGAGCTACCGGTCCATTTTTACCCAAGTTTAGGACGTGTTCCTCAAAAACAAAGCCTCTGGGAAGCATCCTCCTTCCCAGGAATCGATTTGAAACGCTTCCAAAAAAAATCGATTCCAAAAATCTGTGACATCCATCGCGGATGGAGACGAAGGAATTAAGAGGCGAGAGTGGTTGAAGGGAGGAAATTTGCTTATTCCCCGCGCGCGAATACACTCAAAGGATCCTCCTATTTTCGGATCCAAAGGATGAATAAATAAATATGTAGAGAGAGAGAGAGGGAATGAAGGAAAGGGGGGGTGTTAAAAACAGTCGACCTTGCCGAGATTCAAAGTGCACTTAGTCTGCCTCTTATAAACCAAGGCGAGAGATGTTGATGCCGCTTAAAAAAAGGTCCGACTGAAAGCGTTTTTCGCCTCAAGTGTGTTCGCCGTTCGCGAAACTGTAAACTTAGAAAATATCCCAATTAGGATTTTGTATATGTTTTAGTTCAATACTCGTATATCTTCGCTTGACCTTGAGGGAAGGATCTATCCTTAAGGTTTATGTCTGTTAGGATCTACGGAGCATCTTATAATATACTGACGCCTGATACGATATATATATATATCTCCTATAATAAGGGTGCGTTTGTTGGTTTGTTCATGGAACTCCTCCTAAACGATTGAAGCTAGAAATACGAAATTTGGTACGATTCTTTCTTACATCCTAACTTAGTGAATGGATAAGGTTTGGTCAACCGGGATTAATCAGTGCTGCCAATATAGGGGATTAACATTTTTCCATAAGATAACACGTATGAATCGATTTCTTGACTTGAAATTTATCAAAATACGTAAATATGGACCGAGGTTCTTCGTTTTTGCTTCGTTCGACGAATAAAACTCTATACTATCTCATTCCTGCGATGTTTGCATGTTACACGGTCGAAGTTTTCAGAAATACGCTAGGTTTTCGCAGGTTTTTTTCCACACCCCTTCCCTTCGTGGGGGTTTTCCTGCATGGTCAAGTCAGGTCTTTCCTAGGTTTTTACCACAATTACTCTGTCTTTTTATAGAAATTTTCCGAATTTGTAATTTGGTGTTTTGCGTGTATGTTATTCTATTTATTTTATTTTCTGGTTCTTTTCTGTGAAATTATTATTACTATTTTATTCTCATTTGTAATTGTTGAGGCAGGGTTAAATGTCAGAGGGGACTATATAGTCTCAATTTCGCCCCAATGAAGTCGTTTGTCTGTCTGATAAGTACAATTATGTACAAAACGGTAAAATTTAAATTAATTTGCATTATTCTTTTTTTATTTATTATTTTATTTTGCTTTATGAATAGTACAATGATAAGAAAACAAATATTTTTAGAGATTAAATCTAACTATATATTAATTTTGCGTTGACGTCTTTAGACATTTGTTTACAATTTATATCGGCGTATTTCTCGAGAACCGTTCGTCGTAAAGATATGCGGTAAACGGCGCTTCGTTTCTACTGGATATGAGGTCCCTGGAAAAATATTTTCGTTTGCTAAAGTGTCCCGGGTTCGAATCCAGGAGACAATTATATTTTCCCATAAGTTACACGGGATTTTCGATTTTTCAGAGTGCAAGGTTTTCTTCCTTCATTCGTGAAAATACGTAAATATGGACCGATTTTCTTCTTTTTTACTTTATTTGACGGCTAAAGCTCTATGCTATCTTATTCTTGTCGTGTTTATACGTTACACGGTCGAAGTTTTCAGAAATACGCATTCTTTTTCGAACTTTTGCGGATTTTTCATACTCTTTCCGTTTCTAGCTTTGTCAATAACATGTGTATAACAAACAAGCTCCCAGCGTATTGAGTTTTATTTTAAATTGTGCAATTAATTTCTTTTTTGTTTTGTTTCATCGTTTGAATGCTGGAATCTTACCTTTTTTTTAAGTAGAAGCATCATATTACACATCTCTAAAATCCTTATTAACGCAAATAGGCTCACGCATCAATTAAAAATTAGATAAGAATAGGGACGCACGTTACTTTGTAAACACATTATATGGTTATCTTCTCTTCATTGATAATCTAAATAAACGGTTGCATTGACGTCGCCTTTATAGTAGGTCCTGTAAGAAGTTAAAAGCAGTCGTTGATATACACTTGAAGTAAAGCAATTGTTTATGAATTCGTGTATAAGGGTGCAACGATAATCATTGGAACTAAGGTAAGGTAGAGCTATCATCCCAGCTACAGCTGCCAGAGGAAAAAAGCGGAGCCAGTGATCAAAGGAAGAGTACCTATTTTAGGAAAGAGAGAGAAAGAGATGCGGAAGCTCATAGGATTGCCCGTGTAGATGAGGAGCGGAGAGTACCAGAAAGACAAAGAAATAGGTAAACATGTCAAATGAATAGGGAACAAAGATCTAATCTAGGGCCGAACTATTTTTGCATTTCATTTATTTCATTAATTATTCAATCAAAATTATTTCACTAAACTTTCAGTTTATTTAAATCGCGTTGGGGATCAGAGATCCTGGGCTGTCCTACTAGTCTTAATTAATTTTACAGAAACCCATAGTAAGTACCTTCTAGCGAAGGATAATGCTGGTTATTGCCTCAATATGATAAAATATATATAGGTCTGCATCCTTGTTTGACTTAGCGAGTAAAAATGAAATTCTCTTGGTAATTGCAACATAATTTTAATGCATTTTCCATTAGAAATAATAGCATTTAATATACATCGTATATTTATATTACAATCAGTATTGAATGTTTATTGATATGTCACAGCAGCGACCACGTTTAGGAAAATCTCAAAGCAGGGGGGGGAGTGGATTCTTGCCCCGCCATCTACCGTGCAATTTTTTAATCAAGTAGGCAAACAGAAAACTGGCCTTTTACAATGTCACGTAATAATGGAAGGCTATATGAAGTGCGGTTAACATTAATCTACCTCTCCCAACCATTGAAAACGGCACGACCGCATCAGGTTTAAAAAAATGTCGCGGACAACTTTCTCTGCCCATCTTTACCTTAAAAAAAAAAAAAAAGTCGCTCGCTCCTCTTTGCGCAACGCGACCTTCACGATTCGCCCGGCGTCTTAGGATACCTGAAGCGGAGAGGTGGCTTCGAGAGCGTTCCCTTTTCACCAGTCGTGGATTCCTTAAGAGGGTGGAGAAACAAGAAGGTTTGGATGAGTTCGAGAGAGGTCGAGATGAGGAGATAAAATGGCAGCGAAAGAGTGGAGCGGGTTATGGGCCGGGAAATGTGTAGGGAAGGAGGAAGGAGAAATAGAGGTGGAGATGTTGGGTTGGGATAAGAGAAGGTTAGAGAGAGAGGGAACTTTAAAGAGGCGGCAGAGGGCGTTAGGTTTGAACAGTGACGTAAGCGAAGATTCTAAAATCTCCCTGCCCCCGAAAATTTCGAAAGGCCCCCTAAAAATTATTTTAAATTCGTTTTTTGAAGGCGCTAATATGAATAAAAGTTGTACTTTTTAATTAATTAGTTTTATACGTAGTTCAATATGGGTTTTTAATTGCATAAACGAGGTAATTTTATTTTTGCTCATTTCGAGTTATTTTCCTTCTCAGATTGTCCTTCTCCATTATAAATAAACTAGTATAAGTGCCCGTTAAAAATGACGGGGATGATCGATTATTCTGAAATAAAATTGAGGCGGTCTTCTTTGACCTGAAATCATACCTCCTGCTGAGAGGGTTGCCTTCGATCCGAGAGAAGGTTCGAAAACGTCGCCGCGAGTAGATATCTATTGTGCTTCAAAAGCTGACCTTGCAAGTATATTTCAGTTTTTCAGAGCGTGACAGAGGGAGTGACAAAAGGACAAAGGGACAGAATGAGGCTTTTATATATTACCGATACATTAAAACGTTTTTTTATTATATCATAATGCTATCCTGTAAATGTCATCAAATTCGGTTCAGTCGTTTGCGAGATATTAAGCTTCAAAAAGCATTACACACGTTTGCTAAGGTTTTTATTTATATGATACGAAAAGTAATAAATACGGTTGAAGATTGCAGTGGCGGACCTGGGCGAATTGTTGTTACGCCCTTGGATTTGACCTAGAGCAGGGGCTTTTTCTTTTAATGCGGGCCGCGGTCCATCAGACCTGCTTGCCGCAGCAGTTAAAAGTTCTTCATCGACATTACGTAAGACACATCTGGCACATTCTCAGTATATAAAGCTATATTATATCAATGTAATAAGCAGAGATTGGCAAAGGGTGCCTCGTGACCCCGAAAATGGGTCCCTTATACTTCCTTCACAACCTTAATCCGACCCTCTACGGGCCTCCCTGCCTCGTAAAAACTCCTTTTACCAGTCTCCGATAACAAGCGAATTTAAAAAAATTGTTTTTCTTGCAATGCAAACAGTTTTATAACGCGAATGGCTTTAATTGCGGAACATTTATTAGTACGTGAGACTTTATTTATTTCGGCGGGGAAATTGGACAGTCGGCAAATTAGCCTTTTCACACCCTGACCAACATTTAATAGTTCGTGAAACATTTTAATTGTTTATTTCGGCTGGGAAATGGGAGATAGTCCGCAAATTGACTTTTCCTCACCTCTGACCCAGTGAGGCGGAGCATAGAACGTATGGGTGTCGAAAGCTTAGAAGGTTTTTGGGTGTATTGGAAGTAAGAGCTTTGAAAGAATTTGTGCAAGATGGTAGATCCATAGGTGGTGAGCAGAAGGAGAAGGTCTTTCTGAAGAGGGAGGTTTCCTCTACAATTGAAGCTGCGTTTTTATTCCAGGGGGAAAATGGCAGCGAAGAAGAAGACAAATCTCTCCCTTCCTCTCTCCCAAATGTCAACGTTTCGTGGCGCAAACACGGTACCTCACAACAGGTTATGACCATTATTACGCGTTGTCTCCAGGATCGTCGCCAGGAGACTTCTCCCAAGTTGCAGTAGTTCTGGAGAGTCGATTCGATTGGATCACGAAAAAAAATATATCGATAGCGTGTCACGACGATTCTTGTCTTCGTTATCTCGGTTCGATGACGGTCACGTTCAGAAATGTAATAAGATAGATTGTGTATTTTAACCACTTTTACTTAAGTTCACTTGTCGTATGTATGTCACGGACTTTTTAAAACTTAAATATCTCAGAACCTTTCAGTGTTTTTGACCTAGTATGTTTGGGAAAGTTGTTCATAATGATGAACCACGGATTTTGACACAATTATTATGTGTGCTAATCGTACTAGACAATCCCAATGAATCCCAAAGTAAAAATTGAATTCCCGAGATCGTTTTGTGCAGTCCGCGAAGCTATGGTCAAAAGTCGAGGTTTAAAAACTTAAACAGAGAGTTTCGTATACGTTAATCGAAATTGTGCTCATAAAATTTTGAACGATGAAATTTTAAGACGGAAAATGTTTATACTTTTCACCAAGGTAACTTCTGATGTAAATTTTCCGACCCCTGTTATTATTCTAAAATACATATAGAAATGTTTCAGTATAGTTTGGTGTCGCATAGTTTTCATTATTACTCATCAATTTTATTTTTCTGACACCTTGTTTTATTCTAACTTGTTTATTCGCGAATCCATATGTTATGCATTCCGCGATTAATGGTTGAAGCTCGCTGAGATGTGCTTAAAAATTTTAACTCCATTCCGAGTCTTTAAAAGGCCATCTTCTGAAATATTATAGTATTTTATGAAGTGTAAGTTCGTGATACACTGTGATAACTTTAAGTAAATATATTTTCTTAAAGACTGAATGACTACATCTGTTTCAAACTGAAAACACAGCCCATATTACACACACACACACACACACACACACACACACACACACACACACACACACACACACACACACACACGCACGCACACACACACACACCCAGTTCTCTATTTACGCGTTCTCGGAAATACGCGATTGGAGAAAATATCCCGCCTCTCAAAGATGCGCGAAAATTTTCATAGATGCGCGATTTGGAAAAAAATCTCGAAAATTATTCATCTGCCAGGCAAACAGCAAAATCTACCCAACATGCCTCCTTTGAATTGAAAATGGTAAAAATAATAAACTTTAATACAAATTCCTTTATTTTATACAGTAATTGTTTATAATTTTTATCGCATTGTATTTCCTAAAATTTTATTATTGGTGGATATTTTATGTTTTGGTGTTTCACCTAAAATCTAAAATAATTTTGCGACCCACAGTTTGAGAAACAACTGTTTTAGAAGATTCGGATATTTTCAAGCCTTTAAGGAATTCTGAACTGGAAACTTTTTTCGTAACTTGTAAATAGCGAAAGTGAGACACGGAACTTCTCCGCCGCTCAGTTATCCTCCATTGCTCGTCTCACTCCTGTGTGCATCGTTTTCCCAAATGAATGATGCTGGTGAAGAAAGGAATAACCTCTCTATTCGCGGTTTCGCGAATCCCAATTTGTGACCAGTTTCTTATTTCGCGATATCGTGTTTCGCTCTTTCGCGTTAAAAAATCACGAAAAAAAAAGTTTTTCTTCCACCATGCGACTGCGAATTGTAACTATGTAAACTTTTGAATATAAACGGAAACGAATATTTAGCTCCAATACAGGCAATATATTTTTATCTATAACGAAAAAACTACATGATGAGTAATTTGAAAACTTTATATTACATCAATGGCCGCAACAAACAGCGCACTGCTAATAACATTTGATGCAAGACTTGATGGTGAAGTTTAATCTTCGATGTGCAATATTACTCCTCTAAAACGAAAATCAGACCGCTTCTAAAGATAATCCTTTAAAAACTTTTTTTCGTTTGTGGAAATAGCCTCTGCGAGGTAGGCAACCCACGCTAATAAATATATTAATGCGAATCTGAATTGATGTGTGTTGTTCTGTGCCCCCCCCCCCTCCCAAACCAAAATCCTGGGTATGCCACGGTAATCTTTTACTTTATTGTAATGCATTTGCTTTTCTTTTTACTGCAGAAAAAATATGTTCTTTCCAGTCAAGATATCCTTAATTTATAATATTATTCAAGTCCTAAGTCAGGCTCTTTAATTTTGTTTCGGATGTTTAAATGTCATTATCCATAACCTGCTTGAATATAAATGAATGTTTAGTTAATAAAGAGAGAAAATGAGTGATTATAAACAATCAATATAAAAATATGTACTGGAATTAAAAACAGGAGAAATAAAAATATTAGAGCTAAATATTTGAGTGCCCATTTCTTCTGTCTCCGCTCGTAATTAGAGGAAACGCCGTTTTCGCCCAGTTTTTACCGGAGACTTTTCGAAGCCAGCCCAAATATACTTTATCGTACTCTATAACATTGATAACTTTCTAGACAATTCTCGCATGCAATGTCAAATGATTTTATATTAAAAGACGGTACCGTACATGCTATAATGCACTAGATTTGATGAAAATAATCATTTATTGTCTTAATATGTTATATAATGCACGCTGTTACATGTTTTAACTTATTTCTTATAAAGATTTTTCATGACCTATATGAGTACGGAACTTTTATGGAACGCCTTACATTGAAATACATGTTAAATAGCTCTCTTTTTGCGCGTTCTCCATTTACGCGGCCATTTCCAGGAACCACTTATCGAGTAACTATGAGAACTAGGTATATATATAATGCATTAATGACTGAAACCAGGTCAAGGTTGCATATCCCGTTTTCCTTAACTGCTTTTTGGCGACTGAGATGATAAACTTTAGAATCCAAGTTGTCTCACCGATAATACTCACGGGATAAGCGCTTGATGTTTTTTTTCGTGGGAAAACGCGAGAGAGAGGAGAAACCGTGTTGCGGCCTGAAATCATATTCCTGACCTCGATTACCATCCCATCACGCGCGGCCATCCTATTTTTTTCCGCGCTTAATTGAAAGACGGTGTTTGACGCAATGGTTTGAGAAGGGATGGTTTGTTTTTGAGGTTCTCAGTCGAGACCGTAAATAAACATCTTACTTAGGAGTTGTTAACGCGGCACTCAATGCCGCGGCACCAAAAATAAAAGTTGTCCGGTTAATAACTGATTGCGTCGAATCAAACGCAACATCCACAGGAAAATTGACCAGTTTCCATGTGTTTTGAAAGCCAGGATAAAAAGTTCGAAATCTGACGATGAAAAGAGGATAAAAATGTGGAGTGTGAGAATGGTGGCCAATGTCATTTCCAGCTATGTATTACCATATAAAAGGCCAGGTTTGTGTATCTGTATTAAACGCTTTCTTTACATGGTAACGCAGAATCAGTACTTTTTAGGCGCGATTCGCTTCCAGCGTGATCGTCTATTATCGTCGGTCTGTCCGTCCGTCCGTCCGTCCGTCCGTATGTTCGTTCTCGGCTTTTACCGAACGGATTTTCATGAAATTCGACATTAAGGACTTACAATCAAAGATAACAAGAAAATCGCAAAAATGAATCACGTACGCCAATCAGGGGTACCACTTTACTGGTGATTAAAAATAACTATAGATAACTTTTTCGTCATATAAGTATTAGTCATATCAAAATATCTTTCAAATAAAAGTTGTAGAACTATTGTAGTTAAGAAGAGTATTTCCTTTCCTGTACATTTTTTTCGTAGGAGTAGCTGTTATTGAGAAAATCAAACAAGAATGCCTTAATTCGAGTTGAACTTGGAAATTTTCTTGCGTGGTTACTTCTTCATTGTTGCTAACATAAACAATCACACAAACAAACGTTTCATTTCCTTACATGTGCATGCAATATTTTTAAATAGGAAGAAAATGGATTATTTATGTCGAAGAAAAAATTTTAAACGCTATTTCCCTTACGTACAGGTATATAATTTCTTTCTAATAGTATGTACTCCATTGTACGAAACGCGTCCATTTGTGATACATTGTGCACTTTCCTAACTTGTTGGTATCTGTGTCACTCAGTAAAGCCAGCTTCTTTTTTTTACGACATTCTCCTAAGTATTATAAAACAACATTTTTGAAAGGATCCCCCATTCATCGTCGCTTGCCAAGGTGATAAATCACTTTCCTCCCACTCTATCTCCATCTCCACGCCTTTGGAACGAATTATAACAATATGCATTGCCAAAAACCCAGCATACATACGCACCTTTTCATCTTGTTACTATCTGACTGCCATGTCGAACCACAAAATTCTGCTGTCCATTGAAGTCTTTTACATCGCATTTATTCCGGTAGAGCGGCGTCTTTCAATCTGATTTTTGTGACACTTTGTATGGTTGGCGCTGGTCCTATTAAGAGCGATTAGGAGAAGTGTATGGAAAATGTTGTTTGGGTGTATTGTTAAAATTTTTCCCCATTGGCGATAGGGAGCAATCAGCATGGATAGCAGTGGCATGCTTCACGCATTTCTCCCGTCAGTCAGTTTGCAGTATTTCTAGAGCTGTACACCAAAACTTAACTTTAGTCCATATTCGAGATTGAGATTTTTCATCACGAAAAGAAAATCAAAATCACGCGCACATTGAGAAATGATGAAATCGAGATTGCATCGCGTAATTTAATTTTTTTTCCTTAACTTGACGGTCTTAGTTTTCTCTCTTGAACCTGCGATGTCGATCCGTGAAGAGGGTGCATCTCATGGATATTTTCTTTTACCGAGGCATTCAATAAGGTTCATTCAAACGTTTCCTAGTAAACGATAATGGCGTCGGAAGAAATTCTTATTATTCCTATGGATTCTAAGAAACCTCCATCGTTTCCTTTAAAAAAAACTTTCAAAATGTGATGGATGTTCTCTCTCTCTCTATCTGGTCGCCTCAAACTTCACTACAATAGGCGATAAATCTTTCTCGCGTCCATATGTCTTCGTGCTATAGAACTCCGTCCGTAGTTATGCAACGAGATATTTTCAAGCGTGGCAAACTGCGAGTAATTTTACTTCTTGGCGATAAATCCACGCGGTGCTCAAATGACTGGAGCGGTAAGATTAATGTTGATTTGCTAATAATAAACATAAGATGACAAAGTAATGAAATGCGCACGCGGACTTCCTCAATAAATGAAGATGCGTGTCCCGCGCGAAATTTTCAATTTATTTTTTGGGAGACGAATACAGAGGTGGAGATAAAAATAAGAATTAAGTATGGACGGAAATCGGATGATTAATTTTTTAGAAAGAATGGTCGAACGTGCAAAGTGACAGAGAAAATGTAACCTTGACGATTCATTAGGTAAATAAATGTAAAGTAAGTTAAATAACAAATAACGCTCATACTCATAAATTCCTCCAACACTAAAGTGAACAATGAAAATTTTAAAATGTTTCATCAACAAATGATTTAATATTTTCCGTCACTCGTTTCCATTTGAAGACAAAGACAAAGTCCAAGATGATGGTGGTCTTGAGATACATGCGAGAAATCGGTTAAAAATTTAATTCTTGAGCAGATTAAATACCGAAACGGTGACATGAAATGCTTACAGTCGGCCATTTTTGTTTCAAAAGGGCATTAAACTTATGATTCCAAGGTTGGGAACTTGCTACATAGCGTCTTGGGAGGCGATTCAACCCACGGGATAGCATCTGCGACCTAGTAAAAGTCGCGGTCAGTGACGTAGTTAAATTCTACGCGACTCCTTCATAAATCCTTGAAAGGCTTTTTATATCATTCCAACGTTTCCAGTCTCAATTCGTCACAACCGAGGTATTATTTTTCAACAAGAGGCATGTTTATCCACTTAAAAAAGTTAAAATCGTTCACAAGCATAAAAAAACCGAATTTTTAAATTCCTCATCGGTGCAGTTGGTTGAAAAAAGTCTAGTTGAAAATTCCTTAAATTTAGATCGCGTTCATTGCCAACCCATTACGTTATTATTGCTAACATTCACCTCAGTAGCCATGATTTAGTAAAACAGATTGGTGTTTCAGCTACAGCGTTGACTAATTCGCAGATTTTAAAAAGAATCTTCAGCTGGATTCAAGCCGCAAGACAAGTTCGATGATTCGCTCACGAATCCATTCGTGTAATTATAACGAAATCGAAATCTTTAGAAAGAACGGTGATCGAGCCCAGTAAGAAGATAACAAGTTACGAAAGTGTACATCGTATCACAAATGTGCGCGTTTCGTGCAATGGAGTATTAGAAAGAAATTATAGTATACCTGTACTTAAGGGAAATAGCGTTTTCAAGTTCTTTTCTTCATCATAAATAATCAATTTTCTTCCTATTTAATAATATTACATGCACACGTAGGGAAATTAAACGTTTGTTTGGGAGATTGTTTATGTTAGCAACAATGAAGTAACCATGCAAGAAATTTTCAAAGTTCAACTCGATATAAGACTTTCTTGTTTGATTTTCTCGATAACGGCTACTCCTACGATAAAAATGTATAGAAAAGGAAAGACTTCACTTTACTAGTTCTACAAGTTTTATTTGAAAAATATTTTGATATGATCAATATTTTACGAGATATGACGAAAATTTAATTTTTTGTCCCCAGTAAAGTGGTACCCCTGATTGGCGTACGTGATTCATTTTTGCGATTTTCTTATTATATTTGATTGAAAGTCCTTAATATCAAATTTCATGATAATCCGTTCGGTAGAAGCCGAGAACGAACATGCGGACGGACGGACGGACCGACCGACGATAATAGGCGCTCACGCTGTAAGCGAAACGCGCCTAAAAATGTAATCAAATCACGCTGTTTTACAGCACGTTAACTACCAAACAACTTCTGCATGGAACGCTTTTCCGTAGCTCCCACAGCTTGGAAGTTATTCGTTTCAAACTGATTCTGGGCGTAGTCTTTATTTGTTAGTTTCACCCTGTAAAAACCACTTGACAGCCGATAAGAAAATATTAGCTGTCCCATATTTTTTTGATCCGTTTACATGTCTGCGAAGCTCTGTCAAAACGTGAACGTACGTAAAAACAGAAAGACTTTCCTTGTGGTTTTGTTGAAAACATCCTCGTTCCACGTTGCCAAGAGACCCATTAACAAGGTCAAAAGCATAGCATTGAAATGAGTTCTTCCTCCATGAATTTTTTTCGTCTCTTTTCCATAGCGAAAAACAGGAGGCGCATATGCATCGGGTCAAACCGAAAGGCGAGGTGGAAAACTTTCAAAACTTCATCCGAAGGCCGATGCGACTTTTTTTCCTCTCCCCAGGAACAATTTTCATCGAACGGGAAGGGAGGAGGCGATAACGTAGATAAATATGCACGCGAGAAGATTTGAATGGCCACCTTGAGTTTTTAACGACGGGGGCGGTGGAGATGCTGGCAGCATAGATATTGATGATTTTTTTCTCATTTTAGAAAAAGCAGTTCGGATTGGGTAGGGTTATGCGAAACTAGGAAAAGGTATTTTTCTGTGTATATCTTTTACGAGTTTAGAATTAAAAGCCGTTTTTAATGGACTTTCAAGCAGATAGCTCTTTTCGCGGCGGTTGGAATAATGTACGGACGACTATGATGGAAATTAGTTTTCGAAAGACCGCATTGAATCGTAGAAGAAACAACCATTTTGAAACGTAAAAGGAATGCTTTGCGGGCGCCAAAAGCATTTTTTTTCTCGAGTCAAAAAATAATAAAGACCAGTTGTTACTCTTACGAACTCGTAATACATATTCAGGTATTTTAACGTTTATTTCAGCATTGCGACTATTAAGCTGACGATTTTGGGTCAAGGAAGAGAAAAAAGTAGGTATTTTTTTCAAATAAACGAGTGCTAATTTATTCTGAAGCTTAATTTAACGATTTCGACGTACTTGAAGAATAGTTTACACGTATTTGTGTATGTCGTATTTATCTGAATTTAAGACGACTCTTGAGTTTGGTGTAGCGTCCTTTTTTTTAGTAGGAAAAAATTCAAACCAGTAGTAACAACGCCTTCCCTTGAGTCCACGGAGTTTTATTCTTGTATTTGGCGCAGTTCAGTTTTTCTTTGAATGTTTTAGTTCGCCGTTCATTCGCCTTCGAAACGTCTGTATTTCCGTGTTCTTCTTCGGCTTGTTTATATTTACAAATTACAACCTCGTAACTTTAAAGAAATCGATATTTTCGACAATGTCGACCTTTAATAAACCTCTCTTGCCAATGTAATCGCCCATATTTTAATGCGAAAATTTATAATTTGCCTGTGTAAAAGATGCTACGTGTAATAAATATGCATCCCATCTGCGCAATTCTGATAGCTGTTGGAGTACTAAAATGCTACATTTTTTTATTCACTTAACTAATACCACATCACAATAGTGAAGTATCAAATTTATGAGCTCCAATTTTGCATTGCTATAGGAAGGAATTCCGCCTGCCAGCGCTGAATCGAATGTCATCCACCTTCTCTTAAAGCATTAATCAAAGTGGAATTCTTTCGTACTCCGCGGATATAAGACGATTGTTGGTTGTCCAAATGTCAAGTAGATGAAAATAATCGTTTTATATTCAAGGGAATCCGGTACGCGAACAGAACTCACCGAAGAGATATCAGAAAAAATAATGTCACTACGTGCGTCATCACATCCCAGATATAACTACATATTTATATACAGGTATGCATATGCATATGCATAAATCGATGCTAAGTTACTCTGGCGTTTCTACGGTGCTATATTTGAAATAATCTCTCGAAAGTAAATAGCTAGAATTTTTTTAATAAGCTGAATAAGATATCTATTCCCATAACTAATATAACTCAAAATCCATTAATATAATTATACTCGTTTTCTTTTGAGTACTCGAGATTTTTACTGTTTGCATGTTTATATATACTCTAATACATTCCACAAAATCGCAGGTGAAATTCGCTCGTGCAATTTTAAATCTTCCAGATAATGTTAATGCTCTTGTCTTAGGGAGAACACGTAGACGTTATCTACTCGTCTGGAGGACAATTATAGCCTCAGGCATCGAGTGAGAGAGGAAAAAAAAGTGTTTTTAAGTTTCCGCGGGGGCTAACCTTGGACGTCGGTGGAATTTAATTCCAGCGGGGGTGTTCACGACGGTCGCACGCACGCACGCACGCAAAGAATAACCGAGCTACTTAACACGAACGCCGCGGCCGCTTAACTTCGAAGGAGAAGACGTTCGATCAAAATCCTTTTGGCTCGCATGTGGATTGATGAAGAAAACTAAGCTTTTGTGTAGGTCGTATATTTATATTTTCATGTTCACGGAGAGGTTGATGATTGGAAAATTCAAAATTTCGGAAGAAGATAAAAGCAAGAATGCCTATTCACCTTTGGCGAATATGGAAGTTTCGTTTCCCCAAAATATATTTACATTTAAAGTAATTACTAAATTGCATCTGTTATATAATATTATACTTATATTTGTTGTTATATAATTTGAATGATATTTAAATTTATTTGAATGATAACCTAATAACAGTGGGGTTATGATGGCACTTATATTTGGTACAGCCACAGTTTCTGTTTCAGCAAATGCATATTGGACGCATCTCCGCACCGAGGTATTTTGGCGCTACGGGTTAGGATCTATTTTAAAGCTTTCTTTCCTCCAGATTTTATTTTACGTTTACGTTTTAATTATATTAAATAAGCCACGCCTGACTCAATTAATTATATACGTTTGAATTCGTTTATTACCGCTTGAATAAAAAAACTGAATAAATCCCATTAGAATAACCGGCTCGTTGAGCGCTCGCCAAAACTGTATCCACTTGCGAATAATGCACGTTGAAAACATCGAGGAAATGCCTTCCCGAGTTTTAGCCTCTCCCTCAGGTCAGCCGCATACCTCAACCGTATCTCGTGCTGGACCTGGTCGGACGTACTCAGTAGTGAAACTTTTGAGCGTTTATTTTTTTCTAATAAAACCACGCTAACAGACAATCACGCGGTTCCCCTGTGATACATTGTCCTTGGGAGAGAGTCGAAAAAAGGAGGATAGGGAGGCACGTAAAAACCTAATTTATCATTCCATTCCACAGAGGGCTCAGGCTCGGCGAATATTCACATCCCACCAATTTCCCCCCCCCCCTCCCCCCTCTCCCCCTTCCCTCCTCTTCATCTCCCCCTCCACCACCTGTTACGAATCCGTGCCTCACTATTTTTAACCACGGAAAAGTTTTGCTCGTGTTTTTTTTTTTTTTAAAGTTTCCCTTTTCGTTTCTCTCTTCTCGCGGACGCTATAAGCACGCGGCGCGCCTCGCAACCGGTTATCTTTTTCGTTCCTTTTTTGTTTTTCTTTCCTCCTCGGTCTGCGGCGAATCTTTCCAGGCTGACGATCTCCGTCGGTGAGATACTCGCTTTCCAGAAAATTCGCTTGTAGCGTTCGAAAAATCGAAATCATCGAAAATGGGGTGGATACAACACACGCTTTTCAGGAAGGCCCGCATGTAATAAAAATAAAATGAACGAGTTAAAAGGTCATCGAGCTCTGTTTTCTGGCTTCGGTTCCTACGTTTCATATATCCGTGCCCCGCTTACCTATTTAAAAAAAACTGTTTTGCCTTTTCCTTCTTCTAGATCAGCTGCGGTCATTTGACGCTTAAAATACAGCCCCCCCCCCCATTTTAACTGTTACATATGAATTTTTTGACAAAATTATTAAAGTAATACTAAATTTATTTATAAGTAAAACGCTTGGCGGTTTTAATATGGTATATTCACCTCTAGGTAGATTTGGAAAAACCAACGGATATGGAAAATTTCCAATGGGGGAAAAACGTTGGACACCCCTGTTCTAGAAGTTTAGTATTATTCATAAGAAATGCTAGAAAACGCTAAATATTTTCTGTATGCGCTCAGTTATTGTTCTGACCAAAATATATGCGTAATAGTAAAGGATCTGCCAATACGCGCTTTGACTCCACGCTCTGCCAAGTCATTCTATCCATGTTTATTTTCATTGGTTAGCACTTAATAGGTTATTTGACATATAATTGTCATCAGCCAGGTCAAAATATTCCTAGACATGTTTTATGTGACCTTGTAGGAAACATTCTTCGGTTCTCTTAAGGAATTTCATGCATTTTTAAGCTAAATTAAAATGATATACAGAAAATAAACATTATTTATAATTCGAACGTATAAAATTCCAATTTCCTTTCACTCCAATAACAAATTCTAATCCATTTACATCCATATACGTTTAATTAAGAGTTCTCGAACTGGAATAATTTTTTTCTCCCCTTGAGGTTCGATAGATTTTTATTGTAATTTCTCAAACAAAGAAAATATTCCACGAGGTAGTTACTATTACGTAATTTTGCAGATGGTATTAATTGTTTTATTTTTAAATTTGAAATCCCGCAAAATAGTCTTCGAATTTTAACTGTCCTCGGTGAAAAAAATTAGGAGAATATGAAATGGATTAACAACCGTTCAATTTGTGACGCCAGAAAAAGACGGAATACGCTGAATGAGAATTTCATCTACAAAAACTCTCGTCCTCGGCAGCAATCCTCAAGAAGACGGTTGTCTCATCCTAACCAAAGGGCGACCGGAAAATTCCACTGAGGAAGGACGTCTTGCATTTGAGGTACATGCACATGCGGTCATTTCTATGGCAACAGGAATCACGTGCAGAACCCGTTCCGTGGAGGACGGTCCGCATTTTGGCGGGAGAATGAGAGGGAGGGAGGGAGGGAGAGAGCGACGTGATGAAGATTGCTTAAGAGATACCTCGCTGAGGAGGAGGATGAGGAGGAGTTGGTTCGGAAAGGGAGAGGCAAAAAAAAAGAAAGGCGGAGAGGAGAAAGGGAGGGAGTTACTCCTCTTCTTTAAATGCTAAGGTCGAACGTTGGGTGTGGGTGTGTGTTTGTGTGTGGGAGAAGGTGGATTCCCTACCTTAATAAGGTCCTTTCATACTCTTCTTGTTATGTTTTTTAAACAAAAAAAAACTCGTTTATTTCTCAACCATAACGTCGCTTTTCCCACGTCCTTCGCAGGGGCGGAGACCGTGGGCGTTTAAGAATTACCCCGAGGGGCGGAGAAAGGGTTAACTATCTCATCAGCCTTAAAAAAATCTTTATTTTTTAACCGGACCAGGGCTATCTTGGCGAAATCTTTTTGGCGTGAAAGAGGCGTCAGGAAAGCGGACTGTTTAATGGTAATGCGCTAGTATTTATCGACGTTCGGCAAAAAAAATTGACAAATAAAACCTAGAAGAGTGTTCGCTACTGAATTCGTATGCGTTGGTTTATTTATTTCTTTACTCACTCGCTGGAAAATTTTGTTTTCACTTTGAGTCAACATACGACCCAGATGGAGGTGCGGTACACAACGGTGATTCAAAAAACCTGTATGGATTTTCTTATAAAGGGAGTTCATGGCTGTATTTTGCATATATATATATACTAGTATATATGCTCACATAAATACATATACGAATCCTGTTTTCCGAAAAAGTTACTCATTATTTGTTACTTCTTATAAATGTGCATATACATATATTTGAGACTTCGGACAAAACTAAATCTGAATTTCGAAAATTTCACTGAATTTGATTATTTTAGCAAACACCTTCTAACTTATACCAAAAGTCCTCTCAATAATTATCAAAAATAAAATAAAATTGGTGGTAAGAGTTCACTTACACATCAACAAAATTGCTAAAATTGTATTTAAATAAAATATATCAAGTTGGTTCACGTTATCTTTTATCGATAGGCAGCGCTTGCGGGTTTTTAATTATATTGTAGGCATTGAAATTTAATATTCTCCCGACATTCATTAAACAATTGAAGGTCAAAAATGTCCTATCCCTTGTTCGTGTAGCGAAGGCACGAAAGAAATATTCGTGGACTCACGCAGCGAGTCGGCAAAAAAAAAAGTTTATTTATTTTTATCGAAACACGACCGTGATTTCGTCGATGCCATCGTACCCTTAAGATGAATCTCCTCCGAGATATATATATACATATATCTTTCCCTATGAATACCAACCTGAAGAAAATTGCGAGGCGAGAGCGTGTCCCGCGCGTCCGTGAACCCCTCGACCTGAAAAGGGAAAAAACCGTCTCTTTTTTTGCTTTTCGATTTAAACTCCGAGTGGAGATGAGAGTGCATCAAGTCTGCCGCGTTCAACGCGCAGGCGCTCTTATAATAGAAGGTTACGTGGGCGAGATACAATCCCCCTTCGATTATTTTGAGAAGTGTTCCGTTTTATCGGCCGTCTTTAAAACGTCTTTGAAAATAATCCGTCGACGCATTCCCGTCCTTTCACTTTCACCGCGACGACCTGAAACTTCTGCGCGAAGTGATTTATCACTTCGCGTGATTCTCAAATCGTCGTGATTCTCAAATCCGTGATGCGTTTACTCTCTTGAGCGAAGCGAACGCGTAATTCTCTCATAGAAATTTATTACGTTCGGAGAGGAGGTTGGGTTATTTTCGAGTGAGTTCCAGTTGTCGATTATGTGTGTGTGCGTGCTTGCGGAGAAATCTTACGGAGTAGCGTAATTTTGAAATGAAAAACGGTTTTTCCGAACGGTCGGAGTTGTTTATCTCCGGAAGGTTTTGGCGTCCATCGGGAGAAATTTGGTTTAATTCGGAGAAATCTTGTTTTGTTCGCCCCTTCATATTTTCATCGTCATAAAAATAAATATATCTCAAGGGAAGAATGTGTTTGTGCGAATTATTCTTCTTGGAATGGCGAATCTCCGTTTTGCCCCAAATTTAGATTTTTCTCGTCATAATAAATTTGTTTCCCAAGATGAGTTCCGTTGTTTGTCGTCGACGACACCAATTAAAGTTGATATTTCCATCTCGTAAGACGCAGATGTAGAGAGTTCGTCTTATGGTTCGATTCCAGTAAAATGATCCGGTCGACTTTTTCCTGAAACTTTCGAGTAAACCGCGTGAACATTTCAGATGCTGTATATCCGTTTGTCCTACTAACAATAGGAACGAATCGGCGATGGCAGAGTTTTTCGGCTGTAGTCTGTATCTTTATCAAGGATACGGTAGCGGTAGGTCGTAATATGTTTTCAGGAATATTGATTTTTACTTTTTGCGTTCATTTTTACTTATTGTTTTCACGAAAAAAATGGAATTCGATATTCCCCTGAACACGTTTTGACGGTTTTCTCGATGAGGTCTGTGGGTGTGTGTGTGTTACCGTATATGTGACAGATTTTTTGCGTGCGCTCTAACTCAAAAACTATTCATCAGATCAGCATGAAATTCTATATTTGTGATTTTATATATATTTTTAAGATTTGAAAATCTTTTTATAACAATCGGTCAACCGGAAGTAGCGGTTTACTCTTGTAAAATTTTAGTTTTTCTTAAATATTTCGCTTAAAAACTGAATTTTTGTTAACATAAATAGTATATATATATATATATATATATATATATATATATATATAAGTTTTAGATATTATTATTTTTCTACAACTTTTGTTTGAAATAAATATTAATATGAGGAATATTTCAAGAGATATTAAATTTTCTTCGAAATTGACGGTTAGTGGGCAGCTCGCGCGCGTGGTAGTGACAATTGAATACCTAGCGCTGAAGCGTGTAAGTTGAACTGTTGCTATCGCCGTATTTATTTGATTTTAGTTGACAACATACGTATGGAGAAAGCCATGTGTTGGACACATCAATTTATTACATAAGAGATTGCACACAGCTTAAACCATATCAAGTACCCTATGTATTTGTTAATTCTACGGATATTTATTCCCTTCTCAATTAAAATGTATTAATGGAGAAATATTTTCCTTTGTTTCTGTATGGCCAAAGATTGTTAGGTCAAGATTTTGAACGATTCTTTTCAGTTATTTCTTTAACGATTTTCGGGTCTTTCTGTGTTGTGGAACCTAGTGAGTTTTCTTTGTTCTTGTATTACATTTCGGAATTATGTTTAAACGAATTCCCCTCAGATTATTATTATTATTTTCTAAATCTCTATCGCGCGGAACTTATCTCTACTTTAACACACACGCATATATAAACATGAAACCGTAAGTATGTAAATGAAACATAGTTTTCAAATTTTATTTCGAAATGAATATCTCCTGCACTTTTCAAAAGGTTTTTTCTCCGAGTCGCTTAACTTTTATAATTTTTTCTGTGTAATGCATGACGGCCGATTGTTTTTTTTTTACATCGTAGTAAGAACTCTACAAAAACAAACAAATCGCTTCCTCTTTTATTCTTTTTAAGATTCCCCATACCACTAAACTTAGAATTTTGAGAAAAGAGTATATGAACGGAATGCTTGGTGCCCCGCGCCTTAATTCACTCAATTTTACAGCGAACAAAAATCGCAAAATAGTTATAAACAATAACGAAAAGAAAATTAATAAATATTTGTGATTCGATTTATTTTTTTATTCGCGTTAGTTTTGCCGTAATTTGTGGTCAAATTCAGTTTCTAAACGCTGACAGGATCCAGCAGTATATGATACAGCGAAATGATACCTATCTTAAGTAACCGGGTTTGTTTAATTTAATTTTTTATAATGGAATTTCATCTGGTAAAGGCTTCGAGAGTTAACGAAACAATAAATTTCTGAAACTTTATTTAAACTTTTTTATGGGCTGAAAATTTTTCCCCAAACCGTACAATTCAAAACTTAAAGAAACACGCGAGAATAGAAGCAAAAAGGAAAGGAGAGGGAAATACATATATACTAAAATAAAGAAGGAAAGACAAAATTACGAAAACAGGTTTACGTAAGGTTAACACTCACCAGGGACCTGATGCCAAGCTCTCACACATACGCGATCACGCAATTAAATACACAGTTGATTTGTGGAATAATACTTAATAATACTAAACAAGCATTTCAAAACAAGAAGAATGTATTAACAAGTACGCACATTAATATTGAAATAGGGAAAGCTTTTGCAAAAGCATTTGTATGGAGTGTATTACTTTATGGAAATGAAAGTTGGATATTGAGGAAACATGAGAAAGCTCGTTTGGAAGCAGTGGAAATGCGGATATGGCGGAAAATGACAAGAACAAGTTGGACTGAAAGGAAATCAAATGTAGAAGTATTAAGGGGAAAAAGGAAGTTATTAAAAGAAATGGAATGAAGAAAAGTAAAATTTGTTGGCCATGTTATAAGGCATAATGAGTTGATTTCAAACATTTTTGAAGGCAAGATTTTAGGAAAGAAAAGTAGAGGAAGAGAGAGGAAAACTTATTTAGAGGACATCAAGGTGATAATGGGATGTGATGGATATGAAAAGCTGAAGAGAGTAGCAGAAGAGAGAAGCGAATGGTTGCGTCGACAAGGCTCAGCCTTTAGGATATGAATGAACTTGGTTTACTGGAATTATTCCGCGCCAGGGACCAAGTATCGCGTACACTTGTCTAAAAAGGTTTATGCGTCTTTCGAGAGCGACAGACCAGGCGCGCTCGATTTTATGAATCTCTGATCACATCCACAAGTGATACTATATATCAGGGATGGCCACACTTAGTTTATCGACTCTTTCAAATAATTATTCAACGTTTTTCGCCACGAAATAGGAGTGACGTAGTGCGACCTGAGTCTAAGGGCCGTGCAATATTTCTGAATTGCTTAGGAAACAAGTTAAGTACTTGTAGTAAATTTATCTGCACATGATATGGGTCATGCGGCTCTAAAACTTCTGAAGATTATGGTATGCGGCTCTGTGTTTGGCCACTATACTACTTTCGAGAGCCATGCTTTCATCATCATCAGTAGCTGATGTGAAAAATAATTTCAGTCAATCTTCACCATAGTCCCGCTTTTATTTGTCAAACTTTTTTCATGGCAACCGAAAAATTATCCATTTATCCCTTTTAAAAACCGGAGGGATCCCCTTCGGTCAATCTACGCACACAATGGCCAGATAACCGATGCATTTTTTCTTCCTTCGGCTGGCCATCGTCAAACGATCGTGATACGAAAAGAACTGCCCTTGCCCTACTTTGCAACACATCCGCAGTTGCTATAGGTCATTTCTCATCGCAATCCAGGGTCATAGGAAACGCATCCCCTTGGCCCACGATCACCCGTCAATAAAGTCGAAGGAGGAATCCCTGTTTTCTTGTCACGATTAATAAAAAAGCAGTTAAAAAGGATGATCCGACTTTATTAACGATCAATCGAATAAGACTTTGAATACATCGAAATTGAGCTATGCGGAGTCCAATATAAAATTCAAAGTTGTAAATACACAAGTTTCTTTAAACAATGGATTTATTTTTGCGATGTGAAAATTATCGCTCCGTAAATGCACCGTTTCGTTTTGTTAATATTATGTGGTTCTGACACCCGTCTATTCGTCATTATTGTTCAACATAATATATAATTTTCTAGGTATCGGTGTAGAAGTTAAACAGCGTGATATGGTTCGTTTATTTCGTAATGAATCATACTGAAATACTACGCACATAGCAAAAGTCATTAATGGAACTATAATAACTTCTTAAAACCTATTACAATGTATATGCATTCAACAGAACTTGAACTGAAGATGTGTGAGAATTTTCTCTTTTTACGAGTCGGCGAGTAATTTTTCGTATTATCGAGAATTTTTTTGCTGCGGATTCTAGGTCATCTGAACGAGCGGGAACGACACATTTTTTTATTTAGAAATTTGTAAAAACGAGAATATTTACGGAATTTACCAACCGGTGAACAAGAGGCTACTAATTTGATGCTGTTATTCGTTTTCATCAAATTTTTGCATACAAAATTATTATTATTTATTCTAAAAATGAAAAAATGCAGATACGAATTTATTTCATTCAAATAATTCACATTTTCGACATAAAAAAACACTATGAACGAAATGTGAATGTAGCGATTTAATCTCATTTCCGTAGAACCTTTTAGTTATCACGTGTGACATTTTTTTAAAAGAAGGTGTACGTATGTGGGAAAACATTAATGGCATTGTTATGGGCAGATGACGTCACTTAACAGTTTAATGGGAAAAAATATCCCAAAAAATTTTTACTCCCCCTCCCCACCACTATTTAGATTCTGAAGAGTATTTCAAACGTGGCGGCTAGAGTACGGACGTGCGATCGCGTGACTTGGCGATCACTGGAAATTTCAACCTCGTGGCACCATTAACTGTGTTTCTTTTAATTCCAGTCCTTGTAAGTGATCAATAATATTCTGATGACTAATTTTTATATTTCAACTCCATCTTTGGCACTTAGAAATTAGTGCTGTTTCCTCTGCATTAAAAGTATTTTTTGCTTTGCTATGCTTGTATGTAAGAAATAAAGTGCGTTTACATGAATTCATCAGCACGTTCGCCTGCTCTATTAATCTGTCGGAAACTTCTATTTCGTTGAGCATATGCATTTATGGTTCGCAAACAGGAAGTATACGCATGATTTGAACGGAAAGCGAAACAGTCTGTCATACCCGTTGAATAATAGAGCAGATGCCAGAGAAATTGCATGTCTAATAATAATATCCCTGGATCGAGCAATTGTACGCGAAAAAACTGTATGAAAATTTTATTTTCTCTTAATTGGCCGTTTATAATCCTTATTTAGCGTTAAAGGCGAGAAAATTATAGATTTTTCAGTTATTATGCAGGGAAAAGATCATATAATGAATACACAAACACACGTATGCATACATGCATGCAAACACACACACATATGTGTGTGTATATATATATATATATATATATATTTTGCAAATAACCGCACTAATTACCTATTTGTTTATTTATCGATATATATATATATATATCGATAAATAAACAAATAGGTAATTAGTGCGGTTATTTGCAAAAGTCAATAAAAATACCGATGAGTAAGTAAATGTGTAAATTCTAAGCTTAATAAAAGAATCATAAAATAAGCGAGTAAATATGTAGTTTTTATGAGCAAACAAGTAAATAAACAATATGCCGATAATCTTACATAAAAATTAACAAATAGGTAAATAACAACGCCAAACGAGTACGTCAAGATATACATAAGTTACAATTCAAATGTATTAACACCTAAGCATCCGCTAAATAAATAATAATATAATCAAAATTTAAAAATTAATTTACGAAATAGCGGCAGTGCCATCAATTATTTTTTTTGCACAGTAATCCGCTTGCGTCACGTTATCGTTCCCTTGTCGTGTCCAGAGCGACAGAACCCTTTTTATTTTCACCCCAACTCTTTCAGCGATCGGTATCAGCCTCTGAAAGTAGGCCTACGAAAGACCACCGTGTCCCGTCCTCTTGCGTAGCGAAGAAATGAAATGTCTTTTCTTTCTCTCCTCGAGGTCGGCTCAATGACAATAAAAGAGAATCATGATGGAAGTACGGCGGATCAAGGTCACCGTCGATCCGACTTACGCGTCCGCGAGTGAGGCGGTGAATCGGAATTATCTTCTATAAAATGGATAATCGTTTTCAGCACGTGTTCCTTCGCTTTGCCTCCAGGTGCATCCGGACCAACTGTCCTCCGGAAAAATGAGCTCAGAGGTGTTAAAAAAAAAGTGGATCCATCTATGTTTTCGTACTCGTAAACATTACATCAAATCCAAATCGTCATCGTGAAAACTTCCTAAGTAAAAAGAAGCGGTTGCCTGTATACAGAGAAATCGTTTTCAGTTGTAATTCTCCAATCGTTAATTGTGCAAAGTTATGTTCTTTTAATTATCAAATACCGGAAGAAATCCCGTTGCTCTATAATACAGAATGAGGATATACCTATGTCATGTATGCTAATTTCATTGTTAGAGGAGCTGCCTTGATAGCTCACTGAACAGAAAATATTATGATCAGTTCCATGATTCTATGATTCGAGGGCGTGATTTTTCTGCGAATCTAAGACGCCTAATAATGAAAATAAAACGTAGGTAAAGTTTCTTTCGTGAGCGATAATCACAACAAGTACTTTTGTTACCGGAAAAACAGTGAAAATATCCGATTTCATATACCGTTAGGTCGTAATAAAGAAAAAACTTACTCGTTCGCTTGTAAAACCTTTCTTGAGGGATGCACGTTTCTGTCCATCGGTCAAGCCTTTTAAATTAAAAAAAATAAATTAAAACACTCCAAAATCTTCAGCAGGATCGAACTCTTTGCTTAACTTCTCTTCGTCAATCTTGTTATGGGGATAAATATACATCAGCTAATAAAATGTGAAGTAAGTTATACAATCGATTTTAGATGCAGTTGCGAATCAAGGTGAAGGTGATTCACAAGAGAATTATCGAGCTGATAAAATAATCATTAATAAGACTTTAATTATCACAAATTGAAAAATCATGTACTTATCTCAAGTACGTCCAATAGCCATGACGTAGTTACGAAAAATTTAGCCTTGTTGCGACTTTTGGAGATGCCTGAGATAAATATTTGATTTTTCACTTTTTTCGTTGTTTATAAGATGAAGGTCATTTAAGAAGTATGGTTTGAAGAAATAATCTGAATAGGGAGTGTTTGGCCGTATTCACTTCAGCGAATGTGTAACAGTTGATATTGATTTGTTAAAAAAGAAAGTGCCTAGTGGGAAATCGACACGTTGGATGGAGAATGACGGGAATGATGGAAAAAACAAAAGAAAATGTCGCAACCGCAAAGCTAAATAGGATTGTGCAGGTTTCTTAGCACAAAAAAAAGAAGCGACGAGCGAGAATGATGCGAACGAATTAGAAATTTCTGTGTCAAGGCTGACATATTAAAGGTTTAAACTTGTTGCGTAAAATCGAAGAGAATTTCCAACTTTGATGAAGAAAATTCTTTTAAAGAATTTCGTTTCACCAGTTAAGATTGGTTTTTGCCGTCGATGATGAAAATTTTTAATCTCAAAATCTAAACGTGTCAGAGGATTTCTGATGGCAACCGCCGCTTCCAAATTCGTCGAAGGAACTTCATTATTTAAAAAATCAAGCAAAATCAATGTTTGCGCGGATTCTCTTCTCGGTGTAGGGTTTCTTAAGAAAAAATATATGTTTTGAGAAGAAAAGTTGAGAAATTAATATGCTCGTTAGTGCAATAGAGCCAAAGGAATTTTCGCCATTGAGCTCGATTAAATGCTATTACAGTAAATCTGAACGTTAGTTTATTATCTGAAAAAATCCTAATAATTTGAAAACTGATTTAGTATTGACATGAATACCTATATGACCCCAATTTCTAAGCAGTTTCTTCAAAACTAAACCCAAAGGAATATATTTAAGATCAATTGAACGGATTTACTATTAAAAACAAATTATTTTTAAAAACATTACAAAATTTTTCTGAAATATTAGTATTATCGCGATCAAATGTACGAGAGGATGTAATGATAGCGGTCGAGAAACAACCGACCAAGCTTCTTATCTACGTAGTAAACAAACTTCGGTAAATAAAAAAAAGGAAAACGCAACGAAAATCTAAATTTTTCTTCGGCATAGATTTCGCCGCGTTGCCACATCATTCCGTCGGCTGCGTGTCATCGTCGTGATGCAACTCCCCGTAGATGCGCCTTCTCCTAACACGGGGTCTTTAAATATAATCGACACGCCCGACTACAAGGGAAGGCGCTAACGAGATGACAAGATAAAGGGTGATAGATAGGTCACAGCATTCTATAAATGCTACAGAGGTTTCTCCTAGGCGACTAGAGAACACGACAGGATAACGCAACCCATCCCGTTAACACAGCTTAAAGGGCCGGTTCATTACCGTAAGCAATTGTGTTTCAAAAGGTGTTTTACTGCGCCTCATTTGTGGTACGCCTCAGCGTGTCAGGTTGTACAAACTACCGCGTTTTTAACTTTTTTACTCTTTTGATTATAAACATACGATTAGCTTTCATTTTTTAAAATCTTTTATTTATTTCAGATAAGATCCATACTGGGGACATGTGAGTAGAATAAATTTAAAATATTTCTTTTAAAAAATTAAACGAGGAAAAGAAATTTTAAAGTATTTTAGTAAAGCTCTAGTCCAGTGACAAAATTGTAAGTTTATACGTATATAGGTCCTCAAATTAATTTTTCTAAACGCATTAGATTGAAAACTTTTCCGGTAATAACTAGAAATAAATGTTTATTTTGGGAAGTTAAATTTCTTGTTATAATAACTGTTGGAACACATCGTATCTTTCGATTTTTACGCTCTTTGCAATCGGCGAACTTTTAACACATACTTATTAATGACATACAAGGGTCTTTATGAATAAGAATTAAAAAATACATGACATCAGGGAATAAATTTTGACAATAACTTTTCAAAATGCTAGAGACCACTACATACGATACAACCTGAAATGCAATTACAAGTTGTATTCGCTGCGTTCTTCTTTGAATTTCATTTTCTATATATGTACATAGTTTTTTTTACTCCTGGAGTTCGCCATTTTGAAGCTCGTGAAACTTTTCGTCTGATTTTATCTCGAGCTATTGAATTCTTAATTCTTGCATGTCTATGTAAATGTTATTAGTTTGAGGGCATTAGTTCCTTTTTCGCTGTTATTAATGAAGGCGGTGAATGATTTTTCTACATAACGTTAATGAATAATATTTGCTCATCTCAGCTAACAAGTTTCCTTCCTCATTGACAACTAAAGGATCCCTGTTACTTTTATTATCGCTCGATATCTAGTTACCAACGATTGACGAATACTTTAAAGCTGAATTACGAATGCTTCACTCTATTTCAATGGTTGCTATCTATCGGATAGAAGCCATTAAGTAAGCTCGATGATAATTTTTGAATTATTCTGTCTTAGTGCTAATTAATAAGTCTTTCACGTTTTAATCTCCTGCATCGTGCCTTATCGATGGTAAAATCGCAGCGGCAATCTAATTAGATCGAAACTGGGTCAAAGGGAAACGTTCTTTCTCTCTGACTGCGTCGAATGCATTAGTACGCAAATTTACTTAATTAATTTTCAGTGATTTTTTAGTTCACTTTTGTCCCGTGTTCTTTTTTTTTTACGAATAGAGCTGGCTCACGCTGCAGGTATACCGCGATCGTAGGTTTTTTTTCGAAAACGGCGAAATGTATCATTTAAATTTTATGGGCGTCCTCAAACAAATAGTCATCGATCGAACATTGCAATTTTCACGTAACCTTAGAGGAAGGTTACGTGAAAATTGAAATGAAAATGGAATGCTTTTTCAGACCTTTACTTTTCGATTTGTCTTTAGTTTTTATTTTGTGTTGCTCACATGTACTTATCGTGCACTGCTCTCGGATGGTCTGTTTTGGAACAGTTCTTTACGCTGTTAAGATGCCGAATTACTGTTAGAATTGAAGAGACTACGCTGAAAATCACATCTATAAAATATTATTCTGGACATTTTTTTCTTTCGTATACTGTTTATTTTAAAGTTCCATGCAAGAAAAATATCGGATTCGTTTAAAGTTCGTATTATTTTGATAACTATGCCTGTGGGGACCGCCATGTTTAAAAATGCGTAAAATAACTTCGAAAGAGATTTGAAACGCGATTTATGCGATCAGTCAATCTCTTGTCAAAAGTTAAGTGGCTAAAATCCAGGCGCAGTAATTTCTAGTCAAACTGCTTCCCTCAACACTTGCTAGGGTTTAATGTTCGATTTTACTATTTTTTTATTCATTTTTTATTTAAAATAAAAGTGACTTTTTGACTTTTTACAGTTGCATAAAACGGGTGGAACAACTCGTTGACCGCGCTATATATGCGTGGACTAAAAATCTGGTCCACAGCACAAGCATGTTGGCCAGCAACTGTTTATGGTTTTATTATCGGTAGAAATGGCAATTGATTATATTTTCATGAGATGAAAGTGATTACGAGGCTCTTAACAGTAGTCAACATTCACTGAATTATGAAGCTTCTTGTTTAAACGTTTTCAACCCGCGCTAAAAATAAAAAATATATATAAACAGCTGTTGCTGTTAGTAAAAGTAACAGTTGAATTATTAAAGATAAAACGTAAGGGCGTCTAGGAGAGTCGGTGATTTAGAAGGGAACACATATTAAATAGAGATGGAATTGCTTCAAATGGAATAAAATGATACATATTTTGAATTAACATTCCAATGTTTCTTCGGTATCGCAAATTTTCGAATGAATTTCGCGGACGAAGCGTTTCATTTGCTAGAGAACCTACCTATAGATGGCATAATCCAAAGTTATTTACCAAATATGACCCTCCGCGATGAAGTTTCTACTTTAATGCCCGTCGCATACATCTATCCGGTAAAGCAGGGGTCGGCAACCTTTTCTATATGGCGGGCCACATTCGCTGTTGTGAATGCTACGGAGGGCCGCATTGGAAGGAAATCAGGAGAGCCCAGGCGGGTCGGATGGGGATTTAAATCATAAGTTACCTATAGATTTTGTGGTCTCGTATTAGTGAAAATGAATTCTAATTAGTTCACTAGGTTTAATACTCCACCATAAAAGGCTTGGAGGCATAATTTCACTAAAAAATACGGAATCGACTGTGTGTTAAATAATTCCGATCGCTTTTTCATTACGGCCTCGCGGGCCGCACAAAACGCTCCCGGGGGCCGCATGAGGCCCGCGGGCCTTAGGTTGCCGACCCATGCGGTAAAGCAACGTATTTTTGCCGGGTGAATTTCAGCGATTCCTCTTAATCGCAATAAAAACGACATATTTATGGAAATAACCGAATCGATTTAAGGGCAAGGAGAGACGGCTTTGTCGAAAGTCATTCTAGAATCATTAACTTTCCGTTTGCGCAAATTCTCCTTCCTTTCTAAACTCCGGCAGCGCCCAGCAACCTTTTCCGAGACCCGGAATAAGGAACATTGTAAAACGTCTTTGATTACTCATTTGGTAGGCGCGGACTCGTATCCTTACTTTCACTTTCGTCTCTGAGATAGGCGTGACATTTGACGGCACCAGACTCCTAATCACGTAAGTAGATGGAGGTAATTCATATAACCGCAATAGGACTAGAGCAGGGGTGGGCAAACTTTTCTCCGCATGGCGGGCCGCATCGGTGTTTGCGAATTCTTCAGCGGGCCACATTGAAAGATGCCAATGCTTAGGCGGGCCAGAGTAGAGTTTAAATCGGAAATTTCTTAGATTCTTAGGCATCATACATGAGTGAAAAACAAGCACAAACAAGGATTGTAGGGCTAAACTTTCAAAACTAAAGGTTTTATTGTCATAATTTTACCAATAGTAATATAAAATACTGTTAAATTTTACAGATTGCTTTTTCGCCAAAGCTTCGCGGGCCACGTTAAATGCTCTAGAGGGCCACATATGGCCCGCGGGCCACGGCTTACCCACCCCTGCACTAGAGAGAGAGAGAAAAAAAATTGGAGCTTCATTAGCTGACGCAATATGAAAAAGAGCGTTTTATTTAATAAGGTTTAATTAGAATTGTGTACTTAAAATTCTGCATACGTTTAGTAATATAACTGTATGGCAAAGTAACTTATTCAATTTCTGAAAAACTTTCTATCTCTAACGATTTGCTCAGGTTCTAAATTTGAAATTTTTGAAGGCAACCCCTGCCATCCATCGATTTTCAGAAATACTTCTTCTGTTGTGTTATAGATGGCATTACAGGTCACGCTATTAGTGAAAATTTTAACTTTCTGTCTGTAACCATTTGCTCAGAATCTTAATTTGAAAACTTTAAAGACATCTCCTGCCACCCACCGATTTCTCCATTGGCATTGTTCAGTCAACCGTATTATGGTATGTAGGAGCTGTTTATATAGTATCAGGGTTTTGCAACATTTTTGAGTAATGGGCCGCATTCGCTGTTTCAGGAGTTCCGGAGAGCCGCATTAGATGTTTTCTTTAGTGCATCGCCTGGCTGATAAACAGTTAAAATCGAAACCTTATTATAATGGTGAAAATCTAGTATAAACATTTTAACGTTAAAGCTTTAGTCGTACGTTTTTTTTTGACCGCGATTTTTAAATTTTTAACCTAAAATTTGATTTTATTGACTATCGAGGATAGCTTTCTCGTCAAACTTTTCAAGGCTATAGGATATGCTCCTACCTGGATCGCGCCATTAATTGGATTCAAAGAGACGAGGACTATCATTCATTTCGGAAAATTACTCTTGATCCAAAACTTCGTCTTTTGAATCATTAAAAAAAAAAACAATCGCACAGTTACACGTATACATCCTGTACGTCACATTTTTTGCGATACTCTCTTCCAAGGATATCCGAATAGATTAATCAAATGATATATCACGCGTTCATCCTTTTAAAACCGGCGATTATAAAACGTGAAACCAGCAATTTTAGTGATCGAGCGCACAATGTTTCTCACGCGCGAGAAGGGAATTTCCATTTTTCGACAATGGTCCCAACCTTGATTTATCTCTCCCTATAATATGGGAAGATTTACGAGCGCAAAAGAGTGGATAATAAAAAATAGAGGGAAGTGCTAGAGAAGAATCTTCTTTCGAGAAAAGGGCGAGAAGGGGGGGAGAGAGAGAGAGAGGGAGGAAAAACAAATGCGAATCGCTTCCGAAAGAAAACGAGAGTCGTTCAAGGTGAAAGTTTGGCGCCTCGATTGCCAACTCGGGCGATAGAGAAAAAATAAAATTCCCTTTTCTTTCGAAAAAGTAGAAGGAAAGGCTTTCGATCGGGGTCGGAGATTCGATTTTTTTTTCGAAAAAAAAAGAAAAGAATCAAAAGCGTTCGCTTTCCAATGTCTTAATGTCTTTTTGTGTCGTGTGCGGGAAACGTACAGGATTATTGCTCTATTACCCGTTTTCTCTCCGGCAAGTACCTACGTTGCGTAAAAACCGCTCTTTCTTTTTCCTCTATGCGCGAATGCATACTCGGTGGGGGTGCCATATTTTTTATTCGGTAAAAAAAATAAAAGGTTTGCGAACGAAATTCCCAGCTGGTCGGGGAAACGCTTTGAAAACTCAGTAAAATTCGATTTTTAGCGAAATTGCAGCCTAGATTCGCTTTCGCGAACGGTATCGAGGTAAAAAGAACTCGATAGCGTGCTACATTTAATGCACATGTAACGTATGGAGCGGAAAAAGGTGAATGAGCTTTCGAGGTAGAAGAGAGAGGTCGTTTTCGAGATATGAACTCGAAGTTCTTATGCTCTACACTTTGAACCTATTACCATTTTTGAAGCGGAAACTTTAAAAAGGAGACATTTATATCTCATGCTAAGTAACAAAAGGGGTATATCTACAAAAAATTTAGACTTTAGGAGATCAATCAGCTCGGCGTGAACAAATGACAGTCAAAGTAGGAAGACTCCCGCATCGAGAAATCCTCTCCATCAAATCGTTTTCCTCCATTAAAAAAAACCGCATTTTCTATATATTGTTATGCATGCAAAATAGAAACATTTAATTACCATCGTATTACCGGGTTCTAGGCTTAATTATCGATCTCATCGTGGGATCAAAATCAAATTGAAAAACTATTTATCTCCTATAGGTATAAAAAAAAAAGGTTGGAAAAACCAGATGAGTTCACCGGCAGCGAATTCTAAGACGAATCACACGTAATGGCGGCTGATTTTCTAGCCGAAATGTACGTCTAGTTTTTTCCTAACCATTTTTATAACTATTGGAGAAATATTGTTTGTCAGTTGTAATACGTGGAATATTGACGAAAGATTAAAGTACTCGAATGTATGGAAATGAACGTCTCGGTTTTTTAAATGTTGGATTTTATTCTGTCGATTTTTTGCCAATAAAAATTCCTCATTTGAATTTCTGGCAGTGTGACAGTTTGCGAAATAATCAACCCTTTCATAAGCCGACATTTGAACTCTCTTACATGTTAAAGCTTTTGTTCAACAACTGTCGGCGTTCAATTGCGAGATTGCAAAACATTGTTATCACGACGAGAACCATCGACTTAGTTCGCTTACACGTGAGGTCTCTCTTGTGATTTTAACACGGGAATAATTTCACGGGCGAATAAATTCCGGGATGAAGCCCCTCCTATTCAGGAAGCGCGTGCCATGTTCTCATCGAGATTTACGTAGGCGAAGGGCCAGCGATTCGATTTTTCCGCAAATCCGTTTCCTTCTTTGCCGGCTTCTGTAAAACGAGAGAGAAAGAGAGAGGAAAAACGTGCGATCTGTATCGTGCCGAATTCTCGTGAATCACGCCTATCTTTGTAAGGTCGCCTAATGTGTTGAAAAGAAGGGAAAGGTTCAAGTCCGGTTGTGGACTTATTCATCGGGGGGAAATTTCTGCGTGGGCGACCTTCGCCAAGGCTGACTATGGTTTATTTTTGCGTCGTTAACTCTAGTTCAAAATACTTACACAAAGGACGTTCCAACTGAATTGAAAATACCTCCCCGTGGGAATATTTTGCGGGTTTCGCGTCCCTCGAGGTAGCCTCTAGATCAGGGGTTTTCGAGGGTCCGAGAAGAGAATAATTTTGCTTTCATGCTCGGAATCAGATTTTATCATTACCACGAGTAACATCGTAAAATATTTCATTTGCGTTTACTACGGCCGAAATAGAATTTGGGTAGAGAAATAATTTCTTTATTTTATTATTTATTATCGAGAGATCGATTTTCTTTTATTAGCGTAGGAGGTCGCGCAAAGTCGTTAACTGCATTAAAAATACAAATAGTTTTTTATCGATTATCATTTATCTATATACTCGTAGACATGGTTTACGTATTTTGATATTTTTTCCATTTTTATTGACCATTTAAATGTGCCAGGGGGATACCTGTTTTAAAATGGTCAAAGGGGTAGGTCAGCAATAAAGGTTGAAGTCTTCTGTTCTAGACAAAGTTTGCAAAAGTTTACTAATGGAATTTGTCCCGTAAAACCATATGGACTAATTACTTTATTTATTTATTTTATTAATATTATAGTTAGTGATGTATGTAACTTAATAATTGCCATAATCATGCCCATGTACTTCGAAATTATTACATTTCTAAGTCTTTTGAATTTTAGAGAATACAAGATAGACAAAAAATGAAGACACTATCTAATTTTTATTGTCCTTTTAGTTCAGTCACACAGATTATGGAAGGTGATATAAAAAAAGAACCCAAAAGAGTTTTTGTAAAAAATGCATCAAATACTTGAAAATACTTATGGCAGAGGAATAGCCTAGTATATTGGCGAATTTTGCCTGGTATAGCGGTGAACCATTCCTCAACCAAGCAACTAGTTGCTATGGTAATGTGTCTCTGCATTCACAATCAAATTCTCATAATCCTGTATATACCAATATAAAAATATCATATTGAAAATTCATTCCTGAAGTTTTTTATCATTCTATTATATAATAATAATATCCAATAATCATCTTATAAATATTATAATTATAATCATTACTATAAATATAAATATTACTATGATTACATTACAAAAAGATCTCTTACAGGAAACACATTCTATCGATTTATCGTTGAATACCGATATGAAATTACCCAATATTATTATAGTAACTATATCACATTTTATGTCACTTAAAATTAACATGCAGGTCTAACGTCAACCCGTGACTAAAATTACCGATTCAGGACGTAAGAACGCCTTTAAAAAACCATAAAAATTTCAGTATCCATGCTATTAAGGGAGGCATATTTAGGCTGCTGACCATTTACGGACAAACGTCTTAACGCGTGTCTGGTTCGCCCATTGAAGGCGCTCGAAACCTTTCCCCCGTTTTTTTTTGACCTAATTTTTCTGAAAAGTAAAGATTCGAAAGCCGCGCCGTAATAACAGATAGTATCTCTCCAGGTTAACATTTGGAACGGTGCACTTAAGCGAGTGAATGCATTCACAGACGAAACCGGTCGGAATGAATGTCTAAACTTAATTACATAAATAATAGGAGCATTTTTTGTCGAGTAATATTTTTAGGCTATGCGTTTGCTAAAAGAAAGTCTACGCCGAACTTTCTAAGAATAATTTCGTCATTCGGATGTCATTAATAATTTCTCATATAGTTTTCCAATTCTGTCTTTCTGTGAGTATGCCCTTAGAATCTTTCAAAATGTCAGCACTGGAAGCAGCTAGAGATATGAAATTTGGTGTGTTCTTAGATTACCACATTAACTACTAGAAAATGTTATTACTTTTACATAAAGTGCTATAGGTTCGACTCCAGATATCCTTTCGTATTGCCATTTAAAAGCACGGGAAAAAAACGATTTTGACCGTGCAGTCATTTTTTCTTTCGCTCATTAAAATACCTAAATATTAACTTAGAAACTTCAAACAAAAACTAAAAGATGAAAGAAATTCTAAATTATTTTATTATATCTTGCCCTTAAAAATTTAAAAATATGTAAAAGTGTGTATTTGTTGTGATTTTAACGCTTAATCTAGCATGAGTTGCTACGCAACCTGTATTGTTTTGTTATTAATTAATCAAGTCAGTATGTTATAATTTTGAATGTTACCCGTCATATGACGGGTTAATATTCTAGTCTTAATATAAAGTTGGATAACGCGGAGTATATACGGTGAAGTTCAAAAGGACAAATAGCGATCCTATAATCTTGAAGGATTCTGCACAGAATTAACTAGCCATGAGTGTCCACTGAGGATGGCTCATTTGTAGACGGTTAGTGTATAAATTAATTTATTATTAATCATATAACTAAAGTAGTCACCTATATCATCCATTGGATTCAAGCAATAAAGTTAGCTCTATAATCCGTTTCGGAATTAATGATTTTCGATTTCACCACGCAGAAGTCGATATTTATCGACTCTGTTAGGCATGTATCGACTTTCATCGCAAACGGATTTATGCTCGTGGAATACAAGATGCGAATGCTTCCATTCCGATTGGATCCATCCAGAAGAGAAAGAAATATCGAGCCCACCTCTTGGCTGGTATCCAACCGATGGTCAAGATAAGTTTTATCGGCGATCAGCTGATCAAAGGCCATATTTTAGCCGAAACGCGCATCAGGTTTTCCCATTCGTTTCTTCGCGCGCGGGTTTCCTTCTTCATACGAAGCGTCTGAGTTATCTTAAAAGCTCTAAGGATATCGAAAATATATTAGCCTATACCTATTTTTGCACATAAAAACGTCACGAATCTGAAAAAGGGATTCCCACGTGAAATTTGTTTGGCCTTTTCTTAAAGGTTTCACTAAATTCTCTAAATGTATGAGGACAATAACTTTGAAATGTTTTTTAATTTAGTAAAAAAACGTTCCATAAACCAGGTATGAACATTACAGTGCAATGAGGTAAGATAAACAATATTTTATTGCGATTCTGCGCTGCTCTGTACGCGAGAAAATATGAATTCGTATCTGCGCAGACTTTTTCGTATATGTACCGCAAAATTTTTCCCGAATTTCGAATTAAGTAATATCGTAAATACGCATATAAAGGGTTATACCTAGTAGAAAGGGTTGCGCCCATTTGTAGCGATCCAAATCCTCCTTTAGATACTACAGAACGTCAGCTTAAGCTGACACCCGAATTTTCACGTGCGTGAAATTGCTTACACAAGCATATATACGATTTCCATTGTTTTCCCTGCATAATCTCCTGAGGATTAGCTAGGCTCCTAGCGTAGCTTCAAGGGAGTTACATCCTCCCTCTCTCTTTCTCTAACCTATCCTATTCTCGTATGCATTCCTGCGGCTTCTTTAAGGGGAAAGTAAAACAGCCTTTCCTTCAGCTCTGGCGGCTAATGGTGCAAAGAGAGTCTCTCTCTATCTTTCTCCTCTCTCTCTCGTGCGACGGAAAAGCGAATAACTGGATCGTAGCGGACGAGTTGTTCCCCTCTTTCTCTCTCTCTCGGACCCGGCACTAACCTACCGCTATCTTCCTCTCCCTCAATCCCTCCCTTGCACTCTTTCGTCCCTTTAACTCCGGCGATGGCAATGGAAAGGGAGTGGGAGGCAGAGAGGGGTAAATAAAGGCGGGAGGGATTTATATTGGAAGGAATGCAGGTGAAGAGAGAGGGTAAGGGAGGGGGGGGGGATATATATAAGGGGAAGGTTAATTATATAGAGGAAGAAATGGAGGGAGGGAGAAAAGAAACGTTTGTATTAACACAATTTCCCTTAAAGCCACCGAGGACGTATGGCAGGGATTGCCATTTCACCATATTTATTTAATTACAAATGTGAACGCTGCAATTAGGCACGTGTTCAGGTGGCAACGTATTATAGTAGAAAAATAATAACGGTGAAACAAGCAATATGTTAAATATACATATATAAAATAGCCTGTACCGTCGGAGCCGAAGTATTCGAGGTTCATATCACGTTTAAGTAACGCCCGATTATTCACCAGATAGGTGTGTATGTGGCAGTGGTTGTAGTTCATCATATTCGCTACTATTTCTCTCCTGCAGGGTTTACCGTCCTATTGAAATCTCTGATCATCCTAGGAAATAAAGAACCTGGATATACGCCCTGTAATCTATCTCACGACATTATAGTCGTGTATTCCCATACGAGAGCTTGCTTCAGTTATTCCTCGTGACTATTCATCTAAGTTTTCTCATCTATACTTTTTAGAAGCTTTAATACAAAACTCAAATCCAAAGTAACTTTATACTAATTTCGAATCTTCATGCCCTGGCCTGAACTTTTTCTCACTCTGTTATCTCGCATTTCTCACGTGGATCCCATAAACTGGAAATGTACTGTAGATGTGACCTAACCAAAGATATGTAATACGTTCATCGAACTAGTAAATGAATAACAGAATAATGAAAATATTTAATTGCATACTTTATTATACATGAGAAAAATGCGAGCAGTATCTCTCTCGGGGTATTTCAACTTATACTCTTAATGCACTGCGGTCCACCCCATCTATCATTAGAACCAGTAGGTATCATTCTATAAGCACTCTTCTTACAGAGGAGGATATACGATATATATAGGATATAGGAGGACACTAATGTCTGGCCCAAACTACTAAAGTTGGAGTGCTGAAATTTAATACACGGGTGCATCAAAAAAAATTATCGGAGGAATAAATGCAAAATTGCAACAACGTTTATATTCTTGGCCGTAAAAAATTATAAAGAATTTTAATAAATTTCATGGTTTAGGTACTTATAAATGTGCTATGTAGCTGAAATTTTTTCTACCTGTAGAATTTGCCAAATAATGAAAACGGGAATATAGAAATTTGAAAATTTTTATTCGTTCGGCCGTAATAAATTCTGAAAGTTTAAACAAATTGACTAATGTTTATGTACTTTCTTAAGAACCAGGAAGCTGCAAATTTTAACAGAGTTAGGAAATAATGTTCCGGTGGTAAATAACATAAAAAATTTTAGAAATATATATTGTTGTGGCTGTTAAAAATTATTAAAATTTAAACAATGAAATTCATATAAATGCACTTCTAGAGGTGCCACAGTGATGAAATCTAGCGTATATGTGAGGTATTCGTAACAAATGCTGAAAACCTATAAAAGTTTTATAATCATAAATTTTTGGGGTTGTTTATACCCCAATACTGACAATAAGGAAAAACACGTAAACCGGCAAGAAGATGCAAACTGTTGCGTTTAAAAATTATTTGTCGGCTCATACTCTTTACTTTAGGATGAGAGAAAATACTTGCAGAATGCAAGCACACCTTCACTAGTATATAAATAATTATGCTACTAACATCGATCCAGGACTGCTAAATTTTTAATAAAGTTTATATTATTCATAGTCCACCATTTTAAGTTTATCAAAATCTCCCATAGATTAGTATCGTATATGTTTTATATTTCGAGGCCCCTAGATAAGCCATCCTTGATACAAAGAGAATGGAAAGACAGCGAAAGGGATTGAAGGTGCAAAATGCAGCTAATGCGCGAAAAAAGAAGAAAAATAAACATTATGTAGTACGCAATGGGAAATAAAAAGAGGTGAATACGATAGGGAGAAAGAGAGGGAAAGAGAAAGGGTTCGAATGAGATTTCCCTTTCAAATCCTCCGTACCAAGCACCTCCATCCGCCCTTTTTTTCTCTCTCCTGCCCTGCCTCCCTCTCCTTTTAAATTCCTCCCCCTTCCTCAGTTTCAATCTTCCTCCCTCTCCCCCCGCTCCCTTGGCGCATCATCCCCGACAATCCTCTATAGATTCGTGCTTGCGTTTGCGATCGCTCCGACTCACCCCCTCCCCTCCCCTCGCCTCCCCTCCTCCCTTGTTCTTCCAAACTCACTAATCCTCATCTCTCTCTCTCTGTCATGTTCTCTCGTGAGTTTCCCTTGTGCTAATGCTACGTATATTATTACTAAGTGTTTTACAATAATCTTCTGTAAACTTGGCTGCAAATATATTTATTTTTTCATAAATAAATTAGAAAAATTACTTGGTATAAGTTCCACTTCATTAAAATGGATACGACCGGTTTCGACTAATATCTAGTCATCATCAGGTACATACAAAACCAAGAAACAACGCAAATATATACCGAATCGGAGGGGAGTGGGGGGGGGATGTGTAGAGGGGACCAATGAATGGGTAGAGGGAGGTGGGGGGGGGGAGGCTGAGTCAAGGTATTGGGGAGGGGTGGGTGTTAGGAAGAAACAAAGTAAGCAAGGGAGAATGAGTGGGGGAAATAAGTTCTTTAACGAACTCATTTCTTCCGTTGATTTTATTTTATTTTTTCGTTCTTGCGATTGCATTCCATCACAACGTATGGATCAAATGTGCCATCTATATATAATTGTTTTATCAAGTTTCATTTCAAAAAATAATAATTTCGTTTATCTGGAAGTGTGACCATTCTCCCGCAATTTTATCCTTGAGGCGAAGGCTGATAAATAGCATTAATGAAAATAAATTAGTTTTAAGCAGATACGCTTGAATTTAATTTAAATATGAGTTTTGGATTTAAAATTTATGTCCTTCAAGCCAGTTTATGTAAAATAAATAATTTATTTTGAGTATGCTTGTACCTAAATCTGATAGGCATGCCAAAAACCTTGCCAGTATGGAGGTTAATTGCTTAACTTCTTTGTATTTTTCTCATTAATTATATCACGTTGCACTTACCTTGCTTTCGTCTATCTCTCTCCTTTATCAATTCGGGCTCTTTTAATCTTACATAAAACGAAATGCAATTGTTTTCCTGGCTCTTTTCTTTATCTCTTTGTCCTTTTTACCCTTTTTTCCCACGTCTTTCTCTCCATTGTCCCTTATATACCAAGACCATCTCAGCCTCGCTGCCTTAGCCAAATGGCTATCTGGATGGAATAAGACTCGTCCTCTCAAATTTCCAGCCGCGTACCAATCTCTCCGTTACATAATGCAAGAAAGGTTGGGGATAGAAAGTTTCTACACATCCAAGTGACTTGGCACACGAGATTTCCATCAGTCTTGCTTCGAGATATGTATCGCCGCGGAGGCGTGTGATCGGAATTTCGGCAGAGAGAAATGGCGTCCATTAAAGCGATCCCTGGGAATTCATACAAATGCGTTCGTTTTGGTGATTCATTTTCCTCGGTCCGATACATGCCGAGGAATAATGGCGAAAGGTTTCTCTGTTATTTTTTTTTACCGTCCTGGCGAGTGGGAATCAAAATTTTGAGGTGAAAGATATGCTAGAGATTACGAATTATATTTATCGCAAAGCCATCATCGAATGTTAAAAAACAAATTAATAATTTGAACTGCAAATGCTTGCAATGCGTTGGAATTTTAAATTGAAATAGCTTTTATCATGGATTCCAAAATGGATCAAATAACTTCGTAATAAGTGATTTTAATTTTAGACTGGAAGTGTGTGTACATTATGCACAAACACGCAAATCAAAGAAGACAAATTCTGTTCACAGAAACTCTGATGTTGGCAACTTCACGTCGGTATATATGAAATGACGCTTTATTTTAATTGCCAAAAATTCCATTCACAAATTTTCTACTAGCAGAGCTTTGATGATGTCTCTTTATTTAGCCAGTTATCGATAAAGCGAACCTCAATTTCAAACCAGATTTAATTTTAACCGCAGAATTTTAACTTTAAATTTTAAGAATAGAGACGGAAGCAAGAACTTTTTTTTTTAGTGTTATCCCCTCAATTTTCTCCGTTGTGAATTTCTGTCAGTATATTTCATCCGAATTTTGGTCCATCCGACGCGAATTCTCTTAAAACCGCCCCATTTGTCGCGGCAACGATAGCTTTTGCTCTCGATCGAGATGACGTCAGGACGCCACCCACCCACCTTCCATACTCCACCCTCAGATTGGAAGTAGCCGGTCACTAAGGTGTTGTTGTACGTTGGGAAACTCGTTTTACTTTCATATCGATTTCCATCTCCCACGGGAGCACATACGCACACGGAGCACGCGCGCGCACCCACACCCACAATCCTTTCGCACTGTTTCAACTCTCCCCTTCTCCTTTCGCACCCCTCCCCTCCTCTCCCTTTATGATATATAGCAGTCTCTCCCCTCCCCTCCCCCTCCCACCCACCCCCAATCACTTTACTCCCCTTACGCCTTATTTTTTTTACCATCCCCTTTCACCAGACGTCTCCCCACTCCTTTGCCCACCCGCCTGCTCCACTGACCTAACTATACGCTTTGCCAATGAATTTTATTCTCTCGAGAAAGGCCGCCGCTTCATCGTTTGTTTCTCTTTTTTTTAAAATCCGTTTTCACTATATTACTTTCTGTTTCACTCCTTTAGCGTCCTCTTAGCGGTTCTCTTTCGCCGTTTATTTCGATGCTTTTTCTTTCCCCCCTCCCCCTAAAAGAGAGCCATCCGCCCCCGGGCACTGCCGGGAAAGTGTTACGCTTATAGGACTTGAATGGTTTTGAGATACGACGCCCATATTCGGCAGATAAATTCGGTTGAGATAACGAGTAATTTTTAACTGTACTAATACTTGAATCTGTTTGGCTCTTTTATCGGCCTCGTGGGAAATCTGCCTCCCTATAGGTATTATGTAGAAACGTAGAAATGGGGGGGGGGTCTAGCTGCTGTAGTTTAGGGGTAGGGTTGCCAACTTTGAGATCTTCACGAACCAACGATATTGTTACGGGTTGCCTACTTTAAGATATTCATGAACCGGAGTTGCTTGAAATCTGGATACTTTAGAAGAAATCCAAGAGAAATTAAATGCAGTGATAAATATATTCAATATTATTAAAATCACTCATGATTTTCGGACGTATGATTAAAAATCGTTGTTTATTTTTTTAAATGTCGCTAATTAGCGAAATTGAGAGAGCATCGTCAACTTACATTTTTTGTATAAAACAAAATACAATGGAAATTAAAGCGCAAACTGTCTTAATTCGAATCATTTATAAAAAACGCAAAGAGTCATAGAAAAGACTTTCCGCTGCAATCGAAATTGAACCGGAGATTCGTGCTACTCACCCGGAGACTGGAGATTATGGCGATGACACGGAGATATCCGGTCCGAAAGCCGGAGGTTGGCAACCCTTTTTTCTCCGAGGCCCAATATTAATAATAGAAAATACGTTATTCGTCCCACCAAAATTCTATCTCATATAATATTGCAAGTAAATATATCTAAGGACGTATTTTGAATGGAAACGGTACAATTTAATAACTATTAAATCCCGTTAGTTGATTTTGATGGACACGACAACAATTTAGCCCGAATTTTGCTTCAAAATATCTTGGATAGACCATTGAGGTCCTTATCGAACGTTTTGCGGCCCACCGTTGGGCCGCGGTCCATACATTAAAAAGCCCTGGTATAAGGTATCTTACTTAGCGGGCTGCATGAGTCTTGTAAACCGCCTGTCTGAGTTTCTTGCCTTAAGCGAAAGTAAGACGCCTAAGCGATCGCGAGGATCAAAGAAATTTCTCATCGTTATTATTCATATTCTATTGCATGAATTCTACATTTTAGAACTGGCATAATGTAATACTGCAATGCACAGTTTTGATATGCCTTGCGTTGAAGATGAATGCTTAATTTTTAATGTTAACGAAACCACATCTTTCCGAATCAGAAAAATTATTACATTTTTCAATTTTTATATACTTATTACGACTGCAGTCACATTATTTCCATATTTCAGCTAGACAGTTAAAGTGCCTTGGAAAAAAATCTACACGACCGAAAAATACATTATCTTCGTCTTTTTAAAAGGAGGAATTTACATTTCCGTCTTACATATAATCCATAATAACAGACTTAAACATCAATTCCGACCAAGGAATTCACACAAACGTGGTGTGCGACGTCAGATGCAAAACCTAACCTTCGGAAAAACTGGCTCATTTGTTAATAGCGTAATTTTCCATTTTTATTGCAGCTCATCAAATATTATGCTCGCATATGCCACCGAAATATTTTTGTTCTTTTTTTACCTTTCGAGAAAGTTATTTTTAGACTCGTGAATTATTACCGAAATATTTTATCTGTCCACGAACAAAATGGAAAAAAGTCACGCCCAAAATATCTTTGTCTGCCTACAGGATATCGTAAACCATCTAAATCCGTCTCCGTGGAATTAATTTTAGCTCGCCTAGGAGGGACAAAAGGCATTATACGTCTGAATCGTCACGAATAATGATCAGCTTCATGGGGCCTCGTAACGTGTCGACATCTAAGCGAGCGTTTTAAAACGGTTCCTCTTATCTTGAGTTTATATTGCGAGAGTTCGTGGGTGGAATAGCTTCGTAGATAACTTTTGAGTTCTGTATAAGAGACTCGAAAAACTCCGGGGGCGTTTCCGAATCGAAGACACCGAACCACGCTTATCTCTTTTAGGGATCGTTCTTTCTTTGTTCGCGAACGAAATTTTTATCCCCGTCTCCGATACTTCCTTGTGTTGTACTTAAGCGGAGTTTCTTAAGTTTCCCAACAAGCCGAAGCGGAATTCATTTAATTTCTTCCTCCAGCTGACTGTTTTTCGATAAAGCGTAACGTTTTCATGTGCTCGGATAGCATTTTTTCTTCTCGAATCGCCGTAAGTATATCAAAGCGCTGTCCGAACGACGCCCATGTTGGAGATGCAAGTAGATCGTCTTTGGAGGAAAATTCTATACTTTTGTAAGAAATCTCTTGAAGATTAAAATATTTATCAGCTAAATAAAATTTTAAGGTTCTGATCGTTATTCGATAATTATAATTAAGGAAAATTTAACATTATTATTATTATTTATAAAAATCGATTCAAACGTGCCTCTGTATTTTTCGAATTATTCCGGTTAAGTTGGTAAATGGCTGAACTAAATGCAATATTCATTTACATATTTACGTCCGACCGTTTCGAGTTACCGATTAAGCTAATTAGATTTTGAAATGGACTTACTTATAAATCGAGCTTGGATATTGATATTCCAAAATTTATGTTATTTGTTGATTTTTTTTAGACTGTCCTACAATTCCAACTTAAAGCAGCGAATATACAAACCTCTCAGTTTATTGAATAGGTAGATATTGGTGAAAGATATTTTCGCGTTATCTAAAACAGTGGTTCTCAAGCATTCAACTGTCGCGGCCCCGTTGAATGTTATGCGGTCCCCTTTGGATCGAAAATTAATAAACTTCAATACGAGTTCAGTTATTTTATATAACTGTTAATAATGTTTATCACATCGTATTTCCTAAAATATGGTGATGAAATTTTATTATTCGTGAATATTTTATATTTTGGAATTTCACTCAACATCTAAAATAATTTTCCGGTCCCCTGTAGGCGCTAAACTATTTCTCAATCGGAGAATTAAAATATTTTATAGGTGCGAAGGCCATTTTGCATTCGTTTGAAGCTTATAATCATCATCGATGGGGCGAAATGCAGTTGTGAGTCACTTAGAAATATACATGTCGCCCATTGAATCTTGGCAGTGTTTATTCCTTGCAGGTGCTCTCAGCGGCTGGCAATCTACGCAAACAAATAATCCAAACACCGTTTGCCTTCACAAAGTAATCTCAGGATAATTCACCTTCTCGTAGAACTCCTCGCAGACATGCGCCGACGAAAAAAAAGGGAAAAACAAAAGCCTTCCGCGAGGCGCAGTGAATTAATAAAAGGCGCGCTTTCCCGCACGTGCGGCGGTTTGGATTTACAAAAAGAGGAAGGATTTTTTTTATTATAGGTGTAGAAGAAGGGCCTCCGGCAGTCTCATCGTGCTTGGTAATGAAATCAAATGTACTCAGAAGTTTATCTGATGTTTACTTTTCTCTGGAGTCCCCGAGGATGTTCGTAGGTGGAAACACTCGTAAAAAGTTAACAGCGTGTGTTTTCTTTTTGTATTTCCTTTGTCCGGCGAATGCGTGCATGTGCATTACATTGGTTTCTTATTTTTTTCCCCTTCTAGACTCGCGATGTTTAATTCATTTTAGTAGCGTACCACCCGCCGCGTCAAACTTTTGTTTTTTCTAGAACAAAAGGGAAAATTTTTACCTTTTATGTATTCCCGTGCAGATCAGCGTTAGTTCCAACCCCTCGATCACATCAGTTTCGTTTTATCTCGAACTTTACGGCTGAAAGACGCAGTCGAAATTTAATGTTTTATCACTCGAATTGGGTATTTATTCCTATTTAAATTCTCTTAATCCTTAATGCTATCGTATCGGGACGTTGGGGTGACTTGAGGTGGTGGACTATAAAGTATAGAAGAAACTAATATCAAATTAAATTTGGTAGCCCTGATTAGATGATGACGCAAGTTTTAACAAATTTAACTGACGGGGTCGCCCACAATGCCGACAATAATACGTTGAAATCGTCGTTAGTACCGGCTAATGCTACATTTTTCCAGGTGCGACGGAACGGCATGATGAAATGACACCACTCGAGTTTTGGCGGAATGGAGGATAATAATGCACATTTACATATCCTGAAGTTCCATATGACGTTAATATTCGATCCACGGAGGCTCTGCCGTACCTCGATTCCTCCTTGTTCACGTCTTCGTTTCGGTTTACCTAAACTCGAATAAAATGAATACATACCTAAGAATACATACATAGTAATTTTACCTTCCGGTAGGTTTTAGATACACACTACCAAATCGGGGCTATCAAAAGCCTTTCTGTTAAAGTTCTCATACCTAATTCCTTCTTTTAATGGTTCTTATATACATTTCTTCTTCCTGCCTCTTTGCATTAAAATTATATCGGTATTGTCTATCATGATACTTTCTCTCTCTCTCTGGGTGTTTTCCTGCGTGGTTTTTTACTAGGTTGGCCATATCAGGTCCTTCCTAGGTTTTTACCACAAAAACAGTCTTCTCTTTTTAGAAGTTTTTGAATTTGTAATTCAATCTCTTAATTGTGTTTTTTTTGTTCTTTTTTCATTTGTTTAGTTTATGGTATTTGTCTTCTGTTTGTATGTTTATATGTTATTGCCATTTGTAATTCATAACGTAGGGTTAAATGTAAGAAGGGACTATGTAGGCTCAGTTTCGGCCTAAATAAAGTCGTGTGTCTGTCTGTCTCTCTGTATCTATTTCTCGGGATATATTATGGTTTTATGTTTGCAGGATCGGATGTTTCCTCCAGTTTTTAGGCACAGGCTCTGATTCGTTTGTTTTCGATTTCGACCTCGAAAAAAGTGTTTATTCATTTTCTAACAGCATTGCAAGGCCCAGCCACCGACGACCTTTTGGAAACGCTTAATGAGCTCCGGGCTATAGACGGGACATTACGTATTCCACGGATCGCCTCTGGCTGGCGTTGATGGATTTACTGTCGAAATACGTGTTTAGGATATTTTCATGACTCAAGATTATGATCTCATTCCTCTCGTCGAATGTTTTGTTCGAGGGAAACCTCTTCTCATTAAAGGAACGCAAACGGAAGTTCATTCATTGTCACGGAGGGCACGTTTCAATTACGGGTTTGGAGAGAAAAGGTCACCTCCGAAAGTTTAAGGCCCAATCAATTGAAATTTTATCTCTGTAAATGCTTTGAAGCGAAACCTTAAAAAAAAAGTATTCATACCTACACGTAAAATAAAGATAGATGCAAATTTTTAATAAACAGATCTGGAAATTTTCCCAGTGGAGATTATGACTAGGATTTCCTTCTCCCGTCTGTTAGGGATGTGAGTTACATTGTATGTGAGTTGCTTTGTATGTGAGTTGCTTTGTATGTGAGTTGCTTTGTATGTGAGTTGCTAATGAGGATTCATTTAAGTGTTCAGTTTTTTTGGAAGTCTGTTTTTCACCCCTTGTGTAGAAGAAATATAAATCTGGAGATTGTTAGGTACACCTATGTTTTTTTAACCTTATTAAATTATACAGTCCACTTGCATTTACCACAACGAGTCACCGTCGGAACAATAACTGTACCGGTACAATATGAAGTTTTGATAAAGCGTGCAATTTGAATATGATGTATACTAATAGTTATTAATAAAAACGACTTTTCGTTCACGTAATAAAAAGAAAAAATGATTATTGGAATAAACTCTAAATACATTGATAAAAGATGGAATGGTTTATTCGAATCGCAGTGGACCGAAGTTCAATGTCATGAATGCAGAAATGAAATCCTTTTGCGCTCGCAATTTTCAGATGAGCTTTTGAAGAAAGAAAATGGCAAACAAACATATACATTCCAAGTAAAATAAAGTTTAATCCCTAAAATGATAACAGAAAAGGTAAGAAATTCTTTAAGTATTAAAACATTTCTAAATAAGTTTTTAGACATGATGAAAAATTGAGAATAGTCGGTGTCTAATTTGAACTGAAAATATCGTGATTTCAGGCAGCGAGTGATTGGCGCTGCAGTCACGAAAATTTGCTAATCCTTGCGGTACATACTTGACGAGATAAATGGGTGTCACTGTTTTACAATTCCTTTCAAAACTAATTTATGCTACGAAAAAAAATCAATATTTTTTACTTCAGAAAGAGACATAATATATGGTCGAAATCTCCTACTTATTGTGTGTGTGTGTGTGTATATATATATAGAGAGAGAGAAAGAGAGAGAGAATAACTGACAATAGTTCACCTCCAATAAAAATACGAGCGAGTATATTTGGTACCCTTTCAAAACCGAAAAAAAACTTCAATAATTTCTCACCCAACGGTCCAACTGACCGATAAAGATCTCTCTCCCTTCTTTCGCAATTATCCCCGACCGATTGGATCGACTCCGAAATAGACCCCTGCAGACGCGTTGGCCAACACCTCCTCCGGGGTAATTCTCGAACGCGCGAATATTTCTCCCCCGAAAAAAGGTATGACCCATCGCTATACCATCGACCTTGATCCAGATCCTGTTATTCGCAATTGCGATAATCGACCCACTGGCCCACATGGACCGAATTAAATGAGAAAACCATCGCAACGAATTTTCCGACTTTTCTGCTTACGCCAAATAACTCCGTTGAAACACAAAGCCCAGATCGAAGGTCTACCGGTTATGCGTGGGCGTGCCAAGAATCTCGATAGCCTCCGTAAATATGCTTGCTGCCTTTGGCAACGAACAGTCAAGAGTTCTGCATAGATAACTCGCGTTCGGTAACGTTTTCGGTAAAATTTAATTTATTTGCTGCTAATCCCTATAATTTTGTAATGTACCACTCAGAAAATACACTTGATCGTATTTTAATCCGACTTTTTTTTGTTTTTCTTGATTATGCGCCATTTAAAAGACGATATTGCGTGTGTTCAACCACGTACATCGGTGATTTGAGGTAAATTAAGATGCATGCCTATAATTTTCTCACGTGGAGGAACGTAATGAAATTAAGGCTCTTTTGCTTTCATTCTGGTTATTGATAAGATCGAACCGCAGAAGTAATTAAATCCCTGAAATAAACATCATTAGATTGGAAAGATTTATGCGAAAAAAGGTAGGAACTTTGCATGGAGAGATAAAATTTGTATTGACGTCCCTTTTTTCATTGCAAATGGGAAAATCATATTCCCGGAAAGTCCTGTTATAATAAGCAATTTGTGAATCTTGTAAGAATAGAGGTTACTTATATGGATACACGCATAGGTGTTTTAATAGCACGTTGATGTTAAATATCGTAGACTGGAAGTGTTTTATAAAGGCCTGCCAAAACCGCAGGCAGACTATTACGTTGTTAATCGCTTTAATGGTATTCCGATCCTCCTTTGCTCTGGTTCGTGTATAGTTAATTATTGAGTAGCGGAAAGGCGGTACCTCATATAATTAACTTTGGATTTCTTCAAACTTTGTGAAGCTTTCGTCAAAAAAAAAATGCTTATTTTGAGATTATTTCTATTTTTTTCTTAGATATTTTGGTTAACTTTTTTCTCTTGTCACATTGTATAAAGGGTTGCATTCGGTGCCTTCTTTTATAATCTCGTTGAATATTTAAATAAAAATTACATGTATCCGTACTGATTCCCTCGTATTAAGAAAGTTACCGCATGCGGTTGAAAAGATAATGAAATTTAGGCTCCCTTGGCCAATAGACCTAAACATAAAACCACTTTTACCTTTTATATTAATAAAGGAAAAACCAATTCAATAAACCAACGAATTTAATTGAAATTTTAAATTAATATAACGCGGATTTGAACTAAAAATCGTCAGCATAAGATATTCGACCATTTCGCTTTGCGGTAAGACGAAAAAACTAAGAAACCCGATCACTAACCCTCGTCAAAACGTCGGGACGCTTTTCGCTCCTCTTTTTTTTCCCGGTCCGTGGCGACGCGATACCGGCCAAGAGTCCGGAAACAATGCTTTCTTTATACGACTCCGCGAAAAATTTATCGCCGGAATATACGTCGGGAGAAGAGAGTGGAATCGACATCTAAAAGGCGCCAGCGTTCCATTCCGATTCAATTATTCTGTAACGCACGCGCTTCGAGCGAGCGGTAGCTGAACTCTTAACATTGAAAGAAATCTTGCCCCACCCTAGAGACTATCGCTCATTCCTTTCACGCTGCGTCGGAGTTCTTTTGTTTTTTTTTTATTTGTACGTATTCCTTCGTCGAGCTTGGAATGAGTGAGAGATATGGGAGACAGAGAAGGAGATGGAAAGGGGGAGAGTTTTCGTTCGCCAAGCAAAGTTCCATTCCAAACGAAAGTGCCAGGCGTCGGCTCAAATCGACGTCCCTTAAGAGTGACCGGTATATGCGCAAGACGTGCCAAATCCGGGATCCGACGCGAGCGGAGAATAAAGAAGAGCGAGGTCAAAAAAAAAAGAAGAGCGACTTTCGTCCGAAAATGACTTTTTAAAAGAAAAAAATCGAAATGGAAGCTTCCAAGTTTTGCTTGAAAAGTTCGGAGCAAAGTTAAAAAAAATAAATAAAACTCTTAAACTGTAATTAAAATATTCAGAAAAGGAAAAGGAAATACGTAAAAAGTTCGAAGAGAAGCAAAGCTCGGAATTTAGGATTTGAAGTTTTAATGTTTGAAGTACTAGGTAGACCGCCTAATGAAACTGTCTCTCCAATGCCTATAAAAATGTTGGGTAAAGTATAAGTGCATTTCGGATACGAAGCAACCATCATCAGTGGTGGTCCATCGACTAGTGGATTCTACGGTTAATGACCGAAGATGACGGCTACTTTGTAACCGAAACGGTGATCTAGTTTTCCCTACCTTTTTTTTTGCTGTTGGAGTTACATGGTTTGCCAGTTTGATTGTACGTAGTTTTACAGCTGAGCTCGATAATTACTTTTTGAATTGCGCGTTTACTGCTATTATAAATAAAGAAGTATAATTTGATTATAAAAAAGAACTTGGATTTTTACAATCGAGGAATCACCACTGATGGCGGCTGCTTTGTATCCGAAATGCACTTCCGTTCTTCCCGGCGTTGTTATGTCCATCGAAGAGACATGATTTGCCAATTTGATTTTAACCATATAAGGAGCTGCACAGTACTCTTTTGGATCACCCACTGAAGTTATTACACTTATACGTAAATATAGCACGTAATATCACACGCAACAAATAAGATCTCCATTAATTTGTTTAAATCTAATATAAATGTAAGAGGTCGCCCTCGCCGGGCTAACATGAATCATTTTTATTATATTTGAACGTTCTTTTATTTTCTTGTTAGATTACGTGACACATCATTTCTTAGAAAACGCGTGTCCGAAAGACCGTGATTAGAGCCCTAGGGTTTTAGATAAAAAAACAAAGGAAACATCCATTATCCCTACGTATTATTTCCTTAGTAACCCTCCTTACTAACCCGACTCTCGAAAATGAATGAATAATCTCGATATGTTTCTGTACTTGGCGACTGTGAGTCACGTGCGCCTTGTTCACGTGAGTACTCTCGCCTTTCAGTTAATCAAAGGCGCTCCAGGAGACACGGCGGCTCGAACGTGGACCCTCCATCGTGGGAGCAACTCATAACTCGTTCTGACGTTGCGTAATGTCTACGTCACTGCCCCATATACGTCATTTGGATCCGTTCCCTGGATGATTTTCGAGAAAGTTGTTAAAGCGTTATCATGACGAACGGCAGATCATAAAATCCTTTCTCCGTAACGAAAAAATCATTGAATATCATATTTTTCTCTGTCTCTTTTAAAAACAGTAATTTCTACGTTTAAAAAAACTAGATAAGGGTTAATTTGCATATATTAAAAAGGAAATTAACATTTTCACCTTCATAGTTAAATATTTTATAGGTATCTAATGCCAACTATGCAAATAAATAACAAACAAACGAGAAAGAAACAACTGAAATGCATGTTACGTAAGATGGTGGTATCGAAAAGTTGGGCGCGCCTACCTGAGGGGGAGGGGCAGTCTGCAGAGCGAAAGGGTGATAAATACTCAATAAATTTTCTCCCCGATTATCATCGAATTTGAATTCCCGAGTCCAAAGAGAATATTATATTTTACGTTCTCATTAGAGCCTTAAAAAATCTGATGTGGCCAACACATGACTTTCTCTATATTTGGGGTACCTATAGATATTTAAATTATTATGAATAGCATAAGGCAAAATTATCATTTCGTATCGTAAAAGAATACAGTCGTCCTTATTGTTATATTTTGAATGTGTTTACAGAATTCACCGCAAGATGGTGGTACTGTATACTGAATATTTACATATAAATTAATTATCTACTAAATGTTTCAAACAAAACTTGGAAGAAATTCTCTACAACTTTGGTCCTCACGAAGATTACCAATAACGATGTTTTTAAAGAGATATTTGACGGAAACCGAAAAACCGATTATTTATAAATAATTCCTAAACAATAACTGCTCTATAAAATTGTTTCAAATAAAAGTTGTAGGAAATTAGATTCTCTATAACCTTTGAATAGAATTGTATATACAATAATGATGTTTTAACGGAGAAATATCGCAAAAACCGAATCGGGTTTCGAATAAACCTCGACTTTCGTTTAACCGTTATTGTCCAAAAACTAATCAGATCTTTTTGCTCATGCTAAAGTGTTACATATGAAGTTTGGTAACGATATGGAAAGTACTTTTTGAGTTAGAGCGCCCACAATCACATGCACGCACACACACACAGACATCATTCCGAAAATAGTCAAAACGTGTTCTAGGGACCTCAAAACGTGTATTTCCGTTGAAATCTCGTAGTCGATTTTTTTCGTGATCACAATACTTTCCCATTACTTCCTATGGAGAAAGTAGAAAATAATACGAGTTCACTCCACACGGCGATTATTGTAACCAGAAAATTTTAATATGTTTAATCTATTAGGTTAGCATACAGGAGAACATGAAGTGAACATTGGACAGAGACCGTGGATTTAAACCAAGGTAAACTTTGATAACATCACGTCGCTTAACTACAAATTAGCGAAAATTGCGCGGGAAATATAAAAAAGATAAATTTGGATCGAGTTGATCAAAAAATCGAGTTGAAGAAGTTCGCATTGTTGAATATTAACTTCACGAAGCCATCGGTATTCCCGTTGCGATGGATATTTACATCCGACATCGTAAAACGCTGCAATAATTGTTCTTATCTGATATTTTGTTGAGCGCCCGTTACGTGAACGAGGGCTTATCATTCCATGCTCGACTTACCTTCAACTCTTATAAATAATTAATCGAACGACAAGTTTAAAAAAATATTATTACTTGGCATGACCTCCGAGCTGTTTTTCCAATCAGTAAGTTTCTGTCGGCGTAAACGGCAACGTGGAATAATGGGTAGGGAAAAAATAACGGTAATGTAAATTACTAATGGTGTTCGTTTCAAAAGTTGCGACGCATACGCATGCGTAAAAGATTACGGTAAAAATCGCGTATTAACGTAATTCATTACTATCCATATTTAATGAGTTAGCAATTTCGCTATGAACTACATGGTTCGCGCGACTTAAAGTAATTAGAATTTTCTTGCGATTTTCTAAAGAAAAGCACGCCATCTTAATAACGGATCAAGGTAACAGGCGCGGTCACAATAGGATTGAATAATCCAGGTGTTACGAAGTATCCATCCTCGATGGCAATTCATAGATCGCCGATGCCAAAAAAATAGTTCTCCGGTTAATTGCCACTGAGGACGACGCAAGCGTCTTGCTTCCCCCAAGGGATTGCCTTGCTATTCCATTGGATTCGAGCCAGAAGTGAACTGCATGATTGAATCACTCGCTTCTGAATACGCGTTTCAATTGATTAACCGATTCATTTGCCGTAGCGTTTATTATCATCAGAATGAAATTTTTTTGTTTTATCCCAGAAATCATTCAATTTGAAACAAGTATTAAAAGCGTTATCAATCGAGATTTTCACGCTGTAGGGTTTATGAACTTATTAATTCGGCGAGACATTTCGCGTCGTCTCCCTTCATTTGTTTCCGCGGATACTCTTGTCGTTCCATCCGGGAGAAAGGAGGTGCAATCGGGCGGAAGCGAGATGTATTCGAATGTTTTTAAAAAATGGTTTCTAGAGCGAAGTGGAAAAGAGAGGGGCGCGTGAAAGGATATCCCGTCTCTGTTTTGCAACAACCTGCGACTATATAAGTAACCATGAAAACTGTAATTTATCCTGGTACACACTCTTTTTTTCTCTCTCTCCCTAATTAACGTCGGTCGTGTAAAGAATAACGAGTTCACATCGTCGCAGTTTACGACGTTTCGATTAATTTCTGCGGATGGAAGCAAAATGTCCGAAACGATTCATTTAATGGTCGTCGTTCTGATTGAAATCAGGAAGCGGAAGTAGCGTCGGGATTAATTGGAAGGAAAATTCAAATCGAATTTCCCAGAGGTTCTGAGCTTATAAATGTGGAATCCGTTTCGTGTTCGGATGATTCGTTTTTGTTAACAATGCCATTCGTTATTAATCCCTCAATTGTTTCTCTCGAGTTGGGTTTCCATGGAAATTGGTGCGCGCGATTTCTCAGGGAAATTAATTATCTTTCAAGTTTTGAATTAGCGATGTAAGATTTTGTCACGTATCGTATTACTCAAGGCACTCATATAGAACTATGGCTAAAAATCATTTGTACAACATGTCTCAAATTAGCAGCTTATGGTTTACCAACTCTAAGCAAGGTTTTTCCGAATTTTAATAGCTAGCTAATGGAATGAAATTCGGTTTCAGGAGCTTCTGATAACGAAGATGAAGATAACTTAAGAAAATCGCGGATCTTCTGCGTGAGCTAAGATCCTTGGAGTTTTAAAAGATTGAGATGCGACTGTTTATTGCGTTCAGAAAAAAATAATGGCCGAATTTTTTTATAAGTGACTTTTCAAGGTTTAATGAAGGTGACTTCAATTTGAAACGATATTGATAGGGTAGTGACATCTATTTGAGCATCTCGGAGTTAACGGAAATTCAGCCTCGTTATGGAATTCCTTACTTGGGGGAAAAGCAAACCGCTAAAAGACCCGATTCTGCATAATGCGAAAATTTTGTAGGACGAAAAATATCTTAGGATTGGTCGTAACGTTTTCTTAACGCCCGTTTAATGAATCACATCCCATTTCTAAGCATGGAAACGCGTTTTAAGAAATAAAGGTATTTTCCATACTAAAAATTCTTGGCTATTTTCTCGCATAAAAAAACCACAAGAAGCATGTGCCGTTTAACTCATATAAAACAATCTCTGTTATAATGAATACTAGATTATATAAACATATTGAAATATATGTGCTAGAGTTCCCAATTTCAAAATACTACGTTTTTTTTTACGATTTGGTAACTCTGAATGAGCCAACCTATTGTTTATTTATTTCGTTAAGAAAGTTGTACATTTAACTAATAATTAACTCGTAGAGAAATTCCATGAAAATCAGGTTAACATTACGACCGCACGTCGCATCAAAAAAATTTCCCGTATTTAATTCCGCCACTTCTGTCGGAAACATTTTTCGAATGCGCCTATCGTTAACGAGAAAGGCGTAAAGGGAAGGCAAATCGATCGGTATGTACCAAAGAAAAACGAAAATCGCTCAACGACTTATTTTTCCTTAACCAAGTTTCATAAATAACGGTCGAGAAATATGAGAGACGAAAAACGTGGACGGACGAGGACAAAGGCGACCTCAACTTCACGCGCTCACTTCGTGAATTGCGTGTTTAGAAAGCACGATTGTGCGTATGATTCAGCCTTCGGGAACTGGGATCACGCCGCAATCCCGCTTCTAATAACGCTATCGTTAAAAATAAAATAATCGCAAAAATAAATTATTCCCGTCTATCAAATGAACTTTGAAAGCTGTTGACGTACAAATTCCCTCCGCATTCTCATCCGTGTCTTACGAAATTGCAGCCCGTACTACCTTGCTTTGAAATGCACAATTAATTACATTTCAGCACCTACTTTTTCGCGCCTATTTTACGGGCCGCGCGTCCCCATTCTTCGCGCATATTTTTTTTGTTGCTTCGATCACTCGCGGAGAAAAACACTCTCCAAAGATGCGATCCGAAGAATTTAAAAAAAAAAAAGAAGGCTGAATCTTCGAAGCGGCGAACGGAGAGGGTTTTTTTTTTTGTTAATTTTCGAATCATCTGCAGCTGAATTTCGTAACGATAATATGTAGTGCCCTGCGATATTTTAAGGGCAGCGGTTTCAATCTCGAAAGAGTGACTGTGCACGAGCGATACAATTTGCGACATGCTCGAATGAGTCAGGAGATGGGTTACCCAACGAAAGCGGCGATTACGGGATCCGCTTAAACGAACGCCTTTTAAAGGGATGGTTTTATTGAATCTTATCATTTGAGGTTGCCATTGGAAACGGGAGAAATCTAAGGGGATCGACTTTATGGTGAAGATCTCGATAATGTAGTCTTGGATATTTTTAAGCGATCGTTTAAACTTTTGAGGAGAATTATTAAGCAATATATTAAATTCAGCTGGTGTGAAAAATATTATTTCTGATTGAGTACTCTTGATAATTTGACTTCACTTTCTTTAAAACAGAAAATAGCAACCACGCCGTGGTATTGCAAAATATTCTCATATAGTATATCTTGATTATTTAACCCTATAGAATGCTAAGTTGTTAAAATCACAACGTAGGTTGGTCACACCGCTGGTTTTCCCCGTTTCTATCAATGACAGTGACGTATCCTCTCTAGTACCTCCAGTATTCGTTGTGCAGCGTCCTTGAGTCGTGTTGATTTTTCGGAGAGGCGTTTTCGTTTCGTTTACTGTAGAGACCGTCGTAAAAAATACGACTGCTCAGCAATAACGTATGTTTTGATATATATGCTCTTTTTACTTTCTAGTGTTGTTTCCGATGAACAATATTACGTAAATTACACTATTTTTACAGATGTAGACTGGAGAAGAAAAAATACTCAAAACCGGAAGATATAGTCAGAATCCTCCATGAACTGGCACCACTTATTGCAAGCATTGTTCTAAAGCAATATGCGCTGAACATAAAGAAAAGTGTTGCCGTGTTTGTGATGAAAACAACATTGTATAACATTCTTATATATGTATAGTTTTGATTACGACATTTTTCTAGCAAATAAATGCACAAAACTTGTACAGAAAAATTGGTCGTAATTTTTACGAATGCTTAGAATCAATGCTTTCCCAATCAACATAGCATTCTAGGGTTTGTGAATTCTCTTTCATTATTTGAATAAAATTCCGAAATATCCATTAGTTATCGACTGTTACTCTTATTAATTATTTCGTATTTCTTTTTCGTGGCATCATATTTTGTTTATTATACAAAACCTGGTTTCACCATTTGCATGTAAATGCAATGATGACAAAGACAACGACATATGACTAATTGTAAGACACTGTGGCAGTATTCGAGGATAACTGAAGTTACAACAAAAACTAAAAAAAATATAAAATTATTAATCGGGCTCGCCTTATCGCCTGTACTTACTTGAGCTACAGGGTCGGCCTTAGGCCAATTGTACCTATTGGACCCAATCGGGCCCCGCGGCTAAGAGGGGCCCGCAATGGTGTAGGGGCTCCAAACTATCTATTGGTGATGATTCTTTTTAGATTTATCCATAGTCCCATCCATACCCAAGTGGTCTCGTGAGAGGCCATCTGATGCTCTCCGAATGCAGGAAATGCGTTGGCGGCCTGGGATCCACCCCGGATCCCCACCACCCCATGGCTCGGCCTTTTAGGCCTCGTTGCTTCGGTCCTTTGGACCTCGCTTGCTGTGCCCCTCCAAAATATATTTTTTTCAAACTACGCCTTTTAGATGTTGGGGACCCGCCAAAAGTTTTCCAATTGGGCCCCGCAATTTCTAGGGCCCGCCCTGTTGAGCCATCAAACAATATGGACTGAATAATTTTATAGAATCAGTATTCCAAATTTGATATCTGCGACTTTAAAAGAAGAGACAGAAATATGCGTATTGGAAATTTCCTGTCATTACTGCAAAAAATCACTGTAGACAAGACAGAGAACAGATAGTGACGAATGTGGCGGCCGCCCGGGGCCCTGGATCAGGTGGGGCCTCGGATGGGCCTCTCGAAAAGACGTTCTGGCGTGGGCCTTAAAATTCATATCTCCCTTTGCTCGGAGAATGTGTTTGGCACCTAATACACGAAATCCTCTGGAAAGAAATGTGACGAAAAATGAAAGTTTCGAAAAAGGTTATCCAAACAAGATTAATTAAAATGCTGAGTAATATGAATTCCGTTTATATTATTTAATCTAACGATCGTTTGATTTCTTATGAATATATAGTATAATTAAATGTGAATATAAGGAGATGAGTGGCACAATCTCAAAAATTCCAGTGGCTGACATTTAAGTTAAAGATTAATCATCGCTTTTTGATGCATGGCGTCGATCCTCTTGAGAACACAAGTGATGCTCGCTTAGGCAGATGTAGTCAAAGGCGGTATGACTTGAAAATCCCAAAGATTACATAAATACATCCCAATATCAGTCACTTCGGGAGTTTACATCCTTCCATTCGATTCCATCCAATTTCGCTTTCAAAATGGGACATAAATTGCGAACGCAATTAATGCCTCGCCTAATATTCATGCAAATGAGAGAGACGAAAACATGGAAGGCAGGTTTGTTCGAGAGATGTAAAGATGCGATTAAAAAAAAAAGACAACTCTCTTCTCAGCGTTAGTGATGCGCGAGACAAGGCAAATACTAACTCACTCATTCGCTCAATCGTTTAAAGAGGCGGTAAAATCATTTGGCGTGCGGATTTTTTAAAAATCCTCAAAGCAAATTAATTTCGCAACGGCAGTCGTTGTTTAAGGCCGGAAAAATTGCTATCATTCTGAGGAAGGTGTGACGTCACTTTGCTGACAAAGCGATTCGCATGTATATTTTTACTTTCGAACACGGGAGCGAAACGGCATTTATCATTTAAAAAAAAAGAACTGCACTTATGGAACGTATTTAACGGGACTTTGCTTGCCGAAGTGGGTGTCGAAAGGAATAAAAATTACCTTAATCGCATAGGTCAAAACCGCTCTTTAAAAAATACTGCTTCTTCACTTTACGTAATCTGTTATCGTTTGAGTAGATTTCGAAGAGACATAGCGAAGTGGTTACGCCAATTATTTAACTTAATTGCTAGATGGGTTTAGATCAGTGATACTTTGCGAGGCGGTTACTCAAATGATCGCGCGCTATTTTTTCAGTGACCGCCACTTAATTCTCATAATGCAATAAACATATTTGTAATGATTATAGTAAGTACTACTCACAAACAAACACGATGCTGTGGGAGTAAATTTGAATAAACTTTCTACATCATCGCTTGAAATTCCAATTATATTTTAGCTGCGGAAAAATGAAATATTTGATAAAATCGTTTAAAGTTGCATTCTGAGAGACCGACGCGTCACAATTGCGCATGCGCTATTGCTTGAGTACTCCTGGTTTAGGTGAATATAATAAATATTTTGAATGACACAATAATACTCTTACCTAGTTAATCTTAAAGAAGGATTGTTATATTTGGATTTTATTGTTACGCGGAATTTTAATAGCTATAGTTGCTCCATATTTATTATTGAACTACCCCATGACTTTTGTTTCAAAATTAAGAAAAAAACTTCTTAACCGTACAAGGCGAATATTTAGAGAAAATACAAACGGTAAAGGTTAAAGAGTGGGCAAGAGAAGAAAAATATGTAAAACAGATATTTGAGTGCGTGTGTGTTTTGTCTGACAGGTCCCGGTCGATGTCGAAAGACACATAAACCTGCAGACATCGTGTGTGATATCAGGTCCCTGCCGCGGAGTAACTTCCCGTAAACCTGGTATTATTTTATTTCTTACCCCTTTTCCTTTCTTTCCTGTTTCCCTATTTGTGCGAGCGTGTGTGGTTGCTGAGAGTCCCTGTCGCGATCGTACAGATTCACAAACTTACCAGCAACGGTGTAAGGGTCCCTGACGCAGGTTAACACCTCGTAAACCCTTTCCTTTTACCCTTTCCACCTTATGATTAGTTCTTGTGTGAGTAAATGAGTGTATGAGCGATTGACAACAGGTCCCTGGCGAGGATTAATACCATGTAAACCTGTAAGTGTACCTACCTTTTTAGGCGCGTTTCGCTTTCAGCGTGAGCGCCTATTATCGTCCGTCCGTCCGTCCGCCCTCATGTTCGTTCTCGGCTTCTACAGAACGGATTTTCATGAAATTTGATATTAATACAATACAATAAGAAAATCGCAAAACTGAGTCACGTACGTCAATCAGGGTACCACTTTACTGGCGACAAAAAATTAAATTTTCGGCATATCTCGTAAAGTATTGCTCATATCAAAATATGTTTCACATAAAAGTTGTAGAACTGGTAAAGAAGAGTATTTCTTTTTCTATACATTTTTATCGTAGGAGTAGCCGTTATTGAGAAAATCTGACCATAATGTCTTAATTCGAGTAGAACAAAATATCTTGCATGGTTACTTCTTCATTGTTGCTAACATAAACAATCTCACAAACAAACGTTTCATTTCCTTTCGTGTGCAAGTAATATTATTAAATAGGAAGAAAATGGATTATTTATGATGAAGAAAGGAACTTTAAAACGCAATTTCCCTTACGTACAAATATATAATTTCTTTCTAAAAGGTACCTACTCCATTGCACGAAACGCGCCCATTTGTGATACGTTGTACACTTTCCTAACTTGTTTGTACTTTTTTTTCTCTTGCCCACTTTCTAACCTTTACTGTTTGTATTGTCTCCAATTATTCGCCGTGTACGGTTAAGGAGTTTTTTCTTAATTTTAAAACGTCCATCTCGCCATAGTCTCCACCCCCTTCTAAATTACCCTATGACTTAAAAATGTAACCCTTCGAGGTCCAGTTTTTTTACCTTGTGTTCTCCCCAGGATCCAATTAATTTTGCAGGAAAAATTGTGCGATTACAGACAATAATACACAATGCTTGATTTCATACAGCTATAATTTATATCCAAAATTTATTTTTGTTACACAACATTGATTTATACATATTTAACTATACCCTTTGAGGGTGTGGTGCTTAAGCATTTGTTGGGCTGCATGGCAGGTGCGTGACAGTAGAATGAGGTATCCTTCCTTCCATGGAAACACAAGACATGAGATGAACCAGTAAACGGGGTCAGTTCCGTGTTGCCCCCCACTGCTATGGGGCCACTTCCATATTGCCCCCCCACCCTATATTGAAACAATAATATGAAGATTAAGAAAATTTATGTAAACAAGCATTATTTTATTCAGTACTTTAGTCAAGAGGATATAACATTGAAAGTATATATTGGCGAGCCTTCGGCTCGCTTTGTTTTAATGGGTAGTCGTCTCCGGGCGCTACCGCGCCCTTCGCCTCGACCGGAACCAAAGTATCCCTCCCCGTTGTCCGGTGGTTGGGTTTGTAAATGTCGAGACCGGCCAATCAGGTCTGATATTAACTCGATCTACAAATAAAACATAGTTCCGTCAATTAATTTATTTATATCAATAAGTCCATAGAAACCGAGTGGGGGGCAATACGGAACTGTAGCCCAATAAACATACACGAAAAAATCACGGCGCTATTTCGTTTCCGACAGCTCCAAAATTAACGGCAAAGTTCATCCGGATTGAATCCGGGTTAGGACCTCAAAGGGATAATCCCGTAAATTACATTTTGTAAATAACTCGTAAATTGATCATTTTTACATTTTTATAGTTTAATTCTTCATTGGTTTTGCAGAAATTAATTCTTTAAGATGCGAAAACGTCTTTAAGAGTCTCATCATTTACACCGAAGGTCAAGTAGGTTTATTTAGGCTGCTCTAAATGCAGTTCATAAAAGATTTTCCCAGCTTCATATCACATGATTATAGAAAGATTCATTACACTTTGCGTGTTCATAACTCGAGTTAAACGCACATTATAAGATCTATATGTGCGTTCGAAGAGCTAAGTCTGGTAGCTATCGAACCGCCGCCGATGTTAAATTACTAATAGGTGACAAAAAGCCATTGGGGTCAAGAGCTTTAACAACATTTCATCTGATTCTCTCGGAGGAAAGCGAATTTTGATTTATTTCTCTGGACTCGAGCCAATCAGAGCGGCGTTAAGCGGCAAAATAGACTAGACCGTTGACCTTGGTATCGCGTGTTCGATTCTCGCACGCGATAATCCGTTGACTATGGCGCGATTCTTTTTGCGTAAGATCAGATTTTTCTGAAGCTGGCACGAGGACGCGTTTCGATTTATTTCTCGATAAGATTTACTCGGCGATAAATTCTCCACGAAAAATGCGTTATTTAAATAGCTACCTTTTTCTGGGATGATGACATAAGATAAAGTTATTTCTTAACCTAAAATAAATGAAGTATCTATCGAAGAAAAAGTGAAGAAGAAAAAGAGCCTCGTGATCCAGAGGAGTTCTGTGGATATTCCGATAAAATAATGTTTATAGAGCTGAAATTTGGGGATAGTTTACATTATACGGTCGAACTTCTATAATTCGAACGTCTATGACTCGAATTTTCCATAACTCGAAGTGAATTAATTTTAAAGGATAAAATATTTTTCGTGTTATTTCTCTTCTATTAACTCGAATTTTCCATAAGTCTAATATTTTTTTGTTTCCTTTGAGGTCCGAATTATAGAACTTGCACTGTATATCCGTCGTATTAAGCATTGAATTTATCATTATCATCACAAACCTTTTAAATTTTCATTTATTTACTTCAAGGTCCTTGTCTGTTATTTCAGAATAAGAATTAAAACGTGAATTTACATAAGAGAATCATACTTATTATTTTGAACTCATAAAATTTTCCTAATTAAAAAAAAACTGCAACGTAAATGGGCGCAATGGCACTGTAAATGTGATGAATGCAATAAATGAACTCGTCAGCGTGCCTGTTTATACCAGAGAAGTAAGTTTTATTACCATTGTCTCAAGTTTTTTTCTTTTCTGTGCCCATCTAGAACGATGTGCAAACAATGGCAGTCTTAAAAGCTTCAGGGTTAAATTTAAAAAAAAAAAAACTCCGACCGTAACCCTTTAGTCGTTGTCGCCGGCACGGTCTGCTTCGTTTACCAACAAAAACCCACATTACCACCATCCTCCCCTGTCTCCTAAAAAACAAACAAACCCTTTCGATTTCCCAACGCACTAAAAAAAAAGGGTGTCTCCGATCCATGTCTTCCATTCCGCCGTCGCATTATTAGCGAACTCGGTCGCTCGTGTGATCCGGGACGCGCTCGCGCACGCGATGCAGCGCCTCGAGCGGACGGCACGGGTAATACACGAGGCGCGTCAAGGACTCTCTTTCACTATCACTCTCTCGATTCGGTCGTACCTTCGTATTTCTTTAGGATCGGAAGAAAAAAAATGTATACTTAACAACGACTCCGTCCCTGTCGCGAAGCCTTTCACCTTCCCATTGTTTACGCGATCGATGAACACGAAACTCCAATCGCTCGCGTGCCTCCTTAAATCCTGCCGCCATTTCGCTCCTCGATCGTAAAAAAATACGACGGGACTTTTTTTTTTTGAAAAAGTATGGGCGTGTGCAACCTTATTACGCCTAGTTGGCGAGTCCCTTTTGGCGCGGAGGTTGATTCGTGTTTTTCTTTTCCGGGACGATCTCGGATTCCGGTAGGTTGTCCCGGATTCTGATTAGGTCGTTCGAGATTCTAGAAGTTCGTTCCGGATTTCGGCAGAGCGTCCCTGAATTTCATAGGGCGACGCGGAATTTTAATTAGTGGTCCTGGATCTTTAAATGTCCAAACAAACGTCCAGACCATTTGATCACGTTCGTGTTTTGTTAAAATGTAAAAAAAATTATAATTTTGGCGAGTAATTTGTGTATCACGCATTTCCTTTAAGCACAAATAAGTTACTTCAAGTCTGAAAATCTTGTAAGGTACCGATTTTTCTTTCTGAGAGTCTAGAATTGTTATTTTTTTTATATAAAATAAGTGGATTTAGAACGTTTTCTTTGTAGCGTGGAATATATGCAATTACATGCTATCCTTTTGAACTCAAACCTTTTTGGAAGGAGGCTATTATCGATCTGCAAACTTTAAGTTTAATGGAGGTTAAGGTATAAATATGTGTGATAGAAGGAATATATGAGAGATTTCTAATAAAGAAGCTGTTTTCAACCTATTTCATGGAAGAAGCCTAGTACGTATAGCATAGTACGCTTAAACTTTGCTGGAAAAATTATTCCTCTGAAATTCAGTTTCTTCCAAATATTATTTCAAAGTGCTGAATTCTTTAACAATGTATCTCAAATGGGAAAACATTGAAACTTGGTGAAATCGACTGCCTGGAAAATGGTAAATTGGAAAAAGTATTTTAAAATTTTCTGGAAGCCGAGAAAAATAAGTTTGATGGATACTAAAAGAGATAACAGGCTGATAGAATAAGCACGAAAAATAAGGAAAGAAACCTTGTGAGAGCAAAGGATAATGGCAGCTAAGGTTCCTTTGTTTTACGAATCGCCATTAAGTCTTAACTGGAATTTTACAAGCGCTTACTCCTTTTACTGTTTATATTAACCGAAAAATGCGGTTTTCTCGGAAACATTTTCTCTTGGTGGAATGAAAAAAAAACGGCAGGAACATTTACATACCGTGGTGAAGGAAAATGTTATAAACAATGAAAAGTACGCATCGATGACGGTTTAATAAGCGCATTATTGTAAATATACAATGGGGGTAATAGGAGATGTCAACCAAAATGGGAAAGTAAAATGACACTAACTTTAAGAATAGCTGTCTGATAAGAAAAAAAAAGAAAATGTTGTTTGATTTGCGTAAATGGATTATATTGTTAAGTATGTTTAAAACTTTTTACGGAAAACGACAATAAACAATTTTGAGACGACCATAACGAAAACGAGTAATCTTATCTTATCTAATATATAAAGGAGAAAGTTTGTATGTTTATATGTTTGTACCTTAATAACTCAAGAATACAAAGTCCAAAAATCTTTTAAACTTTGCACGTGCTTTTATGTCATCCCTGAGAAGACTTTAGGCAAAAAAAAATCTCGGAAAAAGACCCGGGTTCGACCCCAGGGGATAATTTTGTATTTCCCACAAGATAACACGTAAAAATCAAAAATTTGACGTGCAGGGTTCTATTTTTTTGCCAAATTAAATCAGAAATAATTGACCTGTGAACTTCGTATTTGTACTATAGTAAAGAAAAATCTATAAGGTTTCTTATTCTGTTCGTCTTTTTCCGCTAGAAATTCGAAATTTCTCGTATTAATCATTAAAAACGCAAATTTATGTTAAATATTGCCATTTTTATTACGACTACCATGGTCACCGGTATTGTTGTCTCTTTTTAACCAAACAAATTTTCTTTATTTTGACAACCGAATGTTTTTTGTATTGGGATAGTTTATAATAACTAATGATAAGGAATTATTTGATGAGGATAACGATTTAAGAGTCTCATAATTGCATCATAATAAACTGTTCATTATGTACAGCAGATTAGTAAAACATGAATAATAATTTTAATTTTTAAATATCGATTTCAATAGCTTTTTAAACAGTCTACTAATTGTAAAATTGATACGATAATCATATCTTGATCAAATGATATATTTGTTAGTTTATTATTAGTTGATTATTGTTGTCATGCTGGTTTTACTTACAGTTTTCATTTTGAAGAAATCGTCACGAGACTTCGCATAGGTACTGTAATTTTCCGATTATAATACGCATTTTTTTCTCGAAATAGTTGACAAAAAGTTAGGGTGCGTATTATATATGGTTATAAATGCATACAACTTTTTTCAGTACGGAAATAATTTATATTTTCGAACATGTTTTTACCAATAAATCGTACATTTCAATGCAGTTCGATAACATTCCCTTAAATATTATTTTTAAAAACAAAAATAAGAATATTTAGTTATTTACTTTAGCTGTCAGAATTACTAAAGCCTAGGAATTCATTACCACTCCCCTCACTGTCCTCAAACAGTTCCTCGGCGATCTTGTGTTCTTTGTCATCGTCTACGTAAATTGCATCGCCGAGAACATTTTATACACCTCGGTCGGCTTGTATGAACTATGTCGCTGGGCAGCAAAGGACAAACTGTTATTCCAACCGACCAGGTTAATACAAAAGGCAGCATTGAGACTGAGGTTTTTATACATTGTATCGATCTTTAACGGGAGTCAGAACCTAACGTGATATTTTCGTAAACTTTCTCATATCTAGTTTGGCAGCAAAGTGCGAACTCCTATTCCAACCTACCGGATTAATACAAAAGGCGAAATAGAGACAAAATGTTTTTTTATAGAGCGTAGCGATCTTAAATGGGAGAAACAGCACGTAATGTGATATTCTTGTAAACTCTCTCGTACGTATTTGTATATCATTTGGCGGCAAGGCGAGAACTGTCCGGATACTACACATAGTCAAGTAAAATTACATTGATTTTTTACAAAAAAATAGATGCGTATTATACAATAGGTGCTTATTATACATTGTGATAAGAGAATTTTCACATTTCACTCGTGAAAACATGGGTGCGTATTATAAAGGTTGCAGGTTGCGTACTATAATTGGAAAATTACGGTATAGAATTTTACCCTGCGAGTAACATAGGCTATATGGATGGCGATTAAAAATTTTGGGGGAGGGAGAGCTTAAATGCATTTACATTGGAAAATTTTTAACGTAATATCCTTTTTTCAATTTTTGGGTGCGAGTTTGCTTTGTTTACATGACAACCTAATATTTGTTGATTATAATTGAAATATTACTAATAAATAGTTTTTAATGATATTTTCGTGTGGAGTAGAGTTCTTCAAAGCAAGATGTTTTTTAAAACTACGTAAGTAACTTAAATAATTAGACGTATGTAGATTTTCCACAAATTGTGATAGGATAAATCGTTTCATGGTTTCCAAAGTATTGTTGATGTAAACAATTTTCTTTTAACAACTGGTAACAACTCGTGCATGAGAGAATCGAGCTAATGGTCTTAGGGTAATATTCACTTTATGATTCTTAAACGTTCTGTGTTTACTTTGTTGTCTTTCGTTAAATTAAATCATTTCGTAAGTTCCTTTGTTCATTTATTTTTTGTTGATTATTGTGGTCTTGCTGGTTTTACTTAGTTTTCGTTTTGCAGAAATCGTCACGAAACTTCGCATAGGTATGTGGATGGCGATAAAAATTGCGAAGAAAGAAACACAAAGTGTGGCATCGAGTTCTCCAAAGCAAACTGTCTTTAAAACTACGTAAGTAACTTAAATAATTAGAAGCAGATTTTCCACAAATTGTGATTTTCAAACCTTTGAAGATATATTCACAAAACTTCGCATAGGTAAATAATTTTCTCCTGCGGATAACATGGCTATACGGCGATAAAAAATTGGGGGTGGGGGGTGCGTAACTCAATAATTATTTTCCCATAAGTTTACACGTAATTTTCGATTTCTCAGAGTGCAAGATTTTCATCTGTCACTAATCTAAATAGGTAATTGCGAACGGGTTTTCTTCATTTTTGCTTTATTGAACGGTTAAAACTGTGTAATATTATATTCTTACGATGTTTACGTGTTACACGGTCGAAGTTTTAGATTCACTAAATACGTTGAAATTCAACGGGCAGTTCTGCTAGTCTTCAAAAAATTACGGACTTAGGGGAAAATAGAATTAGTTCTTAAGAAATAGTACATTTTATCGGTATCTTGTCAGCCGCAAATCAGCCTTCATCTGTTGTAATTCACGGATCGTCTTTTATTTAGTGTAGTTTATTCGGTAGTATTATGGCTTCATTAGAAAACATTTTTCCCCATCCAATAAAGAAATTTTGAATCGTGCGATGTGGAATATAAAAATGCTTATAAATGCTGATTATTTTGATTTAGGTACTTTCCAATAGCATTTTTTCATCCCATTATTTTTCATCGATAACAGGAACCTGTTTCTTTGAAAACCAAACGGTCAGAGAAATATTGATGATAAATGAAATTTGCTCAGATGAAATTGCCATTGGAATCGGAAAACTTGTTATTTCGGTATGTACTATTATGAAACCGTAAAACTTCTTGAGAAAGGCGATCACCTGCTTATGCGTCAGCTCCGCCTTAAATATATCTTCCTTTCGAAAATTTATTATTTTCGAATGTGTCAAACGTGTCCTGAGGTCAACTTCTGATTGTTTTCTTTTATGTGACAGGAGCACCACTCCGAGGCCACCTGTGAGATGACTAACATCGGAATAAAACGTCAACAAGGGCCAATCATGGTAAGTGATCTCCAATATTTTAAAGACATTTTATTTTTATTTGGTTAATTTGGGATATATCAACGATCAGAATCATTGCAATGAAAGGTCAAATCGGTATGTTATGATCCAGACTATTACGATGTTTTTTTCCACCGAAGAACGCGATTTTTACGTCTTTTTTCCGTAATAAAAACAATGAATTTGTATTATTTTTGCGTCGTGTGATTTACTTACGCAAAAAGAAGAATTTGCCATGAATTCGGAGCCTAGTGTCATTGTGAAGCCATCGTTGAGTCGGTGATCCTGCGAATTTAGAAGGAAAATTTGAACAGGAGATTTAACGTAATTGCATATAAAGCAGATAAAGCAACGCATTTGACTACATTTTGTTCGTCATTTTAAAATTTTCTGCAAAGGTTTCATAATGAATTCCTCGCAAACCATTGCCCGAAATTTTCGCACACACCAGAAATGAAGCAATCTCCCATCTTCTTGATACAGAAATCCGAATAGCATTCTGGAAATCCTTCATATCGATTAAAATCTCAGAACTTATCACCGGATAAACTCGTGCGAAATTTCTCAACCATGCTTTTGTTACGCAAATAGTGAAAGCACTCATTACGAGTACGCGTTTATCCTCGCCGAAAGTGGCCAAAAAAAAGAACCTTGCGAATCGCTCCCATAGATAAAAAGGAGAATGATTCTATAATATGAAAGTCTCTTCTTACGCGACGTGTTAGTAGATGGTCAGAGAGAGAGAGAGGAAGTTGGCTCAAAGTGTTCTCTCCTCGAGGGGTGTTTTGTAACACCGTTCTCTGTCTAACGGCCCTATTATAAAGGCCTTTCCTTGTCATCAGTATCCCCCGGAGTGCATCGACGTCTCACAAGATCGCTTTCTCCGCCGAGTTTCTGAGGCTCACCTCAACCTTTAACCTACAACTTTGTCAAGTCAACTTCCGACTGGAGCTCATTTTTTGATGATTTATATCAGCGGTACTTAAGTTTTTCTTCTCTTGTCCTCCTCCTGATGTTCTAAAATCCCCACGCCCCCCACCCGCAGGATATAGTCTTTAATGCTTTTAAGGGTTTTATCAAAAACATATTTGTAATTTTTGTTTTATTGGTTTTTTGGATCGAGATCAACCGAACACAAGATTAGAAAAATCGAGTCTATATTTGAATTAGGCATATTTTTGTACCAACATTCCTTTCAAACACTTCCCAGCTTAACATAAAACAATAATATTTTGACAGTTAGACACAGGATTATGACAGTAATCACTCGTGGCAACTTCAAGTCGGCGCAAACGTTTCGACTGGTCGGATCAGAGTTTCATCGGAAATGATCATGATATTCTGATGTATATTACATGTTAAAATCAAACCAAGATGAGGTTTTTATGGTCAACATTAAAATTTTACTACCAAAATTTCATAATAATATAAGAATTTGCGCATTAAATTTTACGGATCGCTTATTCATCATAGTTTCGCGGGCCGCATAAAACGCTCTTGGGAGTTGCATACTTTTCCGCGAGCCTTGTTTCACAACCATTTTCTACAGCCTCTTTCATTTCCTGATAAGTCTATTTCATCAAAAATTCGTTTAATTAGATAAGAATGATTATGTTCCTCTTTCTGTTTTGGTTTAAATCCTGTCTTTATCCATCCAGTATCAGGCAATGCCCGATCCAGTTAGTTTTCTTCCCCTCAATATTGTATGCATACACCCAAATCATATATATATATCTACATATACATTCACCCAAATAGGCCTACCCCAAATAATCAGACCTTATTCGAAAAAGGCCGCCTAGAGTTTGAGATGAGATTGACCGGTCAAAATTGATATAGAATAAATTCATACGCGCTCATAATTTACGGACGATTGCTCCGAAAAAAATCCCCTTCATTCCTTTCTCTCGCCCTCTCTCTTTTCCTTTCTCTTTCTTCCTCTCTCTCTCTACCTCGCCTCAAGAGTCCATTCTAAATCGTGTTAATCGCATTCATAACGAACACGCGCTTCCTTTTTTTTTTTTAACTCAGGCGCTTGGATAAAAACGGTCGTGGCGTTATTGCAATTTTCTTACCCAGGAGCTGTCATGGTGTTCTGCGGCGATACCATCTCCTTTAGGAGACGCCGCGGCGCACCGCTTTGGAAAAGGCGCCAATGCACTCGCACGGGTTCTAAAAAGCAGTATAAAAGAATCTAAATAGATTATATTTCTTTTTTTAACTTCCACCTTTGGTTTATTTCGTAACTTCCCATGTAACACCAAGGTTTCGCGTCCAATAAAAATGTGCAGGTGTTTTGTACGAAAATAAAATGTTAAATGTGGTATTTTGGATAAAAGAGATATTTTTTGCGTCGGAATTCCGAGGAAATGCTCAAGTTTTATAAACACGATAAACTAACTCAACTTTCTTCCCCTGAGAGAGAATCTCATTGACACAAATGTCGGAAATTTTCGCAACTCACCACACTTGGCAGGGGCATTTTTCATCTATATTTACCGCCATAGCATTCCTAAACAATAGAAAGTTTGATATGCTGCGCAGCATTACCTTCGCCGCAGAAGAGATGCATTTAATTCGCCAGCATTTTGTTGACAGAATTATTCCATTCACATTTTTGCGTCTGGTAAGGATTTTACGAATACTGGAACTAATAATAAAAGGATGTGTTGAATGTTTTCCTAAAGCAGCTAAAATTACTGGCTAATAAAAGTATCTGCTAGATCAAGAAAATGAAACAAAAAATTGTTAACTAAGTATTCGGTACGATGATCGTTCGTTTGCCGAGGCGATCTCTTGCGCATACATAAACAGAAATGGCAAATCATATCTTTTGTTTAAGATACTCTCTTCGATTTTATTTTATTTAGAAGTAAATTCCTCTGGAATTTTTCGCGGGTTTAAAATCTTGTTTACAGCAAAGAGGTGGATTTCTAATTTCAAAATAATGCGTTCTTCATAAAATGCCGTTAATCGCCATTGCCGTATTCGCTGGCGAGGGATTTTTCGTATGTAAAATTCGAAAGATTTTTTTCGCAAATTACTTCTTTCCCAATTTCTCGGAAAGTTTGCATGCAGATGGCAACGACTCTTACGCATAGAGACCTTGATGATTTCCACACTGCATATCGTCATTTACGAGAACACACCTAACAATGCCCGCCTATTCACAACCTACGATCTAGAAAAAAAAAAGAACCGGCGGCGCGCTTCCTGTTCCATTATATTTCTTCACTTTCCGCGGTTGGAATCCCAACTCCTTGCGCCATTTTCCCTTTTTTTAACGACCGATGCCAAAAGGGAAGAAGGGAGGAATGTGGCGATCGAAAGGACTTACGTATTACGCATCCGACCCGTGCTCGACCCCTCGCTTTGCCAGGGTCTGCAGGTTGTGCGAAGCGTTTGCGTAAGCGAGGATTTCGCTGGGTGTACGGAAACTGACGTATTTTCTGCCACGCGTAGAAGAGTTGAATTTCCGAGTTGATATTTGTTCTCATTCGGTGCGATGTGGCGAAAGTTTAAATCCGTTAATTAAATCGAAACCCAAGTCTGTGTGTTGGTGGATTAATATTTTCGGTAGTTGGTAGGATATATTTCTTTATTCGGAAACTTATATGATTTTTTTCGAATTCTGTGACTTCTATTTTTGTAACCACGATTATTTTAAGTTTGAGTTTAACTTTCAACGTATATAGAGTTTATTTTGTCACGAAGGCCGTAGATATCTAATAGGATTTCCATCTTCGCTAATTTTTAGTGATCCGTTCGCGATGTTCGTCAGATTTTGTATATACAGTAAAACGTTGCTGTATCTGCAAAGGATGAGAAATAATTCTTGATTTAGAAAACTTATCATAATATCCTAATATGTACGTACTATATTCTGTCATATAAGCTTAAATAATTTTTCTTTTGTTTCATAATAAAACTGACGAATAAGGAAATTTGTTATGTTCTCGTTATTGGCCGCACACTTTATGACAGCGTTTCGCACATTTGATTCCCAAAATAACACATATCAATACAGTACATTGGACATACTATGTCACCACTCATTGCTACTAGGGTTTAATATACATTTAATCGTAACAACGAGTAAACAATTGCAGTAATAAATTCAGAAATCACCGAAAATCATTTTGTCTCTAGTGTGATGGAGCAGGAAAATTGTTTCTTTACATACGCGTTCACCGATATGCACTTTAGAGTACTTTTCAATCAGATTTCGCGATCCAAAGTTTATCACAAGGGGCCGTGCTGGCGGAGATACCAGGTCAGATTTTTAGGTATTTCTAAAATCCTTACGTGATTCTGGTTTTATTACAGTTTTCGTTTTGAATTTAAAGGCGTTTTCATTGTTATAGTTATAATTTTTACACCCAATTGGAATTTCTGATTTTTTGCTTTACTATTTTACAATAGACGTATATGCGAAGCGACACAACTTATAACGAAACATGTTCCGTAATGGTTTGTCGACCTATGTGCGAAACAACGGAAACCGGGGCAACGTATAGCGAAGCGACACAACTTATAAAGATACATGTTCCTTAATTGATAGGCGACGTATATATTCGAAACAACGTATAGCGGTGTTTTACTGTAGTTACCGAATGTTATTTTTTTAATCTAGCAAAACCTGTTAAAATACCCAGCGTTAAATTTGAACCCCATAGTGACTATTTCTCATTTTAGTTAGGTCCTTTTTATACACGTTTATTGATTTACCCTTGGAACTTGTTTGTCACCAACATTTTGGGGATCTTGTTTGTCACCAACATTTAGGGTTGCCAACTCACTTCTTTCTAAATTGAAAAGTTTCATAACAAATCGAATTTTGGCTATTTTTTATTAAAGACAATTTAATAATAATATTAGATAATTTTAATAAAAAGACTTAAAAGTATTAAATAAAACAAATTAAATTTTTTTTAGGGAATACCCTTTTATGGGAATTAAAATGCACTCAAAAGCAAAAAATAATTTTTTTTCTAGATAAATATTGTTATTGAAAAATTTGTATGCTTCATAAAAGTGGATGGCTTATTGTGGGAAATACTGCTGGTATAATAGAAGAAATTAGTTAGTTGATAAAAAAAGTCAATTAATTTCTTCTATTATATCAGTATCATTTCCCGCAATAAGCCATCCACTTTTATGAAGCATACAAATTTTTCAATAAAAATATTTATCCAGAAAAAAATTATTTTTTGCTTTTGAGTGCATTTTAATTCACATAAAAGTGTACCTATTCCCTAAAAATATTTTTTTTAATTTGTTTTATTACACACTTTTTAAATGCCTTTTTTCATCCTATTCTCAATGGAATTTCTAAGATTGAATTCCAATATGATTTTTAGTATTGAAATTTAACTCCAAAAAAATTCATTTCACTCGTATGATGTCTATGAATTTGTAGGTAACTTCCGATTTAACTTTAATCCAGTCAGCCGAAATATTATGAATTTCCAATGTGGCCTTCCGAATGATTCACTGCCCGTAGAAAAGGTTGACCACCCTTGATTTAAACGAATTCTCCAACTTGTCCTGTCCTCCGCTGCCTCCTTCGTTTGCTGGTAATTAACACATATCTAGTCCAAGACTTCCAATGATTATATAAGGTTAAATCAACTTGACGCTCATTTACATTTCGCATTTTTTTTAATTACGCACGATCCTGAGATGGGCGCGGACCGCATTTTACCAATATGTGTGAGAACGTTCGGAGTTTTGGAGAATAAAGAATTTTCTAAATTGTTTATTTTCCAAGATGGATAAATTCCACAAGGTAACAGATTTTAACGTCCGTAGCCTGTAAGGACACGTGATTTTTCCATAAGGTATTAAATTTGTCCAACGCGTTTCTATCCATAGCAGAATTTTCCAAGAACGTATATTCTACTCCGCTCAAGGAACGACTGCGTAGAGTGCGCCATCATTTGTGAATGGGTTATTTCTCCTACTAAAAGCCGAGATTTTCTACGTTTTTAGCTCAGTGAGCTTAATTTGTTGATTGATTTGGCTCAGCCTATGGTTTAGAATTCTATATGGAGGCGGTACTATACAGAAATCTTTGTGTAAATCGATGGATATTTTTCAGGGAACTTCGTAGATGCTCCCTTGAATATTCAGGGTTGCCTAAGATTTATCATAAGCATTTAGAGGTTGCATAGGAACAAGGATGTGGAAAAAAGGACACCGTCAATCTTCTTCACATATGGCAAGAATGGCCTATGACCGTGCCATTTATCCGGTATGTTAAGGCGTGATCCAAAGGCGATGACAAGGATAATTCTAATTTTGTCGTCTAAAATATGGCCTTAGAACATTTCCATCTGAATTTTTAACGCTAAAATATAGTTTGGATACGACTCTCGTGTATTGCCGATTCCGATGTAGATTCATACGACGTCCACCATCCTCTTTTGTTAACGGAGATCACTTCCAATTTACCTCAAGCAATTGGCTATACGTTGAGACACGCCTGGTCGCATTGCTGATGTTTTTTTACAGAATGCGAATCTATTCTCTGCACGCACGCGTGCATCCGCTCCATTGAATCGTCTATTGCATTAATTATGCGCTGCGAGCTGCGGCCTTTGTTAAGAAGTTTCCCTAAACCAAGTTTGCGGGGAATTGGTCTCTTGTGTGAGGTTATGAACCTCTGGGATTCGGGACGCTTTCATTGCCTGCGTCGGCCTAGTTTCCTTCCCGCTTCGATGTGAAGTCGTGAATTTCAAGGTTGTAATCCTAAATAGCGTCCTCTAGGGTAACGAAAGTTAAGACTTATAGATGTTTCGTCGGTTATTTCGGGAATCCGTTTATAAAGCATTTATCCTGCCTGTAATTGAATAGTCCGCGACATTTTATCGGACTTTGGTAGAAGTTCTAAGCTGTCTGTAACTTGCATTTTCGAAAATTAGAATTTTTCCCCGTTTAGTGCTTCCATGGAGACTTGACATTTTATATATTATTTTATCATGTTTATATTTCTGTGCATTTGGAAAAACTTATATGAATCTGTAAAAAAATTTATTCTCAAGAGAACGTTAGAATCTATAACGATCTCTTTAATTAAAAAAAAACTCGATCAAAATACAATCAGTACGTCCATTGACTGAATAATTTAGAATTATCTATTTGCTCGGAAAATCGAACGATAAATTTAGTAAATTTAAACAGATCACGGCATCGTATTTTTACTTTCTCCATACGTAGTAATGGGAAAGTATTGTGATCACGAAAAAAATCGACTTCGAGATTTCAACGGAAATACACGTTTTGAGGTCCCTAGAACACGTTTAGACTATTTTCGGAATGATGTATGTGTGTGTGTGGATGGATGGATGTGATTGTGGGCGCTCTAACTCAAAAAGTACTTGCCATATCGTTACCAAACTTCATATATAACACTTTAGCATGAACACAAAGAACTGATTAGTTTTTGGACAATACCGGTTAAACGGAAGTCGAGGTTTATTCGAAACCCGATTCGGTTTTTGCGATATTTCTCCGATAATACATCATTATTGTATACGTTGACCATTACAAATAATGTAGAAAATATAATTTCCTACATTTCTTATTTCAAACAATTTTCCATAACAGTTATTATTTAGGAATTATTTATAAATAATCGATTTTTCGGTTTCCGTCAAATATCTCCTTAAAAACATCGTTATTGGTAATCTTCGTGAGGAGCAAAGTTGTAGAGAATAATATTTCTTCCAAGTTTTGTTTGAAACAAATTTTCGTAGAACCATCCATTTCGGAGATATTTTGCTTTTTCTTAATACCAGTATACAGCGACACCACCATGTAGCGGTGAATTCTGTAAACATATTCAAATTATACGTAATTTACGGCAATAAGGAGGACTGTATTCTTTTGCGATACGAAATGATAATTTTGCCTCATAATGCTATTCATAATAATTTAAATATCTATACCCCAAATATGGAGAAAGTCATGTGTTGTCCACATCAGATTTTTTTCATACATGCACACACGTTTCAAAAGTCGATAACACTAACCGATTTTTAAAAAAAATTCCGAATAAAAATTGCTCAGTACACGATCGGAGATTTTCTACCGGACTCCTATGTCGAAATTTTTTTCCATTTTTTTTAAAAAGCAGAATCATGTTTGGATAAATGTCGCTCGGATGGTTTACTATCTACTTAGATGAAAAAATCAATTTCTCGCGACAGTTCGGATTAGTTATTAGTTCTCCGTCATGTGTCTTTTGACCGCAATTGAAATTGGCGCGATCAAGAATCTGTCGAAATAACCTAGACCTCGGCGTAAATGACAGGAGTATGTGTGTGAGTGTATAAGTGTTTGTTCTGGGGCGTAGATAGTAAACAAAGAAGTGGTTCAAGATTTTCGAAAAGAGAACTTTACTGAATAAACTAGAATTATTCTTCTAAAATCAGAACAGACGTAAAAGCGAGGTTGAGGTCGTTCCCATAGCGTGGCTGACTCATGAGCACAACTGGAACGTTTTTTCTTTTGCACGCAAGAAAATTCGGAAACTCTAAAAGTTTCTGTCTTCCTTGGTAATAATGACCCCTTTGTATTTCGTTGTAGAAAATATTAGAAACTAAAAAAATTACCTCTATTTTCTCTTTAAAAAATCGCAAAGATTAAACAAAGATTTTTTTCATAATTCGGACAGGGCTCCACAACTTTGCTAAGATCAAATTCAAAAAAATTTTTTGATTATTTTTGTTTCGTAATCGGAGAAATTATGTTTTGTGCGCGATGAAATTTTTTCCATTGAGCAAGATAGCCTTTCACACACGCTCGTAACCTGATTTGAAAACTTTAACTGAGGAATTTTTTGAACCTGTTCAACTTATTTATACTTTGACTTAAACTCGGGGAAATTTAAAACGTTTTAATATGAATATATATAACTCTCGTACATATTGCGTTCTATATTCACGAAATTGACGGATGGATGAAGTTGAGAAGGCAATGACAGGTCGGCAGCCGGGCATTTGCTCTTCCAATATCGCAAATAATTTGAGTTGCGACTGCTTTTGCATCAATTTCAACTTTCGCTTGAAAATAAATGTGTTTATTATATGCCTGTGAGTTACTAGAAATTATCAAAGGAAAATAAGAAGGTATTCCTGGATACGCCACCGTAAGAAGGTATGAAATAGAAAAAAATCTGATGTGACTTTCTCCATATTTGGGGTATAGATACTTAAATTATTATGAATAGCATTATAAGGTAAAATTATTATTTCGTATCGTAAAAGAATACAGTCGTCCTTATTGCCGTAAATTACGTATATTTTGAATATGTTTACAGAATTCACCGCTACATGGTTGTGGCGCTGTATACTGAAAATTACGAAAAAGTTTAATATCTCCGAAATGGATGGTTCTATGAAAATTTGTTTCAAACAAAACCTGGAAGAAATATTATTCTCTACAACTTTGGTCCTCACGAAGATTACCAATAACGACGTTTTTAAGGAAATATTTGACAGAAACCGAAAAAACCGATTATTTATAAATAATTCCTAAGTAATAACTGCTATGGAAAATAGTTTGAAATAAAAGTTGTAGGAAATTGCATTCTCTATAACGTTGGTTCTCAACCTTTTGCCTCTTGCGTCCCACCGACCACATTTTCAAGAAACCCTGGTCCCACCATGACAAAGAAAAACCTCAGTTTTTCTAATAAATATATTTCTACGTTTATAAGCACGTTAATAATTGGTAGACACAAAGGAGAAGGTGTAAATAAAAAAGATTTACTAGGTAATTCCACAAAAATGTATTTAGTTATTTATTTTTAAGAATTAATTTTGTGGACTTACCAAGTAAATCTTTTTTATTTCGACAATATGAAGAAATTCCATCAAGTTAAGCCTGAGACTGTTAACTATATAAAACAGAAGGTGCCAGAAAGTCTAACCGATTGGGGTGGCAAAATGTATTCAGCCTGCTCTGGTTCCACCTAGACGGCTTTTAAGTCCCACCAGTGAGACGCGTCCCACCGATTGAGAAACACTGCTCTATAACATTTGTATAGAATTGTATATACAATATGATGTTTTAACGGAGAAATATCGCAAAAACCGAATCGGGTTTCGAATAAACCTCGACTTCAGGTTAACCGGTATTTTCAAAAACTAATCAGTTCTTTGTGTTCATGCTAAAGTGTTATATATGAAGTTTGGTAAGGATATGGCAAGTACTTTTTGAGTTAGAGCGCCCACAATCACATACATCCATCCACACACACACATACATCATTCCGAAAATAGTCTAAACGTGTTCTAGGGACCTCAAAACGTGTATTTCCGTTGAAATCTCGAAGTCGATTTTTTTCGTGATCACAATACTTTCCCATTACTACGTATGGAGAAAGTAAAAAGTGACTCGTATGTTAAACATTGAAAACTCGAACCGAAATATGTTATTATTCTTTAATTGTCCAGATAACTTGCCTGATGATATGTAAAACTGCGAGCAGTCTCATTTAAATAAAGCTGAACGTACCACTTTTCAGATCGTATAAAAATATTTCATGTTTATTCAGTGGCGTGCGAATCAAAACATTTTGTATACTTTATTTGGAGCGGTTGGAGCCGAATCCTGGTCGAGGCCTGTTTTCCATCTGGCCTTTCCCAGTTCCGTGTTGTGTGTAGAATATGCAAGTCAGCTCTCGAGCCCTTCGTAAGGCATCTTGTTAAAGTATCCTCCTTTGTTTTATTTTCCGCGACAGTAGGATAACGCCAGCTCCGAATTTATCTCCTTCCTTCTGCGTGTGCCCATTGTAAGACGCGGTTTCTGTGGCATGCTGACGACATGTATATAAAAAAAGTCCAATAAGTAATATAACAAGAATTAAATCTTTGTACGGAATAAGCGATCTAGCCTAAGCGTAGGAAATCTGCCACCGGTGGGCCTTATTCTGCCCTTGGGAGCTTTTCAACTCGGCCCACGAAGCTACGATGAGAAATCTATCTGTATAATTTTCTTTTCCGTATTTTTTGATTGGAATTATAGACGTAGAATTATAGATATACAACGCTATAAATGTTTACACTCGATTTTCATGCATAAAATAGCACAGGATCTCTGGGTAACTTCCAATGCAAACCCGAATCGTTCTCCATAAATACGTCCTAAGTATTCGAGAATTCCAATGGCTCGCCATGCTATTGGAGATTGCCGAACTCTGTTCTAGCGTATTCCATGATGATCCTCATCATTAAGATGAGGTAAATACCTTAATAAATATTTCTTCGGGAGCTCAAATGATTAGCGTTGTTTTTCAGATAGGATTTAACGATTAAAATCCTTGTGCGTAGGTATGCGTCCGGAACGACAAATCCAGTCTTGAAAATTTCCAAGGACGGAATTACATTCTCGTTATAACGCGCTCCAAATTTCTCGCGGTATCAATTACGAAACGATGAAAAAACTCGATTGCTTTAGTTGAAACACTGTCGAATAATTTGAGGGAGGAAAATCGCGAAGCGTTTCAAAACGGAAATTTGCAAATAAATTTTTCCCGTCGCTTTCATGGTCTTCGCGCATACTCTTTCACTTAACGTCTCTCCGCCCGTGGAATGTCGCTAAAAGTGCAAATTTTGCTCTTTTTTTGTGCGGGTACATTTTTCCTGCTCCTTAGGCGCATTAACTTAAAGAAAAAGTTTAAATTCCATTCCTCCCGTTCTTCAAGGGGCTTAAACGTCGTACGCATTCCAATTAGATTTATCAGTTGAGTTTTGTTAAATTAGGCGGCCGCAATGGCATCTTATGGTCATTTACTCTATTAGAGCTACCACATTAATGGAAATAAAATTATTAATTTCACCTCTCTTAATTTGTTGACAGGTTTTCATCTGGTTTAAGTTTGTAAATTTTAAATATTCAAAGGTGCTTGAATCATTACCCTCCATCAGGGTTGCCACCTTGCTGGAAACAAAATTGAAATCTTCTGAGAGCTCACGATGAAATTTTATACTTCTTAGGAGGAGATTACTGAGAAACTGGCGAATCTACGCCGCAGATTAGGGCTGTATAGCAAGGGAAAGAAAGATTCTGATAGTGGTAGGGATTTTCAAAATATAGGGCCGTTGGAAGGGGCGGATTCGATAGATGGAGGGACGAGTTTCTGGATCCGCCCCTGCTGAGAAACGTGTCTAAGCTTTATTAAACTCCTAGTCTGAATAACCATTAGACATGTTCGTGTTTATTCTTTTGGTCACTTCCCTTCATCTGAGCAACCGCTCTGAAATCTCCTTTGTCCAGCCTCTTTCAAGGCCATCCTACCATTGATATTTCAGTTTCTTTCAATGTTGAGGTCCTTGACATGTTCTGTCTCTATACATTATACTCATTGAATGTGTCGCATCTCGGTCGCTATCTATGATTTTTTGTTTACCGACTCGAAGAACTTCTGAACACGGCGTAACCCTTTTCTAGAGTGTAACCCTCGCCGCCCATATGTCGCAACGTAAATAATAAGCCCCGGACTCATTGTGCGTGTTTTATTTTCGTTTCTGGTACCGTCGTCCGAAACAAAAGAGGCTCGTTCTGCGTACTTCCCGCTCTCGACGCGCCACCTGCATCTCGCTCCGCGACAGATGGAAAAAAGCGTGAGAATCGTCTTGGCGCTTACTCAATAGGCTTGCTCCTCCCGTCCTTAAAACTCTCCCCTACACTCCATTTGCTGTTCCGCTCCGTTTTACTTCCCTTTCAGCCTATTCTTCTCTCTCTCTCTCTTTTACCTGTCCTTCGTAAATGCTTTCTTTTCCACCCTTCTCTCATATCCTGTCTCGTTTTTCATATTTCCCATCTTCCTCTTCCTGATTTTCCCCATCCACACTCTCTCCCTTTCTCAATCTTTTCTTTTTCCTAATCCCGTTGCATCTCAGTCTCTCTTTTCCTTCTCTTTCTTCCTTCGCTGACTCTTTATAAAAATACATTGATGTGTCCAACACGTGACTTTCTCCATACGTAAGTTGTCAAGTAAAATCAAATAAATACGGCGATAGGAACACTTCAACTTACGTGCTTCAGCGCTAGTGATTCAATTGTTGTCACTACCACGCGCGCGAGCTGCCCACTAACAGTCAATTTCGAAGAAAATCGAATATCTCTTGAAATATTCCTCATATGAAAATTTAATTCAAACAAAAGTTGTAGAAAAAATAATATCTACAACTTATATATATATCTGTGTGTGTGTGTGCGTGTGCGTGCGTGCGCGCGTGTTAACAAAAATTCAGTTTTAAGCGAAATATTTAAGAAAAACTAAAATTTTACGAGAGTAAACCGCTACTTCCGTTTGACCGATTCTTATCAAAATCTTTTCAAATCTTAAGAATATATATAAAATCACAAATATAGAATTTAATGATGATCTGATGGATAGTTTTTGTGTTATAGCCCACGCAAAATTTTTGTCGCGCACATACGGACACACACAGACATCATGGAGAAAACGGTCAAAACGTGTATTTCCGTTGAAATCTCGAATTTGATTTATCTCGTGAAAACAATATCTATATTACGTATATGGAGAAAGTAAAAATATTTCCTATATATTTTCCCACATTTTCCTTCTTGTTCTCGTCTCTTCCGCTCTTCCCCACTTTTCAAACTCAAACTTCTTCCCTTACCTCTTCTTTCTCTCCCTCTTCTCCCATCCTGCTCATTCCCTTTTCTCTTCTCCCTTCTCTCTCTCTTTCTCTCTCTTTTTCTCTCCAATTCTCTCTCCTCTTCCCCAGTGACGGCATTGTTATTTTAGGGGACCTACACGAAAAGAAAAACAATTTAGATCTCATATATTGTGTTCAGGGGCCAGTGCTCGATCTCCAAATCCTATGAGAGATGTTGGTACCTAATCACCTGTTTAACAAATTATCAAATTAAAAATGAAATTGCCATCATAAAGGAGATTTAAATGAACCCTTAACTGGTATGGTCGCTTAGATCCACTTAATTAGTATGGTCAGGTCATTTTTGACCTGAATTTAGTTTTTAATTTAAATTACATGACGTAAATGTCCTTATTTCACGTATAGTTTAGAGTCTAAATTTTAGACGAGTATATATTTACACCGTTTTGGTGTGATGGTGATTCGTTGTCAAATTTTGTGATTACTCTGTTTCTACAAATAAACGGAACAGGCGGGTCAATTTTGAAGTACTTATACCAGTAAAGGGTTAATACATACATCAACAAAACGAGGACAAATTATCACTTCTCTAAGTAAGAGCTTTGGACGTTTCCATCGATTTTCATTTACCATTTTTTTTTAAAATCATTTGTTAGTCATCGAAATCGATGTGAGAAAAAGGCAATAAACCCTTTTTAGTGGACCTTATGTTCAGCTTACACAATACCGCATCACGCCGGTACTGCCTTTTCTCTTGTATTTCTTTCTCCTTTTAATACTTTCCTCTCTCTCCCCCGTTCTCCCTCTCTTTCCCTATCTCCTCCTCCCTCCCCCTCCCCTCCTCCCCCCTCCCCTCCTCCCCCTCCTCATCTCCAGCCCCTCCAAAACATGCAACGCAGCGTCAGCTTTTGTGTGATCGAGCCACTCTGGGAAGCCACACTGACACGATTCGCCACCCTTCCGCGTTTCCCTCCTCACTCCCTTTCCATCCGCCCGTGCACACCCGTGATTCCTCTTCCCTGTTTTGCGTCTCACTCACACGCCCACACGCACATACATACACAATGTTTAGGCCCCATTGGACGCGGCGGGTATGCCATTGTCAGTCGCCTGACGCGGCCTCGATACCCGTGGAATAGGTAGACCAAGAGGAGCGAACTGAATATATCCTAGCTGGATTTCTTCTCATAACCTACATACATGCAAACGGGGGAGGGGAGCGCAAGACCAACACCCAAGTCGAGTTTCTCTTCTCGTTTTTTTTCTTTATTTTTTTTTGTTTTATCCCGACGCGAAAATGACAAAAATAAAAATGGACGCGATGCCGGAAGTGACGCAGACTAATGGGAAAAAGCGTGGGAGTGATTTATGTTGTTTCTGCCACCGGGCGAGTGACGTTTTTTTTTTAAATCACTCAGGCGTGCGCGAGCAGTATGGCACGCTTGACCCTCCCCCTCCAATCAGTAGTAAGAGGGGCATTATTTGTGTCGGATTTACGTCCCTGTTCCGGGGCATGGAACTTCTGCGTGATCGTAAAATAATTGAGATTGTATTCTCGTGATGATAGATTAGGATCGCTTTTTAATCGACGATTTTGCATCAAGAGAAGGGAATGTTAATATTTTAATTAATAACTCTTTGGTATTGCGTTGTGTGAAGTGTGGGAGAATATTGTGCCATAGCAACTTCAGTTAAGCTTCTGTAAAGATTTGCTATTTAGATTACTAGTAGATTTGGCAATGTCGGCTAAAATTTGTATTTGGCATTGTATTTAATCGAAAGAAACTAATAAATCTATTGTCGTCCATTTATGTATTAATTTATCTTTTCTCGGTATTTTTTCAAAAACTGAATATTCAGATATATCATTTATAATAACCCTAAATAAGCTACAGGAGATAAAGTGGCATGTTTTCACATAGTGCTGCCGAAACTTTTCGGGCCGAGGACCACATTCTGAGAGGGCTAAAGACAAAATATGTTGTCCACTATATAAATTTATAATTTTATATAGTCATGTTACGTCGCTCCGTGTCCTTTAATTGCTAAACTCATGGTGAACCGGATGAAAACACTCAGAGGGCCGGAGTTTAGGCACCACCGCTTTAACAAATGTGAGATCAGTGTCCTTTAATTTTAAAATTAAAAAGTTGAAGCTCGCCCTAGAGTAACACAAATAAAAATGCATAGTTTTTTGGATTAATTCTTTCACGGCATTAATCGCACTCATAACCATTACTATTATGTTAGAGGAAACGCTAACAAGATTTAGTTTGAAGCTAAACCCTCATTTGTTTGTCGATCAAAACAGTAAAAAAAATTCTGCGTCATATATTTCAACGCTTTATTATCCGTTTAACAAACAAATTCAATTGAAGAGAGGTACATTTATAAAAACCGGAAAGTATGACCCAATTGGAACACTTGGATTATTTGAAACTTATGTAAATATTTTATTAAATGAAATTTACATTCTTATGAAATAACACTAAAATTTTATTTTCCAGAGAAAAAATAGAACAAATTATGATATTATGTATTTATATACATAGACATAAATAAGGAAATATATATACATATACACATACATACATAATTTAGTAATTACGTATTTATTTAACCCAATTGAAACCTCCGTTAAAAGAGAAAATGGACAGTAAAATTTCATTCCGCCACGCATAAACTCAATAGCAAAAACGAATAAACCGCGCCAACGCCGTAAAAATAAAAGATAAAAACGCACCATTTACGATCTTCTCGTGTTTTACTTTATTGCGTTTTTTTTTATTGCCGCGTACGCGCGCTTGCAAAAGTGGGTGATCTTTACAGGAAACGCGTAACCTTGATTTCTACTTAGTTGCTCCTTTAAGGAGTAGGCTTGAGGAATCTGGGGCCCACGATGAACTAGGAGCGCTCTTACGCAAAATTCAGTCTTGACCCACAGTCCTTCCTTCGCTTACTCTCATTTCCTCAGACGGAAACTTGTGCCTGCAGTTCTATCGCAAAGCGAGCATCATTATACTACTGCGCCTCTGACATCTTCTGACCGAGATGGAATTATTTTTAAGACAGCGCTGGGAAAAAGAAAAACTGAAACATATTAAACACAAAATGTGCTTCGTCAAAAATGATTTCTGCTTTACGCGGAACGGGTTTTAAATAACGAATCGTGTGGAAAATTCGACGAGCGTTGCATTCTGGATACTTACGTTGATAAATGATTCAAAAGGAAATCATACTTGTTAATGAATACATTTCATTCAAACGGAATATTTTTGTTATGGAGCCATATCTCGTAGTTGAATCGAGGTGAATTCAAATTACGCACAGGGTTTTTGTGGTGGAATTTTTATATAAATAAGGCAACAAGAGAGTTAGAAACGAAAGTTTCAACGTTACTTAGGTCAGCGATCACAACGTATGATGCAATTGTGATGTATTTTGCGTGATTCACATTAATAGAAAGCAAGCATTTTGTTAGAGCCGTTCCATTTTTATTATTCGCTGAAGTGAAAAACTTCGAACGATGCCACGAATTTCGACATGGAAACTAAAAATAAATTTATAAAATTTAAATAAAAAATATGCACCACCTGAATATTATAAAATTGAATCGGCGAAGATGAACGGTGCTTCTCTAAACAATCGCAAATCGTACTTTATTAGAATCTTCTATCGCCACCGGCTATGGTTGCTATATAGCGTAAGTACGCGCCTAATTTTTTCCTAACTATTTTTATTATGGCAATTGGAGAAACATACCTTCTCATTTTGATTTCAGCCATTAAGTGAAATATAAAATTCCTTCTTGCATTTCAAGCGCCTTTTGAACTATTTTAATACAAACATCGAATCACTTCTTGTAAAAAGCACTTTCAGAAATAAACAAGAATGCGACAACATAATAGCTACTGTTTCGTGATTGCTGAAATGAGTGAGAAGAATAAATGCTGATCCACGTCAACTCATTCGTATTAACCAAATTTTTGTTTTAAATCCCCTTTGAAGCTCCCTTTTTTAAATTACATTTTTCTCTTATATTTACGCTCAAGACTTTTTCTTTTTATTCCCCTCTGTCTCTGCTTTCAGTGCGTAAGATGAAGAGAGGGAGGAGGTGAGTACCGTATATGTAGGACGATCTCGTAACCCACCCTTCCCACTTTATATCATTATGTAGGACTCTCTCACTCAGGCCGCAAAGAGATCCAAGGACGACCGCAAAAAACACCACCGAGGTGGTGTGTACTCTCTCTCTCTCTCTATACAGTGTCTCTCAAAAAGCCACGAAGGGGAGAGAAAAAAAACAAAAGAAAATAGAAACGCGCATTGCGAGAATCTTTGAGCGAAGGGTGTCTCACCAGGCGCCATCTTCATACGTTTATCCTTTCAGTCTTCATCTCGCGCAATCTTCCTCCCCGTTCCTCCTCTCTCTTTAACTCCCTTTATTTCGCCTTCGTCTCAAACAGTTGAACAAAGCCGTACGTATAACCTACCGCCTCTTTCTTTCTCTCTCTCATCCTATGCAGACTATATCCTAGCTTTAGCCGGACGTCCGTCCTTGTCATAGGGCTTAAATGTCTTAATCTCCTTTTAAACACAGAGGTTCGACTAGTGGGGAGGTAGTCGTTTGAGGATATTCTTATCGACGCATAAAAAAAAGTAAACTCGGTACAACATACATTCCACAAACTTTCTCATATACCAGAGGTCGGCAACAACCCGCGGCTTTTTAAGGAATGACCTGCGGCTCCTGACACCCACTCTCCCGCTTAAAGCGCACCAGACGACAATGACAGTCTCAATTGATAATAATATAATCGTTTTCAATAAAAGGGTCCAGTATGGGCTGTTGAGTAAAAATTTCATTTTCAACTTTCTCATTTTCATCTATACTCCTAGATTCATTTTCTGCAAGAATATCTTTATTTGCTTCATTTGAATGTTTATTTATATTTTCAATGAATAAAAATATACGTAAAATATTCTTTTGTTTCTCAGGTTATTTTTTTACGAATTATCTCCAAAACATCATTTTATGGGTGTGTGCAGCTTATAAATAAATAGCTGTCCTTAAATATGGATTGACGGTATTTAATACGTATTTTTTCATTATACATGCTATGCGGCTCATCTTATGTTAGATTCTATGCAAATTTTGAAAAAATGGCTCTTCTTGTCAAAAAGGTTGCCGACCCCTGTCATATACGAATGCGTCTTTTAGTTATCCTTAGAAAAATATGAACTATGTAGAATTATTATGAACATCAACTTAAATACCTGTACGAAATTTGATGAAAATCATATTAGCCGTTTTTTAGAAAATCCAATTGTTGTTTTAAGTTGCCCAAAATAAATTAGCCTTATATTCATTTATTGAGAAATGTAAAGTATGTAGTACTATTTTAGACGTATACACAAGTAACGGTACGAAATTTGATCAAAATCTTTAAAGCTGTTTTTGAAAAAATGAAATTGTTATTAAAATGCGTTGAATAAACTTCCCTTAATTATTGAGCAATGTGAACCATTTCTTCATAGCTTCTATTCTGTATGATGAAATGCCTAAGTACGAGATTTTATTCATTTTCGCTCTACCGTTTAGGCCGTAGAGCCAATAACAGACAGACAGATAGACGGCATTGCGAAAACCACTTTTTCGGACTCAGCTACACCTAAAATGTATATTTCCGTAAAAATCTCGAGGTCGAATTTTTTCGCGATTACAATACTTTCTCAATATACTTCGTATACGAGAAAGTAACAAGATGCGTCTCATGTTTGTTTAGACTATACGAATATACGTATGTTATGTACATATGTTAAATTAAGCGTGGAGAAGCTTTAGATACGCCGTTTAATTTGTATGCCAGGGATGGCAAATCTATGACACGCGTACTACTTTTGGTTGACGCGAAACAGAAAAAAAATCGTTTAATGATTGTCTACTTAATATTTTTACTTTCTCATATACGAAGTATATTGAGAAAGTATTGTTATCGCGAAAAAATTCGACTTCGAGATTTTTACGGAAATACACGTTTTAGGTGCCGTGGAATCCGAAAAAGTGGTTTTCGCAATGCCATCTGTCTGCCTGTGTATTACTGGCTATAGAGCCTAAACGGTAGATCGAAAATGAATGAAATGTCGTACTTAGGCATTTTATTATATTGAGCAGAGTATATGAGGAAATGGTTGACATTTCTCAATAATTAAGGGAAATTTATTCTACGCATTTTTAACAACAATTTCATTTTGATCAAATTTCGTACAGTTACTTGAGTTTACGTCTTCAATAATACTGTATAGTTCATATTTCTCAAAAAATGAGTATAAGGCTAGTTTATTCTAGGCAGCCATAGCAATAATTTGATTTTCTCAAAAACGGCTCTAACAATTTTGATCAAATTTCGTACAGTTTTTTGAGTATAAGTCTGCAATATTACTACATATTTAATTTTTCTCAATGAATGAATATAAGGCTAGTTTATTCTTGGGAAACTTGAACAAAAATTGGATTTTCTAAAATCCGGTTGATACGATTTTCATTTTATAAAGGTAACTAAACGACGCATTAGTATATGAGAAAGTTTGTACAATGTATGTTGTACCGATTTCTTTTAAATTTCTGACGCAATATAAAAGACTATTTGTGGTGTTATTGCAATCATAACTGATTCTTGGTGACTTCTTTCCAGGAACGAGGTGCATGCTATTCCATAATTGACGTTCGGTAGAAAAATTATCTGGGGCAACGTATTTTTAGATGATAAATTGAATTTTATATAACCAATCAAGCGTTTTTTGACATCTTAAGTCCGAGAATAAATCATTATAGTTAAACCATAAAATCATTTATTTTTGGATGCGTTTTAAATTGGCACGTAAGTTAGAAAATTAAAGAAAACTTTGTAGGTTTTGGTACGCGGGCATAAAATGGTTTGTCATCCATTGTCTAGTGCTGTTTATTAATTATTCTTTATAACGTTAAAAATTTTTGCTGGATTCTCAAATTTCTAATGACATAAATTTGCACCTGTTTTCTATATGGATATTTTGTATCAAAAGAGCCGTAAGGAATTCGGGAGTAAAACGTAACTCCGCAACTAATCAATCCATAATAAGAAAAACCAAAGTTAACAACGTTTAAATCCACTTATCCACTAAAATTATACGACCCTTTGTTCTTGATATAAAGGCAACATTATACACCGTGATATCTGGATCGTTTCATTTTAATATTTACGAAGTATTTCACATTGTTATCCTGTGTTTTTTAAAAAATACAACTCTATTAAAAACGCGTTAACTGTAATAATTGGCTTTTCTCTTATTGTTAAACCACCTGAAAACCCATTTTAAGGGCATGGAAATTGTTTGCACTTAATGGTAATTAGTCCCATATTCTACACACTGTACGTTTATTTATTTAGGCGACTGATTAACAACCGTTTTCGACCTTTCGCAATGAGCGTAGAAACGATAACAAAAGCCGATCACATGCAACCATTCCATTCGAACACAGGACCCTTGCAATCGTAACCAGACGCCCTTTTTATCTCCACTCAACGAAGGTCGATATGAATATGAATTCTCCTTTACATATAAATTTATATTCTTGTCACTTGAAAGCGGATTTTTCCGCCTCGTAATCGCATCTGTTTTCTTCCCTGTCCTGCGCGAGCCTTAATCTAAAATACGTTTCGGTTCGTCGACATTCTGGTTACGCAACGAGATGTGCCAAACGTATGCGGCTAGAGGAAGGTAATGAGCAAATCTATTATTATATTTTTTTCTTTGGTCGCGATCAGCGTTTTCTATTTCCGCCTCGCGAGAAGTTTGCAACACGAGACATAACCCAATCGACGCGTGCGACGGAAGCTGTGAGGGTGGGGTGGGGTAAACGACACGCGTTAAAACGTCGGCGTAAAAGGAGGCTCGATTTAAAAGCAGCCGTCAGCACGCGTGAAAAAAGCATGCGTGGTCGTCTTTAGGGAAAACAAGCTTTTCAATCTGTACACAAAAATTACAAAAGTAGACCGATAAGTCAGGAAAATGGTTTCTATGGCGCTTTATGCATAATCATGATCTGGTAAATAATAATGAAATGTGTAAGATGTACCTATAATGCTTCCTCCTCCCTAGCGATGGTTGCTACTCTTTGAGATTAAGTTTTTATGTAATCATCAAGCAATTTTATTGGGATACGGACGATGGATTGGTGTTAAATATGAAACAAATCGAAGAGATTGGTTAATAAAATGAGGTGAATAAGAAAAGAATATTTCAATTTAGAGATTTGGAATTTTGTTATTTTACTATTAAAGTTCGCGGCGCATTTAAGGCGGCGGGTGTCAGAACATTAAATAATCTCCAAAAATTTATATAACTTTAACTGTATTAGGTTAAATAGAAGGATGAAATATAAGATAAATTCTGCGGTCTTCGTAGCAGGGAGGTGAACGTAAATTATTTATTCGCTAGTGAATGCAAAGAGTGAGTTAATTTTCATTTTCCTTCAAATGGCATACCTTAAGGAATAACTTTATTGAAGTATGTAATTTCGCTCGACATTTCATTTAACACATTTAAAAAAACATCAAAAAATGATGCGGCGATATTGAAGTTGCCATCCTTGAACGATATCCCTCGGAAAGTGGCGATTTCCTCATGATAATCGCATTTCCGGATGATGAATTTCATCCCTTAAGCTCGTTTAAATAACTTATAATAGGGATTACGTATTAAATTACATTATTTTTCCTGAGTAAATTACCTCTCGTCATTCTTTATGATTATATTAGTTTTCATAGTGTACCCAAATAGAGTCTTGTCTAAGTATTATAGGTTAATTGAATATTTTTCTCAATTCCTAATTTTTTAAAATATTATTTTCATCAATAATTTTGTTTTTAACAATTTTTTCAGTTTTCGTTCTAAAGGCATTTATAAAATACAAAAACAAATTTTTTATCCACCTTTAAAAATAAAGCGCTTAAATATTCGGTTTTTTATATTTGTTGATTAAGACGACATCTACCGATGAACGAAAGCGAATAAATTTCCAGAGTATATTTCTCCATCCAAGAACAGGTAAAAGCAACTCGTAACTCTAAAGTAACTAAAGTCTCGACCTTTTCTTCAACAGCAAGGCACTAAAACCTTTTGTTAACCAGAAACATTTATAAAACGCTTTATGTTTACTTGCGGCGCCATCTATTTTTGATCGCTACATAAATCTCGCTGCTTTCTTTGTCATTCTGACCTGCTCTTCCTATTTTTCAACTCTCTCTTATCCCTAATATCTCTCTCTCTTCCGCTTTACCCTCATCCATGCATTATCTGCGTCGCAAACCCTCTCCACGCTCACCATAACGACCCGCAGCATCGCGCTTTCTTTCATAAAAAAAGCACCGCTAGTTGGCGATAGCATCGCGCTGCACACCTGCTGCACATTTTGTGTCGCTCTCATCATGCAAGCGCGATGCGCTCTTGTTTTTTCCCTCGATCCCGGTTGAAGTGTCCGAGAGATAGCGAGAGAGACAGATGAAAGCGGTCGTCAGGAAAAAGGTTTCTCGCGCAAGAGACATCTGCGCAACGGTGCGCTCGTCGGGATTCAGATATTTTTCCTTTTAAATATCCTATGTATCTTAGAGACGCGAAACACCCCACGAACCTAAACAGTACTTTTAAAAAAATATATAAAGCATATATATATATAACTTTTAAAAAATACTTATTTTTACCTTAAAAATGTAATAAATCGATGGTGTATTTTTGTTCGCAGCTGATTCCGTTCCGTTTACATTTTTAGATCAGCTATTTATTTCACTGAATACAAATGTTTCAACTACGAGACCGCTTACGGTTCAATTTATATCTTCAACAAATTAAGAACGCAAAAAAAGTCAACTTGTCTGAGACGTTTCCTCCACTCCGTCGTCTATAATATACGCAGATTTGTACAGAACTCTTTAGTATTTTTAAGAAACGGATTCTCCGACTCACAAATGATATTAATCTCCTCGAAAGTATTTTTTTAACATTGAGGAAATTTAGTTCCGAAGTATGAGTGTAGAAGTTATGGAAAAAGTAAATTTTGTTTCCATTCCTGCCTTTGTTTTAAGCGTATAATAGGCAAAGCTAATAGTATCGGAACTGCTTGGCGGATTTTTATTAAATTTAGTATGAGAGATCTTCGTTAAAATTCATCGTTCAAACACGTTTTGGGCCGTACCAATCAATTAAGACTCCCACATTGCGTATTGTCCCTGTATATGTATACTGGAGAACGTCTTTGAAATTCTGCGAATTCAATTTATGGAGTGAACTTTTCCTTCTTGGTATATTTTGGGGAAACTCCGTTTCGCATCTCTTGAGTGCTAATTAACGGAGCATATTAATTTCGTCGTATTTTTAACCGTTTCCTTCTCTTCCAAATTCCGTAGGTTTTCATTGAGTTTCGTGAAGGAAGATTCAGTCAGGCGTCGAGTGTATGTATTATGGCTATTTACAAACGGCATTGTATCAATTTTTCCAATGTAAATCTTCACTTCTCTTCGCCATCTATTGCATGTCCGTAACAACAGAATTACTTTGTGTTCGCCAAATTCTCCGAAAATGCGCATGTAATAAATGAGAAATAATGAAATTACTCGCAAATAAATGAAGTATCAATATTTTTATTCACGATTACATATTAAACGAAAATATTTCATGAGCGTTGGTTATACTTGGAATGGAAATTTCATGTTCTCACATTAATTATTCGTTTTCTGTTGTTATATGACATGCTGTGATATCATTTTTAATGGTAACATAATTATTTAAAATAGCTCACTGTCTACTTTATTAATTTCCTACCTTGATATTCAGATAACATTACAAATATGGATAAGATAATATTTGAAGCCATCCAGTTCGATTTGTACGATAAAATGCAAGCTATGGATCATTAATAACAGGCCGTTCCTCATATGACGTTCATAACAAACTCAGTGATGCCTCAAGACGAATTTGAGGTTGTCGTCATTACAGACACCGTCAAAATCGTGCTAAAAAAGGAACACAAAGGGTGACGTATGTCTCACAGGACGACACTATGAAATGCCTAATTTAAGGGGACGGCAATTTCAAGATGCCGTTTTTAAGAGACTCTTGGGCCGAGATCAAATTTCAGGATTCGGTGTCTCTCCCGGCGCGACGACGTCGCGTCGCGTGATCATAGCATTCCGCAACCTTCCCACGCGACAGAGAATCTCGTCATAGCTCCTATGCGAGGCATTCTGAAAGGAACGCAAGGAATCCAACCCCCTATACACCTCCCTCCTCCTTTCTCTCTCCCTCTTTCTTTCTAACCGTGACACGTAGGGAGAATTACATTACGCCCACCATGCCCTCTAAAAGTGTTGAAAGATGGAGCGCTCTGTTTCCAAGGTGTTTTGTTGATCTGCTTGATATAGGTACGTGCTATCTAGTACGGCTACGCCCTCGATCGAAACTGGATCAGAGATTTTTATTTTTAAAACTGCGATTTTTTCTTCGAACTACGCTCTGAACGTGTTCGTATATTCAGTATATATATATATATATATATATATATATATATATATATATATATATATATATATAAGGGTAGCAACAAGGTGTTGGAGGAAGCCCAGTGGACACTTACCTAGAATGAAGAGCCTCTGGGGGTGCTGAGGACACACGAAAAACACAAAAGAACAAAAACTACACAAAAATGGAGCTTTCGGGCTGATGCCCTTCTTCAGCGACGGAGAAACATATACTCTGTATATATATATATACATATATATGTGTGTGTGTCCCTATATATAGGTGTGTGTGTGTGTGTGTGAGTGTGTGTGTGTGTTTGTGTGTGTTTGTGTGTGTACTGATATATATATATATTTATATATACATATATATGTGTGTGTGTCCCTATATATATGTGTGTGTGTGTGTGTTTGTGTGTGTTTGTGTGTGTACTGATATATATATATATTTATATATATATATATATATATATATATATCAGTACACACACAAACACACACAAACACACACACACACTCACACACACACACATATATATAGGGACACACACACATATATATGTATATATATATATATATATACAGGGCCGTGCCCAGACATTTTGCCGCCTGAGGCGAGATATAATATCGCGCCCCCTGGCCTCGCTGGCGTTATGAATTTATTTTGATAGGTTTTCATTTTTGTCAAATTTTGGCGCCCCCCTTCGAGAGGCGCCTGAGGCGGTTGCCTCGCCGCCTCACCCATAGGCACGGACGGCCCTGTGTATATATATGTGTGGAATATTTTTATAAAATATTTCCTCCCGCTAGTATTTTTTCAAGTAATAGAACACGAATTATATTTATTTCCGCATTAACTGAGTTAAATAAGTTAGACTTTGTTCTTAAAAACATATTAACACGTTCGTTTAACTTGTTATTTAATTTTAATATTAATTCGTGTAAAGATTATTTTTCAGTGGCAGCTATTGAACTTCAAATGCTACGAGGTACGCCGTGGTAGTTGAGAAATTGATAATCTGTGTAAGGGAACTTATCGTAAATCTCTTGAAAGTAAAAATAATTAACATCACTTTAAGGAAATAGTTTCTGAGATTTTATAGGTGCCACAATAAGCGTTGAATTTCATTATTTAATTATTTTACTGTTACTTCACGTGATAGTTACTCCAACCATTTGAAATTTTTCAGTTTAATTTTTCATGACTTGATCGTAAATTTAAAAAAACCATTATAAACACATAAATTTCGCTTAATTTTTTTCTCTAAAAATAACGTAATATTGCTAATATTTCGCGATTCCCAACAAAATAATGCGTGATCTGCATCCTTTCGAGCCATGAGTTCGTTTTAAAACGTTGACTGTCGTGTGCTCATTTGAATTGTACGAAATAGCACGCGGAAAGTCCGTATTCGTACTAAATGCTTCATTTTTTCCGGTTATTTTTATCAGTCGATTTTCCATATCAAACGTGGTATTCGAAAAGCAATTATAGTAGATAAAGACTGCTGTAAGCCGTTTCATGTTATCAATTTCATTAAAACAAGCGTGATCGCATTAAGGGGCACCTGCTGTGTAACCAAACGTTTAGCATCATTATCCGCATCGTCATGAAGACTCTGTCGGTAGAGTGGTACATGAAATAAATCAGGGTCTTTAGATGCGCTTTTCTCTTCAGCCTTTTTCTCATCTTCATAATTCTCATTTCGAGTTTTCTAACAGCTAAATCCTTTTCCTCTTCTCACTTAAACATTCCCTTTCGATCGCATTAGCCATGAATTCCTCTCGAGAAATGCCCTATCCAGGTATCCCACCTCCATTACATTTTCTCGCGTAGTTTATGGGATATGTTTAAAATAAAAATATATCGGAAGGAGTACATCTTCGAAATGTTGTACGTGGCGCCGCGGATCCTGACGGATGGTGCATTGTTTGGAAGCCGCAGCGGCAAACGCCAAGTATTCGTTCATTTTCCTCGTCCTTTCTCTCTCCCCTCTTCTCTTCTTCGTCGCCGCCTACTCGATGCTCCTCCTGCACTCGAGTGAGCCGCCGAAGACAAAAGAAGAACGGGCCCTGCATTCCAATGAGCCCGTACGCTGTCATTCGCTCCAATTTCGAAGCTTCGTTCACAGCAGTCGCGCGCGCGTGTGCAGCTTGAGCAAAGCGGAGGAACTATTGCAGATGAGTCACGTCCATGCGTTCGAGCCTCCGCGTTCGACTTTTACCAATTGCCGTATTAAAAAAAATAAATAAAATAAACGGGCGAAAGGGGAATAGTTCGTAAATTAAGGGTGCGTTGTAGCGTGACTCCCTCTCTCTCTCTTTTTTGCGTCTTTCATAACACTCTTTAAGTACGTTATGAGTACTTGAAGCCCACGCCGAAAAAAAGCAACGTTTTTTTAAAGAGATTTATCACGCCGTTTAAAGGAATCCTAAGAATTCTGCGGATATGTCGAGGCGATACTTTCAGCGTGTGCTGGGATAAATTTAACACAATTTTGGAAAGTTTTCGTCGACGACGAAAATGTGGTTTATGTCAAATCTTCCCCGTGTCTTATCATTTTAGGCGTTTAATCGGCTCTGTATTAATAAAAATTAATTATTTTCGACGATTCATGCGCGTGTCTGTTCGAATATTTTTGATATTTTAGTAAGAAATCGAAATTGTTAAAAAATTTTCAATAAATATAATTTTTAAGGATGCTATGTAAAATGGTGGTATCTGGCGGTGCGGGCGTAAATTATAAAATTTGTTCTCGATAGGCTAATAGGTAGCGTTTTAACGGAATAATCTTTGACTGACGTGCATTTCTTTTCAACATACGTCTACCAAGAAACAGTCCTGATCCAAATAATCATTCAGATTTTTAAAATGAAATTTTACGTAAATATTTACCTTGTATCAAATTTATGACGGCAGATATATAACTAAAATTGAAAATAATCTAATTGATAGCCTCGGGTCTAAGGTACTTCCGTTGCATGTAAATTCATCTCGCTGTATGTAATGCACATGCAGACCAAAATTTGGTTTGAGCTTTTTCCGCAATAGAGGATAATAACACGAAAATATGGTTTCCCTAGCCCAGCGATGCCCACACAACGGCCCGCGGGCCACATTCGGCCCCCCGAGGGTCCTCATCCGGCCCGCCACGAGTTTAACATTTAAGGGATACAACGCAATGCAGCATAAAAGGAAAATAGAAAATTATAAAAACAATATATTTTGTTTACCCCTCTACTCCCGTAATAGGTAAATGCATTAAAAACTAATCAGATATTTCTCACTCACTACTAAATCCTTAATTTCCAAGTTATTGTTAAACTCTATTTTAGACTAAGGGTGGCCCGCGAAGAGGGTGGAATTGAGCTATGTGGCCCGCGATGAGTGCAGAAATGGGTTATGTGGCCCTAGGGCCGAAATGTTTGGGCACCACTGCCCTAGCCCATTATGTTAGCAGATCTTATGACAGACTAACGTTGATCAAAATCTTTAATGATATTTTATAAGAGTCTTTCCTCCTCCTGCTTAGTTAGTTTGTCGGTTGTAATTTTCCCAGGCGGATGGACTAAGCGAATGTTTAGTTAAAACATGAGAAATAGAAGTCATTTAACACCATAAAAATGCCAAACGCGAAGAACGAATAATGTAGAATTTTTAAAATTTCAATTTAAAAAAACCTTTTAAGTCGTATGGAACCTTAAAGAGACTATGCTATTCGTATACATCGAATTTGCGTATTTTCCGCTGTATTTGAATGCGAAAACATGCCAGTCGTATTACGGTTTTCGTTATCCTACACTTTGAATCGTTTTATGGCTTCGACCCGCTCTCATAACTACGCGCCACCTTCGGAATCTCATTGACGGAACGTCGACGGGAAGTACGCCCTGTAAAACACCCCTAAACGGCCGCAACGACACGTGACGTCATCGAGTCGTCGTCGAACACTTACGATCAGATATGCGCACACGTGATGTTATGTCGATAGGAAAAATACCGGCGGGAAACCCCAGAGAAATGTCGCAAGAGCGGGTCCATGGAATCGTGTTTTACGACACATTAATAGATGTCTCCTCAGTCGGCAGGAGCTTTGCCAAATCAACGGGACGTCCCTATCTTCCAAAAGGATCAAAGACGGGGGCAAACGTTTCCTTTCTCGTTCGCCTGTTTTTTCCCACCCTCCGGGTGAAAGGTGACAGAGGGAGACGACTCGGAAGATCCCAATCCACTCTTTTGGAGCGGTTGCGGAAAAGGATGACGTCATAGGGAGAAAATGCCATCTCCGGCTCAGATTGATTTGGATGTAGATGGGAGTCGTTTAGGAGACGTAGAAATCGTGGTTTGATCGATGGGTCGTGATTTAGGACGTGACGTATAGACCGAGAGACGTATCCATAACTGGATTATTGTTCCCTTTGGCGCGGGTTTTCCTTAAGACGTGTCGGGGATATATGGGTTGTACGTACGTATGTTTCCTCGTAGATCTCTATTTTGTAATCGGTTCTTTCTTCGATGAAGATTTTCTGTCGGGTTGCTACAATAAAAGTTGTGATGGAGGATATTTTTAAGGTTCAAATTTACTAAATTGCTATCGTTTGCTTTAGAAATTTAGTCTCCGTCTCAATTGCTGTGCTCGCATCTCAGGATATCGCCGTGACAATTTTCTTCGTAAGTGCATGGGTTCGTTCCAAAAGGTTTAATTCCATCAGTCACAATACTCTGTCGAAGTTCAGATATTGTTTACATCGATTTCTAGGAAGATCGTTTGCGCGGACAACGATTTAGAGGCCATTATTTCCTCTCCGTAGCTCTTACATAATCTGCGAAGCACCGATTCAAAAACTTATTCCGGAAAAGTACAACATTTGTTGCGAAAAAGTCAGCCAGAGCACATAATTACAACTTATAGTTTCGGAAATAGAAATTTTAAAAAGTGCCAAACATACAAGTAGGTATTTTGTCTAACTCGGTTGACACGAAGATTTATTTTGGTGAGAACAAGTAAAAAAATCTCCTATGTCTTATATCTTCTGTGAGGTATCAGTTAGAAAATTTATTCTGAGATTAAAAATTCGAGTCTCTCTGAAGACTTCTTCACGTGCGAATCGGGTAAACGAAAGAAAATTTGCACCTTCCGAGAAAAAGGAACGCCTCGTTGCTCTTCAGCTCGAAAGTACCAACAAGTACCAAATTTTGGCCTATTCGGTGGCTGCCGTGAGTGCAAAATATTTTAAGTTAAGAAAATCGTCGAATGTATCGCGTCCTAAAGTAATGGGCGTATAGGTTTGATGCCTATTCGAAAATCATCAGCATGAATATCTGTACTTTTAGGAGTTTCTTTTATTGAAGTCCCGAGTTTCATATTAGTTTTAAGATGCAAATAAAAAATACGCTGCACTTATTGTAAAGGGTAAAGTAAAACCTCCTGGGCTGGAACTTGAGACTTTGGCTTAACAGAAAATTATCGAGTTCGTCTTATGAATGAAAGAAATCACATGATTTTTTTAAAAAAAGTACTTATCCCAGGCATCGCCAGTAGCTTCAACAAGGTTATGAAAAACCAGATGCGCATTTCGGCTACAAAGCAGCCAGCCGTCTTCAGCGACGATTCACCGGAGGTATCTAGAGACAAAAGAGGATTTTGGAAGTCACCTAAAAACGAATTATCTGATATTTCTTTTTTGAGGAAGAGGGCAACTTAGGATGATTCAGTCTTCGTAATACCTTTCGAAAGCTCAATGCAATCCCCTCTATATTTTCTGAAGATTTTATTTTACAAATCATACAAATAAATTTCTTATGCGTTTAGAGCAATAACGTCAAACGTTTCATCATACCTCGAAGACTAGCAAGTCAAAGACGATTTATTCCCGTTTTTAAACCTTTGCATCGATTTTTAAGTTTTTTTGCCCGAATATTGCGCAAATACAATAACCGTACTTTCCCTGTAGTTCAACCTATCCAAATTCTAAATTTCTTTTATTATGATGGCATTGAAATGCGTCGCTATTTGCACATAATTTTTATAAGATAGCATCATCCGGTCGTTTCTTCAAGCTAAAATGTATTCGCATTTGAAAGAGCGGTCGACTTTCCCAAATTATTTCAGATATGCTCCGCTAATATATCACTCTCAATACGCAAGCGATTGGCGTAAAGAGGAGATAAGAACGGAGTGAGCAAAGAGAGTTCATCGACCTCGCTACAGAGTTTCCGAGCTTCTCTATTTCGTGGTTAAAAAGAGATTTGGCAGTGATATCGCAATCTCACTAGATGTGCGGACGTGCAAAACCCCGAGCGTATCCTTTAATGGCTATATAGGTAGGGAGGGGATTGGGAGGAGATTGGGTGGGGGGAAAGGCAGGATGGTGACGTAGAAGGATCGAATTCCTCTCTTCAAAATTTCGGCTCCTGCATCTTTGGCGCGCGTGTATCACCCGAGTCATTATCTCTCTCCTCCTACCCGCTCTTCTCGGTATCGCCCAAAGAACGTAACATGTATACATATATATACACCCCCTCTCGAGCAAATACGATTCCTTTTTTTACCACGATAAAGAGGTTTTTTAATGCCGAAAAAACGAGTGAGTTCGCAGTCAACGGCGAGTGAAGGAGCAGAGAGAGAGAGTTTTCGTTCCTCTTATGGAAATGGCAGTGATCTCGTTAGTCCTCGCATTCTTCCTGGCCTTGGCGTCTTCGTCGGAGAGTCACAACCGCGGGGAAATACGAGCAGGGGAATCATTGAACCTCTTTTCCAACTACGGCAGGCTGAGCGACACGATTAGGGTTTTACCGCAGTACGATACGGGGCGTTGGATCTTCAAGGAACCAACGAAAGAGGTGTTTTCCAGGAGGCGAGGTGCGTACAACAGAAGGAACCTTCCGGAATGGCAAGCTAGCATGGCATACTGCAGCAGTTTCGGGCATCTAATATCCCACTACTTCCATCAGTTCTACATAGAGGGGATATCGGACAGTTGGAAGGCTTTTGTCGGCACTTGGCGAAAGGAAGAGGTGGCCAGACACCTGGGGATAGACTGGTCGTACGCTGCGGAAGGGTACAGGTACATGATCCTGGTGATTTCCAGGCACGTGGCCAACAGGAAGTGGCCCGCTAAAATGCGGCGGCATCATCGTTGGCCGTTTTCGAAGGGAGGAGGCAACGTCTTCAAGCGGGAGGTCTCGGAAATGGCAGAGTCCGTGGTACCCGGAGACTATGAAAGCCTCGACGGTTTCGTCCGTGTTTACGGCACGCATTACGTGTCCTCTTACGCGACCGGGAACTCAGTGTACCAAGTTTTCGTCTTCGACGACACGATGCACGAGTATTTATTGCAGCTTTTGAAGAACAAGGGGGAGGTGTACGAACCGGATCAGTTTTCTGTCCTACTGTCGCCTAAGTATGCCGTCCAGGTCGGAAGGATTCTTGTGGCCAGCGGTAACCGGACTTTGAGCGACTGGGCTGACAAAAATTCGGTGGAGGATTCCCTGGACGAGCGGCACGTGTCCGTGTTGAAGTTAATCAGGAGCGAGGAATCTAGGAGCAAGTTGGAGAGTCTTTTGCTTAACGAAGCCGTCCTGAGGTTGGAGCTCAAGTTAATCGGCCGGTACTTCCCGGAAGAAAAGGGCAGGGATTTCTTCGAGGAAAGTGTGAAAAACCGGTTGCTGCTTTGGGACATAAATTTGTGAATGATATTTCTTCCCTCATAAGGTCGCTTGTCGCCATTTCTCTTATGTGTGCTAGGTAATGTCATAGAAATAATACTGTTAAAAATAGAGGGAATATCTCATGTGATGCAGTTTTAAAGTGCTGTAAATATCCGTCGTTGCTAGTTCGTGCTGGATATTAAAAGCTGCGCTATAAAGAGGAATTTGCTTTAGCAAATACGAGGACTTCGTTATTAAAGAAGCAATCTCGTTCAAAATATATACCGCGAATTCATTCTCTTGCGTGTCCGGTGAACTTTTTAAGGTGGAGTTTCGGTGTATGAAGAGTTTCGTGAAGACGATAGCGTGGTAGCAACGCGAATTACTGGTGTAAATATGTACGAAGTGAGAATCTCCGATAAAAGTCTTATCTCCCTTTAAATGTTATTTACGGTGGAAATTTTCATGTGTTAAAATTTGACTAAAAGACTGCATTTTTGTGTCTATCAGGAAATTTGGAGGAATATTGGTAAATTTATAACGTTATAAGGAGGAAAATCCTTCTAGCAGAGAAAATGGTTGTGCCTTTTATAACTTCCAATTCTACGCTTTGCAGAAATGCGTAGTACTTTATTATAATTCATGAAAATGTGTGAAATGAGACTTTGATTCCTTTTTAAAATTAAGGTGAGAAGCATTGATGATACATGACGAAATGTATTTCCTGCTGAAAATTGTTTCATAATTGAAAGGAAAGGGTATAAATATATCTTCAAGGTACATAACAATCTTTTTTATAGTTGTTATAACGTTTATAAATATTTCATATTATATATATATATATATATATATATATATATATAAAACTTAAGTTTGTCAAAACATTTTTATTATAATACATATAAGAAGTAAGTGATATTTGATCATTAAATTAATAAATCACTCTTAGGTTCATCTTTCAAAATTTCAGAAATTGAGTTATTGGATTTTCTGTGTTGAGTTTTATATCATAGTTCTCAGTCCGACATCTTTCCTATGAACTAAACGCACTATTTACCATTTAAAATTACTCTGAAGTAAATTTCCGCTTTTGTATGACAATGGAATTCTCCGTATCAGATGTCACAAGTTACTACATGTAAACAAAATTTCGTTTCCCTGACTTAAGTAGTTTCTATCATCAATGCGCATAATTTTAGGGATAACCAAATGTAATGGAAGACAAAGAGAGAACATGTTTTCGAATAAATTTTTTATCGTCTTAGAAAATAATTAGCCGTTTATAGACCGTTTGGATAGTACAACAAGAGAGAGATAAATTATACATTTTTGATCAGATAAAAATTTCGGGTGAAAGAATATGGGTACATATAGTCGACTCTTGTAATTTCGATATTTCTACGAAAAACTTTTTCTTCCACAATAGCTATTTAATATCTCCATGTTCTATTTCTAATTTTCTAGATATTTTATATATTTTTGGTTTCTCTCAATGTGTGTGGTGTTAAATTAAGAGGCATAGAAGAGATCTATGATATTTTTACTTTCTCATACGAAGTATAGAGAAAGTATTGTTATCGCTTAAATTCGACCTCGAGACTTTTTCGGAAATATACGTTTTAGGTGTCGCTGACTTCGAAAAAGTGGTTTTTGCGATGCCGTCTGTCTGTTACTGGCTCTGGAGCCTAGACGGTAGAGCGAAAATAAATGAAATCTCGTACTTAGGCATTTTATCATACAGAGTAGAGGATATGAAGAAATGGTTGACATGGATCAATAATTAAGAGTAGTTTATTCTACGCATTTTTAACAACAATCCGATTTTATCGAAAACGGCTCTAACGATTTTCATCAAATTTCGTACAGTTACTTGAGTATACATCTACAATAATACTACATATTTCATTTTTCTCAATGAATGAATATAAGGCTAGTTTATTCTTGGGCAACTTTAACAAAAATTAGATTTTCTAAAAACAGGCTCATACGATTTTCATTTTATAAAGACAACTAAACGACGCATTAGTATATGAGAAAGTTTGTACAATGTATGTTGTACCGATTTTTTTACTTTATCGTCTCCCTATAAGATTCGAGCAATTCCAGGTTCGGCATCATATTAGAACAGTATGTAACGGACTGGCTATCTTGTCAGAAATCTTAGTAGTGTGGCGACCTTTTCTCTCCAGGGAGGCCATAGATTAAAAGCTGGTCGCTTTGACAACAGACGGAGAAAGGGAAAAATCGCGCGCGCGCGCGTGTGTGATCGACAGGTCAACTCCCCCAACTTTCACCTAGGTCGGGAATCGATTTTCGTACGTGCTTTGTATTCTAAAGCCGTGGGCAATTTTATAGAAAAAAACTACCATTCACCTTTCCGCTTTTCGTCGGCAGATTTCAAAGTCACACTTTTGTCCAGTGAACTATAATTGCAAGTAACTCGCTTTAATGTGATTTTTTTTAACGAACAATGAAACGATGTTGTAAGCTCGTAACACTTATTTAATAGCCGCCATTGTTTGTATTTATTAGCCATCATTAGAATGATCGTATAGTTAATTTCCAGCGAAGCAGGTATGGTTAATTACCACCAAAGCCTTTAAAAGAAATGTCCTTCCGTCTTACTATTAATGAAAGACGATACAAGGCCTAGGCGAGCGAGGCACCCGCGTGGGACGCAACGTACTACTTAGCGTGCGAGAATTGACAATTTGAACTTTTAAAGTGTAGCTTTTTATATCATAAAATCTATTTTACTTTGCCTATACAATTTGAAATAAACCAGTTTTTTTAAAGACAAAATTGTATACTGCGTACTTTTATTAGGAGTAGGCGTCATTTTTTTTTAAGTCTTGCCAAGGGCTGAAAAATGTCTTGTCCCGGATCTACTACTAAATGAAGGAAGCAGGGGACTTGAGGTCTTTGACCGCTCTTGATAAATTTAATCTCTATCAAAACACATCTCTTTAAATTTACTTTTAACTCACGCAACCTGTTTTTATCTGTTTTATCTTCGTGTTCGATATCGCTTGTATTTCGCGTTAAATCATCTTTGATTCTTTTGCTCGTGTATCACTTCGTGGAGGGTCGGTGACGAAAAAGATTAATCCGTAGTATTTTGCTGTTAAAATCTTTTTTTTTGCTTGTAGGTACATACCATGGAAGTATTCGTGTTTTTTTCCTGTGGTTTATTTTTTACACAAACTTCGTGGTCTTATCCATTCGATAGCCTTCCAAGGGACGAAAAAGTCGGTTGGACAGTAAGATTTTTACAGTTTTTAATGCAACCGATATATCTACGAAATCCATTGTACTTATACAATAATAGTTATCATCAGTAACACTTTCGGTTGCGATACGGTTCGCATGATATAAGAGGACATTTTGGTTAAACTTTGGCCGTTTTGAAAACGAACCATGTAATTGAACACGGATAATTTCATACTTGTAACTCATAATTACGGCTGGGAATTCTTTTATAACGCTAAAATGATATTTATCGTCCATTTTCACTTACACTATCCCTCGTTGTCTCCGAAGTAACTTTGCCCACCACTGGTTTAGGTAGACAAAAGGTTGGCAGATGATTCGAGAGGTCATAATTTTTGCGCGAACGAACGAGGATCCCTTTGTTTAATTTTGTCGCCATCGCTCGACTGGAGATGTTTATTTTTTCTGCGTGACTGCGCAAGTATCGTTTATAATAGAAAATAAAAGACAGCATAATAATTTAGAACATCAAATAGTTCGTAAATTTAGAGTTTCACACGTGCGATGATTCCAAAGGGATACAATGGATGAAACAGATTAACGAATGAGTGTTATTTTTGTGATCCCATTGGAGGTGAAAGGAAATGAGTTACCGAGGAGCCTTTTTACGAGTTATGAGTCCTACTTTAATGGAAACTGCAGTCTTGGCAGACGGCGGAGTCGACAATTCCATAAATGGTATTAGAATTGGGGCACTTTATGCGTCTTTTTCTGCCACCTGCTTCTCATTGTCTCGAACTCCAGACGCATGACGTGAATTTACGTTGAAATAGCAAATTAGGGCTTCTCTGTATTTGAAGGAATATCTTGAAAGTGAAGAGGGAAAACAATGCTTTTGGGAACAGATAAAGAATATTGAGAATGGAAAGCATTTATGGCTCTCTTTGTTTGACATGATTCAATGTTTTAAATCGTACCAACAGGATTTCTCCAAGTAATAGAAAGGCTCAGTGATTCTGTCGCTAGTTGCAACAAAGGATGTATTAGTTTTAGAAAATGATGCGTATACGTGACTGAGAATGATTTCATTTAGTATCCATTGGATAAACTTAAAACGCCTTTCTATAACTCTATTACTATAAAAAATGCCTTTAAGACTTTTTCTTCCTAATTACACTTTATGAGTATTTAAACAAATGGAACTACACGGGTCGAGTTAGTGGTTATTGTTCGCTTCCACAGCACTTAAAAATGCCATGAAGGGCATCGCTAATATCATTAGATAAATTAATTTCATAAGAGACACTGTAAAATGTCATTTTGGTCGTATAGAAAAATTAAACAAAAATATGTATGAGCGCATTAATATTCAGGTCCCTGGATTGGGCCATTTGTGAGACATGATATGATTTTTTGCGGAAATAATTTTTATCATATTCAGGAAAGCTTAGCCGCGGTAATTTCTTAATCGTTGCATACGTTTAATCAGTTCTAATATTATTATTGAATAGGTTCGATTGGTTATTTGTGGAAGAGCGTTGCCTGTATGCTACAGAAGTTAAAGAAAGATACAGCTCATTTCACGAAGTTAAGTCAATATTAGATTCTCCAATATGTATAAATTTTACAGCATAAAACTATATAAGAAAGTTAGATTGTAAGTTAGTGCTTTTACTTTCACTAGACATCTAATTTAAATATTTACATGATTTCTTCATTAATATCATGCAGTGCATTCCTGGACCCTCAATATTCCGGAGAACTGCTGGGACTTAACATGTACGGAATTATATTGTTAAAAAGCTGACGTATGCAGGTGACGTAATGGCAATCCCTACGATAAACTATCCGTGATGGTCACGCGATGAAAAGCGTTAGCATAACCAATCAATGGGGGTACCTGCACGGTGAGAACTGTTGTTAGGCGAAGAGGGTGATTCAAAATGTCGGCGGAAGAAGAAGTTCACGGTCCGCCGAGCACGGCTATTTGAACAGGCGCTGTACACGTCAGGCGTTGGGTGTCCAGCCGTGAAGTTTTCGGGCTCCCATTGTTTGGTGCGAAAAACCGAAAAAAAACTCTAATATCCTAACTGAAATGCATATGGGATACAGAAGATGGCTTTTTTTCTGTTGTTATGAATGTGTTATTCGCAGGTTGTACGTAATTTGCAAATGGAATCCTTTAGGACTCGATAAGTGGTTATATTGCTCAGGAATCCATGCTTTCTGGAAACTCTAGTGAGCAGCTGTTACCGAAATGTGAAAGATGACCACGAGTTCAAGGCAAAGGTGACTGACCCATGTAAAAATCCAAAGAAGAATAAATCTGTTTAAAATTGGAGTGATATTGAAACATATTAGCAGTTGAAACTAACTCATGGCCTTTCATTTTAATTTTATTATTAATCAAGGAGAAATTCAACATTACTTTCTTCTAAATCAACAGTTAATCAGACAAGTTGTTGGCAATTATTACAACTATCCAAAACTTTTCTAGCAATTCTCTCTTGCAAGGTTGACTTTATCGTTGCGGTGTCTGATTATTCTGGTAAGAAACATCTTCAGTATCGATCTCCCATATTTTATCATAATGGTCGTATTTTTCTGTTTATGGAGTGGCTCAATCATTTCTACAATTTTCTCACTTAAGTCATGCTTCTCTAGAGTTTTCAGTGTAGAGTTACAATCGCGATACTCAATTCAAACTAATCAATAATTCGCTTTGAGTGATATATTGATTTATAGCTTTAATGTGCTTTTTCTAGCTCGAGTGTATGCTATTTCTCATGCATATCCCGTATACGTACGTGAAGTGTAATCGACCTGCGTTATAAGCAAAGATAGGTAATACGTTTCCAGTGTTATTTCGTAGCACTTTTCATATTAAAGTTAACTTCTTGTTGGACTTACGGACCATCTGACGAATGCTCCTACCCTACGAGACATCGTGATAAACGGTGGCTCCAAAATATCAACATAGTCGGCGGGTTGCGTATCAAGTCCACCGATTTCAAAGGTGAAGACTCTCACTTGGTCTTCGCCTTTCCTCAAATTTATCACGGGAAACTTTTTCTGTTTAATTAAAAACTGCCATTCAAACGAAGTCCTCAGTTACTTTCGTTTAAGAGTTTAGCGCGTGTGACAGCCAGAAGGACGTATCAATACGAGAAAACCTGCACAAGGAGACAGAATACAAAAACGATTGGCGAAAAACGAAGTCTCTATTTGCTTTCGTTTGGGAGGATTTAGCGCGTCAGACAGGCAAATGGAACACATGAGCGGATTTTTTAAAGCTAAAAATTGGAAGAAATTTTAAACGTGGACAAAAATTATGCTATTTTAATTAATCTAAGAAACGGCATCTGAATTATGGCCAGGCCTATGGAGAAAAGGTTTTATTTGCATTCGAATTTCTCCAGGTTTCTAAAATTATGTGGAGCATGCCAGAATATTAACCATGTTATGCTATTCCGCGAGAAGAAAGTTTCCGGAAAGAATTCGCCTGCGACCTGGTCTAAGAAGACTCGGAATCGAGTTATTTGAACCTCCTCTTGTCGAGACTTTATTATGCAGGTAATGAGACGTGATATGAAGGAGATTATCATACTTTGGTTACAAATCCCTATCTTTTCAATTTTAATGAGATCTTTTTCAAATTTAAAAAAATATATTTTTGCACTTCTATTAACTTTTGCGAATCCGCATCAAGGATTTTATAAGCATTGCATATTACTTGTATGGCTAGTATAGAAACCATTATCACTTTAAACGATTTTACAGTTTATGGAATCTTTTATCATATTCAACTATAAAGTTAAAAGTCCTTATGAAATCGTCGAAAATACTTATTTATCAGGAAACAATCGATGGCAGAGTTATATTTTCATTTCCACCTACAGGTGCAACCACTCCAGCAGATGCATACAGTATATTTAAATAAAGAGTTTTGCAATACGGCAGGATGCGATTAATAACCAGTCAAACGAAACTAACCTATCCTTAAAAAAAAAAAAAGGAATGAGTTGGTTTGAATAGGAAAATTTCCTATTATCAGCTCTGCAAGCACTCGACGAAAACCTATCTTTTGATTTATTCGAATCCAAATAAATCGAATTAAAAAATATGTATTCGAAAACCGCACCCACCGATTGCTTTCATCTTAAAATAAATAACGCCCAAACGCACGCGATGCAACAGGTCCGACGGGCCCGTGTCCGCCGAAGCGGATACATGTGGCATTTATCAAAGCACGCGCAGAGGAAGACGAAGGCCAAATTTTTCCATCCGTTTATAGACTGTCAACGCAATAATAACAAGTGAGGAGAGAATTTCAGAGCAAATTACATAAGACGCTTTATTTTAAAGAATACTAAAATAAAAACATTCTCCTGCAGACCAACCTATCATGAAAATTTTGCATCTTTAATAATATTCGATACATTAACTATGTAAATGCATTTTTAGACCTATGTAATTTCACTTTTGTTTAAAAAATTTATTAACTATTCTCACAGCGATGTATAATATTTTACCATTAAAATGTTAAGCGGTTAAACATTTCTTCAAAAACAATTGGCATTAAATAACCACGTCATTATATTTCATAGAATAAAATTTTAAATTGTAAATTCACTTACTTTCGCTTAATAGCATACTTGTTTATTTACGGACCCCAAAATTTTTCCAAATGTAGTTCGAATGTAGAACTATATATCCTGAAAATTTGTTTTTTTGTAGCTTACGTAAGTTTTGAGTTATTTTTAACAAGGTCAGACAGATGTATGAGCCGAATACATAAGCTCTTTTGTTATTTAAAAAAGAGCGCTAAAAAAGGGGTGAAGTGAAATCTAATTAATACGATTCCAGAGATTATTTCGAATTTAACGTTAAGGTTTGATTTCGGTAGAAAGTCAAGAGTGACTGAGAGGAATGGGAAGAGGGTATAAGTGAGAAACAAATATAGCAGATGGCTGAATATAGAGAAGAGACGAAGAAAAAGGGTAAAACGAGGAAAGATGGTAGAAAGAGAGAGGGAGAAAGAAAGAGAATGAGAAGTGGAAATAGAGAGAGAGAGAGAGAGAGAGAGAAAGGATAAAGACGGCGATAGCTTGCTGTATAAATGGAAGAATATGAGGAGGAAAATAACAAATCCAGCGAAATCCAAGTGAAAGCGCCGAGGAATTTGGAAGGCATTCTTGCATTCACGGTGACGATCCGGTTTTGGGCTTTTTTTCCCTGCCCATCCCGAATGCGATGCTGTTGTCCTTTACGAATCCCCATGGAAGATTGCGGTTTTGCGATGATGGACGTTGTCGTTAAATACGAAAAAAAATAAGTGATTACAAATGTTCTCTGCGTTCGGAATTTATTTTATGCTATTGCTTTATTTATCGCTCTTCTCGTAACAATTTATACGCAAGTTTCTTTTTCACGTTTCCACTCGAAGGCACAAGTTTATTGCATTTCATCATGGATAAATGAAGTTAAATTTAACTGCTGGTTATTTTTTTCTCACTTTACGAAATAAAACGCTTCAAAAAAATGCAAAAAAAGCGGCAGATAATAAATAAAGCCTTCAAAAAGAAATGAGCGAAATTCTTCCGTTTTTGTGAAACCTGAATTTGTGGAATTCTGAATGAAATTTATAATTGCCCAACAAACCTCAGCATTTCAGTGTCATATCGTCATACCTACAGTCGAACTAATATCTCCATTGGTATCTCTTACCACAACCAGGGGGAAATGGTCCAGTTTAGTATAATTGAAGAAGGAAAAGTCGCCAAGACATATTTAGAAGTTCGAGGAACTATATCAAGCTTAGCTTTGTCGACGGTGTTGCATCCCGTCAAAAAATCGCAAAAAAAACATTTTTAAACGGAAACTTTTCCTGCGAATTAGCATAAATCCCACCAAAATCGTGGAACTGCTGTATGAAAAAGGTCTTACGCGTTTCTCAATCGGTGGGTCGCGAAGTTTGGAAAATAAAAACTACAAAAGTTTTTCTCAACCGTATTACTGCGATGTTTGAGGTCCTTAATAATTTCCATTAATGCGTTCGACGTAAAAATCCACTTCTTGAAAAATATTGCGTTTTGTTTCTATCATGGTGGTATCCGAATGTTTTTTTTACAAAATGATTGGTGGGGCGCAAGATACAAAAGGTTTAGAACCGCTGGAAAAGGTTGCGTGAACGGAATTTGTAACCTGCCTGCGTGGGGGGGAGGAATGGAATGCATTAAATCCACGTTATGTTCCAGATTATTTAATAGTGGGGTCCTTTAATCATCCTCCCAATAATGCAGTCCAGGTAAATCCTAATTATCCTTAAATCATCTTGTCTTTTGGAATTTCGTGGAAATTAGAATATGAATAGCCCCATTGGAATTAACAACTATCTCTGCAACTTTCCTCGATAATTTTCATCCAACCCACTGCTTCTTTACGTTTATATATATCGCGCAGTTTGACGCCATTTTTTATCCGTTTCTAAATCTTCGGATTTCCTTTTTTTCGGTCGAAATTCGTGCCTTATGGCGGCCATCCTTTATTGAATTAGGACAACATTTTAACTCATTCTTCGAAAAATCTACGATGTTTACAAGAGAAGATGCTCTGAAATCTCTTATTCGTGATGGTCTTTCCTATGGCGCACCTAGGTTGTCCTGCGAACAACATTGGTGAGCATGGAGCGATGAACTACTTTCTCCGACGAATGGTGTTTTTTTAAAAAAAAAACGTTTCCCTATAAGCATCTCTCGCATCATCCTCGTGATTCCATTAACCCACATAACCTTAATTAGCGTCAGACGGCTCTTTGATAGATCTCTTTCGTTCTTAATTTGCCTAATAGTCCGTACGCTGCCGACTCCCGCATCCAATCTTTCTCGGCCTAGATCATCTATTATCCACGTAAGATCCATACCTATTTAGTTTGCCATGTATCTCATCCCTTTTCCGCTAATGATTTTTCTCTTGCGGAGGTATAATTATTTTAGTAGTCATTTATCATGCACGTACCGCACGTCATTTGATTATTTTAGGCATAAATCACAAAAAGTATTTATCATTAACGTTCTATCAACAGGGTAACCAATCAAGCTCTTGTATATGCGTTTCTCAACCCTTTCTGATATACTCTACCCCTTTCAGATGACCGGAAATGATCTCATATCTTTTCCAAGCACCGCAGCCACAACTATAGCAAATAATATCTCTACATCCAATTTACTCGCTTGTATATATTTTTAGGTATAATTATAAGACACTTTTATTGTTTTGATTAAAATAAGTTGTTAAGGCGGGGGTTCTCAATCGGGGGTGGGGGAACGCTCCCTTAAAAGGGTGTACGAGGATTCCAGGGGGCGTGAAGCTCTTTGGACCAAAATAATTTCTTCCTAAAAACAGCGAGGAATTTTTACGGATTTTGTGCCTAACGAGAAAGTATTATATTGTGCGGAAACACCGTGTCTGACCGCCTCACGAGTTGGCCGACTTGAAGTTGCCACGAGTGATTACTGTCATAATCCTGTGTCTATTTGTCAAAATATTAGTGTTTTATGTTAAGCTGGGAAGTGTTTGCAAATTAAGTTGGTACAAAAATATGCAAAATTCAGAAAAATGACTCGTTATAGATTATTATAATCTTGTGTTCGGTTGATCTCGGTAAAAAATCTAATAAAACAAAAATTACAAATATTTTTTGATAAATCCCTTTAAAACATTAAAGAACATTTTATGGGGGAGGGGGGATTTTAGAAGATCAGAAGGGAGCACGGGACGAGAAAGGTTAATAACCACTGTGTTACGGTATGAAATGAAAATATCCTCACGAAAATGTCGCATCTCTTAAAAATCCTACGTAGCGTAATGAATACCTTAGTATGATCTCGTTGACTCCGAGGATATACGTAGATAAGGAAAAGCCGCTGTCTTTATCCGCTGCGCACGAATCTTTCCAAGTCAAGAATGTGCTAAAAGTCTTGACCGATGGATGGCGCCCAACAAAAAACAGAAATTATCGCCAATTATCGCTTTATTCAATACAGAATTATTTCTGTAAAGGGACAAAGTGGATATATACTTGAAGTATCTCTTTGATTTTAAAGTTTAAGTGTCGCGGTTTAATAACAAAAAAGCAACCTGAAAAAATTAAAAACGAGGGGAAAGAAAGGTAAAAATAGTCCGAAAAACTCCGTCCGACTACATCCTCGTCTCGTCACGCGCGGTTAAAAACGAAAACCACGAAAAAAAATCTGATGTGGCCAACAGATGACTTTCTCCATATTTGAGGTATAGATATTTAAATTATTATGAATGGCATTATAAGGCAAAATTATTATTTTCTATCGTAAAAGAATACAGTCGTCCTTATTGCCGTAAATTATATTTGAATATGTTTACAGAATTCACCGCTGGATGGTGGCGCTGTATACTGGATATTTACGAATAAAATAATTATCTACTAAATGGAAGGTTCTACGAAGATTTGTTTCAAACAAAACTTGGAATAAATATTATTGTCTACAACTTTGGAGCTCACGAAGATTACCAATAACGACGTTTTTAAAGAGATATTTGTCGGAAACCGAAAAAACCGATTATTTATAAATAATTCCTAAACAATAACTTCTGTGGAAAATTGTTTCAAATGAAAGTTGTAGGAAATTACATTCTCTATAACATTTGTATAGAATTGTATATACAATAATGATGTTTTAACGGAGATATTTTGTCAAAACCAAATCGGATTACGAATAAACCTCGACTTCCGGTTAACCGGTATTGTCTAAAAACTAATCAGCTCTTCGTGTTCATACCAAAGTGTTATATATGAAATTTAGTAATGATATGGCAAGTAATTTTCGAGTTAGAGCGCCCAAAATCACATACACACATCATTCCGAAAAGTCTAAACGTGTTCTAGGGACCTCAAAACATGCATTTCCGTAGAAATCTTGAAGTCGATTTTTTTCATAAAAACAATACTTTCTCTATACTACGTATATGGAGAAAGTAAAAAACGACGCGCAATCTCTCCCTCATGAAACATTAATGCCGTGACGCGGAGAGTGGGCAAGGTGCGTCATCCAACCCCTTTCCTCGTGGCGCACATCTGCTCCGCCAACCCAAACCAAACCAACCAACCACCCACCCACCCACTCGTCCATACATCCAGCTCGGCCGGTTTCCTCTCCCTGGACAAAAGGATGGAAAGGAAGGAGGTTTTTTTAAAATTACGTCCACCACTCTCTTTTGTTTTTTCGCTCTGCTTTTGTCAGGTGGGGGAAGAATACTCATCCTCAGGTGTGCGCGACCTTTTTCACGTGGCGGCCGCATTCGTGGTTTCGGATGCTGCGGCGTGGTGGAAGAGAATTTAGCACAGGAACCAACTCAATCGTTGTTATAAAAACGAAAATCCAGGAAGAACATTAAAAGAGCGATTCTTGCCTTAACCCAAAAGCATTCCACAATCGAGCGGTACCACAAACAAATAGAATACAAGCATCATTATCTTTTTAATTATCGTCAACTTACGATGCTTAGCAACATCAACAGGCAATCGTCATGGTAATACGACCACAATCATCATCAAAATTATCACATTACATTTATTAAATACTATAGGAGGCTGGATGAGACTCGCTTGATGTAAGTTTCATGACTGACATATCGTAAATTATCATACGATTTACCTCATTGCAGGGGCGTATCCAGAAATTTCTCGGGGGGGGGGGGGGGGGGGCGATCGCCCCTCCACCTATTGAATCCGGTCCTGCCAACGGCCCTATATTTTGGAAATCCCTACCTCTGTCAGAATCTTTCTTTCCCATGCTATACAGACCTAATCTGCGGCGTATAATTGAGGAATTCTGCGCGGGATGAATTTAAGAAAGCACACAGTGGACTGCAATAGGGTTATCCACGGAGGGGGCGATCGTCCCCATCACCTTCCCCCCCTCTCCCCATGGATCCGCCACTGCCTCAGTGGGAGCGTAATGCTTTAGAATTTCCCGAGTCGTCATTTCTAATCTGTCTGCAGACGGATCCGTGATCAGAGGCTGCCGACAGGGTCGGCGTCACCGGGGGTGCAATACGTGTACCTGCACAGGGCGGCAACTTTTGGGGGGGGCGACAAATATGAGTGTTAAATGCAACGCAAAGAAAGATTTTTGATAATCATTACGCTACGAAATTCGAATAAAACCAATGGTTTCGTCGTTTGGATACGGGATAACCTATTTCCTCACACTTTGCTCACATTAAACATATAACGTCTGCAATGATACCTGTTTCTTCATTGATAAAAAGTAAAATTTAATTATTGCTTTATATTGCATGTTTCCCGAGAAGACTTCATTACTAATATTATTTAAATACGTAGTGCAATAAAAGCAAGGGGGTATTGGAGTGGGGGGCGGCAAAAATCAGCAATTTCACAGGGCGACAAAATCCTAGAGCAGGCCCTGGTTGTCTATACATCGTCCACAACCACCTTCATTTCTTGTTATATGTATTTCCTGTAAAAGTTGCCCCCGAGAGCTGAATCCTTTTTCCATCTTCCCCCTCCGCTCTTGAATTCAAATTTTTCTTCGATCACATTTTTAAATCACGCAGTCTCTTTCTTATAAGTTTGATTATCATCTTCCATATAAGAAATCCTCAGTTACATGCCCGGCACTCTCATTTGTAATCCCCAATAGTCTCGTGAGAAAACGGATCTCTGTATGGCTCAACACTCGAAGCCATCCACTTATTTTATCTTCCTGGTTTTTCCACTCTGGCACGTGGTGGAGCTTACATATTCTCAAAACCTCGTTAGCAAATCTACGCGGATGCGGGCCGCTGACTTTGGGCGAGTCCATTGGTTTTCTTCAGAAGGGCATGTGCGAAAACCGAAACCTGAAAAAAAATTTCCCCTCTTCCACTTCTCTCACCTCTCTTTCTCCCTTTCTTCCCCCTCTTCCTGACTCAGCTTCCTTTCCTTTGTTCTCCCCTTCCACTCTTTCCTCGACCACTTCCCTTTCCTCTACTCCCGCTGTCCCTGCCCCTTTCTGTCTCTTGCTCTCACTCTTTTTTTCCTCCTGGCTCTATCTTTTCGCTCGTTCATTTCTCCTTTTTCCTCTCTGAATCATTTACTTTCACTTCCTCCTCACTTTTCTCCTCCCTCTAAATTAGAGGTTCCCAAACTGTGGTTCGCGGCGAAAAAATCCGTAGTGGCGAGCAAAGTTTTTTGGTAAATCACTTAATTTTATCCTTGCTGGCATTCAAGTTTTTAACAGATTCTATATAACTACTTTTTTATTAAAATGCAAAATAATCCATTAGTTAAACAATATTTATGTCAAACTTTTATTTGAAGCACGAAAAGAACGTCTGGAGCTAAACTTATTTTATCGGTCTTGGGAATAAAATTCATCGCTCCTTTTTCACTACGTATAGGAGCCTTTTGTAACAACGGAAACTGTATAGGCCTTCGTCTTTGTAAGCAATAAGTTGATAGAAGACCATTATCTTCTTTAAACAATGCACAAATCGATATAATGGCCGATAATATAAGTTTAATGCGCTCTTAACGAAAGGGACAAGGACGAATGTTGAGACATAATATTGTACGCAAATTGTAAATTTTGTACTTCTGGGCTTTGTTTTAAATCTCAAATTTTCATGATAATTCTTGGTAATTTTAATATGCAAATATAAATTATGCTGCTCCCCTTACTACTTATATGACCACAAGGTTATAAACACGCAAATAAGCAACGGAAAAGTATATATATATATATAAAAGGTGGAAATAATGTTATAATAAATATTGTATACTTAAATTAATAAATATAAAAAACTGTTTTCAATATATATTCTTTAATAATTTATACGAGGGTAAAAAAATAATCCTTGAAAATTTTTATTTTTAGGAGGGGGTTCGCGAGATTTGGATCATTATAAAAAGGAGTTCGCGCGGCCAAAAAGTTTGGGAAACACTGCTCTAGATCCACCTCCGTCATCAGCATCTACGCAGTCCCATGCACAATTCATCAGACAGGTGAGGGTCAGGAATTGGATTGCATCTTATTCCCTAACAAATCTAATTTTCATATTGCGATCTCTGGTCTTACTAACATAGAAGTTGGGAAAGTGTAATGTGTGTCACAAATAGGCGCATTTCGAGCGATTGGGTACTTGAAACTAAACGATATACTATGAACAAACTCACATCATTATGTGTACGGCATTAATAAACGTATTTACGTAATTTTATTATAATGACTAAATACTGCAAAACGATATGCCAGGTAAGTGCAAAATTTTTATTTACCGATTTATTTTCTAATTGGCTGCAAGAAATCAAACGTTCCAAAATTACTTAAAACATACATTACTTGAGCTAAAGAGCTGTAATGTATTCTTTGCATTCACCTTCATTCCTTCGTCGTAAATTCTTCATCGTCTAAACTTTCTTATCTATATTTTTCTAAAGTTCCAGCAAAGCGTTATTTCTCTTCTCATTTTCATTTAACCGTTTTCTTCTCTTCCCATATTTTCACCCCACACTTTTCTCTAACTTGCCTCCTCCTTTCCTCCTCTCATCTCTTCTTTTTCCTTCTTTCGCTCCTCCATCTTTCTCGCCCCTCTATTTTTCGCCCCTATCCTTTTCGCCCGTATTTTTCGCCCCTATCTTCCTCCTTTCTCTATTTCTCTCTTCCCTTTTTCTCAACTACCTCTCTTATCTCCTCATCCCACCTGCTTCTCTTCCCTCTCTTGCCCCTAAACTTTCCTTAATTCTCCTCCACCACCACCTCCCACTCTTCAACCCTTTCCTACGAATTCTCTTCTTTCTCCCTCCTTCTTCCTCTGCCCCTTTCTTTCTCCTTCCCTTTCTTTCCTGGAGAGGTCCACGCCCTTCGTTCCCAACGGAATGGCCGTGAATCACACGCACACACCTCTTGCGTTGTTGGATTTTTTTGGCGGTCAGTCTCCCCTCGTCCGTCAGGTCTTCCAAAAAGGACCGACGCGTCGTGACCGAGAGAAGAGGGGAAGGCGCATTTCTCTCCACTCTCTCTGTGCCCTCGTAGTGCTTCCGTTCTTGCTCTCGCGACCAAGGTCGTCGACCAAGGGTTGAAGACGGAGAGCCCTTGTCTGCTCGACTCTCCTTCGCCAATTTTTTCCTTCTTCCTTTTGTAAAGGCTGGAATCGGAAATCCATCCGAAAGCCCATCGAAGGTTATCATTGATTGTATTTCGTGTCGAGTACATATCTGACGTGACGGCGCACTTGTTTTATTTTTATTAGGGAAACTTTCGGTATTTCTTGGCGGTCCTTATTCTGACGTTCTTTATTTACTTTCTCATATACAAAGTATATCGAGAAAGTACCATCGTAATCGCGAAAAAAATCGACCTCTAGATTTTGATGGAAGTATACGTTTTATGGGTAGCTGAGTCCGAAAAAGTGGTTCTCACAATGCCGTCTGTCTGATGTTGGCTCCAGGGCCTAAACGAAAATGATGAAATCACGTACTTAGGCATTTTATCATACAGAGTAGAAGCTATGAAGAAATGGTTGACGTTGCTCAATAATTAAGGAAAGTTTATTCTGCGCATTTTTAACATCAATTCGATTTTCTCAAAAACGGCTCTAACGATTTTGATCAAATGTCTTATGTTACTTGAGTTTACGTCTTCAATAATGCCAAATAGTTTATATTTCTCAAAAAACGAATATTAGACTAGTTTTTTCTTGGGAAACTTTAACAAAAATTGGATTTTCTAAAAACCGGCTAATATGATTTTTATTTTCTAAAGATAACTAAACGACGCATTAGTATATGAGAAAGTTTGTACAATGTACGTTGTACCGATATTTTTGCACTGTCGCTCTTTCGAGGGAAAGAAATTAAATTTCAGTACGACAAATTTTTTTCTATTCCTTTAATCGACTAATTCATCTGCCTTTTTGTTTGTGCATTGGAGTATTCAAACACCAAGCAGAATCGACATTTTTCGTTGAAATTACAAAATTCTGTATAATTCTGTTTGAGGTGCAATTTATGACTTGGATTTTTATACATAGTAATTCTACCTTCCGGTAGGTTTTAGGCTCACTACCAAATATGAGCTATTCAAAGCCTTTTTCTGTATTTAGGAGAATGATAGGGCTTATTTTCGATAAAAATTAGTCGTTCTCACGTTATATCACAAAAACTGTAGGACCTGAGCATAATTCTCAAAGAAACAATACAAAGAAAGACTTATGAATTGTTTTTAAACACATTAGTATTCTAAATTGTATCGTAGGCGCATTTTTCTTTTAAAAAGATTCCATCCTTAATAGGTTCGCCCAAATTAGGACTAGCTGAAAGATATATCAAATTCTAAATTTCTTCACAAGTTAGAACATCTATTTTTAAGCGATTACGTTGTATACAAATGATGTTTCTCTTGTCGTGATATTCTGTAATCTTATAGTTCCAGAGATTCGAGGTTTTCAAAAAAGATTACGAAGGAAAACCATGAACTATGGTAATAAGTCCAGCTGATATATCGTTTAGAGCAGACATGTCAAACTCAAAGTGGTTTCAGGGCCAAATTGAAGCGATGTGTTACAGTTACAGGGCCAGAGTTGGCAAAATAGACGGTGTCTGGAAGATTGTACGTCTATTATCCAATTAGAAACGGTAGTTTAGAAAATATATTTTTTTTGTACTTCAACAGCCACGAAAAAATCTATACTTTTTACAAAAATAAATTATTTATGTAAAATATCAAAATATTTGGTTAAGAAAAAAATTAGCAATCGGGTCACCAGTTTAACATGTTTATAAGATAAGATCAAAAAAGAATTACAAGATACAGTGAACATGATGATATCCAGATGTACCAAATTATTATTTTATTCAGACAAAATTTAAGGTTGAACTGGTGAAATAACTTTTAGCAAAATTTTATATTCAAACATAAATTTCGTGTCTGGGTGTCTATAACTAGTCTTTACCAGTAGAATCTGCTGGCTGTTCGACCACGTTCCATAACAGTATAAGAACAACTCACGGATCGCTTTGTATGGCGATGACATATCAGGGAGCCATCTACATGAAACATTTTATGATCACTCTTCCCCTTCCCCTTTTTTTAAACAGATATGCATACATAGCAATGCCCTGTGACTCACTCCGAACTCCGCACGGCTGCTCCATGTTAATAGGGAATTAAGAATGCCCGGCACGCGCCTTCGATTCCTATAGAAGCCTCTCATGTAAAATATTACCGGTTCATTTTTTCTCCGTGACATTTAGACGTCAACCCTCGTTACTGCCCTAATTATTAGCAAGAGTCTTCAGAAATCGCTGAACTGAGCAATGCACTGATTTCTCGCAAAATCTCTAGTTATCCATGTAGGGAGGAAATAGTATTGACAGTTTTTTTTGCCATTTTTGTGTTAGTATGTATGTATATGTATATACTAGCTGAAACGCCCGGCTTCGCTCGGGAAAGTTTTCTTTTAAGTGGCAAACGATTTTTATTGCTCAGGGCAAACGTTTCCCATTCCTTAATTACGCAAGCGATGCTTACATTAACATTTACTATTTTGTGTATTGTATTGTAAAGTTGTACCATTAATATAATTACGCATTAACGTCTTACTTAATATTCACATGGATAGATGCACCGAAGCCTTTAAAGCAGCAATAAAATTATGTGGATTATGTCAATACTATTAGCCAAAACGTAAACAATAAGCAACATCTTGGTTACCGAACAAATGTAAGTAGATGTATCTATTTATGTTGCGATAAATCTTTCAATGTTAATAGTAAAAGATAACAATGTTCTAATATTCCTTAAAAATCATTTGACTCACTTTAAAAGTATTCATTAATTATATTTAGGCACGAATCCATTTGTACCCTTTATCTTGGCGTTAGCTATTCTTCCTCTACGGCGCGCCACGGCGTGGATTTTTCTTGCATTAATCTTTACGTGGATATCTCTTCCTTTGAAGAGGACAACAATTAAGAAATTTATTTTGTTGCCGCCTGGAAAATAGTCATCTAAACCGATAAATTTTCCGCTTAAAGGAAAAAATTTCGAGCGATTTAGCATGTAATAACAGAATTAAAATATTCAGTCTTTCATGCGTAAAATAAGCCATTTCCCGTGATCATAAGTTAATATTTAGGTATATTTATATCCACATCAGTGAAGGGCTGCATGACATTTTGTGGTTTCTCCACACCATTTCCCATGAATTCTTATGGAAATAGTATTTTGTTGACCCCATGGGGTATAAGAGACCCCACGGTCTGCAAACCTATACCAAGTTCTTCATTTGGTCCATAAGGTGACCCATGAAACTTTTGTGTTCGATAGATTCAACGGTGTAAAAACGTATAAAGAACATACATACATACATACACACACATACACTCTAAAATATTTATAAGATATATGCAAATGAAACTTCTATTTAAAATATGCTAAAATCGAAGGTTCCTAAAATAATTATTGTTTAGAGGGGTGGTCCATGAATAGAAGGAAATTTGCATTGCTCTTATGGTGATATTGGTCGTTGAGACGGTTGGTCGCTGAGAGAGTTTTCGCCGTGTATAGGAAACTCGAGAAAAAATATGCATGCGATTTTAAATTAAATTGTAAATAAAACAGAAAATAATACTTGCAGTCATCGAGCGCCAATTTTGGGTACGAAAAATATGTACAGGAAATAAAATTCTTCGAGTTCCATAGATTTGACCGTGAGTGGTTATATACGTTATTTAAATATTTTAATTGGTCTAAATTAAGGACGCATACCTACATCCACACGCCTTGACCCCGTGATCCGCATCGATCGCTGAAAACAATAAATCCATCTCATTCGTACAGCTATATCTTTAACCTTGGGTTTTTATGTTTTAGGTGCGCGCCTCCCCGCTCGTTCGTAACTTTTCCATCATATTCGTTCGCGTCCGTTCCTCACTCAAGGACTCCAGAAGGAATACATTTAAAGGTCTACGATCCTCGCCCTTAAAATCCTTCGATTTTTCTTCGAGTTTTTGTAAATTTCGTATCCCGGTTCTCGTCGCGCCTCCGCGCAGTCGTGATTTTTATTTGTTTTAGGATAAGTGGTCTCTTAATGAGGTGTAGACGTCGCTTTAGGTAAGCGACAGTTGAATGAATACTGGGACACATGTGGTTCCTTTTAGATATTCGCCCACCGGTCAAAATATTATCAATAAGGAAACAAACGTGTGCATATTCTCAAGGTGATAGGAAAGAGTGGGAAGGTCACATTTTTCTAAACGATAAATCTGAATGAAATATTACGAGGAAGGCGAGTGTGACACGTATATCCTGAACGGGTTTACCGTTGTTTAACGTTTATTCCCATATAAAATAATGAAGTGCGTAGAAATTTGACTGAAGTAGAGTTATAAAAAGGTGCTTTATCGGAAGGGCGTGGTCTATAGCCGTGCTTCTAAACCTTTTTGCATCACGTACGACTTCCATATGTTCACGAGTTACAAAACAGCCTAAAGGCATTTTATTCGTACCATAATTTACTGAGTTTGTATTCCATTTATGATATATTGAGCTCGGTATGACGAAGGTAGCATTTGCCATAGGCGCCCTCTTGAGAAAAGCGCCGAAAGTTCATGCGAACAATCCTAAATGTTCATTTCCCCATACATAATATTACTTTAATACGAAAATTTTAAAATTATCTATATTCAATTAAATGTTATTATGCTAAATGCTATTAAAAATAACACTACATTACTAAGGAGTTTCTTAAAATTCTTTCATAAGCACCAAATCTCTCAGAAAAATAAATGCCGACCGCAAATTAAATTGAATATTTCAGATCAGTATGAGTCGAAGAGTTTATCTGAGGACGTATTTGGAATTACTGAAACTCCAACTTAAATTATAAGACGCGACTGTAAAATACGTGAGATTGATTTTATAACGGCATAAAGAGTTTTCTCATCCCTAGTACTTTCAGCAACTTCAGCAGAAGTGTATAATCACGAGGGACAGTCTTATGTTTCGCTTCTCCTGCTTTCACGAATCTGGTGGATTCAAACTTGAGCGTGAATATAGGCAAAAACAGATCAATGTTATAATTTAATGAAAATCGAATTATCATCAGTATTTTACCAGTGAAGAACCTGGGCTTCTTTCCCAGCTACGTGTTCCTACTTCAAGAATTTCGAGTTTCAATTAATGGCATGGACATAATTTCTTTCCAGATGGTTCGATAGATTGAAATAGCAATGGGAAGATATTTCTGATTGACTTCAACCCAAGACTACCATCAATCGACTGCTTGTAATAAACCCAGAAATCTGAACCCATGAGAGTTACCATACCATTTAACTCTGATTTAAGCACAAATACTCGAGGATAAAAGAACCACGCTATACGCTAATATTTTCACTCGTCAATGGCTATAATATATGAAGACAGATGTATTTCACGCATTGCAAAAGTAATTTTTCTTCTGACAATGAGAGTGGTGCACTGTGATGTATTTTTATTAATAAGCGGCAAGAATTACCAAAAATTTCTTTTGATTTTTGCAAAGTAAAAGATACACTGATTTAATGATCGATGTGACAGCAACACCCCTGATTCCAATATTAACAATTTCGCAGAAATTGTGATCTTAAATAGGAGTCGGTATAAAATCTAGTAAATTTGCTTTGAAATGTTTTTCATTCGTGTCAAATTCTTACGCGTTTTTTGTTTAAATAACGTTATTCTTGCCTTCAAAAGTACATGAAATAATAACGAAGTCAAATACGTCTCCATTCTTTCCTGCTTATTATCTTCCTATTCATTATAGTTAACCACATCACTAGTGACATTGATAAAAATGCGCGAGGAAAAAAATAACCGTGTCTTTTTATCAATGCTTTTAACTCAACCGCAAAATTTCTCAACCCTGCAATTTCTTAAAGGCCTCCTATTGACGAGGTCGCATACAGAACTGTTTTTGTTACGTTACCATCAAGGATTTCGTCAAACACTTCAATTAATAAATATTTATGGGACACTCTTGAGTCCCTTGAAGCCGAGAGAATATTATTTACAAGGTTACCTAAATAAAATATGTCCAATAATGCATAAGTGAGTTTAGTAACTATTGTTTCTTTCTCAATGTTCGTCTTATGTAACTTTATTGCGTTATGCTGAGAAAGAACCATTGAGATGTTCCGAAGATAATTTTGAAGTTCTGAAGCGTTTCAATGCTAAGGGAACTTGCCCAAGGTTTTAAATGTTAATATTGGTTAATCTGCATTGGTTTTATAACAAGTTTTTTTACATTGGAGAATTTTAGGTAATAAATAATTACTTTGAAGCGTTTTTTGTGTTTTTAAAAGGTTTGCTGATTTTTGGGGAAAACGAGACGAATCTCCCCGGTAAAATAACATACTATTATTAAAATATTATACTATTATTGACTTTAACCAAGAAGCCACGAAACTTTTTTTTGTGCTATCTTATTTTACTGTTGCATTTCGTGAGATTACGCTGATCTAGTTATACCCCTATGTGTTGTTCCCTTTTTGCTGCATTTTTGCCTACTCCATATTTTTCGGCGTTGTTTTTTCCTCCTTCAATAATGTAATGTTTTACGGCGGATCCTAGCTTAGAATATCTGGTGAAATTTCAGCGAAATTTATTCTTTTTGAAAAAATATTCATTCGGTCTTTAAAAATACTTAAGCAAAGGATACGTTATCGGTTCGATAAAATATAACCAGAATCTTTTCACATGTCGAAATGAAATTTTACCAGGTCGCTTTATAGCTTTTGTTCGAAGTAAATGTTTTTTTACATATCACTTTATGACGAAACAGCCTTATATTAACGTTATCTAAGCGGATATTTAAATTGACCCAAGCTCTATTTGCCAATCAAGTGATACTTAAACCTCCCGAGGCAAAATATCAATATCAAATTGCTATCAGCCCGAATGTCTTGGTAATGAGACTGAAAATCGGTATAATCAAGAAAATAACCTAACAACTATGTGATAAAAATCCCAACTTACAAAATTGAATTAAATATTATTTAGCAATTTCGAAGAATAATTAGTAATGAACCTTAGTGATATATATGAAGTACTTTTTCTATTAAATTGCGTGTTTATAACTAAATGTGGCCTTTTGTTATCAATGCAAAAAATACTCTCGACTGACTGACGTGGTTGTTCCTCCCACTACTTTAGCATGGTGACTAAAAACAGTGCCTTAGTAAAAACGATAAGATATCCTTTTGACATACTTTATTATTTAATTAATTCAACATTTTTTATGAGCTTATTGTTCATTTAGGATTAAAATTAATTCAACATATTTGTTATTTGTCGCCCCCCCTCCAGAAAAACCTTCAGGTCTCCCTGGCGGGCTGCACCTCACAATTGACAAACACTGGTCTAAACAGCCCGATAAATTTGTAAGGATTCCTGATTTTCATGTAATAAGCCCAAATTAATATGCAAAAAATCCTGCAAATGATTATGATTAACAAGTAAGAAACCTTGACAGACATGTAAACCTCATAAAGCATTCATCTCTATTATCTTACAACATTCCCATATAACCATGCAATAAACCCTCTTAAATATTTCACTTTAGTCTCGTAATAATATTATAAATCATTTTAATTAAGCAATAAAATCCTCTCGCGAAGAAATAAATCCTAATAATTTTGCAATGAATCACGACGACCCCTTGTTAAGCATTGATAATTATTGTCAATGCCATTTCACTGAGGTCGATGCTCTTTCTTTTTCTCCCTCTTGCCTAATCGGTTGCTATGGTGACATCCATCCCACGACACAACCGCGGAGCGCCGCGAGAAAAATCCAAAGATTACCGACCCTTTAAAAAAAAAAAAAAAAAAAAAAATAACTCCGTTGACAAGATCGCTGGAAGCTGACGTGTGGGCGGTAGGATGAAATGAAAACGGGAGTGAGCTAGTGAGGGAGGATGAGGAGAGAGAGAGAGAGATTATTCCCTCCCTTCGGAGGTGCGAGGTGGATGTTAGCCAAAACGTCCAATTTGACCCACGTCCGCTGCGCCGCTTCTGGCGTGAGGAAGAGTGACAGACGAGAGTCGGAGATACTCCCGAGCGTGGCCAGGAATTGACAATCAAGGAGGAGGCTGTCATCAACCTTAGACATCGGTCGTACAAAGAGTTGTCACTCTCAAATGGAAACTTCCTCGTCCGTCTTTCCACTCGGCGTCACCGAAAGGAACCGTTTGTTTCTTTTTTTTTTACTCTTTTCTTTTTAAAATTTTTTCCAGTGGCCGGGGGGGGGAGTCGTTTCCGCGACCGATGCGAAAATTTACGCGAGCCTCGCCAGCCGTTGTTTGGCAGACGAGATGCTAATTCCTTTCGTATCTCCCGAAAAAAAGGCTAAATATATCATTGTTCAGTAAGAGTCGCTATGTTTGAGAACTGAAGCTGATCGTCAGTTCGCTTAACATTTTGCAGAAATTACAAAGTTTTTAGGATACGATATTTTAAAATATATATTTGCGAATTCTGTCGTTAACGTGAGGTTAAAACAGCTCGATTTACGTGGATAAGAGATATTATCAGCAATTCACTGCTATCCAGTCAGAAACCTAAGTAGTAGTCTCCCGACTGCGGAAGGACTAGCATGATTGTAACAAATATTCGGAAGAGTACACCGAAATTTAAAACACATACAATAAACGATAATACGCCAATAATTGTTTTAGAAATTTTTCATTACTCTTGTCATACGAGTGAAAAGTATTTTCCCCCAGGACCTCTATTAGTTACGTCTCTGCAATGTGAGTTAATTGCTTTCATTTATTTTATCGCTCTGTATTCCTGGAAAAGATTTGTGATCCAGACAGGAAGATTGCTTAACGATGCTACAAAGGTAAACTAACATCGAATGTGAGAAAGACAGTCTGAATATATTTATTTAAGTATAAAATCAACTACAACGGAAGCAAGGCTTCTGTAAATCCTTTCTGACCTACTTGTTCCCCGCTTGTATCATATCAGCTGCGAAAGTAAAGGATATATTTTCAAAATACAACAAAAATTTTATTTTTGTTTGATTTCTATGAGGAAAATTAGGACTGATACAAGCTCTAAAATGAAAAGATAGGATGAAAATACGAGGAAGTATTACGAAGAATAGGAAAGAAGCGAACGATTATCTCGTATATATTTATGAAAGTTTGTTTGTTTGTTTGTTTATTTGTTTGTTTGTTTGTTTGCTTGTTAATTTTTTGTTTATTTGTGCATATATACATTTCCACACCGTTAAAGCTCGAGTAATCAAACTTTCAAGAGATACTTTCTTCACAAATAGGAATGCCGTAGGCTATTTTTTAATCCGAAATGTTTTATATTAATTGTACAAAAAGCAAAATTACTTTGTATGCTAATGCTAATGGCAGCCCATTTTCTGTCTGCTCCTTTATGCACGCCCACAATCAACCGATTCCAACCAAATTTGGCAGGATAGTAGGGGGCATTGAGGGGAAGATTTGTCTGTCCGCTTCATTCAAAATGGCGGTCGATTTAAACATTAAACTACGCGTATTTTCCCAAGCCCTACTATTGATTTGAATCAAATTTGGTACGGTTATGAAGGGCTCCCAGAAATAATTCATACGTGGTTTTTGTTTCTCTCTGCCCGTTTTATTGAAAACGGCGACCGAGTGAATTCTTAAATACCATATATCATCTAGAATTCCGATCGGATTTCAACCAAATTTCCCCGGGCAACGCCGGGTATTTCTGCTAGTACAGACTATCAGAAAGAGTAAGACGAACTGTAATGGGCATTACCTGAGGAGAGAGAGCATGATTAAAGAAGTGCTAGAAGGAAAACTGGATGGAAATAGAGAAAGAGGTAGGAAAAGGTTTCAGCTGATAGACGACTTGAAAGGGAAAGAGAGCTATCAAGACGTGAAGAAGACTGCTGAAAATAGGAGTTAATGGAGAACAAAGTTTAACCACGAATAATCACGGATCTGTCTACGGACAGACTACCTATGATGATCATAAGCTATACGTAGACTTTTTACCAGGGGGGAGAAAAAATAATTTGGCATATCTTATGCGAAATAGAGCTGATTTTCTCCGCCAGTGCTTGCGAAAAAAGAGCTGCTAACGCATATGCGGACACCGCCAATTTTCGGAGATCTCATGAATATATATGCTTTTAATAATGTTTATAAATTACTGGTGGTCAAATTCGAGAATTAACATTCTTTTAAAATGCTTTTATTGCAAGTTTCACAAATAAAAGCAATTTAATTCACGATATTAATTTCAAAATTGTGTAAATATTTTACACTTTGAGGTATTTATAAAGAAACCATTTAGGAGAAGACAGAAACTGATTCGATAAAGATTGTTGTAATAGTTGTGCGTGTAATTTGATATCCGTATAAAAAGATGAAAAATTAAGCTTAGACACATCCACAGAATCGATAATAATTTTTAACCATAAATTTCATCGCGTGCTTTTTGGAAAGTAACATTTTCACGGGAACTGATTATATGTATAATAATAGTATAAGGGCGCACATCTGTAGTGAAATTCCAGTGCAAATGAGACGACTATTGGAAAATATTCTAAAAACGGAACAGGTAAACAAGTTTTATAATTCCTGGGTGGAAAAATACATATGTGGAAGAGATAAGATCTTTCCCGGAACCGAAATTTCTCGTAAACTGACGGGTGTGTATCTAAAATCGAAGAATCTTAATCCATTACATAATTTGCTCGGAAGGTAACTGTTATCGATTTAAGCTTTTAAATTAATCAGCATACTCATTTTAGAGATTGTATTGAACCAAGGGATTCCATAAAATTAATGATGAACGTTACGATTAAAAAAGTCGGCCATTTTACGATTGTAGGTATTCTCTATTTTCATTTACGTGGTTTAGTTTTGAAATAATCGATGTGTGACGAAGATATATAAATTTTAATGTGTAAAATCAGTTGGCTCACGGGTCTTCGACCTCAAACCATCGAACAAAAAGTGGTACGGAACGATTTCGTGAGGTAAAGAATTTGAAAGTACCGGAGGGAAGAAGTGTCACTGACTGACGTTTGATGGATGGGAGTCGAAACAAAAACTGGATGAAATTGAGAGGGCGTTTCCTAAAAAAGTAAAATAAAACAATCTTTCGCGTCGCTGTCGAACGAAACGAAACGGCTCCCGAACGAATCCATTTTTCCGAGGAGATTCGTTCCTTCCACTGCTGGCGACACTTAGCAAAGGTGCTTTTATTATTCGGCCTGAAAATCTTCGGATCGATCGAATAACGTGGCGGTCATAAATAAAGCTGTGAATATATTAGTTTGACTGATTTTATTGATTCGCGAAACCAATAAACCGATCCCCTAAACCAGACAGTTTTTGGTTTTTTTCTGGTTCTCGTTAAAGATTGTATCGGTTTGTAACTGACAAGTGACAAAATACTGCAAATGACACGTGATTTAAATGTAGAGATCTCTTTCGTCGAGAGAGCGTAGTATAAAAGGAATGATTTTCATCATTTTTGAATTAATAAGACCTTTCCATCGGTCTGTGGCGCATGTATCAACCAAGAAAGTTGAATTAAATTTGATATTCGAGCCCCTTGTTAAATTTTACGGACCAAATATGATACATATTGGACTAATCGAACGTAAATTCTCTGCTAAACCGCAAGTTTGGAATTTTACGTACTTAGTATCAAAAACCTTCCCTAACGAGAAGTTGACGACTATAGCAAATTGTTTCCGGCAATTGTGACTCGCGTATTATCACTCGGATTTGCAGATGCCGTCTTCAAATCGATTTTACAATTTGAAAGAGCTACACACAAATCATTATAATTCGATGAAATCGTGTCCATTTATGATTATCGGTTCGCTTTTCCGACCCTCTTTTTTTTAAAGCATCTAATGACTATAAAAACCCTTCCGAAGTATGAACATGGACTGGAAACGTGCTCCTAAGGCACTAGTTTCATTTTTAACGGACCATAATATCTCTCGAAAAATTTACGAGGTATTTCGAAACGAAAAAAATAATACCGCACGAGTCGAACCGACAGTAAAAGATGTGACGGACGCGATTTCGACTCTGAAATCGCCGCGCGCCATAAATTTTAAATCATGACGTTTCGCCGCGCTGCGGGAGTTCTCTAAGGCGAAAGGTGTTGCTCGCGAACAATGGCGGAAAAAATGGATGACTAATTTAAATGCCTCAAGAGGGCGGAGGTGAGAAAAGGAGATTCGGTTGCGAAGTCGAGGATAAAGCGGATCAATGCAGTTGACATGGGCTGTGTGTGGGATAGGGAGTGGTTTTGGGGGCGGAAAATATTAAAAGTGTCACCGTGAGTGGTGTCAGCAGAGGTGAAACGGATGCTAGGAAGTGTGGAAGGAAGAGTCGTCTACTATAATGTCGCTAACAAAAATGTAAACAAAATAGATTTTATGAAAATTTGTTTTTTTTTTCATAATTACGCTTACGTAATAATAATCCGTCTTTATTAAGAGCGATATTTAGACAATCATGTCCCATCTTACATACGCAATATACGAGTACATACCATGATTGGAGTTTGAAATATATTCTTGCCTTTCAATGCGCTCAAAATGATGGTTGCTTCTAAAAAAAATACGGGTAATCGAAATTTTATTCATTTTTTTTACTCGGGATTTACACAAGTAACGATTACCCTGTAAAATCCTTCACGGCTTCAATTTTTCCCTTGCGCTGTCATCGCTTCTCAAGCAGTTTCGTTTCTGTGCTAATTTTTCATTTAGTGGTTTGTAGAAATAGGTTTCCCCAAATCAAATTCGACATGCGAAACTTATCACACCTCGTATTCTTATTTTATTATCTCTCAACCACCATTACAATAATGGTTATTACTCTTTTACGGGAAAAATTTTATTTTTTCAAATTGTTGGTTGGGGTCTGTTTTTTTTTGGAAAACTACAGCAAAATTAACAAAACGCCTAGTTTCATTTCTTGCATACAATGCAAATTTTATATGTGGACAGCTTGCTTGGATGTAATTTGCGTGAATAACGAGGGTATTTCTTAACGATTGATTTCTTTGCAGACCTCCCTTAAATGGGCACTTTATTTTCACGCTTGAATTCAAACGGTTTTATTTTTCATCCAAACCTCTTTGATCAAATTCATCTCGTGTACACTTGGAAACCCCGGCGTTCGTAGAGAGTTAGCGCAAACCTCCGATATCCGCTCATCCGCTTTCAAATTGCGTATGTTCGATGGGTATTCTATTCCGCTAGACAACATGCAATATGTACTTCTCGAGATGACGAGCAAGATTCTATTTCTCTCTCTCTCTCTCTCGTGTGGTGGTAATACAACATCGGTCACAAAGGCCGCGGTTTCCATCAAGGACGTCAGCCGAGAAAGAAGAAGGTCGTCTAGGAGCGATTCTTCCACCGCGAAAAATTCCTATAAGATGCGAGCCATTCACGGCGGATCCGTAAGAGTCATCCGCGTCCGTATAGCTCTAAAAAAATACCGGTGACGCCACTTCCCACAATCCCCCTCGGGGAATTTCCATTGCTCTCTATATATGCGTGTAAACGAACTCCCGATGGGGCCGAGATCCGATTAAATTAAATTAAATTCAAGGTCCCGTCGCCTTTTCTTTCTGTATCCCACCTCCAGACGTTCTCTCGAATCGTGAGCTATGTGAAGCGATCGCAAAGATTAAGGTGACGGCCTTCGTTCCGATTATTGCGTAGTTTTTTAATCGTCTTGAGAAAAATTTTAGGCGGGAGAAAGAATCACTGCGAGGTCGCTTTGAAAAAAAAGAAGAATATAAGCGTTGTTTGCTAATGCTGTTTCGCCTCGGGAACATTTTGGAGGTACATGTGTACTTCAGAATTTTATTGATCCTGAAAAGGAGCTAAGTCTGGCATTGAGGATCTTTTTTTTTTTGGAGACAGATTGGAAAAAATTTCAAATCAAATCTCCCAATTAACTTGTTCTTTTTTTTTAAATGTTCTAATCGTTTCTGCCGAATAAATGTATCTAGATTTGTCCGTAGAGTTTCTACGGTTTTAATAAGCAAAAATTAGCATCATTACAGCGCTTTAAAATTAGCGCGTTTTTTATTCGATAGCGAATTGCCGTGATTGTTTTATGGCTAAAGCCAAACTGACATATTAGACAAAAATGAAATTAGGACGAGTCTACTACCAGCGAATACCGCTGATGGCGGTTGCTTTGTATTATAAATACGAATCTGTTTTTCGCGGTCTTTTAATTAATGGCTATTGGAGATATTTAGTGCATCATTATGTCTTTTTTTATATGCTAAGAAACAGATGTGAGAAACAATTTTTAACTAGCTTTTAAATGTAACTTTCCGTTAATACGTCAAGGATAATTAAGGTATCCTTAGTGTTTTATGTGTCCTCATTTTGAGTATTGGGTTGGTTGATTAATCACTTTACAAATAATTGAAGCATACGAAAACAAATATTTCGGCATTAACAGGAAGTCGCAACCGAAGAAATTCGTGTTGGGTCGGGTTCATTTAAAGAAAGTCCATGTTGGAGGCGAAAGTTATGGTATCCTTTTAAAGAAGTACCTTTTAAAACACGACGAAATTCGGATGCAAATAAGATCGTCCTGCCAGAATAAAGTAGAGTTTAGGAACCTTACGGACAACTTCGAATTGATAAGCTCTTTTATAAAACCCACAACAGGTTTAAAATCACCACTCCAGACTATCAGTGCGTCGTTACCTAAAAGTCATTCGCGTCTTTCCAAATAAAGTTTAATATCCGCCTGACATCCTGGAAATTTTTTTGGCGCGTTCAAGTAATCGTTATGCACGGCGGTCTGCCCTGTTTGAGCAGTTATAAAAACCGTAAAAATCTTTAAAATGTTTATTATGCTACACCTGGATTCCCTTGTTGGCAGGGGAAAATCTATTTCCTACTTCTGCCGTGAAATAGGGATGTGGTTATAAGAAGCGTAGGATGGCAGTTCACCCCTCTCTTCTCTCACTATTCTCTCATTTAAGACTTCCCCACCCTTTTTTTGGACTTCGAGATCATTCCCGTCGCCCGCTTCTGGAAAACCGGAAGGCCGTCCTTGAGAACACCGGCAAGGAGGTGGGCGGACGGACCGGACGGCATAGCCGGAACTCTCTCAGTTAGCAAGAGAGCAAAAAAAAACCGCGTACGAAACTCATGAGTGACATTCCTCCCTCCCTCTCCCTCACTCTCTTTAAAAAAATCCTCCCATTGTCTGTTTGTATGCAAAAGGGCTAGTTAGCTGAAAAAAAAGAACCCTGGGGAGATACTAAGGAGGTTGCTGCTTGTGTTCGGCGCAACCGCAAAAATTTCGCGCGCCACTACACCGGATCCTTCGCAACGCCTTGTTTGACCTCCGAAGATATTTTCTCGGTTACCGTTTCTGACAAACATTTTCGGGTTTCTGTAATATATCCGAGAGTGGATACTCGGGAGCGGCTCGAGGAATTTTGGCGCCCAGGGTGAAATACCGCTCCAGCGCCCCCCTCTGTAAATTTTGTTGAGATATTTACAGAATATAGGTTAATTTACCTAGAATAAATCCCTGGACGCGGTGTTATTTTACCCATTGGAATTAAAATGGAGCAGTAAAAATAACATTGTTTATTATATTTATTTTTAATATTCATTGTTACATTTAGGGATATATTTATAATTATATTTGTAGTTCATTTGTTAATTATTAATAATAGTAAAGAAGAGCATGAATATGGGTGTCCTGTAAATCCCTTTACCAATGGGTGTTGTGAGCTGTAATTGCAACTGGTCCGATTTTTTTTAATTCTCACTTTTTCTTAGTGTGAATATATGTACATACTTGCCCAGATTTTTCCTTTTAGATAGAGGACTGTATCTTTTCTGCTACTCAGTCTCAATAACTGGGAATAAAGGGATATTGAGACATTTTTATTTATTTATTTGGGCGAACCTTTAACACCTGTGTAGTACATTTACCTATTTCAACTCTGAACTTAAAGATATAAAATACATGACGGAGAAATTTAGTTTTAGAGAGGATTCTTATACTGACTATGTACAAATTACGTACATAGATTTTTCTACGGTAATTTATGCGATTCAGTGAAGCAGGAGAAAGTAAAATCTAGTGCACCGGAGCATTTTTGAGCAAGTATATTTTCAGGAAAAGAAAGTTTTAAATCCATAATTATAGAGTGTTTTAAATTATTTTTTATTCCAAATCGATATTGTTATGGTAAAACGTTAAAGTTCACTTCCTCGCATGCATTAAACAGACAATTTATCGAGTGCTCGGAACGAATTCTACCGTCGTCATAGCAACAGCAAAGATTAACCAGGATAAAACGAGAGGAAAAGGAGAACGATCTCCTCTCGGGATGCGAACCCGGCAAAGTTGGCAACACCCATCAAACGAAACGGTCTCTTTAACGACCGCCTTAAAACGGGTCGACTGAGTCAGGACGCCGAGGGGGTCTCGAACCCGGTTGAATTGGCTTAACGTCCATCTAGTAGTTCACCGAGAGAGATAGAGGAGATAAAATGGGTCAATTACCGTCTAAGTCCTGAGGCGGGGTTCGAATCCGGGAGTACTTGTTAAAGCCGATCCAACGTGGCGTGCGTTTATGTGAGTCGCGACGCGCACGTCTTCCGCTGCCAATCACGCGCATCGCTCGATGTGAAGACAAATGAAGGCGGTTTGAATCCATTGTGCGACCTAATGCCGCGTCTTGAGCGACGTAAATACGAGAGCGGAATAATAATAATAATAATGGTATACCAAGCAGTGTGTTATATGTACTACGACCGAATGCGCGGGCGATAAAATGCGTTTTTAGGCACGTCTCGCTTCCAGCGTGAGCGCCTATTATCTTCTGTCTGTCTGTCCGCCTGTTCGTTCTCGGCTTCTACGGAACGGATTTTCGTGAAATTTGATATTAAGAACTTTACAATCAAAGATAATAAGAAAATCACACAACTGAACCACATACGCCAATCAGGGGTATTACTTTACTGGTGACAAAAAATGAACCTTACGTCATCTCTCGTAAAGTATTGTTTATATCAAAATAGTTTTCAAATAAAAATTGTAACACTGGTAAATTAGAGTATTTCTTTTTCTATAATTTTTTATCGTAGGTGTAGCCGTTATCGAGAAAATCATAAAAGGAAGTCCTAATTCGAGTCGAACTTTTGAAAATTTCTTGCATGGCTACTTCTTAATTGTTGCTAACATAAACAATCTCACAAACAAGCGTTAAATTTCCTTACGTGTGCATTCAACATTTTTAAATAGGAAGAAAATGGATTATTTATGACGAAGGGAAGAACTTTAAAACTCTGTTTTCCTTACGTACTACACGTATATAATTTCTTTCAAATACTCCATTGCGCGAAACGCGCCCATTTGTGATACGCTGTACACTTTCCTAACTTGTTTTTTACGTATTTGATTGTTGGAATATAGTGCGCAGAAATCATATCCGAAAGCAATGAACTGGAAACATAAAGACCCTTATTTAGAAAACGTTCCCGTTTAAAATTTTTCACGTTCAATTTAGGGGCACTAAAAATGTTTTAGATAAATCTTCGAACTATGGCGTTTTAATTCAACGGAGCATTATCGAGGTCGTCTTATGGCAAAAAAAATTAAATGGTAATATCTCTAATTCATCGCTATCTCTAATTCTTTTAAAATCTATTTTCGTGAATTACCGTTGAAGAAATGCCGAAATGCGCATCTGGTTTTTGTAGCTATTTATGGCTATTGGAGATGCCGGATACAAGTTCATTTTAAGTGCTTGTTTTTAAATTATGGTGTATTTAATTAAAGTGCTGTACTTCGAAACGATTAACATTTTACTTAAAACTTTTTAATTACGTTTATTCGCTTATTATGCATATGAATACAATCTTTTAGTACAACTTTACGACGTCTGGAAAATAAAAAGTATAATTTATGAGCCCCGTGATTGAATGGAGAATTTGTACTAAAATTCCAATTTTCGCGATTTGTTTCGTGGTCACAAAATACGAATAAAATAAAATTATTAACTTATATATTTTTTTATTATCTCACCATTATTTATATAAATAATAGCCTTTCGATGCCTAACTTCTCAAAAAAAAATTTTTAAAGCCAATCTTAGCTAAAATGTGGGGTCGAACAAACTGTTGGAATAAAGCAGATTTAAGTGCCATCTGTCCTCTACATAAAAATGACTAAAATTAATCAGAATATAAGACGACCATTTAACGAGGTTAACAATCTAGTTCCTTAATTGGCGGGACGTGTGAAAAAAGCGTGTACTGATACCATTTTCGGAAAATTGATTTCAACTGCATGGGATTTCAGCCACTCACGGTTTGAAATTTTAAAATATAGCGCTTCAACTAAACGAGTAAAAGTCGTTCCTTTACCTGTTAACCTAGTTATACGATTCGATTTTTTTTAGTGTCTAACTTTCGTTGAAACATGCATTCAGAGACTATATAGAAACTAGCCTCGTTCATTGGAGCGAATGATTTTTTACCAAAAACTCTAATTAATTCCTAAGTTCTGTCCATATTTATTTTTAGTACAAACTGATTCGTCTAACAGTTTTCCTTTCCGTTCAGCAATCTCGAACGACATTATTAAGCGCCCATTCAAAATAAACCAGGATTATAAATGAATCGGCTTCGGTCTTCGAAATGGATAAATTTGAAATTAATTTTCAAGAAAAATCGAATGATTTAATAACATTTGAAATCTCGACAAAACGCACGCTTCATCTAAACAAAAAGAAACTAAGCGGGTCTTTTGGCTTTTCTATCTTAAATGTGAAGTTGGAGAAGAAGAAAAATCCTTCAGAAACATTGAATTAAAAAAAACTTTTAAGCGAAGATACTTACGCAGTGTTTCTTTATGTAAGTCACTCGTTAAAAATGTTCCAGAGTCCAATATTATGTATTATGACCAAAATCGAACAGACCCACAAAAATCAGGAACTGAGTGAAGCTTTTTTACTCGGAGAAACTTGTCCGAAAACGAATTGAATTCTGTCCAATCAGGGTGTCGAAAATACAGCTTCCATTATCGCCTCCTTACCATTTAACTCCGTATCCGCCTGCGGAACACGCTTTGACGGTTATTTCTTTTTCTGCGTTTAGCATTTTCCGTGTCTGAAAGTAGAATGTTGGAGACTTAATCCAACCCGTTCGGCGATTTTTAAATTATGCAAGTCCGCGCCCCTGTCCTCAATTTGAAACTGTCCGGTTTGGTTTTTTAAAGCGTGTTTCCATGCAGTATTTAGCTAGGCATTAGAAAGAAGGAAATTAATGCGATTTTCCGGCGCTAATTCTTTTTTTAAAAAAGTCGTTTTAGCGCGATTTCTCGCAGAAAGGGTCTTAGCAAAACATATCTCTTTGAGAATTTCGGAAAACGTCGAGCCGGAATTGATGCGAGCAACGAAATTTATATAATTTTAAATGGTTTAAAGGACGTCCGATCCGGGTTATTTACAAATAAATTACGGTTATTATATTGCCCACGAGTATGATTCGTAATAAAGCGCTGCTGAATGCAAAATTGGTATTTTTTCCTGCAGAACATAATGTTAATGCTATGCGGGTGTACCTTGGATAATTCCAGGCGGAGCGAGTTACCTTGTGGAAAATGTCACTGTTCATATAGGCTACTAGCTTTCTCAAGTACCATACGTACATACATAATACGCGGAGCGCGCCTAAATCAGAAACGAAAATAATGAAAATTTATAAATATTGGTACATTAAGTGCCTCATTTATTTAACCGTATGTTAATTTTTTAAACGCGCCTGGGAAACTCGTTGGGAAAGGAATTATCGCGTGTTGAATTAGCAGGTTGTGCGAACGTAAAAATAAAAAAGACATAATTCATATCAACACATTTCACACACAAAATAAACATGCATAAACATATATGCGCATTAACAGAAACGCATGGGAATAATAAATAAATTTAATTCGTGCATGTACGAATACAAACATTTGCATATTTAAATCGACCTGGAGAATAATCCTCCGGCTTTCACGTCGGAATGATAATGCTCGTCCTCCCCCTCCTTTTTTCCACCCATCATCTCTCACGCTTCGAGGTGGCGAAAAATAAAGAAAATCCTCCCATCGTTACAAAATACACCGGTCTGCACCAATTGCGGTTGCTACAGTCTCTTTTTCTCCCCCTCCTCCATGTCCTTCCCACTTCGCTCCACGCTCCTTCCGGGTGTCTTTCGTAAAAAAAACTCTCCGCTGGAGACGCAAGCTACAGACCTCTTTTCTTCCCCTCACACCACTCCGCCTCACTCGCTTTATAGCAGTCGACAACTGTATCTGGTTCAGCGTTACGGAAAACTCTTCTTTTTTTTATTGATATGTGCTTTTTTAACTTTCGACAGATACGGTCGATGGGAGATTTGTAGTCTAGCCTTTCGGTTAACCCTCTCGTTGCTAAGCTCTATACAAGATTTATGCTTAGATACGGTGAGGATATTTGCTGAAAATTTGTTCGTTTTGTATATTCTCTGCCTTAGGTAAAAAAAAGTTTCTTTAATTAATTAATTAACGTCATTAATTTCCTCAGCTAATAATCTTCTTACGAGAAGTAAATGATGCTTCCGTCTTCTTTATTTATATAATGGCGTTTGGGAAGTGGTGGCCCGAATTTGAATTCTGGCGGAGACTGGTTTTCCAACACGTTAAGCAGCGTGCCACCTTGGTACCTTTCGTGGGCTAATGTCGGAAACGGGTTTTTGCCTCCTCCCTTCAGAGTGAATGCGTGTGTGTGTGCGTGTGTGTGCGCGTGCGCGAGTAAGAACTGATCCTCCAGCTTGGGGGTTGCGCAAAGGGTTAGTGTCCCATTCTCTTTGAAATTCATTGTACATATAAGTATGTAACCTATGGATACCGGTACAGCATGGTAGACTGATCCGTTTAGTGAAGATGATGGCAGCGCATTTCGGTTACCACATAGCCGTCTTCAGTGGTTATATAATCAGAGGCTGCTGATGCTGTGACATGTTGGTGAAAGTGGTTACCTTTGCCACTCTTTTGTTACCTAGACGCAGTACAGATACTGTATAGTAAAATCACAAAAAAACGACATTAAAAGCCTATTAATTTGGCAGCACTGACCCTCGTCTCATCTCTTTTGGTGCGTGGTCGATGTTCGCAGAAGCGTTCTATCCTTGCCGATCCCCTTTTTCTCGCTTTCCTCCTCTCCGACTCTCTCTCTCTCCCTCTCTTACTCCGAAGGTGGAAGAGAAAAGAGAAAGTGGTAGGCGTGAGCGAGGAAGAGGAGAGAGGGATGGGGGAGAAAAGGCGGGTTCTTGCGATGCTGGCAGCAGTAGCAGGGACGTCGAGGTTACAAAAGTGCCGGTCTCGCAGACACGAACCGCGTGGGTCCCGCTCCCCCGCAGAACACTTCCCGTTGGTTCTGCCAAGCGACGAGGAGGCCGAGGACGAAGGTTTTTCGCATCGAGAATTCGGTGACGTGTCATCGGAAGAGAGAGAGAGAGTGGGCTTCCGCGATTGCTCTCTGAGGAAGATCTATACATGTAACAAATTGACGATTTGTTTCAGTCACACCGCATCCTACCGGCTGAAATCGAGGCCGGTAAGCTGTAACGAAGATTAAGTACGCCAGAACGAGCGTAATAGATAGGTTTCGCTTTTTCTCTTTGGGTTATAAGTTTTTGTGAATGTTCACCTTGTCGTCTATGGAGGAATGCGTGGTAATATTTCAACATTTTGAGAATATTAAGATATAGGATGTAAGTTTAAGTACAGACGTGGATTTCATTGTACGCTAAAAATATAGCTGAGAACATTCTGCTAAAAAAAAAGAAGTTTTATCGTAAAATGAAGTTTAAATAAAAGTTGAAAGTGTTACATGGCTAACAAGAGAGGCAGAATGCGAGCTATTGAATTGTAAATTCTCGCCATTATGCACGGCGGAGAAAGCGCATGTCTCGAGCGAAGAAAGTAAATATGGATGAAGACAGCGGTGTGTAAAAATACTTTCAATTTTTAAATGAGTCGACTCTTTTCCTTTCAGTTTCTTTCATTATGCTCAGTCATTAATGCAGATTCAGGTTTGACACGGACGAGCCATGAAAATTTTTACTTTAGAAAGTCTCGAAAAGGTTTGTTTCGGCGGATTTTTTCCTAAGAAACATTTTACTGATAGATGCATTAGGGGATTTGAGATTAGTTATTAATCGCATATCCGATGAACTTATTTTGTTTACCCATAAAATATTTGTTTAAAATTAGAAGGAAATGATGGAGTAATTTTTTTTTTAATTCCACGTAATTTAGCAGCAAAATTTATGTCAATTCCAGAAATAGTTTGATTTGCATTAAAAACTATATTTTATTTTATTTAGGCCATGGATAGACTTCGATATAGATTTCGATGTAATTGAACTGGTTCGGAAGAAAATTTTATCGAATTTCAGAGCGTTTAAAGAATTTACTTTTACTCAATTTTATTAAAATGAGTGTGGGGACGAAAGAAATTAATAGGAAATGAATTTCGAAACTTTCCAACCGTCTATATATTCTTGCATCGGACTAGATTATTTATTTATTTTTTTAATACCCCGAGTCGAGTGCATGGCTGCACGACTGATGACTCGTTAGCTTCTCGAAACGAGAGAACGGCCTGAATGTAGGCAGCTTTCTCTGTCAGACACTCGTTCGTCCGGTACTTTTATAACTGGCGAAATTGAAAGTCGCCAATCTTTTCCGACTTGAAGCTGCGAAGATCGGATGTTCGATACGTGCGTAATTTTTAGACGATTTTTAGACCGTTTAAGTCTTATTAGGAAAAGTGCAGCGAGCTCGTTATCCGGAGATACCTACAATTTTATTGCGCAAAATCTCGCTTTAAGTTATTCAACTGTTACGATCAGCTCTTCTTATGGAACACTAATTCCATGAATTCGCTTCAGATAATTCAGTCGTTACGTTCATCACGCAACGATAAATATTTAGCCAACGAATCCGTAACCTATACTCGTGCTAATTCCGCTTTATAAGAACGCCAAGGTGTAATCGTTGCGAAAGTTCACGTTAAAATCCTAATATTTTTTCAGCTAAGCCTCTCGACTTGCATTGTGCAAACAAAAAAAAACAATATGAGCCCCCCATTAGGTGTTTCAAAACACAGCGGAACGCGAACACAACCCCGGCCACATTTTTCCGAGGCCCCCAGTGTGTAATCCGAAACGCGGTTTTTTTTACAATAGCTGCTTGAACAAAATGAACTCATAAATACAATGGCATTCTTGTAATTTCCTTAATTTTAGCGACACATTTTTAAAGCGATGCGAATATATATTTTTAAATAAATGAAAAACAATTTATGAATTCATGATGCAGCTCCTACTGATTTGATTAGAAATCTCAACGTTTTATTTCATCCTTCGATATTACTGATTTAGTTCTAATAGTAAGGTTGGAGTCACGAAGCAGTGGATTGCGAGTTGGCGAAAGCTTATTCATTTTCAAGAAATTTATCTTTAAAGGAAACGGAAAGGTGTAACCATGATTACAATACTGAAGATTTTGGCGGAAATAACGAATGTGACTTTTGTATATTTATGTATGTGATCGGAATAGGCCGAAGAAATGATTAATTTATATGTGTTAATTTGTTGTACCCGTGCTCGTCGTAATCGAGTTCGCCTATGAATGCTATTCAAAATGTATAACTTCTTCGAGCGATTGAAATTTCGTACTATATTGACGACTGATTAATTACGATGCGACTGATTTGTTTATATTTTCTGCGATATCTAATCCTGAAATACCAGAAATTTAATTTTTATTTATTAACTTCGCGTTATTGGGAGTTTGACTGTGAAAGGAAATGAAAACTCGGATCGAATCGACTGGTTCAAAGCTCGGTAGGAGTAAATTTAAAAATATAAATACATCCAGGCAGGGACATATGTATAAAATCCATCTAGATTTCTAATATATATATATATATATATACCAGCAGAATTTCCCGTTGAATTTCAACGGATTTAGTGAAGCTACTACAGCACAACATAAAAACTCTTTAAAATATATAGTAGATACTTTTAAAATTACAATTGGCTTTTCAGAACAATTAATCATATTTGCTTGTAACAATCCGTTTCCGAGCCTATTGCATTCAGATATAACGATAATTGTATTTCCTATCATATCACTTTCGCCAAATCCAGCTTCATTTCTTGTGTAATTATTCCTCGCTGAAATATTTACTTTTATGTCTTGTAAGCAAGAAACCCGTGAAAAAGCAACATACAGTTGTCCATGATTGAACACTGACTGGTAAATGTACACCAGATACGTGAGATTATTTACGTTAATAAACATTATAATATAGAATATAATAATTTTACTTACAAAAAACGTAAGATTCCAGTATTCAATAGACGGAAGAAAGTTCAATTACTTTCATCAATCGTTATAAACGCTTCCTGAATAATAATCAGTATCTATTATTTTATCGTTTAGGAGGAGTTCCATGAACAAACACAAACACATAAACCAACAAATACACAAACACACGCTTCAAAATATATTATAGTGTATATATATATATATTATAAATACCTTGGAAGCATCATAACAAGAGAAGCAAAATGTTCAGGACTAGAATAACAAAAGCAAAAGCCGCATTCAGAAGAAAGAAAGTCCTGCTAACGGGAAATATAAAGCAGGAAATCCGCAAGAGGTTGATAAAATGCTATGTATGGAGTACAGCTTTGTACGGAGCAGAAACATGGACGCTAAGGAAAAATGATATTAAATACTTGGAAAGCTTCGAAATGTGGACATGGAGAAGAATGCTGAAGATAAAATGGACAGATAGGGTGAAAAATGAGGAAGTACTACAAAGAATAGGAGAGAAGCGAACGATTATACAGACTATCAGAAAGAGGAAGGCGAACTGGATTGGGCATTACCTGAGGAGAGAGTGCATGATTAAAGAAGTGCTAGAAGGAAAACTGGATGGAAAAAGAGAAAGAGGTAGGAAAAGGTTTCAGCTATTAGACGACTTGAAAGGGAAAGAGAGCTATCAAGTCATGAAGAAAACTGCGGAAAATAGGAGTATATGGAGAACCAAGTTTAACCTAGAATAATCACGGACCTGTCAATGGACAGACTACCTATGATGATGAATGATATATATATATATATATATACTTATATATATATGCTTAAGGAAAAGGAAAGGTAATAATAAAGGTGGCAACAAGGTGTTGGAGGGAGCCCAGTGGACACTTACCAAAATTGGAGATTCGCCTGTGGTGCTGAAAACACACGAAAATGACACAGTCAGAAGCTTTTCGGGCCGAAGCCCTTCGTCAACAGCGGAGATAAACGTACTATATATATTAATATATATTAAGGTTTCATAAGAAGGATTACATAACCAAAGTTAAATATTCCGTCGACATCATACTTAAGTTTAAAAAAAACTTATTCAATCGGTGGTTCCGTGATAATTAACGCAATTCATGATGAGCACCAATAACCTAATCAACAGTAAAAACAACAAGACATTTTTTATAAATTACTTAAAAGATAAAACATTATTATACATTATTTGAAAGAAATACACGGGGTAAAAAAAGTTATGTGGTGAAATGGAAAATTACCGTTTACGCCACAATCTGTATTTTATACAACGCCCGATAAATACGTAATTTAAAGGCTGAATAGTGCATAACGACACCAAATGCCTCCACAGATTTTATTCGGCGTTTATTTTTTATAAGACCTCGCCAAAGTCTCCCAAGCGAGTTACAATCGGCGAGTTCGAACCTTCCAGTTGACACGTAGAACGCTTGGCAATTCACTTTTGTTCTTTTTCCTCGCAGCTTCCCTCTTCCTGCAGACACGCCCTATTTCCCTTCATATAATATTCCAAAAGCGCCAGAAACTTTCTGGCTGACACGCAAAATCCTTTTTACTTTCTCCATACGAAAAAAATTGACTTCGAGATTTCAACGGAAATACACGTTTTGAGGTCCCTAGAACACGTTTAGACTATTTTCGGAATTATATGTGTGTATGTGATTTTGGGCGCTCTAACTCAAAAAGCACTTCCCATATCGTTACCAAATTTCAAATATAACACTTTGGTATGGACACAAAGAACTGATTAGTTTTTGGACAATAACGGTTAACCGGAAGTCGAGGTTTATTCGAAATCCGATTCGATTTTTGCGATATTTCTCCGTTAAAACATCATTATTTTATATACAATTCTATACAAATGTTATAGAGAATTTAATTTCCTACAACTTTTATTTAAAACATTTTTCCATAGTAGTTATTGTTTAGGAATTATTTATAAATAATCGGTTTTTTCGGTTTCCGTCAAATATCTCCTTAAAAACGTCGTAATTGGTCATCTTCGTGAGGGGCAAAGTTGTAGAGAATGATATTTCTTCCAAGTTTTGTTTGAAACAAATTATGGTAGAACCATTCATTTCGGAGATATTTTACTTATTCTTAATTTCCCGTTTACAGCGCCGCCACCATGTAGCGGTGAATTCTGTAAACATATTCAAATATAATTTACGGCAATAAGGACGACTGTATTCTTATAATGCTATTCATAATAATTTAAATATCTATACCCCAAATATGGAGAAAGTCGTGTTGGCCACATTTTTCTATTTTACTTTTGTTGCGAAACTCCGAAAGAACATGATTTAGTGTTCTTGCATAAAGAAGAATCGATTTATTCTCAAATTGACGGTAAGATAGATTTATAATATATAGTATACTTTTGAAAACTATCTGAAGCTTCCAAAAATTCAGAATTATAATTGTCATGTCGACTACATTGAGTGGCCGCTTTCTTTAGGTTTCATTGAAAATTATTTAGCGTTTTCTAGTTTTTTTATTCAAGCAACATGTGTAATAAATATCCTTTTTATACGAGTTCTTAATATTTAAATATAATCAAGATTAAATAAAAAAATTGAGGCATTTTTTAGGGTTGAATTAAAATCGAGTCATTAATAAATACGTTATTTCGTGTAAAATGTTCATCGAAGTTTTTATTTGTTCCAGTTGTTGTTGAATATTTGTCGAAATTGTATACTGGTGCCAATTTAAAAGATTTCATTGAAGAACCTTCCGATAAAACAATATGTGAAAACTTCAACTTTTCTGAAATCTTCACTGCATGCTCTGTACCAGTGACGGCGAACCTAAGGAACGCGTGCCATAAGTGGCAAGCAAGACGATTTTGGTTGGCACGCCAATGAAGGGCGAAAACCATTCAAAGCATTTATCGTACTTATTAGTGCCGCAAAAACATTTGTGTTATTTAGTTAACTATTGTAAACATTACTTTTATGGTTACAAATTTCAATCTCATATGTCCTGATCACGAATTTAATTCAATTGGCGAGCAAGAAAAACCAAAGACGTTTTTGTGACCCGCGAGGGGGATAAGATTCGACAAATTCTGTAATGTTGGCACGCGGGCAATAGAAGTTCACCCATCCCTGATCTATACTAATCACCAAAAAATATCCTCATTTCCTCTTCTAGAAATTTCTCTAATCTCTGAAAAATCCCTGAATCCCTTTCTTCGCCTTCTCATTTCATCCTTGTCGATTCGTCATCTTACAGTAATACACCCTCAGCACTTTCTCCTTGGACTATTTTGTCTTAACTATTCCTTCATCGCCTTAAGTAAATTCCAATCTCACCTACATTAACATCGATATTTATTTTTATTAAACATTGAATGAGCGAGAAAATGCATTCAGTAGCGCGTAATATCGAATCTCTAAAAAAAATCGACCTTAGCAATTCCAGTTGTCTATAGTTCGAGTTATATTGTTTTCGAGTTGCGAAAGAATGGCTCTTTGATTGGCCACAAATGTTTCTCGGAAGAGGCCGTCCTTTTTGCCTTGTTCCGTGATTCGATCCTTGGGATTCGTCCGAGAAGGAAGATCACACTTGGGTCGTCGAGACAAGAGCAATCCGTCAGCGATCGCACCCAGTGAATCACCTCGCCACCCGAGGCGACGCCACGTCCCTGAAATTTGAAAAGACTCTTGGATTGATCGTAAAAACCACTTTCCTCGCGCGTGCCGCGGTTTCAAAAGCTGCGTGGAGCTTAAAACAAGTGAATGCCTAAGGGAGAGAGCATTCTTTCGTGTTTTAAATTAGCAGGCGTCGATATGTTCGAAATTACGTTAAGTGCACGATACACGACGTAGAACAAGGCATTCAAGCGCGATGAACATTGACGTAATTCAAGTTTCTGCGATTTCTGCCATTTCGCACGCTAGGGACTAATATTAGGTTATACTCCAACATATTTATTGCAGAAAATTGAGGAAATATTTTCCGGAGTGGGTTATATGATTACAGTCTCCCTGAGAATTAAAAATGATTACAGTCTCCCTGAGAATTAAAAAAAAGCCCGGTGTTGTTTCCTGAAATGCAATCCAAAACTAGAATAGAAAGGGAACGATTTAATTTCCAAAATATAATTAAACGTGCATGCAACTAAGGGTATCACTGATGTAATATCACTAAATTTTAAAACATTAAGAAAGCAGTTTTCTCCTATTTCGATTAATAGTGATATTAAACCAAGAAAAATAATTTACTTCGCATTTCGACCGTTGGCTCCCCCAAAGAGATGTTCCAAAAAAATAAAAGACTATTTCGAAATATGAACCATTGCAAATAGAAGATCACTCTGCTTTCGTCATGGCGCTATAAAGCATTTGGAGCGAATCGAAAGTTAAATCGACGTATCACTGTTTCTTCCTATGTGTTCAGGAGATTCGGACTCGGATACGTACGTCAAGATCATCCCATTTCGTAAAAAAATTAGTTAAGACGTTGTTAAGACCGCCGTTTTCAAAATTCGCACGGTTATTGTATTTTTTTGCTTTGCGTCGTTCCGCGAATCTGGGAGGTTTTCTTTTCCTTTGGAATGTTGTAAACGTTCCAGAAAGATTGCTATCTATAACATTATTATCTGCTGTCTTTAATATTTCTTACGCGATTTCATAAATTTAGCGACTTTCGTATTTTCTTCGTGGTTTTCCGCGTGAGTTGTCTCGTTTATTCTTTTGAAAGTTCTTTCTTCAGCATTTTCCTCATCAGGCGATTAATAAAATATAATTTGGTATGCGCTCCCTCCACCCGCGTTGAATTCGATAACTTTTTCTCGAATATTCTCAACGTCTTCTGATATGAACGGCAAAAGAATGTTTCTTATTTATCTTTGAGCCTTTGAAAGAGCTATTTATGAGAAAGTAAAGTATATAAATAAATAGATGAATAACTAAATAAATAAATAATTGCTACTTTCTCAACGTATTCCGTTTTCAGTTTTTTTTAAACAAGCCGTAATTTCCTTGTAAAAACATTCGTAACATTGTTGTCGGGAATTATGATGATGTTTATGCACATAAGGACTTAATTCTTTAACTTTTCATTTTAAGTAATTTCGTTAAAGATTTCCTCCGATTTCAACAACAATTACTGCTGTTTCGTGTTAATTTTCGCTCGATATCTTGATCTTTTCGGTAGTGAAACTATTTTTCAATTTTTTTTAAGGGAATTCTTGTTATTTTGAAGCACTTGTACCCCCATTGTTATCTGGTTTACTTCCTGTTTCCTTTCGCACACCTTCGAATTTTGTATCTTATTTAATAATAGATTATCTTCCGGTACTGAAGATTTCGGGAACGGAATAACCGTCCAACACGTGAAAATTGCCGTAGGAAGTTATTATATACGTATCAGTTATTATATACGTATCATTTCCAGTTTGATAAGGCAGGAAAAAATTGGTGTCGGTGATGACAGGAAAGTTTGCGAGACATTAACAACTTTAATTAATTCGCACGAAACCAAATTTTTCCACACCGTCATTCTGTCTCGGCTTTGAAATCTCTGACCTTGGCTGGTAGCAATTTCACTCTTTTTTATTTCGCATCTCGTCATTTATTGTTTCGAGTAGTTTGCCGCACATGCGCAGTATTTCAGCGAGGTAAAAACTCTTTTGTAACACCTCGTAGTCAAGACGTTCTGAGTCATATCCTATAGACCAGTGGTGAGCAACCCAAGGCCCGAGGAGCTATGTTTATAAAGATATTTAACACACAAATTCGTATCATATATGTGCATTCAAATTGCGGCAATAAATCACTTGATATCGAAATGTTTGGCCCTAAAAAGACGTAATTTATACTTGATTTTCACTAATATGATCCTCAAAATCTGTAGTTAAATCATGATTTAAAGCGTAATCCAGTCCGCCGAAGCATTGACAACTTGCAGTGCGGCCCGTCGAGGAATTCTCAGCCGCCAATGCGCCCCGCCAAATGGTAAAGGTCGCCCGACACGCTGATTTAGACATTAACGAAGCTAAGGGAGAAAAAAAAGATCGTCTCGATAAAAATCCCGCGACTTTAAAATATTCGCTCGAAGGAACTAAGAATAAGACGAGCGGTTTGGCGACAGGTGTCTCATCTTCCGAGAAATCGTGCCATCTCGAGTACCACTGCCAGAGTCAAGGGCGCCCGTCCGAACCAACGGAGAGCGGAAATGTCCGATTTGGGATTCAGTGGATGATTTCGGCCGTAAAACCCCCCGCCAAGCCAACCCGGTGCGCCGGTAGAAAATTTTATTTTTATTTTTATCGCCCGGTCCGAAGGTGCCGACGAAGAATTCTCGGCAAGGTAAGACGTACAGGATTCCGAGGACGCGACTTCGTTCCGCTTTCGACTTCCGTTTTTTTTTCCTCTCTCAAAGCTTCCGCCATCTTGAGGCATTGAGGGTGGTGGGACACATGAATATTAACGCGCGAAAAATGCAGTTTGGAATAGCTTTCGGTTTGTTTTTTTTTTTTTTGCGCAAGACTTGGGGCAGAAGCTGCGTCCAGAGATTTATTCCGCTTTCTTTGAATTTCGGCATTTGAATTATTGAACTCGGGCTATAAGTAACGTAAGCGAATCCTTTCTGCCACGAAACTCTTAAGTAATGCGAATGTGCATCCTTCCTATGTGGTCGACCTCGGTGATAGTTACGGCGGTTTTGTGATGAGAGGTTGAATAATCACTAAAGACGGCATATTTGCCAAAAACCATGCAGATTATTAAATCAGCCGTATTTTTCGTATAGGAAAATAGGTGACAGTCTAAAGTCATGGCTTTATTTTGTGATTCAGCAAAACTGTGATGAAAAAGAGACACCATGGAATATTTCGCATATATTACTTAAATGTATACCTACTTATGAATCTCAGAATGACAGCACTAAAAACTTGTTTAGATTTGAATTGATGTAATACTATAACATAACATACAATATTGTATAATACTATTTAATATTATATAATACTGGGTATATAATATTATCACTTTCGGTAACTTATATAGTCCGTCGAAGCACTAGTAACTTCTATGCTGGATAACCGAATAAAGTTTCGCCCACCTCTGTTATAAGTGTTAACTGTATCAAGGTTTTTAAAAAAGTTTAGGTCCATAATCATCAGAAGGACGTGGTTCTTGGCGTAAAGCTGATCAAAAAAATTTTAAACAAACTGTTTACTCTGTCATATAATACTGGGTTCATAGAAATAATGTACTTAATTTTTATATTTTATTCAAAGAAAGAGCTTGTAGTAGCCTTCGAGATATTAGCGTGCTTGCTATTGAAAATCAACTTCCATTGGATGAAAATTTTATTTTTTTAATGAAAAGTGATATGTCTGCCTTTAACATAGCGCCATTACGTTATAAATCCGAAGAATGTTGAGAGTGAAATGTAAAATCTGATTTTATTTGGATTCTTATTTAGCAATCCTAATGTATCGAAAAGCCTATGAGCTTTGTCCTATATTTGGACATATGAAAGACAAACCTGTTAAACTTCAACCTTTATAAGCCGACAGTCTTAAAAAAAAAAGCTAATCCTTTCCAGCCGAAAAAGAACGCTCAGAGAAAAGAGCAAAACAAAGTAATATGGAAGTGCGTGAGTCACGTTTATTCCCTTATCCTTCCGGCTAAACGATGCGAGTCTCACCTCGGTTAGCCAGGAAGACAAATAATACCATTCTGCCGTTTCTGAAACGTGAGAAAGATTGGGTTTTAGAAAGGTTGCATCGTGCTCCACCCGAAGGATGACTGCATCAAAGTCATCTCTGCCCACTCAATCCTCTCAAATGGTCCTCTTTCGTTCTCTCTCCGAAACTATTCTCACGCCTCCGAATGCTTCAATCCTTTCACCTTCCGACGGCCGTGAAAAATAATGAATTTATTTTTCTCCCGCAAAAGATTGTCCGCGTGAATTTCGCTTCCTGCCTGATTGATGGAAGTTTGAATCGAACCGAGAATAAGGAGGATTGGAAGTTGCTAGGAAACATTCGTGGGACGTTCTGTTAATCACCATTTTGCAATAGGATTCCCAACGAGAATACTTGTGAGGTCTCAAGGCGGAGATGGGTTTCGTCTCGAGTCGATTCCGAGAAGTCGGACGTCCATGACTCGCGTACGAGAATAATGGGGTTTGACTTGGGTATTATTTTATCCAGCGATGCTTTTAAAACGAAAAATCGAATATATCCTCAACCCACATTCCTTCTTCGATTTCATTCCCGCATTTTTTACAATCGAGTGCCTTTAGTTTGGCGATTCGAATCATATTTCTGATCAAGACACCAAGGGAAATTTTTACTTCGTGAATACACATACAGGCTTTCTTTTCCATGTTATTTATATAGGAACATGACGTAAAGTGGAAGTTATTCTTGACATATATATACCAAAATCATATAATTTTAATGCAGATCTCTATTACTAAATTTGATCAAAATCCGTGGTGCGGTTCAAGAGATGAATGAACCGACAGACAGACGATGCGTGCCCATAAGGTTTCTATTCGCTCCGCTGATAAAGAACGCCTAATCACAGCATAATCATGGCTAAATCTTTGATGCTGGATTTGGAACGATTCTTCTTTCTTTTGTTTTTATTGTCTTTTTACGATTGCGAGAATACATTTACGAGTTATACCGTTTTTTTAAACTTTGTTTCTTAAAATCGCAAACACCAACCGAAGACAATTAAAGATGAGAATGTTGAAAGTACGAACAAAAAGGTTCGTTCTCATAGCAGGTTTCGTTCCCACGATACTGGAAAAGGAATGCAGTAATTCAGCCACTCCTACCAAGGCCGGTTGGATTAACGCTGCATAGGATTAACACGTTCGAGAAAAAATTAATTAACTTTTCGATCGGTGTCATTAACGTTCAAGTACAACCGCTTTTAGGTTCGCGAACTATTAGCTCCTTGATTTTAAACGCCTTTTTTCCCCTACTGATTCACTTTTAATAACGTTTTTAGTGGGTGTTACTGCCTTTTAATTATTCTCGGATTACAGCCATATTTTTTGTATTTATTTACATTCATACTAATTTGCGTTAATAATATTCCCGAAAATCGTGACATGTTACAGTCCAACACCCCGCCCCGATTTTTTTGAGACTTTTTTTTTATTTCGAGTCACGATTCCGTCCACGAGTAAAATTTACGATTTCAGTGTTTAGATCGGCGGTTCAGCGGCGATCCCAGGCGCCATCTACGGAAATGGTGGAATTTCCCTTTCATTTTCGCATTCCATTCCTCGCGGTAAAAACGATCGCGTCTCCGTGATTACCGAACGAGTCGGACTCCTTCGTGCGTTTCAGACGCGAGATTCGTTTCGGATCGTAGGATTTCACCCAAGTGCTCGTCCTCAACTATTTTTGGAGCGTCCCGTCCAAGGTCTCGGGGGAGGGAGGGGGGAAGTAAGTAGGAAGAAGAAAAATACGCGTCATGGTTTTCGTTCTTGTTTTTTTTATTCCGGGATCGTTTTTATTTTTGCTTTTCCGGGAATCCGTATACGCCTTTCTTGGAAGCGATAACAATAGCTGATATCGAAATAGGATTGAGGTAATTTATTACGTGGAAAATCGAATAGCTTTCCTGCTTTTTAAGATTTTATTTAGCGGTCGGGGACTTACCTGGCGAATGACCGAAGAATGTATAATTTCAAATATTATTTCACAAAAAGGAAACATCTGTCAGTGATCCATGTCCAATTCTTAAGAAAGTAATTATTCTTACATTCTCGGTGGAATGATTTCGTGAAAATTTGATCTATAGAGATGATATATCTCTCCGTGATTTATATCTTTAATCTTTGGAAAACTTTACGATGCTAGAATTTATATAAATAGTTCGCTAATTTTTATTTTTTAAAGTTTTTAAAAATAGTATTTTTTTAGGTTCCAGGTTGTCTTTAAAAAATAAATCTGTGCATCGTTCATTGATATAATTATTGCTTTTGAGCATTCAATATAAAATGTAACGTATCCTAGGATCGTAAAGTATAATATTTGTGGAACATTGACATGCCTAGATTAAATGCACGAAAAACTGCCCTTAAAACGATTTAAAATAGGTATGTATATCATCTTCTTATTAAATAATTAGTCATATCACGCGCAAATATATGTACCGCCGGCGGCATAAGATCCAGGTGCATATAAAAAAACCAAATATATCGAGTTTGCTACATTTTTTAGAGGGAGGATGTGATGGAAAATAGGAGGTATTTTTATTTTAATTTAACGCTTTATTCATGCGTACCAATCGTTTTTTACGGGTAATTACTCTAGTTTTAAAAGAGTGCCTCGGAGCAGAGCCGAGACACATTTTTACGCCATGGGCAAGGTTTGAAAATTACTCCCAACCCCTATTGAAAATATGCAGAACACAATTTTATCTCTTAAATTACAATTTAGAAGTAAACTAAAATGTATAAAATATATTTTATAATATGAAACGTTACTTCAAAAGTTCTAATTGCCAGTTTTTGTCCCTCTAAGCGTGCTTCGCTAAATTTCGGCCATATATCGAAGAGAAGACGGAAAATTTTATCCAATCTATTTCGCGTGTAAACACGAATTACCATGCAGGTCGATAGGCTGATGATCACGTCTGCAATAAGCCACTCGGCCTGGGATTCGAATGGCCGTCCACACCGCTCGGGGGCGAACGTTCCCGCGGGCGATCTGACTATCGCTAATTTTCCGAACGGAAAGTAACTTTTCATTCGATGGGCAGTCACGCGATAACAATTTGGCGATCGGAAGTGTGCCACGGGTCTCCATTCTCTCGCATTGGGTCCGAAAACGAGAAAAGGCCGAAGTGAAAGATCGATCCAGAAATTACTATATTAAAAGATCGCGGCGCGGATTTTATGTGATTGATTGATCTTTATCTAGCGTCAGTTGTAAATATCAGAGCGTATTGAACTTAGGGATGGTTAGATTCTTCAAGTACAGGCTGTAAATGTCTAAAATTTCTGAGTGTAATCCAATCATTCGTGAGCTTTCTAATGCCTTCTCAGGGACTATTCGGTAAAAAAATATTGTTGCACCATTTAAGAAACAGGTTAGGAAAGTGTACGGTGTACGTATCACGAATAGCCGTGTTTCTTGCGATGGAGTTTGAAAGAACGCACACCATAAAACATGAAACACCACGAGCCGATTATATCCTACCGTCTACTGTAACTTTTTCTTTCCTCTCCACGAACATTGTTTTCGTGGAGAACAATAAAAAAATCATGCATGTAATTTTCTAAGTTCAAAGTGAATTGCGAATTTCTTGCACGATTTTATTGAAAGCGGTGACTTCTTTGATAAAAATGTACCTACTGGCTAAAATAATAATTTTGTCCAGTTCTACAAATTTAATTTGAAGACTTTCTTGATTCAGCTAAGACGAGATAGGTATACGTGATATGACGAGAAGTTTATTTTTTGTTTATAGTAAAATGGCACTCCTGATTGATTTATCTGAACTATTTATACCAGTTTATTATTTTCTTTTCGCGGAGGTTCTAAACACCAGATTTCACGAAAATCCGTCCGATAGAAGCCCAGAATGAACATGCTTACGGATAGAACGAAGCTAATAGACTGGAAGCCAAAGCGTACCTATAAAGAACCTTTAGAAGATCGTATGTTAGGGATGAAATTGCAAACTAAACGAAAGCGACCTAATATTAACGAATTATGCAAATATCTAAATACATTTTCATGCTCGCAAAACACAGTTGTATCGGTTTCTTTTAATTAATAGTTAAATGATGATCGAGGTAGCTTCAGGAGCCTTAAATGGTTGACTGAACCAGATGCGCGCTTCGGATACATAGTTGTCGTCCTCAGTGACAATACAACAATATTGGATATTGATTCTGCGGTTAGGTAAGAATGATAAGAGAATATAATAAAACTATCAGGAACGTAAAATTTAATATAATTATTACATGCTTAAGCGCTAAACAGTTAATTCTAATTAATAAAAATTGCAAACAGAGGTCCTGGTAGAACGGTGGTCATCTTTTATAGTTTCCCGATGATAGGATCGTGGGTTCGAATTCTGCCGCGGCGGCACATTCGTTGAAAACTTTTTGGTTCATATGCATCTGTTAAAGTGCAATTTATGAGCTATTGAAAAATATATAAATAAATAAAATTTTAAAAAATGCTCAAAGTCAGAAACTAGTGTAACGTATTTTCTATTCTAAAACAATATTTACGATGAATGTCTGACCACATTCCTCCGTAATTTATCACGAATGAAAATGTATTGCTTTAAGCAGTCTGTCCGTTTAAAAAAAATGGCCTCAGCCGCAACGAAATGCTCCTTTTACATAAACCTATTCGTTAGCCAAATGACCGCCGTTGGACTTTCTAAAACCACATGTTTTTCGTTTCAATCTTCGTGTTCCTCCCCTCTTCCCAGTTGTTGGGATCATTTGTTTCTCTTTAAAAACTTTTTTTTACTGTACCCTCCCGAATCTAATCCCATGAAGTGCATGGATCTCTCTCCCCCTCTCTCCCTTTCTCTCTCTCCCTCTCTCTCTCTCTCTGTGGGGACCCTCCGTAATCGAAGCAAGTGAAACTCTCTCCATCTCTTCCTCTGGGACGTCGACCCAATAACCCAGCTGTTAGCCCCTCTTTAATGGCTAGGCCCTCGCTTCTCTCCACGTTTTCTTTCCAACCTGTAGAATAGCCTGAGGGTTCAATCACAGATGGGATCCAGATGGTTTTCTTCAATAGGATGACTTAGTTTTCTTAACTTCTAGGAGAAAATATAAACAAAGGTTTCATACTCTCTCTCTCTCTCTCTCTTAACACATATTTGATATACATTATATAGGACTACCCGCCACGGTACCCATAATCTACGAATACGACCCGCCACGTAAAAAGCTTGCACAACCGTGATATAGGGTGTCCAGGAAGTCCCTGGCTATTCTTCTTGTGCGTGCATTTTATATTTGCCATATTTTTCATATAGCATTTAATTTAATATGATTGATTTCATTAAAATGTAATATTTTCTTCGCATTTCGGAATACCAAATATACATAACCGAATGAATGAATTGATTACTTTTAATTTTGTCGGATTCCCATGGACTTCCTGTGCACCCATATCTACGTATATATGTTTGTGTATACATTCATACAAGCGTGCCCAGAAAAATGTAGACACACTTTGAACGTTGGTAAACACGTTAAAATGTATTATATAAAAGTCAAGGATTTATGTAAATATGCAAGTGCATTGCTAAAAGGCGCTAGTTGAGTCATTAGTTTTTAATTACTTTGTACTGTTAGTTAGTAACGTGTGCAAAAGCGTGTTACTTTGTAGTGCGTCATTATTAACGGGTATTCATGCTGATGGTGTACATTTCGAACATTTGCGTCCTTAAACTATAAGCTGTAAAAAATGTGATATCATACATATGGTTTACAAGTAAATATATCGGAGAATAAATTATGTGGGCATCGTGCGTGTGTACACACACACACACACACACAAAGACACTCCTCGGTAATTGGGATTCTAAATTAACTATTTAATTGTTTATCTTCCCTTAAAGTTCGAGTTAAGGGGCATCGAGCGTGCATGAGCGTGCGAACCTGTTTGTGTGCGCCTAAGAGCAACATCTATAACGGAACTGAGGTCATTACATAACAACTTGTACTCTATAACAATCGCAGCTTAAGATCGTTTCAGCTTCCACCTCTCGTTTTCGCTCTCTTTCGTTACATAACGTAGAAATTGAAAAGTTTCCCAATTAAAAGTGATACTACTCTATTCCACTTCCTCATTATTTCTTTTCAAATGACGTAAATTGCGAATTTCCGAAGAAAAAAAATATATATATATACCGCTTAAATGACGTATATAAGCATGAAGGAAGGGGCTTACGTATTTTTAGGCCCTGAATTCTTTCTCTTGAGTAATAGAAAGATATAGAGAGGATGAAGATGCTTGCAGCGGATGCACTTTTATGAGCTTCACAAGCAATAAGCTCATCTGACAAACCTCTGTCGAAATTCAGTTTCATCTTTATATATTTTTTTACTAATCCTCTTATGCACCTGTATGCGATGAGTATGGGTGCTTAATTAACCGAAATTTTAATAATACTGACGCGACTTTGGAGTTACTTTCATTTATATTTTAACGCCATGGCGCCACGAAAGTGGAGCCATACTTGTTAAATATTTTATATTTCAAAATGTTGCTATGACTAAAATTAAAATTTTCGTTATACCTCTGATATCGACAGTTCGTTTCCGACGGGGATTTTCTGTTATATCTTTATTCCAACGATAGCCAAATAATACTTGAATCGGTAAAAAAAAGAACAACTTCGATCGCATTCGAACGCTTATCGCAACTACTTATCCGTGCTCCTGGCTAAAATTTTATCCTACGCATCAGCCTGGACGCAAATGTTCAATAAAAGGTGAAAAGTGTGGCGTTATAGAGTCCAGGACAGTTCGAAGGCCTCGGTCGTCTTCGAGACAAGAAGGCGGGAGAGGAAGAAAACCCTCGGTGCGGGGTGGGAGATTCACGCCCGGTACATGCATCGACTGTGACTCCGATCACGATCGTGACTCACGGACGAATACCAACTCCGTGAACTCGGAGCGTGTTCACTGACCACCCCATGCAGTTACGTGCTCTGTCGGATATGTCTTTCCCCCCCCGGAGGTCAATCGCTCGGATGACCTAGACCAGTGCTTTTCAAACTTTCTTCCGTTCTCGCGCTAAAATCGACGGGTGGATTTGGTACTGATTTGTGAGACGTACCCTTAAGGTGAATAACGGTAACTCGATATGGATCGCCGTTGTTTTTGCGTGAAAAATTATAGTTATTTAAAGTTTAATATCCGTAGTTTTTTTCTGGTTTACGCGCAATTTCGTTATTAATAAGTCAGGGCCAGGCAACCGAAACCAAGTGGAGAGCCATTCGAAAAAAAAATATTTTTAAGGACCCACAGACAAAAATTTATCGACAAAAAGAAAATACATAGACTCGCTGACGAGAAATTTGGTTTTCCATACCTTCACTCACAGTTAGATATTCCAGTTTGGCCTAAATTTTGTATATAACAATTCTAAATTGATTTTCCAAATTTGTATCAGTTAACGTAGCTCTCTGGTCTTACATTTTTCAAATTTTAATTTTGGAAAAAAAAATCTTCACATCAATATATGTACTTCTGAAGAGACAAACGATTTTTAAAGAATGTTATCTTCGAACAGGGTATCTTTCAGTCGTTATGATTTTGTTATAAAACTCAATTTTATCTTCCATCGCAAAAAATGTTCTGAAACTCATTATTGCATTGCAAATCTATTACTCATAATTGATATTCTTCGGGAAAGGAAATCTCACCAATGCAAACTGGTCTTGTGAAATGTTTTGAAAGTTTATCGTATAAAGAAATTTCTCCAGATCGTTGGAAAGCGGGTGAAACGTATGGAGGGAATTATGCCTGTGTTTAAGAGAGTAAAGAGAATTGTAAGCATTGGAAGGTGTTATTAGCTACTGTAAGACGATATATTTAATCGTTCTGACTATTTGACCGATTTTTTTAAGTTCATGGCCGACGGATCCAGAACTGAAGCACTTTTTTTCCTCTATAAAAGTGCGCCAAGAACGTAGTCTGCCTTGATTTTACCGAGAATTTCTAATAGTATTACCTTATAAAATGACGTCACATATGCCCAGCACCTCAAACACTTCTTCAGTTTTGGGGAAACATACAAAGAGTTAACTGATTATTTTTACCTGGTTATATGTGCGAAAAGTCAAGGTCGATTACATTAAAAATAGGTTTTCATGTTTCATACAAGTGTACAAGATATACCGTAATTCTACCTTCCGGTAAGTTTTAGACACACTTTACTCAATCTTTGATGTCCAAGACCATTTTCATCGTGTTTCCTCGATGTATTTTTTTTGTCGTTTAGAATACCGTTTTACCACAGGAGCCGCCGGACACGAGAGATATGCTCACGTGGATCGTTTTAAATTTATTTCATAAGACATATTAGCATACGCGTGCCATAAGAAAAATTATCGGTAGACAGAAACGGACCCTTGTAAAAACCTTTTGAGAAAAGCGTGATGCATTATCCCAAAAGCAACGACGGATTGAAGAAATATGACGGGATAATCCTCGAAATTACCCAGTTAATCGCAAAACTTTTCACCTTTCCGCAACATCTTACGAAGTCCCCGCTACACAATTCTTCGAGCTGTGCAAAAAATAAAACAAACGCAAGCGTGGTAACCGCATACCGCGATTTTTCGAAACGGGATGCTCGCTTCCACCTTTCTGAGTTGAGAAACGCGATACATTTTATATATAGAAGGCAAAACTCGATCGGGAAACCTCAAAAGATAACGGAAGGGAAAGTGGAGATCTATCGCGCGGACGGGTTGCATAATAAATTATCAGGAAAATCATGTCGGGATGCAACGATCTGTGTGTGTGTGTTTATTTCATAACGGGGCGAGCGTAATCGAATATTCGCTTCGCGCGAAGAAGCGCCTTCACAGGGAAGCAAGATTTATGTCAAGGGTCCGACTCCGTTACCTATGTGAGTATATCAAACAGTACGTCTCTCTCCGTAGCTGACGAAGGGCTTCGGCCCGAAAAGCTTTCAAATTTGTATTGTCCTTCGTGCGTTTCTGTTTTTTGTGTATCTTCAGCACCCCCAGCGGCTCTCCAGTTTAGGTAAGTGTCCACTGGGCTTCCTCCAACACCTTGTTGCCACCTTTATATATATATATCCCAGTGGACACTTACCTAAGTTGGAGTGCCGCTGGGGGTGCTGAAGAACCACGAAAATAACACAAGCTTTCGGAGAGAGAAACGTACTCCCTCCAACACCTTGTTGCCACCTATATACACATGTATAAATCCTTATGAATGTGGAGGAGTAAGCCGGTATTTTAGCGGCAACTAGATGTTGAGGGGTGAAAGCCCAGTGAACAAAAAGAGGAGAGATGCTGAGGTGTAGGAGAGAGAGATTTGCGCACGCACGATTGGAGATTTCGAGGCCATCCCTTCTTCAGCATAGAAAGTCCCTTAATACCATTGATATACACACACTCTTAAAACCATTCTGCTACTATGCATAAAATTACCAATTTTTTCCAATCCGAAATCGGTGCAAGTGGCACTTGTTTCTAATATAAAGCAGCAATTTCGCGAATAAATAGGGTATACGAGTATGTAAATTAGTACAAATTTCTTTTTCTAAAAATTTTGAGTATTTTGCAACCTATCGAAATACTTGTGTGATTAAAAAAAAGGAATATTCCTTGGTAAAATATTAAATGATTTTAAGCCGCTTAAAAACTGGTTTAAGACTGTGGTAAAAGTGATAGCGACAGAAATCTAGGATTTTGGAAAAAGCGGTACAATGTCTGTAAACCAGTACAAAAGTCAGTGCATAGAGCCTATTAGCATAATATCGCCAAAATAATTACGGTGCTGAGTAAATAATTACGCATGGGCACTTAAACTATGTATCCATAGTGATCAATGCCTGAGAATGCACGTGTTGAGTTTATTCTTTTAAAATTCCTCAAGTTTATCCATATATATATCGAAGTTCCGTGAATCCATCCCCTTTGTTTTGTTTCAGAAATAATCTTATTTCCTGCTCTTGTTGAGGACACGTAATCTACGCAAGGTTGGCTTACGTGCTAAAGATGTCTGTTTTCGATTATTTCGAATGCCAGAAGGAAACGTCGCATGTGATAACTCGGCGTATCATTTTTTATGAGTAAAAACACGTGCGAGAATTTAATTAATTGTCAAAAGGTCAAAACACACTTGAATTATTAGTGGTTTTATGCAATAAAGCTTTATTCTTCTCTAATGAATCTAAGGTTAAACGTAATTGCGCCGTTGCGATGTTAAGTTGCATGGTTGCCGATGTAGAAAATGTAAAATTTCTTTTCTTTTGCTAAAGGCGAAGAGTTTTATTCATTAATTAGTGTTTTTTTTAAACTATCCGCTAATGTAATCGCTTTGTCTGTCACATTTTCATGCCCGATGAACTACTTCTACACCGTTCAAGTTAGAGCAACAAAATTTTTAAGGATTGCTCATGGCCGTAATTTTTTCCCGCTGTTGGTATTTGGTGACTCCAGGGTCAGTCTAAGGGGTGTAAAGGGGGGCACACTGAACGATAAAACACTAAATTCGAGTTAATAAAAGCGAAACGTTAAAACGTTCAATTTACTTTTGAAAAGGCGTAAAGATAATACTGCAACTGCTTAACTGCGGTGAGGTATGCCTTGATTAGCTTTTGAATGGTTTTGGATTTTACGTTTTGTTTTTTAAAGCTAAGTTTCTATTGAAAATACAGTGTGATATTATAATAACGTATGCATATATTTTTTATTTAAAAAAACTCCTTCATATATCTGATTCATCGGTCCTTTTCTTAATAGCTTTTTCGCTTCATTTTCCCGCATTAATTTTTCATGCTAAGTTTTCATATAAAAACAAAATATTTATCTCGTGTTTATCGCACGATTAGATCGAATTTCAGGTTAAATAAATATAATTTTAAGAAACGGAATCTGATCATATCCTTACTGCTTCTAATTAACAATAAATTTGAGCTTAAGTCCATTTTTTCTTAATTTAAAACAAGCGAGAAGCGAATTCTTGTCAAGCTGTGTTTATTTATTTTGAACTTTGACTTTGAAATATATTTATTTACGGGATTTAACGCAATGTTCCAGACGCCTGCACGAGTCCATCGGTCAAAACTTTTTAAGGAGACCACATACGGCCTTGGAAAATCGAACACCTGGGCAACCCTGAATCCGAATGTTTTTGGTTGCCACCTCCTCTTTCTCTTTCTCCCTCTCTCTCTCCTCTCTTTTCTCATCTCCTCCCTCTTAGACTTTATCTCACTCTGCGCCGGAAATGCGGCCGCCACGCGCTTTTTAAGAGCACTTCATCTTAGGTGAGACTGGAAGGAGCGATAAATTCGACGCAATTTGGGCGTGCCCGTGAATTAGTCGTAAATTATTCTCGGTAAGACTATCTTATCTTCTATTTCTCTCTCTCTCTCTCTCTCTCTCTATCTCGCCGTAAGGGGCCTTGTTTAAGGAGAGTCATCAAGTGATTCAATTTGCCTCGGTTAAGCGACGAGAGAAGGAAAATTTTGTCGGCGAAAAGATGCCGGTCGATCAAACGTTTCTTTTGAGAAATTTCGGCCAAATTTTTTTATTCCTTTCTACGGCTTGGGAACGGGTACTTTTCTTCGATCGCCCAATTACGAATTATGTATTCATATTCCAAGGTATTTACTAAAATCGCGACGAGAATGAATTTTGAAATAATTAGGAATTAGGAAATAAATTAAAGTGAAATTCGTAATAAAATAAATAATAGCGGCATTTATTTAAGAAATGAATCCGTTTTAATGTAATTTTTCGATTAGAAAACGAAATCTAAAATGTAGATAAATAAATCATGCAATAGTAGTAAACTTCTGTCGAATCATGGGTTGCCATTAAGTTGAATTTCTTATTTTAATTTATTTCTCATTAAATACCAATGTCAAAGACAGCCGAATTTAAAGTTATGTGATGGTTTTAGGATGGCGTCACAAAATGCGACCACAGAAACATTCATATTCTTCTTCATTAGTCCACCATAAAGCTTTGCTTCAGTTATATAAACAGAACCGACGCTCTTATGGCAGCATGAAATTCACTTGTCGTAGAAAATGGGGGAAATTAATGTAATTTCAGTCAAGTTGAAAATTCGGTTACAACGCATATCTGCGACTAATATATTTTTTTACTTCATCTTGAAAGTAAAATTTGCCATGACTGGGAATCTAACCCGGGCCTCCCACTTGCCGGGCGGATATTCTACCACTGAACTATCGTGGCAGACTAATTCTGCTGTTTCAGAACGGGAATATTTTCTTAGGTTGGGACCAAGCTAGCTATGCTATTATCAATCAGCTCCAACGGATGTCCTCGAGGAGTTACATCAAAGAAACCCCCGTACCCTCTCAAATGGTGAGAATGCCATGATATAAATTGATAGAAAGGTTGATCCGAAGATCCTTATGCGACAGGCATAAGGATCTTCGGATCATCCTTTCCATCAATTGAAAGTAAAACATTATACGTTGTATTGAAATTGCTCACAAAACAAACAGCGGAAGGGAAATATAGATGATGCATCCCTAAAAATAAAATTGTATAGAATTTAGGAATTCTCCCGTCGATTGTACGCAATGACTTATTTAATGCCAAATATCGTGTATGTATCCCTTCCAGAAAGAACTTATGCCTGTAAGATGCTGCTATATGTAATAGAAGATTATTCCTAATTTTTGCCTGATATAAACTAACTATAGGTACGATTAGGACAGGGAAAAAAGAAGACCCCGCTTCTTTTCAACGTTTCAACGATGAATAAATACTCCATTCAAGTCACGCCGACTGGGATACGACGAAAAAGCATTAAATTTGAATCCTTTGAAATCCTCGAACGTTCACGAACCCTCTCGAGTTCCTCGAAATTTACTTCCCTTGAAATTCTGTTTGTTGAGACATCTCGCACTTGTTTTTAAAAAAAGAGAAATAAGCTCTCCAACACTCGTAAGAGACAGAGCCGGATTGATCGACGTTGATTACGACGAGAGAAGGGAAAAAAATAAGTGAAGGCAAATGTCCCTCTGTTGGATGACGGGGGAGAGGGTCCTCGCTTCACGGGAGGAAATGGTACGTCTCTCTCTCACTTGACGGGAAGTGATTCGATACCCCCCTCTGGCCATGTTTGAGAGAGGGGGAGAGAGTTTTGGAGGGGAGGCGGGCGGTGGAGGTCGAGGAAGATGGAGAGGTTTAGGGAAATGTTTCACGAGAGGGAAAGGGATTGATGCACTCGCGGTCGCTTAGGGCAGAGATTTTCAAAGTGTGGTCCACTGCCCAACGGTGGACCGCAAAAGCGTTCAATAAGGGCCTCAAAAAAGTGTTGATCAAAGATATTTTGAAGCAAAACTCAGGCTAAATCGTTACCAAGGTAATCAAAATCAATTAATGGAATTTAAAGGCTATTAAATTCTATCGCCTTTGTTTTAAATACATTTTTAGAAATCATTACTTAACGGTATATTATGAGGCATGATTTTGGTGAATTATTTTTTGGTTTACTATTATTATTGGGTCGCAGAGAAAAAAAATTTGAAACCCCCTGGTTCAGGGGACCGAAACAGTGATGACGAACACGATTCCCACCGTGGTTTTTACTGTTTTTTCTCGTTAACGGAATGACGCGACGCGTGAGTCTGCGCGGGGAATTTTCTTGATAATAGTAGCCGGGATATTGCAGGTAGGTACTGAGAAGTGAGCTTTAAATCATACGTGTAAGTAAAACACGCGTCAGAAATGCTTCAGAGGGAAGTTCTATCGGGGCGGATTAAAACGGCTGAGGATGGTTGGCCGGTAAAGGGGTGGTTGACCGTGGCCAAGAATAATCTCGCGCAAAATGATTGGTGGATCGGCGTGCGTTCCGGAGATGTAGTGCGTAACATGAAATTTATTGATCCTGGAGCAATTCACCCGCACGAACATATATGATCATAAAATAGGTGGATGGGTGCCAAAAACGCCTTTTTGGGTCCCAAAATGCCCGGAAATGGGCTAAAATTGAAATTATTTTTTATTGGAAATATTTCATTTTTTGGCCGATTCATAGTTGACGTTTTTTGTGTTGTTGAAGTTTAGCAAATGTTCGTATGATAGTAAATCTGCTCATTATTCGCTTTTCCCGCCTTCAGGTACAAAATTTCATTATGACACTCGATAGTATAGAAATTTAGTCCTTACTAAAAATTAACCATATAATTTAACCTAAAATTAAAGTAAGTTGCATGATAAAAATTAAGTGTTCCATTTACCGTATTTTTTGGAATTTTGATTAGTTTTACACCCATCCATCAATTATTATAAAGTACCTCAACTGATTTGCCGTTCAAAATTCTTATTCTATCATCTTTGGAAGTTCTGAAAGAAGAGATAATCGTAATTATTGTCTCTGAAAAGAGCATTTTCAGGCAATTGCTTCGATTAAAGATTAATAAATTACTTCCAATTCTCTGCATGTACGCGATTGATTTTAATTACCAAAGAAAGTATTAAAATGCACGTTAATTTTTGAAAATTTCTACCACGCGACATGACGTAATTTGGAGGAAATTAAATGTTTAGATACTGGAACGAAAAATTTCATTAATACGCTTCATTTTATCTCTCCGAGATAAAAATACAGATCGTTGCATAATAAGATACCGGAGCAGCCGCGCGCGAGCGTTTAAAAAATGTAATTTTTGATTAACACGGAGGAAAACGGAAATGAAACGCTAGGGAAAAGAACGGGATTTGAACTGTTGCGAGATATGGGACACGGGAAAAGTCCAATGCACCGAGGAAGGAGTGAAATTCATTCCACTAAAACATATTTATGGAACTTGACCCGTTTAAGAAACTATATTCCGTGAAACAAGCAAGTGCCTGATTTATTTCAGCGGTTGAAGTAATAAAAACTTCCTTATAAAAAATAATGTTTCTAAATGTGCGAAACACTAAATGTTTCCTGTGATTATACTCAAAATTTCAGAATATCATTTCTGGCATCTAATTACACTTAGCTATTATGTGACATCCGTTAGAATCTGTTTTTATTACGGTGTTAAACTCGAAAAACTTCCTTTACAAATTTTCTGCATATCGATTCATTTCTCCTGGTCTGCCTTGAAGTCTTCTTTATCTATATGGAACTACCTCCATCTTATAAAGTATCCAGAAATCCCTCTTCCCTTCTTACCACTTTGCCTCTTTCCTAGCATCCTTTCCACCATTACATTAACAGCTGTAATTATGAACCACCCATTTCTTCCATCTCAGCCTAATTACTCCAACGAAGCTCCTCCCTTCTCCTGTCGTATTTAATCTTTCACTATATTTTAATCTTTTAATTGTAAAAGTCACTGCCTTTGCCTAGTCTGCGCCTCTTCCGATGGCGGATATAAACAGGAGGAGTGCAATTACCTCCCGTAAAGGAGATGATCAGTCTTTATCAAAATAGTACCTCAGTTCATGTTTTTATATTATTGACATTCTATAAATACTTTGTAACGATCTAAAAAAATTATAATGAGACGTTATTGTTTTATATAAATATGTTCCAGTGAATATATTTGTTTTCTTATTATCCCCCTAAGCTGAGCAGCTGGATCCGCCTCTGGTCTCTTCCATGCTTCAAAAGCTGTATATCTGCACAAACAATCTTTTCTCAAGAGTCTACGTTTCCTATCACGCAGCTATCTGTATCGACGCGTTCACAGTTGTGCATTCTTTATTTGCTAGATGCGAACAGTAGGTACTTTCTTGTTCGATATTTTCCTTTGCTGGCGTCCATTGTGTTTGCCGTCAAATGTTTTCTCGTATTCCACGATAATATTCCAGTTACACTCCTCGAAAATCTCAAGGGAATAAATATACGTATTTGAGGCGTGACGGGTGATAAATGGCTCCCAAAAATAACGGTCGCTGATCGGAAGTGAATAGAAAGCATTCAGAATGAAGTCTATGGTTGGAAAAAAATGAACTAAAACAAATAATAAATACGTATCCGTAATCTAAGACAAATAAAATCGAGGACATGTCCTACCCGCAGCCCTCATTGATCAGTTCGGGGGAAAAGGTATGAATTCCTATCTCTACGCGTTAAATACCCATGACGCAAAAGTGAGTGACGTAGTAATGCGAAAAAAATAAGTAAAACCTGAGAAAAAGCCACGATATCAGAATTCCGGAAAAAATTTTTTGCTATGTATGTCGAGATATGCATTTAGGATTTTGTTTGCTGCAAGCGTTGCCTCTTGAGAATTCTTCATGTCATCTGCATACAATTTTCAGCATACGTGTAATACTTGAAGTTGTCCCCGAAGTAATGTATTCATCCTGAAATGCGACTCTGATTGCGTTAAGCGAATGATTAGATTGACCAAGTCATTTTTTCACTAATATACTGTGTATTACTCCATATTTTCACCATTAATGCCTTTAAAAACTTTCAATAGTTAACAGTTTTCCTTGATGACGTTAGTATTGCTATAGGTTAGTTTTATGGAACTATTCGGCAGATTCTCTCATATTGGGAACCGTTAATTATTTCGAGGTGTATCCATGAAAGAAACAGTAATATCAATAAAACAAAAAAATCTGAATATTGTTTGAAGGTGAAAGTAATTCGAGATGTATGGAGAGCAAGTTATACGACATCCCAGAAACAGATATTCAATGCAATACGTATAAATCGGCATCTTCTTCGAAAAAAATATCGAAAATTCGAGTTGGAGTTTGATATTGAGGTTGTACGTACCAGGGTGATGAAACTTTTTACGCGCGGGACAAGTTTCACGTATCGCGCCCCGCAATACTGGGCGAAAAGGACAAGGTGCTCCGTAATTCGTCCGGGTCTCTGCCCGCCTTGGTTGCACCACTGAAAGATCGAATCTAATTGCATTTGAGCACACGGCTGTACAATCTATGCGTACGTTATTACGTTAGCGATAAAACTTTCATAAAAAAATTATAATGTTTAACAATCGTCGGCGCCCCTAGAAGATACAACATAGACATTCATTCAAGATCCAATCGCCGGGAGGTAACATTTTACCAAGATCTTCCCACTACGAAAATAATTTTCGCAATATACCTGTAAACAAAAGAAAATGTTGAATGAAAGCGTGAAGACGGACAGAAATTCAGGTAGAGTGATATAATAAGATTGAAAAGACAGAAATATTTATAGACGAGTAGGGAAAATTAGGAAGTGATGAGATATTTAAACTTAAAACAGCGGTACAATTGAAAAGGAAGGGTGGTAACATGAGCTTCGGGATTGTGTCGTTTGCGTAGCCTGAATGAATCGCCGCCATGTATGTATGTGCGTATTTATCGGAATACATGGATTTCAGGTTGTCTGTCGCGAAAAATCTGAGAATTTCATTACTTTAATCTCACGTTTTATCCCAGATTGATATACCTACTTACGCCGCCTCGCTTAAACGTTGACACTTTGTGCTTAAATGGGAATATCCAAACTCGGCAAGCGTTTAGGATGCTTGGAGAAGATCCAAAAGGGGTATATCCAAATTCGCCCAGGCGAGTTAGCATGTAAAGAAGGACAGACTCGCTACCCCGTCCTCGCCCCCTTCCCACTGTTTCACAGACTCGCTACTGTCCTTTTTTCCATTCTTCTAGTCAATTGTACCTCGACTAGTGCAACAGTTCGTTCTAGTGCAGTATAGTTAAAATGGAGTTAGTTCTTAGCGAACGAGGCCGTGAGCTAATCACCGTTTTTCTTCGCGAATAGACGACAAGACAAAGTTGAAAGATGGCGATGTATCAGTAAGAATATCTGTTCAGCTACGATCTACATCAATGAAGAAAAGACGACGGTATCTTAGATCACAGACGTCGCGTAGACTAGTGTTTCTCAACCGGTGGGACGCTTCCCCCTGGTGGGACTTGAAAGCCGCCTAGGTGGGACCAGAGCCGGCTGAAGACATTTTGGCACCCCAATCGGTTAGACTTTCTGAGACCCTCTCCTTTTATATGTATAGTTAACAGTCTCAGGCGTAATTTGATGGAATTTCATCATATTGTCGAAATGGAAAATATTTAATTGGTAATTCCACATAAAGTAATTTAAAAAAATAAATAAATAAACTTTTGTGGAATTACCAAGTAAATATTTTTTATTTCGACCTCCTTTGTGTCTACCAATTATTAATGTACTACTTATATGCTTATAAACGTAGACATACATTTATTAGAAAAAGTGGGGTTTTTCTTTATATCACGGTTGGACCAGGGTTTCTTGAAAAGGTGGTAGGTGGGACGCAAGAGGCAATAGGTTGAGAACCGCTGGCGTAGACGATTAGCTCACGGCGCGAAATAGACCTCCTCGTGTGGGAAGATTAAGAACGAGAGACGAATTCTCACGCGTGCTCGATGAGCGGGTGAGGGAACCACGAGGCCGTTGCGTGGGGGATCGTGACCCGTCGGGAATCGAAGGTCGGACGTCTTGAGATGCATGACCAAAGAAAGGGTTCGGTCGTGGACTCGCTCGCCCGTTTAGATTTCTTCGGATGGCGGAACCGGTTTTGAGAGGAGCGATGACACGGACCCGGTGAACTCCTCCGGTTTTTTTTTCTCGGTACCCGATGAAGGAGATCGTATTTTAGGGGATAAAAACGATCGAATTCCTCCTCCTTCGTCCGATGAGTCGTTAAGAGGAAGAATCTGTTTGTCACGTGAAGGTTAGCTGCGCCCGGGGAAGTATCCTCTTCCTTCGTGGAAATCTTACGGTGTGAAGAAAATGAATGTCGTGGTTAAACGTATCGGGAAGAGATCTTGAGAGAACTGTGATTTTGGATGGTTTAAATCAGAACGGCAAACCTCACATATTTGCAGAACCGAACCGAAACCAAATTTCAATTTTTTTACTGCACCGCGAACCGAAGCATAAGTATATGCAAAAATGGTTCGGTTCGACAATTTAAAAAAAATATCCAAACATACGTATTAAAATTTTCCCCAAGAACTGTGAATATGATTTTGCGCATATTCAACTAAATGGTGAAAAACTTAAAAAGCTACTTTTTTATTTCCGTCACAAGAGAAAAACTGTGTCCGAGCGAACCAAACCTAGCGATATATAGAACTTATCGAGATTCGATAAATCAGCAATTAGGAACACTAAAACTGCGGAAAACCCCAAATTAAACGTGAATGCGGAGAAAAAAATACGGTTGATGTAAACACGAATTTTAGAGTTTGGACAAAGCTTTTATGGAAATTTTTTTTTATGGACGGATTATTATTATCAAAACGGATAATCTAGAATTTCCTCCGCCTTAGTTTTAAACGAAGTATCCGCCATCGTATCGTGTATCTGCGTACGGTCCCGCGGATGCGCGCAGCATCTTCTAAAAAAAAGAACCCATGTCATCAATCTCATAGTCACTGAAACGTGCATTTCGAGTGATTCCGCTTAGCGAAAGGTTGTTCGTGAGTTCGCGCACTACGTAAAGTTACGCTATCATTTTCTAAGTAGTCGTCGTCCAGTTTATTCTAGGTACGGGAGTATATCGTCACGATCGTGTTTCACAGCTTCTTTTGAGTTTCCTCTTTCGTAGTCACGACGGAAGATTGTCTTAAAGAACATTCAGGGTCGATATGCTTCCTTTCTTCACCGTCACCTGGGTTTTCTCCCGCCAATTCGGAGAAAAATGAGAGCAAATTACGTTTGTTTTATTTTTAAAAAATTTCTTCGCGTTCGCTCCGAGTTGAATTTCCGCAATTTGCGGAGTCGGGAGTGAAAGGTGAAAGTGTCGCGACGAGGAAGAGAACAACTGTAGCCGAGGGAGGAAATGAAAATTTCGAAGCTCATCTCAAGAAATAAACGGTCTTGCACGTTGCACCAAGGAGATTGGGAAATTAATGCCGAAACGAGTTACTCTGTAATTGAGGTCATATCGAGTACATATATAATTTCAGAACATTTCAATTTGACGTAATTCATACGTAACTATTGTGGTCATAGTAATAGCCTACTTTAATCTGAATTTTAATTTAACCAAAAATCGATGGATGTTATATAAACTTTTTTGTGTCCGTATTTATGTATCCATGCAATAGTTGATAAAATACTGTACGCTTTCCGGTAACTGGTCGTAAAACTCCGTGTATCACAGAGGTCTCAAAACTCCAAGTCGAAAGGGGGCCAAATGAATAATTTCAGCTTGATGACCATAAATATTTTTTAGGAATTTAGAAACAAATTATTCAAAATGGTACGTTTTGATCAAAATTATCGTACGATTTCCAAAACATAAAACATTTATATTTGTCATATATCTCTCTGTAACTTCGTGGTTAACTCGTCTACGATTTCCCTTCCGCCTAATAAAATTAGTATAAAAGTAATGAGAGGGACGCAATTTTTCAATTAGCATCATGTCTGTCCGTATATTATGCTGCTAATTGACGCCTTACAGTCATTTTTGAGTCGCGTGATTTATGTAGTAATGTTTATGACAGCAATGAATTTTAATTTAAATCCTTTGAGTCATTTTGTGAATATCGACACGTTTAATCTGTCCTCCAATGTTGCCTGATATGGTTCATTTCAACATGGTTCCTATTTCGAAAGATCTTCGGATTTCGTTTTAACAGTTTCATCCCGCGCACAGTCTACAGACAGACGGAATCGCAAACAAAACTTTTTTTTAACTCAGGGGCACCTAAAACGTGAGTATTCATTAAACTCTCTACTTTCTCTATGCAGACTTCCCCAATTAAACATTAAACAGTAGTTTTCTACAGCCAAAATTAACTGATTTTAATGAGATCGACGCTCGGAGAATTATCACTGGGGATGTATTCTTGGTACTCGAATCGCGAGCGAGGTTTTCTTGTCCATTTCTTGGCTGTAGCTGTGAAATGCAGGATTAATTTGACGACAGTCAAGCACCTAGCCACGTGATGAATTTAAAAAAATCACTTCTTGTATTTTTAACGAAATGAATGGAGTTTAGATAATTTAGAGCGTGTAAAGTATTTCATTCGATAATTGGGAAAGTAGACAATCAAGGCGTCATATTACGGGAAGCCCTCCATATAAGCGGACTAGATCATATATAATCGGGAAAATGAATCGATCTATAAACTCGTTATTTCAAATCGGAGAATGTATCAGACCGGAACCTTTCTAAGGTGCAGTCATTTACCGTGTATAATAGGAAATTTTTTCGTGAAAAACTGACCACAAAGTTAACGTACGTATTATACATGGTAAAAAAGCGCAAACATATTTTCGGCCGGTCATTAATAGTTATTTCCGGATGTATTGCCAGCGTTAAAGCATAATTGCTATTAATGTTGCGTTTTGGTAGAACAATAAATATCTTTTTATTCTATCTTTATAAAGTTGTTTTTTTTTCAGAAGAAGTGATCGAGAAGATATAATTTTGTAATTTCTGTATATACATTATATGTACATGGGGCATACGTATATCTCTATACGTAGTTGGAAATTTGCTAAACGTGCGTTTTATGTCGGTTCGTAGTCATCGCCACTAAAACCTAGGGGCGTTTTTAACGTACTGACGGGCCCCTCATATTGCGGGCCCCAAAGTACATACAATAATTCACGGATGGCGAGACCTGCGTGTCGATTCTTGCTCGGATGCTTGCCTTTGTGTTCATAACCATCGCTGTCGATAAGCGATTCTTCTTCTATTTAAACATTCGATGTAGGGAAATTGCGTTTTAAAGTTTTTTTCGTCATAAATAATCCATTTTCTTCCTATTTAAAAATATTGCATGCACACGTAAGGAAATTAAACGTTTGTTTGTGAGATTATGTTAACAACAGTGAAGAAGTAACCATGCAAGAAATTTGCCAAGTTCAACTCGAATTAAGACATTCTTGTTTGATTTTCTCCATAACGGCTACTCCTACGAAAAAATGTATAGGGAAGGAAATACTTTTCTTTACTAGTTCTACAACTTTGATTTGAAAAATATTTTGATATGAGCAATACTTGACGAGATATGTCGAAAATTTCATATTTTGTCATCAGCAATGTGGTACCCCGGATTGACGTACGTAATTCATTTTTGCGATCTTTGATAGTAAGTCCTTAATATCAAATTTCATGAAAATCCGTTCTGTAGAAGCCGAGAACGAACATGCGGACGGACGGACCGACGATAATAGACGCTCACGCTGGAAGCGAAACGCGCCTAAAAACGCTTAACCATTTCTTTCGTTTACAGTAAAATAAAGGCTCTTGAATTGTAAATAATTGTTGGTGTGAAAACATGCATGTTGACTGCATTCAACAGGTTATTATCGAGTTCGTCTCATGTTTGAAAAAAAATTCAAGAACAACCACTTTTTTAAAAAAATACGTCTTATTGTTAGATATCTCCAATAGCCACAACAAGGTTATTTTAAAAAAACAGATGTGCATTTCGGCTACAAAGCAGCCGTCTTCAGTGGTAATTCGCCTAAAATATATTCTGTTTTTATAACCTCGTTGTGGCCTGAGACAAGTATTTTGTTCTTGAATTTACTGCAGGAAAACATAAAAATCGTACTGAAATATTTAAGTGCCATACTTTGCGCTGACGAGTTTATCATCTGTCCCGTTTTCGTCAGAACGGTAGCTAGGTAAAAAAAAACGTCCCCACGGCGAATCGATATGACGAAATCGTCTCGTAATCTTGTGGCCTCGTGCGAAATGCCTTTTTAAAAAAAGTGAAAGCTTTCGAAGACCTTCCGGAGCGAGGCGGAGAAATGAGTTTTGAGCGGCGAACGGATATGAGGACGAATAATTTCGCGGGTTTTTGAAAGCTCCACGTGAATTGTGTTCTTCCCTATGCTGCTCCGCTCTCAACTATCGTATTAATGGAGTAATTGAACGACGATCGCATTCCAGCTGCTCTTTTCGCTTCGCTCGCTATAGTATAGTGAAAGGGATGTTCAACACATATGTGTTTCCGATGATCTTATTTTCGTGAAAACATCCCCGCAATTTATGTATGCATGTGTGCTTTGCTATTAAGCAAGTTTACGGACCATGTCTCTTTGATAACAATAAAAAGGTTGAGAAAATCATATGGCAATGGTTTCTAAACAAAAAGTGCATTTTGCTAGAATCTTTTATCGGTGAATCGCCACTGATGAAGGCTGTTCTTACCCGAAATGCCCCTCCCAATTACCACTAACTTTTTATGGCTATTGAATAAACATAGTTTGTCAATTAGGTCTTAGCAATAAGGTGAGCTCTTTAAGAGGTGTTTTCACTAATAAAGTTGATAAGCTACACTTCTTCATACAAAAATTTCTCCAATGGATGTGTTACGGTTTAAATTGTCTTATGTCGGTAAGAGGCGATTTTGTTCGCACAAAGAAAATCAAAAATCTAGGTTACTATTCCGAAAATCATATCTGTAGTTGTGTGATACCCGAAAATTAAAAAGTGGAAGCTTGCATGTGGTTATCTCAAAGGCTGATTTTCGTTTTAAAGCGATCGTTAAAAGAAAAACAAATGTAGTTTTGATCAATTTATCATCCTGAACGCTCGAGTTTTTTGAAGAAGAAAATTAATCGCGGTCTTACGGAAAAACGTTTTTTTGCGGGAGCTAAGAAATACGAGAATTTTACGCCATAATGTCTCGGTCAGTGGTCAAAGCCCAATCCCCTAGGATAAACGGTCGCGCTTGAAATCATTCTCGCCAAATAATAATAAAACTGCAACCGGTCAGGTGGGAGAGTAGAAAGTTGAGCCTTACTACAACTCCCATCTGGATTTCACAAAGCTTCCCGAAATGCTGTCCTTGACTCCCCTCGAAAAACGCATCGAAATTTTTTTATATTGGCTTGATAAACAAGATGATAAAAATCCGCAAATTATTGTATTAATACGAATCCAATATTTCGGAAGAAGTATCGACAGCTAAAAAAAAGCAGGAGCAAAGGATGCGCTTATGATAGGATGAGAGAGTTGATGACAGCAGGTCTGAATAAATAAATAAATAATTGGTTATTTAAAAGTTTGATATGGCGAGCAGCATTATATGGGTTTGATACATGGGCCATGAGAAAGTATGTGAGCAGATTATATGCGTTTGAGATGTCGTAGGCTAGATATAATTTGTTGGACTGTGAGAAAAACAAACGAAGAAGGTTTAATTATTGTAGGGCAAGTTTTAAAAAATCTTTTTCAACCTTCGGCCCCATATCGGAACATCCGAAATCCCACGGATGCCTTGGACACGTGAATTTGACGTTCGACAACACACTGAAGAGTGATAGCACGTGTTATTTGCTTTGAAAGGCCTGACAACTGAGTAATGTTTCCGTGGAAATGCATTAGGAGAAATGCCTTCCACTGATTGGCTTATAAAGACTCCTATTTATCAGTCAGAACTTCCAAACGAATTTCTATGAAGCGGACCTTAGTAGAAGAAGAAAAGATTTTGTGTTATGAGAGATTAGATTTATGGTGAATTCGACCTTTGAAAAATTCGATATTTAGAAAATTAGATAGGCACAACATCTTATGGATAGAAAAACTATTTTTTAAACTTCACACTTTCGGCTTCATGACGGTTTTCATCCCAGAAAACTGCTTAGTAACCTCACAGGTAAAAAATAAAATGGTCAGTTTTGATAAAGCTACAAATAACTCTACCATAAAAATTATTTAACAACTATAAAAAAAGCAGAAACGAGTTTCTCCTCTCGCAGTCAAATCGAAGAAGTTTCCTATCTATAGCCACACAATATGACAGCCTAAACGCGCCCTGCTTCTTTCGGTTTTCGATCAAAAATATTATTCAGCGGTGCACTTGTACTTTTCCTTTCTCTTTCTATGCTGAGCTATCGAAGCAAACATCGTCGTCCTGTTTTGGGATGACTTTCCCGTTGTCAAGGCGATATCACTTTTCAGATTCCCATGTAACCCAACATCCGAAAAGGAAATGGTATGTGGACCTCAAGAGGTCGATAGTTAAAGATTTCTCTCTCTCTCTCTCCCCCTTCGCGTTCCTCTCTCTCTCTCCGTTTCATTCGCCAGCTACGAAAAGAAAGGGCGATGCGAAGGCCGCTTGGCATTTGTTTCACCAGCGGTAGGTGTGTCGTAATCCTCAATAGAGCCTAACTGGCATTCCGAAAGGTCTTTTGATTTAAAAGAAAAAAATTGCAACCGAAGAAGATTGAGGGAACGGAACGCTACAGAAAAAATAAAACGAGCGGCGATTATCAACGAAAGCGTACGCGAGGCGAATATGGGACCAAAGTACACGATTTAGTTGCGACCGTGACATTGTTTTTACTTCGCCTTGAATCAGGTGGATAGAGAACCGGAATGTTAATTCGCGGAATGGGTTAATTGCTCTTCGATTGGCTGATGTTTTTCTTTTACCGGATCGTTTTACGTTTGACATTTTCATTTTTCCTCTGGATTATAAGCCCTAAACAGTCATTTTAAAAATATTGTACGGAAATTTAAACCTTAACATTTTAATGAATAAGCTAAGACTTCGTGGAACTCCATATTTAAACAGGATTGGGATAGGCGTCGATAAACTAAACGCAACAAAAAACTTTAAAATTTATTTTAACACAACGCCTGTGTTAAAAATTAAACAGTTCCTAGAATTCCTTCGACTACTTTCAGCCTTTGTTTGGTTTATACTCACCTTTTATGCAAGCGCACAAAAAAATTAAACGTAATTATTTCTGCTACGGTTCGCATTGTTTAAGAATTAATGCATATCAACCATAAGAACCTGTTTGGGAGACACCCGCAAACTAATTGCTCCGTTAAAATTCTAGTTTGCTTCTGCGAAGCGCGTTGACGCAAAAATTTGGCATGTCAAAGGGCACAGCACGTGAGAAAATTCAGTGTTTCCATTTTCCTGGAATTGTTTTCCCAAATCGTAGTCTCGTATCTGCTCGCCACAAGAAGGATTTCTGAGAAGGAAGTGATAGGATTTATTTTCTCGAAAGCGCTTAAATTTAAACTCGGTTTTAACGGATATCCTTTTGTAAAAATTACGGTTAGACTATCCGAAGTTAAAATCCGTTCCGAATAAGATATAAAGTTATTGATAAACTAGAAAAAACACGTCATTCGGAAGTTTAATTACCAAGACGCATATTTACGTCACTTGAGCAGGCGTAATAAAAATACACCATCGTATCTGTCCAGAACCAAAAAGGTACTTCTTTTGTCGATAAATATGGAAAATTCGAAATTTTTCAATTAAAAAATGTTTGATTTTTGTCAATATGAGTCGAAATTATAAAGACTTGAACTGAAAATATATGAATTTATAAATCATTGGCCTCTGCATTCTTTTTTACATTTAGTAGGGATGTCGGATATAGCGCTATTAATTCATTTGGTTAATACAGGGTAATTATAAACACAATATCGGTAATTATAAATGAAATATCGGTAATTATAAACAAATTATCGACAGTCATATAGAAAACTCCGACCTCGAGTGGTAATAATTATGAAATATTTTTAACTTTCATTTTTAATCGATTAATTACATAATAAAGTAATGTAATAAAAATAAATCTCTCTATATTATAAAATAGTAATGGTCATCATGATGCGTAATTCTCTAATTTTGTGAATAACTCGATTAGAAATAAACTAAGAAGCCTGAAATTTCTCAGGATTTCAGTTGTAATGAATCTCTACGTTATGACTAAAAAATTTAGAGAAAGGTCACGGGTTCGACTCCAGAGGATGAATGTCGTTTCCCACAACACACAAAAATCCTCGTTTTGGTTTGAAGGCTTTCATCCTTTTACTCTTTAAAATATTTTAAAATTAAGTTATCGACACGAAATTTGCGCTGAAACACGCCAAAATGAATGAGGATTCTTATTCTTATCATCGAATTCTCAGTCTTATTCGAATTCCCACATATTTTGAATTTATACTCGAGTTTTGGTACATTTTTTTAACATTTCAATAATAATATTCCGTGGTTACCGGTATTGTTGTCCTCTGTAATTTCCGTGCATATGCACTTAAATAAGGGCTTAAAGATCGAAAATAAGATTAAAACTTGCTCGAAATGACCGAAGATATAAATTTAATGCAAATAAATCGAACGCAGTATTTATATTATTTATATTTTTTATCTATATTACTAAAATCCTATTTCTGGTTCTCTCTCTCTCTCTTTTCGAATTTGTAATTTGGTATTTTGTTTGTATGTTTTTCTATTTATTTTATTTTCTGGTTCTTTTCTGTGAAATTATTATTACTATTTTATTCTCATTTGTAATTGTTGACGCAGGTTTAAATGTAAGAAGGGACTATATAGTCTCAATTTCGCCCTAAATGTAATCGTTTGTCTGTCTGTCTCTCTCTCTCTTCAACGCTCTATACCTCAACCATTTTTAATCTCCGGGAATTTCAGCCCTCTTAAGTTAATTTTTTAACGAGTTATTCAACTAATTTGTTATTAAAAACCAAATATACATACCTTATAAAATATATTCATTAAACTCAGATTCAAAACATATTCCCGTTAAACTGATCTAAATCCAATAGGTACATGGTAGGAACGAAGAAACAGCGAGCAAAGCGTGGGGGGAGGGGTCGGCGAGCGTCAGCGAGCAAGGGGCTTGCCACCTAGTAATAAAATATTTTTAGAAAATAATAAAATATTTTTAGAAAATAATAAAATATTTTTATAAAATAATAAAATATTTTTAGAAAAAATTTTCTTTATTTTGTTCTCAACAGCCGTTTATCTATATCCGACAGAATATTTGAAATATTAACACGGTAGAGGAAAATGTGAACTTCTGTAAGAAGTGAAAACTCCTTATATATATATATATATTGACAAAACATTTGGATATTTGGACAGCAAGGTCTCTCTCCCTCTCAAATCTTCCCCTCTCTCTCTCTTCCCCCCTTGTTCCTCTCCCATTTTCTCACTCCTTCCCTCCTTTTCCCATTCCTTTTCCCCTCATCCCCTCCATTTCCATTCTCCTCGTTTCCGAGGGCTTCTGTAGGGAGATTGAATCGAAGTTGCTTCCAAGTGGCCCATATCGCCCGTGGATTTGTCGGGTTTCATTCCCGAAGATATCATTAGCGTGCGCTCGCGTAGGAACTAGGCCTATGTCCTCAACATCATCCTCCAATATAAGTGGTCATTGAGTTAGAGAAATTCTATTTTGAAGACGGTTCAATCATAATAATAAAACGTGTAAAAGACAGTGTCACTTTGTCCCTTTGTCATGTAATGCTTTTTGAAGCTTAATATCTCGCAAACGACTGAACCGAATTTGATGAAATTTTCAGGATAGCATTGTGATATAATAACAAAACGTTTTAATGTATCGGTTATATATAAAAGCTTTATTCGGTCCCTTTGTCCTTTTGTCACTCCCTCTGTCACGCTCTGGGGGAAAAAACAGAAATATACCTGGCAAGAGGGGACTAAGGTCAGCTTTTGAAGCACAATAGATACTCGCGGCGAAGGTTTCGAACTCTTACTCGGATCGATGGCAACCCTCTCAACAGGAGGTATGATTTCAGGTCAAAGAAGACTGCCTCAGTTTTATTTCAGAATAATCGATCATCCCCGTCATTTTTGACGGGCACTTATACTAGTGATATAATAAAAAAACGTTTTAATGTATCGAACTCGAGATCAAAGATCCAGGTTCGACTCCAGAAGATAATTTCCATTTCCCATAAGGTAACACGTAAAAATGGACATTTCGACGTGCAGGCTTTCATTCTTTTTTAGATTAAAATTAGAAAGAATTGACCTACAATCTTCGGATTATTTTCATCTTTTTTTCACCTGCAGTTCGAAATCGCTCAATTTAAATGTTTAATTCACACAGTTTGAGGAAATCTGGCCATTTTAAGGGGATGTTGCCTTGCCTTCCAATTCCATTGTTAGACCTCGATATCATATTGTTATTTCGATCCTTATGGGTATAAACGTGCTTTTAGTGCTTTTAATACGAGATAGAGGGAGTGAGATGGGGTGAGAGAGGGAGGGAGGGGGAAACGATTTTCAAGACAGTTGTTTCTGATGTTAATATGATATCCCTAAATAGTTTGAACGATCGTATCTTTCCTCCCGTCATTTTTGACGGGCATTACACTAGTTATGTAATAATTAGCGTCCCGCAAGAACTTTCACTTTCTTAGCGCTTCTTCAGTCTAAAGTCCCTTTCCTTGAGATCGTTCCGTCGTTGAACTTGAGGAAAGCAAATTTGCCGTATCGATATCCGTACGTATAAATACGTTGGAAGAGTTCGGGAGAGATAAAATACCGCCGATGGCATTTGTTTGTAAGCAGCGCTTTGTCGCTATTTCAAACGCCCATTGAGCGAAATTCACTCGGTGCGGCGGATATTGACAAATGAATGCATAAACGCGGTGATATCACACACGTGCAGCGCAGGTTTCGAAACAAAAAATCGGAAACTGTCTAGGAAATGATGATTCAAGGTGTTGATCGTACGATCGCCACGGTAAGGAATGATCAGCATTATCTTCGAGCACCTTATTCCGTGTACAACTTATGCGTGACAAAAAAAATTTTAAAATACCTTCGGATTTCGGTTGGACGGAATTGCATAATTGTGCCTGGCCGACGCATAATAAATCGAAAACGTGTTACTCAATCTATGTACGCGCCTCAAGCTACGTTTGCTTACGACGAGAACTCGATGCATGTACACGTTACCCTGCGATTCGCCTAATTGGCGGGTGGCAGGGGGTGCAATGCGCCAAAACCTGCCTAAATTTTTCATCTCTCGCTGGTTGAACTTTCCTATTGTGACCTCGTATATTCCTCAGAAAGAACGAGCCTCGATAACGGTCTTTCTGCAGTAGATCTCACATATTTTATCGTCACGATCCTGTCTACCTACGTAGTACTTGGTGCTTCGATTATTCCTACACATTCCGACCTATATTTCTCCAAAAGCCTTAACCTTCAGTTCGGTCATTTCAATAATCTCTTATGCAGATATTGGATATTTTTGTATCAACGTGTCTTTTTATTGTTACAACTTTGATTTGATCAGCTTAAAATAACAGTAATAAACACTGCTTATCTATAAATGCTCCTGTCGCTTGGTAAGGATTCACTTGTTCAAATACGCGCATTTCTTTCAAATGTTTGAACTTATTTTAAGTATAATGAAATCGTTCTTTATTGCAAAGAATAGAATATTCTAGATAACACTTTTTTGCGTGGCGCTTGTTCAAATTTTCCCATATCTTCCTGCTACAGTCTTTGAAATACGGGCGCATGTGTCTTAATGGGATACTTTAAATATGTCGGATCGGAAAAATACAGCCTTCGAGAAACACGCACCCCTCCCCTACAGAACTTTTTTTCTGCCGTCAAACTGTAACATTTACTACTGATAATTTCATTTTTCGTTCAACTAATGGTCATGTTGAGATTTTAATGATAAAAATGTTTGTATTTGATTTTCACCACAGAATGTCTCGACAAATTCATATGCAAACTATTATCAGCCCCGTCGATGGACTCGCAACCTACAATGAAAAGATTGCCCGTCACTGCTATACGTACGTAAACGAGAAGATACACCTCCCATATTATAAAGTTAAAAATATTAGCACCCTCTATTTAATTTCAATTGCAGTATAAGTTCAAAATGTCAAATATTCATATTCCAAATGCCACAGCGGGCTAGGAAAATCGCGGGGCCCTGTTCAGAGTGTGCGCGTGGGGCCCCTTTCCCATTTAAAAAAATATATAGTAAATTCGTATCAATAAAGTGTTCAATATTTTTCTCCGAATTTTTAAACATATGTCCTTTAGAAGTACAACAAATATTTTTTTATAGAGTGCGGAACGTAAGCGCGGGGCCCGGTTCAGTTTCACCGTTAACAACCCTATGAACATAGTATACCGTATTTACTCGTGTAATACCCGCACCTTTTTCACCAAAAGTTCCCATCAAAAAGTGGGGTGCGGACATTACATGAGATTTGCCCATTCTTCTTTTGAGGGTAGGCCACCCACGAAACGCCTACTCAATACTGTAAACGCCTGGCGTGAGATACTGAGTTGGCATATTTCGGTAGGCGCAATATGGCGTGCATTTTATTTCCCTAATTTTTAACCAAGGTATTTTCTTAAATGCGTGGAATAATAATATAATAAGCAGGTATCGTTTAAAATTCCTTGCCAGCTGCCAGTAGGAAACTTAAATCACTTAAATATTCTATGCGAATAGAAGTGCCAGATGGAGACCATTCTCATAGGAAAGGTGATGAAAGAGAAATAAATAACTCAATTGCATGTGTTTCTCATTAATTACAAACGAATTCTATAAGATTAACTTTTAATTCGCGACATGCTCAAAACACATTTTACCGTGACCATTTTTTGGGTTCCTTTTACGTAACGCAATCCTAAAAGAATCTACTTTTAATACTGTGATCTCTGACTTTCCGAAGGTCAGTTTTTTCTCTGTTAGTATAATTTTAAGTATGTGTTATAGAGCAGATAAGATGCGCAATTTGAGATGGTATTTAGAAATTACTTTAAAATCGAAAAACATTGAGAGACAGACTGAAGAGCAGCTAAAAGAACTAAATCTATTTTTTTATGATTGATGATAAGCAAAATTTAAATTGTTCGATTTGACACCGGGATTTATTTTTAGGACGAAAATTTTACGTTATTTATATAAAATCCACTTTTTCTAAGTGAAAAATGGCTGATTTAGCGTGGTTTCGCGTAATTAGTGAAAATAACGCCATTTAAATTAAATAGTAACTTGAGAATGTGTAATGACTCAAAACGGAACCTTTCTGCGAGATTAAGGAACTAGACTCAAAATAGGTTTTCTAGTAGTCTCCGTGTAATATAATCACATTGGATGCCAATTTTTCATGATTACGTGTTTTAAAAAAGTATTAATAGTCATTTTAATAAGTCACTTCTTAAATATTTGCCTGTTGCCATAATTGTATCACCAAACTCGGCTTCTGATAGATTATTCAATCGAAGTTGCCATAAAATATCAAAATCGAAATTTTGGAAGTGCGGGCATTATACGAATTCTATTTTTTCCTAATCATTAGACCTAAAAACGGGGTTTGCGGGCATTGCACGCGTGCGGGAATTACGCCATATAATGAGTTTTTTAAAACACGCAAATGAAAGCTTTGACGTAACTTCTACGCAGAGAGGCGTATGTCGGACACAAAGACATTCTTTAAGAAATCAGGAGAAAAATTCTGCATCGACCGGGAATCCAACCATAGTCTTCCACTTGTTGTATGAACGCCGAACTACCGAAGAATGCTAATAATTTTATCGATTTACGAAATAAAAATAAACATATGACCCGTAAAATGACCCCACTCGCAAACTTCCGTCGCTTTGATGGCAAATTGTTATGTTTAAAATAGGAACAAAGAAAGGAAAATACGCGATTCCACTGGGGAATCGGTGGCGAACAACACACCGTCATTTATAAAATAACTCCGCACTCGATCTCGAGTCGGGAAGCCGTTGAAGTCTTAAAAACGTCGGACAAAACCCTTTCACAACAAGCGTCGAAGTGAGGGAGAAAAACGAGAGGGAGAGTGTAAGAGGAGTTCTCTCCCCTCAACTCACCTAAAACACCCCTTCCCGCCCCGCACGTGACGCAATCCTCCAATCAGCTGGCTCCAAAGTCTCTCCCTCTCCTCCTTTTCCCCTCCCTTCCCCTACAATAACTCCGCTTTTACGGGTGCGATGCCGTTCTATCCGCCGCTCCGAGTCAGTAATCTCCGGAGCTCTCGTGTTGGAAGAACGTGGTTCGAGAGTGTGTTTTTGTGCCTTCGGAAAGCTCCTTTTAAAAAAGAACACGCCCCCTCCCAACTTCTGTCCTCAACCTGTGTTGAAGAAAAAGAGTGCGGCGGTCGTCGAAAAGAGTTTCCCGTCATGTTGTTGTCGGATGAGGAGGTCTTGAAACTCCCTTGCTGGGAATCGGCGAGGAAAGCTCTAAAGCGCGTGTCCCTGCTGATTTCTTCTGCCTCGGCCTAATTTCGCCGCCGCCCATGGGTGGAAATGCTTCTTCTTGAGCGCGCCCTCGGGGGGATTTTCTAGATAGAGAAAACATGTGAATTTTTTTCGGTAGAGTGAAGCTCTCGAAGAGAAAAAAATTGCGAAAATCCTAAGGAAGCGTGTTTATATTTTTATATTGTTGCCATCGTATTTTTTTTAAACACGTGCCTTTATGCCGAAAAAATTGGTAGAATTTTAAGGTGATAGGATTTCGAGTTCTACCGCCTATAATCCTCCGCTATCCAGGTTGTTCTTTTGGTGCTCCCGATGGCTTGCTCGAGGTGACAAAAGAGCGGCGTCTACCGCTATAAACCCCGAAGAATGCGGTTGCCACCGACCGTGTGTGCGCTGTCGGTGCAGCCTATAGTGTTCCTCTTGTTTGCGGTCCTTCTGAGATCGGCTTCCAGCCAACCACCAAACCAGCTGCTCCATCCCGGTGGGGCGATCAACCTCTTCTCCCGCTACGGGTACCTAAGCATAAGCATCCGCGTCGTGCCCAGAAATGACACCGAACCTTGGGTGTTCAGGGAACCCACCGTGGACGTGTTCAGAGACACTCCCCCTCTGCCTCCTAAGAAGGCCCCTCAGAAAGACAGGTCCCTCGTGTTCGACGGAGATTTCCACATGGAATTCTGCGACGACGTGAGGCAGCTGATGCAGGCGTACTTCCGAGACTTTGCCATCGAGAGGTTGGCGGAGCCGTGGAGGGCTTACGCCGGCAGTTGGGGTCGCGCTACCATCGCCAGGCACTTGGGGATAAACTCCACCTTCGTGGGGGGTCAGCACTGTTACGTGCTTGTGAGGGTGGCAAGGAGGAGAACCACGGCCAAGTTGGAGATCCCTGGACTCGGCGTGTTGTCGAAAGACGGTACGGACGGTCCGATCCTGACGTCCACGGTCCAGAAGGCGGCGGACAAGGTGGTGACGGGCGATCCTGCCACCGTTGACAAGTTCGTGAGGAGTTTCGGTTCGCACTATATATCTTCCTACGTCACGGGCAACTCGTTGTTCCAAGTGTTCGTCTACACTCCTCACATATACGCGAGGATCAAAGAGAGGCTTAGGACTAGAGGGGTTGCGGAGTTGACCAGATCGGAGCTGGCGAGTTTCTTTTCTCCGTGGTACGCAGAGCACACGGGGAAGATACAGGTGGCGAGCGGGAACTCGACCGTGGGAGCATGGGCTCACGACAAACTGAGGGTGTCATTTTATTTTTTCTCGTTTGCGAGTCTTTTGAGGCTCCACGGAGACGCGAGGCTCTTGAGGAGGCTGGACGGCCTCTTGGGAGACGAGGCTCTGTTGCAGCTGGAATTGAAGTCGTTAGCGCCCGCGTTTCGCAACCCCACGACGAGAAAATGGTTCGAAGAGGTGTTGGACAACCGGCTGAGACTGTGGGAGGTCAACATGTGACCACCATGGGAGTGAGAATGTAAATAATCTTCCAGTGAAATGTGTTGCGTCCTGAAAAGGTTTGAAAAAAAGAATGGCGTGAGGTAAAGGCGGGGAAAAAGTGAACGGGATACGGTTCGCCATAGTCATCTTCGCGTGGTTTTTCTGCGGATATTTTTTAACCGTGAAAGAATGTGCTGTGATCTTTTTTTTATATCGTGTACTTATACCAAAGACGTCATTTCCGAGGTCGTGGTGCCGAATTGTTTGAAGTTGTACTCGAGAAAATGTGATGAAATTTTCTCCTGTGAGGTACATTTCAAACTGTTCTTTGAACAGCGGTCCATATTTTTCATTGCCATCGTTTTGGTTTACAGAGATCCCATGTCAATTAACTATTGCCAGCGCACGTAAAGAAAAAATTGTCTATTTCGGCTTTTATATTTTCGCTTAAATCGAAAACTTAAAAGTATTTTTGTACTGAAATCGCTTTGTAATTGGAATGAGGCTGGTGTTTTTAGTGCGATGACAAAAGCAGTTTTTCTATTTTTGGCACTTGGACATCATATGCCTTGATTGTATTGCACTACCACCTGTGACTTTAATGTTGAACACGATTTGTGCCAAAATAGCCAACTATAAACACTTTTGCACAAAATGCAATTTAAAAAGTTTTCTTTCCATTTTATTTTCATCGCCATATGCATACTGTGGCTTTTTTGTCATATTGTCATTCGAGCTTCAGTTAATACAAACCCGGAAGTTTTTTTCTTTGAAAAAATGTTAATAATAAAATTTTACTAGCGTTTTAAAAAATAGATGAACTTCGTCGAACTTATTTGCTGAAAAATTCCAAAGGACTCTTTTTAGATAGTGTTTCCATTAATTTATGAAAAGAAGATTAATAATCTGTTAGTGTCAGAGTCTGTAATGATATCATTGGCATGTAAATTTAGTTTGTGTTATCAAAGTACACCATTTCTTAAATTCAATGAGGGTGTTCCTTGCATATCGCAAATAGCATAATTGAAAAATGTTTTAATACTATTTTTTATTAAATATTAAATTTTTAATAAAATAATACGTAATAAAATCACTGGCATTTCTTTTTTAAATTAAGTATATAATCTAATTCTTAAATTTGATTCTCTCACAGAAACTCACAGCATTGACATTGTCAGGCAATGACCTATAGAGCTTTTGCTACAAATCAATTTGTTGTTCTTGAAAAATCATAATGGAAAGCTATTACGTAAAAAATGGTAGCTATTTTATATGTAATAAATGTTACCCTATAATTTGTTTTTAACATAAAGGCATAGTGACCATAATAAAGTTTCAAAGCAAAGACAGGAATGCCCATGCGGGCTGCTGATTAGGTGGAGAATTTTCAGCATTAGAATTATTTTTTAAAGAGAGAAAGATATAATTTTATGGTATCATTTCATCATTTTTTATTCAAAAGAATCTAAGTGTCAAAATAATCAGTTTCTTGGAGAATAAAATAGAGTTTGGGCTGAAGAGCAGGCAAAATATTCCAACACATCTCCTCCAAATCTTTTTTTAGCTAATGAAACCAATAATTTGTTAACAGTTTCATTAGCGCTGATTTAAAATTGACATTATCATGAGTCAAGATGATGATGAAGAGATGTGCAAATGTGATATAGGGATGGTATAAAAAATGAGAAACCACCAGTTGCACTACTTCTTAAAAAGTCTTGAATTCTCAAAAGTATAAAAAACCCACTTCTTTTGTAAGTTCTCCCATGAGTTGAAAGTTAAATCTTTCCATGAACTATCCATCTGTTCTCCATTGTTTTTCAATCTAAAAGGAGTGTTAATATCAACCATTCTACTTGTTTATAAAATAAACCAGTTCTTTTGATGAAATTTTCAGGTTGAAGGAATTTCAATTTCTTCATTTTTGAACTTTACATTTTTTCACAGACTTGAACATGTTCCATGAAACATGCCTTAACCAATTTATCTTAGAAATTCCTCGCATGCATTACTTAAAAAGCTGCTTCTAGTCAGCTTGCATTGCATCCTGTTTCTAAATTTTTGTTCCACCGTCTGGAACCCTGTCTCATTCTACTCGATTGTAAAGTTCTTCTCTCTGATGACGGTAAATTCTGAAATGATCATGTGAGAGGTAGATTCAGAAATAATATTTTATATTCTCAAATGGCTGAAGAAATTTTATTCTAAATAGTACTTCAGTTGTCGTGATATTTCTTTCCATTCATTAGAGAATCTAAACTAACAATAAGCCAAAAAGAAGAATTTGTTGTGCAGTGGGTTTAAGATCTCATTCAAGGTGCATCTCAAATAGTTCATTCCTCCATCTTGCATTATATTCATGTCTTCCTTATACCAATTTCCTACTCCAACTAATTTTGTCAGTGTCCGTGGTTGATTTTTGGAGAGCATCATCTAGTTAATTGTCGCAACTATTGATTTTCTTGGCAAGTTCTCTTTTTGAAACCCCAATTTATTGTGTGATGAATGAGAATTAGTAATCTGTAATGACCAAACACTTTGCTCATCAAAAGGCAATAACTGTTTAATAATCATTATAATGTATTTTTTTCCAACAAACTGTACAAGTGATTCTATTACAAAATGCAATTCATAAATTATTGAAAAATATGTTATGCCAAATTTAATTTCAAAACTATATTTTTATATATTGCAAGCATTGTTGCTGTTAACTGCAAGTAACACTGTATATCAAATTTTGTGAAATTTTGACTGAAATAAGGGTTTGAGAATGTTCATGTTTTCATTGTAGCATGTCAATTAACTGCAAATTGTACAAAATTTTTAAATGAATTTCATATATTTTCATTGGTTAACATTTTATGATGCAAAAAATATATTGATTCTACATATAAACATGTTTGTTATTGAGAAACCTTTACAATGAATAATTTATCCTTTATTATCTGATTGTGAGATTTACTTATATATTTCTATGGTAAAGCTTGTGGAAAGATACAATTGAAGGCATATAAGTAAAATTACATAGACAATTCAATTCGCCATTATAATATTTTTCAGCATCTGATAACTTAATGATAAAATTATAACTACATCCATATAGTAAAAATTAAGAATATAATGTAAGTCAGCCTTTAATGTCTGGCTGCAGTGATTCTAAGCTTAAAAAAACTGAAATTCTGAAATAGCTTTGTAATGAAACATTTACAATTCATAAATTAGTTTATAATCAAGTTAAGAAAGAATTATTCAAACAGTGTTGAATCCAAGAAGTTGGAATAATTATTAAAATTTTACTTAATTTATTTAATACTAAGAAATGTTATTGGTTCCTTAAATAGAGAACAATGGAAAAAATTGGAACTTCATTTGCTGATGCAATATGAAAAATAATGTCTTAGTTATTGAGGGATATTTAAAAATTTTAACTTAAAGTTCTTTATAAATTTAGTAGTACAATTATATGACAAAGTAATTTATTCAATAATTAATTTAAAATTTTAACATTCAATCAATTGGCCTCTGTGCTATAAGTGGATTATTTTGTAATAAATAAATAAATTTATGATGTAGAAAAACTGATGGTACATTAAATATAATCTTATCGTGGAAGTCAGTTCCTTTTCTGTGATTATTGATGAGTAAATTTCATAAAGCTGAGCCTGATTTCATCAATGAAATTACGTGAGAAAGGAAACAATCATGGGCAAAATGAAATTATGAAGGAAAAAATACTAAAAAAGTAAAAAATAATGGGATAATTTTGGGAATAAAGAAAACAAGAGGTGAAAGAAAAAGAGTTAAACAGGGTAAAAGGGAGTGGAAGATGAAAAAGAAAGAAAATGAGGGAATAAAAACAGTGAGAAGAGAAAATAATTAAAAGCAATAAAAATGAGAAAAAATAGGGCATAATGAAAAAATGAGGGATATATAAAAAACCTGATTTGGCCAGCATATTACTCTCTCCATAAAGATTAGTGAATATGATTTCAAGAGAACTTAGAAGTTGCTCTCAGCTGCAGCTTCCTCAAGTATAATGATCAGCAATTACACAAATGCAGAGTGCACAAAGTGCGGCCCACCATTGATACCCATGCGACTCACAGAGGATTTCAAAGCATATTATTAGCTTCTCTCTGACTGACGGTACGTATTTGTTCCACTTGATTCCAAGTTGCTAACATATGTTGGGTCTGTCCTGTGATCGAGGGATGATGGTAGATCACCAAAAATTAATCACCTCACTGCATATCGAAGCAAAAACAAAGGGTCTGAACCACAGAGAGTTTAAGGCATTCCTTGAAGAGATAAAATTGTTCCTAATTGAAAAAAGGAAGTTTGTACATGACCTGGATGATAAGTGGCATTGTGATTTTGCTTATCTTGTGGATATTACCTTAACCATTTGAACCTGTCTCCAAGGAAAAGACCAATTTGTGTCAAAATGGCTAATCATATCACATCTTTTAAAAAGAAACTTAAATTGCTCCATACTCATTTGTTGAAAAGAGAAATGTATCATTTTCCTACATGTCAAAAATTTTTCTCAAATTATCATGGAAACTGTGAGGATTATGTTGAAAAAACTGCAATCCTTGAAGGAACTTTTCAAAATAGGTTTTCAGAATTCAATAAATACAAACTTTGGTTCCAGCTATTTTCAGATCCCTTCTCAGTTATTTTGGATGAAATGAGGACAGATGTACAATTGGAAGTGATTGGTTTGCAGTTATCTGATACCCTTCGAAATATATTTAAAGAGGGTGATCTTATGAACTTTTATAAATGCTTGCCAAAAGAATCATACCCAAACATAATTGTGAAAGCATCTTTTTTTGCAACTCTTTTAGGATATACCTACACATGCGAACATAGATTCTCCATTATGAACATAAACAAGTTGAAGTACCGCAATAAACTTAGAGATATAAATGTGCAAACAGTTTTATGTTTAGCAACTAGTAAAGTGAATCCTAACATTCCAAAGTTAGTGAAAATATGCAATGTTATGTATCCCATAAAACTGAAAATTGTAATTAAAAATATTTTTATTATTGCAAATTTAAATGTTACTATAAGTATAGTACAGGCGACTCCCGAGATTCGACAGGGATGCATTCCTGAAAATGTGGTCGAATCTCGAGCCGTCGAATGTCGAATCAGCACATATTCAAACAATTAGAGCAGAAATAACCACGTCTAGACTGAAACTAAACCCTCATGGTCAGGCGGGCCGAAAATTACTTCGCGTAAATTAGTTTCTAATTCAACCGATCGATCGGCTGGGTCGATTCAACCGGTTGAATTCTTGAGTTGGTTGAATCTCGAATGGTCGAATCTTGGGAGTTGTCTGTATTTGTAAAAATTCTGAGGATTATCGATTAATAAAAATGCTTTAACTGAAAAATATAATTTTATTATTGTTAATTATAATTTGTTTGTTCTTTATTGTGGTGATGTAAAAAGTTTGTTCATCCTTGCACTAGTGAATAATTTTTAAACGATAAATACATTTCACTGTGAAAAACACTTTGAATCATTTTTCACAGTGAAAAAAGTAAAAATATTTATTTGTTGCTGTTGATAACAAACTATAGATTGGTTACATTAGAATCGCTATAAAAAATTCGAAAATTTTATCATAGCAACAGAAACAAAGCTGTCATCTATCAACATTCAATGCACTGATCATGCTTCAGAAAAATAATAGAAATATCTGTGAAACAATCCAATCTATGAAAAAAATGTTCCAAACAAAACTTGTAGAAAAATTATATATATTGTATACAACTTTGATAATGACATATACAGGTAGTCCTTGGTTAATGCGGTAGATGCATTCCTTGAAAGTACCACGTTAAGCGAAAACGCATTAAGCAAAAATCTATATCTCACAGGAATACGTGTAATACTGGTAGGATACGTTCCTGGTCCCTGACATATACACTCATAACTATTTAAAAATCTTATGGTCTTAATTAAATGATAAACATTAAGAAGGTGTGCTTGGATATCGAGCAAATGCTTTGCAATTCTTCAGTCACTTGTTATTTATTCAACTCACAGAACGATGATTCACTAGCCTATCATGCAGCAAGTGCTACTGCCTCGAAACACTTCAAACCCTAATCATTCATCTGTTGAATGAAGACATTTTCATGCAGATTTGGTGTGCTGTCGAAGATTTTTCTCGAGGCCTCCACGCTTCAAAAGATTCGAAAATCCATTGTCAAGAAGACATGGATCGAAGAATCAAAATAAAAAGAGAAAATAAAAGTTGTTCAAAAAAGGAGTTATTTAATTATTTACTTCTTAACTAATATATAACGGGGCTTATGAATGTTCATTGTAGGTACATCACTTTTGCAAAGCAAGTTTTTGTCATTTTAATTTTGACTATGTGAAAATAATTATCCCATGAGAAATAAATAAATCTCAATATTTCATGAAGGAATGATTAATTTGAGGCAGGGGAAGTTGAGGATTATCAACTGATGAATTAGAGTCATCCAAAGGGCTGCAAGAACCACATCTGTTGCCAAAAGTGAAGATGCTGCTGGGCCTGCAGTTGAACTCAGGGCTTCACAGTTGCTGCTTTCGATAGATAAAAAGATTGTTTAAGGAAAATTATGTTTTCTGCTCACGCTATCGCAGTGATCTTTTGCTGCTTTAAACCCTGGCATATTCTTCTCTTCTTTGGAGATATGTGTCCTATTTGGCATTCTTTTCCAGTACAGACCTGTCTCATCGATATTGAAGACCTGCTTCAGATTGTATCCTCCTCCTTTAATAATGCTAGCTAGAATTTCAGGGAACTTTTCGGCTGCTTCCGTATCAGCTCCAGCAGACTCACCTGTCATTTTCACATTATGTAAGCTGTATTGTGATTTAAAATGTTCAAACCACCTATGACTTGCATTAAATGGTTTTACATCACTTGGAACTAGTTCATATGTCTTGATATGTTAATACAAGCTTCTAGATTTTTCCCTTATAGCATTCAGACTTAAAGGCATGTACTATCGATTTTCATCTTCTATCCAGATGCTTAGTAACCGTTCAATCTTTTCTATTACAGTTTGCTGTACTCGACTCACTCTAGAAGCACTTAAAGTTGTTGCACTCTTAGCATTAGCCTTAATTTTATTAGCATTTGCATGAATTGCTCTAGACATCGATTCTGAAAGTCCGAGTGCTTTTCCGATATCTACTGCTTTTTCATCACGTTCGTATTGTTCAACAACTTCTAATTTTACACTTAAAGGTATTGCTTTTCTCTTAAGTTTAGCCACAGATGAAGTGACGTCAATATTAAATCATTTACCAGTGACGATGGTGTTATTGAAGAGTTACATAAATTAACAAAATATTATTCCAAAAGAGCAAAGAGACTACAACTGATAGGTATGGCAACAAAATCAAGACTGGCTGGGAGACCAAACGGATGGAGTTTCATACCCAGCATGCAGCACCTATTAGCGAGCCTTCAGTGAATTGTGTTATAGCGAAAAAATGGTGCATTGTACAAAAATTGTTCCTAATTGAAAAGTCGCGTTAAAACATAAACGCATTAACTGAAAGCGTGTTAACCGAGGACTACCTGTATTTGTATTAATGAGGCCTAAAGAAGATATTTGGCAAAAACAGAAAAATAACAAGAGTAAACCTCCACTTCTGGTTGACAAATTTCTGCCTAAACCATATCAGACATTGAATTACTAATAAAAAGCTTAAATATAAAGTTTTGTGCTGATCTGATTATTAGTTTTTCAGGTGGAATGCTTACAAAATTCCTATTACATATAGACACAAAGACGGCATTAAAAAATCTGATGTGGCCAACACATGACTTTCTCCATACAGAGCAATGAATATGATTGCTCTTGACATCAACATCCTCAGGAATAATTATCAGCAATTACACTTGTGAATAATTTAAAAACATTTTCAATAGTCTTTTTAAAAAACAATAATTAGAGAAAATTGTTAGCTGTTTCTATGAATAAAAAAATATCGATGAGCAATTAAAATCATCCTTGGCAGCATACGCAATGCAAACAATAATTAGAAGATTTTTTCATAGCAATGGAAACAATGGTATCACTTAGCAAAGGTATTTAACATAAATTCAACAGAAAAATCAAAATAGGCACTGCCTAAACCAGGGGTCGACAACCTATTCACCCCTAAAGTCTGCTTATTCTTATTTTGTAACACTGTTCTCACATAGTTAATGTGCTTTCCGTCTCGTGTCCTCTCTCCCTTTGTGATTAATGAACACAAAATACGGAAATTCAGATCTGTAGGTACAAATGCATACATACCGTTTACAATGTGATCCTTTTTTAAGTAAACTGGGGGTCATCAAATGCTAAAAATATATATCATTTAACACGTTGAGTGCTGGCGGCCGCTCGAGCAGCCCAATTGATTCCGATACAGTACCTAAGGACCACTCTAGCTGCCAGCGCTCTCCTCTGCTTCCTTGTTGTGGTAGGGGGCATAGGCATGGATTTTAACCTGCCCAAGCATTGCTAGGCATCAGTTGGACTCCAACCTTCACAGCGGTGTGCTTAGTTTTCAATTCGGTCTGTTATCCTGCTTTTGGTTAGTTTTTCTCAAATATTTGAATGCATCTTCTCTGGACAAGGTAAAATTGAATATTCTTATTGTTCACTTTATATCGTATATATTTCCTATTGTAAAATATTTTATTGTGTAGAAATGTCGAAAGAAATATTCTTTTAAAAATAAGTTGTTTTTAATTTTATGGTGATATATTTCAAAATTAATTATTCTTTTGTAAATACATATATGTGTGAAACCGTTAAGTTTGAGAAAAAATAGATAAAATATTTGCTTTTAAGTAACATCTAAGGCTAAAGTTTAGTATAGGTGACGTACCTGTGGTGCCCTTATTGGTAGGAATTAGAACCAAGTACTAAGGATCTCTTTCTGCAGTGTTGTGCTACTCCGCTGGTATGGAGAGGGAGATTTGAATTCCGTCAGGGAGCCGAAGGTGCCCAGCACGACTCGATCTCAATACTGTTGCCCAGATATCAACCCTTATTATGTTTGCTCTGCTTCGGGCACCGTATCTCCAGGACGGGTAGGGAGATATTGTTCCAGTCAGGGCACCGAAGCTAAGCAATTGTATGGTAACTCAGTCATTTGAAAACTGCTATGCGTAAAGAACGTCTATGATTCAAATGCTACGTAGTTCATTTTCTTGCCAGTTACGGTGCTAGTGGTACATCACATATTCTAAACCAGCTCCATATGTAATGCAGGTCGGAGACTAACCAATACCTGAGGGAGGCTCGAGCAGTCCTCAATAAAAGTTAATATTATAAACATTTAAGAAAGACAACAATAAAAACGGATTCATACATAACACTTCCGAAATAAGAAAAAAAAAGTTCAGGTATCGGTGAAGGTTGAAAAACTATCTTCAGCACTTAACGTGTTAATTAAATTACAATTTATTACTGGCATGTGAGACCTTACATTTGCGAGAATATGGCACGCCATTTGTGAAAGGTTACCGACCCCTGGCCTAAATTATCAGTTTTATGAAAAAATGTTTCAAACGAAACTTGTAGAAAATATTTACGTAAATTGAGTTTTAAAAGAGGTTTTTGGAAAAAAAGAAGAACGACAGGAATAAACCCACTTCCAGTTAACCTATATGGCCAATTACTAATTAGCTCTTATCCCTATTATGAAAATATTACCGTATTCACCCGAATCCAAGACGACCCTGAATCTAAGACGACCCCCCATTTTGATGATTCCAAAAGAGAAAAAAGCTCAAATTGACCTTCATGACTACAAAAATTATAAATCTTGTGAAATATTTATTTTCTCTTATACTTTTCTTGAATGTCATTGTCTTTTAACATTTTAAAATCATAAGATCACATCACAAATAGAACCATTCAGGTTTTCAAACAAATTAAATGGTAGCATTCATTTTAAGATAACATTAAAAATAAAGTAAATACATTGAAAGAATACACTCATTTCAGGACAACAAAAAAACATTCAATCCAAGTGCTGCATAAAATCATTTTATTGTGTTAGTCATCATCACTGTCTATGCAACCTTCACTATTTTCCTCATGCTCACTATCTTTATCACTCTCAATTTCATCATCACTCTCCCACAAAACATCATCCTCACTCCCATCCATGGCATTAGATAAGCAACATTTCTTAAATCCTTTCACTATTACTTTTGCATTTATTTGTTGCCACGATGCCTTGATCCATTGGCAGAGCATTGCAACTTCAGGTTTCTTAAGATTTCCTTTTGGTGTTAAAGTGTGAGTTCCACTCTGTAACCACTCAGAGTACAAAACCTTTTAATTATTTTTAAAACACTTATTGACAGCAACATCTAAAACTTGAAGTTGCGATGTCATTCCTCCAGGTATTACAATAAGATCAATATTCATCGCACTCATTATGTTTTTAATTTCAGGAGATAAGTGTCCTTGAATGCATCCAGTGAAAGCATTGCTCTTTGTTTCAGTAAAGCTCCTGGCCATCTATTCCACACCACATGTAACCAATCTCTCATTAGTTCTTTAGTCATCCACCCCTTTTCTTGACACCTATTATTCAACTTGGCAAATGTGTCTTAGGCATTGTTTTCCGCTTTAGAATCACATATGGTGGTAATTTAGTCCCATCTGCTAAAACCGCCAACATTACCGTGACTCGCATTTTTTGTTGCCTGTAGTTTTAATTAGGACGGACTTCGCACCTTTTTCGTTCACAGTATAATTAGATGGCATGTAGAAGAAAACCGGAGTTTCATCGGCATTTCCTATTTGGCTCAAAAGGTAATTATTGGTTTTTCTAAGTCCAATTACGTATTTCTGGTAAGCGAGAAGTTTTTCAACATAGTCTTCCGACAATTTCTGACACAGCGAAGTTCGTCGCCGTAAAGAAAAATTATTTCGTCGCATCATTCTCACGCACCAACTTCTGCTGCCCTTGAATTCTTGCAATGATATATTAAGTCCTCTAGTAATTTCATTAACTTTAAGTATAATACTTTCAGTCGAAACAGGCATACCGTTCTTCCTCATGGTGCGCACAAACTTGACTACTTCTTCTTCAGTGCCATGAAATCGGCCTAATTTTGGACCACTGAGCAACTTCCTTGTGGCTTTGGCTTTTTCTAGTTCCTGTTTTGAGAGTTTCCATCGACGCACATTTGCCTCAGATACACCGAACTTTCTACTCGCATCACAGTTATTAGTTTTTTCGGCGTAATTTATCACGATCAGCTTAAAATTTGTATCTTAGCTCCGTCTAATTCCTTTGTTAACTTTCCCTTTGCACTCGTGCCACGTACTTCAACATGATCTGTCATTTTAACTTAAGGGTTGTGTATTTAAATCAAGAATACACAACTCAAAATTACTGTCACAGTTAGTGAATCGCGGTGCGTCGTTTGAAAGGGGAATCCCAATGATTTCCGCTCTCATTTGTTTTGACATTGCGGTTGCCATTACGTGCAAGATGAAAGTACGTCGTCTGTGTTATGATCGTCGACGATGATTATTAGTCTAAATAATTATTATTCCCGTCATGTTTTTCTTATTGTTATTACTATTTGTTTATTTCACGTCTTTATGTACGTACTTGAATTTGCTGTTGTGAATTGTTTACTCTAATATACCATTTGTTGTAAAAACCATTGATTAAATGCTTAAATATACTTCGTATTCGAATGTAAGACGACTCTTGATATTTACAGCTGAAAATTTGAAAAAAAGGTCGTCTTAGATTCAGGTGAATACGGTATATTTGAAATTTGGTATTGAATTGGCAAATACTTTTTCAGTTAGAGAATCTGCAAAATTCCTATCACATACAGATATCATTGAGAATAGAGTCAAAATGTTTTCTATGGAACTCAAAGCATGCATTTCCATTGAAATCTTGAATCAATTTTTTTGCAAAAACAATACTTTCTCTTCACTTTGTATGGAAAAGTAATAAAAAGTACAAGACACTGCAAATATAAAACATTTTTTAGACCAAATAAAGGATAAATCTTTAGAAAAAGGATTTTAATTATGCTTAGGATTGCCTAACAGAAATGATAGAAAAATTCTTTATTAGTTTCCAAAAATTCTTTAGTAAATATCTATCACTTACACACTATGTTCAGAAATGTGTGAAAATCTAAACTGTACATAGTTCAGATCGCCCTAAACAATTATTTGTTGAAGTTGTAATTCTCATACCTAAAAACCCCTATGCTCTCATTACTAGGATACACATGCATTTAAAAAGATAAAATAGTTTGACAACATACACCAATTCCAGCATATATATTTTGCAACACTGAAAAAAGATGAACAAGCAATAGATAACCAACTGTGGATAAAAACAGCAGAAATAACAGCTACTTTGTATAACATCTACCACTCAATCATATTTGACAAAATATCAACTCCATCTCTCATGGCGAATCTCCCTAATCTTACACACCTGCTTTCATAATTCATCCCAACTGATAAAGTTCTCACCCGTTGCCTCACTTCTCTTTCTACCAGGATATATGTTAATTACATGGCCTTTTTTCTGTACTTTATTGATATGCTGACAAACAGCTGCTTCCACGAACCACCAGTTACTAAAATGATTGCAATGTTGTTGCTCTAAATTTGATACATATTGAGTTCTCTTTTACTTCAGAAGAATTTTTAATTTGGTTGAACCTTTAAATTTATTTACCCTATGATGACAAGTCATCAGTTGAAAATGTTCCAGCTAGTGGATATTGGTAATTGTTCAGGATTCAGCTTTGAAGTTTTATGACTTTTATTTTGTCTGTCGCTTTTCTTGTAGAAGTAAAAAACAATAACAAACACATGAAGTGCATAACTCACCATCTTGCTGCATTTGAAAACAGATAGAATATAGAGTCTGTCTAACACAAAAGTGTCAAACTAATCTTAATAAGTATATTTATGAGCAGTACGATTCTAATCAATATGGTGTCGCCTATTATTTCATTCAACGAATAGGCCTATGATCAATTTTATAAAATGTTACATTGCTATATGATCTTTGGATCAAAGCCAAAAGTTTCATTTAAAATAGGAATAAAGAATGACATGAAACATTATATACTCTGCCAAACCAACCATTCATAGATACTTTAAAATATAGGGTTATTGAATATCAAGATTGAAAATAATTTTTTTTTTCTCTAGATTATTACCTGTTTGATGGAGCATCTGTGTTGCCAGTTTTAGCATTGGATATATCATTAGGAGATAGAGTATTAGACATGTGTGCTGCTCCTGGTGGATAGTCTTTGCTCAAGTTACAAACTTTATGTCCAGGTATTTCATTTGTGTCATATAAATCAATTTATAAGGATGGTTTTAATACTAAATATCCATTTTTGCCCACAGAGTTTATTGTCAGTAATGACATGAAGCAGTCAAGACTTGACGAAATGAATGGCATTTTATATGATTATATATTTAACTTGAAATGCTGGAAGAATCCTCTAAGGTTAACTAAAAGAGATGGATGTGATATAGATGAGAGGAATATGTATAACAAGGTAGTTATGGGTAAGATTATCCTGTTACTGTTTCTTTGATATTAATTTGAAATTTTTATTTTTAATGTTTTTCTATTAATGGTAATTTAATAACAATCTTATATTTAAAACCAGTTTCACTAGAGTAGGTGTTGAAGTAAAACAGCAAAAGAGATTTTACTATAGTGTGTTTGTTTTGCTTCTTCTCTTGGATTAGCATTATTTGACTAGAAAAGCTTAAGTAGCATTTATCATTGAAAAATCATTGACACATTCTAGAAGTAAAAGCTTTGATAGTGGAAGTAATTGCCACAATAAAAGAAACTGTGATATTAATTAATTTTTAAAAGTTTTAGATTCATTTTTTTGGGAAGGATAGATTTATCATTACGTTTAACTGGTAAAATTAAATTACGGAAAAATTGAGAAAATAAAAAATCATAAGTCATTGATTTTATCATGGCACCCAAGAAGAAAGGGATTAATGGCACAGCAAGCGTTCCAAGGATAAGAAAGTGATGTCATTAACCCTAGAATGCTAGTGCTCTTTTACAGATGTTATTGCTAGTCATAAGCCTCTCACAATCAGTCGTATGTGCTGTAAAAATCTTATAAAACGCTTCCAGTTGGAACTTTTTCAAAGGTTTTGTAAAACATGCATACAAAAGTGATCATTATTCACAAAAAATTAAGGTATGTTTTTGGATCATTCAATAATTCAAATATGTATTAAGTTGACAGAATGAATACATTTTCTTCTCAATTGTGACCACAGAATGGAAGGGGTATTTAGGAACATACATTTGCTGCTTAACAGTGTTTATTGTCAATCAAAAACTTACATAAATCTGAACTATAAAAAAGTAACTCTATAAAAAAATTATCACTCTTACTCAGAATACTCCTAGAGAACAGTTCTTTTTCTCTCAAAAATTTTCAGAAGTAATTTTTTCACTATAACATGAAATACAAATTTTTTTAAGGTGTTCCCCACAAATTGGCTTCATGCTCACACAGCATCTCATCTTTGACATCTCTTCTTTTTTTAGTGGCAAAAGCTGCAATACTTCCTTTCTGAAAACTCCGGAGTTTCTCTTGTCTTCCCTGCACCAGTCGCTGTTTCAGGATAAATTTTTAGGCATTTTTGGATGGAATATTTGAGGTTTTTCGACAGAAGTTGTTCAAGCCTCTTATTCAACTGTCAACTGCTCCACCAAGTACAGCATGAAGTCGAACCTTAATAGAGGTTTAGTGTTTGGGCTTTGATTTTTTCTAAATAAATTATGAAGGCATACAACATATACATTGTAGGTTGCAATGTTCAACATATTATAAAAAATCACAATGGCCAGCGCTTTGTCTTGCGGCCACAATGCATGTTATGACAAAACTGATCAAAGGAATCTACTGCTCCTTTTGTCATATTGTAGCATAAGATTATTTCAGGTTTTCCATTGTGCTCATTTACTGCATCATCATCGCGAATCGTTGAGATCAAAAGGACGACATTATTGTTTTTGGTTTTATAAGATACAGCTGCCAAGTCCTTGCTGAATAGGAATATTGAGGAACCTGGTTGACGATTCTTGGACTTTGCATACACAAAGTCAGGGGGTAGTTCACGATTGTTCTTTTTAACTGTTCCAGTCATTGTTAGCTCATAATTTTCAAGAAGGGTCTTAGCAAGTGTAATACTTGTGAACCAATTATCAGTCGTTATATTACGCTTCGTTCCTTTGATATTAGAAATGAGGTTCTCAATGAAGTAGTCAGCGGCAAGCTTATTTTTTGGTGTCGTTCCTTTTCCTAGATAAGGAAAAGCATTGACCATGTATTTCATCGCCTGGTCACACATCATCACGATCTTCAGACGTATTTAGCTGGCTTCTTAGGAATGTACATTGGAAATGGACATCTGCCCCTGAACAGCACCAGTTGCTCATCAATTGTAAGGTATGCACTTGACTCATAATTTTTCCTGCAGTTTTCTATAAGCATATCCCAAATTTCAGATATTGGGGCCAGTTTGTTAGTTTTTTTCCTCTCTTCCCTGTGTCACGACTGTCGAAGCGAAGGCAGCCAATCAAATATTTGAATCTGTTCATAGAAATTACTGCACGGTACTTTTCCCCACACAAGGTAGAATCGAAAAGTTTTCACATTTAGATGGTTGTTTTTCAATGATAAAATTATCAGCCCCAGAAGTGCATCGAGTTCTTCCATGACTAGATCTTTTAGAATACTACTGCAAGCTTTCTTGTATTTCTGTCTCTGATGCATTATTTCTTCATTAGTGTGAGTTAAAATTTTTTGCATCATAGCTGGTTTAAAAAATGTTTTAAAGCAATCTAGAGGGTCAAATGCCTGTGCAGCATCATACTTGGTATGATGCCTGATATGTACTATGTTTTTGGCTGCAGTCTGTGCATTTGTTGTTTTTATGGGTGCTGTATTCCACACCCAAACTTCATCTTTTCCAGTAACCGTGTCTCCATCCAGTTTTAAGTTTTTTCCCCTGCACTCTTTTCTCCTCCTCTCATGTTTTTCTTTTCTTTCCCATTTCTTTCTCTTTCAATGTTTTTTCCTTTGGGTCACTCACAGATTTTTGCACATTTGATTTCACATCTTTTTTTGTCTTCTTTAATGTTTTACTGGTAGGCCGTTCTATTTCTGATATATATTTTTAGCAGAGCTTTTCTTCACCCTCATCATTTTCAGCAGAATGGAAATCATAGTCAGGACCCAGCACTGAATCATCAGAATCCTCTTATTTTTCTGACTCAACAACGTCTTTTTCCTCATCACATGATGACTCAAACTCTTGCAACTCCTCATCTGAACTCAGCTCTTCCAGTAAATGAGTCCGTATTTCTTCGTGTTTCATTTTCTTTACTTTTCTGGAGTCTCTCACCTGTCAAAGAAAAAAATATTTATTTACTATTAGAGTCCATTTGTCAAAAACTGGGCACCTATTTTATCAAAAATTATAGCTAATAAAAAAGTTCAAACTTCACACCTACCCTGTCCAAACTCAGCTCTTCCAATAAATGAGCCCATTTTCTTTCATCTGTCATTTTCTTTATTTCTTTGGAATCTATTTCTATCGCCTACCAAAGAAAAAATTTTACTATTAGAGTTCATTTGTCAAAAACTGGACACCTATTTTATGAGATATGGACGTAATTAGCTAATAAAAAGTGAAAACTTCTCTCGTACCTCCTCCGAACTCAGCTCTTACAATAAATGAGCACGTTTTTCTTCATCTGTCGTTTTCTTTATTTTCTGGAATTCATTCTAACTGGAACCCATCAAGTTGAACTTAATAACCAATTATCATGAATATGCAGAAAAGGTTAGGCTTTTTAAATTACTCGGCACAAAAACAATGCACTTTCAAAAGAAAAATTACATTAAATATATATTTTCCTGTATTATAAAACAATTTTATTGTAATCACAAGTGACAACAAAAATCAATTTGTATAAACAACTTTCATATATTCAAGAATAAGCACTTCAAAAAGTATTCATCTCAGGTATCTCCATTAGTCACAGCAAGATTTTGAAAAACCATGATTTTTTCAGTCATATGACGAGGTAGATAATTCTGTTAAATTAACTTTTATATAGATAATACCTAAATTTGCATTTTCCATATGCTAAATCAGCAACAATAGCGTTTTCTTAGTAAGAAAAGTTTTTAAAATCAAAACACGTAAAATTTTTGTTCAAAACAACTTTGTATATCAAATCAACAAATATATGAAAATCGATGGTAGGAAAATGAGTTTTAATTCTTATAGGCATTCATCAGATCAAGTCATAAAGTTTTAAAAATTATTTTAAAATGCAATAAAAAGTACGCTGCAATCATGTTATTCTAAGCAACCTTAAAGCTTTGAAATGTGGCTCTGTGGGACTAGGAGGTAACAATTTTTAGGAATTTCCTACATTTCAGAAAACCACAATGGCCAAAAATGTTAACTTTGAAAAGCCAGCTCATGTAACAAATAATGTAGAGTTGAATCTGAATTTAACTGTGTAAAATATCTAATACTTTGTAAGGAATACATTTATCATATATTGTACCTCTGTTTTTCTTTTCTAAATTGATGGGCTTAAAAAAGAAGTATACTTAGGTTTATATAGGAGAAATTACCGTATATCTTCAAGTATAAGGCGATTCGAGTATAAGTTGAAGTGGACTTTTTAGCCTAAAACAGCATCTAAAATCCAAGTCTAGAGTATAAGTCGAAGCAAAGAAAACTAAAACAAGATAATTTTGAAATCTACAAAAAAATTAATATATATACAGGTAAACCTCTACTTATGAACATTCAAGAATCGAACAATTCGTATTTACGAAAATTCTGCATACCAATGACTTGCGCCTTGCACCTCATTTATGAACACACCCTCCCACACTTACGAACATTGTTCGCAGTAAGAACATGTGAACTTGTCAACAATTGTCATTTATTGTTTGTATTCGAAACCGTATGGTCGCGTTTATATAAGTTTTGTTTTTTATTACCCTTAAAATATGGAAAACAATCATAAATGTAGTGTTTGTGAAAGTGCTAAGAGTCTTAAAAAATGTCAAATGCTTTCGATGGGAACTAAAATGGACATAATACATACATCAGAAAAAGGTGAGTCGCCTGCTTCGATTGGTCGTGTTTATGATCTCAATTGTTCAACAATTGCAACCATTTTAAAAGACAAAGGAAAAATTGGTGATCATATTCGCAATGCAGGCTATGTTCAATCCATGATTATAAGTAAAAAACGAAATGCTGTCGTTGAAGAAATGGAACGGTGTTTAACAATTTGAATTCAGGATCAAAATAAAAAAAACAACGCTTGAGTGCTGAATCGATTCTTCTCTTCAATCCACTCATTTGGGTAAGTTTTTTTTAAAGATAAAATATAAATTTTAAGTTTTCCTTTGAAACTGAGTACGGCGATGTTGTATTATTTTATCATTAGTCTTCACATTTTCCGCTAGTTAGCGTGAATTTTTCATTCTAATGAACTTCAAGGTCAGTCAAATGTTGTTTTTCTCCAGTCATGTTTAATTATTGACCCAGAAAAATGTCCATCTAGTTTGCGACTCTAAGCCGAAGGTAAAGTTTGAGCGGCCTAAAAAGGCAAGAAATTTCTTGACTTATACTCGAAGAGATACGGTAGGATGAGGTGACAGGTGGTTTTTCTGGTAAGGCAGAGTTGTAAGTTATGTTTTTTTAAGCATAAAAAATGACAATTATAAGAAATTTGTAAATAACTAGTTTTATGTAGGCTTTTGAATTACTGATTGAGGGCTCATGATCACGTTTGTATAATTGTACCAGCTGTAAAAGAGAAAAATACCTAATAAAATATTTTCACAGTAATATCTGTGGCTCTAATGCTTCCCATCTAAAATGATTTTATAATTCCAAAACTTTTTGAGGTCACATCAAGTTTTACTCATTCCAGTTATATAGAGCAGTTATTTTCAATCATAGTGGGGATATCAAAACAAAACATGCTATTTTAAATTAAAACCATGTATCAATTGTTCAATCACCATTTATTTTTCTTTGCTTCAGTGAAGGCAATGTGTATGTACAATGCATTTCTCTTCCACCACCACAATACAGTAATTTCTTCTTAATCAAAACATATATTTTTGCTTATTTCAAACAACAATAAATCAAGTAAATTGCTTCAATTATTACCAAATTCATTAATATAAAAATTACAAGTCCCAAAAGAATATTTGGCAATTCCAATCTCTTAAAAATGAACATTTCTAAGCGCTTAAAAATCATATTGCTGGCATGTATTATAATTTGAGTGAATAAATGTAGATGATGATTACGGTCTAAGTTTAAGATTAATTCATTAGTAATACACATTTTCATCTTTTTTAGTATTTTACACCATTGCAAAAACAAATTCTTTCAGGTATATCCATGGCTTGCAATTCCTAGGATTTATTTCAAAGCTGCAGGCATTGGGGGATTTCTCAACCAATGGCATATAATTGTATGTTTTAATGCTTGGATGTTATGACACTCATAAAAGTTAAAAAGTCAAAAGTTATAAAATAATGCATGCATTATCTTAAGTAACTGCAGATGTAAAAAGTAATATTTTTTTGTTGATTCCCGAAAATAATATTAGTCGCTCACTTTTATAGGTGATTTATGAAATGACATTCCAAGTGAATTAATCTAATATGTTAAGCACCATGAGCAACAATAAATAATGCTCTGATTAACATTGAGGCAACACTTAAAAATTTTCCAATGCATTACAGGTGCTGAACATATGAATCGTGTATGACTGCTTTCATTCAAAAGGCCAAAATAGAAATTTAAATGAATGTGGGTGTTCTGGCAATAGATGCTAAAAAGATTTGCAACTTCGCTATAGACACACATGCAAGCATACATACTTTTGGAATGAATTGCGAAAGAAAATTATTTCTTCCAGCAAAAGTTGAGCAAGCCCCCTAAAGTTACACAAGAATGTGCAAACACCAACTTTTAAGTTACCCAGAACAATCTCTTCCAACAAAATTGAAATATTTTTAAGCTGGCATTCTGTCTGGACGGCTCCACTTAAATAAAATACTGTACAAATAAAAACCACACTTCGGAGATCTCAGCTAAGACTAGCTTGAAAAAGAACGGCATTGCATTGCATTTTTATAATGTCAAATGAGTAAAACGTATAAAGGTTTTAGAAAATTCATTGTTAAACAACCATAATAAAATAAAACAATCCAAAATGCATTTCTTCATAAAATGTCAAAGAAGACAAAACAGCTACCATTATGTGTTATGGCAAGAATGGCAGAAATAAAGCTCTAAGGTAATTTGAAGAAAATATCACTAGTAAAACTGGCTACTTGACTTTTTTTTTGACACCACCCTCTACTTAGCGTAACTCTATTAAAAATCACTCAATTTTATGTCATGTGCTATTCAGTATTAAAGGGTTCTCAATTACAGCAGTAACAATGCTCTCCTATAAAAATGTTACTGTAAAACACAATATGGATAAGCGGTTTAACTACGGGATTCAAAACAACTATTCACAGCTGTACATTGTATAACATAACATGCTTAAGCAAACGGTGATTAACTAGAAATTCGTAACATTAAACAAATTACAGCTTTGGTAATTTTCTTAACTTTTTTCACAGATAGGCAAAAAGCTTACCTGAAATTATATAAAATTTGCAGTGAAAATAAAAATTAATGAAAGGGGTTTAGCTTATATTTAAATGCATTTTAGATGCATGTGTGCTTAATTTCATAATTAAAGCTTCACAACATTATGTAAAGCTAAGGAATGTATATGAGAGGGAAGTTATCACAGAAAATTACAGAGGTATGTAATTATGAATGATTTAACCCATAGGATGAAAGAAAACATCCAATTACTAAGTAGAAACATCACCAGATTGTTAAATGAAAATTCTAGCGTAAAAGGAGTAGCTCTAGGATAATTTGTACCCACAATCACACATATGAGTCAAATCTCAATTGGTGTTTAAATCTGTGTGATAGGAAACAATATAATCCTCTTCCTGGTAATTTTAAAATGTTCCCATAGTACATTGGAATCCATCAAATCTCCAGCCCACAAAAACGTTCATTTCTCTTCATCGCTTGAGAACATTTTGGTAAGGTAAAACCAACAGCCCCAGAAAAACACCACATATGACTGCACATCTTCATCAGACTATATCAACAATCACCATCAGAGCACTCAAATGCTTAAGAAAACTTACTGCAGCAGCCACCTTCTCCAATAACTGTCGTTCTACCATTAAGTGATGGTGAATTACCATCATACCTTGGAAGCTCTTTAGATCGTGCTTGCTGTTGAATTCAAGAGGAATAAATTGAAACAAATGCAATACACATGTTTATACACACTTTCAGGGTTTAATGAATTATGTATCAAATGCAAACAAATTCACTAAGTTATTGCATGGGTAAATTAAAAAATTAGAATCAAAATAATTATATTCTCACCTCCATTAAGTCAGCGGCAATTTCCATGAACAGTCTTTCAACATTATCTGCCTCCTTGGCAGAAGTTTCAATGAAATACATGTTATGCCTAGCAGCAAAATCTTCTCCCACAGCCGTGGGAATTTCCCTGTCTTCCCTGTCTGTTTTATTGCCTAAAATCAACAAAATCATGTCATATTTAGCAATGACGTCGTAATAACACTAATTTACAAATCTATACCAAGAAACAGATCGGAAAAGGTTTCTGATAGACGACTTGAAAGGGAAAGAGAGCTATAAAGCAACGAAGACGACCGGAAAATAGGAGTATATGGAGAACTATGTTCAACCATGAACAATCACAGACCTGTCCACGGACAGACTACCTATGATGATGATCAATAAGCACCTAATAATATTGTGTTTGAACATACCAACAAGCACTCGAAGAACTTTACTGCTTGCATACTCTTCTATCTCTCTCAACCAATCGGGTAGACAGTCAAAAGTTGGTTGACTAGATATGTCGTATGCAAGTATTAAGGCATGGGCAGAACGATAGTAACTTTGAGTGATTGATCGAAATCGTTCTTGTCCTGCAGTGTCCCAAATTTGTAACTGAAAAACAATACGAGGATGATAATTCCGTCTTAATTGTTTGTCATGCAGTGCTCCTTGACGACTAATCGATTAAAAAAATTAATAAAACACTACCTTAATTTTCTCCCCTTCTATTTCTACAGTCTTTATCATAAAGTCAACTCCTATTGTCGCTCCTTGTCCAGGAGGAAAAAGACCCTAGATAAGAAATGTTTTCGAGTTTTATATATAGATACAAAATGCTAAAATCTCGCACTGAAGAATACATCATCGTAACACAGTACCTGGGTAAAACGTCGTACAAGACAAGTTTTTCCTACACCTGCATTCCCAACTAGCACCACCTTGAACAAAAATTTATAATCTTCCATTGGGAAGGCGTTGAATTCACCTAAAATGTTATTGATGGGCATTGAATGAGTGTTACATTTAGATATGTTAGTGGAGTTGAAACGGGAGTAACATGAGTTTACAATGGCTTTCTATAACTGTTGACATTAATGACATTTTAATTCCGTAATGAAATACAGGAAATATATAAAAACAGTATTAATGTCATAACGTAATTTTTAATGATAAAACACGTTACTTACGACGTACGAATATTTTACGATAAATTAATAGGCTTCATAACAGTCACGATAATCTTATCTTTTCCATTTGCGTTAAGGAGCAGACAACAATTTCCCATTGCGACCTCTTTCGACATTTTCTCTAGGTAAAAGTTGAAATACATTGGCCAAAAGCAGTGTACCGTAGAAATGTATCGCTCTGTCTGATTCGCCGAGAAACCTGCCCCAAAACAATGATTGGCTTCTCAGCCAATCACGTAAGCTTTCACATAGCTGAGTAATTCCTGCGACGTAAGACTCCATTTTAGTGAATGTGCATCGTGGTTGCAAAGTTTGGCTGATTAAATGTCGTAGTCCATTATTTATCCTATTCCTTACGTCAAATGTTATATTACCGATATAACTAGGCTGTGCATTTATACTATAGTATTATTGTGACGCACAACAAGTGCTGCTGCTATAAATGGAAATACCGTTATGACTGCTAGAGTGCAAAATGGGTGTCTCTGGTTGCATTGCTGAGGTGGATGTTTTTCAGAAGAAAGTTATAGGTTAGAACTTTCGCAGGTCATCTATTTTGAAAAGTGCCTAGAAGAAAGCCACCATGTCGGTGGAAGTTGCAAACGAATACTCCTCATCTTTGGCTGATCTAACAGTTAACAGCAAACCCCTGATCAACATGTTAACGATGCTTGCGGATGAAAATATTGATCATGCTCCTGCAATCGTCCAAGTTGTGGAGAAACATCTAGCAAAGGTCAATTAATAGGTTTTTAATTGTGTGTTTTGTATCATAAAAATTTAACGAAGTGGATTATTTTCTATCTTATTAATGCCAAAGAATTTTCTTTCAAATTTCAAAGTCACCAATATGCTTGTACAAAATCTGTTTATTACAGGCTTTTTATTTAAACTGTTGAATATGTAAAAACGATTGTTGAATCGGGAGTATTAAATCAAATTTAAGAATTAACTTTAAGTTTTTAATGTTTTATCATTTATTTGAATTGAACCTCAGAGTTGAAAACCTTTCGAACCTCCAGATATTGATGCCCCCAATGATTCTTAATATGTCTTTATATATTATTAATATTATGAAATTAGCGTCACAATTGCAACATATTGCAATGGTAGAAACGAGATCGGATATGCTTGCAATGATTTCATGACTGAAAGTAGTAATCCATAAGTAAATCGTTATTTGTATAGAGTCTGGTGCATGATGGCCGTATTTTGAAATTCATATTTTAAAATGTTGTGTAATTATTTGTCATCAAATAATAATGTACAGTTTTTTATTAAAATCATTAAAGTCTATCGTTTCTTAACTTGGGGAATTTTAGTTACCCTGTAGTGTTTGGTTCCCATTTATCTCCTAAAGTTGTATTGGTTTACACATTTGTTTCTCAACACCACGTATTTCATCCTAATTCAATGACAAAGACCATTTTTATTATTACTGGTCAAAGATTACGTTTTTTTGTATAATTCATGCATTTAGATGAACAACAGTTCTGGCATTGCTTAGTTTCACAGTTATTTAACTGGATGGGTGTGAAGTTGCCTTATGTACAATCGATTTATCTTGACCAAACTTAATAGCAGTTTGAAAGTATTCCAGCTTTATCAAGCACTTACTTGCTCTGCATTAAGTCCGCGGAAGTTAACACCCAAAGGTAACTGTTAACAATCTCAGGATTTTTCCTGTAATGAGCAATATGCTGCAAATATTAGACAATCAGGGTGAGGTTATTTTCTTGCGAAATTGCATCATAAAATCTTAAAAAGTCAGACACAATGATGCTTAATAAATAAAAATGATATTAAAAAGTAGATAATCTTGCCATAAAATTCAGTTCAAGTATGCCTTTGTTAAAAACGTACTTGGTCCTTGTTGTGTCATAATACACCAAAAGTAGTGCTACCATCTCGTCTCTACACAAAGTATATACACATCAAGACACAGAGGCCACAGACAACAACAACCGTGTGTTTTTGACAACTGCAGGTGAGGCCTGAAATCAAGCTGCCTGTCTTGTACCTGATTGACTCCATCGTCAAGAATGTAGGACGTGCTTATGTCAGCCTCTTCACCCAGAACATTGTCTCTACATTTTGCAGTGTATTTGAAAAGGTATGTTGATTGTTGCCATATGTGAAAATAAAATCTTTGTTCATATATAAATTAATTTGATAGACGAATTGACCAAGTGTTTTGATGTATAATGGGGGTAATTGAAAGATATACAATATTTTACTCTTGCCAATTTTTAAAAAGTGTATGTTAAAGATATAGAAGTTGGAGTTGTTGAAGTAGGTATTGGTGAAATTTGTTGAGGGTTGGCATGGAAGGTTATTGGCATGTTGTTTAGATTCTTTTTACGCTATGAAATATAGGTGGATGAGCACACCAGAGCTCAGATGTTCAAGCTGAGGCAAACTTGGAATGAAATATTTCCTTCAAAGAAATTATATGCAGTGGATGTACGTGTTAACTCAATGGATCCTGCTTGGCCCATAACTGCACCCACACCTACCAGCATACATCTAAATCCAAGATTCTTATCCATGGTAATCTTATTTTCATAGAGATTATAGATTCACAAGCTGTCTTTCAGTTATATTTATTGCATGGAATGTGCTGTCCTTTTTTACGGTATGTGCTATTTATTTGTAATGGTTTAGGAGTTTGTTACTATGTGAAATTGTAATTTTAAACTGGTTGTGTAGTCATTTTTATCAGGCTTAAAATTTTCATATGTATTGTTATATTACCCCATTGAGTCGTTGCTCTGACCAATTGTTGAAGTAGCTGTTTTTAGAATTCCATAGAAAACTTAGCAAGCAATTGTAGAATATTTCTGCACATAAGTTTCATTCAGTGGTACTTCGAATATAAAAAAATCTTCATAATTGATATAATGTTTATAAATTTTGCATAAAGGAGCATTTTGTTTCAAATGAGTCTGTTTTAATAATGGTTTGGAAGTAATTCATTTCTCTATAATAAAAGTTGAATGATGAGATGAAGGATGAACAGTATTTCACTGTCTTTGTTACAGCAGTTGTTTTTACTTTCTCCGTACATAGTATAGGGAAAGTATTGTGATCACGAAAAAATCGACTTCGAGATTTCAACAGAAATACACGTTTTGAGGTCTCTAGAACACGTTTAGACTATTTTCGGAATGATGTATGTGTGTGTGGATGGCTGCATGGATGTGATTGTGGGCGCTCTAACTCAAAAAGTACTTGTCATATTAATATCAAATTTCATATATTACACTTTAGCATGAGCTCAAAGAACTGATTAGTTTTTGGACAATACCTGTTAACTGGAAGTCGAGGTTTATTCGAAACCTGATTCAGTTTTTGCAATATTTCTCTGTTAAAACATCATTATTGTATATACAATTCTATACAAATGTTATAGAGAATGTAATTTCCTACAACTTTCATTTGAAACAATTTTCCATAACAGTTATTGTTTAGGAATTATTTATAAATAATTGGTTTTTTCGGTTTCCGTCAAATATCTCCTTATAAACGTCGTAATTGGTTATCTTCGTGAGGACTCAAGTTGTAGAGAATAATATTTCTTCCAAGTTTTGTTTGAAACAAATTTTCGTAGAACCATCCATTTTGGAGATATTTAACTTTTTCATAATTTCCAGTATACAACGCCACCACCATGTAGCAGTGAATTCTCTAAACAAATTCAAAATATACTTTACGGCAATAAGGACGATTGTATTCTTTTACGATAGGAAATAATTTTTTCTTATAATGCTATTCATAGTAATTGAAATATCTCTACCCCAAATATGGAGAAAGTGATGTGTTGGCCACATCAGATTTTTCTGGATATTGTGCAGGTTTTTGAGAAAATTATATGAACTGGCAAAAATCATAACTGTTATTAAAATATTAAGTGATCAATTTATTTAATTCATTTTTTAAGGCTAGGAAGTGTTTACAGGTTAACAAATTATGATAAATTTAATGATGTAACGTATGGAATTGTTCCATAGTATTCACAATATAGTGAAAGTGTATTTCCTAGTATAGAAATTATGTTAGCAAATAAATTATTTGTCTACAAACATTAGGATCAAACAAGCTATTGTATATTATGTTGTATATTTGTGTTCAAACTGCAATGGAAAAGCCTAGATGACTGACTCAAAATGGCTTGACAGTTCAATTTTTAATCATGACCTAGGCATTAAGAACTGTTGCCCTATGGCATTCTGTATTTTTTCTACTCAATAGCTGAACATAGAAGTTTCTTGCGAGAGTAAAATGGGATGGAATTTCCTTTTCCTAAATTTATTTAATGTTCTTGAAGTCTTTGTGATTTAACGCTTTGCGAAAAGCTGGAATAATGAATGTCGGAATAACTGAAAATCTCCCATCTATATAATAAATTGGTTAGTGTCCGTCACGCTAAGATTCATAAAGCTAATAACTTGAGAAATAATAACAATGGAAACTCGAAATTTGGCAGGGATGCTTGATTAGCACTTTTTCAGGTGATGACTAGTTTAAGATAGATATACTACGCAATTTCTAATGGCAACACATCCCGATGTGATCTCTTCGAGAGCAGGAGTGAGACTGGGTTCCTCCCCACTACCTTCCCAAACAAACCGTCTCCTATTGGCTGCTTCAAGGCCAAGAGACTTCAGCTGGTGAAACGACTATAGATTGAATATATTCTATGGTTTCACTATTTCCGGGTATTTCTTGGCATTGTTTAACTGCTGATGCATTAGCAACAGAACAACAGGAAACCGTTATTCCAGTCGAATACTTGAATTCAATTGAAACAGCAAGCATCCCTGCACATCGATTAATACTAAAGTATAGAAAGATAGTTATTCTGTTAAGAAATCTTTCTCCTAAGGGCTATGTAACGGCTCTAAACTTATTGTTGAAGATATGGTTGGCACAATACTTCTTAAAGTAAAAGTATGCCAAATGGGTGAAATTTATTTTATTCCCCATATAACACTAGAACCAACCGATACTGATTTTCCATTCGAGTGGCCGAGACGTCAATTTACCATTAAACCAGCTTTTGGGCTCAGTAAATAAAGCACAAGGACAAACTTTAGAAGCAGTTGGTGTTTTTTGAAAGAAACTGTTTTCTCTCATGGACAATTGTATGTAGCTGCATCGAGAGTTAAAAATCGACAAAATCTTCGATTTGCCGTGCCCAGGTACCTACATACAACAACATTAAATGTTGTTTATAGAGAAGCTTTAGCTTAAAAGTTAAATTTATATCATTGATATTTATAATGCCATATATGATACTAATAAATAAATGTTTTTGTTATATATGGAAAATTTGAATATTAAAAAAGAAATGGTTATAATATTTTATACATTCCGTGTTTTTTATAAAATTGCTGGCGAAGCTGCAATGGGCTACTAGTAGCCTTTAAAGGCAAGATTCAATGAGGGTATTTAAAAATCTATATATGTATTAGGAAAAAACTTACATATCTGGTGAACTAAAGATTTGAATTATTTCAGATAAGGAGTACTTTAAAGTTAACATGTCATATTTTATATTACGATTTATCGATCTGATAAGGAAGATACAAAACTGTTATACTTACAAAATAGGTCAGCAAGCTCAAAAGGTCTATTATCATCTTCTGTCCTTATTTACAGATATTGGTTCTTTAGACACAAATATTCTAGGCTATGAATATTGCAGCAAAAAGAGATTTTAACATCATAAAAGTGGGTGATACGCTTATTGTCGTATGTGGTACTTGTGACCCCTAGCACATTGGTTAAGATTTTTTTCACTAACAATCAAATTGTAACAGTTCACTTATTATAAATGATGATAAAACAAATAGAAATTATTTAGTGAATGAATTATATATGTTTACAAACATTAAAATCAAAGAGCCCATTATCTAGTATATTTAGGTTCAAACTGTAGAGTAGAGGAATAATTAAAAATGACTTCTATTTTTTCCAATCATTATAATGTATGTATTAATTACAAGACCTTCCCTTCCTCATCATGAGTTAATCCTTCTTAATTCAGACAATTTTATTTTTTTGTTCTTCATGTCCATGTGTCATTCAATGAACCTTGAGAAATTTTTTAGTCAGATTTAGTAAATACCTGGATTTTTAATTTGGAGTGTGGGCTAAATGGTAGCTGCTTGCTAAAAAATTCCTGATTTTATTCTGTGGTGTTATTCATTCTTCAGTTTGCTAGCATGAGTATAATTGTAGTGGATGTGTATGGCAAGTTAGAATTATTTTTATTGCACCAGAAGTTTGAAATTACAAGAGCGGTAGATAATGGAACAAAATAAGGATGATGTGCACACTGTTGATGCTCCCAAATGGGAGTCTAGTCTTCACTGAAAGATGTTAACTTAATTGTGGTCCTTTCATGCATGAGCCATTTTCATAGCCTTTGCCTATTAATTAAATGGAGCCTTCTCAGGTTTGCCATTATATTAATCAGAAGGTAAGAAAGCCTTACCTTCAATGAAGCTCAAACGGCTATCAGATTTTTATTTTTGCAATTTTGTTTTTCTGTTGCCTTTGTTTTAACTATGGTGTCTTTCATATTGACCTTGCTTTCACCATATGAGGATAAATTTTTCTGGTTTATTGTATCAACATTTACTGTATTTTATTATTTTGGTTACAGACCCAAAATGCTGTACCAAATGCTGCTCCCGTACAAGTGATAGCACATCAACCACAACAGTCAACTACATCAGTGGTACAGAATTCTTCTGCAGAATCAGGATCTGGATCAGAAGCTAATCAATCTTTAACCGAGGCTCAGATGAGGGAGCAGCTACTACGAAAACAGAAAGAATTGTTGGAGTTGCAGCAAAGGAAGTTGGAGTTGGAGCTACTTCAAACTAAAGCTCGACTCGAGGACCAGCAAAGGCAGCTGCAAGTCAAAGAGCAGCAGCGCCAAGTTGAACAAGTTAGTTGCTCTTTTTTGTGATTTGATTGAGGTTGCATTTGATTGTGTATGAATAATGTGTTAAATAATCTTGTTTAGTGTTCTTCTCACGTTAGGCGGTAAATATGTTATATCTAGATTAGAGATATGACGAGATTGCAATCCTGGGATTGCAATACCTTCTGGTTGGTTTTAGGCACACACCACCAAATCCAGGATATCCAAAGCCTTTCTTGTATCCCATTCCTTCTTCTAATGAATCTAATATATAGCTCAATCGTTTTATGATGGCAGTGCACACTAGACACTTTCACTTTAGGACGAGTCCATTTTCGAGCCGGGACCGCCTATAGAGGGTACCATGTTTAGCCGTGGGCAATAGATGCACGAACGTATACTCGTCCGAATCAAAATTCTTATACTGCGCAGCTCTGATGGCAGCCCCCCCCCACCCTCTTAAAGCTTTCCCTTCCAATCCTTTCCATTCCCCTCTCATGCGTCGTCGGCTGCCACCGTAAAACGATTGAGCTGTACCTTTCCTCTTCATACCTCTTTGCTGCTTTCCTAACATTTTTCCTTTTATGACTTCTTTAGTAAACTGTTCTCTTTCAAATTTTGGCCCATCCATTTCTTCTGTTTATCCCTTAGCTTTTAAGTTCCTTCTGAACAAAATTATAATCCCAGGATAAGGAACATGAAAATTCTGGTATGTCGGAATTCAGATTTCTATATTATCAGAAATTTTGCATATAGCAAAGTTTTCCTGTTTAACTTTGAACTTGTCTCTTCAGTCTCTGCAACATTACAGCCTGTGAAAATGACAGTGGAAGCTCACTGCTGAAGAGATGCAAATCTTTTGACATGTGACGCAGCATTAAAATTAATGATGGAGAAACTAAAAGATGAAACATAATTAAGTCATGATATGTGAAATGCTTTACGTCATCAAATAATGGAGAGAGGAACTGAAGTCTCAGAAGTATTGAAGTATCTTCACTATGGTCCACAAGCTTATAATAAAAATATGGGTGACTTATTTTCTGAGCCATCTGTGGCGACTATAAGAATATTTGCTAAGTAAAGTTTGAGTAGTTTTTATGGTTGTACCAATACAATATGTGAAACATTGAACTTGGGAATGGAACCAAAATATCTTGCATCAGAAAACCATACTACTGAAACTGAAATACTTAATGAATGGATTGCTACTTTGGAGCCTTCTGAAATTCGCCAATATTATTCAGAAAGATTGAAAGAAGAACTTGAGTTGGTTATAGATTGTACTTTATTCCCAGCACTAACTAAGCAACATCCATCCAGCTTCACTGAGTAGACAGCGAAATTCACATGTGAGCTAAATCTCTTTTGTGAAAGTGGATGTAGAGGTGAAAAATGAATTTCCTTTATGAACATTTGCTTGCCATTGCTCCATCAAGCGTAGAATCTGAAAGAGCATTTTAATCTGCTGGCATATTGTGCACCAAGTACAGTTAAAGAATGAGCGATACAACAGTAGATGCATTACTTTTTAAGAGCATGCTTCAAAACATTTAAATCTCATTGAAATATGAGTTGAGTTTCTATCAGTAATGTTTATTTTTCATAAAGCACAATTATTTTGACTTATTATCAATGATTCAAGTTGAGTTAATATTAAACATTTTTTTTCAAATGCTTTGGCATGTGTGTGTATTTTTTTTAGTTTTGCCAATGAAGTTTTTATATTAAAGTTTCTAAAATGTAAGGTAAGTATTTTGTTATTACACACTTGTACGTTACATTTACACACACTCACCACACTTTTTTAGGCGCGTTTTGCCTCCAGTGTGAGTGCCTGTTGTCGTCGGTCGGTCCATCCGTCCTAATGTTTGTTCTTGGCTTCTACCAAACAGATTTTCATGAAATTTGATATTAAGGACGTAATATCAAAGATAATAATCACAAAAATGAATCACATAAGCCAATCAGGGGTACCACTTTACTGATGACAAAAAATGAACTTTTCGTCATATCTCGTCAAGTATTGCTCATATCAAAATATTTTTCAAGTAAAACTTGTAGAACTAATAAAGAAGAGTATTTCTTTTCCTATAAATTTTTATTGTAGGAGTATCTGTTATCGAGAAAATCAAACAAGAATGTCTTAATTTGAGTTGAACTTAGAAATTTTCTTGCATGGTTACTTCTTCATTGTTGCTAACATAAACAATCTTACAAACAAACATTTAATTTACTTATGTGTGCATGCAGTATTATTAAATAGGAAGAAAATGGATTATTTATGATGAAGAGTAGAACTTTAAAATGCTATTTCCCTTACGTACAGTTATATCATTTCATTCTAATACTCCATTGCACAAAACGTGCCCATTTGTGATATGCTGTACACTTTCCTAACTTGTTATTTCACTTACCACAGAAAGTATGCAGTGTATTAAATGCATAAATAAAGATTAGCTGTTTTTGCATCTGGAATGTTGTTCTTAATCTGTATGTGTAATTGTAACAAAAACTAATCCCGGGATTGGAAAATCCAAAAATCCTGGAATTGAAAAATTCCGCCGGGATTGCAATTGCCAGATATGACATGGAGGAATTTTGTTTTGATTGATTGGATAGATCATGGTAATAATTGCCAATCCTGTAAAATAGAGAATTTCAAAAGTAGCATGTGTGGGATTTATTTCTTAAAGGTTTAAGTGTGGTAGGGTACAAACATGTGTTTGTTGGTGTATATCAGTGATGGCGAACCTATGAACCTATGGCATGCATGCCATAAGTGGCACGCAAGACAATTTTGGTTGGCACACCAACGAAAGGTGAATACCAATCAAAGAATTTATCATACTAATTTAGTACCGAAAAAACATTTGTGCTATTTAGTTAACTATTGTAAACATTAGTTTCATAGTTGCAAATTTCAGTCTCTTATCTCTTGATCACGAATTTAATTTAGTTGACACGCAAAGAAAATCAAGGACTTTCTTGTGACACGTGAGGTGGAAAAGATTCGACAATTTCAGTAATATTGGCACGCGGGCAACATAAGGTTCGCTGGTGTATATAATATATTAGGCATACTTAATTTTTCTTAGAATTGGTAGTGTTTCCTATTCACTTAGCAAAAGATTTTAAAGAAATTCATCATAACCTATGTTATAATAAAAAGGAATAAATTTCTGAGTTTTGGATTTTGAATAAGCTTTTTAGGGCTGTTTGAATAGAGAAAATGATTGATTCAGCAGTTTTGGTTGAGATACTAAGGTAAAGCGTTGACAGAGTTGTGTTTAATTCAGAAACGAATGATTAATATGGTAGAAATCATGCATCATGGTGATAAAATTAATCAGCATAACTGGGAGAGTTTTTTAAGATTATGAGTTGAACAAGAAGTGTGCGTACAGGACTTTTAAGTAAAATCCTTTGCATATGTAAATTAGGTGATTAAGTGAGCAATCTAAAGTATTCATTAACTTGGTACAGTCACACTTCTGTAAGTAAAGCTGCTGCAGATCACACTAAAATATTTAAGTAAAACAAAGTCACATAGCTTGCTAACATGCATGAAAAACATTGCAGTATTAATTTTGACTTGCAGTATTTGTCATGAAACATATGCTGAAGTGATTTTGCACTGTCATAATCACAGATTGGCCAATTCTATATATAGTTTCTGCTATATGTTAGTTGGTTTATCTGATGTAATGTTACACCCGTTTCCTATTAAAATGCGAATAATAATATTTATTTTTACGTGCCCTCGGCAGGATTCAAACCCATGACCCTATCATTTGGAGCTAGACATTTAAGACATTAACGAGATGTGGTTGAAAAGCCAACTTCAGTGTGGCATCATGTTTTTCAAAATCTTTAATCTGTCACTGTATTTCCCAATCAATGAGTCTAAAACAGGTATATATTCATTCATTTCCCAACTTTCCAAGTTTTCGTGTATACTTTGTTCATCAATTACCTTTGCCAGTTCAGGAAAATGCTCGGCTGAAACAACTGATCTTGAAAGGCCAATCTTGAAAAAATCCAATTTCTTCCTAAATGACAATTTGCTGCCACATTTCATATATTGATTTGGTTTTACCTTGTAGAGAAGCATTCAAATGATTCTGCTTTGACATTATATCACACAAAAATTCAACGTTTCTGCAGAAGTCATCTTTCAATAATTCACAAGGTTCATTGGCATCTTTGGAAAAGGTCGTGATTTGTTTTCGCAAAGCTAAAACTTTTTCCAGTACTTGACCTTGTGACAACCAGCACACTTTAGAATGATATGGAAGATCTACAGAAAATGTTTCATCGTCAAATTGGAGCATGGTTCGAAACTGACGATGCCGTAAAGCATTTGCACAAATGTAGTTCACAATACCAATAACTTTATGTAATGTGTCATTTAAAATGGTAGATTTAGCGCAAAATACAGTGAAAAGAAATTAAGCTATCTGGATTTGATATTTCCTTCTGTAACAAAGCAATAAAACCTTCACGTTTTCCTCTCATGGAAGGTGCACCATCTGTACAAACACGAGATTACACAAGTTCAGTTTTGCTTTCATACATTTCTCTTTAAAGACAGTAAAAATGTCAATCCCACGCGTTTTCCCCTTTAACGTTGCCAATGCCAATAACTCCTCATGGAAATGAAAATCTTCAGTTATAGCACAAATAAAAATTAACACTTGTGCCGAGTCAGTAATATCAGTGGACTCATCTAGTGCTATGGAGTAATAAATACCTTCACTTTGGCAGATTTTTTGAAGTTGTTCAGCAACACACTTAGCCAATTCATGCTGTTGCTCGGTTATTGTTCTTCGTGAAAGAGGTAGTTGCCTGTACTTATTAGCCTTATCTGGATCCAGACATGCTACAACTTCTACAAGGCACTCCTTTATGATTTCCACATCACCATATGGCTTACAGTTCTTCCCAAGTATATATGCTACTTTATACGTTGCTTCAGTAGCTTGATCACTTTGTCCGGTAACCATTTAAAAAAAATGCTGCTGTTGTCTTTTCTGGCATTTCAGTTTCAAAAGTGCAGATTTCCGTTCTTCTTCTTCCAATGATGCATATTTTTGGTTCCTGTGAGTCTCATAATGCTGGTTTGCGTTATTTCTCTTCACTGTTGCAATCATATCATCACAAAGTAAACATCATTTTGTCTTCCACAGAAACTACATAATACTGCAACTCCCATTGTTCGTTGAACATCCTATTTTCTTCCTTAATAGTTCTGGGTCTTTTCTTTGTTTGCCTTTTTGACATTTTATGGGTCACCAAATTAAATTTCTATAAAATTAAATACAAGACTTAAAGTTTTGTACAAATAATTTTGAAAGTCAGTTTAAAAGAATTTAATTAATTAATTGGTGACTTACTCAAATAATACTGTTTCCCCTTGCAGGCTTAAAAGGGTTTTAAATTGCCTTTAAATCTGTAATTGTAATACATCCAATTAAGTAATTATCGAAGTAGAAATATTTGGGCGATTTCATACCATTAAAAATACTAGAAATAGAAACTAACCTTTCATTTAAAATTCTACACCAGTTTTGGTTTGTTCGTAAGTCTCTCAATAACATCTACGTTCATTCACAGAAAAAAGTTGATATTCACATGAATAGCAGGAAAAAATGTATAAAACAACGATTCACTCACAGTTTACTAAAATGACTGCGAGACGTTGCAGGAGGAGTAATATATATCCTCAGCCTCAGGTTGAAAGTAAACCAAAGATTGTGTACTGAAAGAATATGTATGTACTTCTATTAAAACATTGTACTCCTTTGTGGACGCACTACATTGTCGCACAATGTGTAATCCGCACTAAGCCATGACCATATCGCTCAAGCAACCTAATATTTAAAAAAATAAAACGAAATTAAAATAATTAAGAATACAAACAGCATTTTGTTAATTTTTACTTGTATACGAGACAAAAAAATGTATTTAAAATTAATCTGAAATCGATATAAATCGTACTTTTTGAATTAAGACTTTCATAGATGCACGCAGACATTTTTATTCATGACCTAGATTAATTTCACATGCATGCAATTAGGCACAGTAAAAAATTATTAAATTATTATAAATAAAAACACATTCCAACTTCCTCAAACCATAGCAACTGATGATCCCTTCGAGTGAGAGCACGCTGGCACTTCAATAGTGTTTTCTATCGCTTTTGTAAGTAGTCTATTCAAACATTATTTTCAGTTTTCAGCTCTGAGTATTAATGTATTCCTAAACAACTAAGGTTCTGTGAGTTTTCAATTTATTTAAAGTAATATATTCCTTTACTGTCTTTCTTTAACTTTCCTGCTAAAACCATATATGAATTTGAAGATGCATGCGGAAGGCCGCACTCAGTATCACAAAAGGTCGCATGCGACCTGAAGGCCACCGGTTCCCCACCCCTGTTCTAGGCAATTTTAACAACAATTAGATTTTCTCAAAAACGGCTCCAACTATTTTGATCAAATTTCGTACAGCTACGTAAGTTTACGTCTTCAATAATACTACATAGTTCATATCTCTCAATAAATTAATATAAGGCTAGTTTATTCTAGGCAGCTTTAATAGCAATTGGATTTTCTAAAAAACGACTCATACGATTTTGATCAAATTGTGTATAGTTATTTAAGTTGACGTTTATAATGGTTGTACACTTTTCATATTTTTCAAAAGATAACTAAACGATGCATTAGTATATGAGAAAGTTTGTACAGTGTATATTGTACCGATTTTTTATAGTTAAAAAATGCTATCAAGTTTTACTTTAATGCTTCATTTTTTGGTTGCCTACAAGCAATGCTTTGTCATTTATTTACCTTGTCATATACATAGAAAATTGCAAAAAAATTCATTCTCAAGATTTTGAGGAAAATATAGGTTTTAGGCGTATCTGAGTCTGAAAAAGTGGTTTTCCCCATTCTCTCTGTGGGTTTGTCTGTTTGTGACTCTAGAACCTAGAGGATAGAGTGAAAATGAATGAAATCTCATACTTAGGCATTTTATCATATAGAATAGAAACTATGAAGAAATGGTTGACATTGCACAATAATTAAGGGCAGTTTATTCTGGTCAACTTTAACAACAATTATATTTTCTCAAAAACAACTCCAACGATTTTGATGAAATTTCATACAATTACTTGAGTTTACGTCTGCAGTAATACAGTAATCCCTCGCCAACCGTGGTTTTCAGTATACGCGGTTTGAGGTGCATATTTTCATTTTTTCTGAAATTGTTTTTATTAAGTCTGACTTTTGTAATCTTGACATATTTTAACTAAGAACACATAAGTAATTTAGTAGTTTTGCAATCTTATGTACGTAGTTTTTCATGTCATCAGACATGGCAGAGTCAGAGAAGTATTGGTGCTTAGTTTTCATTTTTGGTTCGTCTCTGCATACTGACCTCACATTTGATCCCTACTCTGAATTTCTGGTTGATTATGCTTATTCAGAAAGACTTTTTACATACAAATGCTATCTATAATGGTGATGGTAATGATATGATATCTTTTTGTGTGGTGATATGCGTAAAAATGAAATGTCAAATGAAGTAACATTTCATTTCTGTCAAAGCAAAAGCGATTCATAAAAACAAAAAGAGACGTTATAGGAGAGGATATCTAAAAAGATAGCATGGGCGAATACAATGGATCTAAAAAATCATTGATAGAAATTTATGATGATATATCGATATTTGTAAAGTATCAATGACAAAGCAGATCGTTGAATAAAAGGTTAACAATAGCAAATAGATATAATACTTAAGCGATGGTCGAGGAAATACTTCATAAATATGACCAGAAGTCAATTTTTAGGGTAAAGAGGGTTGTGAACTCGTCAATATTGAGCTGAAACAGAGTATGATTTGGTAGGTGACGCTGAAATCGCCGGAACAACTTTTTAGATCAGGAGGATAAGATTGTCGAAAAGAGATGAAGTTTTCGAAAGACCTCTGATTTGTTTTGGAAGCGGGTGCCTTCTAGGACTTTTATTTGGAAGGATAAGAAAGCTGCTCCCGGTTTTAAAGCAGCCAAGGACAGATTTACTCTTCTCCTTTGCAGCAACGCTTCTGGAGATTGCTTCATCAAGCTAATGCTTGTGTATGGGTCGCTTAACCTCCTTGCACTAAAGGGCAAGAATAAGGACCATCTCCCTGTCCTTTGGAGGAGTTAACAGAAGGGGACCTTGAAGAAATTGCTATTCAATCTTCCAATAGTGATGAGGAGGAGGAAGATGTTGTTATAGAGAAATGAATTTTGACTCTCAATAGCCTTATCAAGGGAATGCTGATGGCATTTAACCTTGCTGACCATTTTATAGAAATTGATCCAGTTACAGAGCGTAGCTTAAACTTTACACGAGGACTGGAAGAATTGTTGAGGCCCTATAAGGAGGTGCAGAGGGATTTGAGAAGTTAAATGACCCAGTCATCCATTCTGAGTTTTTTTAGAACAAAACTACCACTGATGCTCAAGCTAACCAAGATATCATTGTACTAAATGAAGACGCGAACTAGAAGGATAGTCTACTTTCTTGGAGATAAGTAAATCTTGTTCTTTCACCTTATTCTTAAATTTTTTTCTTATTGTTTTGCCAATCTTACAATTGGTTTTAATAATTTTATCACGGGTTAAACAGAAAATAAAGTTTACTTTTTTAAACACGTATTTAATGCCATTTTTATTGTTATTCCTCTAACCCCTTATTTTCTATGTAACTTTGGTCTTGCCAACCGCGGCACTTTTCAGGAACGTAACCCCCGTGGTTGGCGAGGGATTGCTGTACTACATAGTTCATATTTCTCAAAAAATTAATATAAGGCTAGTATATTCTTGGGCAACTTTAATAACAATTGGATTTTGTAAAAAACAGCTCATACAGTTTTCATAAAATTATTTAAGTTGATGTTTATAATGATTCTATATTGTTCATATTTTTCAAAATATAACTAAACGGCACATTAGTATGAGAAAATTTGTACAATGTACATTGCACCAATTTCTTAAGCAGCAATTGAAAGTTGCCTGGGAAGTAATAAAATCTTCTTGTAACTCATGTTCATGTATTCATTTGTGTTATGTAAATCCTATTGCTAAAATGTGACTACATCACCATGTACCAATTAGTTTTTCATTGAATTATCTTTTAATGTGCTATAAAAAATTTGATTTTGATATAATTTTTTATGATTATTAATGTGTGTCCCTTGCAGAAGAGTAAATTGTTTACATGTATTCATTACATTTTCCTGAAAATTAATGAAGAGAAGATAACTATTGTAAAGCTCTATTTATTGCGCTTGAAGCATGCTTAATTCATTTGCCATTAGCTAGTGTTATAGTGTGAGTTTTCAAAGCATTTCTTGATTGTTTTACATAACTTCGATTATATTGTATTAATGTGTGATCATATTTTAAATTAAGTCACAATTTAGGTTATTTTTAAGAAGATAACTTTACCATTTATTTTAATTAGTACCTATTAAAAAACAATAACTATATTTAATTCCACTCTATCATTTTTCAGTGCTTATTACCTTCAGCTCTAGAAGAAAATGCATCAAAGGTTGTTGCTTCCAAACTAGCTGACCAAAAGAAGAAGACAGCTGCTAACATCAAGTCATCGATGCAGGTAGGTTATATTGTGTTTAATTAAAATAAAAACATTAAGTTTAGTACCTAGTATCTTAGCAATTAATGGATGGTTTTTGGAATTATTAAAACGGTGCACTGAACTAATTATATTAATTCCTTTGTTAATCAGGTGTCTACAGCTGAGGAAGTAGAGAAAATGCCCAAGTTAAATTTTGATTCGAAGTCAGCCCGGGATCCGCGACTGAACAGACAGCCAGCGTCGGAGAGTGGAAACTTCAATTATAGTGGTAGCAATATGCTCCCACCACATGTTATGTCTGAGATTGCTAAGTCCAAAATAGCTAATAAAAATCCCGTTGTTTCCTCTATAAATAAAGACCCTAGACTTGGAACAAAAGATCCTCGCTTGAATAAAATTGCCTCTGATATGCCTACCTACCCTGAGGTGTCAACCTCTTCCGTTACTACCACTTCTGCTGGTTACAGTCCTCAAACGACCTTTTCCTCATTTCAAAATCCAGTTAGTGCCGAAGTGAAGAGAAAACCTATCTTCCTACCTATTTCTTCCTCCACCGCTAAGACTCAGTATTCCCAACAAAAAACCTTCAGCCCTCAAAAATCGAAAAAAGGTACTAACGGCCAGGTAATTAACAAAGGGAAACCTACCGGTAACTCTATAAAAACAGAGGAGGGTGCTTCAAAGAGTAGCAAAGCCTCTGATGCTCTTTCAAAAACCGTAAAAGATGAGAAATTTAACATAGGTAGAAAAGGGACCGATAATAGAAATGAGAGCAGTCCCAGAAAGTTGAATACTTCGGACACCTCCTTACATCCACCTTCTCCTTTAAAATCCGAGAATCACAGACCGCCTCGCTCTGAGCATGGTAGAAAGGTGTTGGGGAAACCGCACGATGTGTTGATGGAGAAAAAGGATGGGAGGAAGAAGGATTCTCTCTTTAAAGGTTCTAACTCCAAAAGCCCACCAACATCTGTTAAAGGTAGTCCTGATTCAAAGCGGAAGCGCGATCGAAAGAAAGATATTCCTGGACAGAGACAATCACCTCGGAAATCTCCCTCACTTTTATCTGCCCCAACAGATAAAGGGTCTGGGGGAACGAGAGATGGTGAGAGTGAGAATCGCACCTTTAAGGGCCTGAAGAATAGCCGGTCTCGTAACTACATGCGTCGCAACCAGGAGAATAGCCGTAGTCCTTCACCCTGTGAATTAACCCCTACATCCCTTCCTAATTCCTCTCTGAAGCAGATGCCTGCATCCGATGCATCATCTGGCACTGCATTGGTGCCGAAAATCATGGGAGATGTTGACCTAAGACACTGCCAAACTGCGTTGGGTGGTCCCTCAGAGAAGTTACCTCGTTTGACTGTTTACACTGATGGTGTTGCAGTCAAAGATGGGAAGGATGAGGAAAACAAGAAATCGTCCAAAGACAGCTTGCATGGAGACCATGAGGAGCGATCTAAAAGTAAGGATTGGATGTCCAATTGTATTTGTTGGGTGCTTGAAGTCCTTCAAGTGGCCACGAGAATGTGTATTGTTAACACTTTGCATAAGACATTATCACTTATGTGGAGATTAAGAAATAAAGCTGTTGAGATTTCAGATACTGTAAAACTTGATATTGTTTTTGAGCAACCCTTATCCAGATTTATTTTGTTATCAAGAAAATTGTTTTGGTCTTTGGTGACAAAAGGTTTGTCAAGGTAATCACATTTAATAGGAATTCTGTTAATGATTAGTTTGGAATAATGGAAAACCCTGCCCTTTCAGAAACTACTGGAGATGGGGATGTCATTAATAAGGATGTTGATTTAAGGCATGTATCTAGATCTCCACCTCAAGGAAAGAAAAGAACATCAATGGAAAAAAGTGATCATCCACCGACAAAGAAAAGCAAGGCAGAAATGTTTGATGTGTAAGTATGAGAATGTCAGATTCAGGAGAATTCATTTTTGTTCGGATGCTTTTGAGTGTTTGTGTGATGGTAGATCCATAACAGTAAACCTCGTTACTCAATTTTCATAGATTTCTCATGAGCATGTTTTTTGTTTCTCTTTTTAAATTTAAAGGTGATTTAGATGGTTTCTTCAGTTGTTGTGGCAGGATAAAAAAATTACAACTTCCGACATTATTACTTGGCAAATTTTTTATTGTCAATTTAGGTTTGCTACAATTTTGAAACTTAGCTTAATTTTGTTCCAGTTAGGAATCTCTGTTTCAGTTAAATGATTTGAGGCTTGATTGTACCCTTTATGTTGATGCAATTATAAGGCTTCTCTGGGATATTTCTTTGTGAAGAAAAATGAGAAAGGTGAATTAATTATGTAGATATCTGCAGCCAAGTGTGTGTTATGGGAGTTTTACTTATTACATTTTTAGATGATGGCATAGAAATTTTATTCTGCAGCAAGCTACATCCTTATTTTATCTGAGCTATGTTGGTGATAGAAGTTATGGGAATTTTCTAACGTATTACCTTAGGAAAAGAGGAGCATTTCTTTGCTTATCCCTTTCACTATCTATATTTTGCCTTATTGGTGTTTTAACCTTTTTACCAAATACACATTTTCTGGCAGCAACATCAACTTAGAAGTCGATTAAAAGAAATCTGTCAACCCAAACCTAAGCTCTACTTGTGAAATACCATCAGGAGAGCTCCAAATGAAATACTTGATCTTATTTGCCTCACTGGATTCTTTAGTGGGACTCGTGTTACTTTGGAAATGGAAGGATTCAAGTTTAATTATTTTGGATGCTAGAGTATATACATTACATCTGTTATGTGAGGAATTTATAAAAATGTTGGATTTTTCCAGTCAGTGTACTTATGGCTTGTAACCATAATGCAAAATACTGAGTGCTACATCTTATTGTGGTTATTCTGAGCTTTAAAATGTTTTGCCTTGCTTAACTCACATAACTATCTTTGACCACTTAACCACAATTGCTAAATTTAAGGAGATCTGCATTGAGGATTAAATGTTGAGAATTGAACAACGCGGTGTTCTTTCAAAATGTATGTTATCCTTACAAAGAGTTAAACAATTTTGTGTCATCTACACTCAAAAGTAAATGAGTATGTTTATGTGCTACAAGTAAAAAGATTATGCTCAACTGAAAAAAAATAACCTAACAATACATCAATGTTTCAGGACTTGATGGAATCATTTCCTAAACAACATAATTTTGCTACTAGTTATTGTAGGTGATTCTCTAGAATTGCATTTTCCAAACATTACATAGCCATATCTCCCTCACCTAAGAAAGCTATCTTCGTGCCTCCCCTCTATCATATTCAATCACAGCTCATAAACAATACCATTGAACATACAATTTGAATTAATATAACATCTTAAGAAAAAATTTGCACAAATGATTTGTCCTAGCCACTTAAGAGCTGGAATTTGGTGGCTGCATATTGTAAGTCCCAAGGTTAGGATGATTAAACAGATTGTAAATATATGACATCTTCCTCCTACTGACCTACCCATCATGCCCCTCCCAAAGGGATGTACCTCAGTTTGGAAACCAATCCCCTAGAGCAGGGGCATGCAACCTAAGGTTTGTGGGCCACATCCGGCTCGATAGAGTATTTTATGTGGCCTGCAAAGTTTTGGTGAATATATGGTCTGCAATATTTATTACAGACAATTTTGTACATTTTAAGTACTGTTGTCATAACACATTCTAGAGAAGTATTCACGGTAAAATTGATTAAAACTTCATTTTCATATTTAAAATTTCATGAGTACATTCTTATGTAAACTGTCATTCTGCCCACCTAGGTACTTGTGACTTTTTTCTTGTTCATTTATCTTGTTTAAGTCTCTTTCATTGATGTCCATTTTTCCATCTCTCTCTATTTTTCTGCGGTCATCAATACAGAGGACAATTGATCCGTTCTTGCTTGGACGGGGACCAAACCCTGTATTTCCTAATGCCTTAATTACTTCTCTTTTGTGATTTCGTCTTTTGTGGTGGTTTCAGGAACGTAAGTAACCCCTGCGAAAGGTGGGATCTGCCTTTATTTATAATAGCAGAATTTCCCGTTGAATTTAAATGGATTTAGTTAAGCTACTACAGCACAACATACAAACTCTTTAAAATATATAGTAGATACCTTTTAAATTACAATTAGCTTTTCTGAACAGTTAATCATATTTTCTTGTAACAATCCGTTTTTGAGCCTATTGCATTCAAATATAACGATAATTTTATTTCCTATCACATTACTTTCGCCAAATCCAGCTTCATTTCTTGTGTAATTATGCCTCGCTGAAATATTTACTTTTATGTCTTGTAAGCAAGAAACCCGTGAAAAAGCAATGTACAGTTGTCTATGATTGAACACTGACTCCGGTAAATGTACACCAGATACGTGAGCTTATTTACGTTAATAAACGTTATAATGTAGAATATAATGATTTTACTTACAAAAACGTAAGATTCCAGTATTCAATAGACGGAAGAAGGTTCAATTACTTTCATCAATCATTATAAACGCTTCCTGAATAATAATCAGTATCTATTTACGTTGCGATCCATAAACATCGATCGTTTCATTGCTTACACAGAAGTGCGAATCGAATAACGCTTAACTTTCGTCTATTTGTAAGCTTCGTTGAAGCTAACTGAATCGGAGGTAACAATGACCGCCACCTTGGCAACGCCCGGAAAGAGTACGAGAAATCCATAAAATTTCTAAACAAATCGCGTATTTCTGTAAACTTCGACTGTGTAACATGTAAACTTTGCAGAAATAAGATACTATAGAGTTTTATTCATCGAATAAAGTAAAAACGAAAAAAATCTGTCCATATTTACATATTTTTATGCTTGAAGGAATACCTTGCAAGTCAAGAAATGGATCCATACTTGTTATCTTATGGAAAACTGTTAATCCCTTATATTGGCAGCACTGATTAATCCTGGTTGATCAAACCTTGACCATTCACTAAGTTAGGATGTAAGGAAGAATCGTACGAAATTTGGTTATTGTAGCTTTTATCGTTTAGGAGGAGTTCCATGAACAAACACACACTTCAAAATATATTATAGATTAAGTATGAAAATTTATTAAAAACACAAAATATAAATTCTTTTTTATAAATAAATTTTCTATATATTGATAGAAAGGTTGATCCAAAGATCCTTATGCGACAGGCATAAGCTGTTATGATGGGAAATGAGGAAACAGGTGAAAAAAATTTTTTCACCTGTTTCCTCATTTCCCATCATAACAGCTTATGCCTGTCGCATAAGGATCTTTGGATCAACCTTTCTATCAATTTATATCACGGCATTCTCACCATTTGAGAGGGTACGGGGGTTTCTTTGATGTAACTCCTTGAGGACATCCGTTGGGGCTGATTGATACTAGCATAACTAGCTTGGTCCCAACCTAAGAAAATATTCCCGTTCTGAAACAGGAGAATAAGTCTGCCACGGTAGTTCAGTGGTAGAATATCCGCCCGGCAAGTGGAAGGTCCGGGTTCGATTCCCGGTCATGGCAGATTTTTTCAAATTTTCTATAGATAATTTCTTGTTAGTAGCTCTTTGTGGTAAACATTGAAGATCAACTGAATACATAACTTTTATTTAAATAAAGGACAAAAATATTTCTTCATTAATATTTTTTGTGCTATATTTTCATTTACCGTAATTTTCCGTTTATAATACGCAACCTATATAATATGCACCCGTGCTTTCACAAGTGAAATGTGAAAATTCTCTTATCACTATGTATAATACACACCTATTTTTTGTAAAGGATGAAAGTAATTTTATTTGACTATGTGTAGTATTGGGACAGTTCTCGCCTTGCTGCGAAATGAGATACGTGTGAGAGAGTTTACAAGAATATCACGTTATGTTCCGACTCTCCCATTAAAGATTGCTATGCTGTAGAAAAACATTTTGTCTCAGTGTCGCCTTTTGTATTAATCTGGTCAGTTGGAATACGAGTTCGCGCTTTGCTGCCAAACTAGGTATGTTTGAGAGAGTTTACGAAATATCACATTATGTTCCGACTCCCGTTAAAGATCGATACAGTGTATAAAAACCTGTCTCAATGTTGCCTTTTGTATTAACCTGATCTGTTGGAATAACAGTTCGACCTTTGCCGCCTGGCGACATCATTTACGTGAACATCAAGTCCAGTTCATACAAACTGATCGAGGTGTGTAAAATGTTCTTGGCGATGCAATTTACGTAGACAATGAGCGAAAACAAGATCGCCGAGGAACTGTTTGAGGACAGTGAGGGGAGTGGTAATGAATTCCTAGGCTTGAGTAATTCTGACAGCTAAAGTAAATAAATAAATATTCTTATTTTTGTTTTGAAAAACAATATTTAAAGGAATGTTATCGAAATGCATTGAAATATACGATTTATTGGTAAAAACGTTCGAAAATATAAATTATTTCCATACTGAAAAAAGTTGTATGCATTTATAACCATACTAGCTGAAAGTGCCCGGCGATGCCCGGGTTATACCAGACACATAACCAAGTGACCAAGAGAAAGTCACCTTTACACTGTAATCCATAAATCTTAAGAATTTTAACTCGTAAGAACATTCAAATTGGATCGAATCTTTAATAAAGCATACTTCTAATTACAGCAAATGCCCCATATATTGCTATGTAGTATGTGTGTCATTTACGAACCAAAGAAGCATTTGTCACTTTCTGGGGAAATGTTGGCGTCCTAGAAAAACTTGTATAGATTAGATGTTTTATTCACAACCACAAACTTATGTAGAGTGACTTCTATGGAGAGTATTATAAATGTGCGTTAGTAAGCATTATAGATGTATAATATAAAGGTTTTACTTACTAAAAGGTAAGATTCCACCATACGATGAATTGTTGTTATAAACGCTTCCCATATGCAGTCAACAGAATAATTACCCATAACTATGTATGTTGCTATACATCATTAATTTCGATACTTAAACAACAGTTTGAAGCAAATAACGCTATTCTTTCATCTATTTGAAGGTTTAATTGGCATTAATTGAATTGGAGGCAACAATTACGGTCGCCTTGACAACGTCTGGAAAGAGTACGAAATATCCCCAAAATTTCGAAAACAATTGCATATTTCTGAATGATTCAACCATGTAACATGTAAACATCGCAAGAATAAGATAGTATAGAGTTTTAGCCACCGAATAAAGCAAAAACAAAGAAAATCGGTCCATATTTACGTGTTTTAATGAATGAAGGAAAAAAACCTTCCACTCCGAAAAATTGAAAATCCTGTGTAAACTTATGGGAAAATAAAATTGTCTCCTGGATTTGAACCTGGGTCGATTTTGGAAATCCCAGGTACCCTATGTTACTCGTAGAGTCATATGAAGTCAATTTGCAAAGTTTGGTCCCGATAGCTCAAAGGGCGTGGGAATGTATAAGGAAAAGATGGACAGACATTCAGTTTTATTATATAAGATATAATACACACCCTTTTTGTTAGCTATTTCGAGAAAAGAAAGCATATTATAATCGGAAAATTACGGTACTTTTATTTGGCTATTTATTGATATACTATCGTCTGTAGTGTACATAGTGTTAAAAATATCAAGATTTGCCATTTAAATAATTTGAATACTGAATAAGTTAATTTAGTATAAAGTAATCCAAGTTTGGATCAATAATAATGATATAGCTCAGTAGAGTATTGTTTTTACTAAGAAAATTGATCTAATGTTACAGGAATAAAAAAATAATACAGTGGAATCCCGATTTAAGGTTCTCCCATTTAAGGTTTTCCCGCATTTAAGGATGTTTTTTTGCGACCCTGACCAAAGCCCATGTAAATAATGTACAGTAAACTTCCTGTTATCTGGCATGGTCGGGGAATTGAGTTTTCCGGTTAACTGAATATTCCGGTTGCTTGAGAGTTTTATTGGATAGGCCTTAATAATGCATTTGGAAACCAAAATATGGAACAGATGCAAAACTATACATATACCTTGGAATTTCTAACCCATAGTCGATATTCTACTAACAGTTATTCTTAAATAATTTCTTGATATTCAAGGAAGAAATGAAATTAAAATATACAAGTATTCAATACACTTAATAGCAATATTTTAATAATTACTAGCTACATTACACCCAGCAGTTTCTCGTATGCCTATTGCTATTAGCTTCTCTTTTGTTTTAATAACAACGGGAGGTAAGGATTAACTTAGTCTAACCATTAGAATTTTACAACAACAAAAATTGCTTCCTTGTCCGAGGAAAGGAGAGAAATTATCCTCACACAACTCAAAGTGTTAGCAGAAATTTTTGAGGAAAATTGTTATTAAACAAAAGACAAACTTGAGTAGTGTATAAATAAGCAGTGCCAAGACGAGAGTATGATTCTGCATCTAAGCCCAAAATAATAATGCAGCCTTAAAATAAAGTAATAAACTATTATAATGCATAAAATTGTCTCAATCTTAAAACATTCTTATTTAGGAGGTTACAAGAATGGAAACCTATGGCAGTATGCCTACATAGTTCTTTTTTCTGCTGTAAGGTGTTGCCATCTAAGGACGTAAACTTTATGTGGGAAAAAAATGTCAACTTAGGTCTTTTATTTTTTTATTAACAATGAAATTGGACTCGAGAGAGTAACAAGTAGAATAGTAGCTGAACATGAAAAGGTTAAAAACGCTTAACATTAATTTTGGCAGCGCATGATCTACACCCAAAAACATTTTTATTACATTTAATTTTGTAATTTAAGATTGTCACTTTCAAGCATATCCACTGCACTAGTAGATGCTATTGCCGCTTCATCACAAGCCACTGAAGATTTCTTAAATAAATTTCTTATATCACCTTGCTTACAAGCTGCGTGCCTTTTCAATCAACATTGGTCCAGAAATAGGGGCTCCCTCGGAACACTTTATAAAAAACCATTCATACACAGCAATATCCAATTGCTTAAGTTTTGGCTTATGAAGAGTGCGCCGATATTCAATTCCTCTAGTTGTCTCGGAAGACATAACAAATTTCAATAACTGTGATTTCTGTGCCTTAATGTCATAAATAGTTGAAGAACCGACATTGAACTCTTTCATTAAAACATTGCGATTCTCACCTTTCTCTAAACGTTTCATGATATTAAGTTTCTGGGTTAAGGTTAGTACAACCCGTTTCCTTTTATCACCTTTAGGGCATATTGCAGTTTTAGGAGACATTTAAAAAGGGTTGACGAAATATTTCATTTAACACAAACACTGATTCCAAAAAAACACATAATTGCGTATTCTGACTGCCAATGCGAACGCCAAATTTATTTAAATTAGCGGTAACATTCCAAACTAGATGAAATTTTTTAAAAAATCGAGAGGCTGGAGATGCCGGTTGCTTGAGTGCTGGATAACTGGAAGTTTACTGTATTATGTTATCCGATTTAGTGTTTCTCAATTTTGTGAATTGCCTGCATTTATGGGACAAAATTCTTGTCCCTAGACGGACATTGCCTCGATTTAAGGTGCATTTACACTTTGTGGCACGAAAATATATTATTTAGTATGTAATGTAATAATTCACACTATCAGCGACACAGCACATACTGGCATTGTTACATTAAATAAACTCAATTAATATTTTGTCATGCTGTGTTTTGTCAATTCACCTTTAGTTCTTAAGTCATCTGTTACGTAAGTTACAAAAGTTGCGGTGACGTCATTACATGAACATAGATTTTTTTATGTTTCGGTTCCCAGGTGCTCGTTTGGTAACATGACGTGTTAGCTAGTTGTGCTACTTGTGTGTACTATGGTCATATTTACCGTGTTAACCCATAAGAAGACAATCCCCTAAAAATGGGAAGGTTTATTCAGAAAAATGCTTCTTTTACAGTGAGGTAATGTTATTCTAACTCCGTCGCTGGAGCATTTCCCTACACCGCACAAGACAAGCAATCATATCTGAGGTTTTTGCATAAAGTGCTGAAATGTAACAATTGTGCTTAAAATCTTAATGACTACAAGAACATGGGAAACTGCATCTGATAGTGTTATTTTGTGTTTATTGTGTTTGTGCTGTCACGTCTGCCAAAGCTCACTGCACTACTTCATTGGGTGATAAATTATTTGAAGCTCGTATAAATTATCTCATATGATCCATACGAGCTCAGTTACCGTATTTACTCAAGTGACACCAATACCCGTGTAATGCCCGCAACCCCATTTTTAGTGCTAAATATTCAGGAAAAATGGAATTTGTGTAATGCCTGCACTTCCAAAATTCAATTTTGATATTTTATGGCAACATAAGTTGAATAATCCATCTGAAGCCAAGTTTAGTGATACAATTATGGCAACATGCAAATATTTAAGAATTGACTTCTAAAAATGACTTTAAATACATTTTGTAACGTACATAATCATTAAAAATTGACATCCAATGTCATTATATAGCACGGAGACTACTCAAAACTATTTTGTAGTCTAGCTCCTTAATAACGCAGAAAAGTTACATTTTCAGTCGTTACACATTCTCAAGTTATTATCAAATGCACGGTATATTGCCCCTACCGAAAAATGTTGACTCAATACCTCATGCCAGGCGCAAAGTATGGAGTAGGTGTTCTGTAGGTGGCATACCCTCAAAAGATGAATGGGCAAATCTCGTAATATCTGCACCCCCCATTTTAATGGGAACTTTTGGAGGAAAAGCGGGCATTACACGAGTAAATATGGTATATCATGTATTCATCATTGTATACGAACTTAAAAAACTGAAACTATCCACACGCTCGGTTGATTCCTGCTATAATAAGTACGTCTCAAGTGTGTTGATTTACATAAGTGTTAGGAAAGTTAGTCACGGAAAAATTATAGATTGCAACTACTTTCATCTCCAAATCGAAAGCTTAATGAATCATCTTCGTCGGAGTACTTGCAGTATGATTCTCAGCCATCCTCGTTCCATGAAATCTTATGAATGAAGAAATTGATCTTAATCACTTCAGAAATCAATCAACACTAAAAGCAGCAAGGTTTCTGAGCAGCCTAGATGGAGCACTCATGGTCGCAGTACAAATTAGGTGACTTTGTATTTTTTCGCTAACTGTGCATTTCTTCTCTCTTGGTTACTCATCCACTGGGATGAGCGTACATTTACCATTCCTGCCGACTCCAGTATCACCTCTTTACGCATTTGCCATCTCCTACAGACCATTCACCGTTTTAAGTGATAGACGACATTTGTATCTGGTAACAATGTCAGTGGTGAAAATGAATACACATACTTGTACACATTTTATTTCAACCTCTTCACATCGTTTCTTTCGATGGTGTAGAAGTGAATCACATTGTATTGGCTTATGGATGCGAACTGGTCAATATGCTCGACAACTCATTGACAGTGTAGCTTTTCCCTGGGATAGCAAAGTAACTCATAATGTACTGACTTTCCAATGTTTAATGTTGTGTTTTCATGCAGGTATACAGACATGGCGTTTTTTGTGCATTGTGAAAAACACTCGCTAGTTGTGCCATTCGTGTGCATGTCTATTTCGTTTTGTGGAAAAGTTATTTATTTAATTCAATGATATTTTATTAATATGGATACCAAAAGGAGTAAGCTTACTTGAAACGAAAATGATTCCATTATTCATCAAGTTTGAGTCCCATCCAAACGTGACAAGAATAGAGATGGCAAACTGCCATAGACTAGCTCCATCTTCTTTGAGCAATATTATTTATCTGTACTCATAATATTTGTTTCAATTAATAATAATTTGATATTAATAAACTGCTGTTTAGTCTTTAAATTTTAGGCTACCCCCATTTAAGGTATTACTCGATTTAAGGTACAAAAAACTTGTCCCCCAGGCAAACATTAAATGGGGATTCCACTGTATATTGTTTTCATTATAAAGTGAATTTTTTGGAAATATTCTTTAACTAAAATGTTAGTGTTGAAATCTTATTAATATTTTAGTGTGTGTGTGTGTGTATGTACTTTATACGTTTTTTCACCGTTGAAGCTATCGAACTCAAAAGTTTCATGGGTCACCTTATGGACCAAAGGAAGAACTTGGTATAGCTTTGCAGACTGTGGGGTCTCTTATACCCCATGGGGTCAACAAAATACTATTTCCATAAGAATGCTTGAGAAATCGTGTAGAGGAACCCCAAAATGCCATGCAGCCCTTAACTGATGTGGATATAAATATACCTAAATATTAACTTACGATCACGGGAAATGGATTAATTTACGCACGAAAGTCTGAATATTTTAATTCTGTTCATGTTTCCTGGTATTACATGCTAAATCACTCGAAATTTTCCTTTAAGCGCAAAATTTATCGGTTTAGATGTCGATTTTCCAGGCAGCAACAAAGCTAAATTTCTTAATTGTTGTCCTCTTCAAAGGGCGATGGCCACGTAAAGATTAATGCAAGGAAAATCCACGCCGTGGCACGCCATAGAGGAAGAATAGCTAACGCCAAGATAAAGGGTACAAAGGATTCATGCCTAAATATAATTTATGAATACTTTTAAAGTGAGTCAAATGATTTTTAAGGAATATTAGACATTGTTATCTTTTACAATTAACATTGAAAGATTTATCGCAACATAAATTGATACATCTACTTACATTTGTTCGGTAACCAATATGTTGTTTATTGTTTACGTTTTGGCTAATAGTATTGGCATAATCCACATAATTTTATTGCTGCTTTAAAGGCTTCGGTGCATCTATCCATGTGAATATTAAGTAAGACGTTAATGCGTAATTATATTAATGGTACAACTTTACAATACAATACACAAAATAGTAAATGTTAATGTAAGCATCGCTTGCGTAATTAAGGAATGGGAAACGTTTGCACCGAGCAATAAAAATCGTTTGCCACTTAAAAGAAAACTCTTTCCCGAGCGAAGCCGGGCGTTTCAGCTAGTAAATTATAACCCAGGGCTGGCCAAAGGCGGGATGGGGTGGATACGAGGCATCCTGGCCCTGAATAATTGGGTCCCAGAAGTTCTCAATTATTGAAGTATCAAGTGTAAATTTAAAAAAACTTTTACTTAAAATGACTGATTTCCAATAAAGAAACTCCTTAAAAGTTATAATATTAAACTGGAACTTCATAAATCGATCGTTATTACTATAAATATTAATATCGTTGGGTCCCCGTTGATATTCACATCCGGTCCCACTTCAGGGCTTGACCGACTCCGTCAAAACCAACAATAATATGCTGATATGCATATATAATGAATCTGAAAAAACCTCTGAAAAAACCTCCATACAAAGAACCTCCTTACAGCAAAGTGCCAAAAATTGGGTCCCTTCAATTTCGTTATGAAGAGGTTTTACTATGGAAAATTTTGCATGATTGCCTATCATTAGCAATTATCAATTTCCATAGTGAATATAATACTAAGCTGTTTTATTTCAATTTTTGATGTTTAATTTAAGTTTTTGAAATCGGCCACCATAGAAATTTCACTGCCTCACATTGTTTATAGTAATTTTTCTATAATCTATTTGTAGCAATAAAATAGATTAAAATAAAACAAGAAGTCAGGACTAACAAAGGCTGGTTTCCCAACATTGAAATTTCAAATTGAGTACTTATATTGACAGGAAATATTTCAGTATGTATTAGGCATTCCAACGAATTTTCATGCCATCTATGCCATTTGTAATTCATAGTTTATCTGTAATTATTATTTTATACTTTATTTTATTTTATATTTTCTTTTAAACTATGTGTATATTTTATTTTATATAATACTAGCAGAATAGCCTGTTCTTTGCCTGGAGTAATTATAATTAATATCTTGTAAAGTCCCACTGGCAGGTACCTATAATCTTTCATGGTTTTGAATTAATTATTATCTTGAATGATGCACTTTAAACCTTTTACAATAATTCTTTATGAACTGTGTTGATGGTATTTACACTTTGTGAAAGAATGGACAAATTATTTCCACTACATGCATACTACGTAAAACTGACCATGAGAATAGCATTGTGCATGTAAGTTGGCCCTGACAAATATTAGTGATTGACCTTGGACCTTATTAATAGTCATTGAAAAACAACCCTTTACCAGAAATTGAAGTTGTTTGAATTCAAAAGGGTAGTTGCTAGGAATCATAGGAATACATGATATGAAAACACACTGTCCTTTTGCACATCCTGTCAAAATAACATGGCAATATAAAGTTTGAATCTGAGGTTGATCTGAATAATGGTTAGAAAAAAATTTCACTTTTAAAAATGATCCCATAATGCTTCACTTGAACTTTCAATCTAGGTTAAAAGAAGAAAATGCGTAAATGTCACATCAAGTAATTCACAACTGTATGTTTTTAATAATTTATACATTAAACCATTTTTCTCAATACATAAAATGATTATTCACAAACAATAAACAACAATACATATTTCAAAATTTCTATAAAAATTTTCATCAGCGTCATCAAGTGTTGAAAAACTGAACTACAGCTATTTTCTAATATTGACATTTTTTTCATACTTAAACTAATAAATATGGAGTTTTCAGCTTTTTCCCTTCAACAAATGTTGGAAAGTTACCCACATGTAAAAAGCAGAAATGTCCTAAACTAGAGGTCAGACAGACAAACTCTGCTTTATTAATATAGATTTGCAGTAAAATCATGTTCCAAATTTGCAATAGCAGTCACTTTCTTTCTTTTTGTTTCATGATTTTATATCAGAAAGTACTATGCAAGCATTCGGATTATCGGTCCATGGTTGAAGGGCAGTCGAGAGGAAAATAACCCATTCATGCTGTTGTCTATGCTCAAAATGAGTTAGGCAATGATTGTCTCCCTGGCAACACCAATAAAATGCAATTTAAAAAGTCAGAATAGCTATCCTTTACTAGAAATTCAAGGATATATGTTTGATTATCAAGATTGCGATAAGAATTAAAATTTACATTCTTTTCCCATTAGAACATTACAAACCCTCTTCCAATATCACTATAGTAAGATATTTTAAAGCACAAAAGAAAAATCTCTGCATGATGGATGACTTCCTATGTAAATCAAATAGGAAAAAGACATTCCTGGAATTGAACTTGGGACTTCAATCTTCACCAAATAAAATATGGCCCCAAAGTTGGCCCTGATAGCACAGGCCTCGCTGAGTTTCATGAAACTCTGTCCATTGACAAAGTTGTTATTGAAAAATAGACAAACACATCAACATGATCATTTCATAAGGCTGTTTCCTGCGGAAACTAGCTTCATAAGTGACTAAGATGTATGAACTTGCTGCATTGGATCAGTGGTAGTGTGGTCTATTATAATTGTAACACAGGTCATCCTGCATTCCTACAGATCTGAAGTATAACTGGAAAGTATTTACCATATATTCTGGTGTATAAGTCGACCCTTGAAGTCTAAAAAAATTTTCCTAAAACTTCGAGTTGACTTATACGCTGAACATAAAATGTGAACCTTAAATTGCAAATGAATAACATCGATATTTACGAAGACCATTGATCTTTTGGTGAAGGTGATCGCTATTTTGAATCAGCTATTCCAGTGTTTACATTTTATGACATTTATTTTAGAATATTTATAATAATTTATTTTAATACTGTATTTACTCACGTAATCCGCATCCTCGTGTATCACGCGTATCCCTATTTTTGGATCAGATCAAGGAGAGAAAAAAAATTTGTACTTTAATAAGTTGACATCTACGGCAGTGGAAAATTAGAAAAAAATCAAAAAAATGTGGGGATTCCCCATAGGTTTGTTCTCTTCAGGTTCCCTTGAAGCTGCACGACTGCATGGCTGCGCAGCAATTTTTGAAGTGCTGTGCACTAAATTTTTCAAGCGCACACGATGTGTATATTTTGGAATATATCGGAACAGGGCCTTGTCAACCCCCATGCACATCCATGCACTAGCATCATGTAGGTGCGCATGGCGATATTCATTCCATCCATGGATGAAAAAAATTAGAGGGGACTATGGTTCTCTCCTGGGTTAAAGGAGTGTCAGTGGCTCACGATGAATACGGTGAATACCAGATGCCAACTTATTCTGGCAAAAAGTAGGTAGAAACTGATAGTAAATTTTTAATGACAGTACTGCTTTTTTTGAGTAACAATAATAAACTTAAAACTCAAAAGTTACAGCTTTAATATTATAAAAATATTACGTCATCTCAATGTTGAAGATGCACCAAAAGCAGTATAAACCATGCATTTAAATCCTAAATGTTTCTTAGTCATGTAGATACATGTAAACTTTGCAGAATTATTCGTCTTTTGTGAGTATAAACATAGATGCGTGTTGCAGTAAATTTACTATCGAAATTTGCAATTTTTAAAACTTGGTCAGAAATCTTCACGTATGACGCGGTCTTTTTTTTCCAGACATTTTGGGAAAAAAGGTGCTCGGGGTACACATTTGCTATATTTTATTGAATTTCACCACCGTAGAGATCGATCACAATCACTAGGTATAGTTCATTTCGATAGTATCATTAGCAGCTGACATCAATCAAATTATAAGAAACTTTATTTGGCGGGTCAAGCTCTCCAAGAATAACAGTTTATTATTGGTTGAAATTAAAACATCTGTCACATGGAATGCTCAAGAAGAATAGCACGGACTCAAAACAATATTCATATGTTCCGTTTTGTTAAAACTTGGATTGTACATGACTTTTATTTTGTCTGAAAACAGTTTCATGAGATGTATGTTTAAGTGGAAAAGTGGGGGGTCAACTTATATGGTGAACATATGGCTAATCATGTATTTTCACCCAAAAAAGCAGGGGTCGACTTATACACCAGAATATACAGCAATTTATTTTGTATCACTTCTCAAGTTTATAATGTCAGTTATCACTTGGTAGTAATTTGCAGAAATATACCAAGATTTTATTTCCTTCAATTACATTCAAGTTGAGTGAAAGATATAAAGATAGATAATTCTTTATTGTATGGGCATCTTCCTAAATTGCATAATGTATATTTAGCATTTGTTGTATTATTGCCTTGACTGTTTGCATTTTTCTAGTTAATACCACTGGTTTGAGCAATAAACATTTATTGTAATACAATGTGGAAGCTTCTGAGAATTGTGTTTTGAGATGGGCTGACTGATGTATTTATAAATTTAAAAATTTTCATCAGTGAGGAAATCAAATCACTTTTGTATGCTTGCTCTTCTTTATGAATGTTAGTAGCATTATTAACAGCACTTATATTTGTAAAAACTTGGAGGCTACTTATTATCATTTGATGGGTCTTTCTGCAGACCTATAGGTGTTAATGTTGGTTTTAGATGTTTCCTTTTATGTTGTATATAAGATAATCCATGTACCACAAGGTGATCCTTATTCAAGAGCTTTGAAAAATAGCTTTTATCTCAAGACAGTTCACGAAGAAATGTGAAAATTTTTATGGTGTAAGTTTGATGTAAGCACCAAAGTTTATTTTTAAAAATTCAAATAAAATGCTGAAAGTGACCAACACCACCACAAAATGTATTTTCTGCGGCATGTTACTGACACGTTCGGAAACATTTCTTGAGGGATATTCTCAATTTTTTTGTCTGTAGTTGGGACTAGTCTGGAGATTTGCCACCACTACCTTCTCTCTCCATGTCCCTCCCCCCTTATCTTCCTCCTGCTTTTCTGCCCCCCCCCCCTTCTTCAAATGTAACATCTGTGGAATTGTTATAATGTGAACATGAAAATAAACACTAGTGTATATCAGTGGTTGAAATTCGCTAAGGTTGGTTTCAGCATGAGCCACACAACATGGTACAGCATGAAGGAACTTTGCCTACTCTTTGGGACTGTGTTGTTTCCAAGCTGTTATGTCACCGTGATTTCCATATCTTACATCCTCTGAATATTTGTCTTGGGGATACACTAAAAAAAAAGTCTGTTACGATTCCCCATGCTCTTTATGAACTATATAAGCAAGAATCAGGAATTTCATTGAGAATATTACCTAAGAATTGTTTGTCTGTGTCAGGAAATAGGCTATTGAGGGTACATTCACTCGTGGTGGTCACTTTCAGAATTTTATTGGAGATTTTTAAAATAAATATTTTCAAATATCATCATACTTATACCATAAAATTTTTCACATTTCTCTCAGATTTGTCTTTAGATATAGCTATTTACATGGTTCTAAAAAAACCCGGTAGTATATAGATTTAAATCTTTCTATGGCTATGTATGTAGTGCAGATTCTCATCCTTTGCATCAGGAACCATCCACCAGAACAGACCATGAATCAACATCAGTCCTATTTCTTTAGTTGGGGGTCTATTAAAGGTTTACAGGTATTAGCCATTTTGGACTGTGGGTACAGCTCCACCTTGGTTATGTGATAATTACATCTAGCTTTGGGCTCCATTTTTCAATGTTTTACCTGGGGCACCTAAAGCAAAACTAGCTTGAAAATTGCTGATAATAATTATCATAGTGTTATGACTTATTTCTATATTTATTAAGTATTTATATGGAGTAGAAGGTAAAAGAATCGTGTGATGATGCAGACAGTAAAAAATTGAGTTATTATAGCCAAATCAGAATTCTGTTGTCAAAGCATAAGTAAATGAATTTGAAATGGGCCTCAAGCATGGTTCCCTCTAAGCTGTGTGGCTGCGCAGCAGTTGTTATAGTGCTGTGTACTAAATCTTTCAAGCACACACGACTGTGTTTATCTTAGGGTATATCCGAACAGGGTCATGCCAACCCGGGTGCACATCCATGCATTAGCGTCACGTAGACACGCACAGTGATATTCCACACATGGATGAAAAAAATTAGAGGGAACTATGGCCTCAAGTAACTTGGCCAGCCTCGGTAGAGAGGTGATTAGTGTGTCTAGCTCCAAATGCAAAAGTCGCGGGTCCAAATCCTACCGAGGGCGTAGTTGTTTGTGCTTGTCTTAAATCTATTGCAACATGTAATTGGGGAAACCTGTTTGTGTTAAATGAATTATTATTATTATTACTTCAAAATATGTATAAAGTTTTAAATTAATCAGAAAAGAATTAACATGTAATAGATTTTTAGTAATTATGGAAAACCAAATGGAGATGTTAATGTAGATGGGGAAAGGCTAGAAGATACGGAACATTTTGTGTATGGGGTTGTATTTTGCTCAAGATGCTAGTACTGAGGAGATCGGGCAAGGAATAAAAGTAACAAAGGTGGCTTTTATGATAAGGAAGAATTAACGATAGGGTTTGAATGGACAACAAAAAAAGATTAGTGAAAACATGAATGTGTATTATATGTAAATGAGACGTAATAAAAAATATGAAAAGATAGCTTTTGAGGTGTGGCATAGTAACAGACTGGATCAAATTTATTGGTCTGTGAGAAAACAAATGGGCAATAAATATAAGTAGGTGCTTAAGACAAAGAAGTGGATTTGCTAGATTAGAGAGAGAAGAATTTCAGAGGAAGTTACATAAAGATGGATGTGAGCTTAGAGGCTAAGTGCTGGAGAGAGAGTAATGGTAAAATAGGGATATAATTTGAGAAGATTGATGATTTATTGTGGAGTAGGTTTGGAGATGTGAACTGGAACCTTTGGAGACCAGTTGAGTTCAATTGAACCCTACTTTATCAATTTGAAAGATTCCGTTCTCTAGAATTATATTAGTTTTTTGTGCATTTTAGTTTGATCTGATAAGCACAGTCATCACTGGTTGATATTTTTAAACAAAAATATCTTTGCAACTTACGGCAGCGGTTTTCAAACTTTACAAAGCTGCTCCACCCTTCAACTAAGAAAAATGTCCTTGTGCCCCCTTTTATGTCATGTTCAATCAAAGTTCTTAAAAATAACAATTAGATCTACAATTGCAGTTGATGTATCCACTTTAAGAAAAACATGGGCACAAATGATAGGTCCTAGGTATGTGAGAGCTAGAATTTGGTGACTGCATATTGTAAGTCTTGAGATTATGACAGTTAAACAGAGAGTAAATACAAAGTGAAGTCTTCTGTGCCCCCCTGACCTACCCACTGTGCCCCCCCCCCAGTGGGGCGTGCCACACAGTTTGGAGACCACTGACTTATGGTTATATGTTGTATTGCTGCATTATAATTGTTAACAACCCTTCTACAGGCTTTTTGGAAATGAGGATGTTGATCTGCGTCAGCTGCCTACTATTGGTCCAGTTACCTTACCCACTTCAGCTGCAAATGTGACCTCTTCAGCTCCTGTAGAACCGGTAACATCGGTTGCTTCGTCAGTGTCTACAATTGCTTCGCCGTCTAAAAGAGACGCAGTTCCTCCTCCTCCCCTTCCTCCACTACCGCTGACACGTGCTGTCCCTGCCCCGACTGTCACTTCCTCAGAGAATAACGAAATAGTTCCTGTGTCTTTAGATGATAATATGGAAAGAAAAAAGAAGGGTGTCGAGGATGATATGGTTGCTGATCGGGCAAAGTTGTGGGCTAAATATAAGGAAGTAAATCCTGACACTTATAAATCGCCATTAAAGCCATCCTGGAAAGCATTTGAGGGGGAGGAGCGTGGTACGCATTCAGGTGAAAGTGGAACAGAGGAGGGTGTGAGACAAAGTGCACAACGTGCACCAAATAGAGCCCGTCCTGTAAGATCGGCAAGTTTCCGCAGGTTGCCTGGTAAGTAGAATCTTATATTTAGCATTTGCCAATGTTTTCTGCAAAACAAGCAATTGTAATGTGCTAATGTTTGAATGTAATGGGATAGTTTCAATAAGAAAGAATTTTTTTCATATTGTTTTTTATTTTTATCGCCATCTTAAAAGATACTCATATTTATAGTAATCATTTGCATATTTGATAATCTTACGGAAATATGCCTTTCGTGAAGATTTTACATAGTTATAAATGAAAAGGCTGTAATGTTGCTAGTAGATTACTTTGGCTGAAACAATTGCCTTAAAGTGTAAATTAAATTGTTTGTTGATCTGGGTACGTATATTTTGAAAATTCTTATTTTTGCAGGTGATAGTCGTGATCTCCTCCGATCACCTTCTGACACAGATATGAGATCAACTGGATCTCCGAGTAAGCGTGTACCTGGCTTAGAAGATGATGAGAAAGGCAGGCAAGATGATGAAGATGACATTCTTGCTGGAACAGATTTGGGTTCTAACGCATCATCACTTAACATAAGCATAATAGTTGCACAAGCAGATGAACAACTAAAGAATGGTACCATGTCATTTGCCCAGTACAATACATTGTTGAAGCAGGTCGGTCATTTTTCAGCCATTTACTTATTTCTTTTATCTCTTGAAAGAATATTCAGTTTTAATTGTGCTTGCTTTCCCTCAGGTCATCCATTTGAATGAGATTCACAAATTGAGGGAGGCCCAGAGGAGGGAAGATGAACACGAAAGGGATGATTGGGACAGTGGTGGTGAGAGTCCCATTGACCAATGGGATCTCATAGAGAAAAGAAAAGTAGACGATGATATGCCAAAGAGAAGGGAAGGTGAGGTGAAAGAGGAAGACTTGAGAGGAAGTACAAGGGGGAAGGATGGTAGACCCATCGGTTTGGAAGGTGGTGAAGTTCCTTTGTTGGGACGGAATTTCTCTCCTCACGACAAACCGTTGTTGGGAATGCATGGGGATATTGATGAAAGAATACCACCGCCAGTGGCAGCTCTTGTGGGCAGCTTGGGTCCATCGTCGATGGATAAGAGCCGTTCAAATCTCATGCCCGATGTTCCGCACCAACCCCCTCACATGCACCCACAAATGGTTCCCAGTGGAGAGACTCCGCCATGGCGGGACGATGGACAGCCCTCCCAAGTGCACGTCAATCGCAGGTGGGAAGGTCCCGGTTCGGCAGGAGGGCAGTGGGGTCACCATCCAGGGCATGCCCCGCCGTACTCTCAGAGTGCCGGAGTGGGCCCTAAGACCGCTGGTGATCTTTTGCCCATAAGGAGGGACTTTACCATACCGCCGAGTGGCGGTGGGTTTGTAGGACCTGGACCCCGTTGGGCTCATCCACCACCGATCGGTGGACCACCTTTTAGGGACGAGGAAGGGATATACCATCACGAGCCTAACCGTTTCGGTGGCCCACCCCTTCCACACCATGCTGGCCATGGCCGCTTCCGTCTTCGAGAGCTACCTCCACCTGATCGAGCTGAATTAGCTGCCATGGAAAATGATAGAATGAAGACCATTAACATAGATGGCGTACCAAGGGAAATTCGGTTTTATGGTGACACTGCTATCATCATGATGCGCTGGGATGATCCACGAGAATTGAGTTTTCAGGTATATTTTAATTCTCTTCTCTATAACATCAGTACTCTTACAGATTTTCATTTGGTGGGGGTTAATCTTATTAATGCTTTCACTTTTATTTCTAGATGAGATTTATCATTAAAATGTTGTGTGTACACAGGTTATTGTGTGTTAGAATTTCAAAAAAACTAAAAATGTAAAAAAAATACCTACAGTAAAACTCGTTTATAACGATCATGCCTAAAACGAAATCTCGGCTATAACGAAGAAATGTCTTGGTCCCTTGAACTTCTCCATAAGGGCATTGGTTAAATTTCTTGGATGTAACGAACATGCATTTTACGAATTCTCGGCTGTAATGAACAAATGTTAGGTCCCGTGGCAAAAAATGCCCCATATATAACGAATTTTGGCGAGCAGAGCGATAAGTAATGAATAGTTTCCACCTGTTTACTGCGCACTTGTTCATAGAGGTCCCCTTCCTCCATCTACTCCTTCCATACGAATTTCCACGCTCCCTTTGTTTTGAAATTGATATTTAAAATGTGAAATGTTTATGTAAATTAATGACCATAATAATAATATTAATTGACCATTTAAAAAATCGTATGTAATAGCAGTCGAACATTTTACATGCCACGAAGTTGATAAGCATCTCTTTGCATATGTAAGTACGGCATTGAAGTCGACTCACTGCAAATACAGTAAAAGCTGTGTTATCCGGCTATCTTGGGGATTGTGGAAAGCCGATTAGGAGAAATAGCTGGTTAGGAGAGCGATTTTCGATTTTGACATCGCAAATTTAGCAATAACCAAACAAAATTAGGCTTAGGTCACTATCGTACTCCCCAAACATAACTATGCATGGGGCTTGCATTTTCCATTTAAATTCTTCCACACGTAGTTAGATATAGACACTATTATTTAATACGTTGCTACGCTTACATGCAAAACAAAAAGACTATTGAAAAGTTTAGGGCATCTGGGAAGTTTCGGGATTATGGCAGTGAACCTGTTCCCAAAATTGAATTTATTAGATCATATCTTTCTTATTTATCTTTATTATTTATCTTTATTTACTCTATTAGAAAAGGACGAAATTGTTTAATTCTTCTGAACATTTCTGTGAAAACCAGTCATATAATATTTTTTACAGTTCCTCAATTTTTGGCTTATGAAGCGTATGATGTTTATTAATTGATTTACTCGTCTCAGAAGATGACACAAATTTCATTAATTTAGCCTTATGAGCCTTGATATCATAGAGCGTGGAAGATCCGATGTTGAATTCTTTTTTATGGCTGCTCTATTTTTTCCTTTTTTAATTCGTTTGATCAGCTCCAGCTTTTTTGTTAGCGTTAAACCAACCTTTTCTCACCTGCTCCTTGCTTTTAGGTATTTATTTTGATGCCATATTCAATGGATGGGTAATTTTTTAAATAATAAAAAGCGATAAAACTGGAAATTGTAGAAGTACACCAAAACATCTAGACAATGCAAATGGCTTACGTAAGCAAAAACGCCATGCTTACTCGGCAGCCACAGAAGTATACGGAGTAAATACGTAATATATACATCTTATATTTTAAGAAATTTTAAAGTGGAAGTTGTTACACATATAATATTCACACAAAAATTCATAAAAAAAGAAATACAAAATGAATTGTATTTGTGTAATTGCTGGTATCTAAGGCTGGCCGGTTCTAAATAGCCGGATAGCACAGCTTTTACTGTATGTGTATACATGTTATATGGGATGTATAGACCAAAAACCATGTTTCTCGTATATAACGTAGTCACGCTTATAACGAAGCAATGAGTCGGTCCCCTCAAATACGTATTAAACGAGTTTTACTGTATTTGCATTAATAAGCATTACATATGTATAATACAATGGTTTTATTTACAAAAAAGTAGGATACCAGCATTCAAATTATGAAATGCCTTGATTAAATCGTTAGAAACGCTTCCCATATGCAGTCATCAGAATAATTATCTGTAAATATTTATTGCTATGCATCATTAATTTCGATGCTTAAAAGTTCGAAGCAAATAACGCTTTTCTTTCGTCTATTTGAATATTTAATTGGCACTAATTGAATCGAAGACAACAATGATGGTCGCCTTGGGAACGCCCAGAAAGAGTATGAAAAATTCACAAAATTTCGAAAACTATTGCATATATCTGAATGTTTCAACCGCGTAACATGTAAACATTGCAAGAATAAGATAGTATAGAGTTTTAGCCATCGAATAAAGCAAAAACGAAGAAAATCGGTCTATATTTACGTATTTTGATGAATGAAGGAAAAAAACCTTGCACTCGGAAAAATCGAAAATCCCGTATAAACTTATAGGAAAATATAATTGTCTCCTGGATTTGAACCCGGGACACTAGCAAACAAAGTATTATTCCAGGAACCTCATAGCTAGTAGAAAAAAAATGCCGTTTACTGCATATCTTTACGACAAACGGTTCTCAATACACTGCTGTAATGCTTCATGTATGTACGTATGATTAGAATTTTAATATTGTAAGATGACCTGTGTGATTTTTCCTGTATGCTGAGCTGAACTTACTGTTGAAATCCATATGCTCAAGATATTATATGTTATGTTAATACATAGTTAGAATGTAATGGGACATAAAGCAGTCTATCTGGTGGTTTTTTATTGTGTCCTTTAGAAATTTGAAGTCTATTGATGAAAAACTATATTTTTATTTTTTTTAGGGTGGAAGTCGAAGGGTGACATTTGACAGTGGGCCTGAGGGCATTATTTGTTCCTTTGGAGAAAGTCCTAGAGAAGTATTGGTTAGTGGTCGACCTCATTCTATACGACTTGGTGCTCCAACAAGAGAGTTGTGTATTGATGGACGATGGTATGAGTGTCATTTTGGAGGACCTCCTATGCATGTTGATCTTGATGATGGTAGGAGGCATTATGTGGAGTTGGCTGGTCCACCACCACAGGTAAACAGCTTGAATTTGTGTGCTGGAAAAAGTTATTCTACAAGAGTGGTTTTTTCTGTGTGATGTAATCCTTTATATTATTAGACAAGTTGAGGTGACGCTTTTTACTAGGTGGAGTTCATTCTCTTAAGCTTCCAGTAGAGAGCATGCATTTAGAGTACATGTAGTTCTTTCTAACGTAGCGATTGAATATTACTAGAAGCTACCTTATGCCTCGGGGATTAGAGGGAATATGTAGAGTGGTGGGGAGCAAATTCCATTACAAAAGATGGGCATTGAGGGCGTGCACGCATCCTAGAAGGGAAATCACCGTGCGGCATGGAGAGACCAAAGGAGAAATATGCCCCCAGTAAACAAAAATTTTAGTTGCAAGATGTTATTAGTCATGGAAGGTGGATATTTAAATGTACCCAGTAGAAATTGTAGCCTCAAGATGATGCTAAATATCATGTGCTTACAGGTTTTAGGACAGCAGTTACCAAATTGGATCACAAAAGGTTTTCAGGGGGATTGCACAGATGGAACAGTGAATATATAACAGTTTCATTGTTTAATTTTTTAGTTTTAATTTAATTGAGTAATTTTATATCATTGTCAATATGAAAAGTCTTGTTTTTCCCTAAATATTTCATTTACATTTTATATTTATTTGTAAATGGATGAAGTTCAGTGAGTTGTTATAAGTCAGCTGCTCTTAAGAGATACATAAAGTTTGGGAACCGCTGTTTCAGGAAATATTTTAATTGAGTGAATTACTGACCTTGTGGTGTAAATCATTTTGTGCTGAAACCTAATTTTCTCAAATGATTTATTTAGGTTCGTATTGGTACTGAGCGACGAACTGACCTTGTTGCTGGAAAAATAAATCTAATCATTGACGCAAGAGACATGGTTCCCATTTTCTTGGATGCAAAGCCTCAGTGTTTTGAAATTGCGGGTAGACCTCACACTCTTCGTTTCACCCATGCTCTACGTTACGTTGTCATCAACGGCCGGTATGTTACCAAACATTTTTATACTTGCAAAGGTAATGTTTTCATGTCTTATAAATTCTTTAATTTTGCAGTGTGTGATCATGATATTTGTTTTCCAGTCAATTTCGGGTGGAGTTTGGTGGGCTTCCCATGCCTATCATTGTTCGTGATCGAAAGCATTTCATTAGATTTTCGTTATTGCCTCGAGGTATTATACCAGGGTATGTGTCTATTGCCGGTATGGAAGGTGGCAGACTTCCATCCCCGCTTCCGCCGCCATCCCAAGGACCTTCATTGGTTCAAGGGAGCGTTCCTGGGGATGATGGTCCAAGGCCAATTGGTGAAGAAATTACTCCCGATCATAGACGTGTACCTTTTGATGCAGGAATTCCCGAGTCTGATGATATCTCAAAAAGTTTGCCAGCAGCTCACAAATTCACAGGACATGAACCAGCTATGCCTATGCTAGGTATGAATGTTTCGATGTAAAATTATTTTAAAATGCTCGTTCTACAACACTAAATTTAATATTCACCTGTTAAATGCCAATGTTTGTATATTATGTTCTCTTTTGTTTTAATCCTCAAGGGTCTGCATCAAGAGGTCGCATGCAACACGGTGGTAGAAGACCGTTTGATGCCGATCACTTGCGTCATAATCGCAGGCCCTCGCCGAGCAGGAATAACATGCCACCTCACATGCGTCATGGGAACAGTGATGTTGCGAACAACCTACCATTTTCACCTAATCAACAACAACCTCCGAGTTCTGTAGCCAATCGTGGAACATCAAATCTGCCTCGTGAGTATCTTTCCCTGTTTACTCAACATGAAATTTTTTGCTATAGTTTACCTTGGTGAATGAAATAATTGTCACAATTTGAGTTGTTAAACCTTGAAATTCAGTTTTACTCTTTACCTTTCAAAAAGAGTCCTTTAGGATTTGATTCAAACTATTCCCACACATGATGCAGTAACCATACATTTTTATTTTGATTATTTTCTATGGATTCTTACTGAGAGATAGTGCCATCTTGCATGTTTTTGCATATACCACAAAGAAGTTTTTATAAACATTATAACTTGATCAGAAAACTTAACAGATTGTCATAATGAAAAAATTTTATTATTGTATTAAAATTGTAAGGTTTAAATATTTCTGTTTGAAATATATTTATTTATATTTTTTTCTTATCTCTTTAACAGAGGGATCACAATTGCCTTTGGAACTCCTTACTAGTCTTATGCCAGTCTCAGTAGCACCTGCCACTGGATTTAGTTACCAAGTTCAGCAAGATTCTACTTCTGAAGCTGCTAAAAAGGAATCGGATGCAGGCTCATCTGAAACAACTGGTAAGGCAATTTAATCATCATTAAAATTATTTTATTTAAGAATAAGTTTACAGCATTGTACATGTTTATATAATTTTATTTTCATTTCTTACTATTTTAGTTTTATTTTAATTTTTTTAGTTCTTTTTGGTAAGAGCTGTTAACTTACGATGTTTATAGTCAATGTAGTGTAAAGTAAATTTTGACGGCAGGGGAATTAGGTGCCTATACCAAGGCAGCAACTAAGGGAAAGGCAGGGATAACAGTTGCATACAATGTGGCAACATTGCTGTTCAGTAATTGGCTGGTTCTCTTTTTGAGAATTCTCTCACTCGAATTTTTTTTGGCTGTCAGAGCTCACATTATACTACACAGATTATAGCTTAGACAAACTTTCATTTTTCTTCCATTTGTACCTTTTAGATTTTTTATATTTATAATTAATCTGAAGTGCTCAAGTAAAGGGTGAAATGACAATGTTTAAAATTTGAAATAATTCTTATGTACCCCTTTAATAGCAGTAGCTGAAACCTCTAATGGTTTAGGAAAATCATTGCCAGGACTTGGTGGAATCGAAATAAATGTGGAAGCACTTTTCCAGCGTTTAGTTGCCACTGGAATCTTGCCCCAGGCGGATAATCCTGCAGCTGATGCAAACAAAAAGGAAGACACCAAAATTAATTTTAAGGCCGATTTTTCGCCAGAATGCCTTAAATCGTGAGTACTATTTATGCAGTTTTGTTGATAAATTTCACCAAGGCTTTTGCTATTTTTATTTTGTGAATTTACTAGCTTTACTTCAAATTTATAATATGTGACTTGATTTTTATAGTTTATAGTGTCTATGAAGAATCTATAGAGTAAAAATAACTTTTTCTTCTATTTATTCAAGACGCCATCCAGGCGTGATATCAGCTATTTACACTGGTATCCAGTGCAGTTCGTGTGGAGTAAGGTTCCCTCCAGAGCAGACTATGAAATACAGCCAGCATTTGGACTGGCACTTCAGGCAGAATCGTCGTGATAGGGATAGCGCTCGTAAAGCTCAAAGTAGAAAATGGTATTATGATGTGTCAGATTGGATACAGTTTGAAGAAATGGAGGATCTCGAGGAAAGAGGTTTGTTCCTACAAGTTCTTTGTTTATCGTTCTACAGAATTCTACAGTTACAGGTATCCATTTAAATATGTTTTTTGCATGCCCTTAGACAGTATGTGTAATCTTTAAATTTATGACAAATTTTAATTGATAATTTAATATCTAATTAATGTCAGAACGAAGTTGTGCAATTTGCATTATGTTGTAAATTTGAACGGCCTATGCAGTTTTAATTCTGAGTGATATTAATTGTGATTGGACTTGAACCACCTAATTGATAGCTGTTGGTTTTACCTTGAAAGATGAGCAAGTAAGGCAATCCTAGCAGGTTAATTGTCAAATTATAAGTTTTTAAGGCTTTTCCTGATTTAATTATTACAATTATTATGTCAAAACTTACATGCCCATCAATTCAAATCTTGCATTAGAACCTGCCAACGTGACTTATTCTCTTGCATTGTGTTGATTTCAAATTACGATATTAGCACTTTGTTTTTAATTCACGAACATCATCTGGAATGTCTCGATTTTCACTTCGCTTTATTCTTCATTGTTTAGCTCAAAGTTGGTTCGAGACTCAAGGTGTGGCTGAAAGCAAAGACGACCGAAGTGGCAACACAGGAGGCACAGCATCAGGAAGTGGCAATACTGCTGGAATGGGCAGTGATGAAACTACAGTACTCAGTGTACCTGCAGGGGAGATAGCTGAAGATCAGCATTGTGCTGTTTGCCGAGAAGGCTTTGAGCAGTTTTACAATGAGGAGAAAGAGGAATGGCATTTAAGAGATGCTGTACGGGTTGAGGGTGACACCTATCATCCTGTATGTTATGAGGACTATAAGGTAAGTTTCAATCTGAGTTGCACGTTTGCAAGTGGATATAATGCATTTTGTAACTGTAAATCAAGTTTTAAACTGTAGATACAGTATCCCTCAATATTTGCAGGAGTTACCGTTCCTGAAAAACATAAAAGCTGTGAATATAGATACTAAAAGCTTGTGGGAAAAATAAGATTAGGAGAACAACTACTCCCTGTTCCTACAGTAATAACATTATTATTGTATTTTGAACTTGTCTTTAGTAATTATAAAAGCACAACAATTCTTTTAAGATAATATTTCAGATTCACGCACCTGTAATTCAGGTTCCCATACTTTTCGTCATGGAATTAAGGAAAAATAAATGATATGCAACTGGTGTGAAAAAATGTCCCCAATGTTTTATTCTCAATATTTTAACAAAAAGTGCCAGAATTATTAGAGTAAATACAATAATTCATTTATATACTAACTAGCTGAAAGTACCCGGCGATGCCCGGGTTATGCCAGAAGTCTTTGGCGAATAAAATTATGCATTATATGGTAATACAATCATTTCTCCCTTTGCGCACCTCAAAACGTGTATTTCCCTTGAAATCTCAATTTCGAATTTTTTCAAGAAAACAATACTTTCTCTATACTACATCTATTGGAGAAAGTAAAAACTAATTCTGAGATATCTCTGATACCTATGAATTGGGTCGGGAGGGTCCATGCAAGTCCGGAGAGAACATGAGCATACGTGAGAGTAATAGGATTTCGAGTTTAACAGTGCAATCGGTTGACAAGGCAACTTCACGTTAAAAATGCTATATTTTGTCAAAATATGATATTAAAACGTTAAATTCGAAAGCGATAAAATACGATAAGAATAAGAAACTGCATTTATTTTTCTTTAATACAGTCCAAGTCTGAAAATCGTAGGTCAAATACGTGAATTTTAATAAGCAAAATAAAATAAGGTTGCAGATCAAAATATCGATTTTTCCATATTATCTTATGAGGAATGGAAATCATTCTCGGGAATCGAACTCGGGTCGATTTTGGAAATTTTTTTTCGTAAATGGCTTCTACTTTAAGAACCGAACATTCCTACCAAATGTCAATCTTCTAGCTCAGGGATGGGCAAACTTTACTGCATTGCGGGCCGCATCAGTGTTTGCGAAGTCTTCAGCAGGCCACATTGAAAGATGCCAATGCTTAGGCGGGCCAGATTAGAGTTTAATTCAGAAATTGCTTAGATTGTTAGGCATCATACATAAGTGAAAAACAAGCACAAACAAGGGTTGTAGGGCTAAATTTTCAGAACTAAATGTTTTATTGTCATAATTTTACCAAAAGTAATATAAAATTGTGTTAAATTTTACAGCTTTCTTTTTCACCAAAGCTTCGCGGGCCACGTTAAATGCTCTCGAGGGCCACATATGGCCCGCAGGCCACGGTTTTCCCACCCTTGTTCTAGCTACTCAGAAAGTTTATTAAAAATAGCATTACAGAGTTCCGATTTCCCACTGACGACGACGAAGTCAATTTTATACACAGTAGAAGATCGTTTATTTGGAACTCCAAACACCGGAAACATCTAAACAACGGAATAATTTATGACTGATTTATTTAAGTTCTGAAAGAGACCACTGCCTCAAGTAGCTTTCTAACCACATGTGCACAAGTATAGATATTTACATCACAAGATGATTCATTTATTTTTTTGCATTTAATAAAATGTTTACTAAGTATATTTGATAAATAACATCATTTAATGTTAATTCATTGATGACAGATTTGATTTAGTAGTACGCGTAACCGTAGAGCGATCTGGTGTCCCTGGCATGTAGGCATCCTGTCACCCTTATCCAAATTTCCTTACGACTTTTTTTTAGAGAGCCAGTTCTTAATATTTTTTCCAGCTCATCACTAGGTAAAACCACTAGGTTTTTGTTTTTGGCTCATCACTTATTCTCTGGTAACACAAAGGCATGATCTTTTTAGAGACGACATTCTGTATAACTTTATGCAACGTTATTTAAAGATTGGTTCAGTAACAGAAATCAATATTACACAGTCTTTTCTGAAGCATATCACTTTCTCATGAGAAAAAGCTTGCCCAGGTTTGGGAGAGCATGATTATTGAGAAAATGGGGTTCTTGCAACTTCTGTTCATTTCATCTTGGTTCAGTGGTTTTGAATTTCGCTATCCGATTGAAAATGTGAGCATTCACAGTGATGCAAGGATAAGCTGATTCATTTATTTGAATCATCTACGACTTTTATTTCACGTTGATTATTAGATAGGGTGACCTTATTCCTACGAGGTGAAAATGGGACATTTCCTGTCGTTGTAAGAAAAAAACTGGACAAAATTTTTGCATGATTTTTTAATGGTGGATTTGTCACTATCACGATCTATAGTGAAAGAGGCAAATATGAACTTTGCTTACAGTGTGGAACATGCCAGACTAGGACAGAGCTCATAATCAAAAGAGAATCCGACTAGCGTCGTCATCGTCAAAACTCGAAGGGAATAAGTTTGGTTAAACTCGGGCAGGATGTTATACACGGAGGCCAGGTTTGTCACCTCAAATTTATGAATGACACTGAGGTTTCCTAACCTGACAATTGCGACTGTAATTAACATTTGTTGTTCGTTTGATAACCTCCATGTTTCCGAGAATCCTACATTTCTACTAGGAATTTCAGCTATACTGTCAGATAATCTAAATTTTTTTTGCAATGGGCCCCAAAATGGTACAAAATGGCTTTTTCGATAAAAAAATGGGACTGTCCCGGCGAAAATGGAATGTTTGGTCATCCTACTATTAAATAAGTAAAAGGGAGTCATCTGTTTGGGGTGCTATATGTATTTCGTGAGTGAGAAATGGGGAACAAAAACGTGATATGATGGCATGGGCGAACCTTCCGCTTACACAGGATCGAGATTTCGAATTAAACGAACTTTTCGTGAGTCACCGGACCAGATCATGACTTCAGATTTCATTGTAGGCATATTTTGAATAATCCGTACAAAAAAGTATGCAAAATCCTATGGTGTTGGCTGGGGACTGACCCAGCTTCCAATTACACCATACTTTGAATTATCCGGAATGGAAATAATGGGGTTTTACTGTATATGCTTTTTAAAATTATTTATTTCTTACCATACCTTGATAAAACGTTTCTTTCTGATCATTGTGCTTTTTTAGGTTTAAGATATCTAAAATCCAGAAATATCGTTTAACCGGAACAGGCCAGGTCCCAAACTTTCCAGATAAACGATCTTCTACTGTATTAGATGCACTAATAAAAATGCCCTGTTTTACTGTTCTGGAAATCTGGCAACCCTACTGACACTACTCAAACATTAAATGAGTTCTCTCACAACTATCAGCAAGTACTGGCCTTCTTAGGAGCATCTGAAAGTATCTTTCTTATTATTGCGTTGTAATCGAAACTATACTTCTAGGAAACTAAGACATTCAATATGGTCCCTATAGGGATCACTCACCATTACATTTAATAGTCGCTGTAATGTATGCTGTGGTAGTTGGGTGTGAATAAGTTAAATTTACTTCTCATGGACATTGAAACTTGCTACAATAATTTCTCCACAAATGCACAAAACCGCGAACAGGAAATCCACAAATATGGAGGGATTACTGTATTTTAACGTAATTATTATTTACGAGATAAATACATCATTTTGAGTTTGTAGCGGTTGTATCTATATTTAAAAGTCAAATTTTGGAAACTTGACAAAATGTTCACTCTTACAGGCTTCGCTTGAGGCATCAGTGGAAGAAGCGGCTGAAAATTCTGAAGGCAAAGAAGAGGATGGTGACAAGCCAGAAGAGAAGAAAGATGGTGATGAAGATGTGCCCATGGAAAATGCTGATAAAGAAGCGGAGAAGGATGGAGAATCAAGTAATGCCAATGAATCTGCCGAGAAGGAAGAGAAGAAGAAGGGTGAAGATGAAGAAGCTGAGGTGGACAAACCTAAAGGTAAAATTTTTTCTTGGAATTCACATATAAGGAGTGGGCCTTCTATTCTCTTCTTTTACACTTTCAATTTCGAATATATCCAAAGGCTTTTCTTTTTCTACACTAATTTAGAGCACTTTTCTTTATGTGAGAAATATGTTGGGCTCTTATTCAAATGCTTTGAATCAATTTTTAACCTAATCTATTTCCATTGTGATGAATTACCTTACATTTATGGTAATGGAGAGAAGTGCATCTTAAGTAAACTAAATTTAAGGTTTACCTCATTTGCTGTTTTTATGTTGCATTGCTTGTAGTTACTGTGTTTATTTGTGATGAATTATTTCTTTTTAAAAATTTAATTTTATTAATTGGATTAAAAATTTTAGTGTTTTTTTTATGATAGCTCCAAAATTTTGTAAGGTATGTAATTTAATTTTTTTTAATTTTTAAGATAATTTTTAAAGCTGGCTTAGTTTTAACATCAGCCATGTGAATAATTTTAACTGACATAACCTTTCTGGAATTGATTGGTAATGAAGACTTATAATACTATAGTTGCTTATGTAATACCAGCACAGTCCCTCAAAATTTAGGGTATATTTAGACAGATTTTTCCTTAGGTGAATCAGAAAATTAATATTTGCTTCATTCTTTATCTACGTAAAACTGTTATTTAAAACTAACTTATTTTGGTCAACTATAAATGTTGAAATTGTGGCAGCTTTTTGGGACTAATCTGCTTTTTTTTTTAAGGGCATCTAATAATAGCACCCAAACCAATCCATTCTCCACAGTTGAGCTATTTTCCTATGGAGAGAAGTGTTTTTTAAAATATACTTTTCAATATGGAATGATATCAGGCTTTGTTTAATTCATTTTGGTTTCCCATTACCAATTTTGATTTACAGCATTATTTTAGTTTAATATGCGCCAGGTGTGGGAGCTTTTTTTCCATACAGTAAACGTACTATTTGATAATCAGCTTCTCTCATAAATTATTCTTACTGTAACTTAAAGTATTCCTGCTTGATTGCTATACAGATATGGAATTGCAATTTACACATATGTTGTACAATGGATGTTACATACATTTTATTTTTACAGATATTTTTCTTAAAATGGGTTTAGGGCATTAGACATGAATGGATATTACATCAGCAAATATAGTATGAAGTGTGAAGGTTATGCCATTATGTTTGCATGTGAGGTTAGGTGTTAACTATTTATCTAGGATTACTATGTTAAAATAATTTATTTTTCAGTTAAAGTAGAAAGAAATAATCAGATCATAATTATATGTTCTTCATTAACTATACTGGTCACATGCTGTACGTAACCGCACAGCATATTATCTATACAGGCGACTCCTGAGATTCGACAGGGATGCGTTCCCGAAAACGTGGTCGAATCTTGAACCGTCGAATGTCGAATCAGCACAAATTGAAACAATTAGAGCAGAAATAATGATGTCTAGACTGAAACTAAACCTCTCGTGGACGGGCGGGCCGAAAATTACTTCACATAAACTAGTTTCTAATTCGACCGATCAATCGGCTGGGTCGATTCGACCGGTCGAATTCTCGAGTTGGTCGAATCTCGAACGGTCGAATCTTGAGAGTCGCCTGTATATTCATATTCATCCATAGTAAGCAGCTTTAAGTAAATTCACATATTGTGATAAGCTTCATAGAAAAGTTAAATGATTGTCAAAAAGTATGCAGTAATTTTTATATTTAGGAAATGTTTAATGTTAAACCAGTTTTAGCAATTCAGAGCAATGTTGCTTCATCTTGCTCGCTTTAAGTTTTTGCTCCTTGAATGGAAATCAAGTTAGGTCTGATTTTTTACAATTTCGTAAAATAGTTTGGGCTATGTTCCCAATTGTAAAAACAGAAAAGTTGACCTCTTATTAAAAATTCAGTTTAATTTTTTTGTTGCCAATCCTTAAATAATACTGGAAATAATAAGCATATAACTTGAGAGATATTGATGTGCAGTCATTTTCAGAAGTCTTTCCACTGCCGCTGGTTGAAATCTAGCTTCACCCAATGAATAGTCATTCCATGATTGAGATACGGTCAGGCATTCTCTCAGTTTTTGACTAGAATCTTAGGCAAATCATTAGCTAATGAATAATTATTGAAAACTAAGGTGGAGTCGTGCATCGTTTTCAAGTGTTTAATTCACTTTAGGCCTTCACATTTCATTTTTCAGATTCGTACGGCCCGTTTGAAAGCCACATTGTATCACACCACAGATACTTAGTTACGTACTGGCAACCATTGTGATTTGTTGCAGTCACAATATTAGTGTTGAAATGGAATTATATCACTGTTGGGCCGGTCAAGTTCATTCTCGAATTCTTTTTAGATGAAACTCAAACACAAACGTGTAAAATAGTAAAGCTATCGAGAATTTGGGTCGACGGACTCCAGTGGCTCTCGTGGCAGGGTGGTTATGGAGTCTGGGTTCATACATAGTCGTCCTGTCATGTTGAGGTTCGATTTCTGGTGGTACCCAATTTTTTTTATTTGTTTGGTTATCACACGTAGTTCCTACTTATTTTATTTTATGGCTATGGTGCGGGCAAAACCTGGGCGCTGCCCATTTTGCTGATTCCCATGGCAAAACCAAGATATAAATTCGCTAGATATAACTTAAAAATCGGTACAACATACATTGTACAAACTTTCTCATATACTAATGCTTCGTTTAGTTATCTTTAGAAAATGAAAATCGTATGAGCCTGTTTTTAGGAAATCCAGTTTTTGTTCAAGTTGCCCAAGAATAAACTAGCCTTATATTCGTCCATTGAAAAAAATGAAATACGTAGTATTATTGTAGATGTATACTCAAGTAACTGTACGAAATTTGATCAAAATCATTATAGCCGTTTTTGAGAAATTCGAATTGTTGTTAAAGTTGCCTAGAATAAACTAGCCTTATATTCATTTTTTGAGAAATATGAACTATGTGTTATTATTGAAGATGTAAACTCAAGTAACTATACAAAATTTGATTAAAATCATTAGAGCCGTTTTTGAGAAAATTGGATTGTTGTTAAAAATGCATAGAATAAACTACTCTTAATTATTGAGCAATGTCAACCATTTCTATGTATACTCTGCTCAGTATGATAAAATGCCTAAGTACGAGATTTCATTCATTTTTGCTTTACCATCTAGCCTCCAGAGCCAATAACAGACAGATGGCATTGCGAAAACCACTTTTTCGGATTCAGCGACACCTAAAACGTATATTTCCGTAAAAGTCTCGAGGTCAAATTGTTTTGCGATAACAATACTTTCTCTAGACTTCGTATGAGAAAGTAAAAAGAAGGCTTGAGAGTGAGACGGAGATATATCCTAAATACACAATGCAATTTTTTCAGTTTTAATAAAATATATAATATTCACCGTTGTAAATGAATATAACGTGAGAAAATACTCTTTTGTTAGTGAAAAGAGACCAGAAAATACTGAAGTTTTTGCAGAAATGATTTTTCCCTAGGTACTCGTACCCTCTTTTTGGTCTTGGAATGTGGCCCTCACAGAAAACGCGTTTTGATAAAATTTCGATAAGAATTAAGAATAACTAATAAAAGGAAGTGGCAGTCTTTCCTTGATGTAAATAACTTCTCGCAAAATTTTTAATGGAATGAAGTGACCTAATTCATTACGAGCTTGTGCTTGAAACCGCATCTGGGGAGAGGAGTCTATGAGAATCTGGAGATTTTTCACTCCTGAAAACTTAATAATTGAACCTCAAACAGAGAGGTGTCAACAACAGCCCAACGACATCAGCTTCTATTCGCATTACCCTAATAGCATCATTCAGCCAGTATTTCGAAGCTGTAATAGATACAATGTAGCTTTCAAACGGGCCGTACGAATCTGTAAAAGAAATGTGAAGGCCTAAAGTGAATTAAACACTTGAAAATGATGCACGACTCCACCTTAGTTTTCAATAATTATTCATTAGCTATTGATTTGCCTAAGATTCTAGTCAAAAACTGAGAGAATGCCTGGCCATACCTCAATCATGGAATGACTATGCATTGGGTGAAGCTAGATTTCAGCCAGTGGCGAAAGTGGAAAGACTTTTGAAAATACTGTATATAATAGCTAGCCATGTTAGAGCTATCAAATGAAGAAATTAAAATTTTAAAAAGACATGTAAATTCAATCGTGCTGGCTTCATGTTAATTACTTTGCATAAATAATTTTAGGCATTAAAAATCTGGAATGAAAGTCTCTTTAGCAATTATAATTTTTGTGTGGTCATTAATGAGAAATAATCCAGATTCAGTATCACTGGAATGTAATGTTAATGTTGCATTCCTAGTGCCCCTTAAATCCATAAACAATAAAATTTTAATTTTAGTTATCATATTCCTTGATACGCTCTTAGGAAAAGTGCATTATATGAAAATTTTAAGAAAAACATAAATCTTGAGATCCATTGGGATTTCAAGCTTCACATGACTTGTGGTGTTCAGGTCACATGTTATTCACATACAGCCATACTGTAAGTTATGTTATCATTAATAATAACAATTTTCTGCTGATTGGCATAAATTCAAAACAATAATAGCAATAACATAATTAATCAACAACATTCCCTGTGATTTAATGTCATTAGTTCATTTCAGATTTTGAATGTGCTTTTTTTATTTTATGTGCAGTTTTGATAGTTATGATTCTTCACGCTTAATTGTAATGTTTGGCATGTTAGCATTGTAATGGAAAAGTAGAAAATTTTCTATTGAAGAAATAATTTAATTACTACAAAACTTTTCGAAAAGAAGTCTCACAGAGTTTTTTTCTAACTTTCTTCATTAGTCCCGCTTATACAAAGTTATTGAACACAAAAAAGATAATTATGGTGCCATTGTCATATATAAATGTATAAACATGAGAAATAATTAAGATGAGCTTTTCAAAGTTTTATTTTATCTCAACCAATTCTTGCAGGGTTTGATATTGCCTGAATTACAACATTTCATAATTTTATCATCATTTACACACAGTTTTATAAGGTATACTTCTCATTCATTGGCATCAATAAATTCTTTATTAATATCTTATCAGCTTAAGTTTTCATTACAATGGCACTATGAAACTGTAATCTTAGGAGTTACGAAGTAGCAGTTGAATTTCTTGTTTTGTTCAATTTGTAATGGTGATTTGTTTCTCTCATGGAGATATGCTTGCTTTGGTTAAGGAAAAGATGAAGTTTGAATTACAGACATTGTAGAGTTAATACATGCTTGCTTGGTGTAAGTGTTGGAATTGTATGGATAAATTAAATTATTTACAATTATCAATTATTAGTGCATTCAATACTAATTAGTAATATTTTAAAATTTCCAAAACTATGCATTTTTGTTTGGTATTTTATAAATTCAAACTAAAAAAAGAATTATGAGATTCATAAAGAAGAAAAAGCTTGATTAAATTTTAGTTTTTCTCTCTTCAGTGAAACTTTTTTGGTTTCCTAAAATAATTCTGAAAATATATCAGTTGAAGTTAAAATTTGGTGATTGCTGAGTAAAATAAAAACTGACTTTATAATTGCATATTATGAGATGTTCCATGGACAAGTTAAAATTAATTCAGCCAAGTTTATATCTTCCATTAATATTTTGTCTTAAGTATATGGTGGTTTTATTTAACCAAGTTTTTAGTTAACGAAAGGCTGTTTTGTTTTAATTTGCTGTTGATCACCCGTATTTTTCATTTTCCTTGCTAAGATGATTTAATGTGGTCCTTTTCACGGTTGATTTAAGGAGTTATATTGAGGCATATGCTGCATATTGTTAATGCAGAAAGTCCACCCTTGAATTATGATGATCAGTTTTCACATTTACTGTCATGGTTATTTATTTTTGGGAAATAGTTGAGGATAATTATTATTAATAAAGGAAAGAGAAAACTGTATTACAAGCCATCTAAGGCCCTGCAGTTTTCATCATTTATTTAAAATACAATTTATACATCAAGCCTTCTTCGGTGATGAAGTAAACAAATTTTTGAAACAGGAAATTACATATTCTGCCCTCTACCAGCTTTCAAAGGTTGGTCTTTTTTATTTAGCTGGATGAGAAAAATCTTGATTATACTGCTCTACAATTGTCACAGAATATGAAGATCTGGAGAAAACTGAATCTGTATTTCATCTTATATTAGTTAAATTTATTGTCCAGGTTTAAAGAAACTTTGGTAAATGGTTTAAATTATTACATAATTCTGTAATAAATAATATGTTATCAAATATATCTTTTTCCTTAGTTTGATCTATGGATTACCAAATAGAATGCATATTCTCTAACCAATGTAGTGTGCCTGTGTTAAAAATGACCGAAAATTCTGGGAGTTGGATGGCTGTCTACTGTATGAGTAGCTTATTTAATAATGAGTTTTAAGAAAGTGAAGATCATTTCCATATAACCTGATACCTTATAGTTAAAGACATAAGATTAGAGTTTGATGACATTCAAAATCGTCTTTTCCTTCCATTGATAATTTTAATTGCTAGTTGCTTAATCAGCTAAGTGTATTATTTTGTATATAATGTAAAACTTGTCATTTATCTTTATCCATGTGAAGCTTGGGTTGAATAAAAAAAATGCAAACATCTACCTTTGGTGTTCCATTTCAAATGTATCAGCAGTCTATACATGATCCAGTCGATGAAGCTGTTATTTTTGTTTGAAGTAATTGCAGAAATATAGTGGCATGTAGCTAGGACATTACAGGGTGTTCCTAAAGTAATGCAACAATGTCCATGTATAAACTTCATTAATAATGTGTATTATTGTATTTGTTTGGACTCTTAACTTATTTCATTATCAATTTTTAAAACCAGTTCAAAGGAAGACATAGGATGAAGTGGTTTTAAATGTACAATTTAAAAATCAATTTTTAATATTTGATATGATTAATTTTTATCATGAAAAGATCTTGGTAACTACAAAAGTAGAGTGAATTATTAATATAAAAATTAATCATAAGACAAAATGCTCATGAAAAAGCCTGAAGATAGGGTTTGAATTTCAAAAGCTCCTTTAGCCTCTAGAATAATAAGATTGGAGCAAAAGCTTGAAGAAACTGGAGCCATTCATGGTGAAACATGAGCAGGGCAGACTTCATTCATTAAAAGTAAAAGGACTTCCAATATGTCATGATCAATCAACTTGGCCAACAAGTCATTACCAGTGTTGCCAATCTAGCGAATTTGTAGCTAGACCTAGTGACTTTCTATTCAAACTAGCTCCGAAAAATCAACCGTAGCGACTTGTTACAAATCTGGCGAATTGAAAAAAGATTTTAGCTTTTTCTAGCCACTATCTAAAACATCCTAGATAAGTCGAAGATATGGTACCCTAATGAACAACAAACAATTAGCAGTTGCAGATATCCTTGAATGTAAAGGAGGGAATAGACTGGCAAGTTACTTGCGGCATCTCGCACAAGGGACTGGCCTGTGTATTTACGCTGTCAACAAAAATTTACCTCAAAAACCAAACTTTACAGAGGACCAAATGTTTTAAATGGTTCACAATAACGATCAATTGAAACGTAAGTTATATTATTTTTCGGTGAGTTATTGTTCCTTATTTTTACTTTAGCTTAGTTTCGAATTTCTAAAAACATTTTAAAGTAAAAGATTTGTCAGAACAGAGGAGACTACCAAAAAATCTAAAAAAGCAGATGAAAACACCAATAACAGCGTGGTTTTGACAATTGACAATTCCTATATACTTTTCATAAAATTCTTACAAAAGAAACATTCGGTGTTGGGAAAAAACTTTCAAAAGTTTTCAGTTGGCCAAGAAATTGGTTCAGAGGAAGGTTTAATTTTTTGTGTCTGTGTAATAGTTAATGCTCAGCACGCAATTACAATACTCGAATAGTTTACAAACATCATATTATGGTTGGCTTCCTTACAGAGCCATGAATATTACAGGTAATTAAATATTCTAGCTACTTTCTAACTACCAAGAAGATGAAATCTAGCTCCCAAGTGCTAAAAAAAAGTGGCAACACTGGTTATTACTACATCCAGTAACAGAATTTCAAATCAATTAAGTGGTGGTGATAAACCTGTATAAAAAGTTACAAATAATTTAAATTGAAATTAAAACTATTCTGTTACTTTTGGAACACCCTGTATACTACTACTTGTAATTATTTGGAAAATAAATTGGGTGAAGTCAAATCATATTATTATGGAATGTGTGCTAATGGAGAAGTTTATGGCACAAATTATTCATTATACAAATTATACATTCATCAAGAACAACATTTTTGTATTTTTTCCATCAAAGCATTTTTTATTACAAAAGCTTAGAAGGCAGCTGTATGTGAATTAAATATGTACAAAAGGTAGGTGCATTAGTGCCTACTTTTCCATCAATTGAGTTTCTTTTCAAATAAGTGTACTTTTTTCTCGGTAGATTGAATGATCGTGAGAATAAAAGCTCATTTTTAGCTCAGCAATTCAACAGGTTAAAAATACTAAGTGCGTTGGCATTTATTCAAACAAATGGTGAGCATCAAGTTTGGTGAACTAAACACACTAAACCAGACTTTTTTTTTCAAAGAGCCACATGTGGCTTTATATATCACTGTGCAGGCCACATGTAAACTTTCAAATGACTGATCGAGCCATGTGTAAATTACAAAAAGAGTGTTTTGAGAATTTATTGATTGTTTAATCAGACAGATGCTTATATTAAAAGTACATTGCACACACTAAAACAAAATCATTTAGATTTCATGATTTCTTATGACATTTACTGTTGGCAAATATACAAATGTGTATGTCTTGAGTGACAAGGTAAGGTGGGTTGGATGAAATCACTGAGGGGGCTGGATATGACCTGCAGGTCATAATTTGGGAACCCCTGCTCTAAACTAACTAAGCCTTCAAGTAATTGACATTGGCTTGCATTAGTCATAGCTGGTGACAGACTTCTTCTTTCGATAATTTGCATTCTATTCATCAAGGTTTATTACCTCAAAAATTTGCATTAATGCTTATTGTTAGTTTGTTAAACATTTGTCTATTTTATGCATTATTCCTCCAAGAAGTTATTACAACTTATTATTACATTGAAATTCCTAGATGCTTCCTTTTATGATTGTGATGTTCATTTTAGTTTTTGTTATATTTCTTATAAGTGTGAATTTGAGGATCTTAATTATAACTTTTACTTGAATTCATATTTCCAAATTGTTTATAGTTGTGGTTGCATGATATTTTTATTTCATTCAAATTCCAAGAAGTTGCATTATAAACTTGTTTTCTGTTAAGTTATTTTGGTATGGAGAGTTAAGAACGTCATTTAGATAATATTTGATGAATTTTTGCTATGCATTAAAACCCATAGATGATTATATGTATCTGTTCAGCTATTGTTAATGGTGGTTATAGATACTGTTGCTATCTTGTTGACTAATGTTGCAAAATATAAGTAGATAAATGAACTTTTTTATGTATCACGGGAGCTCTGACGTGAATTGTTTTCCTACGCTCTCTTCTAAAATCTTGATGGTATTGTTATGGTTGTAATATTTCGACAGAATTTAAATGGGTAAAATGGTTGTCTGCCTTATACGTTGTTAAGGTTATGGCATTTATTCATTTTTAAAGGTAAGTGACTTTACAGTTGATGATTATACAGTGTTGTTTTAATTTCTTAGCACTGTCTGATGGAGCAGCTGTTTCTTCTAAAGTTTTCTTGATCAGTTTTAGAACAAATTTTAATGTTTTTTGGAAGAGTAATCTTTAAATTTTTTATTTTTAACAGCATGTTTCATCATCCTTCATATTTTTTTCTGTTGCATTTTTATCTTTTGCAACATCGTGTTGCATTAATCCTCCAGCATTACTTAGGTAAGACATTGTGAGAAGAGCAGATTTGTGGATCAAATGTACATTCAACTACAGTGTAGTCTTCTTCAGTGGCAGTTAGTGAAATGCAGATTCTAGAATCATCCGGAAAATTATTATTGAAATAAGTTAAATTGTAACTGAAATGCTTTTTCCTTTGGGGTTCTGTGGTGATGGGCATTGGAGGTTACTATTTTTTTGCCAGAATCTACTAATTTTTAATTTATAGACTGTGTTCGAAAAAACGGAATTTAATGAGTAATAAAGATAGAATCTATGTATTCTTTTGATGTAAAAACATTTAAGTCACACAACATAAGAACCTGTTGCATATTTGTGCAATGAAAGGATACTCATTGAGCATATATGGTCAATACATACATTTTGCTGTTGTATTTTTCACTTAAAGAAAATAAATACTGTTTTGGCAAGCTTTATATATATTTTCTTAATGTATGTACGTACAAAGTTGCAAGGAAAGTTTTTATTATGGATTCAGGTGGTTTACATTGCGCTAGGGCTGCAATTCATGATAGACTACTAAATTCTTTATTATAATATCCTATTACTATGGGCATTAGAAAAGGATGATTTATAAAATTAATTTGGATCTCAAGCATTGAAATTATGAAGAGTTTCATCAGTTTTGAATATCAATTTACAATTGGAAGTCATTTTTAATTATTTAGAGGAGGAATTTCTAAAAATCTGTAAGGTGAAGTTTTAAAATTTTAAATTTATTTTATACTCATTTATAAAGGATAATTTTCTTCAGTTTTGTTGTATTTATACTTAGAATTCATGACAAAAGGTCTAAAATGGTTTCAATTTACTGTTATTTATAATTTGGTTATCCAGTGATTATTACCTTGAATTCTGTTCTGTCAAATAATTTGAAGTGGCCACAATATCAGTGTAAATTAAAGTGTGACTTGTCTACATATATTTGTAGTTGGATTTTGTGTATATAGTCGATTGTAGTGGAAAGTGTTGTTATAAAACATTTTACAATAATTGACCAAATTACTTTTTAAACGCTAACATTCTGAATCAAAATTTTGTGTGCCTGTGGAATTACAATAAGTTTTCAAAGCTACTTTGGGCTTTCATAATTGTAATTGCAAGGTGAATGCGAAGCTGAAAATCTAACTAATCTAGCTTAACATGGAAATCACTATCCATTAGCATTAGTTAAATTCCAAGATGGTATATTAACCTCGGGCTGTTATAAAAGCAATTACTCGTGCTCATGCTCTGTTGAATTAGTGTGCTATTATCTAATTTGGCTTCATTCTACTCTTTAAGGAGTGAACTAGGTAGTCTGACATGACAGAAATTCATTGGTTATGTATATTAATGCCTAAATGTTTTTTAGACACGGAAGGTAAACCAGAAGAGGGAGAGCTACTTAAAAATATCAAGGAGGAACCGAAAGAAGATGAAGAGATGAAGACTGAAAACAAAGGGGAGTCGGAGAATGTCGAGATGACGATAAAGGTTGAGCCAGGGGTGAGTACAGAGGGTGAAGATCTCTTAGTGAAAGAAGAACCAATGGAAAGTGAGGAGATTGTAAATGAGGAGGAGAAGCTGGACGAAGAGATGGAAGAAGAAGCTCTAGAGCCAGTTCCAGAAACTGTGGACACCACTTCGAATGTGGTGGCTTGTTCCATTGATGGTAATGTTGAGTTTGAGGATGCACCATCTGTAAGTGCTCCTGTAGCTGGTCGAATAAAAATTAATATATCCAAGCCACTTGTTTCTAATCTTCCCCCGAGCTCTGTTACCGTGTCAGAATCTCAGGAAGTTACTCCGCCAGGTGTAGATGTTAAAGAAGGTGAAAAGGTTAGTGAGGAGGGAGGAACTGGTGAGATGGAGGTTGAGGGTGGTGGGGAAATGGAGGACGAGGAAGCCCAAGTAGCACCTCCTCCTCCAGGGGTAGGCACACTCAGGTTAAAGCCTAGGCTTGTCGGCCGTAAGCTGACCGAGCTTCCTCCCGTTATGAAGGGCACAGAATTATCGGGCCTCTGTTCCATCATGTAGGTGGTAAGCTGTGATTTAACAGATAAATTGTGAGAATTGCAACGAGGTTTTTTTCATTCTGGCATTGGAAGATTTTTTTGTGTTCCATGCTCACGTAAAAAAATGTCGTATTTTGGGGTACGGAGTGACCAAAGTGGATTCTTTGTCAATTATTGCCAGTTTTGGTGTAGAGGTAGCATTTTTCTAAGTTGTTGAGAACTCTTTGGAGACCCTGTTATTTTGGTTGAGTTGTGCGTTAGTGAAACATTCTGTATTATTTTTTGACCACTTTTCAATAATACAGGTCTTGGCTGGATTTTACTGTATTTGTCGATGTTAAAAAAAAAGGTTTCATTTAACGTGATTCCAACATCTTCCTCTTGAAGAGGTTTCTGCTGTGATACTTATTATTCACGACTGACTTGCACCTTTGTTGTGTTAAAAAACTTCAAGTGCGGGAGTGCTGTTAGTGAAAATTTTTGAGTGCTCAAGAAAAACTGTGATGGTGGTACGAGATTGTGCCAGCATGTGTGTAAATTAAATTGTGTAAATTTTTATTCATTGCAGTGGAGGCATTTCATCTCAGTTTTGGCATTGATTTGTTTTTACATGGAAAAATTTTTAGTTCTTGTGTGAATCCGTGATGTGAGCGAATGAAATCTCTTTATATGTATGTATTATTTGTATATATAAACATTTTGAAAAAATAATATTTTTGTTACATAAAAATAGAAGGTTTGATGAGTTTTAAGTGTCTTTATTTGAATCATTTTTCCCTTATGGCTTCAGTATTGTCCATCAATAAAGGGTTATTGAAGCAAACTGTTTATTGAGATTGATGTAGTGTTGTTTAAATTATTTTCTTGTGAATGTTCCCCCATTTAAGTCAAAATAGCCGCAATAGGCTCGAGTTCGAATGAAATATTTTTCCCTTAGCACAGCTTTTCATTGTGGAGAATCACTATGATGTAGGTAAAAAAAGTTATGGATGTTGTTTAGGCACTAAGTATCCAACACTTAAAGCTATTCAAGTTATAGGGCCATTGAATATATAAGATACTGTATATACAGAGATACACAACTTTAATTGTTATTTTCACATTGTGTTTATAAATAATAAATATAGGGCAGTGAATGGGTGGTTAGTTTTATCAGTTGTGCTAAGAATGATTCAAAGTTTTGTTTCAATCAATTGCATTCATATCATTGAAGTAAGTTTTCTTTATGTTGTTCCACCCTTCTCCTGTTTTGTGCTGTATAGTGGGGCAAGAAAAGAAATAAAGGTGGATATATCAAAATAATTGACTATTCATTGCTTTTCCTTTATCCTTCAACAGCATTGACTTCAGTTGCCTGTTTCCTGCTTGAAACTACTTACTTGTTCCATCTGACCTGTCATTTAAGAATGTTCCCGAGCATATTCTTATGCTTTTCATAAAGAATAACTGTATAGTATTCTTCCTTTGAAATGGTTAAAAGGAATACTAAAAATTCTCGCAATAATCTTAGAGATGCATTCAGCTTGGAACTGCTGCTTCACAAAATTATCCAAGTAAAAATAGCTGTCCAAATCGAATGTTTATTCGTTTAACAGCTAATATTTAGGTATTTGATTACATGTGGCAGCCTATTAATGTAGCACTAATCGAGAACCTTTTATGATATACCATGGATCATATTTGTATTCTTAGTGGTAATGACTTTAAATGGTCAATCTTTACCCTTTCTTGACTTTCATTTTCAGAAATTACCAGAGGTAATGCATCTTACTCTGGTAAAGTGACATCTCTAACTTTTATGCAGCTGAACACTGATGCAGAGTGTATTTTTATCTTGTGACATTTCCATGAGGCACAGCGAAATGTTTTGGCAATATGCTATAATTATTTATGAGTTAAATAACAGGAAAACACAGAACAATACATATTTATATAAAACTGTTCTCAATAAATTTTGGAAGATTCAGTGGTCGTAAAAATATTTAACTAAATGCCATACCACTGTACGAACATTTATTTAATATATCTAGCAAGCTGACTTTGTAGTTTAATTACATTTTACAGTTGTGAGCCCATCTAGGAAATGGAATTACATCTTTAATGCTGGAGATGGGAAGTAACATTTGCAGGAATCTCTCAAACCCCATCCCAAATCCACCAGTGGGCACATTACCAAATTTCCTCATTTCTATGTACCACTTCATTTGTTCCTCTAAACCAAGAGATAGTAATCGCTTTGTGAGCAAACATGGATCTGTCTCTCTAAGACTACCGCCACAAAGTTCTCCCACTCTGGGGACAAGCAAATCTACAGCCGATACCTTAAAATAGAACAAAAAATGTGTAAAAATTGGTATTTTTGCAGGAAAGAGTATGTATGTAAGAACCAATAGCTAACCTTATTTGAATCACCATTCACCTCTTTCATATAAAACGGTTTCATTTCTTTTGGCCAATTTATAACGAAAACAGGACAACCACCATTGTGATTTACGAGAAATAGTTCTTGCTCTTTGTTCAAACCATCTTCCTTTCTTGGAATGGTCTTAAATTTATGGGCATTACTACAAATGATGCTAAAAGCTTCATCATAAGTCATTATACCGAATGGATTACTTAAAATTTTAGAAATGTATTCCTACGAGAAAAAAGTCATAGAGTTAAATATGCTGAAATCTCTTTAAAAATCACATCCACGATTAAGAAAAACCATACCATTTGTTCTGATTTATGGTTTTTGTAAAATAATTCAATATCCTCACTACTGCTGTTAAATAAAGATGATGATACTTCTTTTATAAATTCTTCCATTAATTGAAGTATATCATCTAAACTATCCACAAAAGCAACTTCAGGTTCTATCATGTAAAACTCTGATAGGTGTACTCTAGATCGAGAATTCTCAGCTCTGAAGGTAGGACCGAATGTATAAACTTTGCTGATTCCCCTGACAAAGAAAGAATTTCAAAATATTATTTTTGAACTTATTCCCTTAAAATAATCCAGTGGCATTGTTTTACCTTGCAATACATTCTGCATGAAGCTGACCTGATACAGTTAAAAATGCTTTGGAACTGAAAAATGCTTCATCTTTTGGGATACCCTGTTTTGCCATTTCGAAAAGTAAATTTTCATTTTGTGGATTTACTCGAAAAACTTCGCCTGCACCTTCACAATCATTGGATGTTAGTATAGGAGTATGAATCATAATAAAGCCTTTCGAATTAAAGTAGCTATGTACAGCAAGGGATGCAGCATTTCTGATTCTAAGTAGTGAAGCAAATGAAGTAGTTCTTGAACGTAAGTGCAAAAACTGTCTGATATAGTCCGGAGGGTAAAGCTGTCTGTAATGAATTATAACAAATACTTTAAATTAGAGCAAAACATTAGTACCTTTCATTCAAATCTAACACCACAGCAAATTACTCAATACCTCGGAACAAAAGGGTATCCATTTTGAACGTCACAAGAACCAACAACTTCAACCTTGTCTGCCAATAATTCTAGATTTCTGGCGTTACCCAGACTTGATTTCACAACCCCTTCGACTTTTACAGACGAACCATAAGTTAAGTCATGAGGTTTTTTACCTTTCGACAAAACAATTTGTAGTTTATTAGTTGAGGAACCATCGTCAACATCAAAAAATATATTATTTTTCATAGACCTCATTGCTTTCACCCATCCCTGCAACGGATAATTTTAGATTTTAGGATGTTTTATATCGCTCTATTGTATACAGAAATACGAAATTTTTTGAAATTTTAAACACACGAGCAATACAAACATTAACCTTTAGGTAACTAACCTTAATAGTAATTTTTCTGTCTACCGGATTAGTCGAAAATATCTGTTTGATAGATAAATGCGAATTACCGTGTTGTTGACTAGAAAAAAAGGGACGATAAACAATATAACCCCAATATCGCGAATACTTTCTCATGTTTACCAACTGGAATAGCACTTCCTCTTGCATAACTTGATCCTTTACAGAAAATTGAGAAAATTTTGCCATCGATCAAGGTAATATAAAAATAAGATTATAATGTTCATATCTGGTTCCATAAAGATTTAATTTGAAATAATTATATTTAAACAACAGCTTAAAAATTAACGTAGTACATACTGACCGACAGTTGACGACTGAATCATATGATTTCCAATATCTCCTGCGAAAGGAGAGGGACAGGCTGGAGAAAATAAAGGGACGTGTTACAGGATGGGTTGTTGTTATAGCTGTAAAGAGGACTTAAATTCACAGGTGATGCCATAATTGACATTTAACTGTTATTTCTCGCAATCTGGTCATTGTTTTGCGTAAATACTGGTTTTTGTGGAGCAGCTAACACTTTGCCTTATTAATGAATGTCAAATTTTATTGGCTGGTGTACAAGATATGTATTTGATTACTCTTAATATTTTTATTTTTACATTTTGCTATATTTTATAATCATTAAGTTAATTATTTGATGAAATTCTTATAGTTACGAAGGTTAGTGTTAGCAGCGTACGTCTTACTTTTCGGCGTATAAAATCGATTGCTCAGTTATAGTTAATTTTACTAACTAATAAACGGTTTCCCGTCTTTAGTCTGGCGAAGTGAATGAAAGGACTCATCTTCTTGTTGATCCCGTTAGCAATAACACTGCGATTCAAAGGGTGCATAGGTAGGTGTTATGAAGTGTTATTGAAAGTGGTTGTTATTATTGTATATCTTATTATTCTATACGTTACGATAGAAACCTTTAAAATATCATCTTTACAGCTCTTTAGTTGATCATTGAGATGATTTGTTTGAGCAATCTGTTAATAAAACTTAAAAATTTTCAGTGATGATTTCATTGCTCAGTACCCAAATTCTTTACCAAAGAAAAGCGATGAGCAATCTGCACTGAATCGTATTCTTCAGGAAACAGCCACGTAAGCCTCATTTAAAATAAAACTAAAAGCATATGTTGTGTACGAATTATAATTGTTTTTATTTTATGACATTTAGGAATGTAATTGATGTGGCTGCATTAGATTCTCATAATCTAGAGCAGCATGAATATCTGGAACGAATGCGACATTATACCCAACGGTTAGGAGCAATGGGTGCGAACATCAGCACGCGCTGGTCAGCAAATGCTTCAGGAGGTAGTGGAACTGGGGCCGGGACATTACTTATCCCATCGGGTATGGGTGGTCCGTCAACTTCGCCCAGTGGCCGATTACATCTTTGTCTACTTACGGATATACCTGCTCCTGAAAAAGTTCTGGCGGAAGAGCATCCAAACCCGGAAGATCTTGCTATAGTAAGTATTTTATATGCTGTTATGAAGTTTATAATTAATGACAAGGCTGCTTTGTTAATTTTTGCAAGTTAGTAAATGTTATGTTCATAGTCTCAAATAAATGAGAAGATCTTTTGACTCATTTGTGTTTGTAAAACGTTCAATTGTTTTGTTACTTTACCGCAGAAGTTTGTCACTACATTAGAAAAGGAAAAGTTATGTGAGTATTATCACGTCAGTATTTTGTAATCAAGAAAAATAATATTCTCGAGAATAATATTTCGTTGCTTTTCTAATGAACACAGCAAGTGTGAGATTTATTATTGCCTAATATGTTTAAATCAAAGTACGACGGTAACGTTTATTTCCAAAATATATACCGGGTGATATATTTAGCTTTGCGTTTTTATCTATATATATTTACAGTAAAATTCTCAAATGTAACAAAGGATGATAATATGTTACATTAAGATCTTCATGTCGAGATGTCCAAAGAAAGTTGAGGAGAAACAAATTTAAACATTTATTGTACTGCATATTGCTATGTTTATTTTCTGATAATGGAAGTTTTTGAAACATTATATGTATCTATGTATGTGTGTGTGTGTGTATATATATATATATATATATGTGTGTGTGTGTGTGTAATTTCTAGGAACCTCATAAGTGTGTGGCAAGGCTCAATTAGTGCATGATAATGACAATGTCATATATATTATGTTTTGTTTAATATAAGCAATCTCAGCAATAACCTTAGGTTTTATAACTTTAAGTTTGTTTTGCAGGCAAATTTGGAATCTATTTATTTATTTAGACACGGTACATTGTTGTTTTTGAAAATTTTATTTGTATGGGTTATTTAGTTTAGATAATCCTAATATAATTTCCCTCATTAAATGCATATATTTTCACACAAATGCTATACTAATAGTGTTGAAGAAAAATCAAGATATACATTGGAATTCAAATATATCATTTTATAAGGAAAGTAACATTCATATCCCAACTTTTTTTCTTGGAAACAAAAATGATGACAAATTAATTGTTTCTGTAATAACATTGCTATGTGGACATTATCCTCAAATTGCTCAAATATTTTTACATTAAAACTTTTAATGTAATCCATTGGCATACTTAACCATGTCTGAGACATCCTCAGTAAATGTCCAGCTTGAAACTATATGGCAGACTAACCATACAGGTTGCTAGCTGGAAATTTGACCTCACTTTACTGATTGATTTGATCTAGTAGAAAAGTAGGAGTTTTTCCTTGATTGGCTCATTTAATTGTTTTAGCTTTTATATACTACAAACCTTCAAAATGTGCATTACGAAGGATTGTATGGCTTGCAATTTTAATTGGAAATTTTACTTTGTAACAATGAGCAACATTTGAGAAATCAATATTTTCTACTCACATTCTATTTTTCCAACCAATTTCAAGTTTTTTAGTATTCATAAGATTAGGTTGTAAACAGTGCAAGTGAGTTTATAAAAATAAATATAGCCTCTTAGTTCCTTATTTTTTTGTAGAAGGTTGAATAATACCATTACAGGCGATGCCCAAGATTTGACAGGGATGCATTCCCTATTGAATGTTGAGCGCCGTTTTCCCATAAAAGTACATGTTATTATTGGATATTGCATTCCAGCATCTTGGTAGAAAATTAAAGTTCCATCTCGTATAGCATAAAGTTAAAATAACATTACTAAAGTGCTAAGGAAACAATATTAAATCATTAAAAAGCATAAAATAACTTAAGACTAAAGAAAAATGACTTATAGAAAAATATTTTCATACCTGAAATCTTTTTCAACTGTGCTTACAGGACTTGGCTTATTAATTGAGAAGTTGTAAAATTTTTGTTGGAAGCTGTTGGCTAGGGGAATTGACAAAATAGTTTCAACCCTTCAGATCCAATAATATGTTTTTTCTTAGAAAAAGTAATAAGGGAAAACCAGACATCCTGAACCGCAATGACACCTACTGCACAGGTTGACACAAGCAAAAACCATAGTTACTACGTCTTTGCTTTCACTGTCACTGAATTCATGAACTATCATGAATTTCTCTTTTGCTCGAAATAACTTTTTGAAGCAAGTCTTTCTTTCCATATATTTTCTTTCAATTTCTTTTAAACATAAATTTGAAAGCAGAAAACTCAAAACTAATTTGAAAAAATTAGCTTAGAGTGAGTGAGTATTCGACTCCAACCCCAACCCCAACTGAATGCAAAGGGTACTCTCCAAAGATTTCTGTAGTCCTGTCTGTAAACAAGAAAGAAGCTCTGACAGCAAAATAAACCTAATACGCAGAGGCTCGAGAGATAAATTCTTGGTCTGCTAGCAGGGAAAGATGTGGGAGTTAGCTGATGGATGTAACCCAAACATTAGAAGTAGCCTCACTGAAAATTCATTGGTAGATGCTTTTATAAGTACATCCTAAAAACATTCCTTTTTGTTTCATGAAAAATTAGATTGATTTTTCGAACGGAATCACAGGAACTTACGTAACTACATGTACATACTTCCAAATTCGACCAAGCGGCTCGGTCGAATAGGCGAGCTTCGACCAGTCGAAAGTCGAGTTGGGGTTATAATATATAACGGTTGAATTCTCGAGTTAGTCAAATCTCAGGCGTTTTGGGTTTGATTTTTAATAATCTGTGAATTAGAGCATATATAGAAGAACGGGCATTATTTGAACGTATGTTTTGAATATTTTGGTTGTCATTTAAACATGGCCTCATGCTTCTTGATGTGGATGTGTGAAAGCGAATCATATTTGGGCATAGGAAATCTTCATAAAATGTACTACAGCCAGGGCCGGCCCGAGGTACGGGCGGCCGCCCGGGGTGCCTAATTGTTGGGGGCGCTATCCCGATCATCTATCTATGCATTACAGGCTAGAATCATGATGACATTCCTATTATTTAATCATTATGAATAAGTTTTACAGAGCATTGAACAAATTAACCCATATTCTGTATATATCTCAACATACATTTACGGAGGGGGGTGCTGGGGTTGTTATCTCGCCTGGGGCACCAAAATTCCTCGGGCCGCCCCTGACTACAGCAGAGTGGTAATTGGGGGAACCGGGGCCTGGATAACCAAAAAATGCAGATAATCAAAATTGACTGTATTTATTGGAATTATTGTTACATTAATAGAATATGTAATTATAACAATATGTGAATATAAGGTCAGACTCCGTTAATGTAAACCTTTCAATACATTGACAAAGAACAGCGACAAACCAAAGTTAAAATTTAATTTTAACTCGCTCACCCACGCTTTTATTCACATATTGGAGTCTTTCATTCATAGAATAAAATGCTCAAACAATGTAAATGTGTAAATACATAGCCAAAGAATGATGGCAAACTAAACTTAAACTGTAATGGGAGTGAGAGTAAAAGGTCAAACTCCAACAGTGTAAACATGGAAATAATTCGACTCCCCGCCCACGACCGCAGATAATTGGGCCCCAGTTAATTGGCGCTTTATTTTTGTATTGCTATAAGCATGATAGGATAAGCTTGTAATAATGTTACATGGGTCACTACACCTACCATAAATTGTGGCACAAGACCGACTCAAGGTATATTGGCTACCTATTCAAGAAGTCTAATTGGTGCTCCTTAAAAAAAATAAACTTCACAGATAATATTATATTTAGATTCTGATCATATGAATAATAAATTGACATTTTTTGTGTATAACAAAATAATGAAGAATATCAAAAATATTTATTACAATGTAAAAAGAGGGGCACTTTAGCAATTGCCTGGCTTGACTATGTTATGGCCAGCCCTGTAGTGTCATATAAGTTGACCACCATTTTTTTCATGAAAATGTATGTTTAAGCTTATACTCTCTATATAAGTGGATCCACTCATTTTGGTTAACAGATAATTGCTGAAATCTCTTTGAATGTGCCCATATGAACCAAGTTTGAATAAAAAAGTTCAATAAGCATAATCTTAATAATGAATAGTTGATTTGATGATCAGGAAATACTGCTTTGGAAATATGCGAGAAATGTCCCTGCTTTCATATGATATGCATGCCATCACATTATATAATATTCATATTGCAACAATATGAATAAAAAGGATAATTCTTAAGGTAACAATGGTCAAAATTATGTTTAACTATCCCTAAATTTGGGGATTTTGCTAATTTATTATTTACGCAGCAACAAATTTTTTATGTGTTTATTTTTCATATAGAAATAATGGCATGTTTATGATATTATTTAACTAAAAGGATCTGTCAAACTTTAAAGGTGGAATTTATTGTAATGTAATGTTTTTCCTTTCGTTGTTTGTCATCCATTAAGTTGCATGGATTAAATCAGGATAAATATTTTGATAGTTTCACAAGAGAGAAATTATTGATGTGGGCTTTTTGTTCAAGATATTAAAAAAGTATTAATAAAAGACGTATTTTCCACTGAAAAGATTTTCTCAACTGGCTTCACCTTTTACAGCATCATCAGGTAAAAAGGCAAAAACTGTCAGGTAAATCTTTTCAGTGGATATTACAATGTCTTTTATTATTATTATTATTATATGGAATCTTTTCACAGAGTTGAGCCTCTCCAAGTGAATATTTAAAAAAATTGTAATATAAATATAGTTAGATCAAATGTAATTTAGTTTTTCTCTCTTATTTCAATGTCATAATGTTTATTTTCAGATATCTGGTGCTCTAGAAAAGGCTACAAAAGCCCTTAGTGATCTCAAAGTTGAACACAGGGAGGATCTTGTGGTGCCATTCAGAATTCCGTGATAATTTTCATTAAATGACTGAAGTATTTAAAGAAAGAAAAGTTTCCTACTGATTCGAGGGTACCAATCTTCAATGTATTGTTAGCTAGGTAAGTTTACAGACTGAAATACATAAAGAAAAACTTGACCTGAACAATATGTTACATATGGGGGAGGGGGGGGGGTGCCAGGGCGTTAGTAAATCGAGGACGGTTATCAGCTTGTTTGTGTACAATTTTTGAGGGGGTTCTTTGAACAGAGAATGAAATCAGAATGTGTGTTTGTAAATATTCAATATTTTTTGGATGGGAGAGAAGAAATTTTTCATAAAGACTGGAATTTTTTGACTAGAAATTGAAGCGATGCAGACTTATTATTTTAATAGGAAAATTCAAAAGCTGTTGTAGAAATGTTCGCGGGAGCAGATTGTTTGCGTGTGTCTGCCATTTAAGACTTTTGATTTTTCACAGTGTTACATGATTGGTTGTAGGATTTCATCCCAAGTCTCATCGTTTTTCGTGCGACATTTTTAACAGCATGTGATAGGGTAATTTTTTTGGGGGCAAGTTCATATGTTTCTGGATTACGTTGGTTGTTTCCGTGTTTACTTGCTTCGTTTAGCTTTGCAACTCCCTAATTTTGCACTTGTGGTGCTACTGATACAATGTTTGAGGCTGTCTTTAACCATCTCGTATTTTTACTACCGATGTCTATGGTCATGTTCTTTGAGGCAAAAAATAAAACTATGTGAAAAATATTGTTCATTTGCTATTATTAAATATTGTTCACCATCATTTTTATGGACTTTGTAAGATAAATTGTTGATTCATTTTAACAAATTTGCCTAAAATGTTGGTTAAATTTGTTAAATTAATCTGACGTTAGGTTTTTTTAAATATCACCTGGCTGATTTGTTGAATGAAGGTGATAGTTGTTTTGCAATCGTCAATATTTTATACCATTCTTAATTGTTACTTCACTTATCAATTATATTGAGCGATTCAGTCAAGAATAATGCATTTTCAAATTTGAATGTAAATTCATTTTATGGTAATTTGCTGATCATCGCTCATCCTATGTAAAATAAATAAAATGAATAGTTTTGTGAACGTTTGTTTTATCACATGTAATTTCATCTTTGTGTCATGTGTCACACATTGTATCTATTCAGCCTGCATGTGCTACATTAAGTTGAATTTTATAGTGACTAATTTTTTGTCCGCTGTTTAGTGACAGACTTTTCATCAATTTTACCACGTTAACCCTTTGGATTCCACTTTTGAATTAACTGTTTATATCCCTTGGGGATATTTAGTGGCAAGGTGGCCTCAAAATCATTAAATACACAGTTTTTGCTTTTGTGTGACATCTTCTGTCATCTGTTTTTGTATGGACTACTACAGCCTTGAAATTGGTACTTGAGCATTTTGTGTAACTGAATTTAAATTGTTACTTTAACGTTGTTGTTTTATATACTTTGGTAAATTTGACAGCTATCATCTGCCAACATTTGCAAGAACGACTAACAATTGGTCCATAAAGATATAGTGGATGAATTGAGTGACTTTGAAAGAATTAGCAAGATTGTTTTTGTGTTCAGAGGAAGAATTTAGGTATAGTGCAGCTAACATCACAAGTCTATGCTTCTTACAGGCAAATGACGTATAACATATCATTCATTGAACAGATACAAGTTGTTTGTCCTTTTGGTTCTTACTGGATCAATGTCATATGAATACCATAGCATGACAGTTAGCGGTGGTCAGCTATATAGCATGTGTTGCAGAAATTGTCTCATATTTTTAGGAAAATAATTTAAAATTTTACTACATACCTGTAATTGAAAGAATTGGCAAAATTTTGGGCTTATATTTTTATAAATGAGAGACTAAATCTTATATTGTCCCTGTCCTTCACTTTTATTGCCCGTGAATTTTCCGTATCATAGGAATTGGCTCAATCTTGATTATATCTAAATGCTTGACTTAGCAAATATATTTTTGTATTCATCCATAAAATTCAGGTTATGAGAAGAAAAACAGTTCAACATCTTCATCTCTCACTTGCTCTCCTAATAGTTATTTATTATGTCTGAATCAGGGATTTGTGTAGCTTTTTAGCCAACCCTTGTACATTTTTGTTATTAATCACAACATAGCTCGATACAAGCTTGGCATAATCTAACTAGTTTGGTTTTTTATTGAATTAAATTTACCTGGATTGAACTGTATGTATCTAAATATCTTTTATTGGACCATGGAATTAAATTATCTTTGAAATTGTACTGTATTTTACACCTGACCAAAAGTGGCACATTGTCTTCCTCTTTCGTTGTTTTCTTTTGTCAAATATTTGTCAACGTAAGAGTGAGTTTTCTTAAAAGGGAAAATTTGTAACAATTTTTCAAAGGTGTTTATTCTTAACTTTGGAGTGTTTTTTTTCAGTTTGTTGTATTGTTTTTTCTCTGAAGCAAGAATCGTCTTGTACTGATATTAAGAAGTGGAAATTGTCTTATTTGTAATTCTTAAATTATTTTGCCTCATATAAAAGTTGGTTTCATTTAAGATGTGATTTAAGTACAGAGGAAGAAAGGTAAGTAAGGTGCCTCCAGGGTGAAGCTAGCAAAAGTGAATAATTACCATATATGCAGGCAGGGCCGATGGGTGAGGCGGGGAGGCAACCGCTTCAGGCACCTCTCGAAGAGTGCACCAAAATTTGACAAAAATGAAAACCCATCAAAATAAATTCATAAGGCCAGACCACGCCTGAGGCATCAATATAGTTAGGGCGTTTAAACGACTTTTATATATCAATCACTATTGCAAATTTCTCTTTTGCATTCCAAAGTGAATCACATATTAACGAAGTGGCAACTTTGTATTTATTACAACAAAGCGTATAAAGGAACACAAATATTAACGGTATGTTTGTGAAATTTTTATATGCAAAAGGGGGCGCTGTTTGTTTGATTGGCCGGGCGTCAAAATACGATACCTCGGGCTGACAATGTATATTCATGATTTTTTTTATATCGTTTATTCCTTTTTAAACAATGCTGCAAAAACTCGTTTTTATATTGAGTTGTCCATATGTTGGACAATAGCATATTTGTAGAAGAATCTTTCAGCCTAACCATGCAAAGCATGGTTGAGTGAACGACTTTGTTACAAAAATAAAGGCACAATATATCTCGGCTCCAGTGAAATAAATTCTGGCAACCTTCTTCCGAAGATAAAAAAATCGGTACAACATACATCATGCAGACTTTGTCATATATTAATGCGTCGTTTAGTTATCTTTAGAAAATGAAAATTGTATCAGCCGGTTTTTAGAAAATCCATTTTTTGTTAAAGTTGACCAAGAAAAAACTAGCCTTATATTCATTCATTGAGAAAAATGAAATATTTAGTATTATTGCAGACATATACTCAAGTAACGGTATGAGGTTTTATCAAAATCGTTGGAACCGTTTTTGAGAAAATCAAATTATTGTTAAAGTTGCCTAGAATAAACTAGCCTTATATTAATTTTTTGAGAAATATGAACTATTTGGTATTATTGAAGATGTAAAATCAAGTAACTGTATGAAATTCGATCAAAATCGTTATACCGTTTTCGAGAAAATCAAATTGTTGTTAAAGATGCATAGAATAAACTTCCCTTAATTATTGAGCAATGCCAACCATTTCTTCATATACTCTTCTCTGTATGATTCACACCGGGTATACTCAGCATAGCAGGCCAACGCCCTCGCCACTACGCCACAGCACCCCATCAGGTAAGGAGGCTCTTGACCGCAAGGGTTATATAGGGTGAGGGTGTGCAGGCTTTTTTTGTGTTCTTTAGTGAATCTGCCAGCAGTTGGGATACACTAAAAAAATGTTATTTCACTTACCCTAAAACCCGTTAGCGTTAGCACGACTCGATGGGAAAGCCGAATAGATGCGGTAAGGCTATTGTGCTCTCAACTACCGGATATTTACGATGCTTTGATCAAAATTACGCAGGACCGAAACAAAAATAATGTAATAAAACATCAAGCACACTGCTTGGCAAAAAGAAATTTCCACTTTCAAGTTTATTTGCAACCTTGTCATTTGGAATAAGATACTTTTTAAAACAAACATTGTCTCAAAATTACTAAAAAGCCTTAAACTTGACCTTTCAGAATGTATTAAAGCCATTAATCAAACTTGATTTTTTAAAAAGATTATCGCACGACAGGATTCAATGACGTAATAGTAGCAGCAGAAAAAATCGTGGAAGAACTAGAAATTGATCCAGTGTTTGTTACAGAAGAAATACTAAGGGTACGGCATAAGCATAAGCAATTAGATCACGAATAAAATAATTTTTTCATTGATCCCAAAGCAAAATTTAAAATAGATTCCGGCTCAAATGCTATGAAAATTAAAATATGTATATTTGAGATTTTTCATAAATATAAGTGGTTATGGATTTGAATAAATAGATTTTTATTATTCCCTATCGTTTTCGACTAACATATAATAAAATTATGTACTTAGTAAAAAAATTAAGGGGGCGTCCTGTTATATCTCGTCTCAGGCGGCAAAATGTCTGGGAATGGCCCTGTATGCAGGTATATGTACATCTCCGTTTGTGGTTTTGCTTATATGTAATCACTCTAATAGTGACCTGTTTTGCCTTTTCCCAGCATCAGTTATCTCTCAGAAAAGGCCTTTGTTGACCTATTGACCCTAAAGGGGAGATTGTAGCAAGACAGTCTGTTGTGGGAGCTGATGAAAAATATTGTTTCTACTCATGCATAGAGGGGCAGGGAATGGAATGATATATGTATACGTGTATATATATATATATATATATATATATATATATAACCTGAAAAGGTTTCAGCTAGTGGACGACTTGAAAGGGAAAGAGAGCAATCAAGTCATGAAGAAAACTGGAAAATAGGAGTATATGGAGAACCAAGTTTAACCTAGAATAATCACGGACCTGTCAATGGACAGACTACCTATGATGATGATATATATAAACTAAGAAATTGCAGTTGACATAAAAAGTATTTAGGGGAGATTAAGATGCTAAAAGGGAAAGAAATGGAGGTTGATCCGTTCATGAAAGTGACCACCAACTTCAGGAGATACGTTAGATTTAATGCAGCTACATATGTAGAAATTAATAAAAAAAATGGAAAACCATGAGAATAAGCACTTAAGTATAAAAAAAATATATATATATATATATATATATATATATATATATATATATATATATATATATATATATATATAAAAGGATTATAAGAACAGTGAAATATGCAGATGATCAAGTACTTCTAGCAAGAAAGGAAAAGGAACTCCAGAAAATGATAAATAGACTAGTGATAACAGATAGAAAATACGGTATGGAAATTAATACAGAAAAATCCAAGGTTATGCGAATATCAAGTAAAGAAGAAGAAAATTTGAACAAAGTATTGGAGGAAAGCCATTAGAACAAGTTTCAGATTATAAATACCTTGGAAGCATCATAACAAGAGAAGCAAAATGTACCGATGAAATCAGGACTAGAATAACAAAAGCAAAAGCCGCATTCAGAAGAAAGAAACTCCTGCTAACGGGAAATATAAAGCAGGAAATCCGCAAGAGGTTGATAAAATGCTATGTATGGAGTATAGCTTTGTACGGTGCAGAAACATGGATGCTAAGGAAAAATGATATTAAATACTTGGAAAGCATCGAAATGTGGACATGGAGAAGAATGCTGAAGATAAAATGGACAGATAGGGTGAAAAATGAGGAAGTACTACGAAGAATAGGAGAGAAGCGAACGATTATACAGACTATCAGAAAGAGGAAGGCGAACTGGATTGGGCATTACCTGAGGAGAGAGTGCATGATTAAAGAAGTGCTAGAAGGAAAACTGGATGGAGAAAGAGAAAGAGGTAGGAAAAGGTTTCAGCTAGTGGACGACTTGAAAGGGAAAGAGAGCAATCAAGTCATGAAGAAAACTGGAAAATAGGAGTATATGGAGAACCAAGTTTAACCTAGAATAATCACGGACCTGTCAATGGACAGACTACCTATGATGATGATATATATAAACTAAGAAATTGCAGTTGACATAAAAAGTATTTAGGGGAGATTAAGATGCTAAAAGGGAAAGAAATGGAGGTTGATCCGTTCATGAAAGTGACCACCAACTTCAGGAGATACGTTAGATTTAATGCAGCTACATATGTAGAAATTAATAAAAAAAATGGAAAACCATGAGAATAAGCACTTAAGTATAAAAAATTGAAAAAGTACTTGTGTTAGGTATCTTCAATAGTCATAACAATGTTTAGAAAATCAGATGTGCATTTTGTCCAAAAGCAGCCATCTTCAATGGTGATTCACCGAATGTAGATTCTTAAAAATGAACATGAAGTGGAATTTTTGTTGTTTCCATAAGTTTTTGTTAGAGGGAGAATTGTGGGTGGGTGTCCGTCAAGTGTGTGAATTTGGGGGCAGGTCTGGGGTGTGAAAATTTGAGAAGGACATTTAAATCAGGAGATTTATTGCAGGAGGGAGATGGCTTGGGTTTTCTTGAGGCTTAAATTGTTAATAGTAATTTAGTGGCCTATTTCTTGGATGTGTTTATCAGTGTTAGATTTAAAAAATCTGCCATGAACATACTAGTGAATGGGAAAGCAGTTTTAATTCACAACATTCTTGATGCCAGCCTCCACTTCTTTCACTTATAAATAGGATCTTTCTCGACATCTCCATCCCCAGCATCTTTGGTTTGTGGTTTTATAATTTGTGGGGTTCTCCCCAGGAACAAAACTCCTACAAACTGTGAGGTGTACCTGTAAATACAAATTGATGATCAGAGAGTGTTTCAAAATTCATTATAATACGAAGAATTTGTTATAAACTTTTAAACGTCTATTTTTGCTTAAGATATGTCTCAATATATACAGGAGTTTATTATGGCATTTGGAATTTTAATAATTGTCATCTCCCTGGTGGATGTTGATCTCAAGTTTCTGTTATTGCTGGGAAACAAAGGTTAACATAATTTGGAAAATATCTGAAGTTGGAGCTTCTAGTTAAATCTTAAAAATTGATGAAGATTCTGTAAAAAAAAAAAGGCTTCAAATAATATTTTATCCATCTTGTTTTGAGATGGTCTAAATTAATAATTTTATATCTATTATTTACATAAAGTGAATTTTATTATGTTTTATTAATATTTCTTTGTGTTGGATTTCAAAAATTCCTTTGTCGCCCTTAATTAGAACTGGTTTAAATGAAGCCTAATATGAAGTTTAAAATTTGGATCTTCTCAAAATTTTTAATGAACAAACGTGATGTTTGGCGAGGCAGTGGAAAGTGCTGTATAAATGGACAAAGGAGGTAAGTCAAAAAAATTTAATTGCCTCACATTTATTTTAGCTTCATTTTCAGAATCAAGTTGTAGTTACAATTGCATAAACTGAAAGTTTATTGAAATATAATGATAAGCAGATAAAATTGACGCTTTTATATAAACATATTGTGCCATATACTATTTTTGTACCACAAATAGCAATTGAAAAAATGGTCTGGTAATAGTTAATGTTTGAATACTTTCTAGCTCTCATTACCTTTAATAATGAAAGCTTGTTTGAGTCCATCGTCCACTGCAATTTGTTTAAAACCTGAATTTTCCTGATTGTGGCATTTTCGATTCCAATATGCTAAATTACTAGAATTTCCAATATGAGATTTAGTAATTATATTATTTCTCATTTTAGCCTTGATTTTTTAAAATGTTATCTGTGAATTACTCATTCTCCATATCAGCCTCTATAACTAGAAATATCAGCATTTTCTTCTCATTCCTATTAGCTAGTCAGACTTCTTTAGCTATTGACCGAATATGTGGATATATAACCCCATGAAAAATTAAAAAACGCGCTAACTTCACCCATATTCATGGATAACACACTACTTGTTTTTTATATAGATTTTTACTTGAATGGTGCAAGTTTAATGAAGCGTTCGTAGGACTCGAAAAAAATTCATGCGAGCTTTGTTTGCACATCATCAGTTATTTCAGAGACAGCGAATTTTATAGATTATTCAAATTTTTAAATCATTTCGATCGTTTGTTATTTTAAAAAAAATCACCGAGTCAAAAATGTTTCATTCCTGTTGGTTCTCGGGGACGTCGCGAACTTGGAATTTTTAGCGCTTTTACTCTGCGTTGCGAGGATCTTATTTGGAGAAGTCGCTGGTGCGTTAATATTGCTGCCCTTTTTTTTTCATCGCCTCCCTTATACGCGGGATCATCGCGTTCTTTCCTTTTCGGACCTTTCCTATCGTCATTATCATCAATCATCTGTCAGTGTCACTCCGTCCAAAAAGAGCTAACGAAAGGTATGCGTCGATTAAAGTAACGAATAAAAGAGCGATAGGGAGAATGAAATATTGCCCTCCCCAAAAATACTTTTATATAATATTTGCGGCGTGGTCATCGGTGCAAAAAAAATAAACGACGCTCAATTTTCCCTTTGAAAAATAGTGCGCGATTTTCATTCAAAGGCTCTTGTACGTACGTGCATCACGTTAAGGGGTCCACGGTTTATTTTTTGAAAAATATCTCGTAAAACTAACGTCGCGAATAATGCTTATACAGGTGTCAGCTCGAACGGATGATTCAAAGAGAAATAGCGCTGACTCGCAGTTACCGGAAGCAGCCAAGTAATCGATGCTCAAAGCCGCACGAAAAGTGAAAGCGGCTTCAGCGGCGAGAAGTTGGATTAGATGCATTCCTGTGGCGAACACACCAAATGATTCTATGAATTACTGCAATATTTGTGTTTGTATCGCATTTTTTGTGGTTATCTTGATCATTTAAGCGTACCAAAATATGAAGCCACCGCACGTTATCTTGGTTGAATGAAGGGGAAAAAAACGGAAAAGTTCGGAATCGAAGCTCGCTGTATTATACTGCAGTTTAGCTAGACCGATGAATTTAACTCTGTTTCCTCGAAAGCATCTCGATGAATTAACTTATTCGTCATTGATTTATTTCCCTATTGCTGTATATATACGACGAATGTTATATAAATTAATTCCTATTTAGATTTTTACTGTGTGATAAACTTTTTAAAAATAGCTTTACGTCTCAAGAGCAAAAATCATAATTTTCATTGATGGAATGTAAGCGTTATCGTATAATTGCGACGAAACCTATCGCTATGGTCCTTAAAAAGTAATAAGAAATACTAATTCTCGTGCTCGGTGAATTTTAACTTCTGATCCTGACCCGTCCCTACACAGCTAGGTCTTGTGTGAGATACTAAGCTATCGTGTAGTGAGTGCCTTCTGAAGCAGATTTTACGCTGTCCGTTTTTACTCGCTCACTTGGAATATCCTGCACTGTTTGACGTCATACTTTTCTCGCGATGTTACGCGAAATAGCCATACTTTTATGACTCACGGCTCCTAGCGTAAAAGCGGCGTTTTAACATCTGTGGCATTCTAATCGGACGATTTGGACTGCAACATTTGGCGAACGGTAAAATTGGGGATCGTTTATTGGAGACCAAAGTTTTACAGCCGTTTTTTACTGTCCTAGCACAGTGGCGGGTTAAGCCATTCTGGGTCTCTCTATTTTGGGCCCCTATGTTAGCATCACTGTTGACAACGATATAAATGTAATTAAAGGTGTGTAATAAGTTGGTAATCTGCGGGCGTGCGCGGGTGAGCGTGTTTTTGTGTGTAAATGACCATTTTTTAACTCAAGAGTTTGGCTTCCCGCTGACTCGCCCAATGTAAGAAAATCATCATGATACGACCTAGTATGTCCTTGAAGAACCCTTAGCTTTTTTAACGTAAGTGGTACTTTAGATGCTCATCTTATTTTGTCCTTGTGTGCAAAATGACTCAAGACAACTCGTTTTTCGTATTTTTTATAAAGATATATAACAGAGATGCCGGATATGAACTGGTAATTTAAACTTATTTTTGTCGTTGAAATATGATATTACTAGCAGAATTTCCCGTTGAACTTCAACGGATTTAGTGAAACTACTACAGCAAAACATACAAACTCTTTAAAATATATAGTAGATACTTTTTAACTTCCAATTGGCTTTTCTTAACAATTAATCGTATTTGCTTGTAACAATCAGTTTCCGAACGTATTGCATTCAAATATAACGATAACTGTATTTCCTATCATATTACTTTCGCCAAATCCAGCTTCATTTCTTGTGTAATTATGCCTCGCTGAAATATTTACTTTTATGTCTTGTAAGCAAGAAACCCATGAAAAAGCAACTTACAGTTGACCATGATTGAACACTGTCTCCGGTAAATGTACACCAGATACGTGAGCTTATTTACGTTAATAAACATTATAATGTGAAATATAATGATTTTACTTACAACAATGTAAGATTCCAGTATTCAATAGACGAAAGAAGGTTCAATTACTTTCATCAATTGTTATAAACGCTTCCTGAATAATAATCAGTATCTATTTACGTTGCTATCCATAAACATCGATCGTTTCGTTGCTTAAACAAAAGTGCGAACCGAATAACGCTAAACTTTCGTTGATTTGTAAGCTTCATTGAAGCTAACTGAATCGGAGGTAACAATGACGGCCACCTTGGAAACGCCCGGAAAGACTACGAAAAATCCACAAAATTTCGAAACAAATCGTGTATTTCTGAAAACTTCGACTGTGTAACATGTAAACTTTGCAGGAATAAGATAGTATAGAGTTTTATTCGTCGAATAAAGCAAACACGAAAAGAAATCAATCCATATTTACGTATTTTGATGCTTGAAGGAAGAATACCTTGCAAGTCAAGAAATTGAGTCGTACGTGTTATCTTATGGAAAAATTTTAATCCCCTACATTGGCAGCACTGATTAATCCTGGTTGACCAAATCTTGACCATTCACTAAGTTAGGATGTAAGGAGGAATCGTACCAAATTTGGTTTTTCTAGATTTTATCGTTTAGGAGGAGTTCCATGAACAAACACAAAAACACGCTTCAAAATATATTATAGATTAGCAATAAAATTAATTTCGTGATAACGTTCCTTATATACGTATATTTCAATCGAAACTTGCATTAGCAACTATTGAGATTGCAAGAATTTAATTCGTTCAAAAATCTTAAAACGCATATTGCCCATTCTTTTACATTCGTCCTTTTCATTTAGGCACTTTTATCGGCACAAAAATGCTGCAATAAAAAAATTTAAACGAATTGTCATAATAAGGGCAAAAATATTTGGCACCCCAGTAAGATGGAGCCACAGAACGTTTCCTTATCCGACAGGATTAATTGCTCGCGTATTTTAATGGTGAAAGACAGAATCTCGAAAAATATCGACCGCGTCAGGTATTCATGCCTCTTAATCATTCTTGAAGGAAATCTTTAGCGTTATCCAAAAATGAATCAATCTGCTGCGAAAGTCTTGTCTAGCGAATGATCCATGTTACCGGAAAATAAATTTACAACCTTAATCATGAAATTTGAGCATGGGATAACATCACGGTCGAGTTCGAGCAGGTAGTAATCGAGGCCACGAAGCAAAATTCGAGATTTATTTTCGAGAAAACGTGGTCCCAAACATTTATTCGAACGAATTCGCAACGGGATAATCCTTAGAACGAGATGCGGTTGGCCACGAAGGTATTGGGTGCTGCCGTTTTCTATTCCGTACGTATGTATGCTATAGGCAGCTAGCGGTTTCTGGGCAGATGCCTCTCGTATGACGGGTCCCGCGGAGAGCTCATTTCATCCCCCTTACGATTTATCACCCCCCGAGATTCTAGTCATTTGACGCTCTCCGACGACGAAGATTGATTCGAATTTCAAAAGAACCGGAAGTGGCGAGAAGGGTTGAATGGTGAAGACGGGTCAGGAAAAAAGAGAAGGAAGGGGGGGTGTCGTGTGGGTTTGCAGGCTAGGCGCGATTCTCACAGGATGGTGGGGGAGGTTAAAATGGGGAGGTGGTCTCGGCGTTTGTGTAGAAGGGTCCCATTCGATCAGAAAAGGGTCAGCGGCGTAATCGCCTTTATGAATCCCCCTCCCTTTCCTATCTTCTCGCCTTCTTTTCCTCCTCCATGTCCTCTCGTTCCTTCTCATTTTCCCCCCACCTCTTCTATCGCTGGTTCTCTGGCAGCGCCAAAGATTGATTGCCAAGTTTTGGTCCAGATTACGTGTTTCTTCTTTTTTCCTCCTTTCGCACTGAGATTCTTTCTTTCGCGCCATCATTATTTTTGTTGCCCTGCGGATTTGTTGGGAGTGTTGAAGGGAGTCGATCGTGTTGCGCCTTTGGGAATAATATCGGATTTGATCGTTTTGGTGGGCGATTTGAGGCGGATTGGAAGTGAAGATCATTTTTTACTGTGAACGGGCGGTAGAGTCGAGAAATTGTACGCTCTATCATTCCCGCTTTTTTATTTTTTACACATTTCCTCGTTTAACAACAATGATGGTAAACATAGTTGCTCATCCCTATGTACTTATTACCTTCTCCATACGTAGTAATGGGAAAGTATTGTGATCACGAAAAAAATCGACTTCGAGATTTCAACGGAAGTACACGTTTTGAGGTCCCTAGAACACGTTTAGACTATTTTTGGAATGATGTCTGTGTGTGTGTGATAGTGGGCCCTCTAACTCAAAAAGTACTTGCCATATCGTTACCAAATTTCATATATAACACTTTGGTACGGGCACAAAGAACTGATTAGTTTTTGGACGATAACGGTTAACCGGAAGTCGAAGTTTATTCGAAACCCGATTCGGTTTTTGCGGTATTTCTCCGTTAAAACATCATTATTGTATGTGCAATTCTACATAAATGTTATAGAGAATGTAATTTCCTACAACTTTCATTTGAAAGAATTTTCCATAGCAGTTATTGTTTAGGAATTATTTATAAATAATCGGTTTTTTCGGTTTCCGTCAAATATCGTTATTGGTAATCTTCGTGAGGATCAGAATTATAGAGAATAATATTTCTTCCGAGTTTTGTTTGAAACAAATTTTCGTAGAACCATCCATTTCGGAGATATTTAACTTTTTCATAATTTCCTGTATACAGCGCCACCACCATGTAGCGGTGAATTATGTAAACATATTCAAAATATAATATAAGGCAATAAGGACGACTGTATTCTTTTACGTTACGAAATAATAATTTAACCTTATAATGCTATTCATAATAATTTAAATAACTATACCCCAAATATGGAGAAAATCATGTGTTGGCCACATCAGATTTTATATTTTTTGGTAACCTTTGAAATTTATCGTGTTGATTACTTCATGCGAACGACTTAGCGAGAGAGTTCTTTCGTTGTGTGTTTAATGATTGTATTTTTTGAGTAAACACAATTTTTCATATCAGACTCGATGCTATTAAGTGGCGACCTTTTTATCATTAGCTTTTGGTCTCGTAGAAGCGGATGAAGTTTATCTGCACGCTAGTGCGCAGAGGAATCGCGTGTCGCCGAGAGCAGTAAAAATTTATAGATATCCCGGATAAAAAAATTCTTTATGCCTAATTGTTCGTAAAATTAACTCTGTTATCATTCTAAGAGTCGAGCTAAAGGTATTATTTTCTCAGGAAATTTAGGCATGTTATTAAAAGTTAAGGTGGCCTGTTTTTTTGCTAAAATAACTACCCTTGTGGAATTGTCGATACATAAACTTTCAAAAGATTTATGAGATATGAATGGGCCAATTTACCTGAATTTCGTATTGTAAATTACTTAATATACGCTGATACATTTATATATGACACCAAGGACTATAAATACGCTTGGAAGATTTATAATGCAAACTACTATAATCTATTAACTACAGTGCGTAACTTTTAAGTGTTCGAGTTATTTAGGCTAATGTATTATAAAAATGAAGTATTTCAAAACGATTTTCTCTCACTCGGAAGAACTAGGAAATATTGTCAAAATTGTGATTCGTTTTGTCGTGATTAAGAGTTTATTTTCGCGATCGGCGTTTTTTCAGCACTGAATTTCCTTCACAAATAATAATAAAATTTCAATTAAACAGTTTAATCCGGGTGCGAATGCGTTTTAGAGGCCCCTGAAGGTAATTTTAGCTATACGTGTTAACTTATAATAATGTACATTGCGAAAATATTAAAGGAATGCCATTGAGATTCCGTCTTTTCAGCACTCTTCAGTTGCCATATAGCCCGAATGTATTTACATTGGAAGAAGTTCATCGTTAGTTTTCTGGGAAAGTGCCTGGTCGTGGCTCTTTGGTTAGTCGTTCAGCTCGCCAGTATCCAGGGTCGGTCTCGTTTGTTATAACAATTGCAATTTTTTATTTAACTCCGTCTGCTCGTTACGGAGCGATGTAGGGCTAGGCAATTTCGCAGTTGAATTATTTAAGACGCAATTAGTACAGCCAATCTACCGCGTGGAGTCTTGGAGCTTCCGGCGATGGAAGGAATTGCGAGAGAAGAATTCGTCTCGCTTATTTTTGGGCGGAGGCGGCCTTTAAGAAAAAGTAATCCCGCGCAAATTCAATCACTCGCCTCCTTCATAGCTAGTCGACTCTGATTTTTATGATCGTGCATCATGGAGGTGTTATTTCCGAAGCTCCTCCCGTCGCAGCCCGTATTTACGAAATCTGTCTTAACTCGTTTCTTTTGATCGATGAATCTGCTGCCCCTTCCCACCGCCTCGCAAGCGGAATCCATAGTACGGCTTTCCCACTGAATTATTTTCCGAAATCTTAGGACTGATTCGTAGACGGCGCGCCGCGGCGGGGGTGAGTTCCGTGAGAGTCTTACGAGGATGGTTTTTCAGAGCGTCAATGAGTGGGCGTGAAGTGTCCTAAGAAATAAGACCTACTGGTGTGATGTTTAAGACCTGATTACTCGTCGTTAGTTTTACGTCGCGTCTCTTTTTTGTCGTTATTTTCGGTATTCGTTTAGCTGCCGACGAATTGTAAGTAAATGAAATTCCTCGAAGATGGAATTTCCTGCGTTTAAGTCACTGAAAAAATTCTGGCGTCTTGGATTTGGTGGTGTTAAAGAAAGAAACATTAACGTTTAATATGTAAAAATTGCTTTTACGTAAAGCTTTGAAATATAATTCTTATTTCAAGAGCTTCAAGTGACTTGTAGAAGCTTTTAATAGAATATTTATTTATAAATTAAACTCGCCTGTTAAATAATCTATGCGACCACATCTTTCTTGATTTCTGCGTTAATTTATGATCGATTGAAGTTTGTTCTTTGGTTGTTAAAAATAGAATATAAAAACATTTCCCGATTATCCAGCAAAGTAACTTCACCAAGTATGATAAAGTTCCCCACTATCGTTAGAAGACGTTTTCACGTAAATATTTTAGTATAACAGCAGCGTCAAGTTACTCCTTTCCACAAAACTTTAAAACTTTTTGCAAATGAACATGGACCTGTACGTATGTTTTAAATCTGTCATCTTCTAGCATGAAAACTGTTCACGTTCGTTATTTTCCTCCGTTAATTACGATTGTTTCGCATGGATAAAGCTACAATTGAGGGGTCTTAAAAAAATAGTCATTTCAAAATTATCGAAGGCGTCAAGATACGCTCACACGTTTAAACCGTTCGTCTACGCGGCATCTGTTCATTCTCTCTCCCTCCCTTCCTTTTTCTTGTGATGGTGACTATATAGCGCTTGGTTCGGATTCCGAAACTATGTATGGCAATGCAAAAAAAAAGTCCTTCCGAGCCCCACTATCGCGTGTTTCGTTCCGAGAAACCTTCCAAGGACGAAATCATCTCGTTCTTCATTTTTCTGTCGTACCTCTGTCGATTAGCGCGCCTTAACTCCTTGGACCAGACTTTTATCTTTCCAATGAATAGAAAAGTTTCCCGCTTCGGGTATGTCTGCGAAAATAAACAGACGTATCGAAATCTCATGCGCTCGCGCTGATATCTAATCGCTTAAGAGGTTTACTTATTCAGACTTTGTGGAATACTCGGTAAATCGGACGTTTTCAAATGGACGGTATTAACTGAATAGCGTTACACTTTTGATTTATGAAGTTTTTATGAAATTATAATTACGATCGTGTTTTTATGTGATTTAAAATATGTATCGACTCTTTTAAGTCAACCTCGACACAAAGGGATGACATTTTAACAAATAAGTATTTATGTATTTTAATTATTTTTTATTTTTGTCGTATCGATTAATTCGGCCGCCAGTCGTCACTCCTTTGCTATACTTCATGTGATGTCACTACAAATCCATCTTGTACAAAACTCGACCAAGAGCCCTGGATTTGAAGTGAAACGTGCTCATTGAATGTTCAAAAATTACTCCTGCCGTTTTAAAGTTTAAAAAGATAACCTAAGCATCTATTCCTGTTAATGGGATGTATTTCTAAAAATATTTCTTGCCCTGCGGTCCCTGACTTTTGGGTCAACTTTGTGGGTGTGTATATTTATGTAATTTATTTATATATGTAATTTCTTATATCGTGAAAGGCAGCGGAATTTTGGTCAGGAGCTGTTATGAATTTAATTTTCTAGAAAAATTATTAAATATGTAGTTTCAAATCCAAGGATTCTTACAGAAATCCGTTTAACTAGAGTACTGCGTAGGTTTTATAACATTAAATTATCAGTTTCATAAAAGGTTGGCAAATTCCTAAGAAATGGAGAAATTATAAGTTAGTCCCGAAAATTTTCTTACTAGAACGAAAACTGCGCAAAAGCGTAACGTAGCCTTTAATGAAAGTCGCTACTTTAATTAATAGTCCGACGCAGAGTCGGCGGAACCTCGCATGCAATTGCACGTACGAAGAATGCATTCATTTCATGCAGGGAAATCACCAGCAAGAAACATTACTGTGTGCGCAATTAATGCGGCAATTTTTTTTGCCGAATGTGCAAATAAACTCTTAATGGAAGTCCATGAATTCGCTTTTGAAATGGTCACACTGGAAGTTCATTGCGCGTAACGTTGTGTGATTTTTATTCGAGCGATCAAGATGAGTACCTCGTATCCCCGTTCGTGACTCGCGTAAGTTTTCGCAAAATATTTTATAGTTTCACGATGAACATTTTTTCTCATACTCGATTTTTAAATGCTTATAATAATTCACGTTCTCCCGCTTGTCGCGTTGGTATATGGGATTTGATTGCACGGGAATTCTGACGTTTACAACTTTTTCATGGTATCACATTGCACTCAATCAACTTCGCTTCTACTCAAATGAAATATACGTTTACTTTGTACACCCAAGAACTTGAGATGAAAAATTTCTCCCATGGAGAAAACTATCTTCGGCGATAATTTCCTTAAGTGTGTCAATGTTATTATTAACGTCCAGTTATCAGTATCGGATGCGTCACCGAAATGCGAGCGCGACGTCTGTCAGGTGAGGTTGGAACTGAATTCGTCCTACGATTCGAGAGAGAGAGAGAGTATGATGGGGTGCTTGTCGGATCTTTCGAGACGGCGCTCGTCTTTAGAGCATGTTTTCAATCACGCTCTCTCTTCCCAACATTCGCCTCGCTCCGATCCATGCGACGCCTTATTTACTTCTTCTTAAGCCGCTTCTTGAGAGAGTACATATGCCACAGCGAAGCGTGAGAGAATTTCTGTCATGTCTTCGCGTGCAGCAAAACGCTGCACTTTCGACCTCGTGTTTTAAGCGGAGGGAAAAAATCGTGACGATGTGTGGGAAGTCAATGAGCTTCGATCGGAGCGACGGATAAAGCGAGGGCAAAAATTATCCGGCCACTCCTGGGAGTAATGGAGTCATGAACCTCTCTGAAAATACGGAAAATTTGGAGAGGCGAACTTTTTTTTTAGCAACACACACTTTCGTTAAGGAAACTTTATTAATCGTTAACCACACACGGGTAAACGTAATTGCGCACTCGACGCTAGATGACCCCGTCCTTAACACTGATAAAAAATATTAAATTCCATAATGTCTAATTTTCTATTCGACGCTTTTTTCCCCCAAAATTCGCAGTTGAATCCGGCAAACACACTCGTGTTATCGGAATTTAAACGTTCGAGTTCTATTAAATTGCGACGAGCCATTTGAAAATTGTCGGCACGAGCACAAGGAATATTTATCTCTCGACCTATTCTGTCGGAGTTCATGTATTTAAGACACTTTACTATATTACGATTGCCCACGAAAATTCGTTTATAAAACATATTTATAGAAATTTGATGTTGCGAAAGGCGCCGTAAATTTTACTTATCTTCGTATTTGCGTTGTCATTCCGATAATTTTTTTAGCTTTAGAGTTTCCTTGTTTTGTTCGCGTCGTTTTCAACCTCTTAAACTTCGCCGCTAAAATTATCTAAGAAAACCTCTCACTTTGTATAGAGTCATTTTATATTATTATCATTAATGTATAAAATTTGAATGAAAATGTATTGGCATATAAGCATATACAGTAGGTCCAAAACCGCAGGAAGTTTGATTCATTGGCCGTCATATTCTCTGCATATTTAATAATTGATTATGCATTTCATGTTTATGCGTGCTTTAAACTCGAGTCAAAGAAACGGATGTGACTTTTACTTTCTCCATACGTAGTATGGGAAAGTATTGTGACCACAAAAAAAATCGACTTCGCGATTTCAACGGAAATACACGTTTTGAGGTCCCTAGAACACGCTTAGACTTTTCGGAATGATGTCTGTGTGTGTGTGGATGTATGTGATTGTGGGCGTTCTAACTCAAAAAGTACTTGCCATATCGTTACCAATTTTCATATGTAAAACTTTAGCATGAGTACAAAGAACTGATTAGTTTTTGGACAATACCGGTTAACCGGAAGTCGAGGTTGATTCGAAACCCGATTCGGTTTTTACGATATTTCTCCGTTAAAACATCATTATTGTATGTACAATTCTATACAAAGGTTATAGAGGATTTAATTTCCTACAGCTTTCATTTGAAACAATTTTCTATAGCAGTTATTGTTTAGGAATTATTTATAAATAATCGGTTTTTTCGGTTTCCGTCAAATATCGTTATTGGTAATCTTCGTGAGGAGCAAAGTTATAGAGAATAATATTTCTTCCAAGTTCTGTTTGAAACAAATTTTCGTAGAACCATCCATTTCGGAGATATTTAACTTTTTCGTAATTTCCAGTATACAGCGCCACCACCATGTAGCGGTGAATTCTGTAAACATATTCAAAATATAATTTACGGCAATAAGGACGACTGTATTCTTTTACGATACGAAATAATAATTTAACCTTATAATGCTATTCATAATAATTTAAATATCTATACCCCAAATATGGAGAAAATCATGTGTTGGCCACATCAGATTTTTGTCTCATGTGACTTTATGATATGTGCGGATGGCATCGTTTTTGTCTTTTACAGTCTGCCGAGGCAGTGGGATGGAAGAGAGAGGAAGGGTTTATCAGAGACCTCTGACCTTATCGGACAATTCTAATCGCTCTTTTTTGGACTCCATAATTTGGATGATGCTTAAATGATCGTTAAATTGTAACTATGAGGAGCCATCTTGGCGTATTACCGCCTAGGCCGGGGGTCGGCTACCTGCGGCTCCTGAGCCGCAAATGGCTCTTTAAGGATTTGCGTGCGGTCCCAACAGCAACTCTCCCTGATAAAACCTCCAAGAAAGAAATTGGCCTCGTAAATTATTTTAATAGAAATCGCGGAAAACTAAAAACGTATGGACGCATTCCGTAGAACAGTGATGGTGAACCTATGGCACGCGTGCCATAAGTGGCACGCAAGACGATTTTGGTTGGCACGCCAGCGAAAAACCATACAAAGCATTTATCGTATTGATTTAACGTCACAAAAACGTTGGTTTTATTTAGATAACTATTGTAAACGTTAGTTTTACGGTTACAATCTTATTTATTGATCTCGAATTTAATTTAGTTGGCACCCAAAAAAAATCAAGGACTTTTTGTGGCACGCCAGGCGGAAATGATTCGACAATTTCGGTAATATTGGTACGCGGACTATAGAAGGTTCGCCATCACTGCCGTAGAATAAACGTCTGGTTTACAGAGATAATTCCATAAAGTAAAACAACAGCAAGGTTAAGGAGGTGAGAATCGCCCCCCCCCCCTCCCTCCCCCCGTCAATGACTGCGGCTCTTCTTATGTTGCGTTTTATGCATAATTTGAAAAAGTGGCTCTTAAGAAAATGGTTGCCGACCCCTGGCCTAGGCCGACAAGGCCCAGGCGTAGGACAGCGAATTTGTAGGGGCGGCAATTTTCTCTGCAAGTCCGCTAATTGAATTTATTATTTAATATTAACGACGGTTTATTACGATTCTAATAATTTATTTTTGCAATAAAATGTAAATGCGTAGGAATTTATGTGACAATACTGGAGCAAACACGTTCGTACATGTCGGTATCGGTTCTCATCACGTATACACACTACGCACGAAGTTAATATATTACATATTGCAGCGCGTCGCAGCGTTGCCAGATCAGTTGCACTTTCTCTCCTGGAAATTGAAAAGGATTTAACAACTTCTCCGGATTATTCAGAATTAATCAATAGTATTTCCTACCAAAAGTGTAGACGTAAAAATATGTAATTAGTTACAATAAATATGTAAGGTACGAGTATTTTGATTTATAATAAAACTTATAAATGTTCAAATGTAATTATTTTTAGTTTCATATTTAGTTCATACTAATTCGTAAATACTAAAATAAGTTCATATGGGGCGGCAATTATTTCAGGGCCAAGAGTCGGCAGAATCGATACGTTACTGAGGAGCCCGGTGTACTACATGCTACAATACAAAAGCTATACTAGTCTTAATTCGAGTATTGAATATCCTTAGCGCAAAGCTAGTTGTATACCTTTGTGAACGCATTTTATGGAAGTCTGTATAGCTAAATTACTTTTTGTTTTTATTCGTAATTCAGTTAGATAGTAAAATGTGCATCAAAGGACTAATTCAGACCTAATGAAAAGTATCATAAGCTTTAATAGGATTTCATCGTGCTCGTATAAATCCTTTTTTTTAAACATTATGCATTCACTTGGATATGTATAGAAAAATATGTCAATATATATTATTCTGTAACCTCACCCCATAAACCATTTTTCAAGGTGATTTTTGTTTCTTTAAGAAACGATGCTTTGATTTAAAAAAATGATATTATGTTGTCCGGAAAAAATATAGTTTTCTCTCAGTGATAATTAGCGTTACGACGATTTATTAACGCTACGCATGAAATGGATTCAGTTACGAATAATGAGCGAGCATAAGGACATCTGTTTAATATGTTTACAAGAATTGCAACCATGGCTTTGGGAGAGAGAGAGAGAAAGAGCTATGCAATTTTTCTCTTAATTAACCACGGATCGATCGTAAACAATGATTAATTAGCGTCATTGCTGTCAAGCACGTGAACTCTCCACCTCGTTACCTCCAATCAGTTTTCTCCGTCGTCTAGTCGAGCGTACATATTTAAATGCGCCGTCAGGCGTCGAACCGACGATATCGAGTTTAGAAACTGTTGGTACGCCTGGCGTCCCGGTAATTGACAAGCACTGCGAAGCTAATCAATACGAAGCGTAGCGTTTCCGCATAAATTAGTAGTTTTCGTATCCGTCGTAAATGGCACTTTAGAAGCTTCGTTGACGTCGGAACGAGATTGATATTTTATATGTATACCTGTTCCGTCGCTCGTGCGATTGATCAGAGAACGATCGAAAGAGTTCGGGACGTTCGTCTTTTAAATGTCGGGTAAAAAAGAAATAAATTCACTCGAGTATTAACGAGCTCGTGTTATGGCTGAAAATAAAATCCAGAATATCCCCTTCAAGTGTGAACAAAATGGACGAATTAAGTGGTATTTGTTTTGTCTTATGTAAGACAAGTACTTAATTTTATTTTATTTTTCATGTTTAAGGAGGTAAATAAATGTCCGTTAAAAATAAAAGATGCTTTTATCTGCAAATATCGACGCGTAAAATGGAACGTTAAAAGGACTGATTTATCGCGAATAATTTACCAATTATGCAGCCGAATTAGCGCCGTTTGATTAAGTTATTAAGTTTAAAAGCTCCGAAATGGGGGATTCGCTGCGGTTCGAAGGGTTGAATCAATCGAGACTTTTCTGGACATGTTCGATTACGATGTTTGATGCCGTTGAACCTGAAGAACCCTACCATTTGGCCGTAGTATGGCGGAGTTTAAAAGGATCAAGATCAAAGAAAGTTCGATTTATCAAGCTTTATTTATTTATTTATTTATCAAGTAGTTTTTTTGAGGACTTTTTCTCGGCTCGTTATAAACTTTTCAGACTCATTGGACGACGCAGAAAGTATTACGCTCGGTTTAGGCAATGTTTTGCTCTTAATTCGATTTCCTTTTGGTATCTATTTTTTCTAAACGATTATTCCGAAGTGGGACTGAGACCGATGCTTAAAAAAAAACACTTTTTTTCGGGATTTAAAAGCGGAAGTTTATTTATTGATGGACGACGGATTTTTGATTTTTTCTTTCGCGGAACAACTTGTTCGCGACGATCGCATTAATCAAGTGAAAAAAAAACCTCTTCATCCGCGGGCGCTAATTGAAGCGCGTAAATTCGGAATTTTTCACGGGCCAATGAGCGGCGTCGGATTATGGCTCCCTCGAATGAACGCCAACCGTCTTCGCGGAAGGCGCCGAGAAATAACGCGTCACTTGCACGCTTTTATAAGTCGAAAAATAAAACAGCAAAAACAATGAAACATCGATCTGAAACAACGCCTCTCTCCCGGTGATTTATATTTCTCTCCACAACCCCGCGCTTCGAACTCTCTTTACGCTGCTCGTTATAATGGAGTGGAGACCTCCGTGGGTTAGGACTACTCGGGTTTTCTTGTCCCCTCAAGCCGGTTCGACGTGCCCGTGTACGGACTTTACCATCCTCCTTCAGCAGCTGTTGTCCGTAGGCATGTACGGACCCTGAATTCCCTCTACTCAAGCCTAACAACAGTCGAACGTCTATTACACGAATTTTCCATAACTCGAAGTGAATTCATTTTACGGGACAAAATCCTTTTCGCGTCATTTTCCTTCTATAACTTGAATTTTCTATTATTCGGATATATTTTTTTGTTTCCCTCTACTTATAGTAGTACCACTGTATGTGCATTTTCCTCAACATGCAAATGAACATGAAATTCAAACGAATTCGAAATACAGCATAATAACATATTTATGAATCGGAAAATTTGCGGATTGAGGGGTTAATTAAATCTCGAAAGAATGTTTCCGACGGAATTCGCCCCTTATTAATCGTTTTTATTTATTTAATTTTTAAAGATTCGCCCCCCCTCTTTATTTCCCTTCATAACGACGGGAAAGTCGCGCACGTTTCGCTCTCCGATTGGCATTTTTTTTTGACTCGTTAAGAAGGTTGGGGAGGTATTAATTCGGCCACTCTTCTTCGCTTTGTAACATTCTCCGGAGATGTTAGATGGATTTCAGTGGGAAGGTTTTAATTAGAGGGCACGTAGAGAGAGAGAGAGAGGGTGAGAGTCGGAGAAAGGAAGATATATCGGGATACATTTTTACATTTACACTCCGAGCTTTCCGTCTGCTAATATAAGGCGAAAATTGGGTGTAATATCGCCAGGAAAAAGGAACGGAAACAATGAAAGGGAGGGTTGGGGGAGGGGGGAGAAGGGGGTGGGTGGGGAAATGGGAACTAATTCGGATACCCCTTTCTTTTTTAAGTTTCCCTTTCATTCCACTTCTCGTTCTACCTTATCGAAATTCTCTTTGAGCAAAAGCGTATATCTTTATCATTCGCAGAAAACCGGCACCTTTTCCTTTCATTTTGAGCGTGGCCTTTCCTCTTAAAAGCGAGGATTTTCGCGGGACGCCTCCTGCTTTGTCTTTTCAGAGGGATCTTAGCAAAAGAAGGAGAAAAAATAAATAAAATCGGCATCGAACGTTCGCTGAAATCCGGTACCCGTTCGTGTATTTCCACTAATTAAACCTATTCATCGCCTCGTTATTAGTTATGAAGTTGCCAAGTCGTCTCCAGGGCGACACGAGAGATTTAATATCGTAGGGATCGCCCTTCCCTCTTGTTAAGGTTCTCGTAGTTGGATAGCGATGGGATTTTTAACGGTGTGCAATAATCGAGAGCTTTTTGTTTCTTTTTTTTTAGCGTTAATTAAAAGAGTGAGTAGTTCCATTGATATTTTAATTGGGGATTCTTAAGATCAGTGATTTCCAATATTTAAAAAAAATAAGTTTAGTATAAATCCTATACGTTTTCACTACTTAGTAAACAATATTTATTTAAATATCACGTTTATTTTATTATTTTTAAGTTGACATAATACGCATCATTTACGTAAACTTTCATTTTTATTCCAAATTAAAATGCAAAGCGCGCTTCATTCAATGACAAAAATTTCATAAATTGCGGCCATAAATTATTACTTTGTATTATAATTTAGTTAATAACTACTCGTTATATTTTGGTTTGTTATTGTGAAAATTATTTTTTTACTTTCCAGATTACGTCGAGAAAAATTATTTTATTTTACCCACTTACGACTTCGCAAAAGATTACGTACGTTTAATCGTCTTAATTTAAAATCAGAATTTTGTCTTGTGTTATTTGTTTAGCATAATTAATGTTGATAAATTATCTCTAATTACCAGAACAAGTTTTGTAAAGCCAAATGCGCATTTCGGCTACAAAGGAGCGATGCAGTTAATAAATTAATCTTCTATTGTTGAATTACACCCAATTACGGCTGCATTGTTAACGAAATCCACGTAAGTTTTTTTATTGGGCGTCGGGACAAATTAATTTGTCATTTGGGTTCCAGTTACCAAATGAGCTCGATAATTATTTTTGAATTAGTTTTCCCGTTAAATATCGATTCAACTCGGTTCAAATTCAGAAATTAATTTATCGTGCCAAATATTCCTGAGGTTCGTATCTCATATCTTTTAATGAGTAGGAGAGAAGAACATTATTCGCGTAATTTTTCCGCCATCCTCGCCTCCGAAAAGTTCATTCATTTTTAGTTTCGTTTCCCGTATTAAGTTTCGAACAATGGACAGAGAGAGAAAAATGGATGCCATCTCGTGCGCGACCTCCTTCGGTATTATTCCATTTCTTTACCGATGGAAACGGAGAATAAAAATAACTCCATGACCCGCCAATAACGCGATATAACCGAGTCATCAACCTTCAGCGAGAAGAGTGCTTGTTTGGGGGTTGGGAGAGTAGGAGGGAAAAAGGGGAATGAGGGTTTTTGGACGATAAGGAGGCGATCCAAAGAGCACGAAGCAATAATGGCGATACTCCCATTTTCCTTGCGTCATCAAGACTTGGGGGAAACTCGTACGATCGCCCTTACAACAATGCCTCCCTCAACCCTCCTTCCCTCTCCCCTCCTTACCTCCCCCTCCTCTCTCCCCCCTCCTTTCTCCACCTTCTCCCTCCCTCTTTTACTCTCACACCCTCTCCCGCTGGGGGACCTCATGTTGTGACTCTTCCTACCTCTCACAATTTTATCTCCTCATCCGCTTTTCTCTCTTTTTCCCCACTCACAGCTCTTGGGTATTTGTATTCAACACTCATTTCCAATAATAGGGACATCCTTCCGACGCCCCGTCTTTTCTCCCTCTGTGTGTGTGTGTATATATATATATATTTTTCCTCTCTCTCTTTTGAGGCATTTTTTCGTTTATTTCTCGTTTCTGTTCCCTCCTATATCTCTCTCAACATCTCCCACTTCCTTTCTCTCTCTGCGTCCTTCTTTTCTCGAAGTCGTTCTTAATTACGCCCTCGAGATCGCCTTGCCTAATTTACTTCCTGTCGAAAATACGTGTCTTTGTTTCTTTTCTACTCTCGTGTGTGTCTGTGTGTGTGTGTGTGTATATATATATATATATATATGTGTGTGTGTGTGTGTGTGTGTATGTGTGTGTATGTATATATATATGTGTGTATATATATATATATGTGTGTGTGTATATATATGTGTGTGTGTGTGTGTGTGTGTGTGTATATATATATATATATATATATATATATATATATATATATATATATATATATATATATACGCCCCTTTACAGCTCCGTTCGACCCCCTCCCCATGGTGTCACGAGGAAACGCTGCCCCAGAAGGAAAAAAAATAATTCGCGAAAAACAATCTTCTCACGTTTTTAAGGGTTTGAGATAATGCCAGGAAAGTATTTCATTAGCCGCAATCAGTACTTCCCAAGTGGTGATTGTGTTTGCGAGATCTTTCTCTCTCTCTCTCTCTCTCTCAATTCTTGGTCTTTGTCTCGTATTGTTTTCCGGTCATCGTCGAGGGCTATCGAATTTAATTCCGAATTCTCGGAACAATGGGTAAGCCACTCGATGTGTTTCGGTGAAATAATCAAACTGGGTTGGTGGAAGGAGGGTGGAACTTAGGGAAAATGAGTTCTTTTTCGTTCGTATCATAACGCGCTCTTTTTCGAAACGAGGATGATTTGGAATTGCAATGTTTAATTTTCCGCATACAAGTATACTATTTCGACGAAATATTTTATATTCCGAGTTGTCGGGTTTGTTTGAAATTTTGGTGACGAACTTCCATAAAATCATGCCTTATAGCTTGAATTATTTATTTGTAAAATCTCTTCCCGCTATTCTCAGTTTTTCAGCCAATCGAAAATGTGTTACATTTTTTTAAAATTTCCGTAATCACCTGCACGATTTTAAACTAAGAAGATTTTTTACTCTTTATGCTTAATTGGGATAAAAAATCCATATCGTCCACACGTCATAAAAATTCACAAAAGTCGATTCAATCAAAAAATAATATATTTTTTCTGAGATACGGCATTATTTGAATTGCTTATTAATGATAATGAAAAAAATGCAAAGAATTTTATGCCTTTAAAGCTCACGAAGAGAGGAATGTAAGTGTTGTAGTTGCAATTGATGGTTTAACAAATATTAATCATTTTCAACCTGTAAATATAATATAGGTATTTAAGGAAGTAAACATTTAATTTCATTCTGTCTATTTAAATGAGCCTTTGTTTTATATTAACTTTAATTCATTTTCAGCATGCTATCTTTCTTTGCGTCTTCATAAATTTCATGGCGTAACATGGTTACGCTGTTAACCTGAAGTTTAAATTCATTACTCGAAGAAAATGAAAAAATGAAGGTAACCATTTAATATTAGGTTATATGACGTAGTGTTAGGGGCTGGGTGCTTAAATACACAACGTAAATAAATGTAAGAACACTATGATGGCGCAACAAAATATTATGGAATGCAATCCTTAAATAACAATTATATTTATTTACTCAGTATACCGTTTCAGAGGAAGTTGATCCTCACCAGGGATTGAAACACTCCGACAGTCATTCAATCGCAAGTTCACCCTGTTTAGGGACCCTTCACCTCAAACAAACGGCGGGTTTACGAGTATTATTTTCGTCAGTGACCTTTCTAGTTCGTAATCTTCAACGCCTAGTATACACTTACTCTGAAAATCGCCCGATCACAAGCGACCCTTAAGATCAATAACGTGTCTTATTGGCCGGCGAATCAAGTTTATATGTCCTAAAAAGTTAGCATTGTGCCAAAATCGGCGCTAAAAATATAGAAATTGTATCGAAATAATATAATTGTTTAGACGAAAGATCGGCATCTTTTGAAATGATTACACGAAAAGGTTCACTAGGAACCTTTCCAGCGAGTCATCAAGTCGCGTTCGCACGTTAAGCTTCGTCGAGAGCATTCAATCGCGTCGCAATATATGTATATTCCGCGTCGAATTTCACCCGCAGCTTCATTTTAAAGCACCGCGTAGTGGTTCTCCCTTAAGATATAACGTCCTCCGCGTACAAAAAATATGTAACCCTTTTCGTCGCCGTGAATCCATTTTTTTTACTCGAAGCGAATTCAGCTGCTTCGAAAGATCGGGGTCTCGTTCGTTTTTTTTTTCCCCGCTCCCGTCGCGAATCTTCATTCTTCTCGTGGCGAAGGGTGCGTTGACTCCTATCTCATTCTCGTGTCGAACAATCCGACGCTCACGATAAGCAGCCCATGTCCTATGTACGAAGGGAGAGAGGGGGGGTTTGTCGGATGTTGGCTGAATGAAATCATCTCCCCCTCCTCACACCTCCGGGACTTCTCCTCTTTCGCATTACCTAACGTATGATCTGGGTAGCTGCCGCGGCAATCTTGAGGTTGAATAATTAAGATGCGTATTCCGCCTCCTAAGAAGCCCTCCTTATTAGGGACGAGGGTACGTTAACTGCCGCGTGGGACCGGCACCTCCTTTGCATGTATCGCATGTGATTTTACGTATTTGCGGAATGTGCTTTCTTTCTCGAGGAAGTAAAAATATATTATTACGCGCAGTGCAACTCGTGGAATTTCCGTAGATACGAGCCACTTTGTATTTTTGCATCAATTCTGTAGGGCACTGCGCAAAATATAGCAATTTTTTAATATAACCTGAATGGAGTTGATAGAATTAGAATAAGGATATTCTGCATGCGAACTAGAGATGTGTGTAGCAAGGCTGATATAAGGTAAATTCATGATCATAAAATATAATATCCATTCGATTTACTTTTATCCTTTACAAGCGTAATTGCCCGTTGAATTTCAACGGATTTAGTGAATCTACTTTTCCTGCCAATTCTAGGGCATATGTGGAATATACAAAAATATTTTAGTCTACGAAAGACAAAATCACCTATAAAGAATACTTTTTCACTTGGCTTTTCTTAACAATTCACCAAATTTGTTTCTGAAATGTTTACTTTTATGTCTTGTAAGCAAGAAACCGGCGAAAAGGCAATGTATAGTTGTCCATGATTGAACATTGGATTTGCTACAACGAAAATTTCGTATAGAATTGGAAAAATTCTCCAAATCACCGTAAAGGCGGTACTTACGTGTCAAGGCACAGAAGACTCGCAGGACCACTTAGGACGCGCGTTTCGACAGCAACGCTGTCATCTTCAGCAACGTCAAAGTGTGTAAGGTTGGGCGGAGTATTTATACTATTGTTGAACGTTAGAGAAGTAGGGGAGGGGAAGGGGAAAGGTGTATCGATCGTTAACTGAAATAAAGGGGAGTGGGGGATAGGGCCAGCGTCGTTATTCATTATCTTGTTTTGGTTATGGTGTATGTAGAGGCTTTCATAGGCATCTAGTTTGTTTTCGTTGGTGACCGTTTTCAGAAGTTTTAAATTTTCGGTTGTGATAGGATGATGGCAGGTATAAATACACCGCCTAACCTTACACACTTTGACATTGCTGAAGATGACAGCGTTGCTGTCGAAACGCGCGTCCTAAGTGGTCCTGCGAGTCTTCTGTGCCTTGACACGTAAGTACCGCCTTTACGGTGATTTGGAGAATTTTTCCAATTCTATTCATTGTCTTCACCGTGTCTCGTGAGTTCTTTCGTCTGTTTGAAGGCTTCATTGACGCTACTTGAATCGGAGGTAACAATGATGGTCGTCTTGGAAATGCCCGGAAATTGTACGAACAAGTTAGGAAAGTGTACCTACAGCGTAACACAAATGGTCGCGTTTCGTGCAATGGAATATTTGAAAGAAATAATATACGTGTACGTAAGGGAAATAGCGTTTTAAGTTCCTTCCTTCGTCATAAATAATCCATTTTCTTCCTGTTTAAAAATATTGCATGCACATGTTAGAAAATTAAATGTATCCTATGAGATTGTTTATATTTATGTTAGCAACAAGAAGTAACCATACAAGAAAATTTCCGTTCAACTCGAATTAAGACATTCTTGTTTGATTTTCTTGATAACGGCTACTCCTACGATAAAAATGTATAAGAAATGAAATATTTTACTTTACTAGTTTTACAAGTTTTATTTAAAAACTATTTTGATATGACCGATACTTGACGAGATATGACGAAAAGTTCATTTTTTGTCATCAGTAAAGTGGTATCTCTGCTTGGCTTACGTGATTCATTTATACGACTTTCTTATATTTGAATATGCCCTTAATATCAAATTTCACGAAAATCCGTTCGGTAGAAGCCGAGAACGAGCGTACTGACGCAGGGACAGACCGACGCTAATAGGAAGCGAAACGCGCCTAAAAAACAACAAAATTTCGAAAGAGAATGCGCATTTTTGAATACTTCGATCGCATAACATGTAAACATCGCAAGAATAAGACATCACACAGCTGTAATCGTCGAATAAAGCAAAAATGAAGAAAACCGCCCCGCATTTACCAATTAGTTGAAGGAAGTAAATCTTGCACATTGAAAAATTGAAAATTACGTGTAAACTTATAGAAAAATTATTATAGAATTAAGCACCCCCTCCCCACTAATTTTTTTATCGCCATATAGCTTACGTTACCCTCAGGGTGAAATTATGTACCTATGCGAAGTTTCGTGACGGTATCTTTAAAGGTGTGAATTTGTGTAGAGAACAAACAAAATGTGAATTTCACTTTTATATATATATATATATATATATATACACAAACCAGTGACTTTGACTTACTGTATGTGATCTTTAAACAATTAAAAGCCTCTTTATGATTGCCAACTTAACTAAAAGAGTACTATGAAAAAACCCGGAATACTTTAAGTAAAAGTTTGGAGGCGCCGGGTATCGATCCCGGTACCTCTCGCATGCTAAGCGAGCGCTCTACCATCTGAGCTACGCCCCCTGTGTTAGTATCGTTGTTTTTTTAAACCAAAATTCTTTTATCTATCGTGAAGTACTTGCATTAAAAAATTTAGGCAAAATGAATTTATTTAAAGCTGCAATACTATACATTTAATACGTATGATAGTCATTTCGTGAAATTCGTATTGTTTTGTGCGTTGATGTGAAAAATCTCAAGCAGAGAGCAATGCATTTTGTGCTGTCTTATAAGAACGAGTCAATTTCCGTAGTCCTTGCATAGTATTCGCGCGAATTTTATTTCGTACATCTGCTTCTCCAGCGCATGAAGAAATACACAAGGCCACAAGTGAACATCATCCCGAAAATGTCGCAATAAAATTAAAACTTGCATGCTAAGCGAGCGCTCTAATCACCTGAGATATCACCGTAAGGTTGTTTTTTATAGAAAAGGAACTTTTTTCTACCGAGAAGTACTTACTCGTATGTATTCGAAAATCTTCAATAATGTTAATTTAATTAAAGCTGTTTTGTGTATTAAATTTGTTAATTGATAAAAACATGCCATTTCGTTAGAGTCGTCTTGTGTTGTGGGTCGTTATGAAAAATCTCAACCAGGGAGCACTCTTGCGTTTTGAGCTACGTTCTCTCTCTCTCTCTCTCTCTCTCTTATAAGAACGAGTTTCTTAAACTTCCGTAGTTCTTGCACAGTTTTCTCCAGAGCAAGAAGAAATACCTATGATCACATGTTTATATCATCCCAATAATTTCCTTTTCGAATTATTTCAAATTATGGATACCAAAAATTTAAACGTTGGAGGCGCCGGGTATCGATCCCGGTACCTCTCGCATGCTAAGCGAGCGCTCTACCATCTGAGCCACGCCCCCGATAACGCGTTAAAATAACGTTTGTGTTTTTTCATAATTTTCAAGCAATGGACATTTTTTTATAATACCCGCCATTTATTACATCAATATTTGTTAGGTGAAAAATAATTTACGCCGTAAAAAAATTCTGAGATTTTGTTGGCTTTGTTCAAGCTCGCAAATCTTTCTCGTTTCAAACTCGGTTCCCCGTCCACTCCGTATTGCATTAAAATTTAAACCGAACAGTCCTAAAATAAGGATTTTTTTTTCTTCATTCGACTTTCAATTCCGTAGTAACTTAGGAATACGTGTAGTTTCCCATCCCATTCCTATTTTGGCCTCAAATCATGGCTTTTCACGCTTCCATTGCTCGGGTTAAAGCGACCTAATCCGATTCCAATTTGAGGCGCCATTCACAAGGGGTTTGGTTGGCTGGCACCGGGGTGCGAGAGGGTCGGCGCGTCGATGATTACGCAGACAACCCGCAAACCTCGTCTACGTGACCCTGTTTACGTGCCGTGCAAGGAGCCAAGAAGAAAAACCGACCCGGAAATGGGGCCGGCGGGCCCAAAGGGAGGTAGAGTCCTCTAGGGGCGACCGGTGGAACTAACGGGGTCACCTTCTCTCTCTCTCGCCCTCCTCCCCCATTTCTCCATCTCGGTGTGATGGAGAAGAGGCTTTTTGCTTTGCATTCTCCCGGCGTAGGGTTCGATTCCACCGAAAGGAGTTTAGACCATGCCTGCTTTCGAGATTTCGGGATGAGGACGAGGTCGGAATTATGGAAGATTCCTCAGAGGAGATGAGAGGGCGTAGTGCCGCGCCCTCTTGTGTGTTTTTTTTATACCAAAAGGGCGAAAGGGGATGGGCGTTCCCTAAGAAGATCAAAGAACGAAATGTGTATTCTTGAATGGCCAGCTGCGATCACGAGGCGCGTGCTTTGACTCCCTATTTGGGAGACCTCGGATTTATCCTTTCTTTAACCTGGAAGTTATCGTCTTGGGATGATATGACCTAAAAGTCGCCCCTAATCGATTGCCTTGGTAAAATTCTCGCAGCGTGGCGTGCAAATATTTTTTTTTTACCACATGTCCTGTAAAGTTTATGAAATATTTTAAGGTCGGTTCAATTAACATGGTTTTCGGTTGTTATTTATTTCTTCCTCCATTTTCAGCCCCCTCGTTCTCTCTTAAAACACTTTAAACTCAAAGAATATTAATCAGTGCAGTCGGATTAGTAGACGGAAGATTCGACACCTACGGCAAAATTTAAATAAGCACATTTAAAAAATATTTTTGATGGTTATTATTTTTCCTACGAAGAAGTTAAATATTTCCCTCTAATTTAATTAATTGCAACATTTGAGTTTCAAATAAATATTTATGCTAATAAAAGATATATTTCGCTGGAGGCACATTTTGAGAGCGGCGCCTATAGCAAGTGCCACCTTCAGCACATCCTAATTACGGGTGTTCCTGGGTGTAATCTTGTGTTCCTAATGGAATTTCAAATCAAATATTTACATTAATTTTTTAGAAAATTTTGCAAGAAAACATTCATACGCCTTCTCTTTATATATATAGGAGTGTTACTAAGAATCCGATAGAGGTAAATTTATAGTCGAATCAGTGAACACTACTGGAAGCTTGCATTAAATAAATAATAATTGTGCATTTCGTTGACATTAAGTTAGCAGTACTTATGTTAGTGGTAGTACGTCACCTCTAGTATGGAGTTACCTATGAAGACGGCTACATCGTTGTTTAAATGCGCATATGATTTACTCAATGTGCATGTATCATCACTTAAGCTTGGAAGGCGGAATTTAAGGATAGAATTTCCTCTAAAATATATGTGAGCGAATGTATGACGAGGACCTTCAAAGCACCTGTGGGTACAGAAGGCCAGTTTAAACGTTTGTGATTACCAGGAATGGAAACTCTGCAAGTGTATGACATGCTCTTTAACTCGCTAGCTTGAACGTCGATTGATTTTCTTAGTGCCATTTTCTAAATTTTCCAAATTTTTTCTTGGGTCAAAAGGTTTTATGTATTTATAATTGCTTATTATGTTATAATGAGGAAAATTACAATCATATAAATGGAAGAGTAAAAGTACCTCTCTTATCTCTCTCTTAAAGAGGGTAACATCTGAAGTAGAACACGAGGGCTGACATTCCCGACACAACCGATAATATTTAATTTAAATAACTTTTTAATTTTTTAAATATTTTATTTTGGTATGGAAGTAAAGCTAGTAAGTCAAATAATTTTATAAAACCCATGATCCATGCCGAGAATAACGGCGACGACCTAGCTTAAATCTACGTGTGTTCGTGAAATCCCTTTATGGTTAAAAACCTGTTCATCCAAAGCACAGTCCATCCCTCCATAAAAAATTCATTGGAATTTAAACTATTTCTAAAAAGGTTATAAAAAAGGCTCGAGAATTCAGCTAGAGTTTTCAAGTCCTTTCAACGCTGTAGGTGGATGAATGAGAAAGACGCAAAACTTGGCCTAAAATTTCATAATTATTCACCGTCAGTTACCCTTTTAGTTGCATAAAATTTTATCAAGTGTCTATTACAGTTTTTTTACAGGAACTTTTCAATAAAATTAAGAGCTGAAAGTTTATGCACACAAAGACGATCGTAAGCTATTGCCAAGTAAATTCCTGGAAAGTTCCTTTTCTTCATTCGTTTGAAATAAGAACTGATCTAATTGATCTGCATTCTAAAAATAATTAAAGTTGATAATTGGAAAAAAATAGTTTGCTTTTACTTCTAGCAAGATGGCGAATTGTTTCGAATCAGCCAAAAATTGAAACGGAAAAATATTTAAAACCTTCAGTAATTTTATATAATAATAGCCGTCGTCCGTTGGTTGGTTGGGTGATCACGCTATGCAAACGCTAATAACTCGAGAAATAATAATGATAGAAACTCGAAATTTGGTAGAGATGCTTGATTAACACTTTTCCAGATGATGACGAATTTAAATCGCGAAAAAATTCCTTGGTTCGTCTCCAAGAGAGGCATTTCCTTTTCCTATTACTTAACATGTAAAACGCGATTTTTCGACGTGCAGGCTTTTATTCATTTGGAAATTAAAATTAGAAGAAATTAACAGATGACCTTCGGATTTGAACCATTTTGAAGAAAAAGTTATAAAGTTTCTTATTCCGTTCGTCTTTTTTCGCCCACAGTTCGAAATATTCCATGTTAAACGTTTAATTTGCATATTTTGTGGAAATCTCACCATTTTAACGTGATGTTGCTATGTCGACCATTATCATTGTTAGCTTCAATACGAGAGAGAGAGGAAGGAAGGGGAGAGATTGGTGTGTTTTGTGGAAAATAAGTATATTAACGTAAATATAAAAAATTTTAAGTATCAACAGTGTCATTTTATAAAAATTGGAAATAAAAAGCATTCTTAAATTAAATTCTTTTTAAACCATACGTGCTTACGAATTTATATTGTTATTCCTCAAATTAATTTCGTAACAATGGCCGAAGTTTGGAAACGAATATAAATTAAAATTAAAGGGGCATTTAAAACTGTTAACAGGCAATTTTCGAAGAAAGAACAGTGGATCTTTTAATGAATTGAATTTTTTTTATAAAAGGAATTTTGGTGCTTATTTAATACAGAGTAAGTTCTAAGGCTTATAATCCATTTAAATCTAATAACAGTGGCTATTATAATTTAAAGAAAGAACTTTATTTATTCACTTTACAGAATGAATTCATTTTAGGCTAGCACTATCTATTATAAAAGGAGTTACTTTGGAATTTACAGTATGTAAAGTGGAAGTTGTATTGAATTGACTCAAGTATTTTGGGTACTTTCCTGTTAACGGGAATACCTCAAAAAATAAACACGTATTGTTGTGATATGTTACGACGTATTTGTTTATTAACAACGCGTAACAGCGGGGGAATTACTTAAAAATCACACTTTTTTAAAACTTATTTATTAATAAAAGCAACATAATTACTAATACAATCTAAATTTATGTTACTAGGTGGCCAATATGTCTTTATGGCATTTAAAATAGCTGGAAATATGTCGATTTCTTTGTTATGTTGTCGCATCATGAATTCTTCTGCTGACAGACTTTCGCGTTGTATTTCCAAAATATTCTGTCGCAGAAGTAAAGTTTCATAATGCGATCCTTCTTGCACATTCGGCCTTTAGATAAAATACCATGGTCTTGAAGCAAAGATACAGCTTCTTCTTCACTCCTCGGCAAGCTCCACAAATTCATCATTAAGGGATCAACGTAAATATCTTAACGAGATTTGTTACGCATTGTTAACAAACAAAATATCACAACATATCACAACAATACGTGTTTATTTTTTGAGGCATTCCCGTTAACAGGAAAGTACCATTTCAAAGCAAAAATCAATTTAAAACTATTGAAAGTTGTTGTTTCGGAAACTGAGAAGTCCAGAGTGGTGAGCGGACGCTAAACGATATTAAGGTACATTTTATTCCAAAATCTATTTAAAGCATTATCAGAGGCAATTGAAGATTGAACAAATTTTTTTGTTACCGGAATTCTGCTTATTTCATGAATTTGAAATGCTAATTCATTAATCCATTAAAATCTGTTAAGAGTGGCTATTTTAGTTGAAAGAAATATATGTACCTACATGGTACTTTTGTTCACTTTTCGGAATGAATGAATTCTAGGTTAACATTGCATATTATAAAAGGATTTTCTTTGGAATAAGGAGTTTGTTATGTGGTTATTTTAACTGAGTTGAATCAAGTTCTCTTCTAAGTTTGAAATCCATTTAAAACTGGTGAAAGTGGTTGTTTCGGAAAACAGAAGGCAAGAGTGCTTAGCAGACGATAAATGATATTGAAGTACATAATTATATTCCAAAATCTATTTAAAGTATTATCAGAGGCAATTGAAGATTGAACCAATTTTTTGGAACCGGAATTCTGCTTATTTAATGTAATTGAAATCCTAATGCTATAATCAATTTAAAACTGATAACAATGACTATTTTAGTAGAAAGAAAGGTACTATTTTATTCACAAGGAATTTCTGTGAGATTTTAGTTAATTAATTAAAACAGACTTATAATATAGAAATATTCGATGGTTAAAACAGTGCACAATTTTATTCTTGCGATTTTTACATGTTGCATTGACGAAAATTTAGATTCATTAAACCCGTTGAAATTCAACGGGCACTTATGATAGTTATAAATATTTAATTGCCATGGTCCCTTGCCGTATTGTGTCCACATTGCATGGTATACATTTAATGTATTCGAACAATTACCATGTGTTCATCTTTGAATACCTACTTCTTTCTATGCAAAACAGCATCACGATTGCGAATTTTTAAGGACCGAAAAATTGTAAGAAACTACGAGAGGATTTACAGACTAAATGATCAACGTAAGCTTCGAATGACATTTATGTGACTAAAAATAAGATGCTATTGTAAGAGATTCTTATTTCAAAACGAGTAGGGTGTTTTCCACAAAAATGGATAAAATTATGGTATATTTTCTTCTTTTATTAAATTCCATAATACTTCGTTTTATTCTGCTATGAAGATTTCTTCCGTTAATGTCATTGAACGAACCAAGAAGAGTTCTGAATTTAATTGTCTGTTACATGCATAAATTTAGTTCATATTAATTTATTTTTTATGTGATTATACCGCCATATATTCGTTCACAAGAGCCACGTTTGTAAGTGGCATCAAAATGGAAATGTACGCTCAAAATTTCAGATTTCTGTCTTTTATACCTTCGGAGATATTTAAAAGGAAACATTTTAAATGGGCCCTTATCAGACCCTGTATGTATCATTCAAAAAAATTGACAGCAGTATAGAAATCTACACTCCAAGTTTCAGCTGTCTATCTTCTACGGTTTCGTCACTATTTCAATTTAAGCAAGTGCACAGACAGACGCAACTATAAACGCATTTAAAAAATGCTTTTACAATTACTTTTTCGGCTGTCTAACTCGACTGACGTCCTATTTTTTCCCGTACCGTATTTCCTTAAGCGTCCACTGTTTACCGTAATGTCTCAACATCGAGAACCGACGTTCTTTGCATTAAGCATTTTCCGCTGGAAACGCATTCCTAATTCCTCTCACTCATAGTCCTCTCCTCTCTTCTCGTGTGCATTTGGCCCTTCGAGAGTGTTTCCCGCCGTCGTGATCCTTGAGTGGCTTCATTCCCCGGAAAGGCACTCGCTTCGCCTTCGCCTGTTTCGTCGAGAATCATCATCCGCACGTACCGAAACGCCATATAGCATCCTAAAGAGATTAGGTAGTACGTCGTAGCGTGTGTAACGCTTCGAGTGTTTCTCCGACCGTCAGAGAAGGCAACTCGCTCGAAACGGGAGATGTCTTTACGTAATACGGAAGCGTTTTTGTAAAGGCGCGCATTCCGAGCGGAAAATTTCGCCGAGTCGATACTCATTTAAGTCGGAAAAAATGTGTTCGACGCACGAAACGAGCAAAATAAAAGCTCGCGGGACTTTTTTTTTAAAAAAGGTAATTTATATTCCTATGTAAGTTAAACTCTCGAATTATGGGATGCCTCGGGAAGAAGTACATCCCTGTTAATCGGATGTACCGGTCGATCGACGCGGCTGTTTACGGGTACAAGAGTATGCGCAAATGAAAAAAGTAAATTTTCAGGTAGAAAATATAGAAAAGAAAGTTTTTAACTCAAGTAATTGTGTACTTTGTTTTGACAGAGAATTGTCGAGTTCGTATTATAGCTGAAATAAATTCAAGAACAAGCGCTTAAAAATACTTGACTTACATGTTTCCAATGCTCACAACAATGTTATAGAAAACCAGATGCATATTTCGGCTACAAAGCATCCGTCTTCAGTGGCAATTCATCGAAAATGGACTCTAAAAGAAGTTTTATCTTAGAAACTATTTTCGGTGGACGTTTTTTTAGATCCTATTTTTGGTGAATTACCACTGAATACGGCAGATTTGCAGCCGAAATATGCGTCTGGTTTTTCTTAGAATTGTGACTATTGGAGATATCTGAGAAGAGTATTTTTTTAAAGTGCTCGTTCTTGAGCCTTTATAAGGAACAGTAAATACTGTACATGTATGTATGTATGTATGTATGTATGTGTGTGTGTGTGTATATATATATACATGCGTCAACTCATCACTACTGATGGTTCGCTTCTTGGGGAAATAAACCGGAGAGTGAAGATGGTATGGAGTTCTTTTGGCAAGAATGCAAACATCTTTAAACCAAATATTCCAGTCTTCCTAAAAAGGAGACTGTATGACCAATGTGTTCTGCCTGTTCTGACATATAGATGTGACACATGGACCATGAACACCAGAATGATACAGCACCTGCAAACAACACAGAGGAGCATGGAGAGATGTATGTTAGGGGTCACCCGCAGAGACCAGAAGAGGGACGACTGGGTAAGAAAGAAGACCTGAGTCTGTGACGTGATCAGAAGAGTGAAGGCGCTAAAATGGCTAGAAGAAATGACCAGCGTTGGACCTCCAGTGTCATCGAATGGAATGGACCGAAAGACAAGTGGGACAGAGAGCTTGTTAAGTTCATGGGGCAAACTTGGAGGAGGGAGGCAGTTGACAGGGAAAACTGGAAGAGTCTTGGGGAGACCTACATCCGTCAGTGGTTTGAAAAAGGCTGATGATGATTATATATATATATATATATAAGGGTAGCAACAAGGTGTTGGAGGAAGCCCAGTGGACACTTACCTAGAATGAAGAGCCGCTGGGGGTGCTGAGGACACACGAAAAACACAAAAGAACAAAAACTACACAAAAATGGAGCTTTCGGGCTGATGCCCTTCTTCAGCGACGGAGAAACATATACCTTTCCTTTTCCTTAAGTATTTATATATATATATAATAAACCCGGTGCCGGCCGACCACCGGCTTTACGTTTCTTCCGAAGGACGGAGCGCTGATTCACGTGCTCTCCTATAAACACGTAAATAGGGGGCCGCTAAACCTCAGAAAAATCCAATTTTCGCAGGATTCGTACCCGGTTCGCACCGTTTATACTCAGCGTAGCAGGCCAACGCTCTCACCACTACGCCACGGCACCCCTCACACATAAATTTAGAGCAACTAGATGTTGATGGAAACCTAGTGAGCACTTACTGGAAGTATAGCCGTTGGAGTGTCGGAGTTATGTGTGTGTGTGGGTATACACACACACACGTAATGCACTAGAAAAAATTCATGATATGTGTTTTAAAAGTTATGGTTATCGTATACCTGGTTTATCGCGATTTAACTCGTAGGAGGAAAGAAGTGTAGTTATCAGAAACAGTAGTAAATAACGTGCAAAGGCTCTCAAATCAATTCAATAACTACGTTTAGTTGGAGCAAGTCTAACAGATACTCTCCGAAATTTATTCAATTTTAGGTAATTCATAAACTTCTGTTGTCGGTCGACCGTAGCTGGACATGGGTAATCGACCTTCAGTAACGGCGGTGCAAAAATTTGAAAAATCATGCTCTTTCCTCATGGTTAATGTAGGAAGAGAATAAATGGGGCGCGACGAAGACGTTACAGTAATCGGCGATCGTATGTTATCACGTAGTGAGGAAACAAACTCCTGTGCCCAAAATACTCTCAGATCACCGAGAGGGGACTTGGGAAATAATCATTTCGTCGTAAAGTGCAATTAAAGAGAGATTAGCTGAAATTAATCTCATAAATATTGGCCAAAAGATTTTTTAATCCAGTACGAAAACGTTACATCGTACCCGTCAAAGTTTATCATTGGAAAATAATGACGGTATTCATTTTCGCTGGTAGCAGAATTGCAGATGCCTTTACAGGTCACCCTTACATGGGATCTTTTTTTACACGTGTCATAACTAATTTTTACATCGTTAATTATATCGCATTCCAAAACATCTTCAAATCTGATGTCAATTTTTCCAAAATTTCCTTCCTAATTACGGGGTTCACCAAGGGTCAGCTATTGGTCCACCATTGTTTATGCTTTATATATATATATATATATATATATATATATATATATATATATATATATATATATATATATGGCATTGGCAACATCAAATTCAAAGGAGTTGAAACAGTCTTTGCTGATGAAATCTCTCCATTCATATCATCCTCTAAACTTACAGCACTGTTCACAGACACAGGCAAATATGCAAATACCCATTAAATAATAATGACACATAACAAGACACTGTTTAGCCTTAAGAAAAAATAATCCCCACATTGTGTGTTGTAGACTTTTTAATGCATAGCTCAATGAAATAAAAGAAATGTCAGCATACATTTATTTAGATCAAGTAATCTAAAATGAATACCTATGTATGATATGGAAATGTATTCGTAATAGCAATTTTTCAAAGAATACTTGGGATGAAAAAAAGTATCTCTTAAAAATATGTGCCTTTTTATTTGCGAGAAAAGTGATTATTACCATTATTTTATAAGAATACGTAGACGCTTCAATGCGCCTTGATTTTTAAATAAAGGGAATCGCTTTGCGGCGAATTGTTACTTTAATAAGAAATCTTTACATGCAAGAAACACGTACAAAAACCAGAAAGAAGGAGGGAGGGAGACGTATTTCTTTCTCACTGGAGAGAGTGAGTGAGAGAGAGAGAATCCACAGCGGAGAGTGCCGCTTTGTGTCTGCTTCCCTAACCTGATGCCCTCTGGTGATTGCTTTGGCATTTCCGTTTCGGTTGCTTTCGACAATCGAGCGTCGGCTGCTCCCTTATCTCTCCCGACCTCTCACTTTGTACGAGCAAACGGACGGAGGACTTTGCTGCGTCAATTCCATAGGGTACGATAGGGATTCATTTTCCCGCCGAGTGATTTTTTTTTGTTTTAAATAAGAGGGATGTCGGTTCCGTGCGCCCAATGTTAAAACGACCGATCGTCGTTTTAAAGAATTAAGTCCGTATTTTTTTTTTAGTGAAACCTATCGAACGGATATAGGTTAAAGATTTGGCGTGATTTACGTTTACTTGCGTCATCTTTGTGAATATAGAAACACGCACAGACTCGATCCTTTATTTTTTCCGTTAGTAGAAATTTCTTTCTTCTGAAAGCGATTTTTCTCTTTCGCTGTTGTATTTCTTATTTCATCGGTGAATTTTGCGTTTTGTTATGGTAGTTCCAAGTTATTTGTGTTTCTAGTCTAAAACTTATTGTAATAGAGTTGTACGTATCAATCCTTAATTTCACCTTTTCTTCTTTTTTCGATATTCGCATGACCTAGGATTTTTCTGTATTTCCGTTCAGGATTTTCTACCTGTTGTCACCAGTCTGTCATTTTCTGCGATTTTTCCTTTCCTTTTCCTTTCTTGCTAGAGGTGCTCGATAATTAGCGTATTTTACTTCTAGTGCTTTTTATATGAACCTTTTTCGTTATAGTATATTGAAAATAGGTGCGGGAATAGGCAACGGCCTCGTTCTTCTACTCTGTCAATATTTACTCCGCTGGCATCAGCTTTTACCGGTCTGACCTCGCAACTTGATCCACGTAGATATTATTGATCAACATCCTTTCTTTCCAATCAACAACTATATCCTTTAATATCTTCCTCAGCAATACTCAATTTACTCCATCAAACACCTACTATCAGCCGAGGAAAGAAAATCAGCAATCTGCAAACATCCTTTCTGTTATGATTCTCATAACTTCGATAGCATCTCTGGTTCATCGTCCTTTTCTGAAACCGAATTTATCTTCCCCTAGCGTTCCTTCGACCTTTTTCTCTGGCCTTTTAGTAAGAATTCTTGTGGTGATCTTCGACGTGGTGGGATCATATGCTTATCGTTAATGTAATGTTTAAATTGCTTCTCCTTCGTTTTCTTCTTTAGAGGGATCGTTATTACTAGTAGGGAGTCATATGGCCACTCTCATTTTCCTAATTACCAGAGCTAATCTTCTTGTGCGGCTATTTCCTCCTGAGTAAATTATCGTGTATTATATTATTCCGAGTCTAGCTGCCCTTCTTCTTCCAATATTACTTCTCTTAAAGAGAATACACACACACATATACGGGGAACAAAAAATCTTCGGAAAATAGTTTGATTTATATATTGCTGAAATTAAAAAACGGCAAGTTAAAAACTTCGAATTTTCGTGGATAATACTGAAATATTTTCGAGTATAATTTTCCTTATCGAGATAATTGGTCGCGGCCTCGTTACTCTTCTGTCGAGATGCTATCAAGCTATGCTAAAGAGAAACGCAGCGATTTAGAGGGAAAACTGGTTCTTATGTAGAAAAGCCCCGCCAGACTCGTGGCGCCGAGAATGAGAACTACTCCCAATATAGAAGGCTCTATAATATAAAGAGAAAGCGAGCCGAAGGCTGGCCAATATTCTTGGGTACTAGGTAAATATAAACATTTACTTAGTAACTCCAAAGATGGTAAAAGATACGTCAGCCATTCTAAACTTCATCCAATGGCCAGCGCCGTATTTACGCCCAGGCAACTGCCTACGGCACCAAATTATGGACGATACCAAATGTTGAAAGACGCAAAATATCGAAGTTTACTTTAAATAATAAACTAATTTTCAATAAAATCACCTCTTTTAAGAATACATTATGTATTTTATATGACGGGATTCTTCGAAAAATACACAAATTTTAAATTTCATATTTTACATTATATACTACTACATTATATAGTACTAAGGCAAAAATCAGACGGATACACACAGAATAGGCCTTTCATATAAGTAATTTTATTATTCGATAGCGGTTCAATCATCATTATTTCTGTGTGGAATAAGCAGGATTGTGCCGACCACCTCAGTCGCCTATCGAAAGGGGCACCAGAATTTGATTACAATGAAATTCTATCAAAAATAGTCATAATTGTTTTCGATTTCGTTTATTCCTTTCTAAACAATATTACAACAACCCGTATTTTATATGTTTAAGCTGAGTTGACCTTGTGCTGCGTGGGAGCATCTTCGTAACTTACACAATGTATGCGACTTTGTTACAAAATGTAATGTAATGAGAAAAGGTTCATCGAAAAATAGTGCCTATGGGCGCCAAAAACTTAAATCCGGCCCTGCCAATGGCTAAAGTTTAGAATAGGTGACTTGCTTGTGGCGCCCCTATTGGTCCGAATTAGAACTACGTAATAAGGATATCTTTCTGCAGTGTTACGACTCGATCTCTACACCCCCCGACTGCCCTACCATCAACCGTTATTACGTTTGCTCTGCTTCGGGCACCGTATCTCCGGGACGGGGAGGGAGATATGGTTCCAGTCAGGGCGCCGAAGGCACCCAACATGACTCTATCTCCTCCATACCAAGCGACTGTTTACAATAGTTCCTCATGTGACCACAACCGGCGCTAGGAGTCTGGCGGGGCTTTTCTACATAAGAACCGGAAAATTAACTCTGGAATTCTGCGATGCTGAAAATTTCCATCGTCAAAGCCAACGCGCGCGAGATGATCCTGTTTGCCCTTGCGCCTAGAGATAGCTCTTATCTCCTTTTCCCTAGTGTGCGTCTGTCCCTCGGTTCCGTTGACCTCCCTCTGCCCCTCTATGATGCGCAAGAGAAAGTAGTTCGATGACTCTCCCTCTCTCTCTCTCTCCTACACCTTTCTCTTCACCAAACGCCGCAGTACTTGGTCTTTTTGCGTAATTACTAGATACGCATAGCGTATTTACATATCTGATCCAGACGTTCTTTTCGAAAATTCGGTTTCGTTCGAGAAATAGGAAACAAAACGCGCGATTAAGTTAAAAGACGTGGTTTTTTTCCCTCTCGGTCCTTTAAGAGACTTTCTTCCATTTTTTTCGCTCCACGTCACGCGGTTCAATTATTTATCGCCGTTCGCCGAGTAACGTCATCCCCCGGGATGGCTAATTGCCGTTGTTAGAGCTTTTAATTCATAATGACAGGGATGATGGATGCGGCTCGGATCGGAAAGCATGAAGTTGAGCGCGGATGGATTGCCGTAACCATTTTGATAACAATATCCGTTGACGTCACCTTCGCTCTTTAAAGTCGTATATAGTCGAGCGTAATTGAGCGACGGTGAAAAGAGATCCTTAAAAGAGGATTTAATTGTATATTATATATATATAATATTATATATATATATTATATATATATATATATATATATATATATATATATAGTAAAACATTTTTGTGGGAGATTTATTTTATAAATAACGCGTGATAGGTGATTTATGTATTTTTTAAATTCGTATGATAACGATAAGTGCGGGGTTTATTTGATGTACGAAATGTTTTGTGGAAATGTTAGTTTAAGGAGAAAGGAATTTTCGTAAATGTATATAAGTTTTTAATAAAACACCGCATAAAGGAAGACGGACGGATGAAGTGTAAATTGTATCAACTTTTCCTTTTTGAATTTGCTGAATTAACGAGTAAGTCGACTGTCTGATTAGTTACGGATTGATTCTTCAAGATTCCCTTTTACATGAGCATAATCAGCTTATATTTTTTGTGGGACTTAGAGCAACAGTACTTAGCGGGGTTTATTTATCATAATTATAATAATTGGTTGAAGTAGAGAACCTTTTTTTAAAATAATACAGAATTTCCGGAATGAAAGAACATTAATTACTAATGCATGTTACTGAATATTTTTCCTTCGTAGTAACGAACGGTTAAGTGTTTACTGGATCTATTTGTTGAATGCCAATTTATAATAAATAAAATAAAGAACTCACGGGACACGGTGAAGACAGGATGAATAAAATTGGAAAAATACCTCCAAATCACCGTAAAGGCGGTACTTCGTGCCAAAGCACAGAATCGCAGAATCAATCAGGACGCGCGTTTTGACAGCAACGCTGTCATCTTCAGCAATGTCAAGGTAAGGTTGGACGGAGTATTTATACTATTGTTGACCGTTAGAGAAGTAGGGGAGGGGAAAGGGAAAGGTGTATCGATCGTTAACTGAAATAAAGGGGAGTGGGGGATAGGGCCAGAGTCGTTATTCATTATCTTGTTTTGGTTTTGGTGTATGTAGAGGCTTTCATAGGCATCTTAGTTTGTTTTCGTTGGTGACCGTTTTTAGAAGTTTTAAATTTTCGGTTGTGATAGGATGATGGCAGGTGTTAATATGAGATGCCACACTGGACTTGTCTATTCTGTTGTTTCTGTAATGGGCTAAGTGTTCTTTGAAACGTGTTTCTAATTTCCTTTTCGTTTGTCCAATATAAATTTTGTCAAACTTTTCACATTTGATTTGGTATATGCCTGATTTCTTATGGGGAGGTATGCTGTCTTTAGGGTTCTTAACGAGATTTGGCAATTTATTTTCATTAACAGAAACTGTGTCTAATCCTATTTCGGAAAAGATTTTTTTGAAGTTTTTTGGTAGCATACGGATATTAAGGTAGCTTCATAAATTTTTTTGTATTGGTGTCTTTGTTGTTGAGTGTTGTGCAGTTTCTAAGATTCTTTCTGTGTTGATATTTTTTTAACATTTTATGAATGAGTTCTGGTTTAAAACAGTTTTGAATGGCTATGTGTTTTATATAGGATAATTCTTTGGAGAGCTTTGTATTTGATAGTGGTGTTTTGAGTGATTCTGCGAGTCTTCTGTGCTTTGGTACGTAAGTACCGCCTTTACGGTGATTTGGAGGTATTTTTCCAGTGCCAATTTATGATTCAGTTATAACGACTAGTCTGCAGTCGAAATGCACGTCTGATTTTTTATGGTCATCGGAGAGTCATAGTTGCTCAATCTTAGTCTTAAGGCATGATCAATAGTTATTATCTTTTGTTCATTTTGGTGTGATCTATAGCCTCAACCTCGCCCAAATAGAGACATAAATCTATCAAATCAATCAATCAATGAACGCAGAAAAACAGCAGGGCGGAGCCGCTTAGTAGAGCTATCTTTCTCGAGATTTAGTATTTCTCGGTGATGTTACCATCATTCCTGTTGATGACTTCACCAAGAACGTTAAAACAGAAAGCTATCGTCACTTTAATGCATCTTGCTAGGATTTTACTCATAAAGGCACTTATCTAGTTATGTGTACTTGGATATAAATTTGATGAGAATTTATGAAAGAATTGATGCTGTGAATGTAAAAATTGTCCAACGGTAAAGTGAAACAAAAAAAAACAATACAGGAATGTTTGTCCAGTAGAAAGGATACCGACGTCACCTTACAGGTAATCACATAACATTGACAAACTATCTCTCTCTAACAATCACATAAAGGTTACTTAAAAAGGTGGATACGAATTTCTCATACAAAGAAGCCGTCAGTGGGGATTTCTCGATGGTAAATGGTGCCACAGATTATGGCTGCTTTGTAAACGAAATTAGTTTTCCCAGCCTTTGTGACTGTTGGGGGAGAAGACAGTAAAAGGTCAATGGACGAGGGAATGGAAACGTTTACTACATAAGCAGCCAAGCACAGAAAATGTTTCGAAGAGAACCTTTGCTTACTCATTAACGGAATGCGGGCGATGATGACGTACATATATATCTTTACAAATACGAGTGAACTCGAGGCAAAAATGTACCTATTATCCGTATAGGAATCGTTCCTTCCTTTATTTCTTTCTCTTTCATGTCAAAGATAAGTCTCGATTTGCGACGTTTTATTGATAGAATCGTGGGGAAAGTTCATTTTAGAGAAGCACTACGTGTCGTAGCAGGCGGACGTGCTGAAATGCGAGCACATAGCGCGTATGAATCATTCGCATGAATCATTCGGATATATTTCGCGAGTGATGTCACCGAGTTTTAATTCCCCAACTCCGGCGACTGTCGCTCATCCTATTGGGGGAAACGGGAAATCGGTGCACTTGGTCCGTCGATGTCAAGAAAAGCGGGGGTGTATTGTTTCCGAGCAATCGCGATGGATACCGGTTTTGCGCAAAAAAAAATGGAGGAACCTGCTTAAACACTTTGTGTTATTCGAGTTTGGTGTTCTAAGTTTCGATGCTAAAGTATTCATTTGAAAAATGAGAGTGTGTACCCACGTATGTGAGCAAATGTGGGATGCATGTCACGCCTGGAGCAAATTTTACGATGTATGGATATTCAGGTCCGTCCCTATAGGGGTGCGAGGCTCGGGGAGAAGCAGTCCATGCGAGACCCTCCTTAAATTTGTGCAAGTAAAAAGAAATTTAAAGCCGGTAACCTGTTCGTTTAATATTAATCGCGCCAAGCTGTACGTTCATTGAAGAGTGTATTCTTATATCCGTTCTGGAATTACAATGAAATTAATATACTTTGAAGCACAACTCACCCGTCACGAAAATGCAATAAAAACATTGCCACTAGTAAGAAAAAGTAATAATGTTACATAATCACTTATAAAGTACTACGGAGATTCAGCTTGAGAGTTCATTTGATATACTGTTTGGAGATCGGAGTATGAGTGCTTACTCTACTAAGTCTGAGGTCTGAGTAAGAGAATGCATTCTAATTAGTGCCTTAGACTAACTCGGTCTTCTTTTTTATTTCCGTTCCGCTTTTGTATTTTTATGCTATATTTTTATTTCTCTGGCGCTTAAGGTGACGCTGTGCACAAGATATTTCATACGTCCTGGGGATGGCTCTGTAGATACAGACATTAATTGAAATTAATCAACGACGGGAAATTTATTCGCGTAAGATTTAATTCACAGAATTATCGAGCTTGTCTTGTGGCAGAATACAAATCCATGATTAATAATTTATGTATTAAGTGCTTATCATAGGTATCTCCATCATAATCTTTGTGTGGTTACTGGAGATACCTTAGATAAGTGGTCGATACTCGGGAGATTATTCTTATATTTCCTTTTAGGATTTGTTTACATATTTTTGATAAGGCTACGAAGCGTTTTAGTAAGTAATTCGCGTTTTTACTTACCGAGTAAAATGTAATTTTCTGCTAAACTGTTTCAACGCTTCTGCTGTATTATACGTTTTCTCTGTATGATCTCACCCATGTGATATGTTATATACCGTATTCCCTGGAGTAATTTTTCACTAAATTATATTCGTGGTATTGGAAATAACTGTTATTCTAACGATATTTCCATATGATCAGCTTTCCATAAAGCGAATAACTAATGCACACGGAAAAATATCGGCGCTGGAACGGGTCATAAATATATTTCGTGTTTACCGATATTTTGTTTTATACGCTTTTCGGTGGATTCCACTGAATCTTGAAATTCGCGCTGCTGGTTAAATGCGTAAATAAGTCAAATCAAATAAAAATTTTATTTCGCATATAGAAGTGAATTAATTATTAAACCGGGAATTAGTTTCTTTTCGAATCAAATGTAAACCATCCAAAAGCTTTTACGCTGTATACCAAAACAGTTGAAAGTGTTTAATGCGAAAATTTTCGAATCAGATCAGATGGAAAAAAATACAGAACCTCTATCTCTTCGTAAGTGTGATTATGTTTATGACAGATAAGATTAAAAGAATAGGATATTTTATCACCGAAGTCTCACATATCTCAATGAGTAGATGTGTTAAAGATGTTAATGTGCTTATACGTGTTTATTAACAAGTTTTTAAAAAGTTTTCACAGTAGATATTTTAGAGAGATTTAAATTTCTAGTGAGAGATAATGCGAAGGAGAGAGTGAGAGAATGGGTGAAACAGATAATGAGACTTGTAAGGTGATACTTACTTTATGCACACTCATACTTTTTGAAAGAATATGCCAATCGAAACTTTCCTTTACGTTGATATTCATTTAAGTTGAAGACAAGTACTTCTCCGTAAATAGATAACATTATCTTTGACTAAATGTAGCTCCACATTCTATAGACGCAAACATTTTCACATTATTTAAAGAAATTAGCACTTAATATGACATTTTTTTAGAAGGTACTAAAAATTCAAGGTTTCTGTGCATACAAATATTTGCTACTTAACTCGCCCGCATTTACTCTCCATATGAGTTTACTTTAAGGAACTACAAACCTTTTTTTTAAAAATCGTTCGGGTTTTTATGCTCCTTTAATGATTGTTCTTATTGAGGATCCGGACATTCTTTCATACGATGTGCTCCTTCAGTTTACGTTCGAATAATACTTATCCCGCGGTATTCCGCTTAATTACACAATTTCTTAATGCGCCTTTTAAAAAGACCTTTATACATCTCATCCATTCATTTCACTGTTATCGCTCTCAATCACTGGTTACGTTTATTATGATCAATAGAATCCCCGATCCATATTACAGTGCTACTCGCTTTATGTAAACGCAGACGATTAATCCCAAGATACATTCACTTCTGCTTTTTAAAATTATCTTTCAAAGCATAAAACTTAAATGCGTCCACTCACGCGCTCTATTAAAATATTGGCAAAGAACAGGAACTCGAGATCAAAATAAGATATACATATAAAAAATTACCATTCTTGAAATTAAAATTGTGCGGTATCATATCAACAAATACATTTAAATGCAAGATAAGCTCTTATTCACGCACATATGGAACATTAAATAAAATGTTTTACCATGTTATTCAAAGTTTTCCCTTTATCGCCCCGCGTCATTATCCCGAAAGGTTTTCCGTAAATTTCCGCCGAAAACGCGAAAATCGTGCTCGATATCCGCTACATCTTGATTTAAGGTGCATTAGAATTTAGTCGCTTCAAAATAAACTAAAAAAAATAAGAGCTCCTATTCGAAAAGTTGAAAGGAGCCCTGCGCTGCATCCGCTTTTGAAGAGAACTCCGTGCATCGTGGCCTTCTTCCGCTCTTGCTTATTAAATCAGTATGCAACGTTCCAAATTCTGCACGTGAATGACAAAAAAAAATTTTTTTCCTCCTCTTCCCTTTTTCTTTGCTCGCTCCTCGGATGGATCAAGTTCGACGTATTGCGCAAAGTTCCTTAACCCTCTTTATTTCCTCCAATGCTCCCGGATGAGATGCAGAGGGAGAGAGGTCTACTATAACTTCCATCTCTCCCTCCTTTCTCCTTCTATCCCCCTCTCTCTGCCTCACTCCATTTTCCCATCCCTCCTACCTCTCTCTTCCCACTCTCCTCTTTCCAACATCTCTCTGATTTCTCCTATCTCCATCTCTCTCTCTCTCTGCTTCTCTCCCTTCCCTTCTCCCTCTCTCCTTGTCTCTCTCTTGTATGTTATTATTTTTATTGTCATTTGTAATTCATAACATAGGGTTAAATGTAAGAAGGGACTATGTAATCTTAATTTCGCCCGAAATAAAGTCGTTTGTCTGTCTGTCTGTCTGTCTCTCCCTTCGTACATCTCTCTTTACATCTCACTCTCCACCTTTCCCTCCCTTTCTCTTTCCCACTCTCCTTGTTCCCTCTCCTTCCTTCCAACTTCCTCCTCCTTCATTCTATTTCCACCCTCTCTCTTTTCCTGTCTTTCTCTCCCTATTCCCCTCTTCCCACTTATCTCCCCTCCTCTCCCCCTCTCCTCCCTTTTCCTCTCTTCCTCTTCCCTCTCTGCTCTCCTCACTCCCCTCTTCCGTCTCTTCCTCCTCTTCTTTCCTCTCTTCTCCTCACGCCCCTCTTCCTTCTCCTACCCCTCTCCTCTTTCCTCGTCTCTTTCTTCGTCTCCTCTTTTTACCTCTCCTCTTCCCTCTCTCCTTCCTCTCTCCTCCCCCTCTCCACCTCTTCCCTCTCTTTTCTCTCCTCCATCTCTCATCCTCCCCTCTCTTTCTCTTCCCTCTCCTCACCCTCTTCCTCCCACTCCCTCCAATTCTCTCTCCTACCTCATTTCCCTCCTCCTCTCTCTTCAGCTCCTCTCCTCAATATAGTTTAAGAATCCTCCTCGCTCGTAAGGATTTACTTCCTAGAGGAATTTACACTCAAATTGCCCAGTAGGAATTTCGCGGCAGCACGGCGCAGATTACCCTCTCCTTGCGTTCGAACTAGAAAAAGGAAGAGAGAGAGAAAGAGAAAGAGATAGAAGAAAGGAAAAAGCGGAACGCATAAAAAAACATAAGAAGGACGGAACTCCTCGTCTCAATCGGTAAAGTGGAAAAATAAAAGGAGGAGAGCTGACAAAGATAGAGGAGAATAAAACGGTCGTTTTTTTTATATGGGAAGAAAGGAAAGAGAAAGGGAAGGAGAGAGGAAGTACACGAGGGAGGAGTAGGGGAGGGGGAAAGGGGAAGGAGTCTGAAAAGAAGGAAATTGCCGAAACAATCAATGGCGAAAGCGATCCACAATTCCCGGTCGTATCTCTGCCCCAAACGGCCGTTTAATTAAATGGAAGGCAGGGCATTCAAATGGGCAGTAAGCCTCTTTCCGGGGTTACGAACCCTGTGCCCGGCCCACGAGTATCTACGTCCCTCGTATAAGGAGGAAGAGTTTGGATCGGGTACGGAGGGGGGGAGGGGGTAGAATAGTAGATGATACCACTCGCTGGGTAGGATTTGGTGAGGATTGGGGGTGGGGGAGTATGGTGTCGGTGGAGTTTTGGAAGGGGGAGAAGGATTTTGCACGCGGGGGTGGTGGGAGGGGGGGAAGGGGGGAGGGGAGGGGGGGGGTTGAGGGATGGGGGACAACCGTTCGGACGTCAAATCCGGATTTCACACGCACCGGAGGATCTCAATTACTGGATGGGGGAGTATCCTTTCCCTTAACCCATCCGATTTCTCTGCCTCTTTTAACCCCTCTCCCCTCCGCATATACCCCTTACAGTGCGATTCTTAACTACGAAGATAATCCGACTCTAAATGAAGAATCCCACCCCCTTAGTTTTTTTAGTCCAGGAAGGCGTACTTCGCTTTGACTTCACTCGGCGTGACAGTAACTCAGTTCTAAGGTCTGTATTTTAAAGTTTGCTCTCTCTGTATATATATCTTTCCATTTGATTGTACTTAGGTTAATGCTTTTCCCTTAAAGTAGGTCCGCCTCTCTCTAAGTGCATTTCTAAGTGGGACTGGGGCGGTCTTAGATGCAGGTACGATGAGGATCCCTTGAGTTTCTGCTCCTTCTCGTTGTTTCCTACAAATTAATCCTAAATAAAGGAAGGATTCGCAGCCTTGATGTTGTGCATCAAGTAGGAATTCTAGAGAACTTTAAAAAGACAAATAAATGTAAATCTTTGGTTAAATAAATCAGGCCAATAGTGGTCACAAGAGCGAGGCATGGAGTCTACGTAATCATAAACTTTATGTATTTTTATTCCTTCAACATTAACTACTTACTGTAAATGTAAAAAAATCAGTGAAATTAAAATTTAAGATCTACAATAATATCTAGTTTTACGATATATCTGATCGTAATACAAATGACGAAAATACGATTCTTGGAGATATATATATATCATAGCAAAAATAATTTTCGCACAATATTCTCTAGTGGCTGTCTTCTGTGTAAGATGTAGATTTCTAAGCGACTAATCGGTTAACTTTTAAATTCCTATTAGGAACATTTTAGCCTCAATTCCACTTCGGGGCTAAGGGTAATTCGTTTTCCTCATCCACTCTTTAAAACGGAAGAAAAATCCATTCGTCTAAATTTCTACCCACTTCTTAAAGTTTCAACTTCATGGATCACATAATTTGAATAAACTTAAGTCGTACATCAGAATAAAGGGAATGACGTAGTGATTTAATTCGTGAATTATCCAGATCATTCGTTTATAGGAAAAATTCACAAACCGAATTTGAGTGAATAAGAGTAAAACTTTCAGATTGAAAATTTAATAATAGGCGCGAGTTTATCTTTCTTCTCTAATTTATGGCATTTATCCAAGCATTTTACATAGTAAAGGTCAGCATTATATAACAATAGTTTCCCTATACTACGTATGGAGAAAGTAAAAATCTGATGTGGCCAACACGACTTTCTCCATATTTGGGGTATAGATATTTAAATTATTATGAATAGCATTATAAGGAAAAATTATTATTTCGTATCGTAAAAGAATAGTCGTCCTTATTGCCGTAGATTATATGTTGAATATGTTTACAGAATTCACCGCTAGTTGGTGGTGCTGTATACTGGAAATTTACGAATAAGTTAAATATCTCCGAAATGGTTGGTTCTACGAAAATTTGTTTCAAACAAAACTTGGAAGAAATATTATTCTCTACAACTTGAGTTCTCACGAAGATTACCAATACCGACGTTTTTAAGGAGATATTTGACGGAAACCGAAAAAACCGATTATTTATAATTAATTCCTAAACAATAACTGTTATGGAAAATTATTTCAAATGAAAGTTGTAGGAAATTACATTCTCTATAACCTTTGTATAGAATTGTACATACAATATTGATGTTTTAACGGAGAAATATCGCAAAAACCGAATCGGGTTTCGAATCAACCTCGACTTCCGGTTAACCGGTATTGTCCAAAAACTAATCAGTTCTTTGTACTCATGCTAAAGTTTTACATATGAAATTTGGTAACGATATGGCAAGTACTTTTTGAGTTAGAATGCCCACAATCACATACATCCACACACACTCAGACACACACATCATTCCGAAAATAGTCTAAACGTGTTCTAGGGACCTCAAAACGTGTATTTCCGTTGAAATCTTGAAGTCGATTTTTTCATGAAAACAATACTTTCTCTATACTACGTATATGGAGAAAGTAAAAAAGCGACATAGAACAGTGACTATTGCAAAATGCATGTATATAACAATTATATGTAAATATATAAGTTTGCATCTGTCAGCGGCTTAGGATAAGAGACGAATATCGTTTTAAAGTCTTTGTGTTTGTTCTCTTGCACTAAGATCCTTTCAACGTAGAATATTAAAACATTGTGATTTACTATAAACATCTTGCCGAAATGCCGTTTAATCAATTAGTAGTAAAATTATTGCGTTTCATTTCTCTGTTTCATGCTTCCCGATTTGTCTTTTATTTCTTCTCTATGTGGCCTGAATTTGGATACTGATTATAAATTAATTGTAAAATATGAAATCGAGGCATCTGGCCAAGGCTCGTTGTAAATTACTTGGATCTTTTAACCTCTGTTGTTTACGCTACCCTAGAACGGGGGTGAGCATATTAAGTCTCATAGATCGCATTAGTACAGTGAGCCAAGCCATTATAAAAGCTATCCGTGAAATTTAATGCGGAAATTTTTATACTTTTTAACCTAATATTATGGCCAAAACCATTTTTGATGAAGTCGTGAAGCCGAAAAATATTTATTTTTGTTTTTAATCAATAGGATCCCTCGTACTCTGTCGAGTAACTTTTATACCTAATCTAATTCGGCTTTCCGAAGCACTCGTAGCTGAAAAAGCGGCCCCCCTCGTAATATAGCTTTTCCACTGTCTTACCTATAGAAATAAATATTTATAATAAACGGGTGGATATACTTTTAATCAAATCGCCATTCAATTTGAAATATCTCCATAAAATTGACTCTGCGAGCCAATATAATTTCGCCTCAATATTTTTCAAGTATTTATTCGCTTACGTGGCAGTTATTTATGGTGTATACATATTCATGGGAAAAGATCATCAGTGTGCGCCGACCGGAGCTTCTGAGAGAACCCTTCCCAATTTTTTCCTTCATCCATCCGTTTGTTTATTTAAGCCGCCGAAAACAATTAGAACACGAATTTAATTAATCTATCCGTTCGCCCCACTCCAGCCATTTTAAAAAAAATTTTATGTCTTCGTCTAACCGATAGAACTGACTGAATGAGATTCAGGGTATCGAAGCCAATGGATTGTAAAACTCATTGAACCAAGTAAAAAGGGTTTTTTTATCAAAGCCTTTCGGAGAAGGAAAAAGGAAGAACTAGAGAGAGAGAGAAGGGCTTAAAAATTCTCATCTTTCTCTTCGATTTTCCAATAAGGATTACGGAATTTCTCTCCGGGAGAACTTTTTCTTTTGCCGTTTTAAAAGTAGTGCTTCGAAGGAGCAGTCAATGAAAACGATGATTCGGCCGTAATTCATTTCGCTCTGCAAAGTTATAAAATCTCGGCGGTGGGATAAAATTTTAACGGCGGGAGTTTTTTCTTGTTTTACTCCTTAAGCAATGTAAGTCCGATTTATTTATTTTTTAAAAAATTTATCTTACGAATCCGAAACTTTGTTCATTTTCATGGACGTTGTTTTTGAAGTACTTGCGCTCATACTATCCCCCAAGGGGTTTTATGAAACACTACGAGATGGATAATTGTGATGTTTTTCGTCGACGGGAAGGTTTCCGATAAAAAATAATAGAAAGACGTTTGAAATGAATCGATTAAGTGGCTCGTAAAAATTATCAGTTAAATAAGGGAAAAAAAAGTTCAAACTTTTTCGTACCTTCCTGTTTTTCGATTATCTTTACTTATGTCGTGGGGAAATATTCTCCCTCTCTTATCCACATCCAAAAGTATTAGCAGTTTATTAAAGTAATTAATAATTAAGTTAAATATTTTTGAAGAACGATACAAAAATAAATCTAATAGCCACCCGACTCCATAGCCATGGATGGAAGTGATTTTTCAGACATAGGGTGCGCGATCATATGAGTTTTCAACATCAGGGATTCACTCGCAAAGAGATGCGTGATCGTATACGCCAACGCTTATTTTTTCAATCGGGAACTAACGAAGGAAAAAATAAGTATGTATCTTTATAGATATAGTGTGCATTCATCATTTTTAGTTAAACTTTGATCGGAACGATTTAAAGGGAATCGAGCCCGTGTCCTCTAGCCGATTGGTTGATTTAAAAATATAAACAAGCAAGTGAGTTATGATGCATTGATAGTACAATACGAAAACCTACTCATAGCTATTGAAGATGCATAATTTTTCTATTCGATTTCAGCCATATGGTTAGTTACCTCGATAATTATTTACTGAATTTGGCATTTTTGCAAATTTTGTATTTTATTTTTGCGTCCAAAATAGCACCAGCCATAAAAGTACCGTCCTGCTTTTGCCCTCATTTAAATATCTTTAAGCTCCACATTTGAGGATCTGTTAAAAACTGAGAGAATTTTGCATTAGCCGCTAAAAAGAGAAAATACTTACCGATAAAAAACTAAGCCTTGATGCTGAATTGCGCAGATTGTAAAATATAGGCATACATATAAATCTAAAAGTGGAATATAACATGACAAAATACGTACGGAGATGTTTAATTACAATGCCTCTTTTACCGCCGAAAAAAATACATAACGGAATCCGCAATCATCCGCTTTACCTGGAAAACCCGAGACGTTTTTCTCGAACGCATCCCTCGAACAAAAAAAACTTTCTCCCAATAAAAATCATATGACTAAATCCTCGACCTAGAGGGACCGATCCTTCCTTAATCGCCTCCTCCCTTATAAAAGCGCACTTCCCTCCAGTTAGTCGGACGAAGGGGGCCTAAAAGGGAAGCGGTTTGATCGAACCTATGGGATTCACCATTGTAAGGAGTCTAAGCCAGATAAGGCATTAGCGGTGAGAGAGAGAGAGAGGGAGGGGTAGGGGGGGAGAGGGTTCTCTTAAATGCTGCTCCTACGTACCAAAGTCCATCCGGAGGTGGAGTGATAGGGAAGAGAAGAGGAGGGGAGGGAGGAAAGGAGGAGGGGCGGGGAGGGGGGGGAAGTGGCCGCCATTGGGAAAGTCCTAAGCCGAGTTTACTCTCCTTCTCCCTTTAGTCCGGGCTGGAAAACCTCATGGGCGACTGATTTGTAATCACAGGCAGTCCAGGGGGATGCCGGGAAAGAGAATCCACCTTGGATTATTCGGGAAGGGGGAGAGGGGAGGGAGAAGAGGGAGGGAGAAGAGGAAGGGAAACCAGAGATGGCGTCCGGCGCAATGTGGACAGACGTAAAGCGATAAAAGGGCGTTTGTGCATGAAGTGAGTGGACGGGAGAAGAGATGAACCCGACCCGGGACAACAGCAATGGGATGTTGAATGGAACGGATGGAATTTGAACGTGTCGTCGATTAGGTGGGGGAGTAGAAGGAAGAGAACGATTCTCGAACAAAAGAATTAAAAATGTATATAATATGATACCTGAAAATCCATGCGAGGTCGAAGAGAGTTTTGCTGGAAAGGTCGTAAGGTCAAATGACCAAAAAGGAGGGATTGTTTTTTTCGTCATTATAGGAGAATTCCCAGAAAAATCAGTTGCGAGTTTTTTAAAAAAGAAATTTGAATAATTTTCTATTGGACAAATCTTCAAGTGCAGACATTTCCTTCTTGTCAAAAATCGTGTTTTTAAATAAGTGCTTGAATAGTTAATAGAGATATGAAATATTTAAAAATATTTTTATTTTTAATCGGAGACGGAGTGAGGGAAAAACCGTCAGTACGTACACAAGTAATTTGCTATATATTGTAAAGTTAGGAATACTTTAGAAACAGGAGAAAAACTCTGTCATGGCCTGGGACCACACCCGGGTCTTTAACTTACCAGGATGGTATTCTACCACTGAACTGTCGTAACAGAGAAATTCTCACGTTTCAGAACGCGAATAGACAAAATAGCGTCAATAAGCTCCAACTGATGTTCTGTAAGAGATACATCGAAGAAAAATCGTACCATCTCTAATGGCGAGAGTGCCTTAGCTAAAAGTTGATGGGATAAATTGATCTTAAGATGCCATGCAGACAGGCAAAATCTGTTAATTTAAGAGTATATTCTCCGGTTTTAAAAATATTCCCAATCTTACAGCCTGTCTGCGTAGGATCTTAAGATCACTTTATACCAGGAGTCACCAAACATTTTACTTAAAGGGCCACATTAGGCTTTATGTACGACTCTGCGGGCCAAATACCACCTTTCAAATGACTGATCTGGTTACGTGAAAATTTCTAAGGGCATTTTTCTTGAATTTTTTTGATTCTATAATATATCATACGCCTATAATAAAAGTATTTTGCATATAGGCACTCGGAAAATATGGTTAACATATGAAAAATTACTATATGTGTAATGTAAACTCCGAAAGGTAAATGCACAAAACTTATGTAACAAAATTGATGGGTATGAAATAACGGCGCGGGCCGGGTGTGTCCGCGGGTCGTAGTTTGGGGGCCCCTGCTTTAATACCATTAATTTTTACAGACTAATAGTTAATTTTTCTCACTGATTTAATGTTAAGTAATGAAAATTTCTGTTTCTCAGTTTAGACATTTAGTGCGGTAAGATTAATTAGTAAAGCACTACTCAGGCGAAATATTCTAATTTGAAGATTTTGGTTGCCAAAATACGCTTCTGGTTTTAAAAAATATTTTTATAGAATCGGACAAGCATGTTTTTTTAAAACTAGAAATACTAAGTCGCAGCGTATATAATTCGTAGATGAAGAGACGAGCGATTGAAATATCTCGGTTTAGGTTCTCTAACGGAGAATCGTTTTTGAAACGAACGGAATTTATAGACCGTGAATGAATTTTCGTCTCGAAAAAATGTTCTCCCCGCTATGTACTCGTTATGCCTTTTTGATGGCAGAGACTTTGACGGAGGAGTTTTACGCCATTTTTTTCTCCGTAGAAATGCGATTCAAATCGGTTTTAAGCCTCCGAAACCTATTTTCATATGGCGACAATCAAGAGTTTTAGCGACGCTATTGATTAAAAAAAATAGCGAGAGAGATTAGGAAAATTTGTAGCATACAAATTTTGACTTGAAGAGTTTTTACAGCGTCGCTCCTTGCAATGGGGGAAAGAAGTCGTAGTGTGATTTTTTTTTTCAAAATATTCCGGAATGTTCGTAAGTTCGGCCAAAACGAAAACGACCACTTTAAAATGAAAATGAACTATTGCGGCTCTGCTTTCGAACTTTAGCGAGTGTTTTTTTTATATAATTCAGAATGGTATTATAGAAGCGATTGAATGTAAATGAACGGAGGACATTCCTTTCATATGCAGGCGAAGTGAGATGTTGAAAAATCGGAAATTACTTTAATTTGCCTCGAGAAGCAGCAAGAAATGAAAACAAGTTAGGAAAGTGTACAACGTATCACAAATGCAATGTAGTATTAGAAAGAAATTATATACCTGTACGTAAGGGAAATAGCGTTTTAAAGTTCTTTTCCTCCTCATAAATAATCCATTTTCTTCATATTTAAAAATAGTGCATGCACACGTAAGTAAATTGAACGTTTGTTTGTGAGATTGTTTATGTTAGCAACAATGAAGAAGTAACCATGCAAGAAATTTTGTTCAACTCGAATGAAGACATTCTTGTTTGATTTTCTCGATAACGGCTACTCATACGATAAAAATATATAGGAAAGTAAATACTCATCTTTACATCTTCTACAACTTTTATTTGAAAAATATTTTGAAATGAGCAATAATTTACTAGATATGACGAAAATTTTATTTTTGGCACCAGTAAAGTTGTACCCCTGATTAGCGTACATGATTCATTTTTGCAATTTTCTTATCATATTTGATTGTAAGTTCTTAATCTCAAATTTCATGAAAATCCGTTCAGTAGAAGCCGAGAACGAACATGCGGACGGGCAGAGCGACGATAATAGGCGCTCACGCTGGAAACGAAATGCGCCTAAAAATGGGAATACGCGGAATGTATGTACCCTATAAATGTTTACGTATGTGATGATCAGGTTTTGTATATGTATCATATTCCAAATTCCTCAACTTGTTTAGATGTCTACAAAGAACCGATCGAATTAAAAGTTGATCGTCGATTCAAGTGTAAAAGTACTTATATATTGCTCAAACAACAAGTTTATGAAAATGCTAAAATTAAGTGATTTAATTTAAAAATTTAATATGATTTTTATGTCGCCATTTATAATGTCCTTAGTTATTTCAAGATGGAGAGTGGTATAAATAGTTTAGTGCCTTCTATGTTTAATAGAAGTAGGTCTAACATATGCAATGATGGCCTTCTGGTCAAACGTTTATCAATACTTGAGGAAAGAAGCAAAATATATTTATGTTTAATATCTTCTGAACGTGGCATTCTGTAGAGAAATCCCGAATTTTAGTAATTTATTAGAAGAATGAATTTATAAACATGAAATAAAACCCGCATCGAATGAATAAATTTAATTTATTAAAATTTGGCATGATATAAGAGATTCTACAAATTTTCATGAAAATATAATTTAACCTTAATCATATAAGTTTATGAATAATTTATCACTAATCATATCATTTGACACCATCATTATGTCCACGTGTCACTAAATTATATCTTATGTGTCCACCCAAATGCAAAAGATGGAGTTAAATTGTTGTTTGGTATTGTTTTGTGCCAACAGTAGAAACACAAGTTCAAATCTCGTACATCTCACAAAAGCTTTAGTGATGATACTTGGAGTTTTAGCCGCTAGGTGGCAGATGCCTCCTCCGCTGCGAGGAATGAGCGTAAGCCTCGGAAAAGGTCTACTGCGATCACTTATTATCGAGCGCAGAGTTTTCTAATTAGTGGGGAATTGTCCACCATATCTGATTCTTCAAATAGAAATTATGTTATAGAATAAACGAGATTATCTCGCGAATAAATCATTCACTCTATATCATGAAAGTTAAGACAATACTTAGAAACAATTGCACAGTCATTTGTTGTTTTGTTGGGAAAAACGGTAAAAACTAACTATTAATTGCCAATCCTAGGAAGTCACCTTTATAATTTTCTTTAGTTATTTTCCCATCCTTAGATATTATTGAGTTTTTTTTGCGTTTTGTAGACAGCTTAAACAGGTATAAAGTATACCTTCGCCTTATATCATCTCCACTATATATTTTATCGCTCTTCAAAACTATTTAGGGAAAGCATATAAAGCTTTAATAGCATAGCCTGAGGATTTGAAACTATTAATTTATAATCTCACATAAAAAAAACAATTTGTGACAGTAAATGTTTTTTAAGCACGGGGAGATATTTGATCATAAAGACGTTTGGGAAAAACTACGTATAAGTTACAACTTCCAAGATTTCTCTTCTTTTTCCGTAAACAAATATCCAATAACTCGGTTTCTGGAATTTATACGATAAAAATATTTTAGACGACGTAAGATTTTTTTAGATAAGAAACCGGATATTCTCTCAAATACGTCTTTATTATCGAGAAACTACGTGGGCTAAATTATGTATATGTCTTATCGGGGCGAATTTTTTTTAAGCTCTCTATTAAAATTCCTTCCTGCCGTATAATTTCACGGAATTTAATATTGATCCGCATTATAGGATGAGGAACTCTCCTGAGGTATAGAAGGTTTTTTTTACGACCTCCGAATAACAAAAATCTAGGAATTCTACGCCCGAACATTTCGTATTGTTCTGGATTGTGAAGAGTAACTTTTTAATTCTCTTTTCGTTGCGTGAATTTCTATGGAATATCTGGAATTGCATCTGTCAAGAATACCATTCTATCTTACTATCTTGTAATTTTTAACACAGTAAACAGCTAATATTATGCACCATATACGCACGTAATTGTAACGATAATAAAAAACTAACTTGTTTTCCTCGACTTCAAGAAGGCTTTCGATAAAGTCCCGTACAGTAAGTTAGTGAAGAAATTAAATGACTGTGGAATAAATCGAAAGATAATCGAGTGGATCAGGGACTTTCTTAATGAGCGTGAACAAATAGTAGTTATAGATGGATTTAAATCAGATTCAGTCAGCGTAGCCTCAGGCGTTCCACAGGGAAGTGTAATCGCCCCCTACTATTCCTTTTATACATAAACGACTTAGATAAGGTTATTAAAAGTAAAATCAAGTTATTCGCGGATGATACAGTAGTTTACAGAGAGATTAACAGTCCTAATGATCAATTATTACTTTCTGACGGCTTAAATGCAATTCTCGAGTGGTGTAAAGAGTGGCAGTTAGAATTGAACTTAGGAAAGTGTTCCTTTATGAGATTCTGGGGAAACAAAAACATTGACACGACGAATTACACTGTTGAAGGCGTCCAGCTAAAACTAGCCGATTCCGTCAAATACTTAGGCGTTACTTTAACAAGCAACCTCTCATGGGATATGCACATACGAAATATATGCGGGAAGACTAAACAGAAACTAGGATTCATCAAACGCATTGTAGGTAAAAGTGAGGAAAAAGTCAAAGAGACATGTTACTTCTCGTTAGTAAGACCGCTATTAGAGTACGCGTCGAGCATATGGGATCCGTACGTGAAAGGATCAATCTCAGAGTTAGAAAGAGTGCAGCGAAAAGCCGCTAGATTCGTCAAAAATTGTTACGATAGAAACAATAGTGTTACAGCCTTGATACAGGACTTAGGATGGGAATCACTAGCTGAGCGCCGATCACGCTCTAGGTTAAAACTTCTCGAAAGATTTAGAACGCATATATTCTCCAGCGATGTCGAAGAAATAATAAGAGCGCCAACTTATATTGGTAGAACGGACCATCCTCGTAAAATAAGAGAGATAGCCTGTAGGACTGAGAGGTATAAAGGCTCGTTTTTCCCTAGAACGATAGCTGAGCAGAACAGAAGTTACGAAAGGAAATCAGCCGACGTAGAATGATACTATACATTATTATGCGCTTTACCTTGGTGCTATTGCACCCCCTGCCACACACCATTGCGGTGGCTTGCAGGGTGAACTATAGATATAGATATAGATTATACGATAGCCAGTAATTATTGAATCGTAATCGATTCGTACTGTCACATCCATTGCCGTGTCGCTCCTGCTTTCAAAATTGCTCTGTCAACTCGATAATATAGCAAAACTTGAAGCGTCTTCGTAAAATTTAACAATCATTTCATTTATCCCTGCAAATTGATAAAAACTTTGTCATAATCGCAATAAAATGTATTCACCCGTAAATGAATAATCTTTACTTGAATATCAACTAAAATTGATTCTCAGTATGAAATTTGGCCTGAACCAGTAATTCGAAGTTGGTCACGCAAGAAATAACCGACTTCAGGGAAATATAACCTACATACGTGTATGTAGACTCAGGAAAGTATGTACATTGAAAGGGAAATGTGACAGTTTTCATTTGGTTTGCTGTACGCAGCATGTTCACGTCAAATAATTGCCATAAAACTACCGGATTAGACGAGTTATCGTGAACGTCAGGTGATCTGACCTCGATAATGACGATCACTCTTCGAAGCCAGTCGCGATTAAACACCTTTTTATCGCTTTAAAAAAACGTTTATGTACGTCCGTCCGTGCTAGAATTTTTGAAGCAACGAGAAGAGCTATGAAGCTAAGATTTTCAGGATATTAATTTTTAGCTGGTGACAGACATGAACCTCAATGATTCTGAGGATTAAAAAAAAACCTTTAGGAACCGTTTATACGGGTCCGTTACTATGGTAAAGCCTTCTTTTGTTTCCGTTGCTAACACAATGAAAGCGAAGAGTACAGACATTTTATTAACTTTCGAAAATGGCTTAAGTTAACATTGCAACTGCGTAACTGGGGTGGGGTAGATTTTAAATAACACGGAGGGAGAGGAAATCGAAGAGTTACCTAAACGTTCTAAAAAAATCTCTTCTGGAAAATGCTTTTGAAATTCTTCTTAACTTTTAAAAAAAAATAGTGACAGATATTATGCCACAAATTCCATTTCATATTATCAGCAACTTCGGCGAATTGTAATCGTTGTTAATTTTTCGCCTTTTATAAACTTTTAATCATCCTACTTTGGGTCTTGTATAGCGCCCAGAAGGACGAGGAGTTCGAACGATATCATCCGCGCTCGGAATTTCTCTCCTGACCGAATTGCTGCTCACACGCTATCCGAGGCCAGGATGTTATTTCTTCTAGAAAAGGAGTCGAGTCAGGAAACGGACGGAAGGACGTAGTTTCCCTACTAGCGCATAACTTAAAGGGCTATTACCGTTACTTTTGAAGAGGAAAGGGGGGGAAAGAAAGAAACGAACGTCACGTAGTTCGATTGGAACTTTTTCTAAAGGCTATTTTGTTCGTGCTGTTTACGGGGTTGGAACTCGAGAACATCCTCGGCAGTAAAAAGTCGTGCTAGGGCTCCCCGATTCTTTCGAAAGGGACGCTGGAAAGTCATAAAACGTGCATCGGAGGCTGACTTTACCTCCGCTCTGTCTCTTTATTTTCGTATACCGGTATAGCGCCTTCGTTTTTTTAACGGATGCTTGCCTTATACAATACAGATTATTTTAGTGGCAAATAATTGTACGTTTTTTCTGAAGAAAAATAGAGCAGCTTCGGCGATGTAATTGTTTAAAGACTATTTTAAAGAGCGAAAGGAGTTGTTTCCCGTTTTCACTGTGTCCATTGGTACAATTTATCCATTTTCTCTAATTTATTCTACCAAATACAGCTATTGTTATAAAGTTTTCATTTCGCTGATTCTTTGGTTTATATTATGTCTACAGTCTTATTTTGATTGAAGAAAAATACTCGCCATAAGCAATTTATTACAATTAATGTTAGTGATATTTAAATTGTATTTTTAATGTCATAAGGTGTTTTGTTATCGTGAGAGTGTAGCGTAAAAACAACGTATTAAAATTTTACTTTTTCAAAAAATATAAAGAATTCAGATGGATGATTTCTTATTTAGCCGAAACGGAGAATGTTTTAAGTTAAACTCCATCTCCGTAGCCTCCCTTCCCCTTTCTTCCACTGCTCGTATTCCTATATATTGCTATTGTCAACATTTTAAATGGCCTGATGGAGCAGTTTTTACTATGAAAACGGTCGCGATTTCAAATTAAAGTGGAAATTTACGTAGCGAGTTTTTTATTTTATGAGTCACATTCTTCTTAATTCTTGTATGTTATTCATTAAAAAATTTCATCTAATTGTGACTTCGACACAGACGATCGCGTTTTGTTGGAGTCGGATAAATTAGGTTACTGGGTTTTCCATTCATTCGTAGGTATGTGTGTACTTGGGCATGTGAAATGTAGAGAGAAACTATTCGCGAGTGCATGGCTGGCTCCCTTAGCATCATTTATGGCCCTACTCCATATAAAAAATTTCAATTAAAACTCTCTGATACTCGCTAAAAGGTCCGGAAAACAAGAAGCGCATTTCGTCAGCAAATCGGGCGTCATCAATTGTGATTCACAGAGAATGAACATGCAAAATATTTCTCCCCTTACAATTTTGTATAACCAGGCCTCCAACATAATATACAGGCGACTCCCGAGTCTCGTTGGGGATGCGTTCCTGAAGACGTGTTCGAATCCCGAATAGTCGAGTGTCGAACGCCGTTTTTCCACATACTTGCATGTTATAATCGGGGGATACGTTCCCACATCTCTGGAAAAAGTCTTCCCTCACGTTCTATAAAGATAAAATAACATTGCTAATATGTTAATACAACAATATTGAATTATGAATAAATTACATAATAATAATTTTAAATGTATAACTTATTTTTTGTACTAAAAAGGAAAAAATAAATTTGTGCTTCGAACTTCAAAGATAGATGTATGCAATATGCTTTACAGACAGCCAGGTCCGGATCGCGCGTCTTTTGTTACAAACGACTCGCGCGAGCTTGATAACGTACCTGCGTATATCTATCTATACATAAAACTATTTATCGCAGCGAAATTAATATAAAAGTTATTTAGAAAGCACAAAATAACTTAAGAATAAAGAAACGATAAAATTAAAAATATTTTCATACCTTAAATCTTTTTCAACTGCGCTTACTGGACTTGGTTTATTAATTGAGAAGTTGAAGATTTTAGTTGGAAGAAGAGGAGCTATTGGGTGGGGAACTGTTTATTGTTGTTATCAAATTACCTGAATTTATCACGTTCTAGAATTTTTTCCTTCTGTTTCACGTAAGTGCTAATAGTTGACATATTCCCAACGATCGTACGATTTCAGTATGGCTTTCAGTATGTGTTTCTGACACTGATCATCTACCCAAAGTTTTAAAAGTTTTTCCATTTTAGGAATCACAACACCGCGCCTAGGACTGTTTATTGTTGTTATCAAATTACGTGATTTATCAGAGTTTGTAGAATTTTCTCCTTCTGCTTCACTCAAGTGCTAATAGCTGAAGGACACATTCCCAACGATCGTGCGATTTCAACTTGGCTTTCACCTTTCTCAACACGCTTTAAAATTTCTAATTTCAGTTCATAACTATGAATCTTATGCCCTCTTTTATTTGATTCCCTTACATTATCACTATTACATTTCCTTTTAGATGCCATGTCAAGTGATAAATTTATAAATAAATCAATAAATAAATTTAAATACAAGACTAACAGAAAAAAGTGAAATCATCACAAATTCAAACAATTAGAGCAGATATAACTACTTCTACACCAAAACTAAACCTCGCGTTTGGTCGGAACCAATAACTACGCGAAATTTATTCCGCGTATATTATCGATCGGCGGGATCGAAATCTAACATTTCACTACATGCCACAGACATTATCAGCCCACCGTGTCGTTTAACATACCTATCACGGATTTGCGAATAGAACTATGATATGAAATCATGTTTGTGTGAGTCTGGCAAAACAGGCACAGACAATTTTGAAATCATTAAAAGGGAACGGGAATTTTTATCTCGCAGTTCAGTGCTTGAATGGCATATATGCTACTAAAGATTTGGACGAATCGATTATGAATATCGCAGTGATCGTACGTCCACATAATGATCTGAATAAATAGTCAGGAAATGTAACCGCAGAATGAGCTCAATAAATATTCGCCATCATGAACATTCTTCATGCTTCATTGTATTACGTACGATGATTAAGAGTAAAGGAAATTGGATATCGAAAATCACCTTTAGATATTTTGATTACAACCATAGTACCATTTGACATTGCCTTGAGTTTTGCAAGTGCTTTTTCCGCCTAGCTTAACGTAAGTTTTGCTCATCTGAGGGTTTCTCGTGTGTGTGTGTAGGCTTCCCGGAAAACGACCATACCAATTTTCCCCATGGAATGTATACCACCAAATGTCTATAATATACTCCCTGATCTAATGCCACCAATCTTACACGGTCGTGCCTACAATGTATACAGCAAGTAAAATTGTTTGCCCCTTGATATTATGCGACACAACTTACACTGTCTCCATTCAACGTATACCACCAAACATACACCGAATACCCCTGGTTTTATGCCACCCAACTTACCCGGTTGTCCCTTCAGTTTATACTACCGAACGCACACCGATTGCCCATGATCTTATGCTACAAAAGTCTCCTTTTTGACCTATGCCACCAAGAATACACCAAATGACCTCCTGTCATTATGCCACCTCTAATTATATTAGTTTTCCTCGGAATAATACCACTCTGAATAAACAGGCGGTTCCTAAAGCTTATACCGCCCGAACTTCGATATCATACGTTTTTGGACAAATTTTTGCATTCATGCCGAGCCGTGGTTTCACTACTACGTTCCTGAGCCAAAATTCCAGTTTTCTGTTGTTCGGAAGCTGATCGGTTAGTCACAGAACCAGTGCAGTGGCGAATACGAACGAATTTGATTGCTGAAATTCGTAGGTGACTTTTTTGATGAAATAATTTTTAAACGCCCGGTTTTCCGTTAATTCCGTATTTTGGACAGCTGTTATTTGGACTTTGTATGGTATTCTAAACAGAATTTCCAGTTCGTGTCTTTTTGTCTGTCTTTGCAAATAAGATTTCAACTCATCGATTGGTGCTTCCACCTTGCGGCATTTATTATAACTGCTAGGAGCTTTCAGAAGCAGGTCAGGCTATTTCCTCATTGTTTTATATTTAAATGCAAATATTAATATTCAATCTATCTATAATTCTTCCGTTGATATTTCAACGGGAATTACACTAGTATTATTAATAAAATTATAGGAATTTAAGATTACTTTTTATTTCAGTCTTTGGATTAAAAAGGACTTTTGCAAAATTAATCATGAAGCTTCTTTTGCGTTTCATTCTTTGTCTCGATTGTAGAAACCCCATAAATCAAGTGATTTGCCAAGTTAAAAAATCTTTTAAATATTGGTTTTGTGTCAAAACGGAAGCGACATGGATTTGGTATTGAACATGTAAATGAGACTGCTTGCCCACGAGTAACGCTAATGATTTTTATTTCTTTTTTGGAATGTAGAGAATCTTTTTTAAGTTAATGATTAATGAATAATTAATGAAGGAAAATAGTACAGTAAACATCGTTTCTTTTGGATTATTTTTTATTCATTTGTTTGCCTGCATTTCGTATTGAATTCAAGATGGTCCATGGTTCGGATGATTACGGTAATTACTTGCCTCAATTTTCACTAGTTTTAAGGTAAATATGTATTAATTAGAATATTTTATCCAAGTAAATTATTCAAATTTAATCTAGGATGAATTGAAAACCCTAATGAGGTCCTGTATTTCCCCTCAATTTGTATAATAGCCAATAGATATTCGGTACCTAAGCGTACAGATTTCTTAAACTGGAGATATTGTAATTTTTTATCTGTTAAAACCCATTTTTTGAGTGGCTGTTTATCGAGTTCACGAGCAATATGAAACGCCGTGTGTATTTTTTTCTTTTAAAAATTTGAAAACACATAAGTCTCAATTAAAAGATTTTAATATTTAAGAAACGTGTACTTAAATTGATGGACGATCAAACCATTTAGAAAATAGAATATTTTTATGGGCCGTTCGCATTAAAAGCGACCACTTTGGCATTAACCCCTTCTGATTTCTTCGAATGATAAATATTTACCGCGCAAAATTGTGCCCAAACGTCTCCGCGTCCGTTTATATTTAAATAGTCAAAAGTCCTCAAACAATGTCGGTTTTTCAATTTAGGTTAAGCGTAATTCGTTTTATTTCCCACCCCTCTCTATCTCCTTACTTTAATTTGAAATTCAAATATCGCCACTACAATTTAACGGTCGCATAATCTTAACGAGCTGGAATTCATTTTACTGCTTTATCGGAGCGCTGAAATCCGAGATAGTTTATTGGAATAGGCCTCTGCTTTTATCATCTTTTTTGGTTTTTATCGCGTCCTCGTTCGGATGGGTGCTTCGACTGATCACTTGCAGGTAATCCTCTCTCTGTCTCTCTATTTACTCCTGTCCTTCTTTGTTTCCTTCGTACTTGGTTTCTTCTTAAGCTACTTTTATCCATACCCAGCAATAATTCGCTGACATTTGCGGTCGTTTAAACATTCTTTCCTTTTTGGATTAATGCTGCTACAGGTATTTCCACACATATAAAAATTAGGAGCCGCCTACCGAAGTTTTCATTGTTTATGTATGGCTAATCTAACTATAGATCATAAAAATACTTTGCAGATTTTCAGTTTAAAATATTCTTAACGAGTTAGGAAAGTGTACAACGTATAACAAATGGACGCATTTCGTGCAGTGGAGTATTAGAAAGAAATTATATACCTGTACGTAAGGGAAATTGCGTTTTAAAGTTCTTTTCTTCATCATAAATAATCCATTTTCTTCCTATTTAAAAATATTGCATGCACATGTAAGGAAATTAAACGTTTGTTTGTGAGATTGTTTATGTTAGCAACAATGTAGTAACCATGCAAGAAATTTTCAACTCTAATTAAGACATTCTGGTTTGATTTGATACTCCCACGATAAAAATGTATAGGAGAAGAAATACTCTTCTTTACTAGTTCTACAACTTTTATTTGAAAAATATTTTGATATGTGCAATACTTTACTAGATATGACGAAAATTGAATTTTTTGTCACTAGTAAAGTGGCACCCCTGATTTGCATACGTGATTCATTTTTGCGGTTTTCTTCTTATATTTGATTGAAAGTCCTTAATATCAAATTTCATGAAAATCCGTTCAGTAGAAGCCGAGAACGAACATGCGGACGGACAGACGGACGGACAGACGGACGGACAGACAGACGGACAGACCGACGATAATAGGCTGGAAGCGAAACGCGCCTAAAAATTGGCCATGCAAATTAAATTCAATGTACTGTTTCTGCGCTAGTTATATTCCACAGTTAAAATAAGTAACTAGCTCCACCACTATATTTTAGTAAGTTTGTCTATCTATCTGTCTGTCTGTTCCTTTATGCACGCCCATATTTCTCAACCGATTCTAATCATATTTGGCACAATTGCAGGGAGAAAGGTTATTGCGTGGTTTTAATGTCCGTCTGCACGTTCCTTTCAAAATGATGGCCCCATTTTCTGTCTGCTTATTTATGAACGCCCACAATCAACCAATTTCAACCGAATTTGGCACGGTTGTAGGTGGCACTAAGGGGAAGGCAGGTTTTAGTGTCCGTCTGTCCGCTTGAATTAAAATGGTGGCTGATTTAAACATTAAATTATGCTTATTTTCCCGAGTCCTACTGTTGATTTAAATCAAATTTGGTACGATTGTGGATGGCTTCCAGGAATAATTCATATGCGGTTTTGGTTTCTCTCTGCCAGTTTTATTCAAAACGGCGGCCGATTGATTAAATAACATGTATCATCTAGAATTCCGATCGGATTTTAACCACATTTCGGGTATTTCTGCTCGTATACTATAACTACAAGTTGACCGTATCTCTCCAATAACCATACAAGTTTTGTGATTAAACATGTTTTCCAAACTATTATCGGCGAATCACAACTGACGAAAGCTTCTTTGTAGTCTAAAACGCATTTGTTATTTCCAATTTTTTTTATGGCCATTAGAGAGACATAGTTTGTCATTTTAACGTAATCCACAAGGTGACCTCGATAATTATTTTATAATCTTCCGAAAGCATATTTATTTCATAGGAAATTTTAACTTCTCCGTCATATCTAATCCCGATTATATTTTTTCCAGCCTAGCAAACGAATACTCTTTTGGAAAATATTCGCTTCCACTTAAAAACAAGCATTACCATCCGAACAAACGAGCCTCATTAAACTGCGCAGAAGATTCGCAAATATTTTTTTTTTATTAAGGAGACGGGCGCGTAGTCAGGTACGCGAAAAGTTTTTCAAAGATTGATGAATATTTTTTCTGTTTGTCTCGAGGGGGGAATTTGTTCCATCCCATTATAAGAAAGGATTAAAATGGCGATGAGGTCAAGGATTGTGTCGAGGGATAGAAAAGAAAAGGTCGTTGGTAATAGGGCGGAGAAGGGGGGGGGGAGAGGGGGAGGGGGGAAGGAGAGAGGCCGTCGTCGGAGAGTTTGAAAGGTGAGTGATATTGTAAGGAGGGAAATTACAGGTTGGCGAATTAGTAAGAAGCGTTGGAGGGACCTGATGAAGGAGGAGGGAAAGTGAAAGTTGAGGAGTAAATGAAAGGGTGAAATGGGAGGATCAAATGAGAGGGTGAAGTGTGGGAGGACGGAGTAGCGAAGGGGAAGACGGTGAGGTAAGAGGAAAAGGCGAGTTGACAGCTGAAGGAAGTTAATGCGGAGGCGAACGGGATGGAAAATCGAGACGTGGGGCGGCACGAGGAGGTGAGAATGGTAATAAACGAGATAAGTGACAACCGTCAAACTAAACTAGCATCGAACGAAATGAAAATTTAGGGAAAGCACACATTGTACTTCCTCGTGCATTTTTAAGCCATGCAATAACATTTACATCTATATGTTACCCGGAAATTCACCAAGGGGTGCAGCGAACCAAAACCTACCGAAAAGTTTGACTGTTCTGTTGTGTCCTCAGAAAGGAGCGTCGATAGCGCTTCGTGCTACAATCGACCTCACGTATTTCACGGTCACGATCGTTTCTGCCTCTGAAAGTTGGTGCTTCAGTTATTACTAAAACCTCCTCTGATAAACATTCTGATATATATATATTTATCCAGATGCTTTAAACCTGAATTCAGTCTTCGGTTCTCCAACGGTATCCGGTTCAAATCTCTCAATAACGATGCGAGGCTTCCTTTTACGTTCGAACTTTTGTTTTACTAATTTGGCTATCCTGGGTCGTACTCTTTCTAATTTGATTTATATGACTGCTTTCGTCAGGTAGTAACGCCGTAATTTGTTGGTACAGACAGAGCCGGCCTTAGGGGCGGGTGAAGCGGGCGGTCGCCTGTGGCGCCGGAGGTTAAGGTGCGCCGAAGGATCCTTCAAGGGGGCGCCAAAAACCTACTTCGTCCGGTATCGCATTTGTCCTGAAGCCAGCTCTGCTTCCAAACCGGGTCTTCAAGTATCTTGTTGGATGATATAACCACCCATCTGCCAAAGCAGACTCTTGCATGGTAAATGGAAGATCTGGGTTCGATTCTCGGTCAAAATCAAAATTATCCTCATCCTCCTCGTTAGGTTTTTTCACTTGGCGTCCGCCGTCCTGCTTATATCTTTAAAAAATAATACTTTCCACACAGTTTTCACATAGATTTATCGTGATAATGTTCCTTCACTACATCCATCCCTCATTTAGCGCTGTACACCCGTTCCTGAAAAATATCTTGTAAAGTGAAATCGTGCAAAGTGGGATAGATTTTCTAATATGAATACACGAGCGCCGTTTTTGAGTTCAACGTGCAAAAATATTGTTGCATTGTATTCACAATCGCAACTTTTATTCTTTGATGTAGCCTTCGAGGCCAACTTGAACATTTTATGATTTTTTTAATGCTTGGAGACCGTTCCCAAGCCTTGTTTAAACGGAATTGGACGCCGTGCAGATCGAGGTAGCGCTATAAAATAAAATCCACGCTAAACTGAAACTGCGCTAAGCGGGGGATAGGAGAAAACGATTTACAGCAAAAAAAAGGAAAAAAATGAACCGAAAAATAGCAAAGCGAAGGGGTTCCTACTTCGACTTACCTAAAATGCATCGGTATAATGAATCGTGGGGAAGAAGGATTTTGGAATTATATGGAACCTGTTGCAGTTCCCAAAAAATAAAAACGAAAGAGATTTGGCACAATTAAAAAAAGAATAAAATAAAAAGACGAACCCGTCTCATTTCCGAGGAAATACACGTGGACTCTTCTCCTTACGTCCTCCGCATTTAGAAAAAAAAAACCTTTTCCCGATTTTCCGGAACGTTTTGTTTGTTATTTGAAAGAGAATCACCCGTTTCTCTTCGCGCCTCCTCTTAGTTAGTGGCAGCAGTTTGCGAACGGTATAGAGAGGGAGAAGGGTGTCGCATCCATTTTGAAGCACAGGTCTAATCCGTTTTCCCATCGCACTCAGTCTTGGTTTATCTCTCCTCGGTTCCTGATATCAATCTCCTTCTCATTCCTCTAAAGGGAGAGAGAGAGAGAGAGAGAGAGAGAGAGAGAGAGAGAGAGAGAGAGAGAGAGAGAGAGAGAGAGAGAGAGAGAGAGAGAGAGAGAGAGAGAGAGAGAGAGAGAGAGAGAGAGAGAGAGAGAGAGAGAGAGAGAGAGAGAGAGAGAGAGAGAGAGAGAGAGAGAGAGAGAGAGAGAGAGAGAGAGAGAGAGAGAGAGAGAGAGAGAGAGAGAGAGAGAGAGAGAGAGAGAGAGAGAGAGAGAGAGAGAGAGAGAGAGAGAGGGGTTCGCCTTCCTCCTGAGGTGCATCTGGGAGCAGTTCATCTTGAGTTCGTGAGGTTCTAGCGACGCCTTGTTCCTTCAACCTCTCTCTCTCTCTCTATCTCAATGCTCTCGCCTTGACGCCATTCATCATTGGGAGCAACACGGTGTATAAAGGGAAAGGCTGCTGGCGTTTTGGGGGAATATAGGAGTGGGGTGGGAGAGGGCGGGTGGTGGAGAGAGGTGAAAAAGACACACACACACATAGTGCTCACGTACACAGCACTTCGCGTACAAGCGTTTATACTCTTCCGCCGACTCTCTCTCTGTCTTCAGTTCTCTTTGAAGGATCGATCAATTATTGAAGAGCGTTTTAAGGGGGTCTTATCAAACGGAACGTGCGAATTTCGCCCATCTTTCCGTTATCCATCCTATGTTTCAATAGCGATTGATATGCTGGGATGTTTCTCACACCGTTCGGATTTTCTGTTCCGAAGATGTTCGGAGTAGTGATTTAATGAAAATGTAAAGATATATAATGTTATTTGATTATCAATACTTCAGTTCAATTAGAGATTTATAGAGGTCGTCTAATGGTAGAAAACAAATTCCAGATTTTTATAACCATGCTATGGCTATTGGAGGTACCTAATACAAGTACTTCATTTTTCAATTGATGTTACATTAAGGCTTATTCTGAAACGTTTTATTTGTTTTTCGTGAACAAATATTTACCTCTTATTTTCTTTGTTTCTTTACGCTCTAGGTAACTGGATTAAGGAGACTATGGTTGAACTTAACTGTTGCAATTGTGTGTTAATTATGATGACATCCAGTTTTTGAACCGAAAATCCGCTGAGCAGAAAATTCACAGAGGTTTTTTTTTTGTTTAATGTGGCATCCATAATTTAACGTGTTGTCCCTGACACATCTCTACATGTTCTCCACAGCTGTTGAAGTCATTTAATTTCGACAATAGACATTAACGGCTGTGAAACTTTTATTGTATGGTATTGTCATACGTTATGGAGTATTTAGAGAAACGACTTTATTCGGGCGAAATTTAGACTCGTACATTTAAAGGGAGATGAAGGGGGGAATTTCTCCGAAAAACTTTCAACGTTTCAACGGTATATATCGTTGCGAGGCGAGGGGATCTTTCATTTCAAATTCTTTGTTTTTTGAATGGTATCTCACATTTAAAATATTATACGCGTCAAAAACCGGGCTTCAATTGGTTAATTGCTAATTGTAGGTCCGTTATTTGATTAGCAGAATTTTTTACCGGAAAAAATCGAGTTCCCGATTAATTGGGAATAACTAGGTGGTAAGGAAGCCGTAAGTTTTTTTCGGAAATGCGAGTCATATGTTTATAAAATATAATTTTTCTTCCGAGAGCGTGGAAATCGGTAAAATTTTCGCCCTCGAGGTAGAGGAGGAAATTTATTTTCGGTGTAGGAGGACGCTATTTAGCGCGAGTATTCTCCGGGAAAAAAAAGGCATCGGATTTAGTTGGAGTTTGCGAAATTACGGTCATTATATAGAGCCGTCTTTTGGTTCTTTTACGTACTACCTATGATTTTTCTCAGCGGGATATTTTGACGCTCTCTTTCCGAGGCTGATCCATTAGGCTCCCCCGTATGCTGAATAGGTATGATGGACGACAAGCATTTCGCCGCTTTGTTTAGGAAGAAATGGATCCGGGGAGATATTCGCCGTACTCGGTACAACGGAGCTTATAATGCTCGAGGACATCATGAATGCGTATATGTGCTTTATCTTCTTTTACCTAAAGTATGTGCATGTTCGCCGAGCAGGGTAATCCCATTTCATTACCGTATCGTACTTAATTGGGTTGCATGAATGAAGGATAAATGATAGTTTCTAAAATCAGGTAACATCCTCAATATCCAAAGTACCTACAAGTTTTATTCGCCTTTCCCAGTTCAGGTTGCGTTATGGACGTCAGAGTGAGGCTTTTCATAGGGATTATGAATTAAATTCGCAATATACTCTGTTGTTTCCATTATAAGACGTTAAAAACGTGCATTGAAATGGAAGAATATTTTATAAAATACAAAGACATTTATTTCTCTCTAAGTCAAATTTCCATAGCGTTAATGAAAGAAAAATATTTAAATAGGAATCGATTTTTAATGATTCAA